>JBBEEQ010000012.1:10000000-12400000 GCA_037950945.1 Hypolimnas misippus | reverse complement strand
CCGAAATACACTTAAATTTCTAACAGCAAATAAAGACAATATTGAGACTCACCAACTAAAGCATCTTCCACAATACTAGCAGTATATAATTGTTGTTTGAACACCGGCTCGTTGTCGTTGACGTCCACTACGGAGATCTCTACATCCGTCGTGTCAGAGAGAGACGGCACACCTCCGTCACGAGCCGTGACAGTTAACAGATAACCTGGGGATATTGGCCTTATTAGTTATTTCTAAGCTTTAGCAGATATCCCGGGACAATGGACCTATTTAGTTAGTTTCTCAGCTTTAGCAGATAGCCCGGGACAATGGACTGTATTAATTAGGTTCTAAGCTTATTAGTTTGATATTCCTTTGGTATCTCTAATATCCTACATTAATATGGTTTGATAATTTGAATAAATAATACCGTTTCTTATCTAGAGCATTCGATTTTATAGTGTTTTAATGTTCTTATATAAAAGTTTTTTAGGCAAGAATATTCTATACATTTTATTTTTATTATTCACATATATATAATTAGCAATCATTGTTTTTATAATAATTTATTTGTCGTTGTAATAAAATCACTAAAACCTATTCTCACCACTCATAGTCTCTCGATCGAGTAGTTTGTTGGTAGTAATGGCGCCTGTTTGCGGGTTAATATGGAATTCCTGTTCATGATGTGCTACAGCTTCGTTGGATATTTCCGAACTGAGGGTGTATGTTATCTGTGCGTTCACTCCCACGTCACTGTCAGTGGCGGAAACTACGAGCACAGTTGTGCCAATTGGCGCATCTTCAAAAACCTAAAAAAATCAAAATATTTTAAAATTAGCATACTGTAAAATTTGAATATTTTAACAGCGGTAGTTTTGTAGAAGGATAAATGATTTTGATGAGCTAATTTATATTCAGTCACAAATCAATTTTTAAAAAATACAGGTGAATAAAAAAATGGCAGCCTGTTATTTTTTCTAATTAATTATTGAATCTTATTACCTCCTCTTATGGTTAAAAGCTTTTTAAAAAGGAAAAATGAGTAAAATAGTGATTTTTAGAAAAGCAAATTTTAAGTATCTTTTAAAAAAGAGACAGATAATATTTCAAATCGAATCTTACCGAGGCAGTATACGGTGCGTTTTCGAAAACTGGAGCATAATTATTCGCATCCGTAATATTAATATGGACCATGGCACTATCAGATCTGCCTCCAGAATCTGTAGCGGATACAGTAAGCACATATCGCCGTTCCTGTTTGAAGTCTAACGGTTGAGCCACGGTTATGAGCCCGCGACCATTTTGAGATGTGATCGAGAAGCGACCACGAGTGTTACCACCGGTGATCTCGTAGTGTAATCTGAAAATAATAAAATATATAAAGTTTAACACACTAAATCGCGCTTGATTCGAATTATTTAATGAGATCGAATTTGCGACGATTGCCGATGTAGCCCAGTGCAGTGCACGATTGAGAATTTAAGAACATCATTAATAATTTGTTTATATTTATTTTAAAATACAACACTGACAGTTCACCATTTAATGGTTAAAAATAAGGATGATCTAAATCGCAATGATATTACATACATATGTATATAAATAAAGATATGTTATGAGCGTGTTTTAGCATTCATAATGTGCGACCATTTGGGCGACGTTGCTTAGCAACCAGCTAGCGACTGAGTGTCATATTCAGGCAAGAGTGTCTTTGGACAAACAAGTCAATTGACGATCTTGTAATATTAATGTATACATATCTATTGTTATTAATATTAATCGTTATATAAAATGTACAGCAATTTTTACGGTATATTCAAGCCGGCATGCTGGTCCTAATGATGCCTAGAATTGATGTCAAATCGTATTTCTGTATGCTGGAACATATCTCGAAACGCACCCATAATATGTAAGACGGATTATAAGTTTACTAAATGACTAATAATATTTTGGGTAATGATGATAGTTAAGACAGGGACATAACGAGAGAGATCCCACGGGAATAATTGCGGCATAATAGCCTAACTTTGCGAATGTTTATGTGTAGATAGCATCCATTAATATCAGGTGTTACATCTGCACATTTATGTAATGATTTAGGACTAATTATTTGAAATTAATATTTAAACTGTCGATAACGTACTAGTATCGTAACTTATGGGTAATATGAAGTGAGAATAACACTAATAAGTTTTGCTCTCAGACTTTCATAAAATTTATATAAGTTGTTCGTTATTGCTATACACCTAAAAGAATTGAATGTCGGTGCATTTATTTTTGATAGCAAAAGCTTTCTTAAGGTTTCCTTGGTAACTATTCACATTCATTAGGTCACAGAGTTGTTTTATGTAAATTTCGAAAGTAAAACTTCCAAATGTAATTATCGCCTAGAAACACTTCATAGAGCTCAAATTATAACAGTAAATTAATTACTGTCACTCTGAATCAAACTTTTGTTGTCCACGGTAATATGTTATTGATTTAAGTACTCTCTACAAATACATAAAACAAATTAATGAAACAACAAAGCAAGTTACCGATTATCCTCATCAGCATCAGTTGCGGTAACAGTGACCACAGGTGTTCCAGGCGGTTCGTCTTCTGCTAACTCTACTTCATATTGTGGTGGGGAGAAAACTGGATCATTGTCGTTTACGTCTTGCACTACAACTACCACTGATGCTGTTGCCGATCTAGGTGGAGTACCGTTATCCGTTGCTGTTACCTGGAGAAAAAAAACTATATTACTACTTTTAAAAAACACTAGCTGTGCCTCGCTGTTTCAGTCCTAAACGGGGTTTTCTACGCAAAAATAAATTTCAAATGGGATCAGTAGTTTTAGAGATTACCTCCTACCTATAAACTTACAAAAAAAAATTACCTCTTTACAATATTAGTATTGAAGACACTTTGTGAGGATGGAAGGATATGTAGAACTTGTTTTTCTTTCTAACAAAAACTACTTAACAGATTTTGATCAGACTTTACAGTAATATATCTTTTATATCAGACTTTTGTCAATATTCAGCGTGCAATATCGCTGGCGGGGAAGAGTAAATGTAAGTAATGTATCGTAAATCGAAACAGGTTTAGAAAAATGATTAATTTTGTCATCTTTACCAAAGTATTCAATGTCAATGCAGTTCTGTATAATCATGAACGCTTACATACTAAAACTATAACACCTAATAAAGGAACATTTTAAGAATCTTCATTTATTGATTTTAAATCAAATCCTTATTCATTGTAATGTAAATGGTATTTTTCATAGGGAACAATACGGTTTTACCAAAGGTCGTTCTACAACGGATGCAGGCATGGCGCTACTTAAACACATATATGACGCTTGGGAGAAATCACAGAATGCTATTGGTGTATTTTGTGATTTATCTAAAGCATTTGACTGTGTGGAACATGAAACGCTATTGTGTAAGCTAGAATATTACGGAGTTAAAGGGAAGGCTCTTGATCTTATTGCTTCGTACCTGTCTCAGAGAGTTCAACATGTTTCTATAAATGGAATTAAGTCATCTGGATCTGTCTTAAAAATGGGTGTTCCACAGGGATCAATTTTAGGTCCTTTATTATTTTTAATATACATCAACGATCTTCCATTCTATGTTAGAGGTGTTTGTGATATTGTATTGTTTGCTGACGATACTTCACTTATTTTCAAAGTTGACAGAAATAGAACTAATTATGAATATGTAAACAATGCATTATCACTGATACATGGTTGGTTTACAACTAATAATCTAGTTTTAAATGCCAAAAAAACGAAATGTGTGGTATTTACTTTACCTAACGTTAAACAACCTAATTATAATTTGATATTGAATAATGAGATCCTTGATGTAAGTGACACAACAGTATTCCTGGGAATAACCTTGGATACGAAGCTTCAGTGGAATTCCCATTTGTCATCTCTCACGGGAAGACTCAGCTCCGCAGCATACGCGGTTAGGAAAGTTCGTCAACTAACCGACGTTGATACAGCTCGATTAGTATATTTCGGTTATTTTCATAGTATCATCTCCTATGGTTTGATGCTATGGGGTAGCGCTTCAGATGTTAATACAGTTTTTATTTTGCAAAAAAGAGCTATTCGTAGTATTTATAATTTAGGAGCTCGGGAATCCCTTCGAGATGTTTTTAGTAAAGTAGGTATACTAACGGTTGCGTCACAGTATATTTATAACAATATTATACATATCCATACCAATATTGATTGTTTTGAGAGAAATAGTGACTCGCATTGTATTAACACAAGAAGAAAGGATAAACTCATAACACCAAGCTTTCGACTTCGCAAAGTAAGTGTTTCCTTTCTGGGGCAAGGTGTCCGTTTTTATAACAAAATACCAAAGAAATTTTTGCAGTTGTCAATCAATAAGTTTAAATTGTATATTAAAAATTCTTTAATAGCTAAAGCATATTATTCTGTACAAGATTATATAGATGATAATAATGCATGGATTTAGTATAGATGAATTTCATACAGGATGTTTAATATAAACATTTGTAATTTTAAAATGTATATACTTAATAACACAATTTTAAAAGAGTACCTATCGAGTTTCTTGCCGGTTCTTCTCGGTAGAATCTACATTCCGAACCGGTGGTAGCTTTTCCTTAATTTAAGTACTTTTTGTTTATTTTGACGATTCAAAAGTGCTTTTAAAAGCCTACTTGAATAAAGTATTTTTTGATTTTGATTTTGATTTCTGGTACCAGTATTCGTGTACGATATTTATTCTACAATACGTGATATTATTAAAACATATCTATTGTTAATTTGACGTACCTGAAGTTGGTATTTCGATTGAATTTCTCTGTCCAACTGTGTTGAAGTATACACCCAACCAGACCTAGGGTCGATAGTGATGGGCAAATCATTATTGCCGTTATAATCCTTGTCTGTTAGAGTGTATGTTAGTTCGGCATTTAGACCTTCATCTGCGTCGTATGCTTGTACCTAACAAATAAATAAAAAAAATAATTTTCATTTGTCAAGTATCCTCAAGAAGCAGCTTGTATTTTTTTAATATGTAAAACTTGACTTAAAATCAAATTTATTTTAAAAATACTTTGGGAGTAATTCTTAATCTTATTATATGCCTGTAATTTGAAAAGAAATCTGTATAGTTCTGTATATTCCGTACAGTACCATTTTAAGTAACATCAGTACAATTGAAAATTGTCAAAATATTTATTACTATTTATTTTACAAGTTTAATGCCAAACAATATTTGAATTTTAGAAGAAAGACGTTCAAGGGACGATTTCGCCCAAAATTTTCATCACTTACCCTAACAATACTGTATCCAACCGGCACATTCTCGCTTACAGACTCTTGAAACAATGAGGTATAGAAACGAGGCGCGTTGTCGTTTACATCTTTGACGTTCACCAGCAATTGTGTTGTGTTCGAGCGTGATGGGCTACCACCGTCTAAAAGGAAAGATTTTTAGGAAATTGCAAAGCAGGTTCACAATTCAGCTATATATTATTGTGAGTTACAAACCGGATTCTCTTTTTACTCGACTAAGCTAAAGAGGGTAATGTGTTTATCAGAGTATGTATGTAGTGGGTTTGTATCTTTGTAACACTATTTAGACCAAAGGCGTAGGTTGTGTTAAATGACACGCTGTTTGATTCGTCAAGATGGCGCGAGTGTCGTAGTAAGCATAAAAATTTTAAAAACCAAAATGGCTGATTACGGACGCCTTAATGTGAAAAAGAAAAAATAAAAATCGATGAACTATGACCTTTATGATATGTTCGTTCGTTCGTTTAGTAGTGGAGTATCGTTGACTATTTAATTATCGTATTTAAAAATCATTTTTAGGTTTCCTATATAGTTTTTCAATTAGAATTGCCGCTTAGGATCTATAACGATTTAAGGTTGGTTAGTAACGATTTTCGCTACAACCATTTGCTGACTATAGATGGCCTTTTTACGCAGTCGAGTTTCTGGTTTATTAAAATTAATTAAAAATTCTACAAATACTTCGGGGATAATAAAAAATATTAAAGGCCTAATGAATTCAGGTTTTAATTTTTAAGTAAAATATTTTATAAGTTAAATTCTAGAAAATTATATCAAATCTTAGTGACTGTGTTGAAAAGGGTAAATACTAAAAAAATTAACTAATTTAAAGATTGTACGTAACTATTTGACTTAGCAAAAATATCCGGTCTATATATATTGTAACATAATTTGTTTTACCTTGAGCTCTGATCACCAGTCGATAGCTTCGCACTTGTTCATAATCGAGCGGCTTGACCAGCGACACGTCGCCGCTGAGGCTGTCGATCGAGAACTGCATTTGCGTGTTGCCACCGATGATCGCATATCTGATCGCTGCGTTTGACCCCACATCAGCATCTGTCGCTCTGAGTGAGAAAAATTACATAAAGTACAGTAGTATTACAGCCTGTAGGTATCGTACTGCTGGGTAAAGACTTCTTTTTCAATTATGAATATCTTTTTCTATAAGGATAGGAATAGGAATTTTATCACGCTGCCACTCTGTGTGTAGGGGGATAACAAAACAATATGGGGATTAAAAAAATCGAAATATTAATATCATTAAGAGGTAAAGTATGTTTGTAAGTTTGTATGTAGGAGATAATCTCTGAAACTACTGATCTGATTTGGAAAATACTTATTGCGTTAGAATCTGTTTTTTGAGGAAGGTTATAGGCTATATTACATCACGCAACGACTTATAAGAACGAAGAAGTAACCATAAACGCGAGTGAAACTCGTGGGGCAGCTAAAGCCAACATAAATTTAACAACACAATATGTGTTTTAAATATCAATAAAAATAGAATTTAATAATCTTCAAAGTCAGGTAAAACATATCTTACTTCCTAGACTTGATTAGTTAAAAACGTTCTAGAGTTCAATAAAGTGGATACTTATTAAATAAATATTTTAAATAGAGGTAGATATGATTAGAAATTTAAAATATACGAAAACACATATTCATCATTAATATTTACCAGTCAATTGAAAAGAATAAACAAAAAAAACTCATGGTAACGAAAATGTCAAGCATGATATGATTTTATTTTGTAGTAAGTAGATGACATGTTTCCAAAACTGTTTGACAAGCGCGATCGTGTCCCGGTATATTATAGGAATTGCACGCCACATTTCTATTAACAAAATTGGATAGCTATCACGCCAGCAAACAACTACGAAACTGTCGTAACTTTGAAAATGTCCGTCTCGACGCAAATACAAGAATAGATATCTATTTCGATATGTATTATTTTAGTTAACTTTTAAATTAAAAATATTTTTGTGATATCAGGATTTCTTTGATTACGCTAATGATTGTTAAACTATAAAATTCAAAGGCTTTGGAAATGCTTTTATAACAGAAATAGACCATGGCAAAACGCATAAACGTGGTCATTATTTGGCACCAATGAAACTATGTAGTGAGTTTTCAACTCCATATTTCATGTTAAATATATCGGAAAATGCAATATCCATAAACAGCGATTTATTCCAGACTTATAAATTCTTGCACGCAGACGTTCGGCGTTCTAATGTTTAAAAGAAGCAAGGAAATGGAGCAACTTGTCTTTTATTTTACGATCCACTGATTTTAAGGATGCATTGGTAACATTAATTTTGTTGGTGAAATAATATTTTGTAACGCTGTAAGATTTTCTTAAATAATGCTGTATATTTTAAAATTATGATATCCTATATCTTTAATATAAGTATGTGTTAGGCGAGAATTACACTTATAAGTTTTGCTCTCAGACTTTCATAAAGATTATACATGTGTTGTTGGCCATTGCTTACACTTAAATGTATGAGCAAAACTGTAATTCTCGCCTTACCCAATGATTACAATTGTTTTTTTTTTCAAAATTTAAAAAAAATATATATTTTCACGCAAATCGGACTGCTTGTAATTAAATTTGACGCTCATAGATAGTGTTGTCATCTTGTTGTTATTGTCACTTTCTTGTTTTTCTTTATGTGTTAACTTTTACTCACGTCTGTGCTCGCGTTAATGTAGGTTTGTTTTTAAATATCAGGCATATTGTATACATAACACATTGCCTGTGGTCAACTAGAATAATGTATCTTTCAAATAGTACCGTAGCTTGTGGTTCCGGAGGTTACTTTGTACATACAAAATTCACTCTCTCTTTCTAATTATTATATTATATATTATTATATTGTCTCTCTAATTGTTGTATAGATAATTTAGTTTACAAATATATTCGTAAAGATAAAAATTATAAAATTAAATTGAATTACTTTATTTGTGACTTTTAGAAAAATATAAAATATGCTTACTTGATTCTAGCAATAACAGGGTTGTCGGCGACGCTGATGTCTTCGTCGATGTTTACGGTGTACGTTTTTTCACTGAACTGAGGGTAGTTATCGTTATCATCCAGGATGTTCACATGGATCGTTGCACTAAAAAAACGTTTTATATAAGATAATATAGTATTTACGGACTTGCTTTATATTTGAAAAATGAAATTAATTAAAACTTAATTATTTGAAAATTACAATGTAGTATAAAATCGAAATTCGTCATAAAAATTCTAAAAGATGATTCCGCTCTGACGAATACGAATGTATAAATAATTTTCTATAAGGGAATCGTATTATGCGTTTATTCAGTTTTATTTAAGTATTTTAGGATCTAAATCAAGATAAATGCTATATACATACAATAATAATGAAATATATTTTTATTTAATTATTATGATTATAATTTACGTTAAAGATAAACTAAAACCTTAAAAACAACTTGCTTAAAATAACTCATAGTCAAAGAACTTACGTGCTAGATAATCTATCAGTCAGCGGACTGGCCTGATCAG
Source organism: Hypolimnas misippus (assembly GCA_037950945.1). Taxonomy (NCBI): domain Eukaryota; kingdom Metazoa; phylum Arthropoda; class Insecta; order Lepidoptera; family Nymphalidae; genus Hypolimnas; species Hypolimnas misippus. The sequence continues at coordinate 12,391,148 of JBBEEQ010000012.1, read as the reverse complement.
TAGCCTTCACAATGACTGTATATCTGGACACCTTCTCCCTGTCCAGTGCAGATCTAGTGAGAAGCGCTCCACTTCTACCATCAACTCTGAAAACATCTTGTGCGTCAACTTGTTCCGCGGCTTCTATAGACTCGTTGAAATCTTCCGGTTTTAAGCTCTCTGCTTTCACTGAATCGATTGAATATTCCACCTAAGAATTTAATAAAAGTAAATGTTTTATTGGTTAGTTATTGTTTATTACTGGGATTTATAATAAATAATAAATAATGCATACAATTATTGTGTCCACATGTAATAAAATTATTTACAAATTAGCTGTAGATTTATTTCTGAAATGAGATTTCCCATTGGGGACGTTTAAAAAAGAAGAATTATACACTAGCCTTTTATTTCAAACAGAAGTCTTAGAAGCTTTTATCTGTATTAATTCCCTATCGATTACTGAATTTCCAAAATCCTTTATATTTTTTCAAATATCCTAATATCTTTATTTCATATTATATAAGGATTGCTTTTTCATTATTATTATAACAGCAAGACCCACCGGCTTAGAATATAATGTCACTTAGCGTCAAAATTTTATTAAGTAGATGAGATTAATGAATCAGCATTATAAGTTTTTGCCCTTTTAGAGATAATGTAGGATAATACGTTTTTATTATAGCGTTCATCTGGCGATAAAAGTCAATGACCTCAAAAATATCTCGAGGAAGTTATACGTTATTCATTACCCATAATAACAAGGCCGTGAATATCAATGTTGTCTCATGAAACGGCTCCATTACACTGAGCTTATGATAATTGTTTCGCCGTAACAAGTAATATTGGTTGTCGAACTAGTTTTCATTATGGTGACAGTTTACATGAATAATGAGCACATATCAATTTTTAATGTAGTTATGATTTACATTAAAAATATTATGATTAAGGTGATTATTAAAACAGAAGATTCTAATCAAATTTGGCATAATTAAGCAATTAAGGAAATTTCTAAGGATATTATGTGCTTAAAATATTTAGGAAACAGGATAAATAATTTTTAATTTAAGTCGTTTAATAGGTTCAACTATGTTATATTCGAAGTACGAAAAAGTTTTGACCTTGATCGAAACGTAAAATAGAAGACAGATTTTTTATGTATTTCTTCCGCAATGTGTCAATAGTAATGTTTAATTAAAACATTATTATATTAAATAGTATTTATACCTCGGCATTCTTTCCAATGTCCTGGTCTGTTGCTTTAAGGGTCAGTACGGTGGTTCCAGGGCTTGCACCTTCCCTTACAGATGCTTCGTATTGCTGCATTTCAAATATCGGGGCGTGATCGTTGCAATCCAACACGTTTATCTATAAAAAAGGAATCATATCAGGTACTGTTATATCTGTTTCAGTATGTCACTGAGACATATATGGATGCTGATAAGCAATAATGTGTCAACCCATAGAAAGTGAAATTTGATTTGATTATGATACTGTATCACCTATTTAACATTATTCAAAAAATTGAAGTCATAGAAACTAAATAAGTACGGAAAAAAGTTTCTTAATTAATTGTTTTGAATTTCAAGTGAGTTCCATATTTTGCGATTTGTAAAATAACTTCAAATATTTAAAAAACTTTTTATTAGATAATATGTTAAATATATCAATCTGATTTTAATTAATTATACCGTTCATCAAAAATAAAAGAAAATATGGATAAATACTTATTCAAACAAATGTATTAAGAATTGGTCTGACATCTTTAGACGACATTTTCTCAAAATGAAGTTCGCGTGGCTTGACACAGTATTGCATATCAGCATCCATATAATATGTTCTATAAATAGCTGAAAGTTAAACATAGATACAGGGTTTTATAAATAAATCCTACTATTTCCTACCCAGAACATCATTTGACATAAATGCGTGGATCATTATAGTTTTGAATCTTATGTAAAAAATAATTTAGCATCTATAGATATATACAATTTTATATAGTTTATATACAATTTTTATATTTCTATAAGAATATTTCTTTGCGTTTTTTTACATACTTCAAAAAAGGAGGAAGTTATCAATTCCTAGTGTATGTTTTTTTTTAAATATTAATATCCTCATAACTATGAATAAGTGATTTGGAGAATATTTTATTTGTACAAGGATACACTTTCACATTTGTCCCATAGATTTTCATCAAAATCGGTTCAGGTTTAGTAGTTTGGTTTTTAAATAATAAATACTACTATGAAATTGCATATTTTACATGTACCTTGCATCATACATTGAAGTTGATTCCTTTTGAAAATAAAAATACTTGTTTAAAGAGTAATCATTAGTACCCTCGGTAACATCAATATTCAAAATCGGTTGTAGTTTCTAACAATTTGAAAACATCAGTAAAACCATTCGCATAATTTAAATTCAAATTATACAAATTCAAGTTAAGATCACTTTCGTACATACTATTAGTAACATTCACATTCTAAAGCCACCTGGTAATTCGGCTTTACGTTTCAACTGCGCCTGTAATGGAGTTTCCATCCAGTTTTGTTACAGTCAAGGGACACATATTGGAACTATTCGTGGTTACCAACTACAATTGGTTTTATACTTGAACAATATTAACATTGAGATAAGAATTATTATTTAATTCAGACATAAGAAGAACTTTCAGAAATAGTAATTTTTGTTTACTATTAAGTAAACATAAGGCAACAATTACATTTGTTAGTTTTACTCTCGAGAGCGATATAAAACAATTCTGTCACCTAGTAACAGATACGTTTACGACGAAGTTACGAAAGCTGTGAATGCCCAAAAAAAGCACTGAGAGTAAGTAAAGTAGGTAAAGTAACTGCTTGTTAATATCCCATTGCTGGGCAAAGGCCTCCTCTCGTATTAAGGAGAACGTTTAGAGCTTAATCCAACACGCTGCTCCACTGCGGGTTGGCGGATATACATGTGTCAGAATTTCTCCTGGCACATGCAGGTTTCCTCACGATGTTTTTCTTCACCGCCGAGCTCGAGATGAATTTAAACACTCGTTTAGCACTTGAAAAATCAGTGGTGCTAGCCCGGGTTTGAACCCGCGATCAACGGTTGAGATCGACGTGTTCTAACCACTAGGCCATCTCGGCTCTCTGAGAGTAAATTCTATATCAATCTTTATGAAGATCTGAGAGCTCAACTTATAATGCTTGCCTTATAATTAATTATTATGCTAATTGTTTATTTAAAAGCAATTTCATAGTATGTAATGTAATGCGCATTTTTTCCGTCTTTGATAGAATCAGAAAAAATGCCCATTTAATATAAATATTTAAATGTAACATCTTGATTAACATATATTACATAGATATATTATAAATTAGAGCCATATTAAGTTATGTAGATCCATATCTATGTATAATTGTATAGGTACGAGTATCTATTAGATTATTAAATGTATAGATTATATAATTAAAATAATTATATACTCTATATATTAAATAGATTTGTTACAGAAATGCTTGTTGTTGAAAGATTAAAATCGTTGTAGTAGTTATTACTAACATCGCACACGGCTTCGCTTTCGTGTTCTATTGGTAAAAAGAACCCTATGTGTTTTTCTAATGTATAAAAACTTTTAGGTGAGAATTGCACTTATAAATTTGCTTTCATAAATTGTCACTGCTTTACACCTGAATGAATTTTCTACAGTGCTTTATTTTTGTCAATCACAGCTTTCGTAACTACTTACGAGGTATCTGTTACTAGGTTACAGAGTTGTATTGTATAGCTTTCGAGAGTAAAATTTGCATATGTAATTATCGTCTTAGAACATATTCGATTATGGCAACTTACCTGAAGTGTTGTGGTACCACTTCTCGGTGGGAACGTGTCATCTTGCGCTACAACCCTAAAGTAATGGACGTCGAGTCTCTCCCTGTCCAAGCGCGCCTGTGTAGTGACCACGCCAGTCCTCGTGTCCACCGCGAACATGCCGGCTGATCGGGAGTCCAGGAGACTCGACATGGAGTACGTGACGGGACTGTTTTCTGGGTCACTGAAAGAGGAGAGGATGTTTTATTGCAAATAAGAGATTGTTGTAGTGAAAGTATTATATAGACATTATTATATTATATAGTATATTGTATCGATGAATAAATATTAAGGAGTAAATCTGTTTGGTATTTGAATAATTTTGAATCATTGTTGGTCTTTTGGGGGTTGGAAGCATAGTATAATACAAGAACTCAAAGAAAAAAATATATTTCCTGAAAATAATGACTTTAATGGATTTTGATTATAGTCAATTTGAATAAATAAAAAGATTCTTCTTCAAGAATTACTTTAGTTGTTAAAATATCAAATTATATCTATTTTATGTAAAAGTCTTAAATGACAAAAAATATATGAATTATTACATTTGGTTTTGTTATCTAATCGAAAAACATCAAAAGTTAAAGAAACCCATAACAATAAATACCAAACTGTGCACAGAGAATCGCACAATTCACATTTTAAAAAGAAGTTAATAAACAAAACTCATAAGCGGTACAAGCAACACGTACTAGTTATTCCTGCACCACCGCATCTAATTACATGGGCGGCGGCGCAATAACTCCCGCAAAGGGAAATCCAGTCTCACGCAGTTAAATCGAGGAAATTGACTAAATTCCCTGATCTTGTCTATAATAAAGGAATTTATTTCATTAAGTGGCGCCACTGTATATTTTAATTTTCTTTTATGAAATTTTTAATAAAAATCGTACACTTTTTTGTACTCGTATTTATTCTTCTATATCTACTATTGAGTAGCTTATCGGTTATTTTATGTTTTGATTATTCCAAAGTTCTTGTAAAGACCTACTTAAATATATTATATGTATATTATTCTAGAAAGTGTTTTTTATCGATATGAAATATCTTCCATAATAGTGCATCAAAATTGGTACGTCATTTTGAGGATCTTCTTTCGTTGTGCTGAAGAACGTTAAGTGATTTATACGATATGTCACTTGGTAAAGTATATTTCAATTATGATTTGCTTTATTTGGCCACGACTATATTGTCGTATTATTTAGACGATATGAACTAAGAAATACGCCCAGCATATGCCACCGACTTCATAAGCAAGTCGCCGTAATTGAGGTATTTTAGCTTTATGGTCCGTCGGCTATTGTTAGTCGTCACGACTACATTGTTTCCGGACCGCATGTAATAGATGAGATCATAAAAGCTCAATGAGCCAGCTTAGAGTCAATTAAAGCAAAGCAGATGGTTTATTATCTTGGTGTTACTTCCGTGGCATTCATGACTCATTGATTAGTATAATTCGGTTTATAGAATAAAACGTTATTAAACAGTATAATAGAAGACGCAATAAAAAGTAATGGTCTTTAAAATATCAATGCACGAAAGGGCAATTGGTGCTATTATTGAATTTTATTGTTCTAAATGTGCATTTACAAGTGGCTGCAGTGAATGGAACGAATGAATCACATTAAAATCATTTAAAAATTCCATCGTAACGAATAAAAATTTCATACTAACCGTGCTCTGACTGTCGTGACTATAACCCCCGGCGATTGTTCTTCAGCAACAGACGCTACGTAAAGCGCCTGTTCGAAATATGGTGACTGATTACGCAGTTCCCTCTTCACTCTTCTTGCTATATCTGTATCGTTGAGTTCTTGATGGTGATACACTATTTTTAATCTGTGATCTGAATCTACAATATTAGTCCGTTCGCAGTCAAATGTGAAAAGAACGGATACTTTCCACATCGGCTCTTGAATACACACGTCACCACTAGCCACCAAGTCTCCTTGGCTATTTTCGATGATAAAACGAGGGTCACTTACGTCCAAAAATTGGACTCGACACATTTTTTGCACTGTCCTCGGCAGAAATGCCGTCAATGAGTTCACAAATTGGGACTTTTTTAAACAGATTCCCTGCCAACGATCCGTCGTTGGTATAGCAAAACTGGCATAGGTTTCGGAGATCCATTGCTTAGCTTCAGCTATTTTTACATCTATGGCCATATCGAATGGTACTAAAGGAGATCGCTTTCTTCTACTGCTATTTCTAACCATAATGTCCTCGAACATCGCGTTCGACCATGGATACGCCGTCGACAGTACGTTGTATTGACTAGACCCTAATTCGCTTTCTTCTAACAATCTCCAGTCTATGCTCTCTTGATAGATAACCTCTCTCTTATCTCTGACATGGTCATCTTCATACTGCAAAGCTGCATCGTTTTGGTCGTAAACCCGATCAAAATCGATATCGTATAAATCAGCGTGCCGTCTGCTACAATCCTCGCCCGCCACCAATATTCTAATCGGTAAACTATAATAGTCAATATCTCGAATGCGTTCGGAGGTAGAATCTACGTAGAAAGTGAAAAGATTTGGATAAAGGACGCCATCGCATCTTAGTCTCTTGCGCAAGGTCACGAGACCGCTAGTTCTATTGACTCGTAGAATGTGGTGTACAAAGTTAGCGGTGCGATGAACGTCGATATTGTACGTGCGTTCAGAGCCAAGTTTGTAGACAGCTGCGTCGAGGACGACATGGCCTGGTGGGGCGGTGTCAGGGATGATGATGAGGTAGGCGCGCGCGGCTGACAGCGCCAGCGCGATCAGCACCGCGTGCGTCCACCGCGCCATGCTGCTCGCTCTTCACCTACAGCAGCGCCGCCTCGTCCGCCGTAAGCTTGAGCTATCCATCTGCGGACAATAATAGTAGACTATAATTTGAAATTTTCCAGTTTTTTGTTTTAAGAATTTACATCTAAATTATCAGCTTGCAAGGTTGAATAGTTTATTTTATTATATGCGGTATACACAAGAATTAATAACATAAAATATATAAGTATACAAAAACAGGACTTTCTGTAAGTATGTATAGTTATATACATAATGGAAACAAAGGAGGCAACCAAATGTAAAAGATACTTGTATAGTCAAAGTTTAAATATTATCTCATGCGTAAAAGAATACGAAGAAAATTATACAAAAGAATAAGACTTTATGGTGCAAAATAAGCACTTGCCAGGCTGTCAAAGACGTGTTTTATTGTTTGGAATTATTTTCTTCGCTTTTATAACGTTGTTTAATGAACTGTTAAAGTCCTAAAATTATACAAGAATTAATAAGATTTCAATTTTAACACTTTTTTTTAACTTAAATTTAATTCTTCTCATAGCCATTATTACCTTCCATCATAAGAAGTCTAATTCCATCATAAGAAGAAGAATGGTATAATGCATGATTAAGGATTTGAGTCTATTTCATTTATATAATTTCATTTTTACTTTTAAACGTGAATTAACTTGGGGATGGTACAAAATAATAATCTAGGCTTTGACTGAACCCTTTGATACCCTTTTCAAATTTAAGCACGGGTTTGTTTTATGTCAGACTTTGGATACATTCGAAAATTTCTAAGGGATTTGAAAATCGTTTAAAGACTAAGTTATAATACCAGCTTCTTAAAACCAATAAGCGGCTTTAACAAACAACAGCTAAGCCGAGATCAACACGTCAGCAGCGCTCCCACCCTTTAATATCTAACAATTATTGGTGTTCGCAGCGATTGGGGATTTTCGGTAAAATTCGGCAATTTTCGACATAAACCGGCTAAGGTCCAAGATTAATGGAGGCAATTAATGGGAGTGCACGATGGCAATTTCCGCTAACACTGAATTTACTAGGTGTTAAGAGGCTTTGAGCAAATAGTTTTTTTTAGGAATTATCTAATATTAGGCAGTTAAATCTGTTTGCAACTTTATTTATATTTTGGTTGAGGATTTCTAAGCAATTAAAAAAAATATCAATGACGTAATATCGCCTAAAAAATATATCCCAATGTTTAAAAAAAACTGTCTTTAAGTCCATTAATTATTTTAGACACTTTGTTTTCATTTCATTAAAATCGGAATCACGTAAAAAATAGATACATTTATTTTATAATTTAAATATGTAGTTTTTGCTTTAATCTATTCATAATAGAGTCCAAATAGATAACAATAACAATTCTATGGAATAAAATGGTTCGTACAGCATTAAACCGAGGGTCACTGAGGGAAGGTTTGAAGGATGACAATCTTTTCATGAAAAACGCGGTTAAAATGAAAAAGTTTATTTATTGTTGTGTTAATTATTATGAATTGCTCATTAAAAAAACTCACTTTTAATATTGAATAATACGAATTTGTAACATTTAATAAATCCAAATAGTCAAATGAAGGAGACGTTATTAAGAGATAAAGTTTTGAAGAGATCAGCGTTTTTCTCTTAATATCCGTTTCTATGGAAATTCCTGGAGTTATTCATACGTTAAAATCCGTCAAACGATTTAAGCTGTAAAGCGAGCCAAGAAATTATCATACGCAATACATATATGACCTCTTTCGGTAGACGTACAAAAAAAAACTTTAGTATTTTTTTTAATAAAACAGTCAACGAAATTCAAAGCTACCCTAACGTTAATGGTGCTATCTATTAAACGTGTTCGGAATTGCCGATTCGATAGCTATCCCCGCCTTCACTCGGTCATTTGATATGTATTTATTCTCTGGGAGCGAGTACATTTAGCGACTAAATAAATCTTAACTTATTTATCTTAGCGACTTTTAACCTTAAATTATGTAGTAAAAAGTTATGGGAAGCGAGTTTACGTATCATTTTGTAAAAAAGATTGTATATGTTAAAAGTTACTTATATAACTGTTCTTGTTTTCATCACACATTTATTCTTATTAGCTTTACGTTACATATGGTTTTTCTTAGAGAATTTGAACTGCTTTATTAGTAACAATAATTGTAGATACGTAAAAATTTTATAAACAAACGCTAGGGTTCAGATTCATTATATAATCGCATGCTTAGTATTAAAGTGACCGAATTCAAAAATCCGATTTCAAAACTTCTTTTACCAATTGAAAGTTACATAGTACATTATAGAAACATTAATGTTTGTAACATAGCAATTTTTTGGCAGTCAGGTTTTCAATTTATAAACTTACTTAAGCCTTGTTTAATTGTGTTTTACCTTCTAAAAGTCCTTCAGGATAATGTTCACTACGTTTCTATCTCCATCTGTAACAAGGAAAATTTTGGAATTAATGTAAAATGTTACACTCAATCTATTTAATACTGCTTCATAACTTTTGCTAGAGACACTCGCGTTAATATAGAGCTTATATACATAAAATTTGTCTTTGACCATGTAGAATACTGTGTAAAATTGATACAATTATTTAAAAAAAGGATCAGTGGTTCCGGACTTTACTTCGCACTTGTTTATTTTCTCCTTTCCATATTAATATAAATTACCCTAATAAAAGATTGTAACACAAATAGATTTTTAAATTGAACTTGTTCCTAAGATTAACGTTCACATATAAATATACTTTTCACCGTGATACATAAGTTTAGATATCTATGGGTTTAATTTAGTATATTTGAGATTCAATACGGGTCAATTGGACAAATATTTAACGAATGAAAGTTACTAGGAGTTATCTACAAAAGCGCTGGCGGGCGATTTTCTCTCGTACCATTGATGTAATTACGGCAATTATACCGTATGATAATACTTGTTTACCACATTTAATATGTTACACATATAATGATTATTAACTGAAATTATTTATACAGAAATAATGTTTTGTACACACGAATTTATGAAGTAATTAGGGAGATGATTGATATTAAGTATGAATGTGAGATTTTGCTACGTAACGTTACAATGAAACTTGATATTGAAAACAAAAAGGGGGAACATTTGACAATAACTAATGATGTGGTTTCGTAAAGTAACGCGTAAACAAGCAGCGCGGGTTAATTATAATAATTATTTACGAAAATAATTCCGAAAATAACTTATCGGTTTTTTATACAAATGATGACAATAAATCAAAAATCCTTACTCTTTATAAATAGAATATCGTTGAATTTTTCTTTCTTGTAAAATGTTTTTATGTTAGCTATTTCGAAACTCGTTTATTTTCGCTTGAAAAATAAAGTTAGATAATGTTGCTTTTATAAAAACATCGAAAGAAAAAATAGGCTATATAACTCTTGTCGTTTATTTAATTATTACGATGCCATTTAATTATTTCAATCGCAATGATGATATTTAATTATTTCAATCGCAATGTAGATTTTGTTGTGCCGTACAACTGTCTAAAAGGGTTTTTTTTCGATCTGGTCACTTTTTTTGCAAATGCAAACAATAATTTGACGAAGTTTTATAGCAATTTTCTAAATTGTGTGATAGCGCATAAGACACGAACAAACAAACAAAACATTTCAAATATTGCACTAGTACAATCTAGTAATACTATAGTTGAAAGCAATCTGTCAGGTCCACACGCACGCTGCGTGTTGCGATGCGGTGATATTACCCCAATTTGCTCCGAGCTCACTTCTAAGCCTGATGAATTATACCCAGAACGCGTCAGAGGAATAGAAATCGTTTGTCACGAACCCTGATTTACTTCCTTATTTCCTAACGGAAGGATTGATTTCAATTTAGAAGGATTTATTTAGGATTTGACGCTTAAATAGGTAGGGAAATGTTGATTATTTTAAAAGAAAAAAAGCATTTTTGGTAATATCTTCATAGATAGTAAAAATACTAACAGCAAAATAAGTCGGTGGTAAAGGTATAACTTGTAAAGCCTATATTCGAAAGTGCTTTATGAAGCCTATTTGAATTAAGTATATTTTGAATCAAATTTGAATTATATAGTAACAAATTTTGTTAAAAAAATATTGTAGGCATAATTGTAAAATTATTTAAATATAAGAAAGGTTCTATTCATCGAAGATTTTTTATGGATATTCCTCGATAATTCAAAAATGGCCTGACGGGTTCGGTTGATTCGGTTTTTTAATTAAATATGGTATATTCTGCCATTTGTCGCATTTTTGTTAAAGTCCTTTTAGTAATTTATTATGTTATTGTATTAAAGACGTCTTGTATAACTTAATTAAAATAAGTTTTAATTTATTTTGAGAGTTGTTCCAAAATTTTTAGTACGAATCTTATTTTCTAACATCAATACTGCACTTCTCCATCCCAATATTTTTAACATAACGACAGTGTAATTAGAAAACAAGAATTTACATATTTACATGACCATATGTAACTTCCATGCGAATGCCTTGTCGAGCTAACTTCAGGTAGCTTTTAATTAATAAGAAAAACTTAGCTTGTCCATTTAAAGGCGGGTTATATCTATAAAAAGTTTAAAAACCCAACAGGTATGTATCAATCAGTTGGTATCTTATCGAACAATCTTAATGACACCGAGCCGGCGACGAATCGATAGAATAAACTATGATAAACAAAAATAAACACAACGGATTCTTGTTATTTCCTTGTCTCCATACTTTATAGGTATACACGATGAGTATTTTACTGGGCGTGGAAAGCTAAATCCGAAATTATAAAGAATAGCGAAAAACACTTAAAGGTCTCTCGGGACCGATTTTGATGAAAACTAAAATTGCATCATCAGTTCTTTGGTAACAGTATAATAGTTATTTGGTGAATAATATAATTTTCATAGCCAGAAATCGAACCTGCTAATTTTGAAAAAAAAAATCCTTTGTTATTGCATTCATTAATAATGTTAGTTATAAAAATTAATTTCTAGGAAGTAATAGTATACGGCGAACTAAAATAAACGGCTGTTTTTTTTTTTTACAAAATACATAAAACTAAACAGTTTGTTTCTTAGAACGCAAAATCTCACGATCTATAAATCCAATTTAATTAAAATCCTATTTTATTCGTACTTATTTTGTATTAAAGATGATAAAGTAAATCCGTCTGTTTGCTATGTTTTAACGCATTTTGTTGAACCAATTTCGTTAAATTTCGGAAAAGATTGGACGCTGGAGAGACATAAGCAACTTTACGGCGCGAAAATGAAAAGGGGTGAAATAATGTAAGAAATTTTGTAACGAAAATCCATAATTTCTCAAAAAAGCCAAGCTATTTGATATCATTATGGAATCTACAAATAAAAATAAAACATACACATGTGAAAAACAGTGACGATTCCATGAATGTAATTGAAATATACTTTAAAGTCTCTGGAGGACAATATATTTTTTTTAATTTTATTTCTTTAGGACGCGAGTATTTACTGTGAAGTAAATGATAATTAATGTTAATTAAAAACAAAATGTAATTATTATACCGAAAATATGATAAATTATGTTTACTATTTCTATAAAAACATATACTCAATTTTGGTTATTTATCAAGTTTAAATCGATTTTGTAGGATAGGCATGTTAACTATTTGTATTGAAATATTTACTTCAGGCTTGGAATATTGGAATTTTTACTCAAAATTTACATTATTTACTACATATTAAGTATAATATTTTCATACTTTCTCTTTTTATAGAATTGTCTGTATGATATAGGTACATAGCTAGTCTTATGTCTATATACACAATTAAATTAAGATATAAATATTGTCCTGAACTTCATTCTTGTGGTGTACAATAAAGTATAAATAAATATAATTGGATGCTGATAAGCAATAATGTGTCAACCCACGAAAAGACAAATTCGGAGATATTGATGTATTCTGAGACTGCATCACCTATTTAACATTATTAAAAAAAAAATTGTAGTCATATATACTAAATAGGTACGGAAAAAAGTTTCTTAATTAATTGGTTCGAATTTCAAGTGCGTTTCATATTTTGCAATTTATACAATAACCTCAAATATTCGAAAATCTTTTTATTAGATAATACATTAAATATATTAGTCTGAATTTAATTCATTATACCTTTCATCAAAAAATAAAAGAAAAGATGGATATATGTATACTTCTTCAAACAAATTTGTTAAAAATGGGTTTGACATCTTTAGACGCCATTTTCTCAAAATGATGTCCGTGTGGCTTAATACAGTATTGCATATCAGCGTCCAATTATATTATGGCGTTTATATTTACTTACAGCCGCTATAACTATAATATTAAGGATTAATAAATGTTAACATTCGAGTATTTAAGCATTTATTAAAATTTATGACTAATAACGTGTTTTTTATATTCTACAAAAAATTAAAAACATCTTAAATATGTTAGTATTAATAATTATATTAGCATATTTCACTTAAAATAACAAAAAAATTATTTGATAAAAAAATTGTAAAATATAATACATATATATATATATACATATACACTAATGTATATAGTGTTATTATATTCATATACAATTTTTTTACCGTCAGAGGACGGTCTATTTGTTAGTCTGTTACGTTTTCACGGCTAAACCGCTAAAGCATTTTTGAAGAATTTTGGCATAAAGGTAGTTTGGACAATGGCAAAGTACATGGGCTACTTTGTGTCAGCAAAATAAAACATTAACTGTCATACCACAAAAGACGCATTAAAACCATGTTGAACACGTGTCTAGCTAAAAAGTGTTTAAAAATTAAACATTGTTTAAAATATTATCTAAATTGCTTAACAGCGAATAAACTCATAAAAAAACTTATTGATAAAATGTTATACGTTACATTTGACAGCTGAAATAGGTTTTAGACATCTATTAAACTCACTTACACGTATGTTAATCTATATCTAAAGCATGTTTAACTCAAAACTGTGCTTTTGACGCGGATTTGTAGTACGGATTTTTTCAAACACGCGTTTAACGTCTGTTTAAATCTTTTGTAGTAAAGCAGTTAGAGGTTGAAAAAGGGGATCAAAATTATTACTTACACGGAGTTACGAGGACCATCGCATTTATCAAAAAAAAACTGGTATCCATTTTGATAACAGCTAAATATTATGTTAAGCCCGGACCGGTTTAATTTAATCTCAAGCAGCAGAAATAAATTCGAGTGTCGGTAAAATTTAAATAATTACAATATTAAGCCAGCTTACCGTTTTAATGGCTACTGACTGTTACATTTACGACATTTTGACGGCTTTATTTGTGCAGTTTTACGATGGCGCGACGCCCTTTATAAATGACCACAAAATATGGAAACAGCTTACTGCGGGAAATGTGAAAGCGAACATGTTAAAAATTGTTGTTCCCGCAGTAGATTACGGTAGTTACAATCACAATTTGTATACGTTGCTGGTGGTATACGATTTTTGGGATGTTCGGTTTATCGATACTAATATTATAAAAGTGAATGTAACTCAGTTTGCCTTTTAGGTATTACTGCCGAGGTAATATCCGTATATTAAGATAATTTTAACTCTGGCGAAATAAAAGAAAAGTTGGATATATACTTCTTCAAACATATTTATCAAGAATAGGTTTGACATCTTTAGACGAATTTTCTAAAAATGAAGGCCGTGTGGCTTGACACAGTATTTCTCATCAGCATCCATATATTAATTATTCATCTAAGCACACAGAGCCCAAACCGCTGATACTATAAACTTGAAATATAAATAGTTGTTTCCTTTTATGTTGCAAACATCCACGAAACGATTTTTGGAAATTTCTAAGGAGTTAAAATGAGGGATAAACGGTTGTATGAAAGTACGTCGTTTTCAAAGTAAGAAATAAGAAATGTAATGTATCTACTTCTGGTTAGAAATAAATGCATATGCACAGAAGCGTTTTTCAAAATATTATAAACTAGCTTCTGCCCGCGACTTCGTCCGTGTGGAATAGTTACTTTGGGCTAATGATGCATTATTTTAGAACAAAAGCATAAAATATGTTATAGTAAGCTAACCTTAAAAGTTAAACACATGCTGTCGCGGACTTTTTTTAGAACTTTTAAAGGGAAACAATTCTGTCATAGATGATTTTTGTGAAACTTTAACCGTTTACGCAGTGCACGCAGCGTAAGCTCTCTGAATAGGAAAATACCCCCGATTTAGAAACATTCTTCATTGGTGCTCCGCTTCTTTTGGTCTTAGCGTGATAATATATAGCCTATAGCCTTCTTCGATAAATGGGCTATCTAACACTGAAAGAATTTTTCAAATCGGACCATAAGTTCCTGAGATTAGCGCGTTTAAGCAAACAATCAAACAAACTCTTCAACTTTATATATTCGTGGGTTGGGGTTGCAAATCTATATGTATAAGGCCGCCGCTAGTATAATAATAGGGTTGATACAAATATTTGTTACTAGCTGTCCCTTGTGGTTTCACTCGAGTCGGTTACTGCTTCACTCCTATGAGTCGTCGCGTGATGTAATATAGCCTATAGCCTTCCGCAATAAATAAACTATCTAACACAAAAAGAATTGTTCAATTCGAACAAAGTAAACCTACTTTTAGTGTACCGCTACTATTATTGTTTTAAAGTCGATATCCTTTAGGATAATAAAATTATAGTGACCGTTATGTTGCTTAGTGTCCGATATTGTTACTAGTTTTCAAGGTTAACTATGAATAGTTCAACTATCGATAGCTTTAAAACACCACCTTTCATAGCATGAGGTTCGATAAAATAAACTTAACGAAATATACGTATTAAAAACTAGCCTCTGCCTGCGATTTAATCCATGTGATTTTAATTATGTTTGTACTTTTAACCAACATCAAAAAAGGGATGTTCTCAGTTCGTCTTCGAAAACGGCTTGAACGATTTGGTTATTTTTTATTCTTTTTTGGGTGAAAAGATATACTTTTTTATTGATTTCATAGAAATTTCATCAAAATACATGTATGTATGTACATATATTTGTATGGACGTTTGTATGACGGCGATTATCTTAAAAGGTCCGATTTGGATGGATTTAAATAAATATATTTCAAGGATGGTTTTAGAATATATTATATTATCTTATTAGATATTCAGATTAACAAAGAAACTTTAACTGCATTTAAATGTATTCAAAAACAGTTCTAAAGTTGATATTTTTCTACAAAAACAATCACTACAAAAAGTCTTATTTACCAGCTCCTTTCATAGAAGTGTATTAAAATATATATTTAATAAATAAAATAAATAATGATTTTAAAAGTCAACTCATAAGCGTTGAAACACAATAATTATACAAAATCTCTCTATTACTTGCATGATGCTCGAACAATTACTAGTTCATACTAGAAAAACATTATTTGAAATACACTTATTAGGGCAAGTAATTTATATTTTCCAAAGCTTTTAGCTGAGTCATGGTAGGACACTCGCAAGATATACGACGTATCATAAAACTGCATTGGCTCCATCTCGTGAAAGCCTTCCAGCTGTGCATGCGATGTATTTTAACTTTACCAGTAAACAAAATGAAACTCCAATAAGATATCTTTAGAACGAAGAAGAGTTCTATTTTTTGTCTGGCTTGTCTATACTAATTAAAAATGAAAAAGTTAGCTTACAATAAATATTTTTAACGTTACCAGTAAATTGTTTATAGAACATTAAAATTTTCTTCTTAGTCTACCAGTATATATTATGTTTATGTGCGTATTACTTGAAAAACAAAATTTAAAAGTTTTTTTGTAATAAAACAATAAATCAACAAAAATCAGCTCACAAATATTTAAAGTACATACACATACAAACTCACACATACACGCACAAACGCAACAGACTATAATAAGACTAAAAAGTTCCTTTTAGTCTAAAAAAAAAACAAATAAAGCCGTATACGGCCTCAACTGGTAGTCACTTTTAATTACGACGGTACTTCCTTGTCCGTTGTGCATCTAATGCATGCATGTTAAGTATGTATGAGTGGAGAACGAATTGATAGAGTCACTGCACTTTGTTTAGTAGAGACAAAGGTTTACTCAGAGGTTGTGACATTTTAATGTGTTAAATGAAGAGTTATACGTCTAACAAGTTTGTTTTTTTAGAGAGTCGAGATGGATGGGATGGTTAGAACACGTCGATCCATTAGACACGTTGATGATCGCGGGTTTAAACTCCGGCTAGCACTGCTGAGTTTTTATGTGATAAAGAGTATAGCCGGGTTTATATTGGAAATCTGCCATATTATTTGAGTACTAAATAAAAATCATTCAGTCATATTTGCAGCTCTTTATGTCGATCAGTTTTCGAAATCTTCAATGAATATTGGCTATTTGCCTCCATTTTTTCGAGTAAAAGGCATGAAAAATATATTTTTTTAATTCTGAAATAAATAGCCGATTTTGAGCGAAAGAAGGCATTCAAATATACATATATTCGATTTTTTATTTATTTATTTTTTCTCCTTAATAGTCGAAGAGGCCTTTGCCCAGCAGCGGGACAGGTACAGGCTGGTCCTTTACTTTACTTTTGTTTTTAGTTGACGTACATTGACTAATTCGTAAGTATGAATTACGTATTTTAATAGTTTTTATTAATGCATATTATAAACTACTATAAAAAAGGCGAAAGTTTATGAGGGTGGATGTTGCTCCTTTACGTAAAACCTGCTTAACAGATTTTGATGAAATTTTGTAATAAATTAGTTTATACATCAGAATTAAATATAGGCTACTTTTTATCGAAAAGTAGTTACTTGGCGTAGGTCGTAGCGATTAAAAACTTAATAAATAAGATATCTTTAATTGTTTTTAAGATTAAACGGATTTTAAATTATTAATATTAATAATTTAAATGAATAAATTTAAACTTTAGACATGTTCAAGTTATATTGCTAACTAATTGTGAAACGTCTAGAAAATTATAATAAAACAAACTTGAAATTGAAAACGTATTTATCTTGGTTTTGGAGATAAGGTAAAGAAAAGTTTTAAGAAAATTTGACGGAAGCGGGGATGAAAATGGACTTTCAATTTAACTTTAGACTAATATTAACTTATCACAATAAATTAAAATTCTTTACTTTGAAGTGTAACATTACACATTTTATAACACTTAAAATGCATTTCCGCTTTGGAACAGTATACATTTCTAATGTATTCTTTTATTCAATATGAGTGTATTTTTATTAATGTGAATATGAGTATTTATTTAATTGCCTTAATTATTTTATACTTCTACTAATCTGTATGTTACCTAGACTCTCAAAACAGCTGTAGCGATTTTTATATTTAGATATCTAATATTCAGAATAGTTCAGCGCACTAATAAAACAAAATACATGACTAATAATCAACATAAACACGGATACGTACTACCTAAGTATATTTTATCCTCTGAAATAATAAAGAAACTTTGAAAACGACTTAATACAGAGCGTTAATTAGGCATGGTTATACATTTTATTAGCGTTACAAGAATCGATATTTAAAAGTAAAAAAGAAAACTGAATTTATTTTTTTATTCTTTTTCACAAACGACACCAATACGTGTGCCTAGACGAGCTTATAAGATCTAACATTTAAATGAAAAAAAGTTTTTTTTTTTTTAATTAAAAACAAAATTAGTTCATTTTTCTTTACTTTTAAATATCGATTCCCTGGTAAAACACCTAACACATACCCAGTTACTAGTGGGTTCTGACTAAATTATATTTATCGTCATTCAAAAGCAGAGGGGAAATTTTCTTTTCGCATAGAAAAAAGTTAGTTTTCTGTACCAAGTTTAGTAAAGCACACACCGCACCGATGCTAATAAAACAAAACGACTTATCGACCGACGAGGTCGCCGTCCTATGATTGCAGACTGATGACTTACAGGGGAATTTTAAAATAAGGACATTCGAAGTAGTTTACAGTTTTCATTAATATCGATTGAAGGATGTAGGTTACGTTCTTGGCTGACGACATATTTAATTCAGTCAATGTTGCAACTCGCAGTCCTTTGTCTTTGATGTTTAAATACAAGGTAAGTTCCTCTAGGGATAGTGAATTTAGTGACGTTGCAATGATAATGTAATGTGTTATTTGAAGGTGCTTTCTTTGCTTATTATTATTTATTTATTTAAAAAAAAATGTGCGGTTACTTATAAATTAAATCTCATGAAAATATATCGTTGTTATAACAACATAAAACAGTAGTTATTACTTTTTAGTAGTTTCTGTATATCTTAAGGTGATTATGAGTTTCATTCGTTTATTATAATAACAATTTATTAAAATTGCTACAATTAAATAGTTCCTCAAACTACAAAAAAGCAAACAGTTCCGCGATATTGTTTATTATAATAATTTTTATTAATTCAACCTTGTAAAATTATAGAGAAATCCATAAAAAAGTTCGCAGACGTTTCATTCGCTTAAAATTATAACTGTGACGTACTCCGTGAATGTTACGTTCGTTTAATTGCCGTTTTAAAAAAATCATAACAGCTTTTATCAGACAGCACGTGTGTAAACATAATCTGTGCAAAGAATAAATCACGAGTATTAATCACCTTACGTCGGTACTACGAAGGTTGTATGCGGAGTTACTCAATGAGTCGTTGACCGGAACGCATTACAAACTTATCCGCCCGACGACCGCTCGGCACTGAATAAATGTATAAGTGATATGTGAAACTTGGACCGAGTGCATCTGTTTGTTCGAAACAGCCTTGAAGAATATATAAGGGGGTTTGACACGGTCTTTATAAAAAAATTGTATTAGGTTGTTTTTTTTTAAACAAACATCGTACGGGACACCTGGTGTTAAGTGATTACCGTCGCCCATGGACATTTGCAGCAGAAGAGCCACGAATATGTTGCCAGCTTTAAATGGAATGTGGTATGAAGGGAATAAGGGAATAGAACGTAAGGATTTCGGGTAGGAATTAAATTCAAATACTATACTATAATCGATTTCTTTTGTTAGAGTTTCACATGTCATATTTTTTGAGTTCCTAAATAAGTAAATTTTAAATAATTGTTTCCACATAAACTATTGTAATTATAAATGTCTTAAGGCATGTTATTAAATTATTTAGCTGATATAAGCTTTTATTTTTAAATTTTTGTATACAATTTACAATCACACAGGGTCTTTATAAAGAAAACATGCCGTTAGATGTTACTGCTAATCTAATTTAATTAATAATGATGGAAGTTTCATATTTTCTCCCAATCCGCTGATAAAATTAAAGATGCTGTAACAATGGGAGCAGATGGATATCGTTCTATTTGTTTGCAGCTAACAGCAACAATAGACAAGTCATGTAATGAGTATAATAATCTCTTAAACTCATATTGCCATAAAGCCATGTTGATTGTTAATTGATGTTTGTGTTTAGTCCACTGTGTTCGTTTCTATATATCTGTGTTCTAAATATATTAAATGTAATAAAATGAAGTTGTAAATAAAGCATGTGATTCCATTAATATTAGTTGTATTATTATACTATATACGTATTATATTCATAACTATTTTTGTCTTGTTTTAGATTAACGAGTAACATTATAATTTACACTATTTTAGGGTGTTTTCAATATTTAGTTAAGGTAGGATTCTCGATCGCACCGATCAATCTCCATCCTGTTTTCTTCTTTCCACGTGACATTGTCGAAATAACATGTGTCTAATTGGCACAACTAAAAGCCATTAACCAAAGCATAGGATTGAATTGAATTGAGTACAATAATATAACATCGTAAAACTTGAACAATTTAAAACGCAATTCCCCCGCAGTTCAGAACGTAATTTAAACAAAAGTTTACAGGTATATTTTCAAACTGTTCAATTCCGAGCAGACTCACAATTCTCCATTGTTCTGCTATTCGTTTTTCCTTTGATCCGGAGATCGTTGTTTATTGTTTTATCGATACATTAGATAGCTATCGTGAAACTCGTATCGAGCTGTTCAATATTTCGTTACACAATACATTTAATAAAACTGCATCGAGCGTTTTCGATGAATATCTTTTTGACAATATATTCCCTAATCGATTATATTAGTATCGATCGAGATGAAAATTCCAGTTTATTATTTTCAATTTAGAAGACTAAAATTTCTTACAATTAAATCAAACATAATTAGGTCATATGTTTGTAATTCTTGTGCGTAGTAAAAACTAATAAATATTTTCACAATGAAGTTAATATCAAAAATTGCTTGACTATGCTTGTTGAAAGTATAGAACGATGTCTCACGTTTCACGTTATGAGGCAAGCAGAAGATAATGATAGTCTGGTCTGCAGAACTTTTTATATATTTAAGTATCTTTTGACATCTTTGCGAAAAATAATCTAATTAGAAGAAGTACATATATGGATGCTGATAAGCAATAATGTGTCAACCCACAAAAAGTCAAATTCCGAGATATTGATGTAATCTGATAATGCGTCACGTGTTCAAAAATTATTCAAAATAACATTATTCAAAAATTATTCAAGTCATCTAAAATAAACAAGAACAGAAAAAGTTTCATAATTTAATGTTTCGAATATTGAAGTGTTCCATGTTTTGCCATATGCAATAATCTCATATAATCCTCAAACACTTATTATTAGAAAAAACATTTTATTATACCAATCTGCTTTTAATTAATTATACCACAAATCAAAATAGAAAGGAAAAGATAGATCCTCTTCAAACTAATTTATTACGAATAGGTTTGACATCTTTAGACGCCATTTTCTCAAAATGAAGTCCATGTGACTTGACACAGTATTGCTTATCAGCGTCCATATGTAGGTATATGGTACTTAATATCGGCAATCGTAACATTGCGTATTATACACATTAAGTATTATATTTTTAAATATTCTTGCTTTTATTACAAAAGTGACATTTTGTTTATTGTCTTTGTATATTGGAGATTCTGTTACAGCAAAATAAGAAAAAAAAGTTTCGACTATTCATCTTTGTTCTCAGCGTTCAAGTCAAACGGTCGACTTTCTTTGAACCGAATGATCTGCAGATTTGTTTTGATCAAAATAATGAGAACCGGTTTCTATGAGGTTTTTGTAACGACATTCTTATCTTTTGGCACAACTGCTACAGCAAAGATTTAATCCGAATGAATTCTTAACAATAATTTGTTAACTTCGACGAAAAAAACTTAAAAAAAATAAACCGACTGCGAAAACGAAACAAGTAAATTAAAAAGCAAAAAATAAAGATTTTCTAATACATTTTCAAGGCGGTGCCAGTAATTAACCTCCTCCTTTTCGGAAGTCGGTTAATAAATAAAAATATTTAATTATGTTCCAATTATGTGCCTCAAATTGTACAACGCTCAAACGAAATATTTAAAGCTTTCACAAACATTTTACTTCAAAATGAATATTTGCGTTTTGAATATTACCGGCTTTACTATTATTATTTTAAATTGTAAAATGTAAAACTAAATAGTTTTAGCATATATACTAGCAAAATGTTAATGTCTGTAAACAGTAACTCAAAAATCTTCATAAATAATTATGTAAAATGCTGAGCATATAAATTTCTAGAAATTTCACTCTTACTAATGTTTATATACACACACTATAACGTTTACGAGAGCGTTGTAGAGTATACACTGTCTTACGATCACCGTACTTCAATGTAAGGCTTTACGGCGATGTAAAAAGCGTATGTTTTTACGGCCTTCAACATTCCCGTTCAGCTATTACCAGAGTTAACGGTAAGACCTGTATTCCTAGCGAAGCCAGCCAATAATCGACCTTCTATACCGAACTACAATTTGATTTAAAAATAATTACGATTGAGCAAAAACAATCCTGAATGTATGAGAAAAACTCGCGCGTCTTGTACGGCGTTCACCTGCTTACGTTTTATTTTATGGTTCTGCCTTCTACATGTTAAAGACTTGAATGCTATTAAAAAATTGATTACTCGCTTTGCATGGTGGGTTAATAACCTTAAAATTTCAATTTTTAGTCATAATTGAATAAAGTCACCTTTCTGATTAACGTTTTTTTAACAATTGAAGAAAAAAAAATTGGAAAATAGATAAAAAAATATTTCATCAACTTTTTGTTGGTTTTAAGAATAATAACGAGTCGCAAGATCGAAATTACACATCATTTTCTCACAATCAACATCAAATTGACCACGGTCAATGAAATTGTATCATTTCAACCGCAAACAAGAAAATAACACATCCAACGAAAACAAACAAATTTATTCTTACCGAAAAAAAAGCGCGTAATTTTTTCGAACAATTCGTTGTAGGCGATGTCACAATCGTATACGGGCTTGTTTAATCAAGCTGTCATTGCACACAAGTGCCATGCGAAAACACAGATAAAAAAGAAACAGAAGTGTAATAACCGTGAGAGGTTCGTTATCTCGTCGCAGACGGCATACGTCTGAATGGGGCTATTCGACGCGCTAGCAGCATTTGAGTATTGCCCCCCTTAATTAAGAGGGACGTTGAGTGGTCTGAAGCGTCTAGGCGGCGCACAATGCCTGTCCCTGCGCCGGTTAATTTGAGAAGCCTTATTGTTAGTGATCGCTTCCGTATACCATGTGGAAAATGTGGATATCTAAACGGTTCGGCTTATCGATTGGTATTGGTTTTCTGTTGTTTGTTTTAGATTATGACTAATAACTATTGGTTAGAGTACATAAACATAGGTCCAAATATTTATTAAATATTTAAATTCGTATATATAATTTTAATTCAATAAATTCCCTAATATTTCGTTAATAGCCTTCAAAAAAGATCTTCATGAATTATAACTAACTAACTCTTTCATATAATCATATGAGCTTTCAATGAAAAACCTAATTAAAAATTGCTCCATTCGTTAGGGAGCTACGATTCCAATGACAGATATACACGTACACACTTCAAACTAATAAAACTCCTCCTTTTTGGTCAGAGGTTAAAAACGCGAGCAAATATGGAGCAAAATATGAAATCATTCTTACGTTGATTATTTTGTATTTTCTTAAAAAAAGGTTAATAAAACTCTGATAGGAGTTGTTATATGTATGTTCTTTTAACATAAATAGTAATAGGCTCAATATTAGATGTTTGCGAATCCAATATCGTATAAAGTAAATATTTGCCTTATTGATTAGATTCCTTAAGAATATGATTGACAGAGAGCAATACAAAGACGTGAAATCAGAATTCCTCATTATTGTTCTTATAACTACATGTTTTTTTACAAACAATTGAATTAATTTGCGCAAAAATGATTATAAAAAAAATTACATTTAAAAAATAACGTCCGCCATATAGTCCCACTTTTTTTTTAATTTTGGGTGCTACGTTACCTAAAACTTTTTTTTACAGTGAATTAAAAAAAAAAACTTTTATTAATCATATATAATTAAAGTTTTTATTGAATGAATAAACTAAGAAACAAATATTTATTCTCTTATTTGGTGAATAAGCTTAAAGAATATCGTTAGGTTACGATTCTTAAATCATTATTCTTTAATTCTATTTTTGACATTAACAAAAAAAAAATATAAAAATAGTATCAAAGGTCTTTGTGTAATAGCAAAACATTAGTTTTTATAGTTTCCGAGATAAAAAGCGCGAAGGTAATCTATACACAGAAGATTTCTCCTGAATAGATCTAAGAGGTTTATCCGATCCCATTCATTCACCTTAGTTACTTTTCCTGGCGTTAAACCCACCTGAGGGGGAGGCATTCAATACATTCCTTTGTGCTGCCTTGAAGTAATGGGTTACGGCCTTACGGGAGACACGATGATAATATATTTGGTAGATTGTGTTTTTTTTTCGATTTAAAACAGCTTTATTTTTTATATATTCGATTTAATTGTCAAATGGTGAATACAATGCGACAGGAGTCAAACTTAAAAATAATTTAAAAAAATATAGATTTTTTTTTCAAAATAATTTCCGTTAAGTATTTTGTTATATTTTTTTCATTTTATACACTAATGACATTTTTATTTTTTCATGCTTGTGTTTATTGGTTTATGGAACGTAGAAGATTAACTGTAAAAGCGTGTATTCAAAATGAATAAAATACCCTTTTCGTTAAAAAAGATATTTCTTCATTTTGAATACAGGTATGGTTTGATATTTTATTTTTCCACGCCAAAATGTATCTAACAAAATGTCCATCTGAAAATGCGATCTATTCGGGAATCCGGATTTGGCCATTGTACTTTGGCGCCCTATTCAATGTATTGTCCGCCTCTGAATCACAGCAATTCTATACCGACCATCGACGTTGAACCTCGTGTTCCCCGAATAATAGGCTAAATTGATACCACACTCAGGAAACGTAAGCCTTTTTAGAGGTCACAGTAGAATGGTATTTGGCACCGTGTAATTTGTTCAGCCTACACAAAGGTGCAAAATTTATCAGTATCCTTACGTTTTATTACTTTTTTATTGTTCATTTGACGTGTGTAATAATTGTTAAATATGATGCGTGAATTATGACTGCTTTTGTCATCTTTTATTTAGGGTCGTTTCAAATATGCCGTTTATATCAATGTGTTTTGATCTTAATGTAATAATCAAGGGACCAAGTCAAATGTTATTTTTCTATAGTTCTTATTTCTGTCTGTCAGTCTGCTTTTTCTTCCCTTTTTTTCATTCTATTGCCAAAATCACGACCAGTTCACTAACTGCTTGCACCAAATAATAAGAAATGACGCAGTTCTGACATAACGAAAATAAAAAAAAAACTTATTTTACGAATCCATTTTTTTATATAGACAACAAACGCTTAATATAATACAGCCAGAAATTAGATAATTAGGTTGAATTAACAATTTATTCTTTTTTAATTTAAGGTGTGTTGACAATCTGACAAAAAATATCCCAAACTTTATAACGTAACTACATCAAGTATACTTACTGAATTTTTTAACTTAAAATTAAGGCTGCTTTTCGGGAAATTGGGGCAGGTCAGTACATGAATGTAGGTACCAGCGTTATATGAAAAATTCCACATGAAGCTGATGCACGTCTAGAATACCGGTGATTATTCCGAGCCTTTCATGCAATTTCCATGAGTGTCAAGTTTTTTACGCTTTAAGTGAATGCAAGCACGGAGGGACATTTTTCTTTATCCGGTAAAAAGAATGCAAAGAATCTTTGACTGCAATACCGTGACGAAATTCTTAAATAATGCTGGAATACTGGATGGTGATTTGTTTTGAATGTATTTTAACAATAGTCATCTATATTTCCATACTATTGGTTTACATTTTGTAGCGAAACTGAAATGCGACGTGGGTCAAATAGTAGATGGTATTTTCTACATAGACGTAGTCGCTGGAAACAACTAGTTTCTGTATAAATGGACTTTTTGTCAGTAAACACATTAATCAAGTATCCATCCACACAAATCGCAGTGCAGAAAATACAATCAGAACTTTTTAAAGTGATTACTCTTTGTTATATTCATATTTTTCAATTTCAATTTCAAAAACAATTTCTTTTTAATGTAGAAAGGAATTCCCTTCATTTATTCCCAAATAGTGTAAGGATTTTAGTGACATCAGTAACTACATACATCTCTATCAGTTAAAATTAAGAAATTAGATGTATTAACATTGTCTTTAAGAAAAAAATCACACACAGACCACAGCTTTTTAGAGCAATTGTGCAAAAAGTTGATTCCAAATGCAGATAAAAATAAACAATAACGTAAAAATTAGCATTTTTAAATTACCATATATTTTATGATGACTTTTTTAAATTAATTTACTTTAAAACAAATAAGTACCTGTTTCAATTGAATTATAATATCATAACCATACAATGAAATTGTTGCTAGAAATAAATTTATACTACAATATAAGTATACTTAGATTGACTTGCGTGTAATCCTTAGAAATTGTATTGAAACGTCGATTCCTTACGAGTTCGTATAGCCCTCTAGGAGTCAAGTGAGACTGGAGTGGGGGTTGCCACGGAATCCCACTTATTATGGTGCAGGTGTTTCTATGGGTATTTATATTCCCTCGGTATCGCCGACGCTTATTAATTTGGCTTATGACAAAACATTGTTTCGGAAAATTATTTATGAAGGCTTTATTAGACAGATATGATGTTATGAGACGTTATTAATTTCTGAGAACATTACGGATAAAATGTTTTACTTATAAGCGTTGCTTTAGAACTGCGAGTATTAATTACGTTAAGCTTTCATTATATTAATAGTACAAAGGTTTTCTGGGATATTCGATATAATTTCTCATTGTTTTAGTAATTAACATAATTAAGAATATTTACGCTTTATCTTTGTAGAAAGTTAAGCAATGTAATATGTTATAAAAATATTAACTGTTCTTAAAAAATACACAGGTAGTAAACCTGAAAAAAACGTAGTAACCTAAATATGTACACTGATGCAAAATGGCTTAATTTGGCTAATATGTGACCAACTGTGAAAGCAACACTATCATAACTGAAATTATGATGGACTACAGCCCCGAGGCCTCCATAAGGAAGGGGCCTGCAAAGAGAGGGGCTTCTACAAGAGAGGACTCTTCAGAAGAGAGGTAGTTACACAATATTATAATATAAAAAATATATACTTAGAGGGGCCTACACTCCATTGTAGGTCTAAGGCTCTGCCACTCTTGTTTATATAGTGGAATATAACAATACAAACAACGAATTGGTTGGAAGTTATATATTTGTCAGGTGGATGGTCCTCATCGAGCCATTCAGGATGCTTGGTATCGAATCAATCACGAATTGGAATGAATTGGTGAGATTTTTTACGAATATAAATTCGAGTAATAAATTGAAATTTTCTTTTTCATATCTATTGAAGAACTTTGTTTATATAGGAAATATAAAACAACTTTTAACAGGGTCAATGATAGTAATAAAAAAAAGCGTAATAATAATTTTGAGTTTTTAAAAAGGCAACAACAACAAAATAAATTTTAAGAATATATAAAAAAATATCTATACAAAGTAACTTTTAATATAATATAGATATAAACAAAAAAGTTATAAAAAAGCAAAGGATACGCACATATTAGGTACATTGAAATTATTTAATTGAACAGACGTCACTGCCAAACAACATAAATCTGTAATAAAAACAACTTAACCAAAATGTTATAATTATATAAAGTGCAGTTTGGAGCAATGAAATGGAGACCATAATAAGCAAGCAGTGTGGGCGGGAAAATTGTCGAGATTGCGAAATATAAGTACTCCGAGCTTTAAAACGGTCACGCTGACGTTTTCATTTAAGACTAACCGCACATTGCAAGAAGTTTTGGTTAGAAACATTTTTACTCGGGTTGAAAAATTAAGAAAATGAATAATCTTCAAAAACTGACACCTTGAAGGATTTAATATAAAATCTATGAAAAAGTGCCATCCAGAACGCGATTTTTATAAAGGAACTTATAATGGAGCTCGGCAATGATAATCGAGTTTTAGTAATTTAATTTTCAAAAAGTGTTACGAATACGATAGTTATTCTATTACACGCTGCTTTATCATAAGGCTTCTTTTGAATGACATTTCCCATTAAGAAACTGTTATTAGTGACGGTGACTCTAATCCATGCTTTATCTCTTTCTCGCTAAATAAATTATGTCACTTCTGACTGTGACAAACTATAGTATGACTTAAGAGTTTATTTACTAGAACAATCGTTTCTGTGTAAATATATTAAATATAATAAAATTAAACTGTAAATAAAACATCTGATTGTCCCATTAAAATTACATGTATTTTTATGTTATTATGTATAATACTTATATCTATTTTTGTGTTGTTCTAGGTTAAGGAGTAATAATGAAATTCACACGATTTTAGGGTGTTTTCAAAATTTAGTTAAGGTTGGATTCTTGACCCCACCGATCAATCTCCATCATGTCTTCTCCATTCCACGTGATATTGGCGAAATAACATGTCAATTGGCACAACTAAAAGCCATTAACCAAAGAATTACTAGAACAATGCAGAAAGGTGTTTTTATAGTACTTAAATATGTTGTATAGTCCTTTTTTCTTTACTTGTTTTTATTTCGTAACAATACCCTGAACGAAAATCACGAATTTTATTATAATAAAAAATGATTCAGTTCAATCATTTAATCGATAATATCTTGTCTAACTGCTAAATAACACAAGTAAAGAAAATTAGACCATATGTATGTAATAAGGATAACAGTTATTTTGCCCTCTAAAATTTAAACGGTATTAAAATTACAAATTTATTTACTTTTTTTATAATCTGTACACAAAAATATATCAAAATAAATTCAATTTTCATTTTTTACTTCACTTAAAATATGCAGGTTTTATTTATTTTATAACAATATAAATTGATAATAATACAGGACTATGTTCTGATACCTAATACGAAAATCGCTAAATCCAAAAGCGAAATTCTATCACGATTTAAAGTTAAAAAAGATATGAACTGTAAATTTAAATAACAAGTAAGAAATTCAGTTTTCTTCTTTCGAGAGTTCGAGTACGTAGAGTCATACGTCACGAAATGGGGCATTCCCGCATGTTCGGGAGTGTAAATAAAAGTTGAATGAATTATCTTATGGAATATGTTTATTCTTTTCCATAAATGACTTTTCTTGACACTAATGTATTGTTTGTTAGTTATACTTGTACTTTGAATGCGTGATTTCTAACCTGAAAAGGGGTTTAAAAATTGCCTAAAAGTATCACTTGATTGATGGACGATCTCACGACGGGGTATGCAAATTCTTTTGCTTTTTGTCTCATCAGAAGGCTAATGGCTATGATGATAGACACATTATCGCTATCAAAACATGCCACATTTTTACGGTTAATAGAGGAGTTTTAGTACAACAATCAGAATTCAACTGTTAGAATATATCATTTTATGGAAGCAGTAGTTTAAAGTAATTACCCTGCAGTTAGCTATAGAGAGTCTATTAGACTTGTCTTTCAGTATTAGACTTGACCATTCGAAAGTGTTTCAAGAAACCCATTTGAATAAAGTATATTTTGAGTTAATTTTGAGGTTAGAATCTATGTATATATAATTACGTGAAGCAAAAGCTTTGCACTTCTTTTTACTTTTTGCGCGGACGGAGGAGTATGAAATTTCGGACACTTGTAGTTTATACAGAGGAGAGAAGAATGCTACTATTTTTATTTAAATAGGCGTAAAATTTCATTAAGTCAATAAAAAATTATTACGCACACTACATGTATTTGATACGAATACGCGTATATACTTTTGTTTATAGTTAAAGTCTGTTGTCAAATTGAGAATAGATTATCTGTGGTCAATCACAGACAAATGGTTGAAATCAGTTGAAAATTTAATGAACAGCATCGGATCAGCAACAGCGTCGGATTCCAACTAGGCGACCACCAGTCTTATTAAATAGACGACACAATTTTTAGTACAACCCGAATAAGGGTAAGGAATGAAATATTGCTATCATATATCAGCGACGTATATCATATTATAGCGTGACCATTTCAAGAGCCTGACAAATTGAAGCAAGGATTATCCGTCGAGTGCTCTCCATTACCGGTCGAATGCGCTGAATCCCACTGAAGGACCCATTTCGGATTTAGTGCTTGTAATTTAAGGATTATAGACCAAAAATTTACTGCTAAATATACATATGGCAGATTGTTACTTTAATTAAACATAATTTTATTATAAATTTATGTGAACAAGTGACTTTACTTATTTAGCTTTAATTTAAGATATAATCGTATCGTCATTTTAAATTTTTATTTTCTAAACCCGTTAAGTTAACTTTGCATTTATGCGTTTTGACACTACTTTGATTGGTTCCAAAATAAATCATCGATGTTAAATTTTAAGATAAATATAGAATTTCTTTATCTTTATATCTCAACGTCAAATACCAAACATAAAGTAAAAGCTAAGAAATCCGACCTTTTTTATTGTTGGAAAATGCATTTATAGATCCCACAAGAGGTATATCCTCAGGAGGGTATGTGGGACTCCCAGTCGGAGAAGACGAATCGGACTACCCATTAAAAACCAACATCCCAACTACGCCGCTCCACGGGATCGCTATGGTGCATCATGTCGTTCCTGACGTACTTCACCGCTTAGTAAAAACTTAAAATCTTTTAAGATAGAAGAAATAGGTGCTCATTGCTTCTTTTTCTTCGCCAAGAAATCAGACGCTAAGTTTAGTTTTGCAAAAATACAAACAGCCATATATCAGATTCTTTTGTGTAACTGAGAATAAAGTTTTAATTAGATATAGCACTAAAGTGGATCCAGCAAGAATCTACTGCGAGACTTGAACAGTCCTTTGGTACAAAGTTATTGCAACAATAAAGTTTTTCGTTTTCTTTTTACACTGGTGTTTATTTGACAAAGTCGACTCGTTCGTTCAGTTAAGCTTTAGTTTCCTTGCGTGCTGTGCTGTCACGTAGTGGACACAATATGACGAACGTAAAACGTTATTCGACTTAAGGCCCGTTCGTAAAACATTATTATACAGATCGTTATGCGGTGATCCTGACATCGCGTCGGTCGGCGCGTTGAGTGAGAAGCGAAACGATTCGTTGCACACAAAAATTCAAACACATAATGTGTAATTCCCTTTATGAAGAAGCAGGGTCTAATGTGGCCGTTGTGAATGACGGTCACCGCAGCTTATATTTATAGAGCTTTGGACAGTTTTTCTTTTCGAAATGTAGAATATTTACTTTTTACTTTATTAGTTTTCAATGTCGATTTGTTTTCTTTTTTACTTTTTATAGATGATTGCTTATAATAATCATTAAATTACAAGATTTTGATATATTATTCTAACAAAAATGAATATCTGACATATTGAACATATATAGCGTCTGTTCCCAACTGGAATTTCGAACTAATATACAAAGTTCAACTATACACAAAATCTCGAGGCCGTAACTTCGTATTACGTGATTTCATTATCGTTATTATGGCGTTATTTCCTCAGAAGGATACTCTCAGATGCTTTATTGCAGAGTATGAATCAAGAAACTAGAGATAGACGGTTTTATAGACTATCTGACGGTAAATGGTAAGGTTAGTATTACCTAAATATAAAGCAAAGATTTTTATTTTATAAAATAAATAGATAAACGCCTCAAGCTTAACGACCCCATTTCGACGAGATCCGCTGTCGAAGGACCAAAACCACAGACAACACAAACATACCCACGGCGCGATACAATACTCATGGCCTATGCAAATATTTGATGAGCGAGGATTAAGTCCGCGACCATTAGAGCACTTATCCATTGCAGTAAGTTCTGTGCCAAATATTATTTACTAATTTCTTATTAATTCTACTGACACATTTACAATACAAACCAGCAACCATATTACAAATAATTATTAATCAAAAGTATAATACTAATAAAATTATTCTCAGTAGTACTTACTAATATGGTCTCCTGACACCTAACAACCGTTAACGGAAAAGTGTTTAATTAATATTGATTTAAGTATAAACTTCTAATACAATATTAATACGTTTATAAAATGACACAAGACTAAGTAAAAAGTGAGTTACGCTAGCATCATATCAAGGTAAAATAAACTGAGACAGCAAATTGGAGTAAATGCAGTTAGTAATAGAGTGATTTATATAAGCACTTTAATTCATGATCGTAAGAGGATTGGCGAGAAATAAGCAGCAGTAAATCATCTATAATTTAGCCCTATTAGTTACGCAAGTGAATTTAGTTCCAACTGATATAGATATGAGGATATTTTCTCTTAAAACATTCGTTATGACTAAAATGACATCATCTAACGTTAGCGGGATCTGTCACATTATTGACTGTTAAATATGGCTTATATGACTTGGTGACTGTCGAAATAAAGATCGATGTTCCGAATCGATATCGATGGACTGATAAGCAATACTGTGTCAACCCACACGGAGAAAATTGAGAAAATGGTGTCTAAAGATGTCAAACCTGTTTTTAATAAATTTGTTTTAAGACGTATATGATATATAGACGTATAATAATCTTTTCTTTTTTATAAAAGGTATAGTAAATTAAAAGCAAATTGATATATTTAATGTGTTATCGAATAAAAGTTTTTCAAATATTTTAGATTATTGTAAAAATTGCAAAATATGGAACGAACTTGAAATTCGAAACATTAAATTAAGAAACTTTTTCCGTACTTATTTTGTTTACATGACTTGAATTTTATTTAAACTCTGTTAAATAGGTGACGCAGTATCAAAATACATCAATATCTCGAAATTTGACTTTTTGTGGATTGACAATTTATTGCTTATCAGCGTCCAGATATAAGTTCATACTATTTATAAAATCTGTACCCATTTTACTTTTATTTATTTCATTTAACTTTGTCAAACTTGTCAATTGACTCGTTGGCTTAAATATTATTAACTCGTTGGCTGGATGACAAAATCCATGAGCTCGTATGTGTATTGTTATATCTATAACCTTATATGTAAAATTCTCGTGTCACAATGTTAGTCACCTTACTCCTCCGAAACGGCTATACTGATTTTTACCAAATTTGATATGCATATTTAGTAGGTCTGAGAATCGGCTATTATCTATTTTTCCTACCCCAAAGTGAAAAGAGTTGTTGACCCTTAACCTTTTTTTTTAATTAATCGTCAACATTTTATGCTTTTTATGTTTCTATAATGTGGCATTAAAAAAAACAACCCAAAATTTTTACCGATTTATCACCAACCCTTTTTTAATAGCCATTTTAGTAATTGAATCATTTTCTCATAGTCATTTAATACCGTTAGAAAACTTTGGCAAAACATTGTTTGCTGGGTCAGCTGTTTCGTAATGGTATCTATACCTATATGTATTACATATACATATATGTATAGATATCATGCGAAAATGTCCCATTGTTGCGTTGCGATTGGCTTTGAATGATTCGCCAGTCCGCACTTACTATGCGACTTAGTCAATAGGTAGGTAGTTAAAAATAAAACCTCTAAATGGGACAATCGGGCAAAAAGACAAAAAGTCGGAAACAGATGGATTTTTAAGCCTGAGAAATGATCACATTTTTCGAACCGCCATTTTGTTAGTGGCGTGTTTAATTCCATTTGAAATGCAGAAAAAATGCACACGAATCCTTTGGGAAGATCGGTTTTTAAGAAATTAGTTTGTAATAGAATAAGGATATGGTATAAATTTCTTTGGAATTCGCTCGAGTGTAATTTGGTAAGCAATTTCCGTTAATACAAGGACTCGGACCGGTTGCGCTCGCGTTTACCTGCACGCACGTTATTCTATTTATTTTTAGGGTTACGTTTTTTGGGTAAAAAACCTTAATGTTAGGTTTAACCATTTTAAGCGGTCATTAACTACAGAATGTATTAATACTGCAAATTGAGTATCTTTACCTGGAAGCAATATAAAAGGGTTGAAACGATTTTATACGAAAAATTCGTATAGATTTTACTCCCGAATTCAATGATTGTAAAGTCAAATGTGATCTTCAATATTTTTCAACTTTATCATTTTATTTGTTGTTTAAATATTTTGATAATATTTTCTATAAACTCATTCATAAACTCTATATATTAAAGAGCTAATTAAATTTTCTGTTCATTAAAGAACGATTAAGTTAAAAAATTAAAAGTACGGGCCCTACATTACTGGTTGCCCGAGACGCACATAGCAGAATTTTTTTCTATAAACTTTTTTATCGATCAACATCTCGTCGAGGCGGATAGAGACCATGTATGGTTAGCTCCAGAATGTGAACTAAATGAAATTTTATTACGAATTGTCGATTTCACTGATTGTTATCAGTTTAACAATTTATTTCAGTTTTAGTCGTAGACATTTAATTTTAAATTAAGAAATGCATTCCTTATAAAGACTATACAAGCGTACAGGACATACATTATTAATTTTTTTGTTGTGACACTAAAAATTAATACACAGCCAAGTACCTACCACATATCTGTATTAATTGTTGCTGCTTTAAAATTTGTCTGTTTGTTGAAACTACGAATCCGATTAAAAAAAAAAAAAACGCTCCATTCGAGAAAAGTTTTAATTCAGTAAAACATCACACAAAAACATGAAATCACAAGCAAAAGTTCAAATTAGTTTCATCCATCGCTTAAAAAAAACTCAATGGAGTACTATTTTAAATACTTAACTTAAATATAATAACCATTTGAGAAGTTTACATAAACCGTTAAGCCCCAAAACAAAAATAAGAATCAGATTCCAAGACTCATCTTTGTCGTGACATATACAATTAACTACATTCAAAGTCTATTCAAACATTCAACACAAATAAGAGAATTCCACTAAACAGCAGGCGAGCTAGTTTGACGGGATATATGGAGAGAGGGGGCGCATCCGGCGTTCACGGTACACCGTCCCATTACAACCTGATAAATGATCGTGAACAGTGTGATTAGCAACTTATTAATGCACTGTAATGGCATTGAACTAATCACGTAATTTATTACCTGTTTGTGTATGTTTCAACATTTTATCTCGTTGTTTATTGTGTTATAGCGCTCACTCACCTAGAGTATTCACTTCTAATGTAATAGTGTGGGTTTGCGAACTGTATCGTTTGAGTTTTAAGATTCAGGATGAAAGAAATACAAATAATAGCTGGCAAACGAGCAGGCGAAAAACCTCATGAGGATTTGAAAATGCGTTACCGGCTAAATAAGAGATAAGGAGCAGAAAAGAAAAGAAAGTAATAGGGGAGATTAGTCTTCCGGCTCTTTCACGCACCGTACGAAACACAGCTACATAAGCTACTTCACGCCGATCTTCTTTGAGAGTGAGATACTGCCCCGGTCGAGCCAGCCTATATACGAGCGCAGTCGTGAGGCTACAACTAGGCTCTACCTCAATAACAGTGACAATCGTTTCGTAATAGATGGTGAAAGTGACAAACTCACATAAGACCTGCAGTTTAGATTCGATTATTATACCAGTGAATGAGGAGTATATGAGCATCACTGTACGCGATTTGTAATGAATTAATGATGTTATTTGTGACACAATGTGTAACATCAATGCGCATCAAACATTATGACCACTTCGTCGGACATTGTAAAAACAATTGATTTAGCTGCAGGCGAATCCTGAAAATCGATTAAAATAAATGCATTGTTACCATAGAAGAGAACGCTTGTCATTCAGTGCAGTAGTATTGTAATATAATGCTCAAGATCTAATTAGACATTGTTAGATTACATTGTTATATTCCGGCGAGGGAGTGTCTCAATATTTTGGCGCGTAACTGAGTATAATAGAGACTTATTGTCATACTATAAAAGACGCATTAAAACCATGTTGAACACGTGTCTAGCTAAACAGTGTTTAAAAATTAAACATTGCTTAAAATATTATCTAACTTGCTTAACAGCGAATAAACTCATAAAAAACTTATTGATTAAATGTTATACGTTACATTTGACAGCTAAATTAGGTTTTAAACATCTATTGAACTCACTTAAACGTATGTTAATCTATGTATATCTAAAGCATGTTTAACTCAAAACTGTCTTTAGACGCGGATTTGTAATAGGGATTTTTAAACACGCGTTTAACGTCTGTTTAAATCTTTTGTAGTAAGGCAATAAATGACTAAATTACAATAATAACTAATAAGTATAGTTTGTAGTCTAATTCATTATAATTAATATAAATCGTTTCTATTATTTTCGATACTATTTTAGTCCGAAATCTGAATTGAATCGCATACGCCATTGCTTTTTAATATGTCACTTCTAACATATACTAAGTTGCAATATGAAACTAAACTAAATTGTCTTTTACACAAAATTTATTGAGTCTACCCTTAGAACATCAGGTGTTTCAAAAGACCGCTTACCACTAATACTGTCTGACAAATAAGCATAAATATTATCTACTATGTCAGAAACTACAGTTATTTTCGTTATTTATTAATTAAACTTACTAATAATATAATACAAGTAATAACTCAATAATATTAACTAATTACTGAAACTGTTTTTTTAAATAAATAAACAAAAAATAGCGCGTGCAGCACCATACACGTGATAAAAGTTTCATTTCCTTAAAATATACGGTTTCCTTTATCTTTCTTGCTTAGTAATTTCTTACTTCCCTCTCGTGTAGCGAAATTTGCCTAAACGAGACTCATCCTTAAAATATTACTCTTAATTCTCGTCCACTTATCGAATATCTAATCGTTGCATAAGTTTAACCTTAAATTTTTTTTATGTACTTTAATACATGACTTACGAAAACCGATTCGTCGATGACCTAAGACCCCGTCTTTTATTCATTAAGCGATCTTAGCTATCATAAATAAAAGTTAATTTATTTTAATACAAACAAAACGCAGTTCTAGGTCAGACTTTATTATATAAGCATAAAACAAAGGAAATATATTTTTAATACTAAAATTGTTATGAAGTTAAGCATATACATTTTGTTTATTCAATTCATTTAATTTTACTAAAGCATGAAAAGTCTTTCAAGTTGTTAATACATAACCTATACCTTATATACGAGTTTCACTGGCTAGCCTTTATTCCTAAATGGAATTCCTTTCAGATCAATGAATACAAACATGGAGGATCATACTACTTTTTAATAAAACTTTTTGATCGAAGTTCAACAGATATAATATAATTTAATATCAGAGATAGCAAATCCATACTATTGTATACATTATACCATCTTACATATTGTAAACATTATACAAATAAAAACTTTTTCTTTCTGTCTATCTGTTTGTCGCTTTATAAAGCTTAAACCGCTGAACAAATTTTGACGAATTCTGGCATAAACTGCTTAGATTGGACCTTGGAGAAAGACTTTTAAAATGCAAATATTATATTATTATACAAGATATATTTTTATTACTTATAAGTGAAGCGATAGCCGTAAATTAATCTGGCAAATTGTTACGTAATAAAATATAGCTTAAAACGATGACTAAAGTTTTAAATAGAAATAATAAATAGCTTTATGTTGAATTGTATCTACATTTAAATTCATCTCGAGCTCAACGGTGAAGGAAAACATCGAGAGGAAACCTGCAAGTGCCGGGAGAAATTTTGACACATCTATATCCACTCACCCGCAGTGGAGCAGCTGATGGATTAAGCTCTAAGCCTTCGACTTAACAGGAGAGGAGGCCTTTGCCCAGCAGTGGGACGTTTACAGGCTGTTACTTTAATTTACTTATGTTAGAAAACATTATGAAGGTCATTTCAGTTTGAAAAATGATTTTTTAATCCTCGACCGAAAAAGGGGGATGTTATAACTTTGACGTGTGTATCCGTGACAAGGTCGGATCCGGGGGGGGGGGGGGGGGGGGAGGGGTTCAGATCAATTATAGGCTGTTACTTTACGTCCCTTTTTTTAGGGTTCCGTATTAAAAAACGGAACCCTTATAGTTTCGCCATGTCCGTCTGTCTGTCTGTCCGCGGCTTTGCTCCGAAACCCTTAATACCAGAAAGCTGTAATTCGGTATAAGTATACATATGAATTACGCCGAGAAAGTCGTACAATAAAATCTTAAAAATATTTTTTTTCAGAGTGTCTTCCCTATGTGTTAAGAGAGACCAAAATTTTTTTTTCTGATTTATCCCATGTTGTGGGGTATCGTTAGATAGGTCTTTTAAAAATGTTATAGGTGTGGAAAAATCATTTTTCCGAACGACGAACTGTTTCCGAAATATTAAGCTTTAAAGTGTTAATTTTTCTTAGAGTCAAGTGTCCCCCCCCTCTACCCACTAAACTTCTGCGTCTAAAAATATGGAAAAATTCACAATAGTGGTACATATAATGAATTTAAAAGGAAAATTATCACGGCTATGTGGGTTCTTATGGTTATCGAGTTATAGATGATATAAATAAAAATAAATATTTCACTTTTTAAAGCATTACATTATATAAATATTAATAATTTTAAATTAATATATGAATTTAAATGAATAAATAAATACATATTTAATAAGTTTAAATTAAAATGAAATATAAAATAAGGTATAAAACAATGTCTCAATAAAACATGTCGCGAGTGATTCTGAATCGCGCTTATGAAGTTTTCAACCAAATCTCCATAGATTTCATAGACACTAATCAGGAAGGAAAATTATCGGCGCTAAGTATATTTTACAAGTGTTAGAATAATAAATAATCGACGAACATATAAAGTTCAAAATCGTTGGTATAATTCACATTCAAACATGCATTTAACATTAAAAATATTTTAGTCTCGAAATATACAGAGAAATTAAAAATAATTTTATAATAATAAGAGGTTTAAAATTGTAAGTACGTATATTGTATAAACTGACTTAAAAAAGGAAATTCCCAGTTCGTCGTAAACTTTTTTACGAAAATAGGTACTCGAAGATTGCTTGACCGATCTTGACAATCTGACAACTACGGAACCCTACATTGTGCGTGGCCCGACATGCACTTGGCTGATTTATTTAATGTCGAATAACGCCTTTCCCAAATACCGCATTTACGCTTTGTTACCGAATTGCTCGTAATTACTGTAAATGCGTAATTGTTGTTTTACTCCAGAGATTTAGTTCATTAGTCAAACAAACCGTGACGTTTATGCAGAATATTATGTTTTTATATAAAACTAAATCTCTTTGTGTGCTAAAGCTTCCGACTGAATACAAATAGCATCCACCCGCTGTTTTATTTCGCGTCCAGTTTATTGCACGGTTGTATTCGTCTATTATAAATCAGATTTTTTTTTGTTTCATACTTTTTTACCTAATCTAATACTATTTGTATTTTGATAGGATTAAAAAAAAAGTTTTCTATTTACAAAAATAAATAAATATGAATTTTTGGTTATATTTAGGCGAGAATTGGACTTGGTAGTTTTGTTAACAGATTTTCATAAAACTTAGGTATCTTATTTATAATAATTTTACACATGAAAGAATTTACTGTCGGTGCCTTTGCCTTGTTTATGACATTCACAGTTTTTGTAAGGTGCGGGGAGGGCAAGACCACACTTTGCCCTCCTGAGACGAGCTCCGCCAGCCTCGAGCGGAGCGTCGCACGGGAGGGGCAGCAGATGCGCATGCGCAAGCGATCCCGAGGCCTCTCCATTTCCGTGCTGAGAAAGGCCATCGCAGGGGTTTTAGTGGGTATAAATAGCCACATAACCCGATCTCCCCCCCAGGAATCGGGTATCTTTTCGAAGATTTCCTCTGCGTGAACAAAAAAAAAAGTTCTTGTAAGGTTATTAAAAGTTAATAAAGGTTAGGAATAAAACTTACAAACGTAATTCTCGTCTGATAGCTACGTTTTCACAAGGAAGACGTAATTAACTTAAATCAAAATTTTTATTAAAGGATCCTTTGAAATGTATACTTTTTAATTACGATAGCGTTTTAATTATCATTGCGTTAAGGAGTTTCGTTCTTCAACTCGAAATATCTCGCGGACGTTGATGAAGTAATAAGTTAACTACATAATAATTAAATATATATGGTACTAGCTGTTACTCGCGGTTTCGCGTCCGTTTATTGTTATTGCTTCGCTTCTATGAGTCATAGCATGACGTAATATATAACTTTTCTCAATAAACTGTCTAACTAATGCAAAAATAATTTATCATATCGGTCTAGTAGTTTCGGAGATAAACAAACAAACAAATCTTTACTCGTTATAATATCAGTGCAGATAATTTCAAAATAATAAAAAAATGGCATTACAATCGAAGTAAGTAAACTATTTCGTGATTTTTTTTAATTCTGCTAATTCAGAAGGAAGGTAATGTTGTTTTACGAATGTATTTATGTCCACTGTTACACTGTGACATCCTGAAGTCTAAGCTGCTCGATCGAATTTTAAGTGCTAGTTTATTATTGAGCAATCGAGTGTTTAATTATTAACTTAGTACTTGCTGATATTATGACTTTGATATACAAAAATTAATCTTTAACAAATAAATTGTGAATAACTAATTCACTATGTTTATATAACCTGTGTAATGTTTATACCTTGGGGCGCTTCGGCGTTGCCTTACTTAAAAAATATTGTCTAGCAACTACTTATATTTTCCTAGTGTCTTAGTAATAAAAACAATATTGTCGAAGTGAAATATTTCGTTTTATTTTAAAGCCAAAATCCAATAGAACTTAAGTCTTGCTCTTAACAATTTCATCTTTCAGTACGAAGAAGATAATCACACAGTACTCAGTACAAGAACATATAACTAGACACGAGGCCCAGTCAAAGGTCGAGTACAAACGACCTAGGTACCGTTACGCGCTGTAACTCACGGAGGCTGTAACGGAGATGTCAAACAACATTTGATACGCTGTTTACAATCATATTGAGGACATTTTATATTTCGATTTAATATAATAGATATTATAGATAGAAGATATAATAGATAGATAGATATAATAGATAGAAGATAACAGAAGTCTACGTTACACGTTTCGTGGTTGAGTTAATTTAAATAAATCTTAGTGTGGAAATAATCCTGGGTAAGTATATAGGAGTCTAACTACTTTACTACAAAAGATTTAAATATACGTTAAACGCGTGTTTATAACAATCCGTACTACAAACCCGCGTCTAAAGATAGTTTTGAGTTAAACATCATTTAGATATATATTAAAATACGTTTAATTGAGTTTAATATATTTCTAAGACCTATTTTAGCTGTCGATGTAACGTGTAAAATTTTATTAATAAGTTTTTCTTATGATTTCACTCGTTGTTAAGCAATTAGATAACATTATAACCAATGTTTAATTTTTTACGAAGACAATATTAGGCAATCAGAATGCAAAAAATAGGTAGTAAAGACATAACACCAATTTTAATAGTCCATTGTTTTTATTTATATATACATCATACCCAGAACACATGTTACACATAGCCTACCACAGTAGATCACTGCATTAGCATATACATTGCACACGGCACCTACGACTTACACAAAAACCACGAGAAACCAGCCTAGCGATTGCAGCAAGCATTGACGTCAATGGAAGCTTTATTTCGAAATGCAGAACGTGGAAACTTTTGGCACAAATATCGACTGATTGTCATTACCTAAAATTTTAAAGCTTAATTTGCATTTTTTTTCACCTTCCGGCTGCACTTACCGTAATTCACATAGGTGATTTTTTTTTTGGTAATGTTTTTATATTTCAAACAAATTTTAGTTTTTACCAGTCTCCTGTACAATTCTTTTACATCAAGCGCCGTCTTCAGAATTAATATAAAATAGAATCGATAAATTCCACTGCAGAATTTTATTATTCAGCCGATATTGCATTTTATATTCGGAAACGAAATAACACAGGCGCGTTGCCAGTGCACCGAGGCGGTAAGAACAAATGTCTGAACCAGTGAACAAAGAGAATCATAGAAATGGCATCAAGTATAATTACAATTAGAAAAGTCTAGACAGCACAAAGATTAATCTTGTGAAAAACATATAAAAATATTATTATTTTGGTTGTTAAAATGTATATGTATATGTTATGTTCGTTAACTACTTTAATCATAAAACAAAGGTATCAGTTTTTCGTTTAGATTATTTTAAAATTATTGTAAAAATGTGGGTAGACCACTTAAGTGAAGAATTGATCTGTGTGTCA
Source organism: Hypolimnas misippus (assembly GCA_037950945.1). NCBI lineage: Eukaryota > Metazoa > Arthropoda > Insecta > Lepidoptera > Nymphalidae > Hypolimnas > Hypolimnas misippus. Next base: position 12,348,842 of record JBBEEQ010000012.1, on the reverse strand, counting down.
CTTCTATTCGTTAATTGTTCGTAGTACTGTGAAACGGTAACAGAAAATTGCTAGCAGTAAAATAAGTTCCCTAGAAGACTTAGCGATGGGCGTCTGGTATGCGAACATTGAGAGAGGTCTAATATTGTTGGGGAAAATTGCATACTTTTTTCAATAAAACCTTTACTGAAATAGAAGAAACTGTAAATATTTTTTTAGTGAGCTATTTTTTAGTCTATAAAATGTGAAGTCATAACTATATGAAGTTTTTCTTGATGTGATAGATTTAATGAAACAAACATTAATATTAATACAGGATGTTTTTATTTGAAGCATGGAAGAGTTTTTAATATAATAATACTAATACGACTTCTTATAAAATTCGAAAATCGTAGATTTTACGCCACATATTTAAATCCTATTTTTCACCGCAGTTTCACCCACGGGTAAGATTACTGTCTGCTATAGGTACTATCAAAATTGTTGTAATATTTTATTTCTCTACTAGCTGTGCTCCGCGGTTTTACCTGCGTTAATTTGAGATAATTTCATATTCATATAATGTTTACGTGCTTACCTTACCCTGCTTGAATCGGATATTGTCACTATTTCATTGGTTCTAATTTTGTTGTGGCGTAACCTTCTTCTGTGCGTGAGAGACCCTTCAAATCGGCCCTCGGTCCAGACAGACAAAAATTTTAAAAATTGTTATTTCATGTCAGTACCGTTTATACTTTTATAAGCATTTAGTTAAAAGTTGTTAATTCGAAATTACAGACAGACTTTCAATTTTATTTAAATACCTATTTGTATGAACATGCTAACTAATGCAAAAACAATTTTTCGCATCAGACTGGTAGATCCTGAGATTAGCGTTTTGAAACAAACAAAATTTTAGCTTTTCATAGCTCAAAGTTTCAAAAGGAACCCGCGTCTGCAAAATGAATAGATTTACTAACTAAAACGACACAAAGAAATGCTAGCAAAAATGTCCGCTCTATGATAAAAGCGTGGAAAAGTCGAAATTTCCTTTTTAATTCACGGGCCGGCATACTGAATTGCAGTACACTAAGATAATTACTAGATGCAACGTTCAAAGGATTTAGTGTGGCATAGAACAGAAAATGATGTTAGATATGGCATCAAATGTTCATGAATGTTAGTTTATTAAATGTGAAATCTTATATTTATTGTATACTATTCAGTTCTGCTTGTTTTTTACCCAACCTGCGATGCAAGGGAGGGTAATGAGTTTATCAGTTTATGTATGAATGTGGGTTTGTACATTTGTGGAACTATTTAGACGGAAAGCGACCGATTTTGAAAATGAAACTTTTGATAGGACATAACGGCACGAATTTATTAGAAAGTATAAAATTTTGAAGAAATTAAAATTTCCGATTATGAACGCCATAAAAAAGATGAACATCAACGAACTAAAAATGTTAAATAGTTATTTAAAAATCATTTTTAAGTTATATCATTTTTCAATCAGAATCCTAAGCAGATGGAACGGGGATACAAAGTTTGAACAGAGAAATCAAATAGAAAAAAAAGCGAGCAAAGACGCGAGAAAATGTTAGTATAATATAGAAATTTAATTATATGCCATATGTAAAAATATACCATATCTAAAACTACTGAATATTATTGACGGAAACGTTGGCGCAGTGGTCTCTGCAACTGACTGTAGAGCTAACAGTCGCGGGTTCGATCCCCGCTCACGACAAATGTCTGTATTGACCATACGGATATTTGTCGTGGTCTGGGTGTTTGTGTTAGTGTTGTGTATGTTTACGGACTCCCGACACAAGGTCACAAGACCTTAATGGGGACCGCTGAGTTTGATGCGTTTATTTATTTATTTTAAAATTAATTAACAGAGAACCAACGATAGTAAAAAACAGCACATTATCGAGATATTTTTAGAAAATTAATTCACTTTTAAATACTGATAAGGTAGATCAGGCCATTTGTCCAGTTATTTTACTTTTTATTTTACAGTTGTGGTCATAGCCAGATGTTTTCTAAACGTTTTTTACGAACTCGTCTCAACTAAATACCTATTTCTGCATATGGTAATGATACGTCCCGTAAGACTGCATGCCTATACCACTTACCGTTCTATGTTCTTAGGATGTGTTAAAGTAGGGAAGTCGATATTCAGTCTAAATCCACTCTTTAATTAAGTAACGGAAAGCTGAGCTCGTACGCCTATTTCGAGATTTTGTTAACTCCAACTTTGGACTGGTTTTAGATTCAAGGAAGGCGGGTTTTTCGGTCGAGGTTGAAATGTAAAGGTTATGTCTATTTTAGTTCTTAAAGACCTCTTTTTCGTTTATATATCCGTACACCATACTAATATTGTAAATGCGAAAATAATTCTCGCTGTCTGTATTTGTTACGTTTTTAAGTTTAAACACTGAACCCATTTCGATTAAGGTAGATTGGACTTTGGAGAAAGAAATAGGCCCAAAATAAATAATCCCAAAAAATATTTTTTGAAGAATAACTGAAGCTGCTGTAGTATTAAAAATATTATTAAATAATGGAGTACATTATTTACGAGTACGTTCTTTATGAAACAATATCAATAAAGGTGAAAAAACTTAGCATATTTATGTTCACTTGGTTATATCCATAGATAATTGTTTATATAAAACGAGAAAGACACGAATCCAGGTAAATAAATCTTTGATAAATCATTCGAATCATTAGGTGTGAAACCGTTTTAATCTTGACATTATTCCCATTTGTGCGAGTGAACCCGCCACTGCTGTAAGCAAATCGCCTCTTAGCTCTATTTGTGGTGCTTTGAGGACTTGCACACGTAAACTTTGGGTTTAAGTCTCATTGAGTATAACATGCTATGCTATAATGCTTTAAACTATAAAATAATGATTATTGATTTATCTATGTACCTAATAATCTTTTATCTATACGATAAAAAAATTGAAGTGTTCGTAATTTCAAATTAACAGCTTTTAACTAAATGCAGATGAAAGTGTACAAGGTTACATCAAATACATAATTTTAAAAATGTTTTTCTGTCTGTTTGTTCTGGTTAATCTTTGAAAGGGCTGGACCGATTTTGACAGGAGCAACTGAGGCTAATTTAATTTTAATTTTGTTTTATTTATTTTAAATTATAAATAAAAAAGAGGGCTACGCGAAAACAAAATTTAAACCAATGAAATAGTTAAGAATTTCATTCAAATAGGAAAAGTAAACATTATACAAATATAATATTTCCTCAATTTGACGCGTGTTAAACCGAGGCACAGCTAGTATGATGTTCGTTATATGTCTCATTCATCCACTATCTAAAAATTGCATTTGACGAAAGTAATCTTTTTTTTCTTATTTATAGAACGAAAAAAAAATATTTTGGTAATTTAGTAAGATTGGCTACAGTAAGACTTAAAGTCTGCTGTTTCCTTCGACGAGGTCTAATTTACCTCCATGTCAAAATTTATCAAAATTGGTTGAGCGGTTTAAGCGTGAAAATGTAATAAGCAAACAGAAAAACTAATTAACTTTTACATTTAAAAATATTAGGTAAATATAAATAGTATGGAAGTCTCGATTATCAATCCTGATAGTTCATGGGATTGGCACTATTTTACGTAAAGGATAATTTTTAAATTTACACTAATAATTGAAATAAGATAGTTAATCAAAAAAAAATTAACTATCAAATTTATTTTAGTCATAACCTTACCTTATGGTATTAGAATTCTCAGAATTGTCGAAAGTTTCAGTCAGGGTTTCTTTTTATTAGTATAGGTAAATATTATCGCCCGTCTTATACGACATAGGTCTTATGTCAACATACTCCGTTCCTGAATTCTGCAGCCGGCGTTTCGTACAAATACTTGACATAGCATTCGGTTCTATAGTGTATCTTGTTATTATAAGCAAATATTGTTATCACACCCACAAAACGTTATTATTATAGTTTAACTAATTATATATACGTATATCACTAAAAATAAACTATATTAGAATAAAATATTTTACGGTTTAATTTTTTTTTTTTTACTTTTTTTTGTATATTTTCTTTGACTTGCTCTATAGCCCAAACAGCTTCATAAATCACTCACCTGAAATTCTCATTAGGTGATGTGACCTCATATGTCATTATCATCGTCTTAATTGTGGGAGTGACTGATGTCGTTCTCTTAGATTTTCGCGATTATTATTCATTGAAATAAAAATATTTTAAAAGGATTTAAATCGCGTATATTAATTAATCTTTAATATGATATATAAAAAATAAATTACGAATAAGAAATATATTTATCTAGTTTTGTCCGTCAATTTCTATATAAATATTTTATATATATTATATTATTTGGAATAAACGGCATTCTATGGGATTTCTATTAAAATTTAATAATTTATTTTAATAACAATATTATCAGTTACAATATTTATGAAACTGCTATGAAATGACAAAACCTTTATGTAAAATAAATATAAGTTAATAATCAAATTAATTCTATATGTACGTTCGAATATTGATGTGATAAATGTTACTAATCAGCTCAGTTTAGTAATATCATGTCAAATGTTATTTACTTACTATACCTGTGTTATGGTTGACTTCAATTACGTTGCGGCACGTAGCATGGGGACCATTAATAGTTTATGGACGTCCCGAGACTGTCTGTCTATATACATATACTGTATCGATTATTAGCACACGAATAACTTTTTATCTTAAATTAAAACGATAAAGATAATGGTAATAAAAAAAAACGTATAACTGGTATTTAAAAATGTTTCATCTTTTTGTAAGAAAAATAAATGAAGGGATGTTTTATTTTATTCTTAATCGTTATATTAGAATAATGTTGAAACTGCTTGACATATGGTATAGTAATATTTTAAAATTATTTACCATATTAGTAATTGTTAGAAAGTCTAAATTTCCTTCCTTTCCTAAGTCCTGACTATCGCAAAATGAAAGGTGTCCATAATGTTAAATGAACGTACTTTCATGTGTGGAATATGTTTTCATATTTTAAGGCAACGTTTTATTGAAAAGTCATATGGAACTTACAAGGTTAAAACAGACGATTATTTTTCCTTTTTTAATAATAATTGTAATTAACATACGTAAACAAAGACACGTGCCATCAATTTTACTTGAAGCCTTAAACGTATTCAAATCGTATGCAAAATTCAAGTAGCGTAGACATTTAAAAATTCTGTCGACACTTAAATTAATTGAAACAATTTTCAGAGGGTTCCGCTGAACTTTTGAACAAAACCATATGTTTGTACGAAATCTACTTCGTTTTTATACGACGCACGTATTTGAGTTACACATAAAACTGTTACGTGTGCGTAAACTGGGCATGTGTAAATAAATAAATTCATAAAAAACATAACACTAACAAAAACAGCTTTTAAATATTTATATAGATTTTCTTTACAATCTGAAAATAATTGAACTTTTGTAAGTTAATTAAAAAATGAGTAAAAAATTGAAATAAAAAAAATGTGGAATTACTTAGCGATGGTAAAAATATTTTATTGGCTTGTTCATTTTTTTTAAAGTTATATAACAATTAATTTTTAATGTTACGAATGAATTTTTAGTTTTACCTCTATAATAGTAATGTATTTAAATTCTCATACATACATTACAAAATACCCCGAAACACAGCATTTCGTTGAAACACATCGCTTTGACATCATTGTTTACGGCTGTCATTATGTAAATAAATTTACGAGTGTGTTGTACTAAAACAGTCTACAATGGGAGTTTAGAGGCGCCAAATGTAATATTTTATTGGGCCATAAACTACGATATGGGAACAGGGAGTTCAAAGTTGTTAAACAGATTTTTCGTATAATTAATGAAATAGAACTCTCTGATATATATATGAAATAGGTACTGTAACCTGTTGTAATAAAAAATGTAACTTTCGAATTCAATGAAATTAAAACGTTTTTAAAATGTAACTGAAAGATGAGAAAATCAATATAAGCTTGATATCAGTTAATACTATTACTTATCATTGGCTATTCGTAAAGATCATGCGTATATAATATATGTGAAAGTAACTCTGTCTGTCTATCTGTTTGTTAAGTTTTCGGGCCTAAACCGTTGAACTAATTATGATGAATTTTGGTACAGAGACAATCTGGACCTAAAAGAGGACATCGACTAGTTTATGTCGTTAATGTGTAAGCCTGAAATGAGACATAAAAGTTTCTACACTGAACACAAGTTGTTTTTAATATGAAAATGTATACATAATTATTGTTTAGTTTGAATTGGCGAAAAATTAAATTTACATTCATACATAACTTTATTTATGATTCATATCGAACTGTTACTACCGAATTGGTAAAAAGTTGAAGAAACAAATTAAATTAAATCAAAATATCTCATCATCATATCAAAATATCATCCAAATAAACAAAATTGGATATTTTATTCTTCTGTTTTGAAATCGGTCCTTTTTTTAAATTACTTTTTACTAAAAGGTCCTTAAATAATAAAGAAATAACAGTCTCTCTAGCTCCAAAATCCAAACCGCAAGCACCACTAAAATGAAACACGATACTCCTAACCTAAATTCTAATCTCCTGATGAGAACACAAAATGGCACTTCTTACTTTTGCGCGTCAAGAGGTCATTTTAGAGTCTTTAGCCAATTATTAGCATATCCTGCAATTAGAGTAATTTAAGGAGCCCGCATGTACTCGAGTGCGGAAGATGATGGCACTAGGTCATAGGCCGTGTGATAGGTCCACCTTTCATAGTGATCTACAAATAGAGGCTTCGGAATAAGGAAAGGTATTAATGAAATAAGTACTAGAAATTGTTTGTAATGAATGTCTTTACTATAATAAAAAGCTACAGTCCATATCCATTTTAAAAATGAATTTCGAAGTAAAAAAATACTTGTATAATTTAAACTTACTAACTAACGTTATAATATTTCTTTTATATTTAAAGAAATATTATAACGTTCTTTAAATAAGTGTAAGTCGATCTTTTTTATTTTTACTCGGATTGTACGGAAGTACAGTTTTTACGTTTGTTAATAATGGAAGAATAAAAAGATTTTAAACGTAAAATAAAACGTTTAAATCTTTAAAAAGGATTAAATTGTTTAATAAAAGTCGCATGGTATTAATACATTTTGATACCACACAACAGAACCGACAACGCATGATTCAGAGTTATTTGATCGAAGCCCTTATTTGGATTCAAGTACATAAAAAATTATGGCGTCTCTTGTTTTACGATACGAACCAGGAATATGTCATCCGCCAACCCGACCAACTTGCGATGGTAGCCAATTTGCATGTAATTGAACCGAAGTGGGAGTCGTTTATCTTGAACTAAATTAATTTCGTATCAAGGAAGATATCATGTTCTCTTAGATAACCGGCTAAATGTACATTCTTTACTTTAATGTAGGCTTTTAATTAAGGGCCATGCCGTGTTAAATATGTCGTACATAAATTGTACCGACATTTTATTAGCCTGTAGGATAAGATGGAATAACTTGTTTTTAATGAAATCGATTTCTTTTTGTCGACAGTAGGAAGGCGGGTGAGTAGCACGGCCACCTAAAAGGGACAATCTGTCCATATAGATAGAATTTAACCATATCTTATATTGATAATGCACGGGCATTATCGGACTCTTAAGTTGTAATAGCTCTTTTTAACCCCGACCAAAAAGGGGAGTGTTATAAGTTTGACGTTTGTCTGTGTGTCTGTGTTGTCGGTTGTGGTATCGTAGATCCCTAACGAATGGACTGATTTTGATGCGGTGTTTTTTGTTTGAAAGCAGATTTAATCAAGAGGGTTTTTTGCAACTTCTGCTGGTCTGATTGAATCGAAATTTACTATAGTATGACTACAATGAGACTGAAATGTAATAGTTACGTAACTTGGGCACGATACAGCATCATCTGTAACCAGCAAGATACATAAAACTCTTTACCTACTCACAGCAAAAGCATCTTTGAAATAGTCTCAATGAATCAGTGTCAGATATTTTTTTTAATTTAAAATTTAGTTTATTACTAACACATTGGATTACTGATCTTAAAACTTGTAAATGTTACATTTTTACATGCCGCTTGCGGATACTCACATCTTATGAGAAAAGAAAAAAAAAAACAAAATATGTCACTTATATTACTCAAGAGTGACATGATCGTCATATAAGAAGAAATATTACTTGTCCAGTGTCGATTACAGCTGTTTGCACGTCACACTGTTTACATATCTTTGTATAACGATATAAGTGTTTGTTTTGGTACGTATTATTAATATTTTTCCAATTGACTTTTTTTCCAGATGCTGCAGTGTTACGTCAATGCTATGTAACTATATTATTTAAGTTTCATTAAAGTCACATTTGCTATATTTTGCATCGTGTAATAGTATCTTGGCTTCACTGAACTCAGCTGAGGCTGAGATGCTATACAATATGGTTAAAATAGGAGTTAAGCGCAGAAAAAATTCTGTTAAAAGCTACTATGAGGGTGGCTTATTCTTGTTTATAGAAAAACCCTCAAATATATAGAAAAAAAAAAGTCACATTATAGTAAATTTCGATTCTATCAGACCAGTGGAAGTTAAACTGTGAAAAATTAATTATCAGACTGTGAAATTAAATTATCAGACTGTGAAAAATTTGTGTGAAAAGTGTGAATTTATTTATGAATACCAACTACTAATAATTTTATTACCAAACCTATTTTAAGGGTTCCGCACCACAGATACCTGATTCATACTTAGTTGGATAAATTATTTGTGAGGATACTCGCCATAATTGCAATTATTCTATGAACATTCCAACCAAATTATATATATTACGGCTCAACACATACAGTCCTTTTAAAAGCCGAACACATAAGCATACAGACGAACAGCATAGTAGCGAGGTAACGTTTTCACTCTTTGAATTTCGAACTTCAACTACTAATACTTAAATTAAATGGATGCTGATAAGCAATAATGTGTCAACCCACAAAAAGTCAAATTCGGAGATATTGATGTATTTTGATACTACATCACCTATTTAACATTATTAAAAAAAATTCGAGTCATATAAAAATTCGAGTCATATAAAAATTCGAGTCATGTATAAACTAAATAAGTACGAAAAAAAGTTGCTTAATTACTTGTCTCGATTTCCAAGTGCGTTCCATATTTTGCAATTTATACAATAATCTCAAATATTTGAAGACCTTTTTATTAGATAATACATTAAATATATCAATCTGCTTTTAATTAATATACCTTTAATCAAAAAAGAAAAGAAAGGACGGATATATACCTCTTCAAACATATTTCTTAAGAATAAGTTTGACATCTTTAAACGCCATTTTCTCAAAATGAAGTCCGTGTGGCTTAAAACAGTATTGCTTATCAGCATCCAAATAATATACTGTTAGAAGTATTTATGGGAAATTTTAATTCCGGTGGTTTTTTTATTTAATTTTTCTCGTCGTCTGCTTTATAGAACACGGAAGTCTTATTACCGACTTCGTTCAACTTCTTTGATGGAGTTTTTTAAAGAAATTTATTTCAATTGGAAATTATTTGATTGAAATATTTCAACATAATTTTAATAAACAAATTCAAAGCTACGTCCAACAAGATTGCGTGAGGAATAAAAATATTATTTATTCGAATATTTCTCGTTTTAATATCCATCTGATATCTTATGCTGTATTAATGTCTCGTTTTTGCTTACTCAGTCCTGTGAACGCGTTTTACCTGAAATAATAAGGAAATACATTAATTAATCATTTTTAATTGCCAACCGTCTAAATATAATGTATAATTCAAAGGTGACTGACTGATTGACTGACATAGTGATCTAACAACGCACAGCTTAAGCTACTGGACGGACCGAGCTGAATTTTTGTATGCAGGCAGATGTTATGACTTTGGCATCCGCTAAGAAAGGATTTTGTTTCATTCAACCCGTAAGAGAATAAAATAGGGGAAGAAAGTTTGTATGAAGCTTTGTCAATTTTAAACCGATTGGGCTGAGATGCATGCATAAAACTACTATGACGTAGGCATCACAGACATCGCAGACGAAGTCGCGAGCACCACTAATTATACATAAAAATATAATTGCTATAATAATATTATGATTTAATATGATGCTATAAGTGAATAGTAGAGCCTCTTTGTAGCTGATTGAGAACATCTCGTATACAGGTTGGCTCCATTAGAGCAGTTCGTTTCGTACGGTGAGTGAGAGAGCCGGAAGCGTAAAGCCTCCTCCATTCTTTTACTTACTTTCTAAGCTGGCAACGCATTTGTGGCTTCTTTGGTGTTGCATAAATACCCGGGTGTCAGTGAACACCTAACATCAGATGACCCGTGTATTTGCCAGCTATTTTTATAAAAAAATGGCAACATCACATATAGATTTATGTATTTATGACAAGATGCATGGATACTAACTTATCATATACTATCTCCATCAATACATGTTACGTTCTGAAAGTTGAAGGCGACATTTTTGTAGAAAGAAATACTCAACCTATCAGAATGTTGCATATTTTAATAGCGATAGTTTTCTGCTATTAAGACTATCTGTAAATATTTTATAATGCGAGTAGTACTTTTAGAAAACAAATAATATAACATAAATCCTAATAAGTTTTATTACACATAGAGATTACTGAAAAAAATATTGGTGACGAAAGAATCCGTGACTTATCAACGTAAACGACAAATAATCTGAAATCTTGAGGATAGTGTATTTTTTTCGAAGTGGAAACTGGAAAGACATCAATTATACACATAAATGATAAAAATCATACATATATTTGATGAGCCAAGATGGCCTAGTGGTTAGAACACGTCGATCTTTACCGATGATCGCAGGTTCAAACCCCGATTAGCACCTCTGATTTTTCAAGTGCTAAATTTGGGTTTAAATTCATCTCGAGCTCGGCGGTGAAGGAAAACTTCGTGAGGAAACCGAAATGTGTCGGGAGAAATTCTGACACTTGTGTATCCGCCAACCCGCAGTGGACCAGCGTGGTGGATTAAGCTCTAAACCTTCTCCGTAATAGAAGAGGAGGCCTTTGCCCAGCAGAGGAATATGTACAGGCTGTTATTTACTTTACTTTTATGCATATAATTTAAACACATCTTTTTTTGAAAGTAGGTGAAACTTGCGGCAAACCGGAGAATTTGTATAAAATTAACGAGATCACATTTTATTTTTACGTGTAATATTTTAGCACTCGTCACGGCTTAAAGAGTAAAAATTTCGCATCGGGAAAAGCATAAATTTTTCATCAACCGTCATTAAACCTTTAAATGATAGTAAAATCCGAGCAAAAGGTCTCCCTTAGGAAATAAAATTCAGAAGTGCATTTAAAAATTTATGAAGATAAATTACACAAAAACGCGGGAGAGTAAACGAGCGAAACGAAAACTGTTAGCTTTGAGAGTATCCCGAACAAACAGCGCAGGTTGATGTTAGCTAATTACTGAGCCATGAAATTCAGTATAAACACCGTTGGACTGAAAAAAAGAGATTTTTTTACAGAACCCTAAATTTCATAATTAGAATTAGTATTCAAATAATTCTGGTTTACTTTGATTTCTAAATAGAATATAGAAATCTTGATTTCTAAATAGAACGCAAATATATTTAATTTTACAATATAATTAATTATTGTTTCTTTGCAATCAGTTATTACAGTTTTAGTATATTGTAGTGTTATCTTAATTTCATTTTCAGTGTCAATGTTTATATTAACCTAACCCGCACTTCATTCTTTTCTTTCCTTCTTATTAACTTCCTTTAAATAGCTTCCTAAAATTACGGCGCATAATATACGTTAGTCGCGAGATTTTAGAGTCACGGCTTAAAAATACGTATAACAATTTTTAAAAAGGTTATAATAAAAATAATCTTATAATTTTAGTGTTGGAATTCTAAAAATTCGTTCTTGGCGGATGCCTATGTCTTATTATTATGCGCTTTTGAATCTAATTCATTTAACGTTCAAGGACGTGCGTTAAAAGATTAATCAGTCAGTCGTGGTTTCCTTTTATAGTTACTATAAATGACAATAAAAGTTCGGGTGTCATTTTTTATATACTGTATGTTTTTATATGCTCCAATTATACTAATATTGTATAAGAGACTCAAATATTGAATATATTCGATATGTGATTAACAAGATCTCAATGTGATACCAAAAACAGCCAACAATATTATATGTTTTATTATCGTCCTAAAACATGCATTTGTGATATCGATGCTATCTCTAACGTAATGTGTAAGTGCACTTAACCAAATTGTCAGTTTTCAATAGCCGTTTATTAACGAGAATAAACAAGAGTAATAATACTAACTTGTAACTGTGAACAAGTGTGTGTAAGGTACTTTATATTAAGTTTAGTAGTATTAAAGAGATTATGCTTATTGATTTGATTATGATTATGATATATTTAGGCATCTAATTGGTCACCAGAATCTAAATCGTTAAGTGAAGAAGAAAAGTTGAAATCGCTGCAATTCGGCAAAATTGATTGGACGGTAAAAAATAACGGCTAAATTGTTTAATGTTTAAAGGTATACGGACTCCTTTACCCAGCGGTAGAAGGTATAAAAAAATAGATTACTTAGAATAAAAGATGGATTAATAAAAGTTAGAACAGCATAGCAAGATGTTATAAGACCTGAAAACGATGTCCTCATTGTACATATACGGCTAATCGCTTTTGAATTAAATAACAAATTGGGGAGATACATATGTTACGAAGCACGTTAATCATATTTTAACTTTGATATTTTATATATGTACATTATAGAAACGTTATCCATTATTAAGTTGTAATTTTAGAACCGGTCGAGTGCGAACTCGCACATAGTCAGATTACGGAGGATTTAAAAGTGAGTCTTTGGATAAGTTAGCACCCTTTGGGTATGGAACCCTAAAAGAACATCCTAATAAATATAAACAAAAAGTTCATATAATGAAACTACAAAAGTTACACGGAGACATCTCAATTCCTCCGAGCCGCGAGTACTCGTACGAGCGAAATTTTGACTTCATTATACTTTCGGGCAAATGTTGTAATTACATCGCGGTAGAGCTGATTTTATAATTAAAACCTACGCGAAACGTTGAAAATTCGCAAAATCTTTGCTTTAGATTTAAAATATTTTTCTTTCATTCCGACGTGCAGTCCAATTTTAAGTTAGTAAGTTTTATGTGTCTCCGAAGTTTCGATTGTATACTTTTTACCTACGTTTTGTCTAGGCTACAACTAAATTATCATTTCATTTTATTTTCGTTTAAAATTTTCCTTATTTGGAAAAATCTTGTTAAAATATAAAATAATATATATATTTAAGTTGCATCAATTTTCACATCTAATAGTTTTTTGCGAAATGTGTACAAACGTCACATCGAAACTAGTAAAAATGTATATGGGAATGGAATGTACGTATGGAATGTATGGAATGGTAAGTAGTGCTCATACTTTAGTACTTTTTAATTTATTACTATAATCATCGAAGTCACTCTGATTTTTTTATAAGAAAAATGTCTAAAATTTTATTAACTGACTCACTTCTTTCAAGTTTTTTTAGATTTTGTTATAAAATAACACATAAAATAACCTACGACCATCTTAAAAAAATACCTTTCAAATGGTACCATAATTTTAAAACAATTTAAAAACAGAGAACCGACTTTAAAGTAAAAATAGATAAGTTCGTTTACTCGGATGACATTCTTTTTGCAGTGATTTGATCGAGTCCTAGACGAATTGAAAACGTCCTCCTTTTTGGAAGCCGGTTAAAACATGCTTAATAGTTCCGGAGATTAATTTTTACATATAAAATTCCTTCTCTGTTTATTATATAATATATTATATACAGCTATTAGAAACTTTGAGCAAAAGTAATAAAACTGTAAGCTGACTAATCTAATAAGTATGGAAAATACATATTTTGACGTTGATAATGAAATTTACTTCTATTCCCTTAATACCTCTGGAACGAAAACCTTTTAAAATAAGGCATAACAATGGAATTCGCGAGAGTGCTTATAAAGGCCCGCCTTCCAATTAAACCCACGAAAATACGGTACAATTGTCAACCATTTATAAGGATTAAATACGTAATTGGATAAAATTATAATGGTTTGTTGTAATCTGCAATTGTATGGCGATGTGATTCTATTTCTAAGCCATTTTTAGCTTCACTTTAGAACGATATTTACTTTATAAATATTTATGTTTGGTGCAAAATCTGGGATGTTCGTTGGGACAGTTACAGTCCATCTTTCCTGTATTATTATCTAACTTACATACTTCAAGAAGACACAAAGATAAAAATGAATTAATTAAAAATATCTTGGCGTATTATCAAATATTGTGGCTATAATTTTATGTATCTTTGTATAGTTTCGTGTAGTTTACGTCATTTAGTGAGTTAGAATTGTTTGTGTTATTTCTGTTGCTCATGTTCATATGTTATAAAAATTATTTACCTAAAATAAATTTTAATATAACTGAAGACACTGGATAGTAAATCTCGAATCGATCAGAACCGTTGAAGTTAGTCAGATCCTTTCAACAACTAAAAAAGGCTGATCTTTAAATAAAGCTTGAAAAAAGAAAACGCATCAAAACTGGCCCGTTCCGTCAGGAGCTACGATGACAGATACACACTTAAAACTTATAACACACCTCTTTTAGGCCGGTTAATAAAAAGTAAATGTCATTACAAACATAAGTTAGCAACAAACATTTAAGTTTATCACGTAACATTTTGTTTTAAAAACAACGCAAAGTCTGACGAGTTAACTATTATTTATTCAGACACAGTACAGCCATTATAACTGAAATTGTTATGGAATTTCATATTAAGCCATAATCGTAAGGCCTAGCGAACTACGGACGGTAATTGTGCCTCTAATTAGAAAGGGCGAGTAGGGAGCAGTTACTTGCATATTTTAATGCCTTTATCAAGACAGCTGTGATATCTTCGACTTATCTCTTTGAATATTTGTGAGAATCATTAAGATAAAATAAGAGAAAATAATAAGTATCATAATGGTAATAATAAAGTAAGTATATGTTGTAATTTACTGGCTTATATTATATTCAATTGAAGCCGCTGACCGAACTTTATTTTTTTTAATAATTAGCATTATTTTGGCATCAAACAAAATACAGACATTATGAAACTTATTTTTTTAATTCTAAAGAAAAAACGAAATTTGAACATGGTTTTTAAAAATACTAAATATACAGAATATAATGTACAGAATATCCGTTTATGAGGAATTCTGTTATTCTTTCAATATGTACTTTATATATTTATGTATTTAAAATTGCCTGTATAATATAATATTCCTTAAACCTATGGTCTGTTAACCAAGGCTTTCGAGTCACGCCATATTTCATACTGTTTTGCATTTCCTTTTCGTATACTGGGAAATAGTCACTTTGCACATGTGCTCGCTCGATTTGAGTGCTTGTGAGACAGGCATATTGAAAGATAACTAAAATTGAAAACCTAAAGAGTAAAAAATAGGTATCAGGGACGCTCACAAAGAAATATGTTTTTACTCTACTAGAACAATTTAGAATACATACATTCACAGATACATATAAACAAGATAAATTCACTTTCCTCGGCTCCAAGTTTTCACTTTGGACAGGTAAAAATTCGAGTGAAACTAACATTTCGGTAGAAGTTTCACGATATTTCAAAGGTGTTAGAACACTAGTTTGAAACTTTTAAACGTATTAACGACATGCCCGGTACTTTAAAGCAAACACTCCGAATAAGAAGTTACGACAGTCCTACTTTTAGATATAACGTTAAAACTGAAAGCTTTCTCTCGTACTTTCCTTAAATAATTATCTTTACGTCACGTAACTCCATTTTTTTACGTTCTTAATTAAATAATTGCTAAGTTAATAAATTTGTACCTACATCTTTTTCGACGTAGAAGAAACTTATTTTACATACCGAATGATGTTTATAATTATTTTCAGTGACGTGAACAGAATGCATTTATAATTTTAGTTTGACAATAAATTTCGATTACAATATTTATATCAAAAAAATAGCTTTTAATTAAATAAATTGTAATTAATAATATCGTACAACTATAGATATGTTATAAGGTAATGTATTTTGGCACCGTATGTCGACTACATCGGACGACGTTGCCTAGCAATCAGCTAGCGACTGGGTATGATAGGCGAGAGTATTTTTGGATGACAAGTCAATTGACAGCTTGTTGAAGTTTGAAATGGGTACAGATGTTAAACGTCAAATAGTATGAACGAATATTATCTGAAGTTGTGAAATAAACGAGGTGTAAAATTAACGACTGCCAATCCATACAAATAAATACAATTGAAGTGTCTGTTTTTAATTTAAAATATCAGCTTTTAATTGAATGCATATGAAAGTATTCACAGTACTTACATCAAGAATATGATTGTAAAATTTTTTGTCTGACGTCTGTCTGTCTGTTTGTTTCGGTTAATCTCTGAAACGGCTGGACCGATTTCGACGGGACTTCCTCTCACAGATAGGTAGCGTTATAAGAATTATTTTAAATATTTTATATTTTTGAATTAATAAAAAGAAACTAATGAAATATAGAACAATATCAGATTCAAATGGAGAACGTAAACATTATACAAATATAATTTTTCCTCGAATAACGCGGGTAAACCACGGGGTTAGTTAGTTACCGTTAGTTTGAAAAAAACGTAAATATTTTAGCAATATTAAACACATTTTTATAATGGACTGAACAAAATCACATACACACATAAACCTTGAAAACGAATGTTTTAGCAGTCATGTAATAAAACGTACCTCAATAGATTAAACCACACAATAAAACATTAAAAACGGCCTTTATTCGAATGGAGACACTCGAATACGTTTAAGAACACAATTTACATAATAGTGACCCTCTTTAATGCCTACGTCCACGGACCATCTGACTTGAATACAAATTTGATATCGTTGAATTTGTCTTTTTTCGGGTTTACGATTGTAATCTTCCTTTACCGACCGTAAAACGAGTACAGGAGTACCGACGGGATGCAGGATTAAAATGGCGGCCGAGTGCCTATTTGATCCACTAATTAAACGGCGCGAAACGTTTTAGTGTTGATTTGAGGCTACACGGCATTTAGGATAGCGTAAACAAAACATATTTTGTAGAGTATACTTTTACGCTGTTTGTATAATACTAATATACACTTTATTTTATGATTGAAAATTGGTAAAACGAATTGAATATAGTGTTGCCACCAAGGTATATCTTTTTATATATTTTCAATGAATAAAACTTTTTGTATGAAAACGAATTCGCAGGTTTTTCCATTTAGCATATAAAAAAATAAACGATGAAATTGATTAAATTATCTGTTCGTATATTAATTCAAATCAATACAATTGAAAATAAATGCTAAAACTACAGTGGTAAATTTATAAATGATTCATAGATATTGAAATTGCAATTGAATTACGATTAAAAAAAATCATTGAGAACTTTATTCGAAATTGTATCTTTAGCGGAACTTTTTTCTTACACAGAAATTTAAAAATATTTTCTAAATTGCAATTACATGTAAACCTAGCTATAGGTTAAATATTTAAATAAAACCACAACATTGCAACCGTTCCAATGTTAATAATCTCATTCAGGTACTAAATTGTTCAGATTCGACACATTTGACTAAAACTGACTAAAGTTTTTGAGCAAATCTTCAACTTCTAATATTAGATACATGTGGTCTTCCGTCGAAGTTCGATCGACACTTATTGGGCTTTACCTTTCAAAACTCCTTATCTAAAAAGAAAGTTAAATTAACGTGAAATCTTGTGGAAAACCCTTCAATTAAAACTCTTAGCAAGTTCACTGCTCGAGTTTGAGCGCAGTGTTAAAATTGATTTGGAAAATACAGTTTTCGATGCTTTAGTTAATTAAGTAAACCTGACTTTACTTTCATATCTTGAATTAAATTTCTTGTCTTATCAATTGTCTTATTGTTAGTTATTAACATATTTAAATTACGCACATAATTGGTATTAAAAAATAAAATATAAAAATTATATCTTGTATTTGTCTTTTGTTGAAAAATGTATATTAATAGCTACAAGAAAGGAATCGAGTTAGTAGTAATAACAATGCTGCCAATTAAACAAATTAAGACTTAATGCATTTTCCTTGTTTGTGTATACAATTGTATTAAGCTGTTAATGAGCTTCAGTGCATCGATAATATTCAGGCACCAATAAGTCTATACTCGTAAAGAATAATTAGCAAATTATTTTATAGACAAATTTATATTTAAAAGTTATTAAGACTTGAATTAAGTCTCCCGCCGTTTCAAACATAGGATTTTCAGTAGTTCCTGAGATTAGCGCAAACAAACAAACAAACTTTTCAGCGTTATAATATTTCTATAGATACATACCTAGAAGTTGAGTGAGTCTTCTTATTGTAAAAAGTCAAAAATATTATCGTTTTTACAGATTTTATAAATAAATGTTCCTTAGCTAAGCGGCTATTTATGGAACTTACGACGTTATACTTCATAAATTACACCTCACACCTGTAATATCAAGACGAGTTATTTATAAAAACAAATAAAATATGTTCCTGTAATAAAATAAAACGGAGACCTTTTTTCTATATATAATGTAAAGCTATTTCCATGTCCCGTGTCCCAATAATATCGTAACGTCTTTTACGCTATTGTTCCAAGTTCTGGATCATTTGAGGAAGGGCACAAAATTTTATCTACATCGATACTATCTTACCTTTTATATGTATTTCAGAAGAATATTTTAATACTATTAAATAGTATTCTTAAACCATGCTATGTTTAGGACAACAATGACTTACATTGTATAGTTCTATTTGATCGAATATACTTTGATATAAAACCTATGTAATTCAATTTACTCCCAAAGTCCTCTTGTATCAAAAGTTGTCAAAATTGTTGGAAACACTAGAAGCCAAGTCTAATTTTTCAGAAACTTTCTTCAAGAAAATTCTTTTTATCGACGATTATGAAAGTTTTGAATTTCCATGTCAACTTTAAACGTCTATATATTTAAAATGAGTTTAGTGATTGTTAGGTAAATATACAAATTCGATCTATACTTACTTTTATACTAAAAGGATAAAGAGATAAAATTTGTAAGTTTATATTTAGGGCGTAATATCTGAAACAAATGATCCTATTTTAAAAAAATATTTTTTAAAATTCACAGGAACAAAGCAGTAACCATAAATGCGAGTAAAACCGCGCGGAGCAGTTTATTAATGATAAATTATGTAGAGCAAATCGAATATTACAAAAGTCGGGAGAGAGAATGGAATAATTATACTTTAAATAAGAAAAAGAACAAAATTGAGGTAACCGGACGCTTCAATATCAATTAAAAAGTTACTCCAAACGTCTACGTTTTTCACGTTTTGCATTTTATAATAGGTGTCGAAGCCAGTAAAGTATCTATAAAAAAGTTAAAGTTCGAAAATCGAATATTCATATTTAAAATACAATGAAGAAGTTGAGTGAGTTTTAAGTGTACTTTCGAGGGAGCTGAGTGCACTTCGCTGTACAAACGATAGCCAGTCAAAGAGATATAATTATAATGCGATAGTATGAAATAACAGTGACGGCAAATAACTGCCTGTTACGCGAGACGATTCTTTAAAGCCTTTTCTTTGTCGATGTAATAACAGCAATCAAAGACCGCAAGAAATGCCACCATGATCTAATCCTAAGAACAGAGCGCATTGGATGTGGCGTGTGATTGAATCAATAATTATGTGCTTTTTACTATTTCACAATAAACTTCATCATGATGAAGATGCACGCACATAAACTGTATCATTAAATATCTTTTACTCTTGAGGTTTACTAGCTGATATATGGACGCTGATAAGCAATACTATGTTGAACCACACAGACTCCATTTTAAGAAAATAGCGTCTGAAGATGTTAAACCTATTCTTAATAAAGTTTGAAGGAGTATATATCCATCTTTCTCTTCTATTTTAATAAAATGTGTAATGAATTAAAAGCAGATTGGTAAAGTAAAAAGTTTTGTCTAATAAAATTTTTCTTTTCAAATATACGAGATTATCACATGTAACACACTTCAAATATTCGAAACATCAATAAAAAAAAATTGCACTTATTTAGAAGTATTTTTTGGAAAAATATATCAATATCTTCACGTTTGACTTTTTGTGGGTTGACACAATATTGCTTATCAACATCCATATAATATACTACCATTCCGTCTGCGACATCAACTGCGTGGAATTCTGTTAAACCCGCTTCCACAAGCATCGCATTCCTACAGAGACCGTGCATTTTTCGGTATGAAAAGAATATGTCCTTGCAAAGAATGTAGACTGTAAAATAGTATCGCAATCGGTCCTGTAGTTTTTAAGTTTATTAGTTACATATATATACGAAAATAAAAATCTTCGTATTTTATTAGTTTTTTTTGTAGGTTTGTAAGTTTCTCTCCTGGGCGTTTATTTTCTGCAACAGTAATCATGTAAACGAGAGTATAACGAGATTCTTTCAATTGTCTGCCAAAAACTGTGGATGAGTTTCTGCGCACGATTTAATTTCATAAATTCTATGTTTTCTGTTAGCTGAAAAAATGCGGATGCGCCGTTTTGACTTCGCTATTGTGTTATGAATTCGTGCGTTTTCGCTCGTTATGATTATTGTCATAGAGAATTTATACTCGTTTGCGTCTTGAACGAGCATCATTATAAAAACTTATACGCACCGAAAATACGACAAGTGTTGTAAATTAAAGTAACAGCCTGTTAATATCCCACTGCTGGGCAAAGCCCTTCACTCCTATTAAGGAGAATGTTTAGTGCTTAATCCACCACGCTGCTCCACTGCGGGTTGGCGGATATACATGTGTCAGAATTTCTCCCGGCACATGCAGGTTTCCTCACGATGTTTTCCTTCACCGCCGAGCTCGAGATGAATTTAAACACTAATTTAGCACTTGAAAAATCAGTCGCTAGCCGAGGGTTTGAAGCCGCGATCATCGGTTGAGATCGACGTGTTCTAACCACTAGGCCATCTCGGCTCTGACAAGTGTTGACACACACTAAATAAATAATAAATCAGCCAAGTGCGTGTCGGGCCACGCACAATGTAGGGTTCCGTAGTTGTCAGAATTGTCAAGATCGGTCAAGCAATCTTCGAGTACCTATTTTCGTAAAAATGTTTGAATGTGAATTATACTAACGATTTTGAACATTAAATGTTCGTCGATTATTTATTATTCTAACACTTGTAAAATATACTTAGCGCCGATAATTTTCCTTCCTGATTATCGCCTATGAAATCTATGGTGATTGTGTTGAAAACTTCATAAGCGCGATTCAGAATCACTCGCGACATGTTTTATTGAGACATTGTTTTATACCTTATTTTATATTTTATTTTAATTTAAACTTATTAAATATTTATTTATTTATTCATTTAAATTCATATATTAATTTAAAATTATTAATATTTACATAATGTGATGCTTTAAAAAGTGAAATATTTATTTTTACTTAGATCATCTATAACTCGATAACCATAAGAACCAACATAGCCGTGATAATTTTTCTTTTAAATTCATTATATGTACCGCTATCGTGAATTTTTTCATATTTTTAGACGCAGCAGTTTAGTGGGTAGAGGGGGGGGGGGGGCACTTGACTCTAAGAAAAATTGACACTTCAAAGCTTAATATTTCGGAAACAGTTCGTCGTTCGGAAAAATGGTTTTCCCACACTTATAATATTTTTAAAAGACTTATCTAACGATACCCCACAACATGGGATAAATGAGAAAAAAAATTTTTGGTCTCTCTTAACACATAGGGAAGACACCCTGAAAAAAAATATTTTTAAGATTTTATTGTACGACTTTCTCGGCGTAATTCATATGTATACTCATACCGAATTACAGCTTTCTGGTATTAAGGGTTTCGGAGCAAAGCCGCGGACAGACAGACAGACAGACAGACAGACAGACGGACAGACAGACAGACAGACAGACGGACATGGCGAAACTATAAGGGTTCCGTTTTTTACTACGGAACCCTAAAAATTAATATTGTGTGTTTGTTTGTTTGTATTCTACATGCTACCATACCGTTTATCCGATTGCATTAAAACTTTGTCAATTTATTTACATGTGCGAAGGTGTAAATACGATAAAATTTAATATGGTTTATTATTATATTAGTTCAGTATTTGGTCGCGCTTGATGCTATTTCTAATAAGATCACCGTTACTATTGATAAAATTATTCCGTTCTACTTTTCTTAGACTCGTATCATTACATAAACCAACTATCTTAAATACAGGTTCAATGAAGCTTGAAAGATATGATTTGAAGAACTTAACCGTGAAAAATATGAACTGATATATATGCATTACATTTTTTTCCAACACGTCACCTACGTGTTATTGTTACCTTGAAAATTATTAGGTACTAGCTATTGCTAGTGGTTTCACTCGCGTTAATGTAAATTTTGTATTAAAATAATACGTGTAAATACATAAAATATAGCCCATCACTATCTAGAATAATGTACATTTCAAACGGTACCATTATTTTGAATATAGACTCAGAGGTTCCGGAATTTACCTTTCATATACAAAATTCGCTCTCTTTTGATTATATTATTATAAATAGCATAGATAACTGCAGAAAGTATAGAATTTATTTTCCTACTATAGTATATATTCAGGCACGTATTTTATTATCATCATATTAATAAGCAAATATTGTGTGCTTTTCTTTCCAAACGATGATTTTAGGTAATTGCAAAAGCTATATTAATTCGTTTGTACGAGTTAAAGAAGAACCTATCTTCTTTAACTTACAGAGCAAGTCTAAACGACAAAGTGGAACGAGGACATTTCTAGAGTGAAAACATAGAATTATTGGTTTTCGCATGTTTACTGAAAAAAATTTAATTTAAACAGAAAACTTTTATGTTTTCGTTTTATGTATAAAAAAATAAGGAATGGTTGTGTATAACTATCACTATAAACTGTTAAAAGAGTTATTTTAATTTTTAATATCGATTGACAGAATATAGCATGTAGTTGATAGCGATAATTCGATCCAATTACGTTTTGGAATTGTTGATAGTGATACAATATTAAGACTAAAATACAGTAGCTTTTTGAATAACATAAATCAACTATCAAGACTCGAAGCATTATTCTGCCAAGTCACTATTTATGTGTTTGAAAATGCTCTACATCACATTAGGTGTTTGACAAGTTAAAAAGGGTTTGGCATTTATCGGTTTTCTAGAAGATTCCGTAATGGATAGCGGTTCGACATGTCGTCAGACTTGTTACCAGGGACATGTTAAGAAGTGATCAATTATTCTAAAGGTTAAGGGTAAAGTTTTGCTATCGCTACCTTAATTTAATTACGGTCCTGTGATAGAGCCTAACTGTAGCCTGACTACAACTCGACAAAGGCAGTACCATACTCTCATAGAAATTTGTGCATCAAGTGGTGTTTCGTACGGTGAATGAGTGCGAATCCTATCCTATCCTAGCCTATCCAACTCTCTCATTATTTTTGCTACTCCCTATTCCTCTTCATACCTCATTCATTTTTAAGCTCGCAACACATTTGTAGATCCTCTACCGTTGCATGCGTCAATAGATGGCGCTGATCACTTAACATTAGATGTTGTTTAAATATTTAATTGAATCAGGCGTTACTTTGCGGAATTCCACGATAAATACTCACAAAACTCTGGTCATACTGTATGATAGAGCTGTATATTGTTTCGCGGATTATAGCAAAGTATTTTGTGATTATTTACCCGCCTATTCGTTTACCCGCTATTTTTATTGAAATAACAAAAAGGATCGCATAAACCACTCGTGAACTATTTTCAATATGAATTTATCTACCAATAAAATTATGTAAAGGTATTTCGCGATAAGGGGATTTATATGTGCTTTTTTTGCGTGGCGCTTTAATAAGGATAGACCTTTATAGTATGCTAGCTGGTGCTCGCAACTTCGTCTGCGATGTTTGTGATGTCTACGTCATAGGAGCTATCTGCATGCAAACTCAAGCCCGATCGCTTTAAAATTGACAAAGTTTCATACAAACTTTCATCCCCTATTTTATCTTCTTGGGGGGTAGAATTAATCAAAATCCTTTCTTAGTCGATGCCTACGTCATAACATCTACCTGCGTGTCAAATTTTAGACCGATCCGTCCAGTGGTTAGGCCTGTGCGTTGATATATCACTGACAGTCAGTCAGCCAGTCACCTTTGAATTATATATATTTAGATTTAGTGAATTTTATATAATTTATTACTCATTAATTTTGAATTAATATTATAAAAATAAATATTATAAAAACATAATGATTTAAATAATTTATGGGTAGTAAAATTAAATTAAAACATTAACCAATGATTGTGTAACATTATTAAAACATTTAAATCGTTTGACATAAATATGAAAAAAAGAAAATTTAAATTTCCAAACGTTATTATTTCGGAAAACTTCTGTGGGGTACGACGCCCTTGAAAACTGCCTCTGTATTCGTTAGCGCGGACCCGCCATGAATAATTCATACACTCATACGACGTACTTATTCTGAAATCCAGTTATTTTTATATTAAAAAAAAAATTAAAACCTTTAATGATTTCGTTCTGAAATTTCCTATTAAATTTGATTTTTTAACTGACATATTATTTGATAGGTATATTTAAAAGTATAGAATCTTTCAAAAACACGTACCTATAAAATATGAATAGTTTTTACCTACAGCTTCGTTACAGTATCTTTTCTGCTTCAAAGATATCCTATATATTTTTATGTACCCCTGAAAACGTAACTGTACAAGTATGCGCTTGCAATTGCAATTTCATGATGACCAGTTTAGTTGTCATCATCATCAGTCTTTACGTATATAAAGTTAGGATTAATACATACTTAAAGGGCATTAAATAGGTGACGATAGTTTGTTTGGAAGTTTTACTATATATTTTCAACTGACTTCAAAAACAGGAGGTTCTCCATTTGTAGTGTATGTTTTTTTTTCATATTCGTTACCTCCGTTATTTCATAACCGAATTTCAAAACGATTTAATATTTTAAATAGTATACTTTCAGATATAAAGAATATATAAATTTTATAGAATTTTCTATTAAAATAGGTTAAGTAGTTTGGTTTTAAAATTGAAATAACGCGGACAAGTGTGTCATCCACGTGAGCGAAATTGCGTATTTTTTAACCGGTTTTATTAAGCTCGACCCGTACGCTATTTATTTGTGTCAAGTGGTATATCATTTAATAAATATATATTTAAAATCTTTTATTTTAATCTAATGTGCCTAAAAGCTATTCTGCCTACTACTAAACACCTAGGTAGGTTGATAGGTAAGTAAATATTGATTTATTTTCTAGTTTTCAGTGCACAAAAGATAAAACCGTTTAACTTAAAAGTTTTTTTTACCGATATTTTATTTTTAAGGCGGTTGATTTTTTAAAAGCCTTATGGAAAAATGTGAATATAATTTTCACAACCAAACTGAACGTATTAATTCCAATATACGTATATTTATTCCACTATATCAGTAGATACATTGAAATAGGAACACATGAGCGCAAATAAGGTAGGTTGCTAGTAAATAAGAAACAATATTTACATAAATCATTTGATCTCTTTTGACTGAGAAAAAATTTTATATTATGACAATAGCAATCTAATCGTATCAAGAAAATTGTTCAGCATTGTCGCTTTTAAAATATAAAGGATGTATTCCGAAATACAATTGAGCATGCTGGTACTTATAACAAAGTGCATCAACGTTAGTCAAGTTGTAGTCCACTGACTACAGCTCGTATACAGGCTGGCTCGACTATAGTATTATAATGTCCTTTTAAGGACTAAAAAAGTTATTCATTAAAAAAATTAAAAACACGACTGACTAACAAGACCATTGAAAATTGTTACTAATAAAATTTAAATCGTTATCGATTCTAAACGGTAGTTTTGATTGAAAAAATTATATAAGAAACCTAAAAATAAGTTTTTAAATATCTTTTCAATGATACACCACTTGACACAGTTCGTAGATTTTCTTTTTTTTTTCTTTTACACATTATGGTGTCCACAACTGACCATTTTTATTTTTCCGAATTATTATACTTTCTATGACATTTGGGTCATTATGACAAATCAAACGTATCATTTATCAAATTCAGCACGTTTTGTTTAAATACTGCCACAAAGGTACAAACCCACATACAAACAGACTGACAAACACATTACCTTTGTTTGCATCGCGCAGTCGGGCAAAAATAGACGGATATATGTATTCACACTACTAGTACGTTGAGTAATTATTTCTTAAATTGTGATGCTTATTTGTTAATAAATGTATGTTACATTTACAATATACAGAATTAGTTTGGGTCTCGTTCTAATGGACAACTCTCTCGGGTGGAACTTTATCTCAAGTTCACAAGTCGTTATGAAATTAACTAGTGCTACTATAAATTTATTTATAACCTAATCGTTAAAGATTTTACTAACCAACACAATGCTGAGTA
The DNA here is from genome assembly GCA_037950945.1 of Hypolimnas misippus. Lineage (NCBI taxonomy): Eukaryota > Metazoa > Arthropoda > Insecta > Lepidoptera > Nymphalidae > Hypolimnas > Hypolimnas misippus. Next base: position 12,322,193 of record JBBEEQ010000012.1, on the reverse strand, counting down.
ATTTAATGTCGTATTCAAACGAATAAATAAAATTTAAGACTTTTTTGTCTGTTTCTCTGTTCGTCTTTATGTCGATTTGTACCGGCTAATCTCTGAAACGGCTGGTTCGATTTTAACGGGACTTTCACTCGCATATTGCTAATGTTATAAGAAGTAACTTGGGCTACTTTTATTTTAAAAATCTTATTTATTCATTAATGTAAAAAATTGCTTTCCTGTGCATGAGACATAGCAAGCATCCTGTAGTTCACGCGAACGAAGTCGCGGGCGCAGCTTATCTATGATAAAATTAGAAACTAGACAAAAGTCCCTACTTCACGACGGTAAAATGGCGGTGCTGTATAATTGCAAACGTAGTATGCCGGAGATAAAAAAAAAATTCAAAGTGTCAAAAACGCGCGTGTCGCTCCAGAAACACCTTCGCATATTGTTTCCATTCACAATTTCTGAGCGACGTCATTCGATAAAATGGCCGCAAAATTATGAACGTCGCTAATCCAGAAAATCTGAGCTTAAATTTGAGCTTTAAATAAACGACAATCTAGTTAAAAAATTTTGTTGCCAAAATTTCGAATTTACGCGTAACAGGCGTTTATTCAGAATAAGCCTCATATCTGTGAGACAATGGTCTGTGGATTAAATATTTTTTCATGCTCCGTACTTGGTGCTCGGCTGAACAAAAGTGTGACGTCATCCGGTGATTTATACGGGGATGTTTTAACGCCGGAGGTGTTAGCGTATAACGTAGAGATTTCGAACTGGATATAAATATTAAAACATCGTTTTAACATTACTTACTAGCTCCCCGGTCCGGCGTGCATGGGTATACCTAATAATTAACACTTCCTTTTTATTTAGAGACGTTTTAACTTAATTTTATTATTTTTTATCTCATACCAGTTAAAACTGTTATCATTAAAATTACAATAAAAATATAATAAACGCAATATACAACCAGAAATATTTTTTGCACACCCTATAATTTTTCATATTGGATTTGTAGTTTCAGTATATTGTATGTAGGTATAATAAAACTACGTCTTCAAGAGACATGAACGAAATGACAGTTTATTTTTTAATAATTACAATACAATATTGTAACAGAGGTTTTATATAAATACATATTTTATGTATACATATTTTTATATAAACTAACAGTAGGGGATACAAATGTACAACAATTTATAAAATAAAATGCATTCGCTTAAGATCCATGAGAGCTACGGGAGACAACTACTTACCAATTAATATAATTGTAATGTAACTGTAAATAAATCTATGTTATGGTGAACTGTTTATCAGGTTACTCACGTAGGCAATTCGTATAACTTCAATTATCCTTCCGGGGATTCTAGATTTATACTAAATTTCATTTCAGGGCTACCTGACTCGAATATCTGATATGACTTTATGGAAGTATTGTTATTGTCTTAGATATTATGTTGCATGAGTTTTATGTTATTAAAATATTTTAATAAAATCGGTATAGTTTTGTTTTTTTCTTTTTTTAAGTTATTTGATAGACCCAGAAGGAATGTTCGCGCATATGTTGATACGTCAGCAAAATTCAACATGGCAGACTAAATTGTTAAAAATTGGCAATGCTCATTGTAAACGTACGTATGTATGATACCCGTGCGAAAGTATCTTGCTTTACTTTAGAACAATTATCCCCAAATGTTGATGGTTTGTATTAAAAGCAAAATAACATTTAGTAAGATGCTATGAACCAAGGACAATTAAATTAAAGGTTTCTTTTTAATTTTATTTAAGGAAGGTTTCTGAAGGATATAGTGTCTTCAATTTTTCTACATATTGTAAATGTTACACAATTTAATTGAACAATAACAGACTTTATAAAATGTATATCACATTATTTTATCAAAGTGATTGAAAAACACAAAAACACGCCTCATTACCGCCTCCAAAGTAACATTGATTTCGATCACCGGGGAGCCTGCGACCCTTCAGTCATGAGCTTAATTTGAATTATGTTCGGACAGACGGCGGCTGCGGACGTGTATGTGTATATAAATTTTACGTTTATTATTCCCGCGGGTATTCGCTACTGGTATTACAATTTTCATATCCATAACGTTCGATATCAATATTGAGTTTGTTCAGAGTATATTTGTTGCTCGATTATGATATGAAAGCTTTTTATTTATAAGGCAACGATGTTTTGTAACTATAGATGGACTGTGATAAGCAATAATGTGTCAACCCACAAAAAGTTAAATTCGGAGATAGATGTATTCTGATAATGACACGTATTTAGCATTATTCTAAAAATGTAAAGTCATTGAAACTAAATAAGTACGGAAAAACGTCTCTTAATTTAATGTTTCGAATATTTAAGTATGTTTCATATTTCGTAATATTCAATAATCTCATACATTTGAAAAACTTATTATTAGATACAACTTATAATTATACCATTCTGCTTCTAATCATTACACCTTTTATCACAAAAAAAGGAAAGGTGGATATCTACGTCCTTTAAACAAATTTATAAAGAAAAGATTTGACATCTTTAGACATAATTTTCTCAAAATGAAGTCCGTGTGGCTTGACACCGTATTGCTTATCAGCGTCTAATTGTACGCATAACTAAAAAAACATGGTAACCGGCCTTGATGTTGTAATCGGACTATTCTATTTATTTTTTAATATATAATTTATTATGTTATTTATAATCGATTATGCTAATGCGAAATGCATTTTTCAAACTTGCCACGATCTTGAAAAACTTGTTTTCGTATAATTATTATAAATGTAGCTATTTCTGCGTAGAGTCCGTCGTACGTGTCCCATGCATCCGGACCCCCGACAAGGGGACTCCTAGCAGGGGGTGGAAAGAAACGTTCTTAGCATTTCTCCTTATATACCACAAATGTATTTACTAACATTGGATGTTTCATATATGTGTCTAATAGTTGTATGGATTACCGCGGGATAAAAATAACCATGTATTAATAAAGGATATGGGGTTGTTTCCGTTCTGAAGTTTAATGAAATCTTTGAATTCTTTATATATATAAAGCGTGGTCGTAATGTGAAGAAGTAACATACATAGCAAATCTACAAACGTTCACCTAATTGTTAATAGTTTGATAAGTGTAGGTTATAATATTAATTTAAAAAGTTACGAAGGTCTTACATATGATTTTAGCTAATCATTTTCATATAATATTATCTTTAATATTACAGTCGAAATTAAAATGGCTAGTCTGGTAGATGACAGACGTTAAGTTTTGGAGAAGATGTGGTAGGAGTCAGTCTCAGTATATTTGTAGAACATTAAATTATTAACCAAAAGTGACACGTCACACATTTAAACTACTCTGGCCACCTTTAAAACGAAATTCGGTTACGGAAGCCAACTGAACTCAACCGCCAACCCGTAGTAGAGCAGCGTAGTAGATTAAGCTCTAAACCTTCTATTTAATAGGAAAGGAGGCCTTTGGCTAACAGCCCACTGTACGAAGTTAGCTTAAAGTAACAGTCTGTAAATGTCCCAACATTTACAGGCTGCTACTTCAAGCTAACTTCGTACTCATGTCCAGAATATCGGACCTAACAAGGTCAACTATTGATGGATACGTCAAGGAAAATATCATATTCATGGGACATGTGCACGAGCAGAAAATGAAAATATTATCATCAAAAATGATGTTTAACTTACTAGTTTAGATAATGATCGGATTTGCAGGATTTTTACATGGAAAAGTTAAATCTATATTAATATTATAAAATTCGTTCGTAAATTTGTACGTAGGAGTAATCTCTGAAACTACTGATCCGATTTTTTTAGCGTTGGATAGCCCGTTTATTGAGGAAGATACTATTTACATCACGTTGAGACTCATAGGAGCGAAGCAGTAACTATAAACACGAGGCAAACTAGTATGATACGAGACAATTCGCGTCTTATGTCTTAAGCTGCATTATGTGCCTAGTTTTACCGTAACTAATTGTAACGTGACGTTTAGGCTTCAAATTATAAATGTAAACGAAACTCTGTTGGTTTTTTGTCACGTCTTCAAGCTTAAACCGCTGAACTAATTTTGATAAATAGAGACTCCTTTGAATCGCGTAAAGGGGTTGAACGTAGACGAAAACGCGGAGGTCCAGCTTGTATGACAAAAAAAACAAATTCCTTTACATTTTTAATATGAGTAGAGATTTCTCACACATTAACGATTTCATAGTTAAAACAATATAGGTATAAAAAGTTACTTCCCACATCAATATAATTAAGTAATTTTCTAGCTTTAAACGCTGAGCCGTTTATTAAGTTAAAATTAAGTCATAAAAGATCGAGTAGTGGATGAATTCATGTATCATCAGAGCAGTTAGTAAAAGTAATTATGTAATATTACCAGTAGGTACCATTGAACATGTTCTAGGGTTCCGTACCAAAAGTGCCATCGGGGCCCTATTACTAAGCCTCCGCAGTTCATCCGTCTATCAGCCGGCTGTATCTCATGTACCATATTTTAGTGAGTTGAAATTTACGCTATAAAATCCATAATCATATCTATGTAATCTATATATATGTACATGTAAAGGTCACTCACTCACTCATCGACAACAAGTGCTTTTTTTACGCAGGGGTAATCTTCGAAAGGATACCCGATTACTGAGGGAGAGGAGATTGGGTTATGTGGAGATTTATAATAATATATCTGTTTGAAAGTCCTATGTAAAGCGCGAGTAAAACAGCGGGGACCGCTAGTAAATAATAAAATCCGGTCAGCTACGAATGCTATGGTATGCATTTAATAAATTTTTATATATTGTTACGATATGTGATACGAATCTCTTGTTCCTTTTATAAAAATATTTAAAAAGCACCTAATTCTATATCTTGTACGGGACCTTTCATACGGGAGTTCAACTTGCACTTGACCGGTTTTTTTAATTCTCCAAAACGAGTTCTCCACGAAGCTTGTTATTTGTAGCATTTTTCAAATAACTATCGACTTATTGTGAACGTAATAAAGTGTTTTATGGCTTGTCAAAATTTTTATATCGTTTCCTTTTTGCGCGTACGACTATCAAGTAAGTTAAAATGATTTAATGAATATTTTTTATATGGCACCGTAACGAGTGTTTTATGTATATATTTTAAACCGAAAACTTTAATATTTAAATTGTAAATCAATTTTGGCGTGCGCTAATTTCGTACGAGACTTATTAGTATAACTTTATTGATGTAGGTAAAATGGTGACAAAAAAAATTGTGAATTTTATGCTTATTAAGTAATAAAACTTACTAAATGTACGATACATGATTTAATAATATAAAACATTGTTTATTTTGTTAAGTACCTATTCCGTTTTAATCAGCTCTATCTGTTAGCAGATTTGGCGTTGCGGTATAATCCACAATTAGTTAGAGAGTGATGTCTACTTACTCTTCGGTAAACAACTTAACCACGCTATCATCTGTTTGTGTTTACCTGTTAAAAGAACAATACAATTAGTATGAAAAAAATACATCATTAAACAAACAGTTTAAAATATACTTATAATGTTAAAACATTAAAATTAAAGTACCAAAATATAATTATAATTTCAATTAGTGTTTGGTAAAGTCAGATTTAAGGGAGAGCAAAAAAATCTTATAAATTTTTCATCAACACCATTTTGAATCAATAATAGGTATTTCATATTAAATGATATATATTTTTTACTTTGTGTACTTGAAAAATTGATTTTTTGCTGCCTTTACTCGCACTTATGGTTAATGTTTCGCTTCTGTGAGTCGTTATGTGATGTTATATAGCCTATAGTCTGTCACAACAAACAAGTAAACAAGTAAACAATGCAAAAATAATTTTTCAAATCGGTTTATTAGTTTCGGAGCCAATTCATTGCAAACAGACAAACAATCAATCAAATTTTTCCTCTTAATAATGTTTTTTATTTTAAACGTGTCTGTGTAAAAATTAGGCAGCTTTATGCTCTTTTTTAAAGATGCCGTCAAATTTCGACTTACGCACTATGAGAACTTCATTGACGATATGTTAAAATGCAAATTAATTTAATTATGTAAAATTGATTAGTTTTTATTAGATGTTTATACGAAACAGCTTTACTAATCAAATATAAATAAAGTAGGTTCTTATAAAAGTCGCAAACTCGACGCCTTAGGGTGGATAATCCCTATATATCCCAGTCGTGCCCGTCTGTCCGGCCTGAGCTGATTAATCACGTATCAACTAACAAGCTTCAGCTTTCACATTAAGCCAAGGATTTGATAATGTGTATCCAACACATCTTCAGACCCTCAGTAAAAGTTGCTTAATTGAAAGTTAAGCTCTGTGGATTTAGCGACTAAGTTAAAAAAATAATGGTTTTCGTTTTTGCTCTATCGCAAAAATGGTCATAGCGACAAGCGTTGAACGAAAATTTATCAAAATAGTAAAAATCGCTCGAGTGTCTTTTGAAGACGATACTTTAGGCGAAAATTGCACTAGTAAGTTTTACTCAGAGGTTTTACGTTATTTACATAAATATTTATCATTTCTTTTAAACCTGAAGGAATTTACTGTCAGTGCCTTATTTTTGACAATAAGCTTTCTTAAAGTTACCTAGGTAAATGTTATCGGGCTAAAGAATTGTTTTATAGCAATGACGAAAATAACAAGTGTAATGCTAGCCTTACAATAAACATTATTATATAATTATGTATATAAAATGAAGATGAGGGTCATAATATATACCTATCAATAAGTTTAATAAAATTAAAAAAAATCTTTTTTTTCCTTCCTCTTTTCCTTGATCTTTTTTTTTCATTTTCATTAAACTTTATTACATTTGATTGTTTCAAGTAATACAATTTTAGTTATCACATAAATTACTCAGTAGGTATAAATAACCCCAAACGTATTCAGGGAGCATAAAATAAAACTCAGGGTAGGCGAAAAAGTTTACTCAATAGCTCTGAATAAGGAAAGAAAAGTAAATTTAAACCGCGTTTAGACGGCCCAGTTGAGAAGTACTGAATTCCGAAAGTTTTATGAAGATGTTCGGGTTTTTGCATAGTCAGGGAATTCTAAATTACAATCTAAAGGTACAACGGGATGTTATTTTGTTACAGGACTTTTTATAAAAATCTTTACAATCTCTTTGCGTAGCTAAGAAGAAAAATAAAAGAAATCAAGCAGAGTAAAGTTCTTGAAAATAAAAATACAAAAAATACATAATAAATATATACATAAAAAATGATGTACCTATCTCAACGGATTTAAAATGTGTTCAGATTTTATATTCTCTTTAAATTTTTAAACGGAAGTGTCATTGCGACGTCATTAGATATCAAATATGGCGAATGTATTTTTTTTAATTCGTTGTTTTTATTTTTAAACGGCAACATTTTAAACAGACGAAGTACATAAAATTTTATAAATGAAGAATTATTTTAAAATAATTAATATTTAAATCTCTTTTCTCTTACATCCTTAACTTTGTAAATTGGAGTATCAATTTAGTTCAATTGGTTCACTCTAATCATTCTTAGAATGAACATCTTCTCCCTGCTGTTACCGGTTTTAACAGAGATCGCCATTTTAACTACGTACTATTACTGGTGTACTTAGTACTGCACAAGTAAGGTAAGTAAAGTAAGTGCGTAAGTTAGGAGTATCACCATGTAAGCTATAATTGTTAGAAATGTTACATATGTTAACGGAATGGGACTTAACTTTAAAAAAACGGATAGAATGAATGTTTAGATCTTCTGTAGATGGAATAGTTCTTTCTACATAGCTATAATGTATATGTATAATGAAATCGAAACAGGGATGTGTTTGTGTTTGGACATTTTTATTTATTTAGCAATCTCTCTCTGCATACATTATGCTTTAACGTTAAGCTACAACAACAACAAGCTACAAGCTGAACGGGTTTAATGAAAAACTTTTACGCCAGTATAAAAACAGTACTTTTAGATACTTCGATTATAGATTATACTAGCTACACCCCCTCTCCTCCCTTCACAATTAGCACTGGCGCATTAATTTAGACTTAGCAACTTTTTTGTAAGAAGATTTTTAACCGAAATTGTTCACTTTTCTATAGGATTTTTTTAACATTTTCTTTCATACAAACCAAAAAAAAATGGACTAGCCAATTAAGTGCAACCATTTTGATGTGCTGCGCGTATATGCGGGATTCGGCGGTCGATTTTTATTTATATATGTATAGATAAGTAATACGTAGAAAGCATTAACAGTGTTAACACTATATTGATAAAATAATAACTATAATATAGTTATTATGTATATCTTATGATATCCAAAATAAAAGAATGCAGACGACGTAACCTCTGCGCAATTTTAAGCCAATTCCAGTTATCAACTTCCGTCAAAACTATTGTCTTTTAAATTGTCTTAATAAACAAAAAAATTGGTTTTCGGAACCACAAAGCACTCGGTCCATATCATCGTCAAAAACTATTATATTTGTAATGCTCTCAGTAATATTAATGATGAACTACGAAAAATACTTTGTCTCCGTAGAAATTGATGAGAATTAAAGAAATCTTAACATAAATATTTATTAGTATCGCAAGTAATTATCGCAATAGTCTAAGTTATGTGCAATCGAACAACAAAAACACGCGGCGTTGCCCTGATTGATTCCGCTGTCGAGCTGTCGATCCAACACTATAATCAATCACTTTGACTTGTTTATTTTCTGCTCAATTACTGGGTACTATTTGTGTTTATGTAATAGATACAACATTGTAGATAATTACAATTAGTTGTACTTTGTTTGTGTTAGTGCAGATTCAATTCTTGCCGAAAAAAAAAAAATGGCAAACGAGCTGGTCACGTGATGTTTTTTGCCGCTCTTTTGCAGCACCGTAGCCGTTAAAGGGGTATAAGGGATGACAGGGAAAATAAAGTAAAGAATGAGGGAGGGGGTGTCTTACTCAGAGTAAAAAAAACACAGCTATATTAATTTATTTCAAATTTGATTAATTTCAAGATTTCTTGTCACTAACTAATATATACTACTCATTCAAAAACACCTTTTTAACATTTACCATCCTTTTGTAACATTTACGATTTTAATAATTAGCTCTAATAATAAAAATAAATCATAAATAATAAAACAAAAACGCGAAAGTATAAAAAAATGTGCTAACATACATTATGTTGCTAATGTAATGTTTACGTTAATGTATTTCACAGCTACATAATTAAGACATATCGCTTAAAACCGTGACCACTTAGAAATTGTAAGTGAGACTGTGTAAGGTGATATATGCTTGGTTAACGAAGCGTGTAACTGCTCGCGTCACAGATGACGACATATGCAATACTGTTGATATTAATACGATCTAAAGTAACGCCTTAATGACGAAACTTATAAAGTAAAACGTCTATAGCTTACAGTAAGAACTCAAATTAAGTAAAAATCTTCAGATAAAATAAATGAGTTTTCACAAAATGGATAAGAAGATTGTGATACATATTTTATACTGTGCGATCTTTTACAGATAGTAAAGCGCTTTGTAAGATGTAGTTAATACTTTTAATATCAGAAATATTTAATATTACAGTATCTGAAAAAAAAACTATAAAATCATAGTTATGTTGGCTTAAGGTGTGAGAACGGTAAAATTAAACGGTAAAAGTAACATGAATGGCCTCATATAGTTGATGTAAATAGTATATAAAATATAATTGAGATTGATTGCACCATGAGCTTCTTCTCAGTCATTTCATTGGATTAATAAAAATAAGTTAATAAGTAATTTTTTTTAATTATTTTTTTCCATTCGCGCTCCCGTAAACTTGTCTAAATTGTCAATGTTTATTTTCAGTTTATTGACAAACCAAAAGCAATGCAATCAAGTTACAGTTTTAACAAGTAATAAATAGTACCACAAATAGCTTTATGTAATGCTAATTACGTGATCAACAAAGTGATACACGGGCGACGGAGCGAAATGCTCTCAGTGTCAGATCCTCTGTCACAGATTGATGTATCAGGACATCTTGTCGAGGGCTCCGACTTCGAATCTCATCCATCACGAGAGGACGAATTAGTACATATATACAGCTCTTAACTATGCGCAACTAGTGGTAAATGCCATAATTGTTCATGTTTAATATAACGGGTCTTATGGCGATAACTAATGGTAGTAGTACCTTTTTTAATGTCCGACGTTTCGACGAAGTTGCATCCGTCGTGATCACCGTGACCACGAACGCTGCAAAGTGCTCGAAACGTCGGGATGATAAAAGTAATTAATATACGCGATTTAAATCCGTTTAAAATAGTTTTATTTCAATGAGTAATAATCCCGAAAATCTAAAACAACGTTATTTTATAATTTTCTATCGATAATAAGACAAGAATTATACTTATAAGTTTTGCTTCTAGGCGTAAAATTACATTTGTAAATTTTACCCTCGTGAGCGATATGAAACAACGCTGTACCTAGCGACAGATAGATCAAAGGTAGTTACGAAAGCTTTGAATGTCAAAAATAAGGCACCGACAGTAAATTTTTTCAGGTGTTAAGCAATGAGAAATAACTTATGTAAATCTTTATGAAAATTTGCGAGCAAAACTAATAAGAGTAATTCTTGTCTCAGACTTTTATAAAGTTTTACGTAAGTTGTTTGTCATTGCTTTACATCTGAAAGAATTTTCTATTAGTGCTTTTATTTTGATAACAACCGCTTTCGTAAGTTCACCGAGGTAACTGTTTCTAGGTTACATAGTTGTTTTATGTCAATTACGAGAGTAAATCTCACAAATGTAATTCTCGCCAAAGAAAGGAAAATATAACTTTATTCAGTTAGAGGTATTTTTGTGTAGGCATGTTACGCGATTACGTGATTACGTTTTTGAATTAATTCATTTTTAATTTTATGTGAAATGGAGTATTTAAACTCCAATTTCAATCAAAATCTATTGGAAACTATCCGAGCTGGCGGACCGAGTTTCTTTACGGACGACGACTAATCGCAATACGATTGATGCAATTGTATATTTTTATAGCGACCGTTCAAACGAATTCGATAACATTTAAACGTATCAACGTATATAGTTTCAATAAAAACCACATTTTGAAGTCGGTGTCAGGTAAAACATTCGAAGTCGGCGCTAAGTAAAACCTCTTACGCGTTACTGGTGTCCACCTGTGATCTTCATCATCAGCTCCACCTCATCGAATTGTCCGTGAGCAAATGCACGAGTTACTCTCAAAAATACTTAAATCGGTATGGGTATGCCTCTAATATTTGAAGAGTTCCCTCGATTTCATGACAATGGGACCGCAATCAAAGTATACTTTTTTAAACCAAAAAAAAAATTAAAATTGGACCAGAAACGGCGGAAAAATCGATGAACAAACATAAAAAAAATACATACAGCTGAACATAGAACCTTCTCCTTTTTCGAAGGCGGTTAAAAAATACAAAACACACTGTCCACAATTCTTATATACACTTCTCGGATGAATCATCAAACCTGCGTAAATGCAATTTATTGGATTTACTAAAGTCAACCCAAGGCAACAGTCACATGTGATTTCTATTCCATGATCAGATCAGCTTGATGGTTGCTCAGACATTAAATTCCTTTACATCGATATTATATACACAATAATATTTTATATTACAATATAAGTTGATTACATTCGACTTCTAAGATTTATTGAACTTATTAAGACGTTTTTGTTAACTTCATCTGTAACTATATACCTCGTTAGTGGTGAATTTATTAAATTGTTTTAATAAGTAGCTGAGGTTTCACGGTAAGTTTTTCTGACGACAATATACATTATACTTTCAGAGTTAAATGTCTCTCTGTTACAACAAGTGCCTCTGCTTGTGACGTTTATTGTGACTCAACAACCAGCGCAGTTGCAGACGCACGAAAAAAAGAACAATACAGAAACATGAAAAGCATGTGTTTATGTCGTAATTGTCGTAGTCTAATAAAGCTTTTAGTAAATAATGAAAAACACTTTAAAAACGAGTCACATATTTTTAATATGTTACTTTAAATGAAAATAAAATATTTTGGCTTAAAACAGAATATTAAAAACGGTTAAATTCATTTTGTAAATTTAAATTTATTTCAACGCATACAACAACTGGAATATTATTTACTTTTCAGGGTTCTGTCACCAATGGGAGCCAACGAATCGATTCCCAAGTACTATTACTACTTATTTTTTGTCGCTCCGAAATGCATTTAAGCTTTCGTAAACTAAAGCATTGCGCATGCCACGTGACGCCTTGATTGTTGGCCGGCCTATGCATACCTTCTTCGTCTAGAAAATGGTCCTGGGCATGGAGAGTGGTATATCGAAGTGCTAGCTCTTCCATAGATCCCCTTATCGCGACGGAAGAAGGTACGTGTAAAACAGTCTCCTTCCTCCCGATCATCTTTTGGTGATCAGATCAGCGAGAAAGATCTTTTCAAATTCAAACTATAACTAAATCTGCTCTCATCATATGTCTGTTTTTTCCGTCCGTTCGTCCGTCTGTGTGTCAGTCTGTATGATCTTTAAAGGGTATTATTGATTTTATTGTTCTTCATCTAAGATGGCCATACAATAACTCTCATAAACTTAACCTCTCTAGTTAAGGAATAAGTGGGGGACAGACTAGATTAACAGGCCTTTTACAAAGACAGACCCTTTTACAAATTATGTGTTATCGTGGAAGATGACTTAACAAATAATAAAAACCAGCCAAAGGTGAATTAAATGTAAGTAATACAGAACCATCGGTGTGCAAGTCTTTCATCGACTTTATTATGCCATAAATAAGTTTGGGCAGGTTGCTCCTACATAATTATACATTTATAAATAAAAAAGGGTAAGCAAAATTGATGTTTGTTTGACGCAATTCACAAGGTCGTGTGATATATGCTTGGTTAGCAGAGCGAGGATTCACTCTCGCTTTGAACGATGTTGTCTGATAACATGTTTATTGTATTAATTACTACCATTCAAAGAAATACCGTTTTAAAAAAGAAAATATAACATAAAGAGTTTTTAATCAGAATATTAATAATTTCTCGTAATTATTTATAGTCTGATTATAATTTTTTAAATAATAATTAGTTCGATTCGATTCAAGAATAGATTATGGTAGTGTATACGTAATATAGTCATCATAGTAATATTACTTTTTCATAATTATTTTTATTTAAAAGGAATTACCTCTCACTTGGACTTTTCTGAAGTCATATATCTAATAGAAATATCGAAGAACGTTTAATTGAGCCAAAGCTTCGAGGAGATAATAATAAACATTATAAAATTAAAGAAGAGCCGTAAATATATTATCATCCCTAGACATTTTCCCAAAAATAATATCTATGAGGTCCAAAAAAATGAAGCACCAGAGCTTAACATAACGTACTGTGACAAAATATCGTCATTTATATTAACGACACCTTATTAATATAAAAAAATAATGAAATACATTACACGAATTGCCAACATCATTCAGGGCAGTAAATATCTCTAGAGGCTTATCTAGGACTACGAATAAGGTGTGGAGTGCCTTAGGACCTGTTTTAATTAAAATCTCGCTATTACTACACCAAGCTAAATCCTAATTTAACGCCGTGTAAACGTCTCCTAGCAAGGTATCAGATTTACCGAGCAAATAGTCGACATTTTCACAGTTCCTAAGGTTAACTTGAACATTTTAGAAATGTAATCGCAGTTTGTAAATGTAATAGTTTGGTATCAAGGGTTATGCAGATATAAGTGAAATGTTAAGTACAGATAGTAGTAGTAGATAGAGTAGTACGTATTTATTCATATAAACAAAAAAAATTGCGATGTCTTTTAAATCATTTTAAAGATGCATCATAAGAAATGGTATTATACGAATATGTCTCGTTGGTAAATCTCTAAATATCTTTTTTTATGTATTTCAAATTAAAATGCTTTATTGCAAAATATTGGATGGTGCTATGGCTGTATTCAGGACACTCTTCCAGGCAAACACACTACACTCGTAGCAAACAAGGGCAACTTCGCTTCGTATTGTTAGATGCACGTGCTTATCAAAACACCCATACCCTGTGTCAAATTGAAGATGAGCCCCGTGCCATCTGTTGACCCAGCGATCGAGTTAAGGCCGAACCGTTACAATCATTACCAGATCAGCCGCCGGAGAATCCAAATCCTTTTTCACTTCTCAAACGGGACCGTCTGGACAAGAGTCCTGATTCTCCTCAGTTGGTCAACAATCGGACGCTCTCCCTTCATCTCGATGCCTAACTTTGGAAATGACATTATGCCTTTTGTGAGTTTTAATACCGAAATTTTTATGGTAGATATTTTTTGATTAATTTTGCGTGTGTATTGGCTAGTAGCACAGCGAAACTTTCGTTAGCAGCACTGCTACTCAATGTATGGAATACCGATCGAAAACTACGATATCAAAATGATTAAAACTCGTACAACTAGTTAATACATATTTTTTATTGCCTTTACGTTATCAGGTAATACGACAGCACTATTACAAATGAAGTTAACACACGCAAATAGTAAACGAAGTTCGGAGATCTGGTTAGGACTGAACTGGTTTCCAGTAACCGTATCCTAGGGACAAGGTGTTAGGTCGCTCGACTGCACTGTAATGCGATCACAGTGTACTGGATAATCTTATAATAGTCTTAATATTATGCGTAAAACAAGAACCTTGTGAACGAAGATGGTACAGAAATGGAAATTTTATTGGACGAGTACTTTTTAAAGAATTAAATATATTTACTAAGAATAGGATCTTGAAAAATAAAATTTTAAACATTATTAAAATTGTTAATTATTTTGGTATATGTATATTTTATTTCGAAACTTATTGCGACCCTTTTTATCTGACTAATAAAAAAATATTACTGATGTATTAAGTTATTAAAAGTATTAAAAACTCCATACGTTGGGCGAAAAATCATATTAGCAAGACCGCTATTTGAAAAATTTACATCAGCAATACAAAATATCATACTAAAATGATTTTGAAATTAGTTCGGAATTCAATTCTTCATACTAAATCACACTGTATATTTAAATCCAATTTGTTTTTCATAATATCTGCTACTAAACTAATAAAATACTCATTTAATGATACAAATTTAGATACCGAACTCAAATATAAACAACCGAACTATCTTCTTAATATCGAAAAAAATATTATTTGCAAATAAGTCAACCGGTTTTTGAACTTGCAAAATTTAATCCTGCAAACTAATTTAACCCGAACGACAAACTAATAAGGTTTAATATAAAATATTCATTATGGTTTTATTCATCCCATAAAAGTGTTAAGTGTTATTTAATTAAAGGAAACCCTTGATGAAGCCCTTAATATGGGACGCAATTGACTTAATTTAATAGCATGTGTATAGCATTTTTTATATTATTAAACGTTTTAATGTACAAGATAATGATAATGAGTATTAAAACATTGTACAATTTAACTTAAATGTTCTTTTTAAGAATATTAAGTCGGAGAATTTGTTGTAAAAATTTTTTTTTGGATTTTTTTTTTTACATTCAATAAAAACGATTCATAAGGAATTACATTGATAATTTCTTTCTTTTGTTTTGTTTCTTTTCGTAACATATGGAATTTTAAGTTTTAACAAAACCGATATAATTTTTTTTCAGTATTTCAAAACATTAAATTTTAAGGTTTTATTATATTGAAAAAAATTGTAAGAAAAACTAAAGAGTTTGCTGTTTGATCAAATACGCTAATCTCAGAGACTACTAGTACGACTAGCTCTTTTTTGTAGAACGTTAACAGAAGATATATGTACGTTACGTTACCTCACAACCTATGTTCTCTACCAACCAAACGTCAATGAAAACCTCAACCATTCATGCAAGAATAAGAACTTAACCAGGTGTACAAACTATACAAACTAGTTTTTATTGTGGTAGAGAGTAGCTGTAGCAGCGGACTTAAGCTTGCATACGAGCTCGAACTAGGCAGTACAACAAGAGGCAGAAAATTTGCCTGAAGTTACTAATAAAGCTATAATTCTTACAACTGAGGGAACTGGATGCCTAACCCTTATTCATATCCTCATTGACTATTCCTCTTGATCTCTCATTCCTTCTGTCTTCTTTCTGATGCTGCAAATGACCACGGGCAACAATGATCACTTAACGTCACGTGACTTGCCTGCTCTTTTTACCGCGAATTTTATAAAAAAATAACACTAGATACATCCAGTGATTTCGCATAATTAAATAGGTACCTAATGTATTTTTATGTTATTCACATTATTATGTTTTGTTACCAGTTTTGTAATACAATGATCCAATAATATCAAAATTTGATCTCGATTTCAAGAAAAAATAAATTAAAGAGAAGTTCAAATGTTACGCGATTTAATTATCGCCTTTAGTAACTTTGTTATCTTATTAAATATTATTTAGAAGTATTAAATTAAGTAAGAATGACGTCTTTTAAAACTATCTATTATAAGTTAAAACACGCTACATAATATATATAGTTATAGTCTATATATAAGTATGTCTTTCTAAAATAAGTCTATTATATAATTTTAACAAAATTAAAATAAAAACAAAATTTATAATATTATTTCTTTTTGTCTCATAATAAAAATGTTATTTTACTTTACTTAAATCCTTGTTGGATTTAAGTAAAGTAAAATAACATCCTATGAATATCCCACTGCTGGGGAGGTCTTCTATGCTCCACTGAGTGTTCGCAGATATGTGTCAGAATTATTCCCCGCAAATGCAGGTTTCCTTACGATGTTTTCCTTCACCGGCGAGCACGAGATGAATTGAAAACTTAGCGGTGCTAGCGGTGTTGAGATCAACGTTTTCTTACCACTAGACCATCTCGGCTCTACCAGCATTTTTTTTATTAAAAATTGACAAATATATTTCACATATTAACAAACAAATTAGTTTTATTTTGAAGAAAATAATATTTTAATTGCCATAGTAATTTAATTATCTATCTGTTGTTAAAAGCATGAAATGTTTAATTGTTAGTCTTTTGTGTCGGCGAAGACCAAAATAATTCCTCATCTTTCCTATGACTGGTATGGGCGCTAAAACTTCGTTACTTTATTATTTTACCCAAGTGGGTTTTAAATTATTATTGTGTATATGATTATATAATATTGACTCATATATTTTTTCTCCGACTTAAAATTCTACATTGATAAATTCAGCAGAAAAAGTATATCGATCGAAATAATCCTAAAAATTACCAGAGCTGGATTTATGGTAAGCCATCTGGAGCCTTAAGGCGAGACAAGAGAGGCGCCCCACAATTAAAAAAAAAATTAAGCAAGAGAGAGCCTTGTAAGAATTTTTTCGTAAGGACAAATTTTAATTTGGTTGATCAAAATTTTCAGTAAAAAAAATAACATATTTTTTTTTATCATTACGCCTTTACATAGAAAGGATAATTAAAAAATTACCTCAAATATTTATACGAAAGAAGAACTTATTTTCCTTTCATATTTAAACCGTTAATTTTGACTTCAAAACCTAACTAAATTAAAGTTAAAAATGCACAATTCGAACAGCAACGTTTTACTGACGCGTATTTCACTGAGAGTAACCTTGGCACCGAGCAACGGCCCGTCCTTGAACCAACGAACAATACGCCGTGGACTCGTGGTAAAACCTAGTCTTATTCGACGAACTGTTTGTTTTCGTTATTTTTAGCTACAATTAATATTAAAGACATATTTGATAGCCCAGATCACTTAATACCGAAACCTTTCTACATTTTATATTATTTATTATTATTAACACTTGCATTGCACACCACTATATAGACGATGATAAGCAATACTATGTCAAGCCACACAGCTTTATTTTAAGAAAATGGCGTCTAAAAACCTATTCTGAATAAATCTTTTTGAAGAAGTGTATATCCATTTCCTCTTTTCTATTTTGATAAAGGTATAATGAATTAAAAGCAGTTTTGTATAGTAAATAGTTTTATCTAATAATAAGTTTTTTCAATATATGAGATGATTGCATAATTCAAAATATTTAGCACACTTCAATACTCTGAATATATGTATATTAAGATACCTTTTGCCGTTTTTAATTAGTTCCGATGACTTGATTCTTTTAATTATGTTAAATACGTGATGTATTAGCAGAATACATCAATATATCTAAATTTGAGTGTTTTGGGTTGAAACATTAGCGTAAGTATCCTTAAAACTGATAGTATAATGGTGAAACAAAAGTCCGGTTGCACGCACGGAACGTTATTCAAGATACCAACTAAGAAACCGTTGGCGGTAGTTCTAAAAAATATTTTCTAAAACCTCAATTAGACAAATGTCACCTTAGTCTACCCGTGACCGCGAACGCTGCAAAGTGCTCGAAACGTCGGGATGATAAAAATATACACGATTTAAATCCGTTTACAAGTATTATTTCAATGAATAATAATCGCGAAAATCTAAGACATCAGACAATATTATTATAAATTGAAGCATATGTGTAATTGCGATGTATTAATTACATAACTGTAACCTTTCAAGTCTGTGCAGTTTTTACGTGAAAGAGTAACAAACATCCCTCTATCCTTCCTAGCGAAATTTGACATTAATAATAGTAGTAGGATTTTCTACTATTATGCAATACCACGTACAGATTATTGATGGGAAATACTATTTAGGTATCGATATCCGATAAATACCGGTCAAACGGCCACAAAATGTACTCATTAATACGTGTTTATACATTTTAGTTCGGGATGATATCGCTGTTTGTACGTTAATTAACCGACAACACTCGAAAACGGGCTGTAATTCAGATTGTAACGACCGGACGCGTTGAGCTTACTAATCTTATAGTGATGCGTTTGATATTCAGATGTTTTGTAAAGTTAGTGGTATTCTTGTGATCGAAATATAACTGTAATCATAAACGATATTATATAAAGCTCATGGATTTTGTCACTTAGATTTCTGACAACTTTGGACGACGTTGCCAAGCAACCAGTAAACGATTACGTAGAGACAGGCGAGAGTATCTTTGGGCCAAGAAGTCAATTGACATGCTTGTCAAAGGTGGAAATGGGTACAGATTTAACGTAAAATAGTAAGAACGTAATATATTTAAAATTATAATATACAAATTCTTAATTTTGAATATTATTGAAGTTCTTTCTGACAACACTACACACTACAGGCTAGTATGTGGTTGACATTGCCAATATGATCTCAAACAACAAACGTGTTATTTAATTCTGAGCCATTAACCAAAGAATTGAATTGAATTGAATTTTATTCTGCTGTGCGAACGGGCCATCTTATTACCTGTCAGATTTATTTGAACTTTTTTTAAATTTAAATGTATATTATATATGCTACAGTTTCAGAAACCACCGTTTGAAGAGATTTAATTAATAGTTTTTCGCTCTGTATAAAATAAACTGTAATACTAAGTAATAGTGCTTTGAAACCTAACATGGAAAACCAATTAGAGCAATGGTCAATGCAGCTATTTTTGCATCAAAGTTCGTACTGTTGTTACGAGTACAATCAGTACTAATAAAGTTAAAAAGTTGACTGTTTTAATGTTCGAATCTGAATTAACAAAATCAGAGCCACAGACACAACGAATGTTCTTAAAAAAGTATTCACCGCAGACATGACGTTTTTTTTTTTAAATACATCTATATTTTTTTTCAATACATATTTTCTGTAATGATATTTATTTCAATAACAATACCGCAAATACCAATTAACCCGAGTTCATGAAAATTAGTGGCATGGACTAATATTGTATTTAAAAAAATCGGTATGTAACATATTGAAATTGTAGTGACAGTGAATGTGTTAATAACTCTTAATATTTCATAATTTGCTACAACTATAGTTCGTTTAGTTTTACATGCAACCCTGCGTGACCACAGTAAGCTAATACCCATTACTGGCTTTATTACTCACTCCATTATGTTTCACGATAATGTTATGTAGAGGTTTGGTGGGTCTAAACAAACTGGTCCGGCTTAGCGGCTCGGTAAACAGCTTAAAAGTTTAACCCTTTTAAGTAAAAAATAGGTTATGTTATATAGACATGACTCTGCATGAGAATAAAATAATTAACGGCGGTAACCTTCCGTCTATCTAGAATATAATAATTTATGCATTTATAAGTAATTGTAAATATTTTCATGACTCTCATTGTTTGTTTTGCAATTTTGTGGAATGCGCAGAGATAAAAATCATCTTTTATTTTTTCATTGGGGACCTATTATGGGTAACATAAACAAATGACTACCTGCAAACGAAGCAAGTGTCTCTACCTCTGCATCCATCATGTCAATTAACAAAGACTTTTTCTGAATTTTAGTTTTTGTATGCTGGGGTGAAAGATTTTTTAAAGGGGCACTTTTACGAGTCAACGATCTTAATTTTTAACGGTCCTATTATCTATATCAAGCAACAAATTCCTATTCGATGTTCAATGATAAATGAGAACAATATTTTTTGTACATTTTTTTCTACAAATATATTGAAGATATAAAAAATACCTTTATATAAAAACGTAAATTACATTGAGAATGTAAATGAATGAAATTTTCTGCTTTTGATTTTGTGACTTGTCAGCGTTGATATGAAAACACGGTTTTCCATTAGGAGGCTTCTGCAAAGAACGTGCGGAACGATAAACGACAATAAGTAATACTTAAATGTAATTTTCACCATTTAGTTTTAATTGCATAAACTGAATTCGGCTAAATGAATTTTCTTATAATTATTTCCAACTTACGCAAATGACCATTCAGAATACACTTACAAAACCCTCGAAACTACGAAACAGCGGAATGAGCCAAGTACACAAAATGCATAAAAAGTTAAATGAGAAAAAGTAATTTCGCGAGATAGAATATTCGGTTTGTTCATTAAATTTTCAAGTTTGTGCAAATTTCGGGGCAGAACATAAGCGGCTTGCCAAGAAGCGTTGAGTTTCAACCGCCCCGGAATGACGGCTTAAGTCTTATGAATGATGCAGACGCGTCAGCTCACTAAAGCGAATAATGAGTTGCTAGATTCTGCCTAATTGTATTTTGACTTGCATTCTAGACTTACAATTAGTTGAAAGTTTTACTTAATAGCATAAAGAAAATATCATAGAAAAAAATAATTAAGAACGGAGATATAATAAAAACTAAATGTATGTATATATCAATCGATACTATGTGTATTTCAATACACGATCGATAATAACACAGATATTCCATTAAAACACAGTTATAGTGTTGTACGTACTTTAAACAAATTTATCCAGTTATTTTTAATTCGAAAACAAAAAGGAAGATATAATAGACTGTAATTTAATTTCTTAAAATTTACAGTAAAAAAAATAATGCTTCGTTACACTTTTCTTAATTTTAATTAAACGAATTCATTTAACATTTGAATTTATTAAAAAACTTGCCCGATGAAAGAGTAACTTATTTGATTATTGACTTCAACAACTAATTAATTTTTTTTATTAAAAACGCAGTTAATGAAATAACCAAGAAAGTGGTTTATTAATAAGTGTACAATGAATTGAGAAATGGCGAAATATACATACATAGAAAAATCATACAGTAAAATATAGAAGCTTTTCTTTTCTTTAAATCAAACATAGAAGCTGCCCTTCTTTTTTCCGGTCGGTCAAAAATAAATAAAAAGGGGACATAGTCGTAGGTATTAATTTTTACTCTCAGGATTTAATCTTTGACAGTTTCATCTCGGTTTTAGAAGCTTTGGAACGGCTGTTGAATTTCGTTTGGGTAAATACGTTGAAGTAAGAGATATATTTACTGATACAGCATAATTAGATGAGAGCCCACCCTAAATGTTTTCTTCATAAATATTAATGTACTACACAAGTGGGCCAAAATTTAAATATTGACTTTAAAGATCTTCAGTAATATTGTTTTCTTTTTTAATTATTATTTGTACAGACAGAAAAATGGCGCGATTTTATTGTTATTTTGATTTACGCAACCATTTTTTCTACTTGTTTTTATCTATGTCTGGGTGTAAAAATGAAATGAAAAGGAACAACGTGATTGGATAGGTTTTAAATAAATTATTCTTAGACCGACGGCAGGTGTCCTGACGAGGGTAGGGTTTAGCGAGCATTGAGCTGTAACACGGTTGATAGATTTATTGCTGTCTGAGTACGGAATAACAAATTTTTCAATTGGGAAAAATCTAATAACAAGGTTTATAGTACTGAAAAATCACATGCTTCTCGATCAAACCTTCGTCTTAATATCAAGTCATTTCTTTATTCTATTACACGGTAAGAATATTATTAAAATCCAATCTGTACAACTTTAGTTTTTTGAAAATATTTGTCATAGTCTCATAAGTCACAACGGTTTAGAAAATGTTCTGTTATGGTATATTTTTGTTTAATCTAAAACCCGTATAATTCAAAATAATTTCCAAAGTTTGTATTTATATAATGGTTCGTATTATTTTCAAACTAAATATTTTAATAATCTCTTTATGTTTTTTTATAAAATTACTCACACACATCAATTTATTTGCTATTATTATTTAAAGAGATTCTTTCTTCAGTTTCGATTTGCTTAATTTAACTTGATTTGTTAGCCCATAATGTCACACTGCTGTGAAGGGACTGTTCTCCTATTATTGTTAAGGTTTAAGAGCTTAACCCACCACGCTGCTCCACTTCGGTTTAGCAGATTTACATGTGTCAGAATTTCTTCCTACATATGCTTTTCCTGTGCCGCCGAGCTCGATATAAATTTACGTGCTAGGCGGGTTTTGAACTCACGATCATCGGTTGAGATAGTCGAGCTCTAAACCAAATAACCAAACTTCATCGCTTCATAATAACAAAATAACAATTCCGATGAAGTACAAACCTATAGGTATATTTTAACTCCTAACAAGTCGCATCGATTCGAAAGTTCGATAAAGTTAGAAATTTGTGGGATTCCTGCAGACTTGGAGTAGTGAAGAGACATTCAGCTGTTCCTAACAAGTTTAGGACTTACAGAAACTATGAGATAGTTATTTAACTTTATCTCCGCCCTATTGTTTGAAGAAGTGCTTATCTATTAATATGTATGAGCAGCTAATCTGAAATAATAATCTACTTATTTTAATAGGACTTTGAAATTGTTTTTCTTAGACAACTTAAAAGCTGAAAAAATTATCACATATAAAAAATCCCGCTGATTTGAACTCGCATCCTTCTGCATTGCGTGCATCGACCTAAAGACATGAGCCTCATATCGTAATTTGTGAAAATGTGAACTAATACGAAATAATAAACAATTTGACTTTAAATAATTCTTGCGCAAGTGGAATTGTAAGTACTTTGTATTTATATTTATGTATATGTAATTATCGAATAAACTATGCAAATTTTCAGCTTCGAATTATTCCAAATTTGAATATACACTTTAACAAGAAAATCTTGGCAACTATTCAACGTATTTGAACAAAATAAACTTATTTAAAGTTTATTATTTTAAACTTAAACAAGAAACGAATCATATGTGAAAGTTTTATTAGTTTTCAAAACATCCGTTTACTGCGTCTGGTCTAGATGTGGAGTTGTTCTAGTTTCCCGGAGTTGCCTCATCTACTTTAAATGGCTTTTAAATGACAAAGTTCGTTGGGGTTAAATTACTTCCGTGAACTACATGTTGATAACTTTTTTATTTCCGTGTGTTTTTTTCAAATATTATAACGAAAGACTTAACGTCTAATATGGGTATTTAATTATTGTGCCTGACGACTATCTACATATACATATATCTAACATGCTATTACAGGCCTGATATGACTAATCGATTTTGAAATTTAAGTTATTATAGAATATCTTATGTACATTTCTTTGGTTAGCCCCACCAGCACCCGGGGCAGAATAAATAGGGCGCGCCTTCAGGCCCCTAGGAGGACGACAACCGAAATGGCCTCGAACTGCCGTTCGCACCAGCGAGGTGTGTGGGTAGGACAAGAACACACTTTGCCTTCATAAGGCGAGCTCTACCAGCCACGAGTGGGAACGCATGGGAGGGGCGGATGCGCATACGCAAGTGATCCTATAGCCTCTACATTTTCGAGCTAAGGAAGGCCATCGCCAGGGTTTTTGTTGGGATAAAACTCCACAGAACCCGATTTCCCCCCCAGGAATCGGGTAAATTTTCGAAGATTTCCCCTGCACTATGCGAATGGCCACTCTCCATTGCAGACTCAGGATCTTAATCTTGCAGCGGCGGACGCCCGACAGTCGGTGAGACCATATGGGTGCACCGTAGAGGGCCATCGCTCGCACGACACCGGCGTAGAGACGGCGAACCTCTTCCCGCAGCATCATTTTCTTATCTTAATAATTAATTTTTGTTTCATTATTAGGATGAGCAAAATATTTTGCTTTTTTATACTTTATAGAATAAAGTGAAATTGGTATAATTTTTTTACATTCAAAATATTGTTATGGATACCTAATAATATTGTAATTAAAGTGCGTAATTATTTGTGCGACAACGGAATTTGTCGCCAATATAAATGGACAGATATTTGTCGATTTTTTTCTTATTTTATTATCATTTGAGTTGATTTTATTCATCTTGAGATTGTGGTAATCTTATTAAAACCAGAGCTAAGCCGATTAGGATAAAGACGCAAGAAATGGCTATTAAGTGTTTATATAATAAATTCTATTGAGTCAATAAAAAAAAATTGTTCCGCTACTATTCACATTTCAAGTAATTAATCTTTCTTTAATCGATAAAAGCACATCCGTTATCATTAAATACAGTGTAATAAAAATCGATTTTTTCCACTAGATTAATGGTACTGGAAATATGAAATGGAAAGAACCATTATTTTAATTACTGAACTCGGTGAAGCTACATGTCACAGTTTAAAACCGGAAAAGCGCGATTCAGACTCACACAGCTTGAGTTCCGTACTACACTAAAGCTTGGCATTTATTAACACGTTTTTATTAACTTCCCCTTTATATAACTACTATTTATGTAACGATTCGACGTAATTTTTCACTACGTGCCACGTCCATGAACCAGTGCAACGCACGTGGAAACGACGAATTATTTCGCAGCGTCACGCAACGTATTGCTGCGTTACGTTGCGACTCATCGCGTTTGCCACGTGTCCGTAAAAACTTATTTGTTCTCGCATCGAGACAGGCCTCCTCTCGGAAAGGGCTTGTAGCAAGCCGTTGACGTTTGGCTCGTTCGGACGGACGGAAAGAAGATATAGGTTTTGTATTATTAACCCGTTCGCAACATTGTCAAACGGAATTCCAAAAAAATATTGTATATGAATGTTTAAGTAGGAACAATTTGGGTCACGTGTTTCAGATCGTGTATTTTTCAGAATAATTGAGTTTTTGACGATGAAAGTTATTAAGAAAAAATTAAACAATATTTCTTTATATGGTTTTACGCTTTTTTTTGCAATTTATTTTCCGTATTTTATTCAATTATTCATATAAATTTAAGCCCTCAAATGTTTGATAAGTAGGTACTTAGGAAAAGCGTACGCTTTTTAAAAGTACTGAAGTATTCCTTTAAAGAGCGATTTTACCTACTTTGAATCAATATTTTTACTTATAAGACTTTTATACAAACTTTTAACTTTTCCATTAGTTAAAGAACTTAAGTCACAAAATTATTTTATAGGTACAGACCTAACAAAATGAAATCAAATGAGTGCAGAAATCTAAAATATATAAATAATATGTATTATAAATACATTAAAATAAGAAAGTGGTCCTTAAGGAAACAGTTAAAGGAAAATTTTACTAAGTACGGTTGAATTTTGACCAATAAGCGAACACTAGCTACAAATAATCGTAGGTGTTATTTAAGTATGTTATTGTGTATTATATGATTTAAATATCAATAGTATGTGCCTTCCCGTTCTCATACTTAATCCATATTGTTAAAGGTTGTCTGTGAGAGATCGCTGAAAGCGATAAGACCGCCTTTTGCTCACTGTCTTCTTGTCTTAGGTTAAGTCTGTATTGATACTAACTATGTACATGGTGTATGCAATAAAGTATAATAAATAAATAAATAAATAATTTTAAGTAATACAATATATATATTCTATTTTTTTTACTTGTCTTTATTTTGGTAATAATACCCTAATGAAAATCACGAATTTACGAAGATTTTTTTTTCATTATAATTTTTCAGTATAAAAAATCATTCAGTTTAATCATTCAGTCGATAATTAATTATCTAACTCTTATAAGTGGCTATAAATACGCCATTTTTGTCTGCTAAATAAGACGAGTAAAGAAAAACAGACTATAGTTACGCTACCGTCAGTTTATCAAAATCATTTGTATTCTAGTGAGTAGGGACTCAGACAGGAACGCGTATAATAAGCGAAGGAATGCTGTTGACAATACCGAACTTCATTTCGCATTCGCGTGATGCAAAACGCAATTTCGCTTAACGAAACACAATTTGAAATATCCAGAAGGTTCGGTAAGAGGAGAAAGATTTTCTTGTCTAGGTTTTTATACTTTTACAATAAAAAAATTACGTAGATACCTACTTATAATTTTACATTATTGTTATAAGAAGATAAAATATATTAATTTGCATCAAGTATGTATTGACTACTATACTCATTCACTCGACAGAGTGGTTCTCATTTGATAGTGTTTGTGTTTTTTTTTTTAATATTTGTTGCCTCAGAACTCTGTAATTTCTTACCATAATTTATTTACTTTCAAATTGGTCCCATAGAATTTGTTAAAATTTATTAAAATCAGTAGTTTGTTTTTAAATCAAAATAACTGGAATCAGTATGTCATCAGAGTAAACTAAATCTATTTGGATTTTGAAGCTATTTTAGTATTTTTAACCCTCGACCCCAAAACAGCGTTGTAAGTTCGACGTATGTATCTGTGTATCTGAGTGTCTGTCTGTGCTATCGTAGCTGCTTAATGAATGGACCAAATTCGATGCGTTTTTTTGTGTCAATGATGATGTAGTCGAGATAGGTCTTAGCTGATTTTTAAAGATCTGTTCGTACGTTTACAGGTTATTAGCTCTTTTCAGGTTTTTAAAAGAACCTGAGCAACTTTTACTAGTCTAATCGTGTGTTAATGCTGATAGTATTAAAATTGTATTTATATATTTAGCTATATATATATATTTCCCAATGATTTAATGCTCTTAGTACTAACATTTGTGTTAGATTCGATCAATTTAACGAGGACTTCGCTTGATCACATCTTCCCCTAAACAAGGGTAGCAATTTAGTAAACCTTTTTATCATTCCGATCCATTACTCAATTTGATCCCTAAGTTAGGTTTATTGTAGAATTTATTACTTTTGGGACATAGCGTATCGATTAACCCTT
Organism: Hypolimnas misippus; assembly: GCA_037950945.1. Lineage (NCBI taxonomy): Eukaryota > Metazoa > Arthropoda > Insecta > Lepidoptera > Nymphalidae > Hypolimnas > Hypolimnas misippus. The sequence goes on along the minus strand of JBBEEQ010000012.1, from coordinate 12,294,784 downwards.
TGTAATTTTAGCTTCTAGAATTTAGAAAATTTTAATTATTTTAATTTATGCTAGAACGCTTAAATATTTACAAGAATTTGCGTCAAAATAAAGTAGGTATCTCTTTTTAGCCGACTTCAAAAAGGAGGAGGTTCACAATAACTAGTGTATGTTTTATTTATATGTATGTTTGTTTTTAGGCCAACGTGACAGTTGACGAGCTCGTCAAATATAGAAATCGGTACAGATTTTTATCATGAAATACTTATTATGGACGTAACATATATGGACGCTGATAAGCAACACTGTGTCTCGACACACGGACTTCATTTTGAGAAAATGGCGGAATGTCAAACCTATTTTTAATAAACTTGTTTGAAAAAGAAGATGTCCATCTTTTTCTTTTCTATTTCGATAAAAGGTATAATTAATTAAAAACAGACTGGTATAATGAAAAGATTTTTATAACAAGTTTTACAAATACCTGAGATTATTTTATAATGGAAAATATGGAACACACTTTAATATCCAAAACATTAAATTAAGGACCTTTTTTCCGTACATATTTCGTTTAAAAACTTTTGAACATTATTAAATACGTAATGCATTACCAGAATTCATTAACATCTTCGAATTTGACTTTTTGTGGGTTAACACATTGCTTATCAACATCCATACATAGAAGATCATTGAGTAATATAAGTTAACAGAACACAAGCTTCAAATCATCCTAGTCTCAAAGCCACAAAGCGTTTATATCGACACCTCCCAACTGAATACGAAAGCGTGTGCAGGTTTTAATATTAATATACAGTGTACAATGACGCGGGGTTGCGGTTCGGTGCCTGGGAACGCGCGGGAAGTGGGAACATTCCGTGAACTCTAATTACGGTTTCTTTATCAACTTACCAAGATTGTTTGTATTCGATCTTTATTATAAAGACTCTGTTTTCCTACAAAATATTTACCCGACCCGTGTGTTTTTTACCCGACTACGTGACACAAGGGAGTGACACCATTTAGATCAAACGCGTGGGACGCTTGTAATAGATATTACGATGTTAGATTCGTAACGGAGCAAATATCATAGAAAGTATCTGCCATACTACAAAAGACGCAATAAAACCATGTTCAACACGCGTCTAGCAAAACAGAGTTTAAAAATTGCTTAATAGATAGTAAAATCATGAAAAACTTATTAATATAATGTCACACGTTAGATTTGACAGTTAATATAGGTTTTAGACATCTGTTAAGCGTACATTAAGCTACGTCTAAAGCACGTCAAACTCAAAACTGTCCTTAGACATGGATTTGTAGTACGGATTTTTTTAAACACACGTTTAACGTATGTTTAAATCTTTTATAGTAAGGCAGGATAAGTCTAAAACCTATTTTAGCTGTCAAATATAACGTGTGATAAATTAACAATAAGTTTTTCATGATTTTACTCACTGCTAATCAAAGTAGACAAGATTTTAAGCGATGTATAATTTTTAAGCTTTTATTTTGATTGTATGGAAGTTATGTTATATAGACGAACGTAAATATATGTAGATGTACGTATACGTAGATACTGACAGACAGTGTAATCTGTATTTTTTTGGGTTTTATTAATGTTAGTGTTATAAATGTTCTTGGGTCGTAGCATCAGGTGACCTAGCTACTCGTTTGCCTACTATTTTCATTAAAAAAATGGTGTAAGTTCCAAGACGCGCCTAAAATCGAAAGACTATTACAACATTTACGCTCCATGTTTTATATGAATAGAAAAGAAGTCATACGAACAGGTATAATGGGCAAGTAATCCCCTTGATATGCGCTTTGACGCTGTAAGGGTCATTAGACATACATTGCCAAACCGCTGCTATTCATGGCTCCTAATTATGTCTCTTGTCTGTAATCATTCTTTCTCCCTCGCCCTTCATAGAGGAATACATTATCACACTTAGCGATAGAATATTTTATATCATCTTGTAATTAGTTGTAGAGCGGATAAGTCCAGTGGTTTAAACACGTGAATGAATTAAAATTTCTAACACCACTAAATTTTATGTTTTTTTTTTTTATATATGGATGCTTATACGTAATATTGTGTTAACCCACAAAAAGTCTAATTCAGACATATTAATGTATTCTGATAATTCATTACATGTTCAACATTATTCAAAAAAAAATCAAATTAACAAAATAAGTACTTTTGAAGTGTGTTACATTTTTTGCGATACCTTTTCAATGATATCATATATCTGAAAAACTTATTATTACATAAAATTTTTTATTATACCAATCTGCATTTAATTCATTACACTTTTTATCAAAATAGTAAAGCAAAAAGGGGCATTATACGTCTTCAAACAAATTTATTAAGCATAGGTTTGACATCTTTAGACGCCATTTTCTCAAAATGAAGTCCGTGTGGCTTGACATAGCATTGCTTATCAGCGTCCATATATATTAATCTTGTTCTCGACAATGAAGTAAGATATAACAAAGAATACCTGCATGGGATTTTAAACACCAACATGTCTATATACGTTAATCCGTAGTAGATCAGCGAAGCGAAATAAGTCGCATATTCCTCTCTTAACCGACAAGTTTTACACCTGACATAAACTTTTAGTTTAATTAGTTACCAATACGAATTTTCGTTATGACCAAACACGTACAAATGAGCCGAGATGGCCTAGTGGTTCGAACACGTCGATCTCAACCGATGATCGCGGGTTCAAACCCCGGCTATCACCGCTGTGTTTTCAAGTACTAAATTTGTGCTTAAACACATCTCGTGCTCGGCGGCGAAGGAAAACATCGTGAGGAAACCTGCATGTGTCGGAGAAATTCTGACACGTGTATATCCGACAACCCGCAGTGGAGCAGCGTGGTGGATTAAGCTCTAAAAACCTTCTACTTATAGGAGAGGAGGCCTGAGCCCAGCAGTGGGACATTTACAGGCTGTTACTTTACTTTACTTTTACGTACAAAGTACGTAAAATAATGTCCGCAACATTTTGTACATGTTAATTTTATTCCAACGATACATCACAAAAAGTTACGTATGTATACATTTCCTCTGTCTACTGTAGTCGCCGCAAACACGCAACGGACTGAAGCATGTGAACACAATACGCCCCCGAGGAGAGATTTGTCTTGGCAACTGTCTTGCGCTTATTTGTCTTATTTGTATCTTGACTCTCTGAGCTTCTGTTATTAAATACTGTGGAAATGGTGTAGGTTAACCGTGGAGTAGTAATATTGTTTAGAGGCTAACCAACATGATATGTTACTGATGTAGACGCTAAATGGTGAGATTGTATTGAATAAATGAGTTGTATTCATATTTTTTGCCCGACGTTTCGACGAAGTTACATTCGTCGTGGTCGTGGTAACTTCGTCGGAGAATAAAAAGGTATTACTACCATTAGTTATCGCGATAAGACCCGTTATATTAAATATGAATAGTATAAATCGCGAAAGTTTAAAATATATAAATGAGTAGTCGTATGTTTAACGTAAGGAATTACATCATAATGTTTGCTGTTAAATAAATTTTTAGTAACATACCACGTTACATATACAAATAATTACGTGTTTAATTTAAAATATTCATCGTTATCTACATTCGTTGGATAGCCCGTTTATTTAGAAAAGCTATAGGCTATATTACATCATGCTGCGACCTATAAGAGCGATGCTGTTACTATAAACGTGAGTGAAATCGTTAAATGGTGATAAGTTTTTTTTTATGTACATTTATAATACGTATTATTTTAAAACAAAATCTGAAGTGAGAGCAAAAGCTACTATATTATAAATTTCTACCGTACCGACAAACGAAAAAAAAGTTCGTAATACATTGTAAATAAGTAAAATGAAATCAAATAGAAACGCGAAACGAAGATCTATTGGCAAGACAATGTTTTCATGTCGTTCTTAAAATAGTAATATAATAATTTGGTATACTACTTGGTCAATTTTGTTCGTTTAATAGACAGTAATGATAACGCTGCTGATAGCACTTATACAGTCGACAAATCGTAATTCCCGCCTTGTCGTTCCGATGTGAGACGCTCAAAGTAACGAACGGAGATTCTTTAATGACACAGGGTTGTCAATATTCACTTAAGATATTTATTTTTTAGTATCTCTTTTGTTATTTCGTGTAAAAAATAATTATGAATAGGAAATTATCTAATGATCTTTATTCCGTGAGTATGTACTGTTGTGTCAAAATTTTTGATAATTTTTCTTTAATTTCCGTACGTAAACAATAATAAAAAAATACATAGTAACCCCGGGTAATTCATGTTTGGATGATTAATAAATTTCTAAATAATTTAGGAAATCATGTACCAAAGTGTTTTTAAAAACGAAAATAGAACAAATTCAAAATAAAGCTGTTACGTCTTCTAAAAGTTTTAACTCCTTAAAGCAAACTTTTTAACTGTGTTAGCATGATCTTTGAGAAAACTGTATACGTGTGAAACTTTGCCGCCGTTGTTTCGTTACGTACGAGAACACGTAAGTTTAGTTTAAATAAGATTCAATAAGTAAGGTAAAGTCCGTTGTAAGTTGCTCGTTTGCATACAACATTTTTTTAAGATACTTATTCTTAAAAAGTAATGAGCGAATAGTGCTGGTTTAAAACTTATTGTCGAGCTATGTGTAAGGTATATGTATAAATTAAGTAGCATCATTTGACATATTAAGCAACGCTTTAGTTAACAGTTTTGATTTCCGCGCGATTAGCGAATGAGAATTACTCGGGAAAATGTCCGACCGACGCATTTGCTTAAGTATGAAAGAGAAAAAGATGGCAAACGTGGTTGACGCTAAAACGCGAGTACATATCTTTATTCGTTTACTATCTTATATATTGTTTATAAATTTATTCGTTTTATTGTATTACAAAAGGAATTTCTTTCCTACCGGATGACCCACGATCTCTCCTTTTTAAAAATTCGTAAAAGAATTCTGAATCTATACTAATATTATAAAGTCGAAGAATTTTTTTGTTTGTTTGAATTAGTGCGTTCAAACAGAACTCAGAAACTACTGGTTTGAATTGAAAAAATATTTTCGTGTTAGATAGTTTATTTATTGAGGAAGGCTATAGGCTATATTACATCACGCTACGACTCAAAGGGGCGAAGCAGTAACCATAAACGCGAGTGAAACCGCAAAGAACAGCTAGTTCAAAATAAAATTACATTCCCATTGTCAACCCTAATGTATCGAAGCGATTTGGATGCGTCTCACGGAGGTCGAGTATGTGAGTGCGACGTCTGCGCCATTCAATGGTTATGAGTCTTACTGGAATCCGATACTTGATATCGTTTAGGCGGGAACTTTATTATAAAATGTCATATGAAGGTAAATATTTCTTGCTTCTAGCTTCTCGAAGTTTTGTGCTATATATTTTTCAATTGAGAACATTGCTTGTAATATGTTATTTTCTTTTATGTAAAAGTATTGTGATTGCGAAGATTTCTTTGTCGTCTCAGTTCTTGTAATTCGAAAACAATTAGCTTTGACATATTTATGTGTTATGATTTAATTTAAATAAAAATAAGATAAAGTTTGTTGAGTTTAAAAATGAAATAATAACTTTATAATTGTTTCTATAGTTTCGTTACTTCTTGATTATTTCGAAATTTAAAATATTTATTTAATAGTAATTTAAAGTATTTTAAGCTACTGAGTCTACAAGTGTTGTTGGAAAGTAGTCTGTGGTCTCACCTGTGTTAAAATGCCCTTCTCGGTTGGTTAGGTTAGGTACTACCTGTACAACAACAACTTAACCCGGCACCGTTGTTCCCTGTTAATAAATTTGCTACTTAACATAATCAATAAAAGGAGCTAGTTAAGTTACTGTCGTTATCAAAATATAACATATTTGACACTTAAAGATAGCATTTTAGTTAAAAATCAACTGTTAGAATGTTTTAATGGCGATATTTTTTCAACTTTAAAATAGACCTCATATATAAAGGCCTCATAAGTGCTATATAATTAAACTAGCTGGTGCTCGCGACCTCGTCTGCGATGTCCGGGATGCCTACGTCATAGTAGCTTTATGTATGGAAAGTCTCAGCCCGATCGGTTTAAAATTAGCAAAGTTTCATACAAATTTCATCAACTATTTTATCCCCTTGGGGGTAGAATTAATCAAAATTCTTTCTTAGCGGATGCCTACGTCATAACATCTATCTGCATGCCAAATGTCAGCCCGATCCATCCAGTGGGCTTTACGCTGATATATCACTATGTCAGTCAGTCAGTCAGTCAGTCAGTCAGTCACCTTTGAATTATATATATTTAGATTCCTGCAAATGTTTGTTACTTAACTAAGTCATTTTTTTCTGTTGTGGGGAGGGCAAGGAGTTCAATGTGTGCTCATTTGTAGACTAAGGGATAAATAAATCTCAAAATTTTTCCCGACTTATACAGGTTACCAATTATACACAGTTGTATACACAATTTTTAATTTTACCGCCACGAAAAGAATTTTATATAAAAAAATAATTGAAAACTTACAATTTATTTACTTTCACAAAAAAAAAAAAAACTTCAATATGTACACGAATATTTTTCACACGAATATTATTCACAGCAAGTTTCTTTTATAGATACAGGTAGATACAAAAAAAAATTCAAAGTATATAAAAACTAACCGACTGAGTAATTTCAAGCAGTCTACTAAAACGCTAATCGATAAGTCGTCTACACTCGACTGCTAGCCATGAATCGTTGCAATTATGCGTTGTTTTCCCCCTTTGTGAACCATCAGGGTTGTCAGATGAAAGAATAGTGGGGTTGTTAACATGTTGACGGTTAATTAAAATATTTAGGAACAAAGGGATTTTTAAATGTAGAATTCTGTCTTTTTTTTGTTTTTTTTTTTTATATTTCAAAATGCTAATTATAACAATATCTTAAATAGTTGAAGACTAATTGGGACAACTAAAAGCCATTAACCAAAGAATTCAGTTGAATTAAATAGTTGAATGAAAAAATGCTTTTTTTAGTGTACCTTATGCTTACTTTAGGCTAATTAATTATTATATATAAATTAATTAAAAAATGTAGATGTTGAAATGTAATAAATAAATAAATAGACTTTCGTATTTATAATACTGAGTATAATATTAAATTTTCGTTCCAGTCCTATGAACACAATATTCTATACTTTTAATGATTACGACCAAAGCGACGTAACAAAAATGTTTTATATAAGACAGAAATTAATCATTTTTAACAAAAGACTTTATTACATTTCTCATCGAGTTTTCCTAAGTTTTTAATATAAATATTTTATTCTTTGTTTTGACATTAAATCACTGAGATCATTAATCATACAACATATCAAGCAAGATTCTTACTTTGTCCATGGATAAAACACGAAATAATAGTTTTATAGATGTACAAATATACTAGCAATCCCTTGCAGTTCGCGGTATAACAACCAGATGAACGTATCTACAAAATATCGAAAGTTTTTTTTTTAATTAAAACTGTTGAAAATGTTTTCTATGAAATGGCAAAACAACGTAATTTAAGATTTCACTGATTCAAAAAAAAACGTTATAGTTATTATTAGAACCACTTTTCTATAGAATCAAAAAAAAAACTATATTATGAGTACTGCTAAATTAGGAAAAAGTAAAATTTTTAAAACGTAGATACGTTCATCTGACTCTTATACCGCGAGTTTCACTCGCGTTTAGGGTTATTGCTTCGCTTCTATGAGCTTTAGTGTAATGTAATATACCCTATAGCCGTCCTTAATAAATAAACTATCTAACACAAAATAATTTTTCAATTCGAACCAGTGGTTCCTGAGATTAATGCGTTCAAACAAACAAACAAACTCTTTAGGTTTATAATATTGTATATATATATTAAAATTTCATTTTTATTTTAACTTTGAAATTAATTTCAATATTTCACGATTTATTCAATTACGAACAAGAAATTTCAATTTGTAGCATTTTACTTAGTGGAATTCGTAATCGCGTAATCTTGACGTGAATTTTAATTTCAATTATGGGTAGTCACCCTCTTATCGATAAGGCTGTAGTTAAGCTTGGTTTAAGTAATTGTCTAACAATATTCTTTAAAAATAACCTAACAAGTCCAACAGAAAATAAAGGATTAAGTTTCTGTTGGACTTGTTAAATTATTATTTTAAAATCCTTTTTAAGTTTTATTGTTAGAAGTGTTGGTCGGTGATGAGACACATGTAACACTTATTTTATACCCTAAAATATTTATATATGTTTTAATGGAAAGCCATTTAAAATAAAAATGTCAGTAAAAAATAATCTATTAGAATAAAATCTGTCCTAAGTATAAATTTAAGCAAATTTTCAAAACGTATAAATTAGCAATTTTTTATCGTAAAGTTTTTGTCAAAAAAAATATTTAACATATTTATTTTTAAATTAAAAAAAAATATTATTCAAAATTAAATTTTGAAAGATCTAACTTGTCTATTACATGCCAAATTTACTAACACTAGTGAAATTCGTAGCATTTTTGATAAAAGACTGTCTGGTTTATATTTGTTAATTAAAGTTGTATAATTTATTTATTACTTGAAAATAAACAGCGAAAACGCAAAAATAATAAAAAATACAATACCTAATCTTTTCACGCGCCACCTAAAATATATTACAAACATTTGTAAGTAAAAAGGTTTTTATACAATCTAGGGCGTTTATATTTTTGGTTCATACCGTAATAATCCCGATTCTGTCATAAAACAAGATGGCTGCGGGTCCACGGTTTGTCTGTACACGGCCTTATCGGCTGAGTCACCGCTAACCCACACCAAACACCTAAGGGCACGTACTTCTACAGAAATCACGTCATGTAGTTTTTTTTTTCATTAAACTTTGCCTGTGTTAATTCTCAGTAAATTTCTTTGTTTTGAAATATATGTCGGAGAGTAAATAATTACTTTACGACGATTTTTTGAGGTTTTTTGAATTAACTTATGTACTGATAAACCGTTTATATGCAATGTGTATTGTATTGTATGTAAATTTGAATATCTCTCTGCGGAATCAAATATAAATATGTAAGAACGTTTATATTTTATAGACAATTTGTATATTGAAATATCAGAATGATACTTTTAACTTTTATACTCGAAATTTGTTCAGTGCACGTGAGAGCGTAAAAGGTTTTTATTTACAAAAAAAAATAATCAATCAAGAACATACCTTTAATTTGATGACCAGGAACTCAACAGTGAAATAAACCTGAAAATGAAAACACAAATATTATTATTATATATGAATAGATTATAATTCTGAAATAATACATTCATAAAAACATGACTGTGAACGAAAAATAACAATCATTTGATTAAAATTAAGTCGAAGTGTTTAATATCAATTTGTAAACTGTATCATTTTCGTTTTAAGATTCATTATGGACAAATTACAGCGCCATCTAACGCAAAACGGTTGTCATTCTATTACAAACAGTATAATATGCAGTTTCTCAGTGTAAATTGTTATTGTACAAAGGAGATACATATATTTAAGAAAACTGAAGATAAAAGCACAACAGCAATAGAAATAAAAGCAATTGTTTTTAGAATTTTTGTCCGTCCGTATGCTTGTACGCGCATCACTCAAACAAAACTGCACGAAATTGGATGCTGGAACTTACAATTTGGTATCTTTTTCCTCATTTTACAATGCCGATATAATCTTTATCGTTTTACGAAATCTCGGTTAAAAATTAGTTAATAATAATTCGATTACGTTTCAAAATTTTCGTCATCAGAAAAATAAACGGCGTCTGCCAATCATACCTTTTAAAAAAGTAACAGTGCTATTTTTCACAGCATTACTTTATTCCACCCTTTAAACTAAGCGTAAAGCTTGATAGAAGAGGGTACGAAAATAGCCAAAAGAGACGGGATCGAACTTGGCGAGTATTGAATAAGTGACGAGCAAGACACTGGAACGTTGTGATGCTTTGGACATCGAGGTATTATTTATTAAGATGTTTAATGTGATCTGGGATATGTGGATGCTGATAAGCAATAATGTATCAACCAACAAAATGTCAAATTCGAAGGTTCTGGTTGATGTATTCTGATAATACTTCACGTATTTAACATTATTAAAAAAAATTCAAGTCCTCTAAACTAATTAAGTACTGAAAAAAGTTTTTAATTAATTTTTTCGAATATGAGCTTAATATTTTACAACATGCAATAATCTAATATATTTGAAAAATATATTATGAGATAAAACTTTATTATACCAACCTCTTTTTAATGCTTTATATCTATACTTTATACATTTATCAAAATAGAAAAGAGAATATGGATGTATAATTCTTCAAACAAATTTAATAAGAATACGTTTGACATCTATAGACGCCATTTTCTCAAAACGAAGTCCGCGTGGCCTGACATTGCATGGCTTATCAGCGTCCATGTATATACATTATGTCAGTCTGATTAAAATGAGAATTCATTTGTTTCCCTAACAGCTTCAAGTTGGGGCAATTCGGTGATTCATTTCGATAGAGTCACGTGGCAACGAAAAAATAGTATTACTGTGGTAGTCGGTAAAAAAAATTCAACTTCATCAACGCCAGCGCCATTGTCAAGTTCACAGCAGCACCGACGAGTGCACGCGCCTCCATTAAATCATTAATTAACGAATCCACGGCGCACTGGGTTTTAATGACTCTTCGCGTGATTTTATTGCAATTTGTTTTATTTTATTATTCTCTTCAATACCCATCAAGTATTTTATGTTTAATGAATTCGTGATCGTACAAAGTGATTTTGTTAATATTTTTTAGGATTATTGGGAATTTTGATATAAATTGTCGGTGACTATTTTGGATAAAACGTTTTTTAAATCGATTTTGCATTTAAATTCATTATTTATATCAAAAATTGGTTCTTGTACAATATTTTATCTTTCACGTCAAATATTATTAAAAACGAATATGCATTTTTACAAATAAAATCTCCTATCGACGTAACCGTATTAACGAAATGTCCGAGTTCATTGGTCCGTTATATTGCTCCAAAACTATTCATGCGTTCAAAGTTTTTATAGCTCTTAGTTTTAGCTAGCAAATACTTTGCTTTTTTCAGCCATATTATTTCACTGTTTCAAGAATCATATCACATTTCAAGAATTATAGTTCAGTTATATTCGTATTCTATTAATGATTTAGTGGCAAATGTGATGAGTTGTAAAAATCAAAGATTTGATCATGTGCTCGTAGCAAAGCTGAGTAGGAACTGACCTGTTAAAAAATATAAGATATTTTTTTTATTGGCCACAAATCAAAGAATTGAATTAAATTACATATTTTGATCGAATGGTAACTAGTTGTAATTTTAGTTGTAACACAATTACCCAATATCTTACACACTGTTAGTCACAAGCGATACGAAAATAAAACAAATATTAGTGTCACTAAGACGTTATCTTTGTATAAATAAGGACATATCAATATTTAAGATATTAATCCTGACATTCGGGAAATAGCAGCTTAATACAGAAATATGTTTCATTCCATTATCTCTCCATTCAATAAGTGAATCATCCCCTTCTTGAAACGTCCCGTCAACAGTTAACATCCACTGGAAAGTTAGCGATACGAAGATTTTATTTCTGTCAATTTCGTTTGATATTATAGTAATATATCGACATAACACATATTTTCATATGGACGCTGATAAACAATACTATGTTAAGCCACACGAGGTTCGAGATGTTAAACGTATTCTTAACAATTTTGTTTGAAGACATATATATTTATATTTTTTTTCTATTTCGATAAAAAGCATATTGGACTAAAAGCAGATTGGTATACTAGAAGTTTTATGTAATAATAATTTTGTTGAATATATTAGATCATTGCATGTTGAAAAATATTGACCACCCTTCAATATTCAAAACATTAAATTAAACTTTTTTCTGTACGTATTTAGTTTAAATGTCATGATTTTTTTAATAATGTTAAATACATAACGCATTATCAGAATACATCAATATCTCCGAATTCAAGTTTTTGTGGGTTGACACATTATTGCTTATCAGCATCCATATATGAACATACATAATAGCAATTCACCCCGACTTCACAGAACATTTTCGTCCGTACTGTCTCTAGTACCCGGTCAAGAGCTAATTCGTCTTACAGCATGCTTTATTTCATTTACCTTCTTTCAAATACTTCGCAATATATATGAAAGTTTGTTTCAAATTAAATTTAATCTATTATGTATGTATCTTCAATAATAACCACTCGTCCTGACATCGCATATGTAACATTCCAGGCATCCATAACTTATTTTAGGATTAATCGCATAATTCGTTTTTAACAGTTCTATACATTGCATTTTTCAAGACTACAGTTCTTTTAGCTCCGGAGATTTCATGCTGTTCGAACAAGTGATAGATATACTGAACCAATGCTGGATTTCGTAATGTGTGAAGTGGACGGTGAGCCTTATAAAAACTCGATGTAACTTCAACGAAAACGTCGAGTTTAACTTGAAAAGTTTTCCGGCGTACGACAGAATTATGAGGCAAGTTGACTTGATAACTTCGAATGGGGAAAAACAAAATATTTATAACCCTCGTAAATTGGAAGGCAATTGTGAAGTTTTTTTAACAGCGAGATCCTCTTTATAAATCACTCTCAAAATTGTATCTAATTTGAATCTAAAAGATTTTTTTAAAGATTTCATATGATTCTTTCTTGTTAAAAGTATAATACCAAATAAAAATTTGTATACCAAAGCACACAACATTCCATATTGTCGTTTTATTTTTAACGCAACGTAAGCATTAACAACTTTATAGGAGAGCGAGTTATATAGAATATAGAAACCATTTTAAATCAATAATAAATCTAATATCGAGTACCTAAAGTATAAATATAGGTATCAGAAATAGTATGTTATAGAGTTGCCAATTTTGACTTACGTAGTGTTAGTATTTCAGCGATAACACGTTTTCTGGATTTCTAAGGTATTGGCTTCAATTTTGCTAGTATAAGTTTAACATAAAAAACAAATAGAAGTGCTTGTAAATATTCTAATTTTTAGATTAAAATTGCTAAGTCCTACCATTAACCAAAGATAACTAAATAATGACTATATTTTTTTATCAAAATTCATCCTTTTTACTAGAATATTAGTTAGTTAAAAAGCCATTTCAACGGCTGACCATTTTTCAAAGTGTGAAAATGAGGATAAAATGTTTCGCTCGTAACTGCTAGCCACGGGGCTCTCATAAAACAGTACTTTCGAGCTTTCGTAAGTCATTTCCCTGAGGTGAAGTGATAAACTAACTCAATTAGAAACGTTGAGAAAATAGAGATTGAGCAACTTTTGTAACACACAAGTAACAAGAAATAAACATGAAATATTAGTGTAATACACTATTTAACAATTCATTATTTGCTTAAAAACGCCAAGTTCGAAATAATATGAGTTAATTTTGATAAACACTGCGATATCCTTACGTGTGTGGCCTACACTACAAAATAAATGTAATGGTTTAATAGTAAAAAGAAATATTGTCTGGGTGAGTTAACGATTGACTATCGGTTATTATCTAAATATATATAACTCAAAGGTGACTGACTGACATAGTGATCTACCAATGCACAGCCCCAACCACAGGGAGGATCGGGCTGAAATTTGGCATGCAGGATTTTGATAAATTCTACCCCCTAGGAGTAAAATAAGGGATGAAAGTTTGTATGAAACTTTGTCAATTTAAGCCGATCAGGATGAAACTTTGCATGCTTATAGCTACTATGACGTATACATTATATACCTACATCAGCAGACGAAGTCGTGATCACCAGCTAGTAATCTATATATCTGTAATTATTCCCACGAGAGATAAAGTTTTATCCATAAACTCTATGCGAATGATGATAAAATTCTATTGTTAGTAGAAAAAAAGCAGATCGGTTATTAAAACCGGCCGGCGGCTGTGAATCATGTTTCTTATGCTGATCTTTTAAAATTTTATAATCTAATATGTATATAAAAATAATATTTGTTTTTTCGTATTCTTTGCGATACCGGTCATCCTTTTGTGATAAAACTTGTCAACCTACTGTTTGGACTTGCGTATATGTTATACGCATAGCATATTTAATTTAGTGTTGGTGGCGCTCGTCGTACTGGCCAGACCAGATTATAAAAAAAAAAAACAGATCGTCTGGCATAACAATATCTACATCAACGCGAACAAAACCACGAGTAAAAGACAGTGTAGGTTTAAAAATAGGATGGATGGAAGAACTAGAGCAAAACTTATTCTACAAGATCGAAATTGCAAATAGTATCAGTAATGAAACACTTCGTGCGGATTACAGATGAATGCATTCGTTATGCTAACTTTTACAAATTAACAGTAATTTAACGTCGTCTCAGATTTTCGCGATTATTACTCATTGAAATAAAACTATTTTAAACGTATTTAAATCGTATATTAACTATTTTTATTATCCCGACGTTTCGAGCACTTTACAGCGTTCGTGGTCACGGGTCGACTCTATCGGGTAATCGGGATGATAAAATAGTTTAAAATAGTTTTATTTCAATAACAGTAATTTATTCAACAGTATCTTTTTAATAACGGGTACGTATACACATTTTTAATAAGGTTTATCAAATACTGTTACAATAAGGTAGGGCAGTCATTTGCCTAATACGGGTTTTCCCCGGAATGTCCTATTTCTGTAAAAGTGCTAGTGCGACAAAATTAACACACTAGCCGCTACTATTTTTATGAACATAGCCTATTAATATATAGCTTATGTGTTATTCTAGTGAGTATTATACTGTAAAGTTTCAACAAAATCCGTTAAGTATTTCTTTCGTGAAAGAACAAACATCCACATATCTTAATAAACTTTTTTAATTTATAATAGTAGTTCGATATATTAAAGATAATAGTAACTTTGTCTACATACTTTAATTACAATAATCGATTCGTCTATAACACTCTTTTTTATTTTACTAATTAAAATTAATAAAAGCTTTAAAATAAATCTGTAGTCATATATAATAAATAAATCTACAATACTCCTAATAACATTAGCTGTCTCGTCAAAATTGGTCCATCCGTTTTAGAAATTAACCGGACAAACAGAATAAAATATTTAATAAATTTTAAAATCTTTATTATACTTTTAAAATGTATCTTTATTGTACTTTTAAACTGATATATTGTTTACAAACTACACTAAAGAAGGCCAATTGTATAAAACTATAGCTATAAAAATGCAACATATCGACAATTCAAGGAAGCAACAATCAGAAAACAACTGACAGAACGCAGCCAACAATTAGGCCTTAGTAATGTTGAATATATTAATAAACAATCAGTAAATTAATAAACATTTTTTAATTAAAGATACTTAATATAAAAACTATATTATATTTTTAACATCAATAATTAAAATCTTAAATCAATAACAAAAATAAAACAAGAGCTTATGAAAGAAGAATTAATCTTTAACATTAATGATAATCCAGGATTTTCGAATAAAATATAACAATTTCTAGCCCTAATTAATTAGATCAGAACTAAACAAAGGCTTTATAATCTGAAACATCCTCTTATTTATCTTATATCTCGGCATAAAAATCTATGAAACGAAATATGTAGGTAACTAGCAAGTCCTAAAGATGTGATCAAAGGAAGAGAGCCTATTCATAAGCTTACATGTCAAAGTGACGGCGCTTGAAGCCTCTTTTATTAACTGAAAAACCCTTTGCTCTCTATGTCCAAGTTCTGTGTACATTTTTACAGCAGACTTCTCAGGTTTGAAAAACTTTTCATTTCTTGTTTAATGCGCTTTTCAAAATTGTAAGAAATTTTTTATAAAATACATTTTTATAATTAGAATAAATACTCAAGATATTTTAATTTAAATATTTAATAAAAAATATTTAAAAAATCAGCTAAATCGGTTAAAGAAATCTATTGAAGATTCCTTCCAAATAAAGTAACAACATTCTATCCGAACAAACATAGTTATTTACATACATACATACATTGCAAATTAAACCAAAATCTGTAAAAGAGGAACAAAAAAAAATTATGGCTATTTAATTGAATTTTCAAACGAGAGGTAGAAACTAAATTCTACGTCAATTGCTAAAAATTTCATAATTACTTTATCGGATTTGTTTTCGAAATTTATTTCGATAGGAAAACAAATGACATTTATATTGAGAAATAATTTAGTATTCTAACAATGTATGAGTAAACTAAGTAGAGTTCGATATTATGTAGCTAGTAGTACTGGTTTTATAAGGTCATTGAAATAAATTGGCTAATTTTGGACTAATATGTATAAAATATAAACTTATATTAAAATATACGTCTGTAGTTTGTGTATAAGGGCTAATTTACATTATATAATCAGAATATTAGGAAGGTTTATAGCCTACAAAACGTTACGCTTAAGCGCATCGAAGTCGATCAGTAATTTTAAACAAAAACGAATTAGCAATCACATTTACATATACATATGAACATACAAAACTTAGTTCCTTCGCTTATATAACGCGAACAAAATCGCAAAAGTTCTTTAGTTTCCTTTAATGACAAAAACCGTCACGTAACATGCGTTTCCGATGTCTACAAACTTACGGTCGACGTAAAGTAACCAACATTCCTGACATAGCGCAGAAACACGAGGTCATCGATCTCGCAGCCTCGACACATTCGCATTGAACAGTGTTGCCCACACTTTCCTTGTTAGTAAACATGTAGTAGACGTAAAGACAGTTGTTTCCTTTGCTAGTTTTACAAATGTCTAGACAAGTGTACACTTTAGGGTAAATAAAAAATGAATGAAAAAAAGGTGTATTAAAATATATTCGTCATAGAATTCTTTTTTTTTCGATCACGTTTTCTTTTTTTCTTTTTTATTTTCAGCCAAATGTGCTACATTTTTAACTAGCTTTTTCTTTCGACATAAACTACCTACCTAGTACATTTCAACTTTATAGATCAAATATTATTCGAAATTTCTTGTTCAGATAGTGAGTGAGTGAGTGAATAAGTAATCTTTTGCTTTTATAATTTATGTACATATCAGTGGACACAGCGATTGATTGGGTTAAAACAAAATATTAATTACCTTTTAGTAAAATTATAATAAAATTTACTTATTTTATTTATAGGTATAAAAAAGATAGGTTTAAAGAACTCTATTCTCAATGAGACAATAAAGATATACTTTTCTATACACACACACGTACAAACATATGCATAATAAATGTATAATTCAGCGTCATAAGCCCAGGACTGTGTAACGGCCCTTTCGTACGCATTAGGGTGGCAAGCTGGGGATGATCCCTACAACAAAAGATGTTAGCAACGCATATCGATTCACCACCCCGTCAGTTAAACTTTCCTAATGAACGAACACTCGGACGCGTTGGTCGTTTAAAATTATTATTTTTTTATTTACATAAAAAAAAAATGCTTTTGAGATTTTTTAACGAAACAGCAAAAGAGTATTTTATATTTTAAGAGTGTTTTAAGTTTATTTTATTACCGTGTTTTACACTGTAAAAATTTGCTCTTAAGTAAGAAAGAGATTATTTTATTACCATGCTAATGTAAGGTAAATTCTTGCCTGGAAAGAAAGATTACTAACTAGAATATAACGAAATTTATTCACAAGACTGTTTCGTTGTAGATTAGGGATTTATATACATAAATTTCCTCATAAGGACTTCGAAGCGATGAAAAATTGAATTATAAAAACTATCCTCTGACAAAACATTTACACGCGAATTGCATAATTTAGCGTCATAAGGCCAGGGTGGACATAAAGCTAATTATGTAGAAATCAACAGACAGCTGATAGCAGTATTTTCACATTTGGATGCTGATAAGCAATAATGTGTCCACAAAAAGTCAAATTCGGAGATATTGATATATTTTGATACTGCAACATATATATATATCAATCTGCTTTTAATTCATTATACCTTTTATCAAAAAAGAAAAGAAAATACTTCTTGCTTATCAGCGTCCATTTAAAGGAGGCGTTTTCATACAAAAATGAAAAATCAACTTTCAGGGTATAGCATGATTTGGTAGTTTTATCGTAATTGGCCCCCAGAAGTTTATTTTGCTTAGATTTTTAAGATGTTCTTATCCTTTACTGACACATTTACTGGACCATTTTGTATTTACCGCAATATTATAATACGTAAAAGGTCAAACGCAGAAGAACCAGAGCTAAACAATGACCAACAATGAGGTCCGATTATCCAATTGCCAAGGTCGATTCGGATGGATCTAATGAGGGCCGTGGGTAGTCACGGCCGTTATATATAAAGCAGATTGTGTAAAAATAACCAGTAACAATGGCAGCTCTAAGTTTTCTAGTTGTGTTTGCGGTGCTCGCAATGTGTGCTGCGGCGCCGAGTGATCGTGAGTCAATATGATTATTACTAGATTGATGTCAATTTACAAAATGAACACAACTAAACAACAACTAAACTTTTCTTTTTCTCTCTTTCTTTCTTTACTTCTTTCTCGTTTTTTCTCCCTCCGTCTTTATAATAAGTTTGATCTCTACAAAGATTGAGACGAAATATTAAGATGTACAAGCAAGGTCTGTTTTGCCGATGTCACGTAATAGAATAAAATTTTATAAAAATATATGAAGAAAATCGACACTTTTCAATAGGACTTCAATGAGCGACCAATTATATTTTCCGCAAAGTATTTTTGAAGTAATGACGAAAAATTTTCTTTCAAATATTTTATTTTCCTTTCCATTTCGGTGGTACGTAATTTAACGAAATTAAATAATATGTCGTTTGAATTATATAATATAGGTAAATAATATTGAGTGTGAATTGTTAGTTTATTTTATAGCCAATGCAAAGTAAATTATGCCGTGGTCGATTACACTATTATTACAAAAACAGGTAGGCGTTATTGATTCAAACTATATGGACAGGAAAATGTGTATATTAAAACATTTATTCAATGTTGCCAACACAAGCAAGTCTTGATGCATGAATGTTTGATAAATACCTATTCGGTTACTTAATTTGAAATGTATGTACAACTAAATTTATCACCAAATATTTGACAACATTGGAGTTTAATTTTGAATATGTTTAAGCAAACGCCCGTGTTGATACTAAGTGAAGAGTCATTGATGCAAGTAGTCCTTTCAGTCGATGTTTGCTCGGAACCCTTACCGACTGGTCGATGCTCCTGCATATTTGATCCGGAACAGGTTTCGATCTTATTCCAGAGATGCTATGATAAAAATTTGTAATTGCTTAGACCGGTCGAAGTGGTCCATTGAGAATTATGATGTGTGGGTAACAAAATGAGATATTTCAATCTAAAGGACTAGTATTGTTGGATTATTCTGAAAGAATTCGAAATGATGTTATACATTACATAGTTTTTTTCTTTTTTGACATCGTTATTATTGTCGTATTGATTTTATGTTTTTAACAAAATTGGTTTTTAACGTATTACTTTTAAACTCGTCGACTCACTTCTGTACTTGTTTAAATAAATTTATAATATATTATTATGTTATAATTATTAACTATTAAGAATAATAGAATTATTCTTAATATAATTTACTAATTTAACACTTCACTTACTTTTAGTTAAAACGACTGCTATGCGACTTCTTGAATTATAGAATTGATCATAAAACAATCATGCATTAATTGTTCTCAATTCCCCTAAAACAAACACGATCGTTCCCAGGTATTTGAGAGGACAACCAGGTCTGATAGCTTAATGTACTCTCTGAGGAAATGAACGTACAAGGACATGCAAACTTGGAAAACGAACCACAAATAGTCAAACATTCCTAACTAGCACACTAGACAAGAAGTAAAGGAAATTTATTTAATAATAATAATAATAATAAATAAACGCATCACACTCACACTCACTCAACTCTAATTTCTAAATATTATATAAGAAATTACAGTCAAAGTAGATTTATCCTCTCAAACAAAACTAAATAACAATTATTAATAAGTTCACAAGATATATACGGATGTATATAAAAATAGCATTTTTTTTATATTTATATAAATCCATCGCAATGTGTTAAAAGAAACAAAATTTACTCCAAAAACTTGTGATGTATAAAGCTACGTATTTCAAACTTTATGGACTCATTATTCATTCAAGCTTCAAGATGTACTCCATCTCCAGACCGAGATGAATAAAACAGGAAAATTCGTTTTGCGTGATACATAAATACACATAAACTTAGAAATGTAAATATATTACGCTTTAAATTAAATTAAAAGTATCTTCTTAGTACATTTACTTGCGATATTAAATATTTAGAATGAACTTTGTACCTCCTACAATTATTACGATTTTTTTTTTATTTATTTTCGCCTTTCCCTTGGGTTTCATTGAAGTGATCAAAACAAAACAAAAAATATCTAAATCACTTGAAAAATGTTTCTATTATATGTAGATACATAGATTAAGAGCGAAAGCGTTTGTTTGTTTCAATAAAATACGTAATTTCATAGGAACAGAGCAATAGCTATAAACATTAAAGTGTAGCAAGTATCAAAATTTAAAGAAGGCAAAACCGCGTCGCAAATCTAGCCAGTACAACTTATACGTATAGTAATAGCTAGTAGAATTATAGAAAATAATAAGTTCCGATTTATTAATATATTCATATCCATTTTGTTGCAATTTTGACACTGTTTTTCTCAAAAAGGTCCCTTTAATCTTCCGTTGGAGGTTGGGAAAGGGGCTGGAGAAATATTTAGTAATACATAATCTGTAATACTTTTCTTCTATAAAAACGTATTAAGCGCATCGAGTTGGAACGAAATTTATGTTTACATTATGAGGTTATTTATATCATTTTTTACCGATTTAACTTCAAAGCGACAATTTTCGATAAGGTTTGCGTCGATCAGGATATATTAACCTCAACGAAAAATATTGCGGAAGACTTTGAGCTTTTTATATAATAAAACCATTTTGATTAGCATTATTTTTAGCCCTCGACCAAAGAAGTGGTATATTAAGTTTCATCTGTATCTTTGTCATCTTAGCTCCCTAACGAATTGACCAATTTTGATTTAATTTTTTTGTTTAATAACTGATTTCATCAAGATGATTGTTAGCTATAATTGATGAAAATCTATTGAGACGTTGAAAGGATCTGAGCAACTTCTAGTGCTCTAATCGTTTCGAAATTTACAATACTTTAAATGATTCATATTAAATATTACGGGTCTTATCGCGTTAACTAATGGTAGTAATACCTTTTATTGCCCGACGTTACGACGAAGTTGCATTCGTTGTGGTCACGAGCTGACCACGCTGGTTATGGTCAGTCATTACTACCATTAGTTATCGCGATAAGACCCGTTATATTAAATATTAATGGTAAAAATCGTGAAAGTTTAAAATATACACTATAAATGATATTAAAATAACATAGTTGTGTAACCTGATGCTGCCACATCATCTGGATTTAGCAGGATACAATTTCTCGT
Organism: Hypolimnas misippus; assembly: GCA_037950945.1. NCBI lineage: Eukaryota > Metazoa > Arthropoda > Insecta > Lepidoptera > Nymphalidae > Hypolimnas > Hypolimnas misippus. The sequence goes on along the minus strand of JBBEEQ010000012.1, from coordinate 12,273,240 downwards.
CAACAGAATACACGTATCGTGTTGGGGTTCATTGAAATGGTCTTAGTGAATAGATTGTTTTTTGCGTTTTTTTTTTTTCATTATAATATTCATCTATAATTTACAGTCACAAACCATTTTATGCTTTATTGGATTCAAAATTTTTATGTTTGCACAATTAGGGTATTGTACAATCAGCCTGACCCTGCATTCAACATATTTTATTCTTTTTTGTAATATTTTTTTTAAATAAGGCAATTTTATGAAAATGGTGTCGGTCAAATTATACGTAAAATATTCTAAAAATACTGCACTCTGCCTGCCCATACGATAAAGCTATCGACATTTCCGCCGTAAACACCACAATCCCACCCGTGAAAAGGGATACGTTAGCCTCGGGGCACATCCCGACAAACTTTACATACTTTTAGGTATTTTAAACCTTATTCCTAAAGGCATAAGTGTTACAAATAAAAATACATTAAAGTAGGTTCAACTCGATATAAATTGCCCTCCATTGGACCTCAATGTTTTACGAGGTAAAAAATCCACGGAGCGTTGTTTAAGCTACCATTTTAATAGGAATTTTATTACTGATGAAATGAGGAATAAAAGTATTTGAGGGTCATTTGCGTGAATCAGATGACTCTTCAAATCCAGTAGCAGGTAGTATAGCTGTTACTCCATCATTACATTTTCTTATTTAAGTATGGTTTAACTTGTTTATTATTTTACTGGTTTCTACGGTTCTGACCGATCTGCACCTGAACATAGCAAACATGCTTTGCGCGTATTGTGCGCGAATAAAATGTACAATTATTATACTTTTTTTTATGTTTCAACATTACAGGTACATTAACTTAAGTGGGAGAGGGAAGGGTATCCAATCATTCTGTAAAGTGTCAAATTTATTAAGTACTGTAGGTTTTTCCGTCTTAAACTTTATAATACTTAATTTTAATTTAGCGGATTTGATGAAACGTTTCAAATAGTCAAAAGAAGTTTTGTAAATTTCTTATAAATTTTAAATATCTAGATTTAATTTTTACGATACATCTTCTTTAGGTATTTTACTTGGACATAACAATATCTATGCGAACTTGCGTGCACAAGCTACTACAGGGTATGTATCTATAATACATGTATGTATAAATAAGTATAAATGGATTATCGTCGCTGCGACTGGTAAAGCTTGAAACGTAATTATTGTCCGATGCAACTTATAGTCGCAGCTGACGGACGTGGCTTAATAATGACATCGTGTCGAATGCCATTTTTTGTCGTGTCGTTCTCGGAGGATCCAAAATATCGTCGGACGTCTGACGTCCATATAACCAAACACGTACGCAAGTCATTGACGATACAGAATTTGCACATATTGACCAGAGGGCTGATTGTTGAAAACTTACGCTATATTATTATAACGTAAGCAATTATGGAGCAAGCAACTATGGAGGATTCGACTTGTATGTATTTGACTTGTATGTATGTATGAATGCGATTTTGTATGGCCGCGATATTCTCAAAAGGTACTGATCCGATTTGGATATCGTTTTCGCTATTTAAATGCAAATATTGAAATTTAATGCAAATAAGGTTTTAGTATATAATTTATTAGCATCTAAAGAACATTTTCGATATTACAAAATAAGTTTTTGATAACTAACGACAAATTACTAACAAAAAATATTGTTTATACTAAAATGCCGCGTACAACTATTAGAATGTACCTACCGTGTTTTGAAAGCGACAGTGTTTGACAATTAGCTCACTGATATAACGTAAGGCGAAAGAGCATTCGTAAGTTTTGCTCAGTCTTTAATAAAGATTTACATAATATGAAATAAATTACTAACAGTGCCTTATATTTGACATACACAGCTTTCGTAACTACTTACGACGTATCTGTTACTAGGTTACAGAGTTGTTTTATATCTATAACAAGAGCAAAACGTACAAATGTAATTCAAGAATGACGTACATTCATTGCATTGTTATAATATGGTTGACATTAAAATACAAGATTAATTTGAGTGCAACGGAGCTCTACTTAACCTGATTCTGATCGTCGCATTATAATTGATCACTTTTTGTCCGCGGTTTCAATCGTCTGGATATCATACTTATTTGATCGATAAAATGTGGCCCATGTCGGTCTTTTTGTCTCACTCCTTTAATTTACGATTATATTGACGTTGAAATTGAGTCGTAAAAGATGGATAAATAAAAAATTATAAATATAATAGTGATCTCTTGCGGTGCAGACAACATATGACTTTTTGGACGTCAATATAAAAAAAACAAGCTAGGTATTAAAAGAGTTCTTAATTTAAGTTTTGATACTCGACTACCAATCGTCTTCGAGACACCAACAATACATATTTGCCAATGAACTACATCAATGTATGCAAAGAGTACCTAAATATTTTTTCTATGAAGTATAGATTATTAATTTAATTTATAAGTAAAAATATCTTTAATTATTTCTACATGCTTTTAAACCTTCAATGAAATTCAGATCTCAATGCAAGAAAACGTGTGTATACCTACAAGCTAAAATCTAACATTAAATAATCTTTTTTATGTACAAATTATACGGAATGCGACTTAATTTATTAAGCCTCCGCGATAGTCTCATGTAATACATGTTCAGAATGCTATAGTCCGTATTGTTATGCAAATACTTCCCCGGTACAAGCTCCGTCCTTCCTTTATAATAATTGTAAACATAGAAACTGGGACACAAAATAAACTCATTAAAACCACACATACGCATTGTTTTGCATCGTGCATATAAGGTTAAGTTACCTTCTAAATTGCACGGGTTTTATCATAAACAGTTTACAGGTTATAAATGTTTCGAGATGATTCTAAGTCATTTTCAATTAGAAAAAATATCGATATGCCAATAGTTAAAAATAAAAGTCACACCTGTACAAAACGTTATTTATTAACGTACGTTCATTATTTAATTAAAAAAATATTAAACAAAATGTTATTAATTTCTTAGTAAAATATAGTATATAAAGAATAGCGTGTTATTAATAATGGCTTCTAACGAAACCACTCCCTTCAAATTAAAAGGTCCAGATCGTTTTTTGTAGGCACCCATCGTAATTTACTGGGAACCCAACTTAATAACTGTGCGCACTTCACAAGATGAGCCAGGTATACTGACGACTAAATAACACAGCAAAATACCTTTATCGTATTTTTGTTAAAAATATTGAGAATTTTAATGTAATATTCATAAAAAGTTGCAATATTTTATAATACACATTATTTAATAATCAAGTTACGCCCACAGTTTTATTATTTGCAGTTTCTTTTTTTATATTTAAATATACCTAAGTATATAATAATTATTAATTGTAATTGAAGTAGTAATATATTGTACTATCAATCCGGAAGTCTTAAAATCGAATGGTCTTTATCAGTCTATCGAAAATAAAGATGTATGAATATTTTAATTACTAATATTTTAATAATAACTAGTATTTTTTATACATATTACCACATGACATGAAATTTGTAGCGTTACATTTAAATGACGTCACTAAACATCCTAATTAGAACCAAAACAACTTTGATCTCACAATAGCCGAACTCGAAACAAATTGAGATTGTAAAGGACAAGTCTGAGGGAACTTGTCGATGTAATCTATTCAAAATTCATAAAGGGATCCACCGAGTCTCGTTAACACTAATTAAGGATGCTAGGCACCTCTTGGTGCCTAACCACGTCAAAGCCTTCAGAGGTGATCGCTAAATTAACAAGATTATGTCTTCGAGATTATTCAGTACTTAACTGGGATATTACTTAAACATTTGCTTTGAATGTAACATTATCAAAGCAACTCAAAAAACAATTAATATCTGAAGCGGGGTGTATGTTTGATTGTTGATTTGAATATTTTTGAACCTGAGAAATTATCTGTCGTATTTGAAAAAATATCTTTTCGTTATTCAATGTTGTAATAAAATATCTCGAACTCTCATAGCAGCAGAGCAATAACTATAAACGCCAACCAAAATATGACGTACGCAGGTTATAACGTGACGCATACGTACATATAGTTTAAATCATATATTAAATATTTTAGGTGATAGCAGAATATCGCTATTGTGACTCATAACCATAATAACAGTTAATAATAAAATTGTCCGAATAATTTGATTGAATATTTCGAATATTCGAAATGTAAAATAAATGTTTGATATAACAAATATAAAATGATACAACGTTAACAATGCTACAACGTTACATCCAAGAAAGCAAGTTAAAATCATATATCACGCGTCGGTAAGGACCCGTGTATCATAATTATGTTGCTTATTGAGAGCACCTACGTGTACTTGGAAAGTGTCGAATGCATGAATTTTATATATTGTAATACTTTTGATCTAATGATGTGCCGGATCGTTAAATATGTATATCAGCGGATATGATTCCGAATATGGATGTTTGGTGTCAAAGCGGATACGGATAAAGATCTTAACTTTCTTACTTAAAAACTTACTACTAACTTTGTTACTTGAAACGATAGTTAACGCCACTTGACACTGCGTGATAGGCAAGACATGTTACGACTTGAATTGCGTAGGTCTTGCTTTTGTTTGATAAACTATTTAGTATAGCACTGGCCATAGTTATGTATTCATTTATTTATTGAAACTTAATAAGATCCGCCAAAAAGTAACGGATACGGATACAGATCGTTCTTCTCCCTTGTATATTCGCAAATACGGATACGGATATCCGGCACATCACTATTTTTATCTAGATCTATGAAATAATTCCCTCGGGATACATATCTAATGTTATAAAAGCGAACTACTACTACAGAATAAAAATAAAAAATCGTCTTAATAATAAATGTTCGGAGAGCCAGCTTGAACTTATATTTAAACTTAAAACCTTGGAATATTTTAAAACATCAATGAAAAAATAATGTTTAGTGAACAGTAATAAGTCTAGTAGAATATGAAATAATAGGGTCGTTTCCCATACAAATTATAACGTGTTACGCGCTTTAATTCATTATTCATTTTCGACATTAAAACTGTCCAGCTGTTAGGTGATCCCTTCAATCTATCGCTGCTGCTATAAAATTTGCGAATATTATTTTATAAATAAAATAAATGAAGAAAAGAAAAAAATATCAATATTTAACAGTCGACATTTATATGAAATTTTACCACCAAAGAGTTGTAGCGTTGGTAAAGAAAAACCTTTAAAGCATAAAAAGATATTTTAACAGAAATTTCCTACAGCATCCGGCTAGGCTGTCGATTTATTTTCATATTTATACCATATTTAATTATTATTTTTATTTTTTCTTTAACTTATATTAAATAGTAGTTTCGGGACTACAACACACATAATAAAACTATATAAAACGTATTCCAATAGTCATACGTACGCAATACGCCTTGATAACGGTTACTAAAAACTGAACTGTCGCGTTTTAAATATAAATTAATTGACTCAAATAAATGGCAAGACATTACTAAGATTGGAATTTGATTAAAGTTTTAAATGGTCATTCGTTACATATGTTACAACAAACAATGCGGCATTTAACCGAATCCGAACTTGGGTTTATTTCCAAATGCGTATTATACGGAAAGCCTAGGTTTCAAAGGAAATTAGTAGGGTCTGCTACGGAAGGGTGGTTCCGAGGGATGGACGGAATGTTTCGATTAATATTAAAGCCTCACAAAACGAACCTAAATGTTTAATATGTTACCAAATTGCTCTATTAATTACAGTGCATTTTTAACTGACTGCGACATAATAAATGCAACAGGGTTGGGAACATATTAAGTACAATAAATGAAATATTTTGCATACATATTTTTTTCGTATGAAAATGTTATATGTTATATTTAAATTTGATGATTTTTTTTTTTGTTTCATTTCAATTACTTTCCGAATTTTAAATAAAAACGATTTAGTATGTTTTATAATGACGGACAAATTTTAACAATAACATAATAAAACAAATATAATACTAATTAATGTATAATATTTGCTTATAAAGATAAAATACTAATAAATGAATTCAATATTAATTGTCTACGGTTATAAATTTCGTAAATTTTAATCCCTTTATCGGCCAGCCCCATTCTGCCCTTTGTTCGAGGCCAAACAAGAGTCCTACTGGATTAGGGCCTGGATGGCCCCACGTTATGGAGATTTAAACGTCCACATCAGGATCGGGATAATGTGTTGAATGTGAAAATTTCTGTATATCATCATACTGAGATTACTGTAAAATTAATTGTAGAAGATAATTTATTAAAATTGAATTAAAAAATACATTTGTGGGAACAAAACGCAAAAGACGTATTACACTTCGTAATTCGGCTGTTTATTTAGAATTTAATGTCACAAAATATTGATAGAATAGTTGGACGCTGATAAGAATATTACGTCAAGCTACATGAAATTCATTTTAAGAAAATGGCGTCTAAAGATGTCAATCCTATTCTTAATACATTTGTTTAAAGAGGTCTATTCGATGTATACGTTTCTAAACAAATGTATTAACATTTTTGATAAAAAGTGTAATTAATTAAAAGCGGATTGTTGTAATGAAAAGTTGTATCTAATAATGACTTTTTAAAATTATTGTATATTGCAAAATATAGGACACACTTCAATATTCGAAACGCTAAATTAAGAAACTTTTTTTCAGTTTTTTTATTTAGTTTGTATATCTCCGAATTTGACTTTGTCGATTGACACAATATTTATTCATCCAGTTATTTATTCATTCAAAACCATAGATTATTATAAACACGTCACTTTAATACTAAGCGTGCGATATGTATATCGCAACCCTGCAGAAACATATTCTCCTACATACATAACTATTCATAAAAAAAAAATTAAATAAATAACAGATTAGAACGGTTTTCGGTTGGATCCCGGTATATAAAGATTGTGTAGCATGTTTTTACTAAAACACTAATTGTAGTAAATACTTTTTCTAATTATGTAAATATGAAATGGTCTAAGCATGGGGCTGCGATTATCCACGCGGAACTGGAGAACCCTCGTTTAACCTGATAAGGGTGGGGGTTGGAAGCAGCTGCTCTTGCACCGACTTTATGTAATAACACGAGATTTTAGTAAATATGAAGTTTTAATTTCAAAACTTAACGAGAATGGAGGCGAGTGCACAATCTTGTATTTGTATAAAAATTGTGAAAGACGGGATGATAAGTATGTAACAACGTATATAAGTACTGCTAGAGTAACCTGAAATGTATGAGAATTATGTAAATCTTGGCATTTCTTGTAATCTTGTTATTTTGTTAATCCCTGGCGCAAGAACGGGGCGTCATAAGTTTGACGTACCTTTGTATCCGTATCTCTCCCGTCTGTATCTTAATTATCTGTATGTATGTTTGTCTGTGGCATCACAACTTTCTAAGTAATCAACCAATTTTGATGCGGTTCTATTTATTTGAATGCTGGTGTGATCGACATGATTCTTGGATTAAATTTTTTGAAGATATGTTCAGACGTCTAAACGTCAGCAGCGTCTAATTTTTGCAAATGTTATGGCTCGTTAAGATGTTCTTAAAGTATAGGTGGTCAGGGTTATCAATTCAATCATATTAAAATCCGTAAAAAGAATTAATTCATGTGTGTGTTTTTATTTACAAAAAGGCATATTCATCCTAATACAATTTGCCCTTTACTAAAATGACATCAGGCCGGCCTATCGAAATATGAGTTAACCCGCGGTTTCGCATCACACATTACCCGTATCAAATAAGTGCATGCAATTACACAAGGGACGTTCATATAATGCACGCTAATATCATCACTATTCAGAAGTAATACAGCGTAAATTGGCCTGTTTGTTATTCAACGGATAAAATGCTGTACACGAAGTCACGGCTGCAATTAACGCGGTGAATGTGTTGTTTGGTCGTTACTGTGTCTATACGGCTCATCCGCACTTTGTAAATACTATAACATATATCTGTCCTTGTCGTTCAAAATTCTAACCATACGTTGAAAAGGGACAGGCGAATATAATGAGCGCGGAAATAGATAGTATAGAAGATTTGATTATGAATTTAAAGTAAATCATTTTCTTCTGGATTTGGACATTTTTAAGACAATTTTTAATGAATATCTACTTATTCTACTAGTCTATATAATAATAAATTATTTTTCAATAAAATTTAATATTTAATTTTTATCACACACTTTGTTTTCCAACAAAAGAGCTTCCTTTCTTTTAGACGTTTTTCTTACTGGTGCCATTATTGTTTTCATATTAAACGTTTGACTCAAATCACTTAATTGCATATAAAAGACGTGCAGATACTTAAAAAAAAACATTGAAACAATTAAAACTGCGTAATATTTTGCCACAAATACCTTCATTCAATTGAAAATATTTTTGCGTTATAAATCAAGGTGTTATTACCGATATCAAAAAAACTGTTATTTTTAACGCAATTTTCGCCGCATATTTTTTTAATCTGTACACAGCACATCTCTAAATACGGTTCGTTAGCATTAACATAAAAGTTTATTGCGTTTGTGCGTGAGAACTTGTATGAACACGAAACTAGGAATGTTTTTATATTTCATGAGTTAATCATAAAAGAACAATTATTTTAATCAATGTTACGGGAAGGAGTTAAATTGTCTCAGTCTTTATTGCATTTGAACGAAAGCATTTTACTGTCATACTACAAAAGACGCATTAAAACCATGTTGAACACGTGAACGCTAGCTAAACAGTGTTTAAGATTTAAACATTGTTTAAAATATTATCTAAATTGCTTAACAGCGAATAAACTCATAAAAAAACTTATTGATAAAATGTTATACGTTACATTTGACAGCAAAAATAGGTTTTAAACATCTATTAAACTCACTTAAACGTATATTAATCTATGTCTAAAGCATGTTTAACTCAAAACTGTCTTAGGCGCGCGTTTAACGTCTGTTTAAATCTTTTGTAGTAAGGCAGTTAATGTTTAATCGGTCCGCTCATAAAAGGTTTAGTATGTCCTGTGCCTGTGCATATATAAATTAAATCTAAATCTATAATTAAATCTAAATCTAAATTACCTGTATAGGTTTCTGTAGCGAAGCCTGTTTGAAATTCCCAATTGTGTTTCTAGGAAGGTCCTGCTCGATTTAAAATGATAAATGAACAAATAAAAAAAAATAGTTTTTTATTTGTTTATTTATCATTTTAAATCAAGTTTTTTATGATGGAAAATCTTTAAATAATGTAACTATAAAAAAATCAAAAGTGATTTTCAAGAGTATCGTTTTCTTATTTTCATTTTTAAATCGCAATCTGAAAACTACCAACAACGGCCGATGTTCGAAATCCAGACACTGAGCTAGAAATATAAAACTTTTTTAATTGAACACAGCAAACTATAAATAAGTAGAAGGCGAGAATGTAATTTTTTTTATAAGTTTTGCTCTCAAACTTTATGACTTACATAAGTAAAATTTTTCATTGCTTTACGCAGGACATCCTCAACCTTCGTAACCACTGACATATCTGTTACTAGGTTACGTAGTCGTTTACAGAGTCGTACAAATGTTATTCTTACATGAATAATAATTTACCTAACTGTGCAAGACATACACGTATAAAATTTAAAATGCTAAAAAGTTTTCAGTTTTCAACCCAAGTCGAAAGTTGGATTGATAAGTTAGAAGCGTTAAAGTTTGTGTGTTGAAAACTTTAGCTTTGAAGTTTGCACCAAGTTATAATTTATTGTAGGTATATTATGTTCCTTCACGTAAATTACGTATTCTAAGCCACTTATTACTGTGCCATAATTCCCGTATGAGTTATATTACCGTAATAATTGCTATTCAAATTGACAGTTCAATTTTAAAACGATCATTTTTTGTAAAAATGGCATAATAAACGTTTAAAACCTGTTTTAGAACATAACTAGATCCTGTTTTAATTTATAAACTGTGTCAATTGTAATTAAAATGATTGGCTGTTATAAAAATGTTTATATATACGATGTTATTATTTTTATGTAGCTGGCAACGAACAAGCAGGTCACCGGAAGTGATCACCGCTGCCCTTGAACTTTTGCAGCACCAGATAAGACACAAATACGTTGCCAGCATACATAGGAATGGAGGATGAAGACAAATATGAAGTTAGAGAAAAGATGATGAAGATGGCGTATTACCCACGCCGCTACTTATCGCCGATATTATGTGAGAGTGTGATACATCCCCGGACGAGACAGCCCTCACACGAGCTGTATGTAGTCAGTGAACTACATATAAACTCTACCAGATTAAAATATTTGTTTTGTTAATATCTCCGACTTTGGAAATAAAAACTTAAATACTTCAAAATGTGCTATGAATATTAATAGATGAGGCAGCGCATTTTTCATTTCTCTTTACAGTTTTATTACTTCTATTAAACTTTATTTAATAGCTTAATACTTGTTCTAGCCAAAAAAGTAATTTCCAGACTATTCTTGCTATAAATGTAAAACGAGATAGAAGCGCGTAGTATATAAATTCCAGAAACATTTATCGTATAAGATGTATCTAAAACTGATTTATGACGAATTGAATCCAATTTTCATTTAGTATATTTAATATATAAAAGCTATGTATTGTTTCTTTTTTATTTATTTGTATCTTACACCTACGCTGCCACGGCGTTTATCCGATTGTGATAAAGCTTTGTAAACTTATACAGCGGAAACAAACATGCGTGAAGACTTTATTCAATTAACTTCCGCTAAGTGGCTCGCGTGTCGTACCTGTCAGACAAAAAATTAATTTCAAACGGTCGTCCTACACCATAATATTAACGCGAGCAAAAGCTAGTTGCATATACAAAGTAAGGAGCAACTCGAATATCGAATTCACTGCATATTATATACAAGATACAAGTAATTGGATGATAGTTGGAATTGAATATGCATAGTATAAATCGCGAAAGTTTAAAATATATGATAGTTGGAAATTACTTCTCTCTTGGCCAGCAATTTCAAAATATCAAAAAAAAAATTTTTATTTAAAAATTTATATTTTTTATTAAATATATACAAACTTAACTACAAGTAAGTCAAACCCCCTTTTTAACATTTATACAACAACTATGACAATTTTTTTTTTACTTTCGTTAAAATTCAAATAAAGAAATCGCACAAAAATTAAAAAAAAAATATTAAAAACCGATGTAGAACCGCTTCACTGGCTGCGACTACCGCAGTAATATTCGATTTCAATGATCACCGACAAACCCCTTGTAATCAAATGCTAGACAATCCCCTGCGTACAGTTTTTAATTTAAAATCCATTTACAAACAGACCCTATGTACAGGGAGATCTACAAATGAATTTGAATGAATTTTTCATTACTTAAAGTGCAGCATTTATACTGAATTACATTTAGATAAAATTATGAAACATCTACTTTATAGATATTTTAATAAAATATAGATAAATACATTTTTGCTTTAACATAAACCTCAGAAAGAATAACAAAAAAGAAATCGTTAAATATGAGAGATATCATACAACATGCTGACTACTAATTAATAAGCTCCATTAATATAAAAAGAAAAACCAGGATATCTAGGAAAGGAATATCTACCCATTAAAGTCTGAAAATATACAGAATAGTCTGTATAAGTGAAAATCAATGTTTTGTATTAGTCCTCTATGCGTTTCGAAACCATTGATCAGATTGTGAAGAAACTATAGCACACGGTTTTGAGATTGCCAACGATGGTTCCTAGCCAAAAAAAACTATATACTTACGGTGGTATTGCAACGTATGCCATTAACAGCTTGTAACTATTATAAATTTGACCCCACTTTTTGGCAGTCGGGTAAAAAAATCTTCTTTATAGTTAAATTAGAAGGTAATTACAATTTTATAACAGCAGATAAGGCGAGTTTAATTACGTAATAAATACAAGGACTTATATTTATTGAAATTGTAAGAACCATTAAGCCCTTGAACCTTGATGTTTACTGCGATATTTATAACCATAATACAGAAATCATAAACGGATATGGACGTAGGTCACGCATTAATTATTTTTATTCCTCTTTTCACCGTTGTAATGCTCTCGGTCACGTGTGAAATAACGATACAGCTGATTAATGGCGGCCATTATTGTTTTATTGCGAATATTATTCGTTTATATAAATGTGTATGCGGATCCATGGTCATGGGGATCATGACCCCCACCTGGACCCCAGTATTAGTGCTCTGCCTAGATCTGGGACCCATCCTCATCTAGGTAGAGCACTAATTATAAGTGTTAAACATGATGATGATTAATATAATATTAAATATTTTTATAACAATATAGATTGTATTTAAGTTCCTTTAATATTGACAGACGCGTTGGTGCAATGGTCACTGCAACTGACTAAAGCGCTAACGGTCGCGGGTTCGATCCCCGCTCACGGCAAACGTGTGTATTGGCCATACAGATGTTTGTCGTGGTCTGGGTGTTTGTGTTAGTGTTGTGAGTGTTTCCGGACCCCCGACACAAGGTCATGAGATCTTAATGGGGACCGTTGAGTGTGATGCGTTATTTATTTATTATTTATTATTACCTTTAATATTGAATGATTTTAATATAATTTGTATGGTTGAAGAACGTCCATAAAAACGTACCCATCGAAGTAGAAGAAGAGATAACTTTTTACCTGTATCGATTAAAATCAATCTTAAATTATTACTTCTTGTGACTTGACCACAACTAGGTCACCCCCCTGGTGGCGAAGCTGGATCCGCCCTTAAATTTAAAACACATTTTCCATCAACTTTAAAAAAGAAGGAGGTTCTCAATTCGTAGTGGTTTTTTTTTAATAAACAAAATGTTTTTTTTATTTGCAATGGTGTGAGGGTACTTTGGTCCTATAGAATTTTTATCAAAATCGGTTTAGTAGTTTGGTTTTAAAATGAAAATAACAGGAATAAGTATTTTCCAAAAAAAATCTTTCATATATAAAATAACTTACTAAAATACTAGTATTTGTATTTGTATTGTATTTGTTATAGTGAGCTAACCTTAAAAGATAGACATATGCTTTCGAGGACTTTTTTTTAGAACTTTTAAAAGGGAACAATTCTGTCATACATGATTTTTGCGAAACTTTAACCGTTTCAGCTTTAACAGCTCTCTCAATAAGAAAATATCCCCCGATTTTGTAACATTCTTCATTGGTGCTCCGCTCCTTTTGGTCATAGCGTGATAATATATAGCCTATAGCCTTCCTCGATAAATGGGCTATCTAATACTGAAATAATTTTTCAAATCGGACCAGTAGTTCCTGAGATTAGCGCGTTCAAGCAAACAAACAAACAAACAAATTCTTCAGCTCTATATATTAGTATAGATAATAACAAACAACAATTTGAAAGTACATATATGTCTATATAAATAAGGGGAAGAGATCAAATACTACATAATGAATAGCATATAAAAATATATTACTGGACGACCTAACTACTTTTTTACAGGAAATTTGCGGTGGCGTATTATACGCAGAAAAAAAAACAGAAATGTGACAAACACAATGTCTTACCGTCGCAAAATAAAACGAAAAAAATATTTCAGTCCGATTTCCTAAAATCGCTTCACATTAAGACCATGAGATCATCGAACTGAAGCGATCAATCAAATATCCACAAAAACTCTGTCACTTTTATTGCTATTTCCAAGTAGCGCAAAAGATTTATAACTACCATACCCCCGTGACTTTGTACACCTGTTACAATCATAATTTGTGTACATTTAGATAGAATTTACATAAACAACATAACATTTCAAATGTTTTTATGTATTTTCATTCATATATATTTTTATTGACATATATGTTTCTTTTAGGTATATCCCTTCAGTTCATGCGTGTGTCACTGAACTTATCCTAAATAGCAGGCCACTAAATGGTTTAAATTACAATTAGGCCCGGTAGATGGCGCTGTTATTATTAAAAATACAACGTGTGTCGGATCCACTAATATTTCTATAAAATAAAAATATGTATCCAATACATTGACGGCATAGTTAGAATTAGTATCGGATAACCATATAATGACTGTTCGATAGTGTTCGAAAGCCGTCATCCACACATTTGCGCCCCAACGATCGTTAGTCATGCTTTCAACGTCAAAACGAACTGGTACGTTGACGGGCTATCCATTTCCTTCGACCATTTACTATTGTCCATAACGCAGCATAATACGTCATATATTTTCTGGCTAATAAATTTCAACGATGATGAGTTAAAACGGACATCAATTCTGAGACGACTTGAGCGACTCTGACAAGTGATTTCTTTTAGTTGTAGCCTATTTATTATTCTCCGTAACTCAGTATTATATGTCATAAAATTTTTTGGTTTATTTTCAAATATGATGCGCTAATAAAGTCATCAATTCGGTCGCAGATTCCTAAGCCTTTTATATCTTATTTTTTATATAATGTTAACTATAAATAGTTATTCATTTGTACTCTGATGCAAAAATCATTATAAACAGACATCAAAATTATATATTATCTGAATTTTGAATCCGCTCCAGGCAATCTACTAAATCAGATCAGCATGTTAAAGATTTAACACGCAGACAAGCCAGTTTCTCGTTTATGGTATTAGCTCGAGCTTTGTTAATGTTAATCTAGCTTTCTACAAATACATGTGCCCTCTGTTGTGTAGGAAAGTATAGTGTAAGTTCAGTACTGTAAATTTCATCTATGGAAATATGACATTTTATTATGAAAATAGCAGGCAATTTACATGATGTAGTTATTACCGCCATGAATACCACCTAGTTATAATTGCGCTGCCGGCTTAAAAATAAATAAGACAAGGATTATACAAGAATTAGGGATGCAAGCTGTAATCAGTGGACAACACTTAGGCCCTATCATGCTATCAGGCAATTATTTTACAAAATATTTTAGCCTAATAATAAAGTCACCTTAAAGTACTATAACATGGCTATTGCAAACTCAATCTTTATTGAACAAGAAAAAAAATTTACATAAAGAAAAATCCTTATATAGTCGCATATCAAAAAATCAGTACAAAAGCGACTTATTCCGCAAAAGGGATCATACAAAAAAATATAATTAAATCTGTGTGCCATAGAGTTTTAGTCCTAACCGGTATTAAACGATGCGAAAACTCTGGCTTAAAAACCCGATAGTAAACAAATCGAAATGTTTTTAAAATACCAGAATCCAATTTGTGGAAACCGAGAAAGTTGGCACAAGTACACCGCGAATGAATCACAAAATCGATGTGCCGCCGGCGTGTAAACAAACTTGCTGCGTAAATCTTTTACTTTTACCGTCTAATGGTCACGTACTTTCCGATTAACATTCGAACCGAACTGAAACATGGGAACAGATAAGATTAACTGATATAGAAATTAAAAAGAAATGAGAAAGTATAAAATTCGTGATTTATAGATGTCAAACAATTTTGTCGTAAGAAAATTTGTTATCACTTTTAAGTTCATGGATATATTTTTAAATAAAACTGTTTTATTTAATAAATGATTTTTTACTAACATATAAACAAAACTATGACATAGTTTCTTTTATATATGAAAGTTTCATAGTGAACACAATGTAAGTACTTATTCGTTATATTTATAAGAAATATACTTTAAAATAAATGTGTTAAAAGGCATCTAAATAAAAAATTCCATATTTTATCTTTCTGTCAAAACTGGTTTTATAATAATTTATATTTTATTTAGAACTGACAAGTTATTAGAAAATTTAAACGTAAAATTCAAGTCTTAATACCCGCCGTCGCGTCACGCAAAAGTTATATATATAATGTATATTCAAAAAACATATATCGATTATTTAAATTGATACGAATTATTACGCAATTTTTAGACATATCTACTTCGTGGTAGTTGTACAGATAATAATATTTTTTTTAATATTAGTTTTATAAAATATTTTTCCAGTAATAATATAATTTTAACACCCCATATGGATCCCGTGCGGGGCGTAAAAGTTTACGTACGTGCAAGGCTATAATTTTCATGGATGTCGTAAAAAGACGCGCGTTCCGCCATGTTGGCTGTTTTGGCGGGAAAGCGTTGCTGTTATTTTTTAGAGGCACAAACTTTTCATTTTATAAAAATCTGTATATGTATGGTATCTTGTTATTTGGGAATTACTTTTATTCTTGTGGTACAAATAAAAAGAATTAGTACCTACAGATTAAAGATACTATCATATGTTATAAGTTCTTATTTTTTGATATGTCATTTTACATTCTGGAATGATGATCATATTGACCGACGTTGCTTAGCAACCAGCTAGCGATAGAGTTGACAAACGAGAATATATTTGGGCTAAAAAGTTACTTGACGAGATTGTGAAAGTTAGAAATGGTTACAGATTTTAACGTCAAATAGTATCATATATCTTATGGTTAGGTTATATAGGAAAAAATTTACCGATGATATTTATCATTGGTAAAAAATTTCATTTTTATTATTTATCTATAAAAGTTTAATCGATAAAAGTTTATACAAAATAATTTGTTTATATTTAACAGCAATTTAATAAAACACGTTAGAGTCATTTATAACGTTACATTGAAATATAAGCTAAAAAAAAATTACAACAATAAACGAAATTAGCTAAAAGCATCAAAGAGTTTTCTATAGATAATTTATATTTGATGTTTGCTTTTAACATTTTAACAATGGCAATATATTCTTGCTACGTACTACTAAGTGGTTAATGGTTTGCCGTAACCGTTCTTTATACGAAACCTTTAACAATTAGTTTGACATTACTTTTGTTAAATTTGATTCCGGAAAATATGTTTAGATAAACGATTTTTTTTAATGTTATTCCGGTGATTATTTTATGTTCAAGATAGTATTCTAATAATGAAAAAATATCTCGCATTTTACTTTTTATTAGACACTAAATTTCATTTAGTTATATGAATAACAAAATATTTGCTGTTTTTAGATATAATTAATATTGTTTCCATACCTCAAAATATTATAATAAAAAATACATTTAATAACTTAAGTGGTAACTCTAGTCAAAAACGAGAATTCCCATGTGCAGCGAGAATGCATGTCTGAAATTTTCAGTGCAATAAATCCATTAATTTTGCGACGCAGCGAAACGTCACTAATCATCCTTCCAGACTAGATTTTAATAAGGATCGAGCTCCGAACACATTAATATTCCCCGAAGAAATTATTCAAATGAGATTTCGAAGTAAAGGAACGCGTTATAGGGTGGACATGTCATTCATTTGACACTCGCCCACGAGAGTTATTACTAGGCAAAACAATCCATGTTTACTTAATATATTCGGGAGCGGACAGGGTGATAATGGAATTTAGTTTTTGATGGTACTGATGATGAGTTGTTTGTAGTATAACGTTACCTACAGTTCTGTGGTAGAGCATTGCTTTACCCTACTGACTACAGCTCGTGTACGGGTTGGCTCATCAGGTGCAGTACCTACTCATACAGAAAACCAATTTGAAGGAGCTAATATAGCTAGGAATGACCATGGGGGCGGTTACCACATAACGTCAGGTGACCTGCCTACTCGTTTGCCCGCTATATAATGAGAAAATATACACTAATGACATCTTACCATTTAGTAAGTTGAATCATAAACTGTAATCGACGATCTATTGATATGATAATCAATGTTTTTTTTTTTTAATATTCAAAAACGTTTACGAATTATAGTAAAAAATAGATCTTAAAAGAGAATTGCGGGTATATATTCAAAGTCTTTATATCGATACAAAATTCATAATGTTAGAAATGACCTTAGTATATTTGAAAATCTTCTTACTTAAAAACTTTGAACGAAAAATTGCAAATTCTTTTTAATCTCCTGTATGCCTCACAAAGGAAGAAAAGGTAACATATTAAGACCTTTTAAATGAGATAAGATAATTAATATGTTAAACAAAAACAATACCACTACGATTGAAATCAGAAATATTTTAATTGAGACATAGGAATAAATTCCTTGCGATTCGGCGTAATTGCACACATGTCGGTGCATGCTGCCTCGACCGCAACCATTTCGAACGATTTAACGAGATTAAAACATTTATAAAATCGTGATACATTTAATTGGAATATTTTCGAACCAACACCACAAAAAAGAGGAAAAACGAAAATGCGGACATTTTGAAATATTTTTTTTGTTCTGTGAAAAGAAAAATTGTTATTTATTTTATTTAAAATAAGATTACGGTATAGTATTTTTAAAACAGATAAACTAAAATGTCTTACAAAGTAGTTTAGTTTAGTTTAGTTTCTGCAATAATAAGTAACAAATTAAGAAAAAAAAATTTACTGATATTTACGCGGATTTTAAATAAAAGAGGTAAAAGCTTTGAAAGCCTCCAGAATAGTTCTAAATATAGATAATGTTCTGATGGATAAATTCCGAGCGGAAGTCCATAAAATACAACAAATTGTTGCAATTATTGTACACATTTTAACAAGAACAAGATGATTGATAACAAGAAGTTAAACACTTATTTATAAAAAATAATATTCGCTATCGTGTAAAGTTTTACAGAGTAGGTACATGAAATAATTAACAATTTTCATATCAAATCGTCCACAAAGTTTGGTAACAATAAGTATCATAAATGTAATATAATAAAGATACATTCCCTCGAGTGTTATTATACGCCCAGAACAATTTAAAGCCCCCTAGCCTCAAGACGTCTTGACAAGGTGCTGTCGGTTATTTCAATGAATCACGCCAAAAAAAGTTTAGTAAACTTCATCAAGGGGGTTCCCCCCTTTTATATTTCCCCCCAGTTATTTTAAACATAACTGCCTGAACAGGGCTACTTAATACACGATTGCAATTTTCATTGTAGCTTTATACTGTCATAGTTTGGAGAATATGAAAATCTTAACACTGTACTCGTACAATTAGGTATGCAAAGTCCTGTCTAAATTAAATATTTATTATGCGTGGAACAAAATATTTAAAAACAAAAACAGCAAAAAAAATCGCATCACACTCAACGGCCCCCATTAAGACCTCGTGGTCTTGTGTCGGGGGTCCGCAAACACACACAACACTAGCACAACCACCCAGACCACGACAAACATGCGTATGGTCAAGGAGGGAGAAATTAGAATTTATAATACTTTGTTAAAGCAGGCGTGACGTCAATATATATAATAAAAATGTTTAAGCACTTTAAAGAAAACTTTATCAAAAACGCATAACAGTTTCAACGTTATATTTAATAATATTAGTAACCGAATTTTGTTGTTGTGTAATGTTATAAAAATTAATTGCCGTATTAATCTCGCAAAAACTCGCAAACGTCTCGATCGATTTGAATATTTTTTCTTGTTTAGTTAACATCTATACTGGAGCGGTTTAGGCAAAATGAAAATAAGGAGAAACCCAAAGAACACAGCCAAAAAATCGAAATTGGAAATTTTGTATGGGATTTGCTAGTTATGCAAAGTTACAATTAAATCAATTTTAGGTCTTAGGTAACAAGTTTACTAAGTTATCCAGAAAACAGATAAATATAGCTAAGCAGGTACCTTCTAATCCTATTATGATTTTAGTATAGCATAAAATAATAGTATTGTTTTTTATATTTTTGTTAAGCAATTATTGTATTAAGAATATAAAAAAAAACATTAATAACTAAGTAAAACAACAAACGAACCTCTTCAGCGAATTGAGAAAACTGGATGGGATTCACTTGTATAAATATCTGAAAATAAACATAGGAAAAATTAATATGTTTTTACCTATCCATAAAAATAATATAGAAACTATATTTTATTGTATACGATGGACACATAATTATGTAATGAGACCACAGAGCTTTAGGTACAATTGGTGGCCTTGTCGCTAAGTAGCGATCTCCATATCTATACATATATAATTATGTGTCCTGACTGACTGACTACCTGAGTGATTCATCAACGCAGAGTCTAAGCGGCTAAGGCTACAAACTTGAAATTTTAGCAGTCAATACCTTTTATGTTGTAAGGATTCACTAGGAAAGGATTTTTTGGAAATTGCACTCTTAAGGGGGTAGAAAAAGGTGTCAACGGTTGTATGAAAACTCGTCATTAGCAAAGTAAGTAATGAAATTTCATTGAAATACTTCTGGTTAGAAATAAATTCACATTTATATCGTTTTTCAAAATTAAGGTAAACTCGTAAAACAAATATCTAAGAGGGTAAACTAAGTGAAACTTTACATAAAACGGGCGAAGCTAGGACGGTTCGCTAGTCATCAATATAATCCATAGTTATTATTAAGCCAGAATTAACACTTAACAGTGTAGTTCTCAGACTTTCATAATTATTTATATAGGTAATGTTGTTGTTTTTCATTATTTTACACTTGTAAGAATTTATTCCCAGTGCCTATTTTTTACATCCGCAGTTTCTGTAACGTTATAACGTTTTATGTCATTCACGCCTAAGAAAAAATGATCATTTAGAAACATTTACATTGAATGTTATTTTTCTATTTATTTTACTTCATTGTACGAATCAAAGAAAATACTACTGTTTCCACAGATATGTATAATAATGTGATCAAGCTACAAAAATAATTTGGAGATATTGATGTATTCTAATAATGCGTCATGTTTTTAACATTATTCAACAAAATTTAACGTCATCTAAACTATAATAAATAAGTCCGGAAAAAGTTTCTTACTTTATTGTTTCGAATATTATAGTTTCCTAAATATTTTGCAATATGTATTAATCTAATATATTTGAAAAACTTATTATTAGATACAACTTATCATTATACCGATCTGCTTTTAATTCATTATACCGTTTATCAATTTAGAAAAGAGAAGATGGATATAATAAACGTCTTCAAATAATTTTTTTTTAAATAGGTTTGACGTCTTTAGTCGCCAAAACCAAGTCTATGTGGCTCGACATAGTATTGTTTATTATATAATCGGTCTAATAGTCTATAATATTAGAAGTAATAAACTGAAAATATATGATAATATAGTAGAAAACATACTGTATAAAATCAATATATAGCAATGATAGAAAAAATATGATTAACACGCACTATATAACAACTATGAATTAGTTACATACTACTCAGAGTACTTAGACCCAGTAACAAGACTAGAATATGTTAATTCGTACAAATCCGTGTTATATTACTGCGAAATCCCGGGACACGTATATCGAATTTGTCACTTCCAATCCTACCGAAATAATAAATAGTACGTTATACGCTTACCAACTTTGATAGGAAAATTCGCTACAATGATACAATATCATTTTAGTGTTATATATTTTTACCACGTGCTTATAAATATCTTTACTAACATTATTTGAATGGTATTATATAGATGATAAAGATGCTTGGATTTAGTATAACCTGGATTCACACAGGGTATTTAATGTATTTGTAACTTATAAATGTATGTACCCATCGTAAAACTTTTAAAAAGAGTAACTATCGAGTTTCTTGCCGATTCTTCTCGGTAGAATCTACATTCCGAACCGGTGGTAAATTAATTAATTAATTAGTGTTTTCTTTTCTTTTGTTTCTGTATTGACGATTCAAAAGTGCTTGTAAAAGCCTACTTGAATAAAGCATATTTTGATTTTGATTTTGGTTAAACGATAAGCTTGACTGTTTCGATGTTTAAAATCTTTATTTAAAGTAATGTTCTTTCAAACTGTCATTAAAATACGAGATAAATTATATCAGAGCTATATTTTATACACTGCTCGAATCAATTTTGAATAAAACGTTAGAGCAACCCCAAAATAAAAAAGGCTGATAGGTCAAAAACAATATTAGACGAGTCCAAAATGCCCAGATCAATAGTGAGTGCATGCGGTACGGTGTACGGCGTACTAAGGGTACAGTACGTGCAAGGGTCCTCCCCTCTGACTCATAAAGAGGGTGGCGGCTCCCTCTCACTTTTGAGGGTTTGGTCGATATAGCTCTCTTTTGTTTTCGCACTTCGAACTCATAGTGTCTCGTTCTAACTTGATTTTTAGATAGTGGTAACTATTTGCTTAAATGATCTAAACGAGTATCGGAGTCTGTTTTTCTCGAAATAGCATTCCTCTTTTATCTTATGAAGTCAATTTTAAAGGAAAGAGGCTGAATTCTTAGCAATAGGAGAGTTTTGTTTCTGAATCTGTTTTTTTTTTTTGTTTTCTATTTTACTTGTATTTTAAACAAGTTTATACCTTAAAATACATTATATTGCTATCACCTAATCGCAATTTTCTTTAATTATTTTATTAATTTGACATTTACGATTCATCAATTAAAATTTCCTACGTAAGAAAACGAGCAATGAAAAATATTAGGTCTGGCGATTTGTTCCCTTGTGTTTAGGAATTACCCTCTAAAGCGAGAAGGATACTCGTAATGTTTATTCTCGTAACTGATATAAAACAAACCAGTAACCAGGTAACAGTTGCCAAGGTAATCGTACATAAGCTGTTATTTTAAAAAATAAGTCAGTGACTTTTAACTAAATTATTTTTGGTGTAAAAGCAACGATACAATTTATGTACGCCTTTATGAAAGTCCGTGGGCACAACTTACAAGTGTAATTTTCGCCTAACAATAAATATAATAACACCAAAAACATACGATGCCCACCTTTCGGTATTGGTTTCAATAGTATGCAATCAAAAATTATTGATTTAAACATAAAACAAATGATTTCCAAATGTTCTATGACCTTTTCCAACCACAGGGGTTTAATGTAATAAATTTTGTAGCACTACCCCCAAAATTTTATGACTTCGGTCATTGAACTTAAGGGTGCAATATGATCATTGGACAATTACAAATTTTGTTTGAAGTTACATCTGTTCCTATTAGAATTATGTTACGTATAAATATACACATATTTAACATTTTAAATATATTTTTATTTATAGAAAAAACACATTGAAAAAATAATTTATTTTAAAAATACAAAATTTAACCAGTGCAGAAAAAGCAACACATCATGGCTCTACATACTTCCATACATAAAATACAAGGACTCCACACAGCGACTGCTAGTAAAAACAATATTATATCCGCAAATTGCTTCCACACGTTCACAAGAGACAAAAAGTGAGGATAGAACCATGGACATCTGTCATAGATAGATAAATATGGTCTTTTTCTGAGAGAAGCCATGTAAAGACTACACCCAAAGTCAAGTCGTTCACGAACACGCTTCGGTTTGTACGGCTTAGGTAATCGGCGCTTGGGATCTTTATCAGCAATGTGTAATAGAAAATTCGTTATTGCATATCTTTCTAGAGTAGTTTTCACTTTTTTAACTCCTCTCATAGCTAAACACCTAAGTCTTACACGTCTAGCCGTAGCAGCAACACCACTATCATCGAATGCAGATTTCAAATGACGTTCTATCAGCTTAGGATTTTCTTTCATAGCCTTAAGAGTATTATAAGCTTGTTTGGGATCAGAAGCACATCTAGCAACTGAACGCAATATGTCAGTACAAGCTGTTATGCCTAACTTTCCAATATCTATAGCAGATTCAGCTGCTAATACTAAATCGCCAGCCTTTTTATTAATTCTTTTTTCCATTTCTTTATCTTGTTTCCGCCGCTTTTTTCTACGAATAAGATCATCTTTATTTTGTTTTTTTAGAAGTATAGCGCGATGTTTTGCTTCCCTCAATTCCTTTTTTGCTTTGATCTTTTTTTTTCTTTTAGCCTTTTCCTGTTTACAAATACACTGTAATTTGTCTGGACTAATTGCAATAGATCTCATAGTTACAGATTCACGATCACATATCGGACTACCACAAACACAACGTTTCCAGTAGATTTTATTATTTTTCATTTTACGTAAATCTGCCTTTATTTTCTGATTCTTTTTCGAGCAAATGTAGCTGCCACAAGTACATGGTTTTCCAAGAGTCGGTGTGTTAGCTTTCGAACTATCAAATAACTTTCCTAGAGTTCTACAAATCTTAGAGCCCTTTGCAGCTACATGTATATGGGCACCGGTTTTATTTTGTTTAAAAAGACATAAACAACATCGACAGGATTTCTTATGCGACTTATTTAATTTATTCTCAACTTTTATACTTTTTTTGCTTAATTTTGTGACATTATCAATAACTTCTGCTTTGTTTATAATATTATAGTCATCGCAGTTTAACTGCATTTCAAATAGTGGTTTTTCTTTATGTTCCCCGCTACATATATTATCGGTATTTCTATTAAGTTTAAACATACTGATTATTCGTTTGTTGGGATATTTAAGAATTCTTTTGTTGTTTTCATTAATCGAATGGTCGCCTCCTGCATTTTGCAATTCTACTTTATTAATTTTTCTGCCACAAGAGCTGCAATACTTATAATATTTATGAAATTGTTCGTAATTTCTATCGCGTTTTAAGTATTTCTTATCAGGTTTCAAGCGTTTTTTAAAATTTGGTGGTTCATCTAAAAAATTAGCGTTAGGCGTCAGATCAACGAATTGTACTTTTAGAGGTGACAATAATTCTTTACCTTTTCTTAATTTTTCTTGTCTTTTATTTTGACAATGGACACACATTATCTCATAATTTCCTTGTTTTTGATTTATAGAATGTGCCTGAATGCCATTATAACTTTCTGCATTGGGTGTCACTTTTAAAGATTTTAAGTTGCTTGCTTGCTGAAGTTTATTGATTTTTTTTAAAGTATCATTTTCGCCGGTTAATTTTTGATCAACTCGCGATGTCACAGTGGGATATTTCATGCATTTATTTTCACATTTGTTATCTATTTTGAGACTTTTTGATTTCTTTATATTTATATTTTGATTTACAAGTTGTCGCATTGGTCTTCGGTCACTCTTAGAGCTTTTTATATTTTCAAAACATATATTACATCTCTGCTTTGGTTTCTCACCATGTAATTTTTCGGCATTATTAGAACTGTTTTTTTTATTTGAATTCTTAGTATTTATTAAGTTATTGCTTTTTGTTTTTTTCGTAAACAGAGCAGCACATCGACACAAAAATCTTTTAAGAGATGTAGACTTTTCTTGTTTATTGTCATTAATAGGCTTTTTATTATAATTTATATTTCTTCTGCTTTTCTTCTTTTTTAATTTCTTACCATTGTTTGTTTTGTTTACTTCTATAGTTTTGTTTTTAATCAAAAACCTATTTTGCACGGGAAGTAATGTTTTACTACTATTCTTTTTGAATTTATTTGCTGTGTATGGAAATATTGTCTCCATTTCAGTAGAGTTTATAATTTCATTTTTACATGGACAAATATTGCGAAATGAATTTAAATTTTTATTTTCTTTTAAGTACTTTTTATTTACTCGAGTTGCAACTGATCTAACAGAAGAATAAGTTTTCTTTGATGACCTCTTAGATTTATGTTGAACAGCTACTCTTCTTATCTCAAAAATTTGAGGATACTGTGGAGATCTACTTAGTAAATTTAAGTTTTTCTCACGATATTTTGAATGTACATTTTTTTGTAACTTTAACGTGCAAAAACACCGGTTTAGTGCATTTTGAACTTCTAATGTTTTATCTTCTGTTTTAATAACCTTTGCTTGAGATCCACGATTATGTATAAATGCTGGCTTGGTGCTAATATTTTTATCAAAAACATTATCCTTAAAATTATTTCTGGGTATATTTTTATTGATTCTTAATAATTTTTGGCTTTTTTCAAGTGTATTGTCTTTATTTTTTGGTGTGGTTTGTTTGTAAAATTCTATATTCAAACTTATGTTAGACCCAATTTTAACAGCTTGCTTATTCAAATTATTATTCAATTTAGGTATATCTATTATTCTATTTCGTTGTTGAAGAGATTTTTTTCTTAATTTTAGTGCCGAATTTTTATTGCCATCTCTTTCTGTATTGTTTGAAATACTTTGGTTTGGTTTTGTATATGAATATAACGTTTGCTTATGTTGCTGTGTCTTTATTGGGCCTTGTACTTTTATTGACTTCGAATTAACTTTATCAGTGGCGGATAGTTTAGACATATTAAATTTATCCTTCAACTCTATTTTTAAAATTCGTTTCTGTATGCGTTTTTCACATTCATTGGGATCGCATTTTCCAGGCAAACATACATTAGGCTCACATTCATATGGTAATAATTCTTCTTGGGTTGAAATATTTCGATTTATTCGATGTGGTTTAACTTGGTGTTTGATCACTTCAGAGTTCAAATAAGGCTTAGTATTTTTGTGTCTATCTATTTTACGAATTTTAAATACACATAAACATTTTCTCAGAAAAGTAGGCGTTCTTATTTTGTTGGTTATTTTATTTTTGTTTCTTGTTTTATGTTCATTATATTTTTCTTTCTTTTGTAAGTTCAGTGCCTTCAGTTGCGGGCAATTGGATACGACACATGCTTGCTTTTGTAGTTTCAACATACAAAAACATCTTTTCAAAATTGAATTATCTAGGTTAGGTTTTGTTATTTGGGATTTTGTTTTTAAAGGTTTGCTTAGTTTGTAAACTTCTGATGTCTTGTGTTTGGCGTTTAATATTTTTAAATTATTTAACTCCTTTGATTCTTTATACGGTTTAGCACTATCCTTGTAAAATTCAATATTAAAATTAAAATTTGATCCAATTTTCACAGCTTGTTTCTTTAAATTAATTGATGTTTCTTTTTTTGAGGATGGACTTTCGTCCTTATTAAACGATTTAAATTGATTTTTTCTTGTCTTTGATTTTGCTTTACGTGCTGTCATTGTACTAGTAGTGTTTGTTTTGTGTAAGAAATTTGTAGTACCGCCAAAATTTTTATGTCTTTTCTTTATTCTTTCTAAGCATTCAATGGGATTGCATTCTCCAGGTATACATATCTGTGGCTCGCATTCGTAGGGTAACAAATTGGCATGTGCAAGCTGCTTGGGAGTTTCCGTTCCTATACTTGAGGTTATGTTTTTTAAAATTACACGCTTTTCAGGTTTAAATTTTTTTAAAAACATTGCTTTGTGTCTTTTGAGAAGAGGTGAAACGTTTATCATTGTCGACTGAGACTTCGTTACTTTTGTATTATTTTTTTTAAACTTGACTTGCTTGTGCTCCCAATTTTGTGCTTTGGATTTATTAACTTTTTCTTTTTTTTGGGGTATTAATTTTATATTTGTAAGTTTAGGTTGTTTATACATTTCAAAACCAACGTTATTTTTGGAAAATTCAATGTTAAATTCAAAACTGGAACCAATTTTTACTTTTTGTACTGGATGTGATTCTTTATTTATGTCATTGTAATATGTGTTTTTCTTATAATTTTCAATTATCTTTGCCTGAGTTTTACGTTTAGATTTTTTCAAAGGTTTTGTTCCACTACTAACAGAAAATTTTTTAGGCATTTTAGTCAAACTTCCAACTTCTTTATCACCCTGCTGCTTCCTTCTTATTTTCATAATTTTTTCACATTCATAAGGATTACATTGATAAGGCACACATATATTGGGCTCACATTCGAAAAACTTCGGGATATTTAAAGGATATTTGTCTTTTTTCGTCATAACACTTTTAGTACTTAATTTAATACCTTGATTTTTTTTCTTTTCCTTTGCTTGTACTTTTGACACATTTGAATACTTATTATAAAGTTGTAATGTACAAAAACAACGTTTTAAAAACTTTTTGCTTTCTGTGGAATGATCCGTTTTACGAATTAGATCTATCTGAGATCTTTGTGAACGATTTGTAACTGTTCTACTTTTTATTATATTCTTATTTATTTCCTTACTATTTTCTTCTTTTGATTGTATATGATTCTGTTGTAAAGGTATATTCATATCATATTTTGGCTGCTTATCTTTATAAAACTCTATATTAAAACTAAAATTGGATCCAATCTTCACAGCTTTTCGATTAGAATCCTTCAAATGTGACTGTGAAAAACTTTTCTTCTTGATATCTCTGCCCTTTTGTCTGTTTCTCAATTGTGTTTTAGCGTTTTTCGTTAGGCGTTTATCACTATTACTATAAATAGAACGCGTATTTTTCGTTTCAGTAGTTGTTGATCCTTGTGATTTAGTTTTATTATTTCTTCCTTTAAGAATTTTATAACATTCGTATGGATTACATTCCCCCGGTATACAAATTCCAGGTTCACATTCATAAGAGTAGCGCTGATAATCATTAAGCTTTGTTTTAGTTACATTTTGAGTATTTGTTTTTTTATGAAAACGGGGGACTTTATTTATATCGATTTCTTCATTCCTTGTCTTAAAAGTCTTTATTGATTTAAATAAACATAAACATTTATTTAAGAATGTAGGCTTATCCTTTAAATGCAAATCAATGTTTTTCTTTTTAAACCCCTTCAATTGAGCTATACAGAAACACCGTTCTGTAAAAGATGTTGTCATAGTTGAGGCAATCCGTGGAAATTTCTTAACTTCGGTATCTTTGTCTCGCAAAAATTTTGAATAGTGAGAAGTGTTTTGATCTTTCTTTTGTTTTTTAATTTCAGGTAATTTTTTTATTTGTTTTACTTTTTTCCTTTCTTTCAAATCTTTAGATATGTCTTGTAGCCCTGGAGGTGATAGTTGATCTTTAAAAAATTCTATATTGAAACTTAAATTTGATCCTACTCGTACTACTTGTCTTGAGGGTTTAAAATCATCGTGTTCAATTTTTTTTCTGCGTATCTTTACTTCACTGTGTCTTGGACTCTTTTTTGCTAAAAGGCTTTTCTGCGTTCCTTTAGAAAGATTTCCAATCGTTAAACTGGATACAGACTTTTTAGTTTGTATTGTACCTATACCAGATTCTTTTGTATGTTTATAGAACTGTTTTCTTTTCATTATTTCTAAGCATTGATACGGATCGCAGTAACCTGGATTACATATATTTGGTTCACACTCATATGGTTTTAACGAGTGTGCTAAATTAAGTGGCTTAAAAGCTGTATTCTGTGCTCTATTGACAACTGTCACTTTACTTAAACTTGGTTTCATTGTATTTGTTAAAAGTTTTTTATTGTTTTTTGTAGCTTGTACATTTTTGTACCACCTGCCCTTCTTTTGTAATTTTAATGTACAAAAACATCTTCTTATTCTAGGTGCAGTAGCAGAGGCTTTATGTGACAATTTGTCGATTACCGATTGCGAGTGTTGATTATATGTAATATTGTTCTTCTTTATACCAATGTGTTTTAATTTTTTCGATTTACTTTCTTCTAATTTATCTGATTCTGCATCGGATGTGTATTTTGATACAATTAAATTATCTACATAGTTTTTATTTTTTGACAATGACGATATATTTTTACTGAAGTCTATATTGAAACTAAATGTAGAGCCTATACTAACTGATGATTTACCGGGTTTGGAAGAGTCTTTGTTATTTTTATAAGCGTGTTTTGAAAAATTTCCAGTACTAAATGGAGTAGCTTTTTTTGATTTTTTATTAGAAATATTTTTATTTGCCAATTGTAGGTTCATTGTACAAAAACACTGTCTAACATATTGATTTAAATTTGTTATTTCCGTTTGTTTTAAATACATCACTCTGTCTTCTATAAAACTAAAATTGGATGTCCATTTATCAGTTGTATCTAAAGAATTTAAACTACAAGATTGTGATAACTTTTCCACAAAAGATAAACCTCCTTGGGAATTAATTGGCTGGACATGGTTTAGACTAGGAAATTTATCTTCTTTATGATTGTCATCAATGACAAACAGTTTTCCACTCGAGGTATGTTTACATACATTGGAATTCTCGCAAGTCAAATATGGCTTCAGCTCAGTCATCGCTCTATTAATTGTATATTCTCTAGGAACTATAATAGGTTGACGTTTACGGTATTTTTGTAAATTTAATGTGCAAAAACATCTTTTTACAAAATGTTCAGCCATGGAAGCTTTATGTAATTTTCTTTCTTCTTTTAGTGTTGTAGTTACATTAGCAACATTTATTTTATTATTTTCTCTTCTGTTGTTTTTTATTTTCATGGGCTGCTGTTGAACAGTCTCTTTCATGCGAGATTTTGAGTTTATTTCCTTAATCGGTGCTTTGGTTTTATTGAATTCGATATTAAAACTAAACGAAGAATCTATTTTAACAGCTTGATTCATTTTTCCACCAGATGTGTATCTTTTGAATTTACTAGAAATCATCTTGGGTTTTGCTAAAGATTTGCGATCTTTTGAATAAGGTTTATTGGATTGAACATTAACAGTTTTCAATGATTTTTTAGAATATGTAGTGCTCGAAACTGACTTATTTTCTGGATTTTCTGTACTCGAACCAACCTCTTTTAAATATTTGTAACGATTATTGATTCGTTCCAAACATTCATAAGGATTACATTCTCCAGGAATACATACAAATGGTTCACATTCAATTGCTTGTAAAGGTCTACTATTCTTTGTCCTAGTACTTTTATTAGATGTTACAACATTTGAATGAATATTATCAATATAATTTTTGCTACTTGTAAGTATTTTCTTTTGTTTAGTTTTAATATTCTTTTTATCTTGTAATTGTAGTGTACAAAAACATCTTTTAAGAGTAGTTCCAAAGGCAGTTTTTTTATAAAATTTTTTGTTCAAAGGAATAATTTTTGCAGACTTTTGATCCCGGGTTTCTTTATGCGATGATGGATGAGTTTCGTTCAATGTTCTTTTAAAATTAATCGGCCTTAATATATGTGGGGATTTCATTTTATGAAATTCCAAATTAAAGCTGAAAGTAGATCCAATTCTAACAACTCGGTGACCATTTTTATAAGCACTGGCGTTGTTTATTTGTTTCGTCCGCTTGTGTTTTATTTTATTAAGTTTATCTTTAAATTTACCACTTTTATGAGAAATTAACGATTTTACAAATTTAAGTTTCACAGACGACTGCTTTGGTTTAAATGTATTCAAACTTGAAGTAGATTTATTTCGTCCAGAATTGTATCTCTTAGCAGAACAGTCACATTGTATTGAACGGTGTTTACTTTTTGCCTTTCTAGCAGATATTAATTTTATACATTCATACGGATCACAAGAATCTGGTAAACATACACCAGGTTCACATTCATATGGAAGCAATAATTGTTTGTTTTTCAACTTTTTTTGTCCCCTTTTCGTAATTTTTATTATGTTCGGGTAAGTGTAGTAAGTATTTGTTTCAACATTATTTAACTTCTGATTTTTCATTTTGCATTCCATCAAATTACATTTGTTGCTAATTATACAATCCATAGGTGTACACGGATCACTAACTGAACTTAATGTCATTGCGGATTTTTCCATGGTCGGTTCATCTTTCTTGATTGTAGTGTCAGTTTTGAATTTATTTCTTTTATATTTCAATTTTAGAGGACAAAAGCACCGCTTTGAATTATCTTCACCTGCTTTTATAGTTTTCTTCGCATGTTCCAACATTATTTGAGAACCTCGCTGCCGTTTACTTGCAGTTTTAATTTTAGTATCTTTTATAAATCTTCCATCATTGTTTTTCATTAGCGATTGTTTTGAATAATTAGGTAATCTTTGTAAATTTATCTGAGATGTATTCTTAGAAGGCTCGGCTATATTTTTATAAAATTCAATATTGAATGTAAAAGACGATCCTATTCGAACGACTTGCTGTCGACTCTCGGGTGTAATCTTTTCTAGTTTTGATTTAGGAGAAATATGTATTCCTTGTTTACGAGGAGGATTTACATTTAGGTCCTTGGTTCTGTTTTTGATAACTGATCTTACAGGCACAAGAGCACCTGATTTAACATTTTGAGTAATATGTTTTGATTTTTTACATTTACAAAGTAAATTTAATATTTTCTTGTCCGCTTCTTTAATATCTTTTTGAACTTTTTTTGATTTTTTTCGTTCTGTAGTAGAAACTTTTAACCTAGGCTTTGTGATTTGATGACTTCGTTGTGTATGCAGTATAGGTTTTTGTTCGTTTGCTACAACAGGCATACGTTCCTTTGATTGAACTTTAATGCTAGGATTGACTAATGGTTCCCAAATCGTTCTATCTTGGAAAATAAAACCTTTATTATTTTTGTCATATTTAGATTTAAAATTTCGTGATCTTGATTGTTTAAGCTTCACATAACATTCTTCTGGAAAACAGGTATCTTCAATACATTCTAAGTCACACTCCCAATCTTTTAGGATTATTTTTCTTTTAAGGTCGTCTTTAAATTTATTTATAGAATCTTTCTTTATTTGCGATATTAAATCTGTTTCGGGACATTCACATGTTTGAATACTATTATTTTTTGGAACGTTTTGTGACTTTTTTTTAATACTTATTTTAGATTTTATGTCGTTTTTTACCTTATTTAATTTGTCTAAAGACTTTTTTGTGTGAACATCTATTTTTTCTTGAATTTTTGTTTTTGATTCGGTAAGTTTTTTTACCCCTCCCATCACCATATTTTTAACCTGTGTATTAGAATGTCGTAACTTTTCAATTGATGACCTTGGTAAATGGCTAATTCTTTTGTATTGCTTATTTATTTCTTCATCAGTAGTTGGCATCAAATCGACAAGCGTTGTAGGATGATATGCGGGTATTTTTCTCAATTTTGCATTAGATTTTTTTTTTAGCATTCCACTGAATTTAAATGTGCAAGTACAAGGATCTGACTTTATTTGTTTGGTTTTAAATCGCACGCCTTTCTTTTTGTTCCCACCATTTTTTTCTCTTGTATGAATTTGCCTATAACCCCCAGGGAAGGCACGTTTCAGTCTTCGCTTACCAGTCGACTTATAATGTAAATTAAATTTAGAAGAACAGCTGCAACAGCTGCAACAACCGCTCAACTCTTTAGATTTCAAATTTTCACCTTTATCCACTAAATCAACTAATTCCAAAATGGCATCAGAATGATGTTGGTCATTTAATGTTTTGATTGACAATTGTCTATGAGGTTTGAAAATAGATTTTGTATCGAGGCTTATTGTACTACTAGACAATAACTGTGCCTTAATATTATCATATACACCCCTCGTTCTAACAAGTTTTTCAAGGAGTTTTCTTTCGCGGAGTGGAATGTATTTTCCATAATAAAGTCGATCGATTCGGGATCCCTGGGAGATGATGCGTCTTAAAGATGGGCGGTCGGATTCGGTTCTGTAGACGCAGGAAGTGCAGGAACAACTCTTATCCCCATAATCACTCACATCAGTCGTCTTCATAATGTATTGCTTTTTCTACATAAAAATTCTACAAAGACAACAGCTTCGAGTCGGATACACTGAACATATTTTTCATATCACCGTATCGCACAAGACATGCCACGATTTCGAACACCTGAAAATTCAGTTTAATATTAAGCGGCTAAAGTATTTCTTCAGTTGCGTTACTTGCTAAAAAGTAATATTATTAATGCTTATTTACAAAAAAAATACAATAATGCGGTTTTTAATTTAATGAATATAAAAATGAATGATATAAACACTCTATATTTCGCCCAAAAATTCATTTATTTTTATATAAGTTATTGATAATAATCATTATTAATAACAATTATCTTCAAGTATTAAATGAATAAATAAATGTAAAAAGATATTTTTAATCTATACTGATATTATATATTTATATAATAAAAAGAGAGCAAATTTTGTATGTGCATAGTGTATATACAGAACTAACCCTGTTTGAAAAATTATGGTACCATTGGAAAGGTACAGTATTCTAGATTGTCATAGGCTATATTTTATGTACATGCGTAGTGTTTTGAAAAAAAATCTAAATTAACGAGCGAAGTCGCGAACAAAGATTTACTATAAAAGTACACAAAGACAAATGTAAGTAAATATTAATTAGGTATTTAAAAATAAACAAGTTGGATTTACATTTATTTTTGGGTCAAATACTTATTTAGTGTGTAAAATTTAAAAATGTTTGGATAATAGGTATATACGAATCATTAGCTTTTGCTCACGGTTTCGAATCCGTGGTATGTTGATAAAAAAAATGTTTAATTGTACGTTGTGTTGGTTCTGACGTATTAGCTATATTACGGTAAAAGTTTCATCAAAATCTGTTTATCACATCAATCGAAGCATCAATATCTACACATAAAACTTATTTACGAGGTATGATTTCGAATAATGCTTACCAAACATAAACGGATACAAAACACTTCGACACATGCCGTCAGAAGTGATCTCTATAGTTATTGTCAGCTCTCCAACATTTTAGACATCGTCTTCAATAGAAGACGAAATTACAAATAGAAATATAAGAAAATACAATAAAGCGCGAAATTCGAAACTTTTGGTAAAGTTACTATGACAATTTAAAATATTATTGACAGAAAATTATTAAATGTTCATCATTACTGCCAGTTTTACTAAAAAGTTTTAAATTTAAAAACTCGTAGCAGGAAAAAGTTTTTAAGTAAAGCTAAATAAATGCATTTATAAATAAATCAAAATTGTAATACAATTAACGATAATTGTTTTAACCGTTTTAATACGAATTAATAAAAAAAGCTCTATCGTAAATCGGTATCTTGAAAGTTGTAGTAGATATTTATTCATCACGGAGGTTAGTGACTTGTGAGACACCTGCGTGACAGGTTGCACAAAAGTCGAATCCCGAAACAAACTTACCTTTTAAGTTTCAAACTTATATCCGAACAATATTTTCTAACAGTACACACACACAAAACAAACACAACACAATAATTTCACCACAAGTACACTTTAAAAGTAAGTCATAAATTAGTTATTCCGCGAGTTTAAAATGAAACTCCGCGCGACATGAACCGACTCCCACACTCGAGCAGTTCTATGAAACTAAACTAACGGACACAAGAGGCAAGCATATTGCAACGAAAGTCTCAAATATAATCGTTGTAGCGCCATCTATACAAAACTTTACTAACGAAAACGTTGACATTTAGTACTCATGTGAATGAAATAGTTTATACCGTACATAATAGATGGCGCTGTAAAATATTAAGTCTATAATATTTAAACCTTTTAAATACCATCAATAAAATATTTATTTTTATAAATAGGTTTTAGAATTCAAGATGAAATAATGATATTAACACATTCATTGCCATCGATATTGTTCTCATGTCAATAGAGATGCCGCCGTACATAAATGCACACACACTGGACGCATTCTCAGCATTACTAAATCACCTTTTCATAAAATAATTATTTTGTTAATTTTAATTAACCACTTCAAAATTCTATTTATCTGAAGATTGTGCACTGGTAATGTTAATGGATAATTTGGCTTAGTTTTTTTGAACATGCTAGGTGTATCAGTGGTTGGAAAGTTGTAATAAGCAGTTGAAATAAAAAAATAATGTTTGTAACATTTATAATATAATATCAGAACTTTGATAAATTATAATTAAAAATTTTAGACTTATTCACTATTTTCACTTTCAGTATCTGACTCACTAGATGGCCACATTTTTCTCGTATCTTTTTCATTACCAGCAGATTCTAGATATTTATTCTGTGCTTCAATTACACTTTTACTATCTGTACAATTCGAATACATATCTAAAGCTTCAGAATTTAATTCTAAAAATGAATGTCCCCATGAAAACTTGGATAGATAAAAATTTGCTTCTTTCTTATGACCTGTGATATACATTGCCGCAGCTAAAGCTTCTACACAACTGAGCTGATATGGCTTTCCGTAGTTTATAGGATTTGCTGCCACTAAAAACGGTAATAACCTTGGATGGGGCGATTTCATCCGTTGGAATGGGGTTTCGTCAATTTTTGCCCATGAGCAATCTATTACTGCCAATCCAAACTTTTCTATAATATCTTTGTCATTAGGGCTAACACACTGAGTTCCGACTGGTGATAATACGAGACCTGGAAACCGTTGGCCAAGTTTTAAGTTCTTGATAAGGTTATGCCGTAAAAGTTTTCGGCCGGAACATTTTTTCGGATCGCAATGATTTAAGTCCCACATGCTTACAGCAAATGTAGCTTCCACACCTTCATTATCAGAACCATCGGCACTATCGTCACTGTCTTCTGAGGACTGTATGCTTAAATCGTTTAATCTTTCTGCATAATCTCGTTGAACGTGTTGGTTAGAACGTTTTCCACGTACCGCACCTCTTTTACCGGGTGCCATAGTAACTTTTGTATCAAATAAAATATATATGAAATTAAATTTCTTGTAATTATTATTTTTTCATGCAAATCGTAAATAAACAACGATAAAACGCAATGTTATGTTTTTAATTCGATGACAGTAATAAATTGACAATCGCTACTTGGGTTGCCAACTCATAAAATATTTTATTCCGAAAGAACATAGACTAGACAATTTATTTGTACTGATATTTATTAAACATTTATTTATTTATCGTTTTAAAAACTATCTTTATACTGTTGATATTTTCACAAAACTATTTTTAGACAAAAAAAAATTAAGAAAACATGGTTTCTCAAGTATTAGGTGCTATAAACATTTTACTATCAACAGTGATAAAATCTTCCAAGTTAGTGATGTTGAATTTTATTTGTCTACACTAGTAAATGACAGTTACAATATCGTTCTGAATTACAATACAATAAATCTAAACTACAATCATATGAAGCTGTATGGTAATTTATTATTTTTTATTTAATTTTATATTTATATACGTGTAGTTTTTTATTTTAATTTAATGAATGGAATTTTCACATTATTATTTTTTATTAATACTTAATTGTTGAATTATTATATATATATTTAAAATTTAAAAGAAAAATAATAAGTGACGAACTTTTGTCAGCATTGATTTTATAAATATTTTAAACTTCAATCCTAGTGATATAAATATTTATTAAAAAGTAAATATAAATAATCAAGATTGATTTTACTCGCGGCAGAATGAGCAGCGCCTCTATGGCGGGTAAATATAAATTTTGATATATTTTGTCTTATTTAAAAAAAAACATTGCTTTGTGCATAAACAAAACTTTCTCAAATATCCAATTTTCGTTGTTTCTATTTCGTTATGGGGAACTATTTTATTTTCAGTGACCTTTATACTTTACTAGCTTCTGCCCGCGACTTCGTCCGCGTGGAATAGTTACTCTGGGCTAATAATACATTATTTTAGAATAAATTTGATTAGCATAAAATATGTTGTAGTTAGCTAACTTTAAAAAACAATTCTGTCATACATGATTTTTGCGAAACATTAACCGTTTACGCAACGCACGCAGCGTAAGCTCTCTAAATTGGGAAATATCCCCCAATTTTGAAACATTTTTAATGGGCACTCCGCTCTTTGTGGTCTTAGCGTAATAATATATAGCCTATAGCTTTCCTCGATAAATGGGCTGTCTAACACTGAAAGAATTTTTCAAATTCAAGAAGAAACTCTTCAGCTTTATAATATTAGTATATATTTTAGGTTTTGTTTCCACCAAAGTTGTATACGCGTAATTTTAATTATGAATATGTTCTTATGTTATCATTATATAAATAATTTTAATATAAAATTTAATTTAATAGGTATAAAATGGCAATTTTTTGTCATATTATATTCTTGGAGCTTTATTACCATTTATATAAAATAGGTTAAAAAAATTATGACCTCAGACCAATATACACGAATATTGTTCCCTAATAATATTTCAGTAACATGACATAACCTTGTTGACTATTAGCTAATGTTTTGATAGTAACTACTAATGGTGATAGTTATCTAGATAAGAGACTGTTTGAACTATTATAATTTACGATAGCCTAGTAGCCTGTATACTAATGATAAGTTTTTTTTACCTAGGGTGGTAGGCCAAATCCGAAAGTTTAAGGAATAGCGAAAAATAATATTAAAGGACCCTGAGGGGCCCATATTGATGGAATCGAATCCACTGATTTTTATATATACTATATTAGTGGACAAATGTTACCTATAAGGGTCAACTTATTTTTTTTATGTTTATTACCTCATAACTCTGTAATTTCTTAACCGATTTTGAAAATCCTTTTTTTATTAACAATAACAATATGCTACTGGATTGGTCCCATAGAAGTTCTAATTATATTAAAATCGGTTTAGTAATTAGGTTTTAAAATCGAAATCTATATAAGTGAAAGGTTGCTCACTCACTCATCACAAAATATCAGAAACTACAAACGCTAGGAGTTTCAAATGTTGCATGAGGGTTTTTTGTAGGACGTAGGTCCTCACTAAGACGGTATTTTGCAAAATTCGATCCCTAATGGGGTAAAACGTGGCTTGGAATTTTGAATGAAAGTCCTGTGTTGAGCACAAGTGAAGCCGCGAGGGGTCGCTAGTAACGGGTATGAGTGTGTCGTCCAAGTAAAGCAAACTGTGCATTTTGTTTTCGAAGTTGTTTTTTTAATAAGTCTTAGTTACAATAAAACGAACTGATTTAGATCACACCAATACCTAAATAATTGTTTTGGTGATCTATGTAATTCGACCATCTATAGCCAAAAAATATCACTACTAAAGGAGGTATTTTGTATTTTTATCACCCTTAGTCCTTTTTCTCACGAATCAAGATGAAATCGAGCCAAATAGAGAGCAAGGCTAGACAATATCCCCGCCTCCTCCGTATGCGTCATACGGACGCAGTAAAACGGCGCATATGTTTTTACTTTAACTTGTGCAATAAGGTAAAGTGAGCAAACGTTTGTTTTAAAACCTTGTGTTGATTCTTATTATAATAATAATACTGTTTTTCCGTTACTGGTTGAGGTGATAGTGTTTTATTTTTTTTTTAAGTCTCAGTGAAAATTGTTGAACGTCTTTCGCGAGTGCGGTAATATAGGTGATTTATTTATACGTGATAAGGTATTGTGATTATTTAAAAAATATTTTATGATTTAATTTAGTTTTTATTATTATGATTGTTGCGAGCTTTAAATCTAAACATTAACTTGTAAAATATCTAAAAATTAAATGTTACTCGGTTTTTAAATTTGAACTTTTTACGGTTGAGGTTAAAGTTGAAAAAATTTCCTCCTACTACATTCCCCATACTAAACATCAAAATCGCTTCAGCATTTTGACCTCTAAAATGTATCAAACAAACAGACTTACTGTTGAATTAATAATATTAGTAAAGATATAGAGATATTGTGCTGTTATTATCAATGTATAAAATAGGCCTTAATTTGTTTCAGACATTAGATATACAATGTTCATATATAATTAACTCCGATCGATAGATTCGGTTTGTCATTTTATCGTAAAGCATCATTATTGACACGGTATTCACAGTTGAAAGGCGTTTTTTTCAGTGCAATCGAACTTTTTAATCCTTAATAAGGTAAGGGAAACTAATACTATTAGTATATTTACGATTATAATTATCACTATATTGTGATGTTTAATTGAGGTTAAAATGACCGGTGTAATGAAAAATTTAAAAAAAAAAAGGTTAAAATAAAATAAAAATCAGGGTGCGCCCTTCTTATCTTATCTACGAGTATATGCGCTTCTCAACTTTTTAACAAAAATTATGCCTGCTATTGTAGCATATATCTTTAAAAAGCTTTTTATCTATTAATTAACAAATTCTTATACTGCTCTTAAATTTTGAGTTCTCTTCAAATACGGATTTTTCATCCAATCTCTGCCTTGCCAACTCTATATGAGCAAATTGCCTCTATATGCGTAAATTATTAAAACTCAAATAAACCTTAAACTATAAAACTATTCAGGGAAAATGTTTTTAGTTCCATCTTAGGCGAGAATTACATTTGTAAGTTGTACTCTCATAAGTGATATAAAATAACTGTAATATGGAACCAGTTACCTAGGTAGCATTACGAATTGTGAGTAAATTCTTTTAGGTATAAAGAAATTACACACAACTTACATGAATCTTAATGAAAATCTAAGAGAAAAACTTAACAGTGTAACTTTGATTATCTCAGGTTTAGGTAAAAGTAATTTTTATTCGTTTGCGATGTGACACGGTTTCTCTCGCATTAAATTTAAGTGCTGGCTAGATTAAATGACTTTTGTCGTAACAGAGTCGCTCCTGTCGTAGGACGATTTTGTATAGCCTACTAGCTGTTGTTCACGGCTTTGTTTGCGTTAATGTAAATTTTGTTATACCGGACGTCCGTTTAAATGTTAATCTTTTGTCCGTCCCTTATGACACGCGCGTCAACTTCTGAAAATTGATTTTGCTACGCCTAAGTTATGTTATTACTGGGTGTCAAGTTCTAATGCACTTGGAATTAGAGCGAGGACGCGTAATTGTTCCTACAAAGAGGAAGGGTGGTACACACTTACCTTATGATATACATATAGCATAGAAGAAATTCAGTTTATAATTACTTTTATGATATTTTTCTAAAATATAAAATTGACAAATTTTGATCACAATGGGATGAACGATATGGCAGCTTATAAGAAACAAATAAACAGATATACATTACTCTATATATTTATACTATCTAAAGAACAAAAATCTAACAGGTAGATCGTGTAAGACTTTTAGAAAAAGGGGTTACCGACTTCGAAGCAAAATATTTAATTTCGTTTACATGATTGACAAACTTATTCCAGTTTGATTATAAAATCAAACTACTGAAACGATTTTGGTGAAACTTCTTTGGGACCTATCTGAAAATATACTCTTCCAAACAAAAAACGAAATAGTCGAAACAGTCCAGTCGATTTCGAGTAATCGGTGCACACGAAAAAAAAAATCCCGACCAACTGAGAACGTCCTCCCTTGGAATTGGTTAAAAATCAGTACATTCAAACAAATAAACTCCTCTGTTTTATATATTAATATAGATAAAGACATAGATATATCGGAGATTGTGAAAGGAAAATGTCAATTCGTCATTCGAAATATTCGTCAAGCATGAATAAAGAATAGTGATGTGATATGATTCGTTAGTAGTTAGAATTTTATGGCGTGGGCTCGGCTGATTCATATAGAGCGATTCGCTGGAGCGTGATACGTCTCGAATTAGCTAATGCTCTAACAATAGGTCCTTAATCTTTATTTAATTCCAGAAGACTTTGAGATCGCCTACGCCTCAATTTAAAAGTTAACAATAATTACTTTGTTTATCTGTTATCTGTTTAAAACAATACGGTTGTCAGAAATAAGCCTAGGGGTTTATTAACCTCTAATTCGGGCCTTATTAACTGATTTAAGAAAAGGAGGAAATTCTCAATAAGTCACGAATTTTTATGTTTACCGAAAACGACTAGATCGATTTGACGGAAATTTTACAGGTAAAATACATTTACTGAAAAAAATTAGAGCGAGTTGTACTAATTAGATATTGTGATGTGGCGTGATACTAATTACATCTTATTATATATTTTATCATAATAGAAAAAAAATGAATACTTTCTTCAAAGAAACTGACTAAGAATAGGTTTGACATTTTTAGACGCCATTTTCTCAAAATGAAATCCGTGTGGCTTGACATAGTATTGCTTATCATATAGTCCATATAGACATTAGTGAAATACAATATACATTAACTATATTCTCAATATTACTATATGAAAGTGATATATATACTGATAGCAGTCAGATAATTATACCGAAGCCGAAGCTATTAGGGTATAACTCAATTTATGGTGTCATGAAACGATGGTGGGTCGCTCGTGGCTTATTGATTTTATAATACGATACTTATTGTACGTCATATTCCCTAAGTACTCGTACTTAGTAATTATAGTAGTACTTAGTAGAATAAATTGAGGTTAACTATATAATGTCGATCCAATTTTTTAAATCTTAATTATTGTTTTTTTTCAACCCCTGATAAGAGAGAGGTATATTATAAGTTTGGCGTGTATATCTGTAAGTCTGTCAGTGATATCCTAGCTTTCTAATGAGGCGACGAACTTTGGTGCGGTTTTAAACAAAGCTAATGTCGCCGAGATTGGTTTATCTAAAATTTATGAATATCTGTTCAGACGTTTGAAGATTATTAGCTCTTTTCAAATTATTGGTAGGATCGTAGTAACTGGTTCTAGTGGTCTAATTGATTCGAAATTTAAATGATATAAAAATAACACAGTTTGACCCGATGCTGTCGCATAATTTGGAGTGAGAAAAATAGACAAAATTCGCACCAATTTACGGCAGAACTTTAAACTTTCCCTTTAGTTATTTAGAAAGACTATTTAATTATGACCAATCTTAATGTGAATCTTATTAAATACTATACTTATCTTACTAAATGCGATGGTTACTTTTGATGGATGCATAGGTGTTTGTTCGCTCTTTTACTCAAAAACCACGAAACAGATTTCGATGAAACTTCAGATTATACCTCATAATACCACGTTTAGAACAGGCTTTAATCAATAAAATTATTCAGGCAATTCGTCAAATTATAAAGCAATAATTACATTTGTAAGATTTACTCTTGTAAGCGATATAAAACAACTCTGTAACATGTTAGCAGTTAACGCAATGACAAACAAATTATGTTAATCTTTATGAAAATCTAAGAACAAATTATAAGTGTACTTCTCGCTTTAGATGTGTGTCTGGTTCCTAATCAAAACATAGTACCAATAAGTTTTATATGAAACGTTTGTATTAAAAAATTAACACTACCAAGTCAGTTTAGTCAACTTGGAGTTAAAATTATTGATTCGGCCTTATATGATACATAATTTAATTATAGTGTGTAAAAATAGCACAACATAATTATATTATTAAGTCTCCCAGGAGTCGTTATATAAATTTTGTTAAAATTAGTTCTATTTCCCCAGACTCGACGTTTAAAAACAATTAGGTTAATAAGCTCAAGCAATTTATTGTCGTTTACTTATTATTTTGCAATGAAAACAAGCAATTTATATATTTACTAGCGATCTGCTCCGGCTTCGTACAGGTACAATGTAGTTTTTAGGACGACACATTACAAATCTTCGTCTATCTCAGCTTTTCTCTACTATAGTATGCATATAGTATAAATCTTCCTCTCGAATCATTATTTTTACCGAACTGTGTGACGAAAAGATGGTTTATTAGCCTATGAATGTTATATACTTTCATATGTGTGTGTATAAAAATATGTGTGTGGGTTTGTATTTGTGTAGCACTATATTAATCAAATCAACGTTTGATCCATCATAACGGCGCGAAAAAACAAAATGGTTAATTTTGGATGCCGTAATGTGAAAATGAAAAATCGATGAACTTAAAATTATTTTTCGGTTTCTGATATTGGTTTTTGATCAGAATTACCGTTAATGACCTATAACGATTTAAAGTTAAGTTGGTTAGTAACGATTTTCACTTATAGACTTTTGACAGAACTGTTAAGTTATCTCTGGGGTTCTAGTAACTAGTTTGTTCGTAATTATGAATATATTTCTGAGAGTAAAGACGAGCAATCTATCCTAGAGAGAGCGAGGGCGCGTACTGCCGATATATAATAATAACTAACTGATCAACGAGCTACCATAGACAAAATACAGTATTAATTACTTTTATGATATATTCCTAACAAGAACTGTTATTATTACCGTATTGGTGACTGAGGATGGTCTTGTTACGCAATTGGGTTTTCTTATTTTTTCATTCACATGTTATAGATTTAAACCGCATCAAAATTCGTACTCAAAATGACGGACGAAGTTAAGCGACTTTATTTTATACTATGTAATGATAATGATACAACTAGGCAGTAATAATAAAAATACTCATATAATAACGGCAAATTGTTTGTCACGGTAATAATATTATTCTTA
This sequence comes from Hypolimnas misippus, assembly GCA_037950945.1. NCBI lineage: Eukaryota > Metazoa > Arthropoda > Insecta > Lepidoptera > Nymphalidae > Hypolimnas > Hypolimnas misippus. The sequence continues at coordinate 12,229,553 of JBBEEQ010000012.1, read as the reverse complement.
TTCTCCAATAAGAAATGTAGCTATGACAGAGTGATCTGTTAAATTTAATAATTATATTTATATTATCATTCCTTGTATTCCGTTGCGTTATAAATATGTATGTTATTCTAGATTTTTCTACATAGTTGTTTAACAATCATAAATTCAAGTTGTGGTGTTGGAATTAAAAATATACCATCCTATGTATATCGGCTGTACATAATTATTTATTTTGATTTTGTACGTGGAAAATATACGCCTAAGAAACTTCACTTCAACAATTACAGTATTAATTAAATCTAGCGATTCGCCCTTGCCTAAAAGCTAAAAAAATATCTGTTGATCCGATCGTTATCAAAATTTCCCAGGATCACTCGCAGGGGTAATGAAAGATTGCATAAAAATTTATCAAAATCAATTTAGTCTTTTTAGAGTCTGTAGGAAATATACATACATACGTCGAATTCTATACATATAGATACGTTTGAAAAAAAAAATAATTTTAAAACTAATAACTCAATGTATTTCCTCTACAGCCTGCTTCAACTACGGGGACGCGCCTAAATCCAGTAGAGGCGATCCGAAGGACAACAATTTGAACATCATGGATGCCGGATGTAAGTATATCTATATTATTTAAATATAATTCCACCCAAAGAATTTGCCACGGGCTCCAGATGGTATACTTTCGCCTCTAGGTAGAACCCCGGTCGAGCCCGTATTCGAGGTATAGTCAGTTGGATACAGCTAGACTTTATCACAGTTTTTAATTAACTGTTTTCAAATTAAAAAAAAATTAAGTATACAAACTAAAAAACCGATTTCAATGAAATTTGACCCTGAAAAATAACATAGGCTATTTTAATGCAAAAAATGGGCTGTGATGTTGAAATATTGAATGAAAGTTTGCATTGAAATAACGTCATTTTTAAAACTAGAAGCTTAAAATCTATTTTGTGATTTTATGGTTTTACGGTTTTCTAAATCACATCTGTCAAATTTTAAGCTAAACGCGGACGAATCCACAAACAAAATTAAAATCAATATTGCTAATGATTTCCACGCTTAAATATTTCAACGGCAAAGTTTTACACGCCTCCATCGATACATATATTAAAAGTACAGTTGCTATTATCTACAATTACCGCAAGACACGAATCCTATGCGGGTTTGTTTGTGGAAAAAATGTACGCTTATAGCTTTTGTGGATACTTACAGAAAAAGATGATGCCGTAAAAATATGTACCGATATGTTTAATTGTATGTAGTATACCTAAATACAAAAATAGACGTAATATTTTTTTTAATGTTAGCGCAGGAAGAAATTTAGTATAGTTAGATATCACTTTAAAAAAGACAAGATTTGAAGATCAATAGAGCCATAAAGACGTTATCTTGATAATCCACGATCAATTCAAGAGTTGCGTTCAGAAAGAACAAAAGAATTTTTTTCGGAACACCCTATATCTAAATTAATAAACCAAAGTTTAGCATTTGGTCATTTTTATTCTAAGCGTGCGATATGCTAGTTTTTATCACAAAATAAAATGTAAAGGAAGAAGTGACATAGGAGACAAAAGATATTATGAGAAAAATGTCACGGGGATCAACTACTGTAACATAACAGTAGATATATTTGGCAAAAAATATTCGCGTGTTGATGTAAAATAAAAACTCATTTATTACCGCCGTCATTAGCGACAGACACGTAGGTACATATGCCTAATTATTTGATGGGTAGGGTTGGTTAAAAAAAATGGCTTAGCAAATTTAATTTGACATTAAAATTTATGGTTTTAGCATTAATTTCGCAACTGTTCTTTTTTACTTTTAATTTATTTTAGTTATGATAAAACATTTATCTCATATTGATCACAATTGATTCTTGATAGAAAGATCAAATTAATGACATTTTTTTCTAAATATTTTTTTGTGGAAAATACTTTATGGTTGTTTGCAAAAATCTTTACTATGAAGGCCTATCAATATCCTGAATTATCTCAAGCTATAGATTATCTGAAGAACTGACTTGGGAGACTTGGTTTTATGTAAGTATGTTTTGATGGCATTTTCTTTTCTAATTATTTTTTTTTTAGAAATAGGTAATCAAAAACTTATTATAAAGAAATAACAGAGTATTTTCACTTTGAGTAGTGTTATAGAAATTAAAATTAATATTTAAAATATTGTATTTATAAATATTGAGCCGAAGTGGTATTGTGGTTAGAACATATCAACGTCAACCGACGATCGTGGGTTATAAGCCCTGGCTAGGATCGTTAATTTTTAAGTCAAAATTTGTATTAAAAATTTATCTCATGCTCAGCGGTATAAAAATCTTGACAAAATATGCATGTGCCGGAAGGAATTCTGACACGTGTATATTCGCCAACCCGCAGTGGAGCAGCATGGTGAATTAAGCTCTCAAGCTTTCTCCTAAAATAGGAAAGGAGGACTTTGTCCCGCAGTGGGATATTTACAGTCTGTTACTTTACTTTTATATATAAAATATGTTTTTGCCTATTTAATTAAATTACTTTAGTTTTTAATACTGGTCATTTGTATTGTTTAACTAAAAAAAATCCCAATCCACAAAATTCTTCGCTACAATATAAAGCGAATATTAAATTTATTAATTGTTAACAATTCGCTAGTGTTGACTGTAACATTAACGCTCGCATGTCGATAATAATATTAAAGCTGTTACCCCACACGCGACTGTAACCCAGTCCTTTTACGTTCTAGAAAATAAAATATCCTTGTCAAGCTGTTTAGCTGTCCTAGCTCTTTACTTTATAGCGTTTATAAAATCTAGATAATGAACGATTTGTCAGCTAACAACATGTTAGGTGTATGGAAAATGTTTTTCGTATTATAAATAAGCTTTACATATTTATTATGCTGTTCATATTAATTTAAAAAAACATTATAATGCTGTTTATATTAATTTTGTAGTAAGAAAATAATGAGCTTTGTTTATTTTTAAACGTTTTTTTAGTTCATCGATGTGATATTATGTGTTTTGTAAAGTTGGCTTCAAAAAGTTAGTGGGTTTTCAATTCGTAGTGTGTGTTTTATTACAATTTTTGATAATTCGTTAAGAAAACTCGTTTGTTAACTTTTTATTTGAAAGCATATTTTCATATTCATACTTTCCGATTGGTTGCCTAGATTATTACCTTCGCGCGGGTAATTTAGGAACACTAGCTATTCTTTTAATAGATTTTTACATTATCTTTATTTAATTCTTGTTGAAATATTATAAAGACTGATATGTTACAAATATTTCACACAAGCTAGACATATCTTTTACTGTTTTTAATGGCTAAAGATTGGTAAATTATTGTTGCTTGAAATATACTACATTATAGTTAAAACTTTACTGCATCAATATAATCATCAAAAAAATAGTAATGTATAAAATCGAGTTTAATTTTATAGAAAATTCGTATCATCCTGTAAATAATTATGTTAGCGTTCTAAGAATTTTTTGTTTGTTCGTCCTTGATAGGTTTAATAAAGGAACTTGACCTACCTCGACAATTAAATTTAAATAACAATCGCCTATTAGAAACACAAAGGTTTGTATGAATCATACGTAAATAACACGAAAGGAATAATTTAATATATATTTTAATAAGTGTATAATGTACATATATGCTAAGGGAATTAAAATACGGAATTAGTTTTCTTATTAGATAAACTCTAAGTCTTTCAGTATTATGCATTTAATTTTTTTTTTCTGTATATTCTAAGAAAAAAAGATCAATATGTAATGTTTTTAAAAGTAAAGTAGAATAAAAAACTGTATCCGTAATATTATTTTTAGTTTCTTGTATTCTTATATATACATCGTTTTATATATTTAGTTTCACAAATATATATGTATGTTTGTATGTATTCACGGGTCACTGACTCCGCTACGAATCTACGAATGTTGTGTGTCAGTCGTTCGTAGCACCTTCTACGATGAAGACGTGTCTTCATGTAATTATGTTATATTGAGTTTTATTGTGATTTAATGATAAATGAACGCTTTAAAAATGTATCGGGGAAAGTCTAAAATGAAATCTAACAGTAAGTAGATCTTTCAAATTTTATTTAACAATTAAATTCATAATGTAGTTGTAATAGTTTATAGTTTCATAAACTGCTTAGAAAATAGTTTGATTTCTTAAAATAACAATAGATATTGTAACCATATCGACAATCGTTTCTTATGAAAGTAATTTATTATTTCTTATCGATTTTCATTTTATTGAGAATATATTATGAAGGAAGTTTAGACATTAGGCCTTCGTAATAGTCTTTTAATATGAATTAATGTAAAAGGATACCTCTTAAACATCCGTTAAGTCGTTTCGTTCAACATAATTTTAACGTTTTGAGTTATTTGTTCCTGAAAAAGTTTTTTAAAAACTAAAGCAACTTTTCATAACACTAATTTCAAATATAGCTAAATGTTTTTACTAGTGTAAATTTCAAAAGTTTAGCAGCTTTGCCAGAATAAGTTTCATCAAAAGAACCCATATATCGTTTAATGTCTTATCTCTATCGCCATGATTGCGAATATAAATGATTTATTTACTTTCTAATGAATAATTAATGCGTTCATACATTCCCACATATAATATACATATATTTTTATAGATCGTATTGTGAAGGAACTTTAACTTTAAATCTTACAATTTAGTCTAGTTTAAATAGTCATAGATAGAACGGGATTTCGTCATATGTGGCTTTTATCGATTCCTTAACAGCCAATGTGAAGGTTATTGCGAGATACAATTTACGGCCGGTTTTAATACACTATCAATCACTGATAAAATTTCGACTTAAACTTTAAACAATTTAAAGCTTTTAAGCATCTGGAGTTTTTCGGCTGGTACGTAAGACTTTTCATAATCTCGTAATTTTATGGTATGAATGTAGTTATTCTGCCAAATATTAGCCTTTGCATTTATTGTGCCGTTTCTTATGATTTTCCTAAGTTAATTCTTATTACCACCACATGGTGCTATAATACAGACTGTCTTTTTTAAAATCAACGGCTTCCTGCTTAAGAAAATTTATTTTAAAAAACTAATGATGCGGTTTTAATGTTTATTTAAATTATTTCGATATTTTTGCTAGTCCCTATAGTTTCAAATTTGGCCTTTATTGTCATTAAATACATATATATAGTCATAAATTATTACTAATACAAAAATATGCTAATTATAATAGGCACCTTTGTATTTCTATAGCTTATATATACAATTAAAAATAATAATAAGATTTAGATCAATATTAATATTTCTTGAATCGTTAATTGTATATTTTTATTCTTTCATTAAATACATACAATAATTATTTGAAATGTCAATAATTAAACATAAAGTTTTCGAATACTTCGACGCTGCAACGTTATAATTATGTACCGAATTCTGTAGAGTATAATTATTTTACATATAACTTTTCTTATACATAATAGTGGTACTTGGTTATAAATGTAAGAAAAGTATTTATTTAAGTAATATAGACTTTGTTTTAGCAAAAAATCATAATATATCTGAAATGTCTTATTTATTACATATAAGTTAATTTATTAAATAATAAATTATTTTACGCTTCCTATCCTTGTGCGCTTACAGAAATACAGTGTTTTGACCTCAAGTTTATACCTAATTAAATTTTTTTTTTTAGACAGGGTAAAATTATTCGCCCAGGTTTTTTTTGCACTTGCAACCATTAATTTCTAACATAAAAGAGGAAATATTCAATTTCTCACTTTGAAAATTTATTCGTACTTTCATACCTCCCACCATATATACCACGTTCACACTTTATTTAACTCTCTTAAGGGTAAATTTCGAGAAAAATCATTACTTAAGCTAAGCGGTTCAGGCTACAAGTTTAAAATTTCGAAATAAGTAACGATCTTCTGGCTTTGTGTTGTTGGATTAGTCAGTCAGGACAAGTGATGTTACATTACTGGCGAATGTTCTTGGTGAAAGTATTCCCTAAGACAAAGCGTGTATATAATTGTGTGTAGATAATTTAGAATCAGTAAAAGGTACACAATTACAAACATTCTCTATCTCTTTTAAGGTGTCAGTAATATAGATATTAATCGTTATTTTTCATGTTCACGTTAACAGTAGCCATGCACCGTCCGCAGTCGGCTTCCTCCCGCCAAGAGGAGGAGCTGATTCAAAAGAGCACGCGCGCTCTCGCCAACACCACTGATCCGTTGGAGAAGCTGCGACTCCTCTGTCTCTCTCGCGGTGCATCGGGGATCGTTGGACTTGGCAGGTTCGTGTGTGTGTGTGTGTATATATATATATGGTTATTTTAAATAACCAATAGGGTATATACTCTTGATTAGGATATGGATGAAGATGGTGATTATTTTGTGGTCAAAAAGGCATTGATAAGTCAAGAATGCTAACATATTAAACACTTAACTTCGAACTTAGGACTTTTTATTTTTTATTTTTCATACATTATCTTTTAATACACGGCAGGTGACTATTTAGAGGGCTATTTAGGGCTAATGAGGGCTATATTTTTTATATTAGTTTTATAATTATATTTATTTATACATTTTTTCAACCGATGTAAAAAAGGAGGAGGTTCTTAATTCGAAATGTATGTTTTTTGAACGTTTTTTACCTTCGAATTGCGCATCTTGTTTTTGAAGTCCGTTTCTTTTTTATCAAATCTTAATTATTAATATTAGAAAATAGATGTATGTGATAAAATATTCACATCATTTTTTTTTTTAATTAATTGTATAATACACAACAATCACTTGTGATATGTACTTATAATTTCTTTATCATATACTATTGATAACATTTTTCATAATTTTCATATACAAACTCTTTATATAGGTATAAGAATTTTCCCACGTCTATATACTAAATGAACCGTTTTTAATTAAGTATCTATTAATTCGACCACTTAAACATGTAATCTAAACGCGATCTAACACTAGTTCATTATTTCAATCCACTGAACGTATAATTTAGAACAAGACGTATCATTAACGCTCTACAATAATTAATTAGGTCAAGATGTAACTTGACACTTTTCTAAGCTGCCAGTCTAAGAATAAAGCCTTTGATGTAAGTTTTAGACAAAGCTTTGAAAATGTTATGATTTTGTGACAAATCTTATGTTTTTAAAGAGCTACTCGTAATTGTGACTTATATGGTAGTCGGGAAAATTATATATTTTTTATTCTTCTTTAATGTAAAAGACAAATATTTTTCGAGTATATATATATATTTTGAGTGTCAATGTGTTTGATTTTTTTGTCGTTTTGTTAGTATATATTAATCGAAACGACTTTTTGAATTGTAATATTTTTTTTTTATAATAGTGATATTTTTTAAGTAGCAACCTACTTTACTACTGCTTTTGATTTTTTTAATAATTTATACTGTATTTTAATTCAATGCTAGCAATAATTTTAATGTCCATCGTAAAGTAACATATTCTTATTTTTAAATTAAAGTCGAGTTTTTTATCATTTTACTTTTAAATTGAGTACCTTTGTTTTAATGTTCATTAATGTTTTTAAAAAATATAAATTTCAGAATTTTCCGTCGTATGGACGACGACGGCAGTAAGCAGCTCAATAAGGACGAGTTTCTTAACGGCATCAAAGAAACGGGATTGGAAATAAGCAAAGATGTAAATGATATGAATATTATTACTTTTAAAAACTTACTAAGAAAAATTTTACTTATGATTTTTTGTGTAAAAAAAATTTAGAGTATACAATGTTATTAGTAAGATATTTTTGCTATTTCTTGTTTTAATATTAATTAAGTGTGTGTGTGTTTATGTAGAGCTGTGTGTGTGAAATTTGTTCATTTTGAATTTTATAACTGCTTTATCATCGAATATCTTTATGAAATCGAAGCAAATAACTATTGAAATACCATTTGCAGGAAGCCGAAGGTTTATTCAACAAATTCGACACGGATAAGAGCGGCTCTATCAGCCTCGACGAATTTCTCATCCAGATACGAGTAAGTTTAAAATTGTTTTTATTCTTTTTATAAATAATCTAAAATGTTAACAAAATTTTAACTAATAATAATATACAAAATATTTAAAAAATTTCGTAGAGGTCTGTGGCGTTTTTAGCCTCTAGTGTGAATCAAACATTTCACGTATGTTTTACAGTTTTAAAAGTATCTTAAAAGTTGTAACCCATAAAATAATGAAAATGAAATAAAGAGACTTTCATAAACAGGCTAACAGGTCAAAGGCTCAGAATTGATTAAACATTCATTCTTAATTCTCTCTTTATTATATAGGTATCCTCAGACCTGCGGAACAAATTAAAACTTTTCAGACTGTATTTACCGTAAAATGACACTTATAAGTTTTGCTCTCAAAGTTACATAAAGATTTACTTATAATTTGACGAATTTACTCAACTATTCTTATAAATTATAGTCTGTTCTAAATGTATTCTGATGTATAATCTGAAGTGTCATCAAAATCTGTTTCTTAATTTTTGAGCGAAAAAACATCCTATAAAGCATCCAGACATTTTACATTATAAGATTCACATTTCAGCCATAAATAGTTTAAACGGTGTTAAAGAAATTAAAAAAAAGGAAAGTGACTTTTAATTTTCAGCCACCGATGTCAGAATCGCGTCGCGCTATCGTCGAGCAAGCTTTCAAGAAACTCGACAAATCTGGTGACGGAATCATCACGATTGACGATATCCGCGGAGTGTACTCCGTCACCGCACATCCTAGGTGAGAAAATCCAAATAGAAAAATCAAAATATACTTTGAAATTAGGCTTTTAAAAGCATTTTTGAGTCAAAAGAAACAAAATGTATAGTAAAGTATTTGGTATGTAGATTCTACTAAGATTTTGTTAATAAGTACGTAGATTAAAAAATTACATTTATTTTTAATACATATTTGTTAAACATTCATTATTAAATCCACCCATCATCATCATCTACATCTGATGATCATCATCTACATCTGATGAGATGATCTTATACAGAATATTTTTTTATCTATTAGAGACTATTTAATATAAAATTAAATTTGTTCATTAAAAACTCCAAAAATTCTTTAGTATTTTGTTATAAACTGAAAAAACATTCACATTGCGAAGTTAAAGACTTGGTTTTATGAGTTTATCCTTTCCTCTTGTGTTATTATTATGCAAGTCACTATTTCTCTAAAAAATTAAATATTATTATGGATATGTATATATTGTGATGCAACTGTTAGTATACCTTCTTTACATGAAACATCCCGAAGGGTTTCTCGAGCTCCTAAGTATGAAGCGCTACCCCATAACATCAAAATATAAGATATGACAGACACGTTGGCGCAATGGTTAATGCAACTGACTAAAGCGCTAACGGTCGTGGGTTCGATCCCCACTCACGACAAACGTGTGTATTGACCATACAGATGTTTGTCGTGGTCTGGGTGTTTGTGTTAGTGTTGTGAGTGTTTCCGGACCCCCGACACAAGGTCATGAGATCTTAATGGGGGCCGTTGAGTGTGATGCGTTTATTTATTTTATTTATTTATGAAAGAAATAAAAATGAATTAACTAAGTACAAGAGTTTCATAAAAAAAGGAAACCGATTTATATACCCAAAATACATAATTCCACATACTTGGATGACAATGTTGAAAACCAAACTATTATACAGATTTTGATGAAAATTTAATAGGAGCTATAGGAGAGACCAATAACCTTTAAAAAAAGAATAAACTAAATCCATCATTTTACCATCCCGACGTTTCGAGCACTTTCCAGCGTTCATGGTCACGGGTAGACTAAGCTGATTTTTGTCTATTTGAAGTTTGAATCCGTTTAAAATAGTTTTTTTTTTCAATGAGTAATAATCGCGAAAATCTAAGACAACGTTATAGGAATCTCCTCCTACTTTGGAAAACGATTATAATTAGGGATTTTTTAACTAATCCGTTAACGTTACAGATATATGAGCGGCGAGGAGTCTGCTGATACTATTCTGAACAAGTTCCTTGCTAACTTTGAAACCGAAGGCTCTGTTGATGGAAAGGTTAGTACGACTTAAGGAGATAAACAACAGAAGCAAATAATTCCGTACATTGTAAATGAATCTAAAAAGGATATTGACAATGTATTTTTCCGTTCCTTTGACTTTGATGATGATGTTTTTTGTTTAAAGAAAAAGCTGCCAAACGAGAGGCAGGACACCTGATAATAAATAATCACTTCCCATGAACATTTGCAATATAGAGATTTGCAAAGAAACCTCAAATAGAAGCTCAACGAGAAATAAAGGATGAATGGGAATAGGAATTGAGACAGAGTTAGAGCTTAGCTGTAGCTTACTACAGCTGGCTCGAACGGAACAGTACCTCACTCTCATAAAAGATCGGCGTAAGGTAGCTAAAATGATGCTCTTTCCTTACATCCTAATCCCTTTCTTCATTCCTTTTTAAGCTGGTAACGTTTAGTGGATTCTCTGCTGCTGAAAATGGCTGTGATAATTTAACATCAGGTGCACTGCCTGCTCGTTTGTCAACTATTTTTATTAAAAAAAATGAAGAAACGAATTAGGGAGATGAGTAGGCTGCCAGCTCTCTTACTATACGTCCGAAACGCGGCTACTGTAGTTACTTTACACCGATCTCCTGTGAGAATGAGGTACCTGGTGGAAAATAGCAAAATAGTCTAGCAAAATAGTGTTTCAAAATTGCTTAACAGATAGTAAAATCATGAAAAAACTTATTACTATAATGTCACACGTTATATTTGACAGCTAATATAGGTTTAAGACATCTGTTAAGCGTGTGTTACGTCTAAAGCACGTGAAACTCAAAACTGTCCTTAGACACGGATTTGTAATACGGAAATTTTAAACACGCGTTTAACATATGTTTAAAACTTTTCTAGTAAGGCAGGATAAAATTAATGCCTATATATAATTTCTTCTTTCAGATAACTCTCGAAGAGTTCATGAATTACTACAGCGGTATAAGCGTCTCCATCGACAATGACTGCTATTTCGACCTGATGATGCGTCAGGCTTACAAGCTGTAGATATAAAAGTATATCTGTCCCGCTCTAACACATTCGCACAAGTAAAGAGCGAGTGAGACGAAGTTATATTTCAAGTGCACTTTCGTGTTTCCTAATGTTGTTGTAATAAAATATTATTAATAATGATATTGTTTAAATTATTGTGTGGTACTATTATGTCTAATAAATACTTATGTTAACTTGAGTTTTGTTTTTTTTTATACCAATTTTATAATCGGCCTAGTAATCTTTTATCTTTTTTTTTAAATTAACGTATAAATAATAATAATAATAACGTATAAATTTAATTACGAAAATTATTGCGTCATTTTAAAAATAACAAAGATAATCTCGCCCGTTATATTGTTCTATTCAATTCTTTAGTTAATGGTGTCATATTGTTGCTACGTAACGTCGTCAAATATGGTCGGCATTCTAGGTGTCAATATCCATGAGCTTGTCAAAGTTAGAAATGGGTACAGATTTTTAACATCAATATATTTATATTTTATTATGAACTAGCTGTGCCCGCGACTTCGTTCGCGTGGATTACAGAATGCTTAGTATGTCTCATGCAAAGCAAGGCTGCAGTTTGCGGTGTTTCTCAAGAAAGGAGATAATTACTTTGGATTTGGGGACTTTCTGGTTGTAACTATAAGCAGACACTAAATGTAGTAGGGAATTCTTCCGCGGTTTTAACAATAAATAAAGAAGAAAAGTGCTTTGTGCCAGTCTTTTATATATGGACTGTAAAACTGCTTTTCCGCTGCCCTTCTCCTTGTATTATATAGAAGGTGAATTTTTAACATGGCTTGTAGGAAAAATATGAAATTATAAGAAAAAAACAAAGCATTTAGTGAAAAGCAAAATAAAATGTTCGACGTGATTCCTTAAAGTGACATAACTTTTATTATTTATAAACCGATTGACATGAAACAAACACTAAATGTTAAGTGAAGCTTACTACAATATATTAGTGAAAACCGCATCTAAATCGGATAAGCCGTTTCTGAGATTAGCGTGCACAAACGCACAGATAAACAGACAAATAGATAAACAGACAAACAGATAAACAGACAAACAGATAAGAATTCTAAAAATCATTGTGTTGGCTTCTATTGCGTTGGTAAAGGCCCCCAACAATATTTTTTTACATATATCTTCCATGTACAGATTCGACAGATATTCGACAGACGCGTTGGCGCAATGGTCACGCAACTGACTTAAGCGCTAACGGTCGCGGGTTCGATCCCCGCTCACGGCAAACGTGTGTATTCTCCATACGGATGTTTGGAGCCCCTGTTGGGGCTCAGAATGGACGCCCATGTCTAAGGGTGTCTCCTAGTGAGAGGGCGAAGCGCGGCCATCGACGCGCTATTCATAGGACGCGCCGCCCGACCCCGGCCGGCCGCGGGTCGGTACCGCCGAGGCGCCGCAATAACTACGTCCCTGCATTTTAAATTTGTAATATCTTCGGAAATATTCACTTAAATTACATGCTGTAAAAAGCATATTGATCTATAATAAATGCACAATTTATTTAAGGTACTTAATTGGATAAGGATTAATGCTGTATTGTTTAAAATCACTTCGTAAATAACCATTTTTTAGTAAAGGATAAAAAATGGTTATGGTGGGTTATCCCTAAGAGATAGACATATACCATCGCGGACTTTTTTGTTGAACTTTTTAAGGTGGACAATACTGTAGTACATTATTTTGGGCTATCTCGTAGGGTTCAGCGGACGTTTGCAATATAAGCGTAAAAAAACGTGCTTATTTACGACATCACATTAGAAACCTCTAAATTTATCAGCGTTTCTCTAATATATTATGCATGTATTGTACATATAAACCTTCCTTAAGAATCACTCTATCTATTAAAAAAAATCGCATCAAAATCCGTTGCGTAGTTTTAAAGATCTAAGCATACATAGGGACAGACAGACGACGGATAGCGACTTTGTTTTATACTATGTAGTGATGTAACATATCTGTCGCTATTTGATGTTACGTGTGTATCTCTATTTGTCTTTAAAAATCAACATTCTCTATGGTTTAAAAAATATAACTGTCATATTTATTTCATATATTATTCTTTATTGTATTTTATTATATTTTTATATAAATTAAAGAGTGATCATCGGCTATTATACAATAATACAAATAGCAAGAATATTTTTATACAACCGAAACAGGTAAAGACGTACTTCTCTTGTATAATCCAACATGTGTAGAACATTACACGCCGTTCTTCAAACCGCAATATGCGGGATACAAATGTTAGTTCGAGTGTTCATGACCATAATTCTCATGATAGAGAACCTGATAAGGATGATACTTCAAACGTTATACAATTTCGTATCATTCGTGTTACAAATGTTATCGTTGATACCTATTTGTATAGTATTTCTCCTAACAGCGAGACTGAAATGCTTCATGTGCGGTGGGGGTGGACCCTGTCCAGTAAATAGAGGGGGAGCCTGTGATTGCATAATGTCAGCACTAGCCATTATTATCCTATTCTTCATATTTCGTGCTACCGGCGTACTTGACAAGATCTTCTACAGTCTTGGTTATACCAAAGCTAAAGCCCCAACATACAGATTCGTCCCAACTCCCGGTGACATCACAGAATGTTCCAGAAACGATACGGAGTATCCGGACGATATATCGACCACTTTTAATGACACGAATCGATTCACTGACTTGTATACATCAACGTATCTTAACACTCCTAGCGATAAACTAGATGATACGTTTTACGATACAACTACCGAGAAAATAGAAGTAAGCGTTACTGAAGATAAACTTGAAGAAACTACTTACAATACAAAAACTACCACGAAAAACATTACGCGACTGCTACGGGAGATGCTTCGTAACAAGAAGTTACCAAACATGATGTCTTATAATATGTATTAATATATTTACATAGGTTAATGTATTTTTTTTTAATTTACTATAATATTGTAAATACGAAAGCAAATCTTGTCTTGTCTATCTGATAAGTTTTCTTGGCTAAAGCGCTGCACCGTTTATATTAATTTTAATCAAAGATACCATGGAGATTGAAATAAAGAGGAAAAATAAAAATTAAACGATTTTTAACCATTCAACAGTGTGCTAAAATCTAATTAAATATTAAAAAACATCACTCCTTAGCGGTAGAAAAATTTATATATGTACATATGTTACCTTTTTAATTATTCTGTGCTATCTGACGAAGGTCTATACATTCTACACTTAACTTATCACGCTATGTCCTCTGGCTGCAACGATGATCCACAGGCAATGTCGAAGCTGGTATACAGACGTGACCATGGTGATTGCACGACTTAACCAATTATATAATATAAATATAACTATAACAGAATATATACATTCTATAAGCTAAAGTATTTTTCGCCTAGATTCTGACCAGTTTGGATGACGTTGCCTAGCAACCAGCTAGCGACTGAGTGTGACAGGCAAGAAAAAGATTGGGACCAACAAATCAGTAGACGAATTTGCTAGAGTTAGAAATGGATACAGATTATATATTAGCGTCAAAAAGTATAAGCGTAACATGTCTACAGTTATAAAATACCTTTGACTAAACACGTTACCGTGAGGATCCTGCATTATTATTTTGTATGTCATGAATATATGCCCTTATGTCAGAACCAGAAACATAACGGCATAATCTAATTTACTTCAATGTTCAACAAAGTATAAAAAATTTAAGTTTAAAAAAACCAAAAAAATGTAAATAAAAAATAAAAAGTAATTGTTAAAAGTGTTTAAGGATAAATACAATGTGTTATACATTATATACTCCAATAATTTGCACACTCCAAGCAGTTCTCCAAACGATTTCAAGAGTGGTCGTCATGATATTACTGGCTATTGAAGACCTAATACGTCTATTTGTCCAGGCGGTCCATAACTATATTTCAACAATTTTTCAATGCATCGCTCTTCTGCCAATGTGCTTTGCTTTTTGTTGTATAAAACAATGCTATCGAAATAATATTTGTAGCACTGGCTGTTATCCGAAAATAGGCTATAGCGCTTGTGGCTGTACATTTTTAACTATTGCGATTATTGTTGTATTTGTTTTTTTATTATACACTTATTGGGTTGAAGATATTTTATTAAGTATCGGAATAAAATATCCTTGTAATGTTTATTATAATTTGAAAAGGGCAATTAATTTATTCCAAAAAAGAATAAAAAATACTACTTGTACGAGTATCTCAAGAACTGGAAGCGTTAAAGAAAACAGTAATACAGTTGATGTTTACGATAATTTAAATGTTTCAGACAAAAATGTTTTATATATTACTAGTCGCAATAAAAGAGGAGAAAGCAATGATTATTATTTAAATGAAAAAGAATTAAATAAAATGAAATATAAAATAGTTGCTGTTGATACAAGGTATCCTGAAAATGCAATAGATCCATTAATAAACGAAATTAAAGAAATGTCTAAGGTTGAAAATGCTAGCACTATACAAGAAAAAAATGTTGACAATAAAACCCATGTTGTAGTACCTAATGATAATAAATTGTATGCACCACAACATGTTTTCTCGTAGCATAAAAGATTGTAACATGCACAAGATGCAAACATCCATAAGCGGGATTTTTCAAATTCATAAAATGTGTACAATATGCCGTATTCAAAATAATATGTTAACGTTGTATATTTTTTGTTAATATTAAGTATACCAAAGTTATTAAGTATTACATAGCAAAATAAAAAATAAATTGTTTGTGAAACTATACTTTTTTTATTATTGCATATTTCATGGACGCTTACAAACACTAACCTGTGCACAAGAAACAACACAAAAACGCTCGACAAAGTTCAAAAGACACAATACATGGCGTCCAACAAATGAACGCCAGAAGATAAATAATTATGTGAAAGAAATTCTTCATAAAAGATACCAAGCTCAGGCATTGTGGATATAAATCTGGACAAATATGGTAAAACCATAAACACGGAGTCTTCCGCATAGTGGTTAAAAGCATATGACGGCATCCGTACAAAGCTTCATCGTGTCGTTTCTTTATTCTTCGTTTTCTTATTCTTTTTTTCCTTTCATACAATAATTTTTCAGCTTTAGTTTTACCTTTGTTTGCAAAAAGTGCGTCATAAACAGCTAAATCTTCTATTTGATCAGCTATAACATTCATAGTATCCGATTCTTTTACAGTTTGTGACACTTTTGTAGTTTTATTTGACCATGTTCTACGTATCCAGTCAAATATTCTCTTTATTGTTCCCGGTGGATCCTTCGCTCTTTCCCTGACATAAACATAGCTTCCGATAGGATTTGTTAATAAAGAGAAAGTCATTGAGAATATTCCTTTGATTATATTAATACCAAGATTTAATATGCCAGAAACCAATTTGGTCAAGCAATTCCAGTGAGGTTCCTCGATTTTATTTTTTTTATCTAGCATTCTTTGTATTTTTTTATTCTCTTTGTTTGCTTTCTTTTCTTTAGTCTTGAATTCCTTTTCTTTTTCTTTTATTTTCTTTTCACAACGCACACGTTTCCTTTTCATGCATTTAATAATATTCTGTTTAAAATCAGATTGCCTGTTATGTTTCATACTTTTTAAAATATTCTGTATCTTTCGTGGTTGAATTCTTTTTCGGTTTTCTTTATTTTTTTTACTTGGTTTTTTCTTCTCTTTTTTCGGCATCTCTCTTTTGGATTTAGATCTTTTTATATCGCATTCACAAAACATTTCACACCATTCTTCTATCTCATTATATTCGTTCAATTCCACGTTCATGTAATTAAAAATTCAAATAAGATCATTATATATTAAGTTGCTACCGTTAAACAAACTTTATATTATTTGAAGTTTATTTGGCTTCTAGGGTTTGAAAAAATACAAAGATTAGAAGATCTATTGTTAAGCTAGACATATTATTATTACACAATAAGGAAAAAGTAAAGACTTCCGCTTAATTAAAGTAGCACCGCAATACAATATTTCCCTAATTAAACAATAAGTTGTATGACAAAACGTTAACTTGAAATCATATAAAATTATTAATCAAATTCCTACTAATTGAATGGGAATCTATAAAAAATGCTTAAAAAAAAAGGATTACATTTTACCTCCTTGTGGTTTAAACTGCCGTGCGACTTTACTCGAGACTCTCTTGTTATTTGTATCAGTTTTAGCTTTTAACTTTTGTCTGTCTTGTTTTTTATATTCTTGCTTTGTATAGGTTTTTCCTTTGTGACTTCGCATCTTACTTTTATCAAAACGAGCCCTATATTCAGAACTACAAAAAAATCGTGAACATATATCAGATAATTTACACTTTTTCATTGATCTCGCACACGTTTCATCTGTGCATTCCGTTGGCATAGATATCATTTTGTTGCCTATACATTTACATTTTAGTTTAATGTCTGGATCTTTGGTTCCAACGCTGCAAATACCGGTAGGACAGATTTCATAATTAGATGTTCTTTTAAACATGTTTCCAATGTCTTGCGAATTTAATATATTCATATCAGTACGATCCAGCACAACTTTGACTACAGGTTTACTTTGTAATTCGTGTTTATGCCTTGATGATTTACATAAATTATATTTCTTTCTCTTTTTAATACTCTTATCAAAAGCTTTTAAATCACAATTTGTGTCTTTGCATACGATTAAATTATGTTTTCCCTTACAATTACATTCGAAATGTGTCCGATTATTATGTAATGCTCTTTCGCAGATTCCTCTACTACAAATATTATGTCTGCCCTTTTTCAACGATTTGATTCGCGAAGGACAAATGCATGATCGATTTCGACTTATTTTTCCAAGATTTTCAACTTTATCTTTAATTTCTGAGCTATTTAGCACTCGCATGTCGAGAGAATTAACCTTCATTTCAAAAATTGGTTCCCCCTTTGAATTATCAATAGTTTTATGTGTTTTATTTGTATTTGATTGTTTACAAAAATATTTACAAAGGCTACATTTACTCAAAATATTTTTAAATTTTTCTGAACTGCTGTAAGAGGTCGTATATTTTTTCCCAATTTTATTTCCAGGATTCTTTTTTATGCTACTGATTTTTCTTTTTTCATGGTTGCTCGAATCTACTACTTGATTAATTGATTTGGGCTTACCATCTGCAGTACTATTTTGTCTCTGCTGCTTATTGTTGTTTATCAGATCTTTTGTGCATGGTCCACCAACACAAGAATCCCCTGTTCCATCATGGTGATTAAAAGATCTGAGTACTGCTTTTTTGTTAACCTCAAATCTTATAACTGGAGATTCTGCTTTCATGTTTTTAACATTAAAATCATTTTCATGATTATATTTATCTAACTTTGAACCATTGGTACTTAAATCAGGTTTGCGTTTATGTCGTCCGCGATAAAATCTAATTACTGATTTCTTTACAGATTTTTGTTTTTTACGATATTTGGATGTTTTTTTATTAGCCTCAATCTTGTCACCATTGTTAAATTCAGGCACTTGCTTCAATTTATATTTTTCTTTGTTGTGCTTTTTAGGTCGCAAAAATCTATCGGGGTCTTTACCCCTACCGTCCCAAATTTCGGTAGTGTCTGTGTTTCCGTACATTTTAGTAATAGATTGCCAAGTTTTTGGTTTAGAAGAGTTTGTTTTATTATTACATTTACACAGGTGAGTATCAATGTTTTCATCGAGTTTGTTTTTACTTACCGTATATTTTGTATTAGATTTATTTGATGCAGTTTCATATGGCGGAGACACACTTGCTTCGACAATCTTTACAATCTTTTGCGTACTCTGATCCTTCTTTTTCTTAGCCATTTTCTAACGTATACGGTTGTTACCTATTGTAAATAATATCGGTGTATTACCGATATTATTTCATCACAGACCCCCGACTAAAGGTCATAAAATTCTAACGGGAGCCGTAATAAAAATAACGCTAAATTTAGATTTTAAAACAGTTAATATGTCTGTTTTATTTATTTTACATTATTCTATTTAAAAAATAATTGTCTGAAACTATTACTTGTATAATTTCATTATCAGTATAGGTTATCCAAAGAGAAAACATATAAAATCAATTCGCTTATGTCAAATCATAATATTGTACGAGAGTTAATATATTGTTTAGAATAAATCCCATACTATCAATTTTCCTTTTCAATTTTTGTATTCTTAAAAAACTTTAAGAATATAAAAATTGAAAAGGAAAATTTATATATTTAATAAGTTATATCACTAAGTTTTATATTATTAGAAAAGAAAAGAAACTTTAAAAAAGATAAAATCAAAAATAATCATATTAAGCCTGAATAGCTATCGATGTCACAGTAAAGCATGGTACCCAAAACACTGGCGGCATTACCTATTTGAATGGCAAATGGCATATTAATAATATTTCTTCGCCAAGAAGTTCACTGTTGTTGCGAAACATCTGTGTTCCATTTTTTCTTGACGTGTACGCGAATATCTTGAATTATCCAACCAAGGGACGAGTAAGGCAATTTTAACCAATTTGACGAGGGGCGAAGTAAAGACTACATTAACATCCAAACCTAAAATTAAAACAAAAGTTACGTATATTTTCGAATATAATAAAATTGAGTTATAACCTGAAAATGTATGTATGTATTTTTAAATAAGCTTTACAATTTTTTAATACTTATTTCGAACCAAGCAATTAAAAATTAATATAAATTATTTTTTCAAACTTCTTTAAAAAAAATTTTTGATTTTTAGAGAACTTTTTAAAAGTACTGAATTTGATTATTAAAAAAGAAATTTGACTATTAAAAAAGTTTGACAAATAAAGAAATATACAATTTTGTACGTGTACATATTTTCATTTTTAGGGTTCCGTAGTAAAAAACGGAACCCTTATAGTTTCGCCATGTCCGTCTGTCTGTCTGTCTGTCTGTCTGTCTGTCTGTCTGTCTGTCTGTCTGTCCGCGGCTTTGCTCCGAAACCCTTAATACCAGAAAGCTGTAATTCGGTATGAGTATACATATGAATTACGCCGAGAAAGTCGTATAATAAAATCTTAAAAATATTTTTTTTTCAGGGTGTCTTCCCTATGTGTTAAGAGAGACCAAAACTTTTTTTTCTCATTTATCCCAGGTTGTGGGGTATAGTTAGATAGGTCTTTTAAAAATGTTATAGGTGTGGGAAAACCATTTTTCCGAACGACGAACTGTTTCCGAAATATTAAGCTTTGAAGTGTCCATTTTTCTTAGAGTCAAGTGTCCCCCCCCCCCTCTACCCACTAAACTGCTGCGTCTAAAAATATGAAAAAATTCACGATAGTGGTACATATAATGAATTTAAAAGGAAAATTATTACGGCTATGTGGGTTCTTATGGTTATCGAGTTATAGATGATCTAAGTAAAAATAAATATTTCACTTTTTAAAGCATCACATTATGTAAATATTAATAATTTTAAATTAATATATGAATTTAAATGAATAAATCAATAAATATTTAATAAGTTTAAATTAAAATAAAATATAAAATAAGGTATAAAACAATGTCTCAATAAAACATGTCGCGAGTGATTCTGAATCGCGCTTATGAAGTTTTCAACCAAATCTCCATAGATTTCATAGGCGCTAATCAGGAAGGAAAATTATCGGCGTTAAGTATATTTTACAAGTGTTAGAATAATAAATAATTGACGAACATATAAAGTTCAAAATCGTTAGTATAATTCACATTCATTTTACATTAAAAATATTTTAGTCTTGAAATATAAAGAGAAATTAAAAATAATTTTATAATAATAAAAGGTTTAAAATTGTAAGTACGTATATTGTATAAACTGACTTAAAAAAGGAAATTCCCAGTTCGTCGTAAACTTTTTTACGAAAATAGGTACTCGAAGATTGCTTGACCGATCTTGACAATTCTGACAACTACGGAACCCTACATTGTGCGTGGCCCAACACGCACTTGGCTGATTTTTATTAACAATATCATATGCTTTTTGTAAGTAGAAAAGTAGAAATTTAAGGCTTGAAATAAAAAAAAAACTTATCGTTTCATTGCATTATTAGAAGAGGTAAATTTTTATTAAAATTTGAGATTTGATGGAATTTGAGATTTGATTTGAGAAAGTAATTCTTTTAAATGATTTAGTGGATTAATACAAAAAATAGATGAAATAATTCATAAAATTGTTTTAAAATATTTTTATACCTAAATAATATATCTAAAAAAATATTTTAACACATAAACAATTAATATATATGACTTTACTACAATAGGAACTTGTCGTTTCAAAATGTTATCGAAGATAGAACAGATGTGAAAATTTTATCTTTAAACTTATATAAAATCTTTTTATGCAATGAGATTTATGTATAAAAAAAAGAATATTTACCATTAACAAAATATAAAATGATACATCATAGTAACCCCATAAAGCTATTTAATCAATAGTTAAAGGTAGTACCACGATAATTTTGAAAAAGGTATATCTACGCGCAGCCTCATTCACAACTTGACATAATCTGTCAACATTTAATATTGGTACAGAAACTTAGCTCATTTGTCATACAAAGGTTTTATATATGAAAGCCCCACTTCTTTTTACGTGTATTGTATACTCTTTGACACTGAGGTTAGATCAGTTTTGTTCAAAGTGCGTTAGCAGTAGTGCGTGTGACGTGTTATATATTTATTATTGTGGATTATAAAAATTAATACAACGAAACCGGTTTGATTTCATCGAACATAGACTGTATTAGGATTTTCTGATTTAATTACTATAGTTCACGAATTATAAGTAACCTGTACTTGTTAAAAATGGCTTTGAAATATATAATATTCGTAATTTGCATCGGTAAGTTTTTTGTTTTAATAAATTTGACTCGACAAACCACTATTTAATCATACAGATGAAGTATAAGACGAATATTCTTATTAAATAGTCAATATTTCGAGAATAAATTAACAGGATATGGAAATATTTATACTTATGAGTCTGTCTGTTACGGAAATGTTCGATTAAGTATTATCATAGGTTCATAGTTCAAAAAATGATATAACTGATTCAATGTGATAATTAATGCATCGCCCCTTATTATAAATTAATTTGACGTACAAATTCTTGATATAGTTCCTAAGTTAATTATATTATACCTTCGAAAATTTACCTTGAAACACGTCGCTTTTAGACATTAGTATAATTTCAATGTTACTCAAATTTTTAATGGTTAAATACTGTAATTTTCTTAACAATAAAAAATTTCTTTATTCATGTAAATAATAATGCATCCATAAATAATATTAAGAAAAAGTGTTAACAAACATATTTTAATTTTGTTTCTTTTTTATTTTATCAAGGTATGGCATGGGCTCAGTCAGAGCCATCCCTCGCTGATGCCATCAACAAACTGCCTCCTGAACTGCAAGGACAGGTTGATGAAAAGCAAGTTACAGAGCTGAAAAACAAATCAATGCAAGTTTTTAAGAAAAAATGTGAAGATAACGGCGGACCAGATGCTTATCCACAAAGCGAGGTAAGACTATAGGATTATCGATTTAATCTTTTAGCTTAATACTTCATACAATTTAAAACTGTCTTAAATCTAGTAAAACAAATAATTATTTTATTTTTAGTAATAAAAATATAATATACATACATAAATGTAAGATACAACAATAACATGTAATCTTTATGAAATTAATTATTACAAAATGTAGCCAATTTTCCTCTAATTAATATAACATAAAATGCACTTAGAGAAGACAATAGTGAAGTTCAAGTACAGCGTAAAATAATAATTCATTGTAAATTTACTTCTATTAGCAATAAACAAATAATTTATAACTATATATTTTTTTTAATTATAGAAGTTTTTATCTTTTATAAAAACTTATAATTAGTTATATCATAGACTGAATCAACAAATACATTCAACCTCGTAGAAGTCATTCAAATTAATTTATTGTAAAGCTGACAAATTTGTAAGTTTGAATATGGAAATGCATGGTTTGAAGAAATATGGTTAACAGCTCCTTTTTTAATAAAGCCAATTAAGTTAATTTTAGTTTTAGTTAATTATTTTTAATCTACTTCTAAAAAAAGAGGAGTATTTCAATTAATTGTAGAGTTCTTTTTTTGCTTTTAAAAATGTTCTTACTAAATCAATCAAAAAGCAAATCTATGTAAGAAAGATAACAAACTCTTTTTAATAATCTTTACATAGTTTTAACCCCTTAGATATTTAAACTACACAATGGATTTTATTGCTTAAAAAACAAGCAAATCAGAAGGAAGCTTTAACGAAGTAACAGTTAAAAATTTCAAAAAATTGTAATGTGATTTTGTAAAAATCAACGTACACACAGCTGGCTGGTTCTTAGTAAAATTATAAAGTACAAAATTATTTCAGTAAAAAAGGGCTTCATAAACATATTAAACAAAAAAAAAACATAAAAATATTATATAAATATACATACATTAATGATGTAGATAATGGTTAGGTTCAAAGTTTAAAGTATTGTTTCACAGTACAAGGTCAGCAGCGAACAGTATAAAAATTTATTACTCATATACAAAATTAAAAAATGTAAATATCCATCAGAATTACAACTGGTTTTTATACTGTAAAAAACTGACAGAAATCAACGTGATAGCTAATTAATTTGTGCGTTATTGCGTCAACCACTGACTGGTACTTATTATTAAACAATGTCATGTGTTAATACAGACGTATTATTATATAAAAGGTGCTTAAATTTAAACATTGGTTGGAACAATACTTTATAAAATATATTTTCCAGAAAGATTCAACAACAGCTAACCTTTACTCAATTTTGTAAATGTGAATGTGACTGTTTCTGTGTTGCGATTTAACGCATCAACTAATGAATTGATTGATCATGAAATTCTGCATACATATTGATGTAAAGAAAAATAATCTTCACTCCTTCACCCCAATAAGAGTACTGTTGAACAGACAATATAATTTTTTTTATTAACATTAACTAATTACAAAGATATGTAGACTAGATGAGCCTCGCGGTTTTACTCGTGATGAATATCGTTATTTGCTAGATTGGTCACAAAAGCGGATCTACCGTTGTGGACATGATGGGCGTGCCCACAACCCTAATTTTTGACGTCACATATATTGGATTCAGACCCAGTTTTGGCATAATTTTATAATATTTTCAACTTTCAATCCTGATTGGTCATCATTAATGATTCCTGTCAAATTACCGGTTGCAGTGTGATATTAACCTTTCTCGTTTGAATTTAATAGGCTTCTTAATCCAAAAAACTTAAAGATCAGTTTGTTAAATTATTTAAAAATTTCAGTTTTATGTACATGTAACAGATTTTTTTTGTTTATTAGAGGATTTGATTTTAAATATGTATGTAGTTCTTGGGAGTCCCAGTTTATTGAAAGTTTGGTTTAGACTAGCGGATACCTATTTTTTTCTTATAATATGGCTTATATTCGCGCAACTAAGGCGCAAAATATTATGCCAAGTTACGTATGTTTGAGAAGAATCGAAATAGTCCAAACTGTTATAAAAATTTTGTAAATCCAAGTGATGTAATGAGGAATGAAGATATATAGCTTCAGATGTAAAAGATTATTGTATTGATTTTTATTTTATTTTTGCGTAGATGACTTTATGTAGTCACATTGTCATCATTAAAATGATTACAAACGTAACAAACAAATAAAAAAAAACTTTTTTGGATGATGCACCTACATATAAGATTTTTTAATAAATAAAACTAATACTATCTTATTCTTGTAGTAACTATCTACTTACAAAAAAACTTATAATATTAAATAAACAAAATAAAGGCTTATATAATGATGTTTACCTGTTAATCAAATATTTAGTGTCCATTAATAAATGCTAATTCAGTTCCTAAATTAGATTTTTACCTTCAATGTGATAATTATTTTCTTAATTACTTTTATTCAGTCATTACTTAAAATACCATTTTACGGTAATTATGCTGTATTTAGTTTATCGCCATAATGTCATAGAAATATATTTCTATGACATTATGCAGTCATAAAAATATGACAAAACAAAAAATTGTTTTTCTTAACAAATATGTTTCAAGTTTGAAATTTTGCCCAAAAATATTTCTCAGGACTAATAATAACATTTATATATGAAAAGATATCAAGTATATGTTTACAGGAAATAATTGTTTATTTAAACAAAAGGTTCAATTTCAAAGTATTACTCATTGGGAGTCCCCGTTTATATTGTTCAAAGAAAAGTTTCGAAGTTCGTGTTACAGTTGCTACGTACAATCGTATATTTGGACATACGATACGGTATGCAAAATAAATAATGTCAATTTCCTTGTTTTTCAATTGAGATTGCGATAAAATTTTGTCAACGTATTCTTCACGCTTGCGAGAAGGTAAGCGTTATAGAATTAACTTCCAGATAATGTAGATGAAGAATGCTTTATATTGACAGAATGATAAGTTTTAGGATGTCGTTCGAGATAACAAAATCAACATTAACGCAAGCGAAGACGCGAGCAAAAGTTAGTATTTAATATTATATTTTGTATAAGTTAGGTTCTGTACGAACGAATGAGAGTTTATAAACTTTTAATTATAACAAGGATTATTTGTTAAATAATTTAAATGGTGGTGGAAGCCGCATTAAAATACACATTGTATAATCAAATAATGGCGATGTTTAAACATAGTTACAAAGTTAAATTTCGTACAATAATTTATCTTCTTTTTTTCGCATGTAGTTCATATATACTGTATAGGTTATTGTACTGGTTTTAATGAACTTTCATTTTTCGAGACCATGTGTTCGATGTATAGCGAAACTGAGCGTGTAATTGTACCTCGGCTTTCATCAGGAAATGGTAATTCAATATTTCGAAAGAGCATAAAGCTGTTCATAATTGTTTAAGGGAAATGACCGCTGTCATAATGTCACGACATTTGGGATAAGACCTTTTTTGAAACGAAATTTCGTCTGCAAGTTGTAAATGAATCATTATTTAATACTGAATTAAATATTTGAATGAGTTCGTACTTTTTTATTTTTGCTTTAAAAAATCAATTGAAATAAAACTTTTTGCTAATTTTTAAATATTCGCATTTTATTAGTTGAAAATTAATTAGGTACCTACATTTAACTTGTTTTTATACTAATTAAAGAGTGATACTAATAAGACATTTTCAAATAAAAAAAAGAATGAACCAAATCCAGTCCATCCGTTTTCGAGTCCTTCTTTTTTGGTTAAAATCATCATATTTACTCAATTTTAACGTGGCCTTCAGAATAAAAGACGTGACAAGTGATGTCACAGGAACAGTCGTGTGTATTTCAATGACTGTCCCCTTTAAACATAGCGCATGAAATAATATAATTGCGTTACTTGATATCTTTTTAGCTAACTGCCCCACGGGAATGAGTAATGCGTTTAAGGCATTCGTAATATATCTTAAGCTTCGCAGCCTAAACGGCTTTAAGGAGTTTAACAGATGTAGTGTCATTACATTTGTTATAATTGGATGCTGATAAGCAACATTGTGTCAAGCCACACGGACTTTATTTTGAGAAAGGCGTCTAAACTTGTCAGACCTATTCGTAATCAATTTGTTTGAAGACGTATTTATCCACCTTTTCTTTTCTTTTTTGATAAAAGGATTATTGAAAAGTTCGTCAAAAGGTTGAGATTATTGTATAAATTTATGAAATTTATGGAATGCACTTGAAATTCGATACAATTAATTAAGAAACATTTTTCCGTACTCACTTAGTTACTTAATTTTTTTTTATAATGTTAAATAGGTGACGCAGTATCAAAATACATCAATATCTCCAAATTTGACTTTTTGCTGGTTGACACATTATTGCTTATCAGCATCCAATTATGGGAGTGAGATATCTACGATTTATAGTATTTAAGATGTATCATATCTTAGAAAAAAATACGGTCAAGTGCGTGTCGGACTTCGTCCATAACATCGAAAAAATAAGTAATATTTATAACATTACGTAGTTTTTGAATCAAAAATTAAAGTAACAGCATGTAAATGTCTCACTGCCAGGCAAAGACCTCTCTTATTGAGGAGAAGGTTTTAGAGCTTAACACGCTGGTTAATGAATTTAACACAAATTTAGCACTTGAAAACTCAGCGATGCTAGCCGGGGTTTGAACCGCGATTATCAGACGTGTTTTAACCACGAGGCTATCTTGGATCATTTTTTAAATACTTTTGTAATAAAATGAAGAGAGCCGCTATAACAATAATTATGTAATACATTTTAAAATTCGAATCACACTTGATTATTTTTTAGCGGCAACATAAATACACATAGTTCATGACTTGTACTCTGTAGACAGAAGAACGGATGGACAGCGGAAGATTAGTAGGTATTTAGGTAATAGGATCTCGTTTGCATCCTAAGGAAGGGGGAACCCTATTTCTAGCGGAACTCTCAAAAATAGATACAGAATAAGAAGTGTCATTATAACAATATTGACATCCAATAAAAGCCAATTCCAAATATACTTTTTTTTATTAACATATCGATGCTGATAAGCAATAAGATGTCAACCCTCAAATAGTCAAATTCGGAGATATTGATGTATTTTGATAATGCGTCACCTATTTAACATTATTAAAAATAATTTCAATTATTTGCTAATTCAATTATCTTAACTAAATAAGTACGGAAAAAAGTTTCTTAATTTAATGTCAGTAATGTCATTCTTAAATATATCAATCTGCTTTTAATTCACTATACCTTTTTTCAAAATAGAAAAGAAAATATTTTCTTTTTCATTGAATTTAACTCAAACATTTAACAATGCTAGCCGCGATCTGAACACGTTATCATCGTCTTAGGTCGAAGTATTAACCATTAGGTCATCCTGAACAACGCACATATAAAACTTCCACTTAAAAAACCCTACTTCCAAAGATGTCAAACCTATTCTTAAAAACATACTTTTTTAAGAATAGGTTTGACATCTTTGGATGCCATTTTTTCAAAATGAAGTCCGTGTGGCTTGACACAGTATTGCTTATCAGCGTCCATATTCTAAATAACGAAATAAGTACTTACGTTATTTGTTTTCTTATTAATATACGAGTATAGTCTAGTTTATCTATCTTTTCATAGATACCACCCATCACAGTAATTTGAGAGGCCTATTTCATTTTAGGCATTTCAAACAATCATATTTATAGATTTGAAAAATAAATTTCTTCAGTGCCATGAAATATAACAATACTTTGAACACTCATATTCATATCAATAACATTTATTTATTATCAACATTATGTAAATTCCTATGTCAGCTATGCATGTTGTAAAATCATAATGCCAACGAAAATACAAGGCTTTAGGTAATTGTAAATAAATAGTTAGTAATGTTGACTTACCTTAGTAATGTTGGCTTGCGAAACACTCGTTGCGTTTACTTTTACAATTTTATATAACGTGCAATCTTTGATATTATGTAACTATATGTTACAAGCTTATTGGTTTTGGCACCCAGAATGCCGACCACTTGGAAGACGTTGCCTAGCAACAGGCGAGAGTTTGGGTCAACAAGATAATTGAAGAGCTTGTTAAAGTTGAAATTGGATACTGATTTTTATCGTCAAATATTATGTATGTTTTTACTTAAGGTTCATTTGTTGCTTTGAAAGTCTATATTTATGAGAAGTCATACAATGTAAAAGTAGTCTAGTCTATGCAAAAAAATAATTAAAGAATTTAATCTAGTCAAATTGGTAACCGCGACTACGTTCGTAAGTAATTATATTGAATACCAATATTTCCGAAAACATAGGTAGTGTATGATAAATTTTATCCCTCACAAAGGACACTCAACAACAGACAATCTATCATTCACATAGGTTCGGGCGTGTACAGGTAATAAACAATCAGACAAACAAACAAATAAAGTTATTTTCACATTTATTTTTTATAGAAAACTGACTTAACGTACAATTGAATTTACTTTAGATACTAATAAATGATTATGTACTCTGCGTGATTTACTTTAGAATTTTAGATGTACATTAAAATGATATATTAATATATATTGATATGATTGTATAAATTTATTTTAAAAGAGTACCTATCGAGTTTCTTGCCGGTTCTTCTCGGTAGAATCTACTTTCCGAACCGGTGGTAGCTTTATAGTTAAAAGACTAATTTGTAACTTCAAGATTCAAAACCGCTTTAAAAATTTACTCGAATAAAGTATATTTTAAATTTGATAAAGTGAATAACGCTTAAGAGGAAAAACTTCTAATTTACAAAGTAATGTCCTTTTGTTCGCTTTGACCTTGTAAATGAGGGAGATAAATATGGATGTAGGGTTTTTTTAAGTGGAAGTTTTATATGTGCGTTGTTCAGGATGACCTAATGGTTAATACTTCGACCGAAGACTATGATAACGTGTTCAGATCGCGGCTAGCATCGTTAAATGTTTGTGTTAAAGTCAATGAAAAAGAAAATATAGTGAGGACATCTGCATGCGCCAAAAAAAATGTTAACGC
Organism: Hypolimnas misippus; assembly: GCA_037950945.1. NCBI lineage: Eukaryota > Metazoa > Arthropoda > Insecta > Lepidoptera > Nymphalidae > Hypolimnas > Hypolimnas misippus. The sequence continues at coordinate 12,199,987 of JBBEEQ010000012.1, read as the reverse complement.
TAGAATGTTTATTCGCTAATCCGTATTGAACCAGAATGCTGAATTAAGCCTACAATAACCTGCCCTTTAATAGATTTTTTATATAATATGATTCTACACATGAGTCATGGGAAAAAGCCGCGCCCGGCCTTTCGTGTTACGCTTTTTGTACTAATGTGACTAACCTTTTGAAATGTTTCGTTTTTTGAAATTTTAACTTTCTTACAAGTTTTTATGTGACTAAGTTAGTTTTGTTCAAGTTGCAAACGTAATTAGAACCACTTCATCTTATCCTCTGAAGAAAAATGTAACATGTTATTAAATAAACTAACTATGTCCACACGGTTGAACCGTTCTTAATAAAAAGTAGGTACCTCGAGTCGTGGGAAGCGACATAGATTATATCTATAATTTCTTTTTGAACAAACCATATTAGTCGTTATTTTGTTAGCTTAGCATTGGTTATTATATAGAGAAAAAAAAATAATAATTAAAAATTGAACTTTAAACATCAAATCAAAATTCCCGACTATACTGGAGTTGAAACAAAATTTTACAAACTACACATTGTTGTACTGTATGACCCCGTAACATAAAACGTATTCGATTTAGTTTTAAATGTACATATTCTCGTTATATTTTCATAATAATATCAGAACATTAATGATATGAATATTTCCTCGATTATCACTACTATTATAATATAATTAATCTATCATATATAGTAACAAAATTGACATACAAATATTATAAGAAATGAAATTCAGAATTTAATTAAAAAAAAATGAATTTATAGATCTCTATGTTTGTATGACCCAATAATAATAATTGAAAATTTAATTACTTTAATAAAATGTGAAAGGAGTGAAATATGAAATGAATTCTTTTACGTATAAACTAGTTATATAATATAAGGTTTGTAAAAAAATGTATACTATGTAAGCAAAAAAAATGAACCAACGAAAAACAACTGGATCATTTTACCTAGCCTATTCAAATGTGACATGTTATTTTAGTGATACTACAGAAACTTAAATATATTGAGACGTTTATAAATATGTGTGAAATAACAAAAAAAACTTATACGCCCAAATGTGTATACGGTTTTTTTTAATATAAAATTTCTAATCGTAGTATTAAATCGAGATTCAAATTAGTAAATTAAATATTTCAACAAAATTCAGATAATAATATCATTTGTTACTATTGCGTTGACAAAAAAGATTAATGTTAAGGCTACTTACACCAATTTTTATCAGCTTTATCATTTCAAAGCAATTTAATCAGATTTGACAGTGTTCAAGAGATTAAATTACATTGATTTTATAAATGTCACATACCCATTGCATCATTAATATAACGCTAATATTATTTAGCTCAAACACTTTGTAACGCGACATATTCTATTTCAAGTCCATTTTAATTCTAAGGTCACCTAAGGGAACCTATTGACTATCAATAAAAACACATTGGCATACAATTAAATCGAACTAATACATTAAAGAAAAAATAATGAAATTTTGACATTGTTTTTATTATAAGTTTCTTGCCGGTTCTTCTCGGTAGAATCTTCGTTCCGAACCGGTGGTAGCTTCATTATTGATTTAATTTCTTTTTGTTTTTTCATATATTGACTTGTACTTGAATAAAGTATTTTTTTTTATTTTGATTTCGATACAGGTTTTCTAGCTTTTTAAATACACTTTATCCTATGCAATGGAGGGTCGCGCGTTAACTCAGATGTGCCCGTGCCCGTCTGAATTTAGTAGATTAAAAAATATAAAACCAATGGAACAGTAAGTTGACGATTCGAAAGTACCTTAAAAGGCCTATTTGAATAAAGTATGTTTTGAATTTGAATTGTATGAAATAATGACGCTAAATCGGTTATATATTGTGTTTAAATTGTATAATAAACTTTCCATTTACTTCAGGAAGTAATCTTTGCATAACGTTGTGGTTTCACATAAAAATTATAAAGTTTCTTGGCGGTCGAAGCTTATTATTACGGTTTGACATGACAATATGGAAAACTTACTATGTCATGTTCAAGTTTTTAGCGAGGATTTGTAAAATACAGAAATACAAATAAAGTGAATTCAAACATGTAGAATTTACATTATTCAATTCAATTCTTTGATTTGTGGGTTTTAGTTAAGTAAATATGTACATAATATTTCGCTAATGTCACGTTGAGTGGAGAAAACGCAATGGAGATTATTCAGCGGGGTCGAGAATCCACCTTAATTAAATTTGGAAAACACTTTAAAATAGTGTGATTTGCATTATTATATAGAATTTATGCTAAACGTATCTTAACCCTTTCACAGTCCCTTAAGTCGTATATGAACCCTACGACTGTTTTACTATTGTGTCTGCTTCGCTGACTGGAAGGTTGTTAATTTTTTCTTCCTAATGTAATATCGTCGTAACTCTGGTTCGAAAAAATCGGTTGTTATTGTTAACATTTAATTAATGTCATAATTTACATCAATAATTTTATTAAATTGAATTTATGTTCATTAAAAAGAATATTAAACATAACTGTGTAATTAAGGTTTATAAATGCCGTCACTTATTACATATACTATGCCAATACCAAAGATCCGTTTCATTTTAATACTCGATTTTTTTTAAAAAGCAAAAAGCGTTTTTAATTTATTACGTTTGAAGTGTTTAAAATATTTACGTCACTTAAACGTCGAGCGATAAACTAATCTTGAGATTTAAGTATTGCCATTGACCTTTTTTCATATTGTTAGTGACAATGAGTGCTATTCGTGTTTGACATGTTTATGAGATTGTTCGTGTAAATATCAATTTAAGTGTATAAAATACCTAATCGTACGAAAGGCGCGTTTTAGTGTCCCAAAGTTTGATTTATAAACATATATATTATGTGTTTTCTTTTTAATATAATAGAGGGTTTATTACCTAATGTAATATGGAAATAAACACAAATGCAGAGTAAAAATTGGTGAGATATCTGAAAACTATATCTTTGGTTGTAATTGAACTTTAATATTAAACTTAAAGATTTTAACGTATTAATTAATAAATAAAGATAAAGTTTTAAGTAATACATATTATCTATAATTTATCGAATGTAGTTTTAAAAGCTTTTTAGCTATTGTCAGTGGCTGTTTGTTTGTTAAATATTATAATATTTTATTAACTGCCAAGGATATTTAAGTTGTGTCTATACTTATGGATGTCTAATACTACTGGTAAAATTTGATAAGTTTTTATGTAGAGTTTCATCGCTGAAAGTATTCAAACGATTTGAAAAATATTTTTTGCCTTGAATAGCCCGTTTATAAACAAACATTATATACTTTTATTATATCACGCTACGATTTATTGGAGCAAAGCAGTAACCATAAATGCGAAACCCTGTAATGGCTAATAAGCCATAAGGCCGCCTTTTGTGTTACCACATTATTTTTCAATTTTAAGAATAGTAACTCTGTACCTATGCATATAAGTGGTGTGCAATAAAATGTTAAAAAAAAAAAAAATAAACCACGACATTCAGCAGCCTCGAATAAAGTTACGGACGCACGCAAAATATTCCCAGATATTAATCATCTTTTTGAAGTTCATTTTGGAATTTCAATAGCCCCGCGTGTATTATTCTAGCTATGAGTCGACTCTCCGCAGCGGGATTTGCGTTTTACCAAAACAAATGAAATAGTTGGGTTTATCCAGAATGTATTAAGAAACCGCAACCTTTGTATATTGTTAATGTATGCGATTTATACCCGGTTAAATTGTCTGTTAATGTTAAACTATAATTGTTATTTTTGAAAATTTAATGATTCTTAATCCTATTATTTTTTTGTTCTGTTGTTTCGAAAGAGCTTGTAAAGGCCTATTTGAATAAAGTATATTTTGAGTTTGCGAGTTTGAGTGCAAAGATCAGTTGTTTACATTAATATGTTTACATTAATATAACTTGTTGATCTAAGTAAGTACGTTGTAAGAAATGCTTTAAATTTTCCTTAAGAAATAATTAATTTACTACATTCTTACATCAAATTCAAATTCAATATATGCTTTATTCAAGTAGGTTTAAAACCACTTTTGAATCGTCAAGTTACTAATTGGTCTTTTAAATGTAAACTAACATTATATAATTTTACTTATTTATTTATTTAGAAATTGAATTGAGAATAACGTTGTTATTGTTCACAGACTTCCTTTTCGTTGTAACTTATTTCATCGATAAATATTCGCACACCTCTAATATATTCTCATATTCAATGGCAATTTGAATAAAGTTCTGTTACTAAGTACTCTGAAATGGATTTTTTTCAGCGTCTACGTTAGGTAATTGTAATACATATGAATAACAACGCGTCGACACAAAGTTTTGTAACATTTTCAACGTTCGGGAAGTAGTTCTTAGATAACCTAGTGCAGTGGAACCTTGGCATCATTCCAAATACTCTCATCGGAAATGCCTTTGCAAGCCATTGAAATTGGGACGGAAATGTTGTCTTTTTGAAAAAAAAAAAAACAAAACAAAAGAGAATCTCTAACAATACGTGCAATAATAATTTATTATTCTGTGATTGTGCACGCTTTTTTTCTGTAAATAACCTGCTCTTATTGTAATGGAAATTAATGTGATGGCGTGGGAAAGTTACTAACAAAGCAACTTAGTACTGATAGTGGAGTTGTTTATATGCATTATTATGAACTCGTATATAGTTCTTTTTAAGAGGATGTTTATGTTGTTCGGAGATTATTTCATTTGACGATTTCGTTGGGTTGGGTTTGATTTTTGCTTAGACACATAATTGTATACGGATGTTTATAATGGTATAGATATTTTATGTGTTTCCGGAACTTCGACCAGGAGTATTATTATTAACTGGAAATCGTCGTGAGAGGTGTTTATCCATATAAATCTCTTTGTTAGAGTATCCTCTTCATGCAGATATCCTCACAATGTTTTCCGTTCCGAGCATGAGAAGAATTCTAAATACGACCTTCGTTGTCCATACATAAGGAAATAACATTACGTTTTTAAACTTAATATCGAGTAGGTAAATATAGCAACGCTCTCAATACGCTGGCCGATAGTTGCCCGAAAATTCACAATACTTTTTTAAAAAAGAAGAACCGACTTCAAAAGCGAAATACGTACTTTATTTACTTGAATAAAATACTTATTCCTGATATTTTGATTTTAAAAGCATACTTTATAAAGAAAATTCTATTAGACCAATCGAAGAGTGTACCCTTCGAAGAAAAAAAATAAATAAACAGATTGACCAAAGTGGTCCAGCTGTTTTTAAGTAATCTATGAAAGTCCCCTACAAATTGAGAACATCCTCCTTTTTGGAAGTCAGTGAAAAAGCAATCATGCTCAATAAACTTATCAGTTAATACTTATCGCGAATTATCACATTGATTAAAACCCCGACTGAATTAAAATCCGTCATAAAGTCTAGTTTAAACGTAATTTACATTACACACTTAATAATATGAAATTTATTTCATGGAGATACTAATAATAGTTTTTCCAAAAAAATCACGTGTAAGCATCAAGTTTACACACATTAATTAAATGCATTGTAAAATTTCATGTTTACATGTGAAATTATTAGTGAATAGGCGAGAATCACATTTGTGTAATCTAGCAGTAAATTATTTCAGATGTAAGGCAGTGAGAAATAAGTTATGTAAATGTCTGTGAAAGTGTGAGATCAAAACTTATAAGTGTAATTCTCGCTTAAAATCATGAAATAAATTTAATAAAACTAGTTTCGTAATGCAAATTAGGCTATACTATAATACCTATAGTAAATAGCAGGGAGATTAAAAGTCGTTTTGACTTTATAATCCTGCTCATTAACAGAAGAAGAAATCTTCAAAACAGTGACGACGCATTTACAAGTTGCCACCTACGTACCTAGTGTCTGCTATTAGTATTTAGAAAATATTTAGGTCACATAGAGGTGGAGTCTAAACCTCTCTTGTGCTACATTGTTGGATGTTTTACAAAAATAGAGGGAAAAATAGGGAATAGAGAGAGATTTGCCGGTATTGACACGATTTGAACGGTAATTTTTATGTCTTGTAAGTATTTATTCAGTTAAAATTATCTTTTTTATTATTATAAAATTGTAACTTTTTGTTTCTAGAAGAATGGATAGCTTGTGTCTTTATATTTTAAATAGTCTATCTATATATTAAAACGTGAAGCAAAGAAATACATCAAAACAATAAAAAAATATTACACACCCTAGCACATACTTGACATACACAAACGTACATATGTATATATACTCTTCTATTTATTGTTAAAGTCTGTGGTCAAATTGAAAGAATATAATATCTGTAGTCGATCTTGAAACCGGTTAAAAAAATTCATGAACTACGATCGTATTCCCACCGTTACGGGACCGATTGATTAAAAAATTAACTGATCAGGTAAAGGTTAATTTTTAAAAAATCGAACATGAAGCGGGATTTTAGCGGGCCGCGATATGCCTGTAGTCGACATAGATATACCAATAGCTAGTTTTGTAATGTGTCCTACTTTTGTGTATCGCGTTTATACACGTAGGTTGGTGAAGGTGGATGGATAGGGTTGTTTTTTTTTTCACACAAATCCTGCCGAAATGATTTTGATGAAATTATTTTATAGCTTAAGATACATTAAAATAACACACAGGCTACATTTATTCAAGACTGGCGAAGCCGTCAGGGAAGTCTTAAAATATATTTTAACTGATCACATAATATTTTGTATAACGTATTAATGATCTCGCACCCCGATGTCCACAAAGACATAGTCAATTAGTTTTTGTTTTATACACCATTAATTTGATTGGCATATTTACAAAACATTAGATAATGAATTACGAAAAGTGATAGCAACGAGTTCACGCCCTTTTATCGATTAGCTAAATATTATTTTACTCTTGAAATTAATTAAAATAACTTAACATGGGATGTATCCCAATACATTAATTTAATATACGTAAATTAATTATCTGCATTCCGGATAAATATAATATTTGAGTAGTAATAATGTGTAATTTTAAACGATAGAAAACGTTGCTATACCATTATAATTTTAGAATATTAAGATGTTTTAATAAAAAAAAAAAAAAAACAGTTTATTTACATTTTCTTGTCGTGGAAATAGATACATAAGTTGATTTTTTTTACTGGGCATTTATGACTAAATCCGAAACTAAAACTGTTTTATTTTTTTTTTATTTATCTTTCTGGTCAGAAATCGAACTTGCTGATTTAAAAAACTAAGGACAGTTTAAAAAAAGCACAGTCGGTATTTTTGCACCACCTTATAGCGTCACTTATAAAGAACTTCTTGGAAGTAAAATAAAGGAAAATGCTCATTATTTACAAAATACTATTTATAAATTAACCTTACAATAATAGATTAACCTTAAGTAGTTAATTCTTCGAAGAAATGAATAAATCTCAAAAGCGAAGTTTGATACGAAGTCAAATCCAGATATGTTTTCAAGTGCTGTTTAGATTCACCTCGTAATCGTTGGTGAGGAGACCTGAATGCAGGGAGAAATTCTGATATATGTTTATGCACCAAAGAATAGGAGAGGAGGCCTTTGCCTAGCAGAGTGACATTTATATGATGTTACTTTTTTTACGAATGCGTACAAAACCGGACATTATCGCAAAGTAGTAAATGCTAGTATATTTTGTCCCCTTTTGTCCCCTTATTCGTTCGCGAAGGTATGCTATATATGTATGGGGTCATCTATAAATTACGCACGAGACAGGAAGGGTGGAGGATAGCAGGGACCCAGTTAAGGTGCGTGACGGTTAGTAGTAGGTAATAATGATGTCACGAAATATATTAGTGTATTCACTTACGGTTTAAAGACAGGTTTATTATTTACTTCTCTTACTTAATTAGAAAGGAGCTTTAACTTTTTTACTTCTCCATGATCCTCTTTTACTAAGAAAAACTTGGAAAATCACAAAAAAAAATGCGTAAATTTTTTGTACCTTTGAGTTGCCATCAAAGCGCAATCACTAGTGGAGGATGAGGATAAGTGCTTAAATTATTCGCGACATTTTTTTATGGTTTTCAAATTCAAAATAAACTATGAATATTCCAATATGGGTTTTAAGCAATTTTAAATTTACTATTTTAAAATTAATATGTTAATAGTATTTACCGCCTGATTAGAATGTTTTGTTCACCAAGAAGAAATTGAAATAAACTTGCTATTATTTATATTAATTGGTATATGTGTATTTCATATCTATAATTACGATAACCCTATTCAGGGATCAGAGCAGAACTATATTTAGAGTGAAGAAAAAAACATCCCTATGTCGATAAGCGAATAATACATATTTCTAATTTGAGTTATACTTCTTTACCTATTTACAAAAAGAAAAACCGGCTACATTTATGGTTTTTTTTATCTAATCTCCATGAATTAAAAAAAAAAAAACACTTTTTCCAATTGCTATATAAAATATATAAAGTATCTTTATAAAACATTATATACTTTATATTATATTGATTTATTTTTAATTATACTCCATCAACAGAATCGGGTTATGTGCTTTTTAAGTACATAATAATAAAAAAATAAATAAACGCCTCACATTCAACGGCCCCCATTAGGAGGTCCTAATGATTCTGTGTTGGGGATTCGGAAACACACACAGCACAAACACCTAAACCACGACATACATCTGTATGGCCAATACAGACCTTCTCTGTGAGCTGGTATCGAACCCGCGATCGTTAGCGATTCAGTCAATTGTATTGACCGCTGCGCCAACCTGTCTGTATGTAAATACCTATAGTATACATATAAGAGATTACGCTAATACCAAATCATTGTAAAAACACTATTATAATTACTTATGATTAAAATTACGATAAAAATTAAGTGCCTATTTAATATTGAATTACTTCATGTCAGCGAAAGTGCTGATTATAGTATTTAAATTTAACTGTGTTACGTTGTCCTATTTATTAGACACTAGTATCTGCCCGCGGCTTTGATTGAAAAGTTTGATTTCTCTATATAAATTTGATATCCTCGTTTCACAGGTTCAGAGACTCCTTTGAGTACTTTTCACTATTCCCTAATGTAAAAAAATACGCAAAAATTTAAAAGATGTAGTTGTCCAAAGAAACAGATTTGGCCATTTACACGTTTTTAAAAATTCACCGATACAGTAATACCGTCAAATGGTAAACATTAAGGAAAACTTATAAGCCTATTAATTTTTTTGTTTTATTCCTTTTTCAGAAAGCATTTTTAGGTTTTGTCGAATGCCTTAAAGAGCTAGTGGATCCTTCGAAATTACAGCAAGAGATTGAAGATGCCAAGCCGAACGGTCGAGTTGACGAGGTTTTCAAGAAGTAAGTATAATAATTTTGTTTTGAAATTTAACGTAACACAAAAAAGTTAGGTAACAGTCTTTAAATGTCACACTGCTTGGCAAAAGCCTCCTCTCCTATTACGGAGAATGTTTAGAGCTTACTCCACCACGCTGCTCCACTGCGGGTTGGTGGATATATGTACATGTGTCAGAATTTCTCCCGGCACATGCAGCTTTCCTCTCGATGTTTTTCTTCATTGTTGAGCTCGAGATGGCCTTAAACACAAATAAAGCAGGTGAAAACAGCAGTCCTAGATGGCGTTTGAACCCGTGATCACCGGTTGAGGTCGACGTCTTCTAACCACTAGACTATCTCGGCTCAAAAAAATAAAAATAAAGAATGGTTACTACTGACAGGTGTGATCGCGAGGCACGTGTAGTTATTTAAAAGTTAACATTTAATTTTCAGATATTGTCAGAAAACACCTTCATTCAAAGGCTGCTTCCGAAATATGACTGAGTCGGTTAAGCCCTGCTTTTCCGCAGAAGAGCAGAAGAACCTTAAAACTGTCTACAACATCTCCGAACAATTAGCCGAATTCGTCTGCTTCAAGGAAGGAGACAGAATTGCTCGTGAGTCCCTTTAAATAATAAATCTCTACTTTGAAGTTCAAAACATTAATAACAAGACTTTGGTAAAAAAATAATTAATATTTGTATAAAATCCTATGTTACTCCAATCAAGATGAATCGTACGAAGTTTTATTATTTACCATATGCTAAACTTCATAAAGTCTTATTAGGTTCTAAAGCATGTTAAAGAAATAGACGTATACACTCGAAAGTCATTACTCTTTTTAAGAGTTAGTTGAGTGTAAGAACTAGTGCCGGATATCCGTACCCGGGTATATTCGAGGGAGAAAAGATCCTTATCAGTAAACGTTACTTTATTGGCGAATCTTTTACGAATCTTTTAACTTTTAATAAATAGATGAAATTAAATAATATGCCCATACGTTATATTAATGTACCAATAACACAAAAGACACACGCAATGCAAGTCGTAATGTCTTACCTTATCACGCAGTGTCAAATGGCGTCAACTATTGTTTCAAGTAGTAAAGTTAAAAATAAGTTTCTAAGAAAGAATGTTAAGATCCATATCCGCGGATCTTGACACCATCCATATTTAATCGATATCCGTGGATATTTTATGATCCGGCATCACTAATAAGAACCTATCAGAAAAAAAATTAAAAGGCCCGAGATGACCTACATGTTACAACACGTCGATCTTAATTGATGCTCACGGGGTCAAACCACGGCCTAGCATAACTGAGTTTTCAAGTACTTGACCTTTGCCCTGTAGTACAGTACTAGTACATTACAGTGTAGTCGCTGAGTTGAAATAAATTCCAGTGTATATTTTACAATTGAGCTCTACATGTTACATTCTATGTTATTGTAAGTTCTTGATCTTTTGACTCGTGCAAGCGTTAATATCGCTAATTATGATGCGCTTTTTAATTTTCTTGAAATTAATTATTTAATAACATAATTTATATTAATTTTTCAAAAACAATCAGATATTCTATAACTTTTTCTTTTATAGAGTTGCATTACGAGGCAATTATATAAGTTTTATATACAGATTGAGTTTTTTCATCTGGGCGTGGTAAGCCATATCTTACAGGACCCTGGGAGCCGATTTTATTGAAAAGTAAAACTGCATCATTAGTTTTTTGAAAAATTTATTTTCCTAGCAAGGAATCAGATCCGCTGATTTTTGGAATAAAAAAATACCTATATTATTGCTCTATCGGATAGTATTTTTATTAGGGTCCACTTTTGGGAAGAAGAAATTGACTATACACCTTAAATAGTCGATACTTCAATTGATTTTGTGTTTTTTTTTTCAAAATTACCAAGTTCGATTCCTGGCTAGGAGAATTAATTTCTCAAAAAACTAATAATGCAGCTTAAATTCTCATCAAAATCGGCCGCCAGGGACCTTTAGGTGTTTTTTGCTATTCCTCATACTTTCGGATTGGGTCTACCACGCCTAGTTAATAAAAAATCACTCCGTATAGCTCTTATTCTATTACTGGGTAAATTTAATTCCACTTTAAATTTATCAACCTGAGTTCTTCGAGTCAGTTATATTTTTCTATGAAAACGTGATATAATAGTCTAATAGCAGATTGAACTCTTTGTTGTATAAACTATAATTCGAAAGGAAATTTCCCAATTTTTTCATTGAAAGTAAAAAGGTTATCGCATTAGTATTTATATCGTAGATAAACGATATAAAACGTCCCTATCGAGTCTGTCCTCGAAATAGAATGGAATTATCTGGGTAATGGGTCGTACTTCGAAGACAACATGTTTTACATAATCTTCCCTTTGGTTTTTATGTAGCATTTTCATGCAAAAGTCAGATGGGGTCGCAATAGTATAGAGTAGTTGATATCATGAAATCAAGATACATTTTGCTAAAAGTAATACTTTTGAATCTCAATATTATTACAGGTTATAGAGTAACTCTCATTGTAGAATTAGTTTTGTTATGGGACGTATTAGAATATTCTTTAATTACTACACTTGCAAAATTTTTAAGTTAATTAAAAATGACAAATAAGTTTTTAGGTGTTTATAACAAAATGGTGATTAGAATATTATAGTCACTTAATTTGAGTGGATATTAGCAGGCATTTACAAATATTTATTTGAATATTATTATTAATCGCTTGAAATTTTGAATTTTAATTGCTTAGTAAACTATGTAAATGAAAATCAATGTTGTATGTTTGCTCTCTGTGCGTTTTTAAACCATTCATTGGATTGTGATGAAGCTTTGGTAAAGGGTTTTGGGGACGGCTACGAGGCAGAGATTCAAAAAATCTATATACTTTATGTGGCATTGTATCACATATCGATTAATAAAAAATAAATAAAATCCATCATTTTACCGGTGGTGATTTTCTATTAACAGCTCTATCTGATTCCTGATATATAAAATATGTAAAAAGTATTAGCTAAAAATTATACTTAATCTACAAAAAAAAAACTATTTTCAGTTTTCATAGCCGAAAACGGTCCAGAATGCTTCAATGAAAAGAAGACTGAGATTGAAATGTGTGTAAACCAAACTCTTGGTTCGGAGTTCCACTACGACCAGAACAAGTTCCCCATCGACAATATTCCAGAGATTAAATTCGGGGTAAGTTGATTCAGCGCAGGTTATTATATTTATCTGATATATTTAATTTTGCAATTCTTGTATATACAGATTGAGTTTTAACTGGCAATTGTAGGCCACATCAGAAACAAGGAATAGCGAAAAATACTTGAAAGGACCCTGGGGATTGTGATGAGGACTAAAACTGACAGTGACAGTATTTATTTTATTTTATTGCACCATCTGACAGTGTTAATTATAAAGATAAATTTTTGGGAAGTAATAATATATAAACGGGAAAGAAAATGCTTAGTTTTTGCAAAATGCTAAACTTTATATAATCAACATATCAGAAACGGCTCCAATGATTTTCATAAAATTAAGTATGCAGGTGGTATTGGGGACAAAAGCGGTCAAATTTTGACATTGTAATTGCTCAGTAACCTATAAAAATAAAAATTTGATCTCTATGCGTTCCGAAGTCATTTTTCGGATTGTGATGAATCTTTGGTAAGACGGCAAAAATGAAACCTTGGGTTCTAGGGACAGCCAAGAAGTTTCCCGGCATAAAAAAAAATTATATTATATATCTCGAGTTTAAATTTGGGTAACTTTTATCAAAGCATAATAAAAAGACGTCATTGTTTCTTTAAGGACGTAAATAATTTGGATCACAATGGAATCCAATGTGTTTTAAAATAAAAATAATTTTGGAACACAATGAATCATTCTGACATATCGACTATTTCGGTGATCGTGTTTTGTTTAACTCTAAAGATGTAGCAGTGGATTATGTGTTCAAAGTTTCTTTCTACGTCAATGATATTAATGAAATTACTAGATATTATATACGATGACGTCACTACATACGTCTGTTATTTAGTTCTATTATAATAAAACAGGTTTAGACATAAACTGCCTTACTACAAAAGATTTAAACAGACGTTAAACGCGTGTTTAAAAAAATCCATACTACAAATCCGCGTCTAAGCAGTTTTGAGTTAAACATGCTTCAGATATAGATTAACATACGTTTAAGTTTAATAGATGTCTAAAACCTATTTTAGCTGTCAAATGTAACGTTTAACATTTTATCAATAAGTTTTTTTATGAGTTTATTTGTTGTTAAGCAATTTAGATAATATTTTAAGCAATGTTTAATTTTTAAACACTGTTTAGCTAGACACGTGTTGAACATGGTTCTAATGCGTTTTTTGTAGTATGACAGAAAGTGCTTGAAATTCAAATAAAGAGTTACATTAAATTTATGATGTATTACTAACTTTTGCTCGCTGCTTTGATAGCGTTAATGTAGTTGATTTAAAATAATACGCATTTATACAAAAAAAATATAGCCCTTGTATATATAACTTATATATATAACTAAAACAATTTACTATTCAAATTTAAAATAAGCCTAATAGTCCCGGATTTACAAATAGATTCAGGTTTTCTTCGTTACAAACACATTACATTATTTAACCTAATTATAGAAAAAAAAAAACATGTAACCATTTTGAGTTCATTTTATATTTTAGTCATTCACTTTTATTTAGAAACGCCTAAATAAGACGTTATCAACATTCTCTATAGAGAACTAATAAATAAATAGGCACTAAAATGTATATAAATTCTTTTAATTATTATATTATATTTACTTAATTAGTGTTTAATTACATTCACCCTTAGCCCCGCAACCTTTGATCTCCTTTTAATCGATTTTTAAAATAGAGGCGGTTTTCATTTTTAGTTTTTTTTACAAACTGGCGATAACATGTATACAAAAATTAAAATTATAATTACATTATAAATAAATTATAAATTGTAATTAATATACTGACTCATATTAAGTGACTTAAAAATAGACAGGAAAATTGTGGAGGTTCAATTTGTCTTCGATCCGATTAGATTTTTTTTTGTTTTACGCGCTATTTACACAGAGTCACGCTTGTCTCTGCTTCGCTTTTAATCGTCTATATAAGACGTCGCCTTAAGGCGGCCTTCGCCTCTTATACACAACATAATTATATTTTCTAGGTTTTTTATGGTACATATCTCAATTATGTAACGAAATACTGTTAGTTGACAACTAAACCAGTTTCATTTCGATCCTACTAATACAGCGAAAAGACCTTCAAATTAATAATAAGGTTACCTTATTATGTTATTGAGAGAGGTTGTTTGAAATTATATTACATGTTAATTGATGCATGTTCAGATTCATAAATGATGGGTAAACTTAATTAATTATAAAACATTTTTTTTGGTCAATTAACATATACAATACGTGCAGGAAAAAAATTATAATAGTCGACTATTATTGTTATGTTGTTTACACGAACTTTGGATATAAAGAGATTGTTTTTTGTCTCTTTCTTAGGAGCCTTTTCGCTAACGTATAATTACAAGATCGAGTTTCTAACAAGAGACAATATTATCTACAATTTTTTTACTTTTTACAGGATAAGGAATGCGATAAATTCGCTCAATTGCAAGTCTGCGTGGTGAATGCTTTAGAGACTTGCTCTACGCCCACTTCGGCTAATATTGTGGAGTCCCTCTTCAAATTCGCTAGGAAATCTACACCTTGTAAGGAACTACCTGTAAGTATATTTGATATATTTCGAATATTGAGTTTTTTTTTATTCATATTAGCTGTTCGTTGTGGCCAGCGTTCTAATTTAGATTTCGTTTGATCGGAAAATATCTAGATCTGGATAACAGCGCCATCTATATTTTCAACTACAGATAAGATCCATTCAGATGGTTGCAAAAACAAAAATTAAATCGATCAAACTGTTAATAATAAGTATATATACACATTTTTGAATTTTATAAATATAAAAAATTGTAGTTGAATATTACATTTGTTTTTTTGAAATTGCTAATCTTAGAAAATACCGACTGATATACTAAGAATAAGATTTGATATATTGTTTAGGTATATCTAGCTGTTTTTTGAGGATATAAGCTATTTAACCATAACGCTACGAGTCAAAGAAACGGTACATTAACGATAAAAGTCAACTAATCTTAAAAATGTCGCAATTTAATGCCAACTCTTGGACAAACAGTTTTATATAATATTTAATTTTATTATTATTTAAAATCTAATATGAAGAATTACATAGCAGAGAGTTTAAACAACTTTATTGTATAGATGTGTTATTTTTATTATTGTCGAGTAAATTATATTGTCCATGTTTCATAAACAATTGTTTGTATTAGGAAAAAGCGGAAGGCAGAAGCACTAAGAATGGCGTAAGTTTTAATGTTCAGTGCTGTGTCATTTTATTTCGTGAATGTACTTGTGGCTGTTTTTTTTTAGCTTAAGCTAACTTTTTTTGTATTTTTTTTTATTAATTAAGATATAATACATATATAGCACGCTTTTCCTCGTTGTGTTTATGCTTGTACTTTTTTTTTATAAATACTTTCCTCTCTAAAAAAACATGTCTATTAATATTGTTGTGTTTTGTATATATTATTTTAACTCTTTGCTGTAAAAATATTCATTTACAAGAATTTTTAAAAAAGAAAAGCAAAACACGTTATTTCGTTTATTTGGATAATAAACTTATTGCAGTTATTTTTATTTTAAAAACAAACTACTAAACTGATTTTGATGAAAGTTCTATGGGACCAATAGAAGAGAATACTCTTTTAAATAAAAAAGAGATAAATAAATCGGTTCAACCATATCCAACTAATTGGGGTTCATACATAAAAAATACGAATTGAGAATAACTCCATTTTGGAACAAGATTAAAGATAAAATTTCTCCTAAAATTATGGATTTCTTTTAATAAAATCAAAAAATTAATTAAAATAAAAAAAAACTATTGCTATACTTCACAAAATACTTAATTATGTCGTATATGCAATATGCCATTGTGGAATATATTTAGTTGTCCTGTCTTATTTGCTTAATTTAATTTTTTTATTGTAAAATAACCTGCTTATGCATACTTGTTTTTTAATGTTCCGTTTTATTTAATTTATTTACATACTCTAAATTTATGATTTATTTAATATCAGCAACTGTAGTAGGATTTTTTTTTTATACTTAACATTTATATAAAAAAAATTATTTGTACATATTTGTCTTTCATATAGTCTTTAAATTCATCTTAAAAACTTACAGCATATTTTTGGTTTGTTTATATAAAAATGTATATATATTATACACGTACATATAATATAATTATACATATATTTAGTTTAATATCTTGTGTCTGTTACAGGATGCTACGCAAAAAAATAATCCGAACTCGGCCAACAGTCTCACGATCATGTCTCTTACAATGGGTATGCTAATATTCGCGCTTCTTGTTTAAGTACAACCGCCTCATACGCTATGACGCCCTGGTACTTTAGTTTCTATTATTTACCTATCGCCAAAGGTTGATTGAAGGATTTTGCTAAAATTTAATGTTTATGTATATTTTTTTATATTTGTGTTGTTTAACTTCAATTTTTTATGTATTTTTTTTTCTATTATATCTATTACATAATCGACATACAAATGATTATATAAAAGATAGTAATAGAAAACGGATTATAATATGGCGCTATATGGTATTATGTTTTTTTAGTATTTATGATTTTGCTACCATATTTTTAATGTTTTTTTTATTATTCAAATTTAATCATGATTTTTTTATATCTCAATTTTTCTTTTGTTACTAACAATGTATTAAAACCGTTTTTGACCTGATTTTGTAAACGGTGTTTTGGCAAAGTTCTTCAGTATCCATACGAACTGCTAGCTTAATACGACAAAGTAGATAAGAATATTACTATTTTTGTAGCTATTTTCGTTTCAATTGAAACCAAATATTGTAAAGTGACGCGTACCTTAAATTATATTAGAATGCTTAAGCGTTTAAAGTTACATATCCGTGATATATATAATAGATGTTCTATTTTCATATGCCAATAATCGCCAAATTTTCGCTTCCATCCGAATTAGCTTAAGTATTGTAGCTATTTTTAATACAAATGAGTAATGCAACTCGAGAGAATTTAAAGAATTTGTGATCGAGTGTAGATAATATTTAATCGAGATTTCAATCGAGTTATCATTTAAATTACAAATAAAATCGTTTCACAGATAATGCATTATTTGTCATTAGTTGCAGATGTTTAAATGTGCTTTTAAAAACAAACATGAAATATTATCTCTAAGTTTAACTCGAGTACAACTCGAGTGACATGGCTCGAATAACGAATTCCAATCGAGTTGCATCGCTATACAAGCCATAGATAATAGGGTGTTTCTGGATGGTAATTATTTCGTAGTTAATAAAGCCGTCAATATAATAAATATCACTGAATAGAAAAAAAAATTGCAATTAATTATTTTTCATTTATTTATCTCATTATTTCTGGAATTATGTAAATTACTTTTGTTTTTTTTTTGCATATTTCAACTAAAATATTTGATAATTATTCAAAATATATCTAAAATTTTAAGAAAATAACTTTTTTATGACTTCATGTTTAACGGCTTGATTTAAGTTTAAAATGGCTGGTTTCTGTTTTAACTTAACCTCTTTAAGTTGTGAATTATTACAGAGTGGATAGCTTAAGGTTAAGTTGAAATGTTTTAAAGGTAAATTAATTAAGTTTATTATTTTTTGTAGTAATTATTATTGTAAATTGACTATTGTAGATTTAGTATTCAGTAGAAAAAACATAAACAATAGAACGTATTTAGAAATGTTTAAGATTTTACCACGATTTGATTAATTTATTAATTATTATTATTAAAAACTTGAAAGTTGTAAAAGAGCCGGCCCAATAGATGTTTTCGCTTAAGTATATAGTTTTGTATTGTACTAATTTATGTAAAAATGAACGAATTATTTTACATTCCAAGAATCAATTTGACATGACATTTATTTACACTTTTTTTAATTTTTTACTTATTTTATTATATTTTGAATTATATCTAATTCTAAATAGAGAATATATAAGAAGTGGCAACGAACAACACAACAGATGTAGAGCTAAATATATCATTCAAACCACAATTTTCACATCGAATATTTAATAGAAATGTATTTTTCTCTAAGTTGGTGAACATGCCACTTCTATATTCCCTGTTCTGTGCTAAAGTAGCCATGTGAGTGAAATCGGTGTAGTTTTTAGAGCGATATTGTGATGAATAATGTATGTTGCTTCATTAAAATGGTGGTTTAATGTTACCTGAGTTTTTTATTTCTTATAACTCCCATACATATGTTTAAATAAAAAAAGTTATATTCATATTTTTACACATTTTCCTAAAAAGTTCCTAAGGGAATAATTTATATGCATATTTCGCATTTTAAAGTATCTTAACGTTTTATTCTGCTTGTATTCCCATAAAATTTAAAAAATATAAAGCAATTACATTTTTTTTAAATACTATTCCGTACGAAGATAGAAAATATTAAGTCCTTACAATGGTATGGTAACTATATTGTTTATTATATACAAAAATAAACACCATGTATGTATAAAGAAATCGGTAATCTGTATTATAAATTCTACTTATTTGTACTTGCTCTTTACGATTTTATAACAATGTAGTACATTACTATTTAATTGGTCAATAAATCAGATATTTTTTAAATAATATTTGCATTGTTTTGAAAATTTATTGTTGCAATGGTCACTTTGTATGGATTCATAACAATACGCAATGATAATAAAGCTTTTATAGGCTATAAGGGTATTTGTAGAGGCCATAATAATTTTAGTATAGGCCATAATTATATGTATTGAGATAATATAACTTCTATAGATGACAATACTCTTCTTTTTTATAGTTGTTTGTATTTACGGACGCCCTATGTGGAGTAGAGGCTTATAAGTGTGAGGCATTATTATTTTACAACATACATACATATACATATATGATATATACATATGTGTATTAACGTGACCCAATTGAAAATTTGTGTGACACGAGCTAGCTAAGTTAGTAATTAAAATTTAGTTTTATATTATTCTGTGATTCATAATCTAGGATTAAAAAAAAAATAACTTTTATATCAACGTTTTGAGACATTAAAGTCAAAATATGCGGCAGAATTTCCAAGAATTTGTTCACTTTAACAGTAATGTGCGATATGTACAATGATCACACTGTCTTACCTTCCAAAGATATAATTTCTCTTTTTATTTTATTTTAATTTCATTATTTATTTTAGAGTACTATGTTCAGACCATAACTTTTCATGTTATATAGGTACAACTTGGAAAAAATTCCTCTAATATAATGTTGAAAAAAAAGACAGTTTTCTTATTAAAATTTTTATTAGTATATGATATCTAAATGGCACTTAAATGACAGTTCTTGATAGTTCTCAACTATGTTATAGATGGGTGGCACGAATCATTACTGAAAAAAAGGAAATTATTATATAAATAAATGTTAAAACATATTTCAGGCAAATTAAACAATTCTAACCAAATATAAGTAACAAGGGTAGGCTTTACATATGGACGCTGATAAGCAATTCTGTATGAAACATGGAATTCATTTTGAGAAAATAGCGTCTAAAGATGTCTTATTCTTAATAAATTTGTTTAAGTTAACTTATTCTTAATAAATTTGTTTAAAGATGTACACATCCACTTTTTGTACATATCATTTTATATTTTTATAAAAGTGTAATGAATTATAATCAGATTGGTATAATGAATTTTTTTTATTTTAATAATAAGTTTTTCAAATGCATAAGGTATTGTATATTGCAAAATATGGAACCCATTTCAATATTCTAAACATTAAATTAAGACACTTTTTCCGTACCCATTTTAGTTTAGATGACTTGGAAAATTATTGAATAACATATACGTGACACATTATTAGAATATATCAATATCTCCGAATTTGTCTTTGTGGGTTGAAACAATATTGCTTGTCATTTGTCAGCATACATATATTAGTTACTCTATGCCGATTTCTGTGAGGGTGTGATACTGCCCAGGTCGAGTCAGCCCATTTACGAGCTGTAGTCAATATATATATATGGTAGATATAAATGTGAGCTACATCTACCATAGTGGAATGGAAAATAGTAAAGGTAAAATCACCTTGCAAGGCGAGCTCTTGCGTATGAACCGGAATAAAGACTCGGCCATGTTGGCGGGTGTGGGCGTTTCGCATTTCTCCAGCGCTTGTACAATACACGTGGACAACTCGTCGAATTTACCGCAACGTTGCTGCAAGGGAAACGTTTTATTTATAAATGATAATAAGCATTGAAAAATGTTTTAGAGTATACTTAGGCGAGAATTACACTTGTAAGTTTTACTCATGGAAGGGGTTGTCCATTAATTACGTGAGACCCAAAGGGGGGAGGGGTGGTCTGAAAAAAATCACCAAATATTACAAGAGGGGGTTACGATAGGACGTGTATTTATTTTCGGAACTTGCCAGCTATATACACATCGATACCTCCCACGTAAGTTATTGTAAGCCACAAAAATGCCGTTAGCGTTTTTACTTAATACTACACGAATTTGCGTTGCTTAATGCATTCAAAGTAAAAAAAATACCAAAAATCTTTTTTTTTTCAAGGCCTTTTTTCAGGCGTATTTTGTTGTAACTTTCAAACTAAAACGGATTAAAAGTGCTCTACTGTAAAATTGCAATTTTGGGGTTACAACAACTTACGTGGGAGGTATCGATATATACGGTTGCATAATTTTTCAGAATTCAGATTATAACTCTTTTTAAAGTTAAGCATTTATTAACATATTCCTACTTAGGTAGTAGGTACAAAAAATACACGTGATTTTAGGTGGGGGGAAGGGATATTAAAAAACCTCATTACGTATCACCAGGAGCGAGAACATTTCGTTGTATAAATATGAATCTTTTGAACTGATTTTTTGATAAAACATAATAAACTTCAAACAATATTAACTTACATCCATTGTCATCTTCTTCGCTTCTTCGATGCTACCAATCTCTTTTATTTTGAGTGCACATTCGCGGATATCGTTAACCTTTGCTTGGAAGCACTGAGGTCCTGCCTCTGCGATGAACACTAAACAAAAAAATTATTGGATTTATATACCTTTAACCTGAAGTTCTGACACATATAGATCTGCCAACCCGAAGTAACGCAGTGTGGTGGATTAAGCTCTAACTATTCTCCTTAATAGGATAGGATATAGCATTTGCCTAACAGTAGGACATTTACGAGACTTTACATTATATAGGAATTAGTCTAAATGCCATCTAGACAGCCTGGTTTCGATAGCCAGTCGCAATCAAAACATATAACGGGTTAATCTTTATGGATGACGACCGGCTTGGCGTAGTTTTATTGGCTTTAATGTCTTTGGTTACAGGTCCGAGCTCAGGCACGCAGATATTTATATTTATACAAATATCAGTCTTGGTAATTTTCTTTGTGGCCTTTCTCATCGTGCCTCGAAAAGCAGGAAACTTGTACTGTTGTACAAGTTAATTATAGTCGCTTGAAGATGACATTTGGTAGAAAAATTGTTGAATTCTAAAATCTATACAATTACTTGCTCGCCCTTAAGTATTGCGACAATAAGTTATAAATCGCTCTATGTAAAATGTCAGATAGAAGACTTACGAGCTATCCTGTCACCGTCCTTGTAGCACACGAAGTCGATCAGCTGGTCGGTTCCATTATAAAAAGTGCTGACGTGTTCGCGAACAGTAGCGTCCGCGCAGGGGACAATACCGTCGATTAACGAATGGATACAAGACTTCAACTCAGGAGTCTTCGCGCAATACCTACGAGTTATATACATATACATTTTAATATTTATTATTTAACTTTAAATAATGAAAACTTATTAATAATAACATAATATTTAAAAATTAAAAAAATATATCTGTTGGTGAATAGTTGTGTACCTAGTTGTTTCTAGACGATGCTGCAGCATCAGGTCAGGTATAATAAATTTCAAGTCTATTAGACCAATAGAAGATGGACAGATCTTTTCAACAACTAGAAAAGAGCTACTACTACTACTAGAAAATATCTTTAAACATTTGAACAAATCCTCATAAATTAGAGCTAAAATCTATCCCGATTACATTAGCTTTTAAACAAAATGCTACACTCCATTGTCAATAACACGTCGAACTTATTACACCCCATTTTTTGGATCGAGCGTTAAAAATACCTAATATCTGTAAATATGATATTGAAATAAATCCCTTGTTCAAATTAAGCTTACGGCCCAGCGTCTAAAATGTAACTTAACGATAGAAGAATTAATTAAAATTAATTACCTACTTATACAATGTTAAATTATTTTTTCTAGTAGGTTAGATTTTTTATTTTGACTTACTTTTTGAATACTTCATCAAGGGCGCCGTTGGGCTTGGCTTCTTCAATTTCTTTTTTAACTTGTTCGATGTCCAGCAGGCCCTTCACGCATTCAACAAAGGTATGTCCTGCTTTCTGCAAATAAGAGGTAATAAACGCCTTAATAACATATCATAATTAATAATTCGTAGTTTATTTTTATCATGTTATTTAGCAATGCAAAAATAGATTTCTTGAAAAACTTTGTCTGTTTTTTATGTAGTTCTTTTTTTTCTATTTTACAAAATATCAATTTGACATAAAATCGTTTGGCAATTTTGGCAGAAAATAAATTAGTGTTAGGAATATATTGTAAAAGTAAATGTGGAGCATATTGTGTCTATGGAAAACTCTTTGTTCAGTAAGTAACTATATGTTGTCAGTACGCACCCTCCCTCTAGGATATAGGTACATTTTACATAATAATCCTCGATGAAAGACTGGAAATGATGGTACATACCTCTACTGATTCTACTTTGTCCTCTGCACCATTCCTCTTACACAGTTCAGTAAGCAGACTTTTAAACTGCTCACGTCGCGTATCTGTGATTTCATATTCGGCTAACACACCTATAAATCAATTTTTTTCAAAATTAATATTTAAACATTATACAAATCTTCATTTAAGTATTTGACAGACACGTTGGCGCAGTGGTCACTGCAACTCACTGTAGCGCTAACAGTCGCGGGTTCGATCCTCGCTCACGACAAATGTCTGTATTGGCCATACGGATATTTATCGTGGTCTGGGTATTTGTGTTAGTGTTATGTATGTTTCCGGACCCCTGACACAAGGTCACAAGACCTTAATGCGAGCCGTTGAGTGTAATGCATTTATTTATATATTTGTTTCCTATTTCAATGTATAAAGATACAATATATTAAAAAATAAAAAAAAACATAATTTTATAAAAATAAATAAATAGTTATTTATACAGGAACATGCAGAGTTCAAAACTTGAATAAATACCTACATGCCCGATAACTTTCCAGGCAATTACGATTTATCAGTAATTCTTTGTAGCAACAATAGTTTATCAGCATATACATGAATCTGTATAAACATACGACAATAACAACCTTATAACCTTAATTATTACTATCTAATACAAACACTCGCTACTCTTCGATCAATAAAATATTTGTTTGTTAATATCATTAATTACGCTGAGCCAATTAACGTTGAAGTTAATGTTCTTGTAAATAATATTAGTAAAATACATTCCGTGGTTTCCTTTCTTGTCTTTTAAGTAACTAAATATCTAATTATTTAAGCTGTAAATGATATATTTGTAATCATTAATAGGCGCGGTCCGAAGGAGGGATGGTCACAGGGGATATGAGACCCTCAAAGTCGCCTAGGCTATAAATAAAAAAAATATTCCAAATATTACGAAAAATATTTAAAAAAAAAAACAATTTTTTGACCCTAGCGGCATGCATTTTACTTTGATTCTTACCCTTCATAGGTCCTTCATATAAGAGATAACTTTCTAAGCTAAGGCGTGTAAGACTTGGTTGAGCACAAGCAATAAAATGGAGCGCAGATAAGTCATATTTTAAAATTAGATATCTATAATAAGGTATCGACCATGCAAAAAAATTATATAAATATTTTATGCTCATTATGATAATCATAAAATAGGATAAACATGATATAAAAACTTTCTTAACAACATACATTTTAGTGCCGAAAATCCGCCTTTTTTAAATTTTTTTTTAATACCAGGAGTGATATTCTCCTAATAAAAACTAGTCTAACACATTATAATGAATTAAAATCAGTTCAGTTATGATTTATAATATAGGAACATAGATATGCACGTGCTGGTGAAACACAAGTTTCCTAATAAGGTTTAGTTGTTCATAACCTTAACAGTACCTTAAAAGGAAAAACAGGAACCTTAGAGGATCAATATGTTGTCCGTCTGTCGCTCTGTCTGCTAAGACCTTTTTCTCATCAATGCGTGAGGTATCATGTTGAAATTTATATCAAATGCTCAAGTCTACAACAAGTTGCAGCTGTAAGAAAATTTCTAAATCGACTCATGATAATGGCAATTATGTTGCATTTTTTGACCATTTTAGCGTTTTTGCAAGGGAATCGAAACCTATACTTTCTATTAAGAGTGAGTACCTAATAAACCAATTTCTTAGATATACATATCTATAATATATATTAATAAATATTAATTAGAAGTCGCTTTATTATCGAACCAATTATTAAAAAAAACCAAAAATCTATATATTCAAATCCATCAATTAATTTCTAGTTTAAATTGTAGTAAACCATTTACCTTGAAGGATCAAATGCATTGCATTCTTGTGCTCTATTTAGTCTTAAAATGTCCCTACACTTTGTCAATACATAAAATATTTACTTATATGTAGAACAATCATACCAGTCAATAGTCTTGCGTTAATTTCACAAAACCGCGAAGATGGCTTAACTGATCTAATTTGATTTTTTTTTATTTGTTTTTTTTTAAAGGAATAAAATACAAATTGACGATTTTAGGTAATACGAAGTTCACCAAGGGACTAATTTTGTTAAACCATCGCTATTAAAATGTCGTACGTTTTGACAGTTAAAGAAGAAGTATTGAAAAATAGAACCCGCACGTTCCCGCAATCCGTGCCCTGCAATCGTGCGTATAGTTGGACGTTATTATCTAACAGATCATTTAATGTAGTACACATGACATTTTCACAAAGGTACATTATTGATTTAGCTACAATGTAACTGGGTATAAAATCAAAAGGTTAATGGACCGGGGGTCAAGGAAATAGTCGTGAAATAGCCTGTTTAACCCATTCGGAGCGTATTAGCGGTCGTTACGACGAGGTGAATTGGTAAATAACATGATGTGTTGCACAGGAAGAGGGGACGGCATGCACCGTGTGAAACATTGCGTCGTCGAGAAGAAACAAGTTAATATTGCGGCTTATACACTAACTGATGACCTATTCCCGTCTCTTATATTTTGTGCATTGCAATCTATCTTCCTTATGGATAAATAAATTTTGTACGTCTAATAGAACCGGTCAAGTGCGAGTCGGATACGCACTATAAGGGTTTCGTTTTAACGTAAAAGGTGTAACAATATGTTATTTTTAATTATTTATGTAAATAATATAAATATATATCGACTTTAAAAACCAATTGAATATAATAAGTAAACTAAAAAGGAAAAAAAATCAATAATTTTTACAATGTTTGTTATTTACCTATTATTCATAAGATACTGCCCGCTGATAGATAGACAGACGGACAGCGGACGCTTAGTAATAGGGTAGGGAACCCTAAAAACAGTTTTTATTACGTTGATTGCATTATAAAGGTACCCTTAATACAAAATGACGACATTGTAGAGTTAAAGATTTTTATTTTACGAGATAAAAAGATAGATTGATAAATTATTTTATTGTACACCACGCAAATTAAAAAAAAAAACAAAAAAATATATATAACCCAGTAATAAACATGGTTGTACAACAAGGCGGCCTTATCGCTTAACAGCGATTTCTTTCAGGCAACCTTAAGGTTAGAAATTTGCAAAGAAGAGATAGGTAGATAGAGACAATATTGACTTTTACGGTTTCAATCGCGTTAATTTAAATTTTGATACAATGCGTGGGAAACCAGACATTCAAATTTATTTTTCTCTCCCTTGGAAACAGTACTTTTGTTCTACTTGAAAGGTAAAGTAAGGGTACGGTTACTACACTTTTTTGCACCCCTGACTACTGATGAAAATTCATCATTCAGTTGAGTAGTAGTTGAAAACGCCACAATAAAACAAACAAACATTTGCAATTTAATTAATAATATAGGACTATTTTAAACGGATTTAAATCGCGTATATTAATTATTTTTATCATCCCGACGTTTCGAGCACTTCACAGCGTTCGTGGTCACGGGTAGACTAAGATGACATTTGTCTATTTGAGGTTTAAGAAAAATATTATTTACAACTACCGCCAACGATTTCTTAGTTGGTATCTCGAATAACGTTCCGGTTGCACGCAGAAGGCACTAACTGTATCTTTGGGTCTTGCAGACTGTTGGACTTAGGATTTTAAATTTTAAATTTTAATTTTTTTTTTAATTTTTTTAATTTTTTTTTATCCCAATATAAAATCTCAAGTCCAACAGACTGCAAGACTAATTTTAGTACTAAGAAGATTTTAATCCGTTTAAAATAGTTTTATTTCGATGAGTAATAATCGCAAAAATCTAAGACAACGTTAATAATATAGGTTTACAATTTTGCACAAAAAAACAAATATGACCAAATTATTTTTGATGTCTTGTCACTTTAACTTTCGTAATTGTTATAGAATAACTCTGTAATTTGGTAACAACCTTACGAAAGCTGTGAACAAATAAAGCAATGATAAAGAACTTATGTTATCTTTTATGAAAGTCTAAAAGCAAATCTTATAATTATAATTAATAATATGCAGGACTGCAATAAATTTAAGTCGTCTTTGCTTTGTTTATAGTAAAAGGCGAGATTTACAATCGTAATTCGTTTTAGTCTCGAGAGCGGTATAAAAAAACTCTGTCACCTAGTAACATATATGTCGTAAATTACGAAAGCTGTGAACATCAAAAATAAGGCACTGACAATAAATTAATTCAGGTGTAAAGCAAGAAACACTTATGCAAATATTTATAAAAGTTAAAAATGTTTAGATAATAATCTTAATCTTCGCCCTATATGACCCGTCTATCACTAAACCATCTTGAATATAACATGATATAAAATTGTCTATAGAGCTATAAATAAGAAAAAGGCTTTTTTTATTTTAAAGTGATTATTATTATTAACGAATAATTAAAAAATACAAACCCAAAATATTAATTCTTATTCAATCTCCTTATAATCAAATGTATTTATGGAACTATATGCATAAAAGAAACTTAGCTTAATAATTGAGCCTCACTTTTTCCTTAGAAACATTTTTTTTTTCATAATTTAAGTTATTAATTGAAAATAAATCCTTTTTAAATCAGTATAATCAAACATAGCAACTGATAAATCGATGCAAATCATGAAGTTAAAACTACCTTTCATTGTTATTTTAGCCGGTCGATTTAATTATAACTTAAAAATTACCATCATCATATAGGATAACATCATGACATTCACTTCAGTAACAATTTATCATGTAAATATCTAGTTTTACAATGCATGCAATAATTTTATGCGTCATGTATTGAAAATATTGGTTATTTAAACGTGAAATTGTTAGTGAAATTAATTCCATAGCACTAACGTCGTAATGTAAATTAGGCTAAATAGGGTTAATTTTACCAGGCGAATCCAGGATAAATAGTTAAGTGCAATAAAAACATTTGTTTAACTTTTAGACTTACCAACAGCGAGGAAGGTGACCAAAATTGTTTTCCAGATCATTTTTATTTTTATTTATAACTCCAATCTGCCCTGAAGTCGTGCGTCAACTGAAGCTCTATGTGTCCTAAGTCGTTATATATAATAATAACAAGCAGTTGACTCATAAAGCATCACTATTCTCAACGTAGACGAAATAATGTCGACCAACCTATTCGTTATTTTCCATCAATGCAAAGCTGAACTCATTTTTTTATATTTTACGGTTCTAAATAAAAGATTCTACAAATTTTAAACAATTCTAGGCGTCTGCAAAATGTAATCATATACTGAGATTTAACCGTTAACTTTAATTTATTATTTACGTTATACGAAATATTATGGCAAAAAATAAACAATTTATATAGTTAAAATCTTTTTTCATCAAACGAATTTAATATTAATAACTTAATCATATGATTTACCTAGATTGAGATATTTCAAGCTGTTAGTATTTTCTAAAAATACTACTAGCAATTCACATTACGTAACTTATATAATACGATGAAAATTAATAAATATTTTTATTATAAAAGTTATAAAAATATTTTATAAGTAATGCATGACATTTAAGTGACAACTTAGCAGTAACTAACTTAACCATAGTAGCTTTTTAATAAATATAAAGTCAATATGATATAAACTATTATATCGAGTGTTTGTGTTCTTTGTGTATAATATCGAACAATTTTACTTAGAGAATAGTCACCGACAAATGGCGAATTAACGACTGTATTGTAGCGGATTGACCCCCAACGTTATGTCTGTAGCGATAACCCGCAGGCTATCACTTATAACGTATTTTACACTTGAAAATGCTATCAGTACAATATGAAAATTAAAATCTAATTACTGAAAAACTGTTCATGAAGACGGAAAAATTAAAACATTAAAAAAATATATTTGCCCGTAAAATAGACAATTTGAAATAGCAAAAGATTCATAACATGAGTTTTAACAATAGGATCTTAGTAAAGAGTACCTGCACGAAATATTGTGTGCGAGTTTAATTTATAAATAATTACATAACACTGTAATTTATGAATTACTTATGACGATTGTAAATAGAAATCTCCATTTTATTCGTCATATATATAAGAGTATATTGTAAGTCAACGTTTAATGAATTTTGTTTCTATAATACACTATTGATTCAATAAAAACAATTATATCCACAACGCAGAACTAAAAAGAATAAGAGAATCTTCTTTCTCTTTTTATTTCTATAAATAACGATGTTTGTCAACCAACTTAAATGTTATGTTTTGGTTTCATGTTAATATCTCAATTGACAATGTGTTTAATATTATTTACAAGGGTGACACTGAGTAATCAATTGAATTACACTTCGTCGCTCTGTATGTAATAACCTCGTAACTAACAATTTTGGTAAAATGGATTTTCTCAGTGAAAACGGTATTTAAATAATTTACTTTTAATACTAATAATATTCTTTACAATATCTTAAGTCTAAATAATTTAAAAATGTGACCATATTTGTTACACTTATATTTAAAAGAAGTTTTTTGTCTCTCCTGTAAAGTTCGGCAGTTTGCATGTACGAGCTATTACATCTAGACCGACGACTTGGAAGTTGGAAGAAAATAATTCTGTAACAGTTACCTAGGTAACCATATGTATGCTGTGAGTTTCAATAAATACACTAATAGTTATAAATTGTTTGAGGTATAAAAGTTTATGAGCAAAATTTAGAGAGAGGGAGTTTATAATAATGTTATGTATATAATAAATACTATAATAAAATTAATTAATAAAAAAAGTATATAATTATTTACATATACCAGTATCTGATTAGGTACAGACAACTTTCACAGGGAACCTTCTGCTTTACTACATAATATCCAGATATAATTATCCGGATTAGGATCCGGCTTCCTAGCCCCACCAGCGCCCGGGGCAGAATAAATAGGGTATTCCCTCGGGCCGTGGATGCGTGAGATGGGGTCGCACATAACTAGATTCCCCCCCCGCCCCCGAAATTAGGTACCTTTTAGAAGATTTCCCCTGCGTAGGACTTAAAATTGCAAATGAGGCGGCGCATTCGAAAAATTCATTCATTCATTCGCGTGAAGTTTATGTTGTACTAAGAAATATTTTCAATGTGCAGACGTGACGGGTCTACAGATTTTTTTTTAGTTTTGAAGACAAAAGATAAGCCGGTTTTGTAGACATTTTGCATATATATCGTCGGTGTAGACCCTACATGCAAACTGCCGAACTTTACAGGAGAGACAAAACACTTCTTTTAAAGCTAACCTTAATAAATATGTTTACATTTTAAAATGTATTAGACATAAGATAATGTAAGAAATATAATTATTATATAAAATTAAATTATTTGAATACCGTTTTCATTAATAAAATTATATAAAGTTAAAGTTAATAGAAATAAAGTTGATTATGACGATGTAAGCGATGCATTATCACGGATACATGGTTGGTTTACCACTAATAATCTAGTTTTAAATACTAAAAAAACGAAATGTCTAGTGTTTACATTACCTAATGTAAAACAACAAACTTATAACTTTATATTAAATGGTGAGATCCTTGATGTTAGCGATACAACAGTATTTTTGGGAATTACCTTGGATATGAAGCTTCAGTGGAATTCCCATTTGGCATCTCTTACGGGAAGACTCAGCTCCGCAGCATACGCGGTTAGGAAAGTTCGTCAACTAACCGACGTTGCTACAGCTCGATTGGTATATTTTGGTTATTTTCATAGCCTCATGTCTTATGGATTGATGTTATGGGGTAACGCTACAGATATTAATACTGTATTCATTTTGCAAAAGAGAGCTGTTCGTGGTATTTATAATCTAGGAGCTCGAGATTCCCTTCGAGATGTTTTTAATAAAGTTGGTATACTTACGGTTGCATCGCAGTACATTTACAACACTATTATGTATATTCACAACAACATTGACTCTTTTGATAAAAACAGTAACAGGCATTGTATTAATACGAGAAGAAAGGATAAACTTATAACGCCGAAGTTTCGACTCCGCAAAGTCAATGTTACCTTCTTGGGGCAAGGTATTCGTTTTTATATTAAAATTCGGCAGAAAGTGTTACAGTTTACAAAAAAGAAATTTAAAGTACATATTAAAAAATCCTTAGTAGCTAAAGCATATTATTCTGTTCAAGATTATATAAATGATAAACATGCTTGGATTTAGTATAAGCTGGATTCACACAGGGTATTTAATATATTTGTAACTCATAAATGTATGTACCCATCGTAAAACTTTTAAAAAGAGTAACTATCGAGTTTCTTGCCGGTTCTTCTCGGTAGAATCTACATTCCGAACCGGTGGTAAATTAATTAATTAATTAGTGTTTAGTTTTCTTTTGTTTTTGTATTGACGATTCAAAAGTGCTTGTAAAAGCCTACTTGAATAAAGCATATTTGGATTTGATTTTGATTTGATTTAATATTTTTACCAAAATTGTTAGTTACGAGATGTCACGTATAGAGCAACAATACGGTGACGTAAGCTTTTCTGTTACCTTTTCATAAAAATTAGTTCAGTAATTTAAAAATTGGTGCGTTCATATAGACAGACATAATTTTAAAATTAGTGTTCTTGTGCTGTATACACATACCTACATCACCCTACATCGTCGATAAATAAGTGCCGTTTTTTTTTATACGTGAAAGCTTAGATGTACGGTACCTAAGTCATGAAAACTCACAATAACTAGAAAATTAATATTTTGTTTACTTTTATTTTTTTGGGCCGAGATGGCCTAATGTCTAAAAGACGTCGATCTCAAGCGAAGATCATGGATTCAAACGCTGACTAGCACTGTTGTTTTCAAGTGCTAAATTTGTGTTTAAATTCATCTCGTGCTTGGAAACCGGCCGGCAAATAAACCAACATGTTTCGGCAGAAATACTGATACATGTATATTAATGGATAAATCCACAGTGGAACAGCATTGTGGATTAAGCTTTAAACCTTTTGCGTAATAGGAGAGGAAGCCTTTGTCCAGTAGTAAGACATTTATAGGCTGTTAAGTTATTTTACTTCTATGATATCCTTTTATTTGACTTGTATAAAAACACCTTTTATTTATGTAGTTTTTATTAATAAATGATAGTTGATGATTGATGTTTTTCATAGTCTTAAACTGTAGGCGGGTGGCACGAAATATTTCTGAAAATGAAAATAATTAAATTAGTAGACATTCGCTTTTAAAAGCAAATTTGTGACGTCTCCAATATTGTAAATTATATGGCGCTTATGGTCTTTTAGTTCGCTACATGAGTTGAACCGTGATGTAACCTTTAACTTTACACGGAATATCCAACGCAAAAAGTTTAGTTTTTAAACGGTTCAGTAACAGAGATTATCCTCTACATACAAACTTACATGCAAATGTTACTTTTTTATAATATTAGTGTAGATGTCATTTTAATAAAAGGAAAATCAGAAGTCCATAGTTGCCTCTATAAGAACACATAAGTCTTTACCGATGATTACGGCTTCAAGTCTGGGCTTGCATCTCTAAGTTAACTAATGTTATTGTGTAGGTACACAACTACAGGTGTAGTGCAATAGTGTTTGAGGCATGTACATTAGACATACATATTCATCAACCGGTAGTGAAATGGCGAAGTAAACTCCATCATCTATTCTTAGACGAGAATTACATTTGTAAGTTTTACCCTCGTAACTGATCAACTCTGTAACCACGTAACAGATATTTCGTAAGTAATTATGAAAGCTAAAGCTGTCATATATAAGGCATTGACAGTAAAATCTATCAGGTTTTGATGACAAACAACTTATGTAAATCTTTATGAAAGTCTTAAACCAAAATTTATAATTGTAATTCTCGCCTTAGTAGAAAGGCTTTTCACAACCCGCACCTCTCTGCAATCTATGTCAGATGTTTTTCTGTCAGACGACTATCGGTGCAAACTATCGGAATTATCGGATGCACATACGCAGTGTCGAAATTCTCGATATGATAATTTATATATTCGGTCCAAAGCTAAATATGTTAAAAAATGCTTTTACGCAACTATGGTACATTATCTTTTTCGGTGTTACCATACTTCACACGACGCAAACATTGCTCTTGCGTTGCAGTTGGAACACCGATTCGACAAGGTCTTGAACATAACGTGAGTTGCACCCCTTCAGCACATTCACAACACACGTGGAAAACTCGTTTGAAGTGCGACAGAGTTGCTGAAACGGGATATTATTTTAAATCTAAAATTGGCTGAAAAAAGTCTGAATTTATTAAGCTGTACGCTGACTAAACTAGAAGACAAACAAAAAATAAAGGTAGTTTTCAAAAGTTTTTCTACTTATATTTACATAATATATATATGTATATACAATATATTTATAGACCAATCCTAATCTTTATCAAACTAAAAATGTCATCATAATCGTTTTGCCGCAGATTAAAAAATACTATTCATTCAGAACAGGATTCATAATGAAATATTAAAAATAACATAAAAAGAATTTAATAAACTTTTTAATAAGAACCGAATTGTCTATTTACATATAAATTTTATTGCTTAGCAACCATTCTTAATTTAAATCTAAATATGAAATAAAATAATATTAACTTACTTCTTTGCTAAGCGTTATATTCTCGGCATTAACACCGCTTGCAGCATTGGATACACATTCATTTAGTTTGAGAACATTGTCTCGGACACACAGAGCACCGCCCTCTGTGATGAATGCTAAACAAAAAACGATTTCATTAATTAAACTAAAAGTGAGCGAACGAGCTAACATGTCATCTGGAGTTCAGTGATCACCGCCACCCATGTCCATTTACAGCATCAGATGACAAAAATGCGTTGCAAGCTTATGGGATGTGAAAATTGAGTAAGGAAAGGAATGGAGAATAGAACTAAGAAACACACCGCATATAAGCTAGCTATATTCTGTGTGGCATTGCCCTAGTCGAGCTGAAGT
Source organism: Hypolimnas misippus (assembly GCA_037950945.1). NCBI lineage: Eukaryota > Metazoa > Arthropoda > Insecta > Lepidoptera > Nymphalidae > Hypolimnas > Hypolimnas misippus. Next base: position 12,165,753 of record JBBEEQ010000012.1, on the reverse strand, counting down.
TAGTGGGCTACAACTGGATTCTATCACACTAAAAATTTGTAAGTGTGTAAATGTAGATTTTGTTTTAAAATGACGCGCATATACTGAATATAGTCCACGACCATCCACAATAATGTGACTTTAATTACTAAATTTGAAAATGCTAACATAATTTTTGAGGTAAAATCAATGGTTCCTGAATTTAATGTGCACATACAAATCATATTAATATACATTGTTGTATATTATATTTATATTGTCTTATTAAAATTCTTTTTAGATTTTTGATTTGGCAAAATCATTTTACAAAAATAAGTGCGTAAGTCGTTACAAAAATTATACCACAATTTTATTATTAAAAATACCTCGAATATAATTGAAATACTCACTAGCTATCCGTTCCCCATCGTTGTAGCACATGAAGTCGATAATCTCGTCGGTTGTATTAGTAACCGTGCCTAGATTATAGGCGTACAGAGACCCCACGGCCGATTGGTATGTGTGGATACAAGTTTTTATTTCAGGAATTATCGCGCAGAGCCTACGAGTTATTTTGTATTAATATAGGTATTTATAATATATAAGGTATTAAAATAATAACGCATCACAATAAGACCTTATGGCTTTATGTCGGGGGTCCGGAAACACACACAACTCTAACACAAACACGCAAACCATAGCAAACATCCGTATGGCCAATACAGACATTTGACGTGGGCGGGGATCGAACGCGCGACCGTTAGCGCTACAGTCAGTTGCAGTGACCACTGCGTCAACGTGTCTGTCCAAACTGAAGACTATGTGTGAAAAAAAAAATTTTCAAATTCGTTTCAGCTGTGGTAGGTGACATTATGTTTTTTGAGATTTCTCGGGAAACAAAAATTATTGGGAACACCGATCTACAATTATTACTTATCCGATAATATTTCTCTTTTAATAAGCGGGTCGGGTTTTTAATTTTTTCATATTACTTATCTTCACATTTTATTTAATGTTTACATTTTAACCCATGTTTATATTTTTCATCAGGATTTTATGCCTACTTACATTTTAGTCACATTATTGTAGATGCCGCTGAGGCTCGCTTCTTGGATTTCTTTCAGAAATAGATCCCCATCAATAAGATTCTTCAAGCAAATGAAGTAGTTATTCGCCGCTTCCTGTAAATAAAATTAAACGCCTAATTACATCACCGACATAGGCCCGGCCTTCGCCATTCAACATCACAAAAATGTTTTCGACAGATGCCCTAATTTATTTTTCCTGTGAAGCGTAGCGCTAACCGTTGAACTAATTTCGATAATTTTTGGTATATATAGAATCTTGGAAAAAATACTACTACTTATCGCCATGATTTATGATAGTATCAAATGATTTTCTAGTTTTTTACTTGAAGGCAGTGAAGTAGGGGATGAGAGTTTGTGTGGAGAGCCGCCATTGCTTAAGGAAATGTAAAATAATAACTACGATTGAAAAAGGTCAACAACATCGTACACGATATAGAACTGTGTTCTTTTTAAATAATTACACACGTAAAAGAAATAAGATAGGCGCTGTAACGCTACGAGTAGGCTTCGTTCCTGTTACGCGTAGTGTGATGTAATATAGCCTATAACCTTTCTAAATAAATAGGCTATCTAACATAAAAATATTTTTTTAAATCGGCTTAATAGTTTGTTTAAGTCCGACTCACATTTGATTGGTTTTTATTATAATAGCGGAAATAGAAATACAAATTTTGTGAAGATTTCAACACTCTACATATTACTCATCATGAGATACAGCCTGCTGACAGACTGACAGACAGATAGCATAAGCTTAGTAATAGGGTCCCTTCGTCACCCTTAGAGTACGGAACCCTAAAAATAAATCGATTTCATGAGTAAAATAGGCAATTTCGTTTACTTTGATGACCTATTTATTACAGTTATTTTGATGTCTTAACGACAATCCTTTCTCATTTTTTTAAGTCGTTTGATTATTCTAAGCTGACAATGTAGCGGCTATCAACTAGTCATCAATATATTTGTACCTGTAATTGTTCCATACGCGCGAGCAACCTCGTCTTGTCGTTGCGATGTGACAACTGACGAATGACGACACTGAGCTGCTGGTCTTCATTGTCCGTCTTTTCAGCTAGTACACCTATATATATTTTATTTAAGTATAATTTCTCTACTATATTTTAATTTAATGTGAATGTGTTATATACAGCATGATTTATGTGTAATAAGCAATACTATGTCAAGCCACATGGACTTCTAAAATACTAAAGAAAATAACATCTAAAGATGTGCAACCTATTCTTGATAAATTTATTTCAAGAAATATATAACCCTATTTTGAGAAAAGATACAATTAATTAAAAATAGATAATTATAATTTTTTTAATATCACTTGCAGGGTTAAAAAAACTACTTTAACAAAGAAAAGATGCAGACACCATGAAACAGCGAGTTTATTTTGGGCCTAGATAGATGTACGTTAAAAATAATAATTAAAAAATATATATTTCATTTACGCGGCATATAAAACTTTATCTGATTATATTATTAAAAACAAAATAATTGGACTTACCGACAGCAAAAAAGGCGATCAAGATAATTCTACAGATCATTTTTTATTTCTTAATTATTTACTTCTAACTGAAAACCCTTTTAAAGTTAAACGTCAACTGAAGTTGTAATGTTCCCAGTCGTTATATATATAACAATATCAAACAGTTGATTTATATAACCTTCTAGCAGTTTCCCGCGGCTTCGTCTGCGTATTGAAATTTGTTTCTTCTTAACTCTGTCTATCTGTTGATATATCTCATAGCTCCGTATATATGTTATTATCTGTTAATAATATCTTCGTCTGTATGTACTTCCCTATTTGAATTGAATTTAATATTGATTTAATTTTTTATTATTACTATTAAGAAGTATGTGTACCTACTGACTACTATTACGTACTGTAGTTTTAAGTAAATAAAACCACGGAATAAGATTTTACATAGAAGAGTTTTTACCCCTTTTCACCCAATCAGAGTGTAAATTTCATCAAAAATTCTTTCTTATTGGAGGACTATATCATATAAGGAATACATCTTTCGAATTTCAAACCTCTACGATCAGCGTTGAACTGTCAGTCGGGCAGGGCAAAATATTTTATATATAGAGAAGAGATTAATATTTTTAGTTCTTATCATAAACGGAATAACGTCGACCGACCTACTTGATCTGTGAATCCCAAAGAAGGCATAACAAATGCTGTGGTTTTGTTAATGGTTTTAAGTAAATTACAAGATTTTATAAAATTGTAGTGTTTTTACTAGACGTAAAAGTAATTGTGCTTAAACGTTGCCGACTCACTATAGGTCTACGGCTGGAAAAACCACTTGACCACTTCTGAAGATGTGCGTGCATAGAAAAAGTGGATTCCTTGAGATTACAGGGTATTTTAGTATTATTCAGCTAGAATTTTTGAAATTCCTACTATTACTGAGACCTCTAGAAAAAATGCCTAATGCTGAATTAATGCTGGTTCTCGTGAAACGATGACAGACACTGTTGTAGGACGCTATATGTGTAGACACATGACTCCGTCTGAAAAGGCGCGGAAAACATCTGAATTGGTTAAACAGTACAGATTATTTGAAAAATGGCAAATTTATGCTATTTATAAAAAACACTTGGACATTAGGAAAGTGTTTCGATCATATTTTTGCATTAGTATGAATACATTTAAACATAATTTGAGTCAATGTGGACCAGTTAGTACCAGCTGTAGAAATTGGAAGTTTTTGAAATATTATACAATGCACATTTTATCTACTCGTAGCGATAATCTTTGATCGGCGTACTCTGTAATAGTTTTATTAGGGTTTTCTTTTATATGATTATCCTATTTTTGCTGGGACCTGCGATATTGCCCAGAAGGATTTCGGAATATCTAAAATAAACTTAAACTCATACATTTCACGAAGACCTTTTCTGAATTCTAAATCCAATATCTATGCAATTTTTTTTATAAAGATTTATTGATTTTTAATTAGTTATTGTTTTCTATTACAACATTATCGGGTTATTGTGAATAAGAGGACGTATATAAAAAGCTAAAGAGTTTGTTTTAATGCGCTAATATAAGAAACTATCAGTTTCCGTGCTCTGGTTTTAACGAATGTGCTATGTTACTTACTAATCCAAATACATACAGCGTCACGTCAAACAACTTATATGTAATATTTTTATGAATAAATAACGAAAACGTGTATAGAGGTCACCTGATGTTAAATGATCATGGTCAAAAACGCCCGTGATCATTTATTTTTACAAATGTATTACCTACTTCACGCTGATTTTCTGTGAGTACTGACTCGAAAGTACCAGCCCGAATGTAAGGCTTTATCGCAAAAAATTAAAATTTGTCTGATATAATGTGTTTAACCAATGTTTTAACTATAGATATTCATACTATTTGACGTAAGAATTCTGAATGCTTCAATATAGCAATGGGCATATGACGATGAAACAGTGGAAACATCTAGAGTTTCCATTTACCGTATAAAAAGGTCTTTCAACGTACTTTTACAATTATATCATCAAATCAAAAATCTTTGATTTTTTTTTTAGTAAAAATTAACTGGCAAACGAATAAACGGGATAATCACCGTCATCCATGGACATTTGTAACACCAGCGGAGACAACAATGCGTTGTCAATTTAAAAAGGAGTAAGAGACGAAAGAGAACAAGAAGTATGGAAAGGAATGGGGCGTTCTCACTACAATATGAATACTACTATGAATCGGATTGATTAAATTCAAAGTACCTTCACCAAACCACAAGAATTTGAACTCAATAGACTAGTTTGTACAAAGATATAATATAATAAAATGGCCTGTCATACTCAGTCGCTATAGCTGGTTGCTAGGTAACATCTTTCATAGTGGTCGGCTTTTTGGGTGGCACAATCTATGAGTGTATAACATATCCATTGTTATATAGTATCATTGAGTGCACACAACTCTAGCCCAGGTTTATATGACGCAAAAGTGTTATAAATAAATAAGTGTTATGTATTATAAACTATAGGTATGGTATAAGCTCATGGATTTCGATCTAACGCGCTCTCTCTATATACATAGGTATATATATGGATGCTGACAAGCAATGATGTGTCAAATTCGGATATATATATCATTATTCGATTATATATTCTGAGATATATTGATGTATATATATGACAATGTATCGCCTATTTAACATTATTATAAATATTTTTAAGTCATCTAAACTAAATAAAAACTGAAGAAATTATTGTAGTTTAAAACTTGCATGCGAAAGTGTGTTCCATATGCACAACAGGCATCAATGTCATACTTATATTTGAATAATTATTAGTATATGATATGAAAAAAAAAAATATTAGGAATAGTTTCGACACCTTTAGACACCATTTTCTCAAAATGAAATCCGTGTGGCTTGTCCTAGTAATGCTTATTGGCCATATATACAGACTTTTTGTAGTCAGAAGGCATCTCCAGATCACCAAAATCGAAAATCAAAATATTTTTATTAAAATTAGGAAATTAGGAAAATGACCTGGGAAGAAACCGCGAAAGAAACTCAGCGGAAATTTTATTTTTCCTTTGCTGAATTTTTTTTACAACAATGTCAATTTTTTTTTTTTAATTATAAAACTTATTGAGATGGCCTTGATGTGATCACTTTATTCCCATGGTGTGTCATCGTCTCCAAAATCTTTAATATCATAATATCCTCTAGCACAAACGTTTCCGTACAACCTTTTTGAACTTTATTATAGAAGAATTTTCAACGTCTTCTGTGATCCCGTTATAAAATCTTATACATATCCCAACAAAAGAATTATTAATTCCACACAGTCGAGTAGCGAGTATAGCGAGTTTGTTTCTCTTCCTCGTATTGATTTGATGGATGTAATATTTTTTTAATACGTCAATATTAATGTACATACATTACATATTCAAGCACCTTACGACCCTACCAAACCTTTCCAAACCTACCAAGGATTTTTACCCTAGCCTTTGCTAGCTGCTTGTTATTATAATCCAAATCGGTTTCGAAAGGCATAGAGACAAACATACAAACATGGTAATTTTTATTAACATTGATTTATGTACCTTAAAAACTGATTACACGACATCATCATTTTTGTTTTAATTAGTTTTTCATTTGTTTTAAAATAAAATAGTATTTCTTTCTTGTTTTCATCTGGATTTACAGACATATATGTATTTTTTTTATTTTAGTGAGTTAAAATAAAACACAAGTTCATTGTTATTTTTTATATATTCACATATGTATACTTAAAATAAATTTAAAAAAGACCCTACCCACAGAAATATCACATAAGATGAAGATGAAGGTGCTAAGAAAGTTATCTATTTTATTTGATTATGTTATTGCACTGCTGAGAACCCAACTTTCAATACTGTATAGTTTACAATATCTAACAAAAAACGTAAATATCCTTGTATTGTTTGGTGTGTACAACCACACTATTTACTTTTAATTAACAAATTATGATCGCTGATATACTTATATATTCTACTGTTGGCGGGTGGCATGTATCATTTCTGAAAGTAAAAATGAAAGTTATTATTCTCTATTAAACATTTAGTTTTTTAAACAAATAATGCTGCTTTTTAAGAAAGCTTAAAAAAGACGTTAAATTTATTGATAATAGTGAAACATTAATTATTCATCATTGAATAATGTATAAAAGAAGTCATACTATATCGCTAATAATTAAGCTAACGAAAAATTCTAAGACACCTTAAATAATATATCAATTCTAAGATATGTCCACCAATCGTCAATGGAGTAAGATATTCTTAACCCTTAATTGTTTGATTGTTGAGTTGTTGATTTGTTTTTCTTTCATCAAAATAACAAACAATTTTAATAAACAGACTAACCAAAATAGTAAATAAATGTATGTAATTACAGGTCATTTAAAATATAAACACATAACCAATTAGACGTTTACTAAAATTTTTAGTTGACAGTGAGCTTGGGAATAAGCGAGTCATTTTTGATACACCATGCATTTAAGGGTTAAGTAGTCTTTTCTTTAGAAAAAGCTTTTTACCGAGCTATGGGAGTTTACCTGTTAGAATATTTCACTACTCGCAAGGGTAAGCCTTGCGTTGCAGTTGGATAAGCGAACCGACTGTGTCGCGAACGTAGGTTGAGTTGCATCTCTTAAAGACATCCTCAACGCACGTGTAAAACACGTTGGTCGTCCCACAAATTTGCTGAAACGGAACATATGGAACATTTTATAAGTTTTAATTACATTATTATTATATTATTTATAAGAGTACATCACACTAACATTATAATTTAAGAAAATACATCTACTCGAAACAACATTTTAAGAAACTATTGAACTTATAGCTACTCGCTGCCCCTCGTGGTTTCACTCGATTTTATGAACTATAAACTACTTCGGTCCTATTCGTCGAATCGGGATGTAATATATATAGCATATAACTTTCCTCAATAAACAAGCTAGCAAATTACGTTTTCAAAAAGATCAGTATTTTCAGAGATTATCCCCTACGTTACTAAAACTAACTAATAAGCCTCTTTCCTTTTACCTTATATTAACTTACCTTACCTTATTATGGTACCTTATATTCATATAGATCAATGAAATTATTATCAAGGAAATAACTATCTTTTAAGTTTTACTTACTTTCAATCTTAGTAAAAATCCGAAAATGAGGCACAAAACAATATCAACTTACGTCTAGGCTTATCGTCTTGGTTATATCAATCGCATTTGGACCCTTTTCGACTTTCTCAACACATTCACGGAATTTGAAGCTATTTTCTTCGATACACGCTGGACCTCCCTCTGCGACGAAATCTAAACCATAAAGAATTTTATTATTTATTTTAAAATACTTATAATAAAAGAGTTTGTTAATTATTTTATGAGCGATAGATAGTTAAGTAATAAGACTCAATATAATAGTCCAATTAAATTAATCTTCAGCATCGAAACACTCGAAATTCGCAAAAGTCGACAATATATATCTTTATTTCATAACAACTTCTGTCATATCATAATATATATCCTTCATATGATTAACCCTCGCTGTTTCTTGTCTATGAGTCATAGTGTGTTGTAATATAGCCTATATAATATTCCTCAACAAACCGGCTGTCCATCGCGAATGTCATTATTCAAATCGAATAAGTTGTTTTAGAAATTACCTCGAAATACAAAGTTACAAACAAATTTTACCTTTTTATAATATTAGTAGGTATAGAGAACAGCCAATAGAACGCGTCAAATTAATGTTCTCTTTATGTAGATAAAGTATAAATACAAGTATTCTATTAAATCATTGGATAAAAAAAACTGTAAATATTGAAAAGATATTTAGCGCAAGCCACCGAGTTAGAAAAATTACAAATTAAATAATTAATAAATATAATTTTTGTAATGAAAACTAATATTATAGTATTTCCACTTTAATTAACTGCATATCGATAAATGTACTATTTTTCAATTTATCAGCTGATGATACTCACTTGATATCCGTTCACCATCATTGTAGCACGCGAAATCGAGTATTTCGTCCGTTGCACTGGTAAGCGAGTCGGTGTTTATATTAAATATAGATGTCAAGGCAGACGAGTATGTGTGAAGGCAGGTCTTCACTTCAGGAGTTTTTGCACAGTACCTATAATTTTTTTTGCATTATTATCTAATTAAAATCAGCATGAAGTATCTAATATATCTGCGTTTCGTGCGGTGAGTGAGAGAGCCGGAAGCTAAACTTCTCGCCCATTCCATTCCTTATTTCATATTCCCCCTTTATCCCTTATTCTTTTTTAAGTTGGTCACGCATCTGTGGCTTATCTTCGTGCTCTGGTACTGCAAACTTCTTAGACTATGGTGATCATTTACCATCAGGTAACCAGCCTGTTCGTTTACCTGCTATTTATTTATTTTTTTCTACTTACTTTTTAATCACATCATTAAGGGTACCATTGCGGTTGGCTTGTATGACTTCTTTCTGAATATCGTCGTCATTAATCTGTTTCCTCAGGCAACTGTAGGTCGTTTTTCCTGCATCCTGTAAATAAAACGGAGAATTTTATCACTTTCATAATTCGACTTTGACTACAAAATATTAAAAAATAAATTGACGGATTGGGGCAAATATTTTTTTATGCTACATGTTATATATAGTCAGAGGAACTAATTGATTCCACGGGGTGAATCCGTCTTTTAGAAATCAGATATGCTACAGAACAGTTACAGCGGTGATAGCTGTATCGGTAAAAGGAAATAGGATTCTAGTCCTAACAATATCCTCCAGGGCCATAAATAAGTATAGAAGCGTGTAAAAATAGTGTTGAAAGTCCAGTAGTGTTTATAAATTGAAACGTTGTAACTTACATTGTTTTAAATTTAATATTCGCTAAAACAATTTTCATACACTTTAAATACAAGAAATTATATTAGTTAAAGTTAGTATTTTTTATGTTATAATTTATTTACATGAAAAATATTAAGTTCAAATTTCGTTCTATATTGAATGAATCTAAATCGTTATATGACGAATTTACCCCACTTCAGATATAATAAAACTTTCTTGTATACATTTATGAATGATGAATGTAACACAAATATTAAGCAAATATTTAAATCTAAAAATCGTTATTTGGTGATAGAACTTTGTCTAAATAATTCTTACTCATGCGTCCTGGTCAATAAAAAATATGGTTGATAAAAGGGTTAAGATTTTAAAGTTTAACCAAAAATTATAATAAATCTACTAAAACAGAGATTTTTCACTTTTTAAAACAAGACTTGTAAAAGTTACGTTTCAATAAAATTGAATAAATGATGTTTGCAACAACGATTAGCGTTAATAAAACTTTTTTTATTTGTTATAGAAATATTAAATGTATAATATAACAAATCAATAAAAGACGAAGAAGAAGAATAAGATACACCAAAATAACTAAAATCGTACCTGGAATCGTTCTATTCTGGAGCGCATCTGCATCATATCGTGTCTTTGGTACATCTGTCTAATTAGAGCATTCACTTCCTGCTCATCAATCGTGTCTTCAGCTAGCACACCTGCATATTTTTATTTCAGTATTATATTTATTTATGGGTATGAGGGGGTAATTTAGCCGAGATGGCCTAGTGGTTAGAACATGTCGATCTCAACCGATGTCCGCGGGTTCAAACAAGTTACATTTTGTACTACTGGGAAAATGGATAGAATTTTTTTTCAATAACTTTTAAAATGAAATACGAATCAAACCTCAGCAGATTATTAAAAAACAAAATTATTATGTTTGATATTCAACTTGTAAGACTTACCGACAGCGAAGAAGGCGATCAAGATGGTTTTCCAGATCATTTTTATTTCTGAATTCTTTACCTCCAATACCCCTTAAAATCGAACGTCAACTGAAGCTCTAGTGTCCCAAGTTGTTATATATAGCAATTTCAAACATGACACAAATAACCTACCAATATTCCAAAGCTCTTATCGTCACTGCAATTATGTCAGCTGACCTACTCGTACCCTTAAAACTTCAAGCAAAGCATAAAAGGAATTCCATTTAACCGATTTCAACAAAGGAGGATGGTGGATGATTTTTTTATGTTATTAAAAAATTTTACTTTATCAAACGAAATTCATAGTTTTCACGGAACTATTTTCATTTGAGATTAAGATTTTTTTTGTTATTTACAGCAGTAACAGCATGTAATTATGCTGCTAAGCAAAACCTTTCTCTCCTATTAAGAAAGACCACGCCGTTTAATGGTGGAATTTCTTTCGACACATGCTGTTTTCTCACAATATTTTCCTTCGCTGCTGAAAAGGAAATAAAAAAAAACAATCACTGGTAAACTCAGGGACGCTATCCAGGATTTGAATTCGCAATCATTGGTTATTATCACTACGCCTGTTCTATAATCGTTGATTAGATAGTTTCTTTATCATATATTTGCGCTCAATCGGCGTAAGGTTTATGGGCTGTCAAGTGACTGTATAGTCTGTGACATTTGTAACAGTGATACTCTGTGACATTATTACTATTGGGATCCGGTTTCCAGCGCTCGCTCTCTGCTACGTGACTCCGATGCGCGCACACTATAAATAACAACAGTTCCTGAAAATCATCGTGTTTACAAACAACAAAACAACGCCGTCTTGCGCTAGACTTTTTATTTGAGATTAGAATATTTTACAGTTACTACTAGACATAATATGTGTTTAACACTATTGTGTCCCAGGTATTATCTTAAATCAACCCTTCAAAGTCTGAGTAGCTAGTTATAATAGTAAGTCTAAGTATATACCTACTCATATGTATAATTGTAGATCCTAATTAACTTTATAAATGTTAATGTGATTTCGTCAGTTTGTCATATTGTGTATTGATGCTGACTGAAAACCGGTGGACATCTGGCATCCACTACACAAGCGTCATCTCAACTCAGGTTTTCTTAGGATTCCAGACGTATAATAAGAGTACACGTCGATACATGCAACGATTCTTCAATATTATTATAATGTAAGTAAATATGTGCGACTGATTAGTCCTGATAGCGGATTGACGCTGGTTCTCTAGGAATAAAGACAATCTCTTTTTACAGACATACGACAAAGCCAAGTGAGGGTTATTATTTTGATAGCCTATATATGTATGTGTGTTCATATGTTCCCTCATGGCATCTAAATTACTTATCTGAAATAGACAAATGAGGTATCGTTAGAATCGGCTTGATCGTCCGCTGGTTATACATATATTGGCTCCGTTTCTTAATCTAATGTGGTGCCCTGTAGCAGGCATAAAGTATTCTGTTAAAAAAATAACAAGATACGAGTAAGTATACCGTGTTTGGTATCATTGGAAATTACGTTATTTTTACATTTCAAATATACATATTTATATATATCACTAGTTAGTTTTCTAATTTTTCTTGTATGCGATACTATGTATACGTGTTGACACATGGCTTCGTCTTCATGGAAAATGGTGTCAATAGTGCCAGGGAAACTATAATTAATAAATTTGAATTGAATCTATTATATAAAATTCTTAATAATAATGTGAGAACCCTGGAGAATCTTAAGTGATTTTTTTATTAATCAAGTTCAAAAGTAATAACAACACGGCTATCGACTTCGTGATAATCTTTGACCGGTTTACACGCTAATGGATTTACTGGTTTTTCCTTTCATATCAGCTTCATCAGGTTCGACCTGCGACTTTGCCCGCGGTGAATTTGAAGTATCCAGAATTTACCAAAACAGCCATTGTTATATTTGATCTTTGATTGAAACCCTTTGAAGATAAATTTTTGAAAATACGCTTTTGATTAAAAAAAAAATTATGCAATAGTAATCAATTATTTTAATTATTTTTATCACCTCGACGCTTCAAAAACTTTAAAGCAACCACTTTATAGTGACCACGACGGTCACGTGGCAGACAATCTAAAAAAAAATTATATTTTAATGAAATTATTTTTCAATTTCAATATAGACCAATGATTATGTGTGTGTTTATCAGTCATGTTTTCACTTTTTTCATTGTGAAATCATTTCCGATTTAACGCTGTGTATGAAACTCAATCAATGTTTATTGCAGCTGTCCTTCAGGTCATTAATTCAAAGTGTTTCTCATATAATATCTCATTCTTTTTATTATATTCGTAAATTACATATTTATAATTATAAATAATTTACATATAGGTTTAGTTGGTTCTCGAGATTGCGACCGTGTAAAATAATTATTAGAAACAAATTAATATACAAATTTTCATCCCTCATTTTACCCCCTACAACTATTTTTCTTTCGCGCCAAAATGTAGTCTGTATCCTTCTTCACCTTCCTTCTACCTATATCTTTACAAAAAGTAATCAAAATTGTTTCGAAAATATAAGCATAAAAATATAACAAGGAGACAGACAGATAAATAGACAGACAATTAAAATGTATGCAAATTACGAATAAATTGTTTTTTCTCCATTAAACCTTTTTTTTTTGTTTACGCAGGGGAAATCTTCGGAAAGATATCCGATTCCTGGGGGGGAGATCGGGTTATGTGGAGATTTATACCCACTAAAACCCCTGCGATGGCTTTCCTCAGCACAAAAATAGAGGCCTCGGGATCGCTTGCGCATGCGCATCCGCTACCCCTGCCGTGCGACGCTCCGCTCGTGGCTGGCGAAGCTCGTCTCAGGAGGGAAACCTAACTTTTATAAAATATAAGCAACCCTGGAAAACATTATTAACAGTATCATTTCCTGCTGAAGTCTCGACCACAAACGGTTCCGTCCCCTCGCACAAGAGAAACGATTAAACCGCGAAATCAATTATGATGAATTTATGAATATATATACATAGATCGAACCTGGGAGAAAGACACCGGTTGCTTTCTATCGCGAAAATGTAAAACTTGAAAGGGTTGAATTAGATAATAAAAGTTGAAATAAGAATGTAAAAAAAAATGTATGGATAATCTTTCTTTTCCCAGAGAAATAGACTTTACAAAGTAATTATTCTATGCAGACAAAGAAGCGGGAAAAGGTTGTATTTAATTAATTAATTAATTAACTAATAAACATATAATTTATTGCAAAAAATTATATGCCAATTACAAGCTACTGCATCTGGGTAAAGTTCCCAAAATACTAGCAGCATTAAACCGTTGAATGCTGTCGTTGCTCCCGCCAGCGACGCCGTCGACTGGATGTTGGATGTTGCTAGAATGTCGACACAAGTAGCATCCCATACCAGTGACTTACCAAGGTCATGCCATCTGATCTCTTTAATTTTGTAATAAGTTTTATTGTATTAATTAATCTAACTTTAAAGATAAATTAATTATTTATATTCGTTAAAAGGCACATAGAATAGAAAATATTATTACAAATAAATACATTTAGGTTTATTGAATAAATATTAAACTTTTTTAAAAATAATAAATATTAGTTAAGTTTATTTTAAACGTAATCTAGAGTTGACTTTTAGTTACAATTTTATTCAATTTCCTCGAATCATGCGTATAATTTTGATATACTGTGTCATTAATTACCGACACAAAGAGATAAGAAATACATTGCAGTACGGTTCCACCAATCGCCGCCATTAGACCAATTGAATATTATTACAACATCAGCATTTTATTGGTTACAATTGTACTAACAAATCGGAGACAAATATTCGTTTTAACATAACAGAGATAAGTTGAGAAATAATTGAGAAGTACGCAGTTGCAATGAAAAGTTTTATATTAAGAGTGTGTTTTAATAGTTTCAATTGTCTTAAGCTTAACGAAGTGATGTATTATTTGACTGTTGTCGTGTTAGTGCTCTCTGTAGTCGACGGACGACCTAGTTATGAAGAGATCGAAGAAAAATCGATAACGAATTTTTATTCAATGCGTAATAAAAGTGATGCGAGTAAAGAGGTTTTGAAGAGAGTTACGACAAGTGGTATTTTAATACAGGAAACGCTCTCGTTAAAGTCTTCTATGGGCGTTCATAAATCATACGAACAATTCTTTTTACCCTCCGAGTACTTAATAGACAAATTAAAATCGTCGCCGCCGCCGCCTCCTCCAGAGTATTAAACAAATGGTGAAGAAAACGAAGAATAAGGAATATAATGTTTTTATTCCTATTAGTAATAAAGTTTGATATAGTCTGTATAAAAGTTTTGTTTTATTTAGTTATTATCAAACCTCAAAACGATAAAAGCTGTTTAAGCGAATACAAGATTTAATTTTATCGAAATCGGGACCTTTGAACTTTCGACAATTATAGTCAATTCTTAAAATATTATCTCGTTAAAGAGCAGGAGAACGATACTATATCTAAGAGGCATATCGCGTAGTCTAATGTTGTAGTTCCTGTTTTAGTCACCAGCTGCGCTAGCGTCAATATAAATGTGAATTTAGCTATTTAAGAGTAAAGATATATAGCTGAATTTAGCTAAATGCTGATGGTGCAGGTAATAAATACCAAAAACTACTTAAGAGAAAAAAATATATGGTATATGTAGATAGAATAGAGGAAGGTATACATAAAACAAAAACTGAGATGAATCAATGAACATCAACCGATAGTCGAAGGTTTGAATCAATTCTGAGTTTTCAGTTACTAAATATATTTTGGTTAAAATATTTCGCTGCTTTAAAAACATCATTCTCTTTTCTTGTCTTATTTAGTAGACATATAAGGCGTACGTATGAGTTAGAGATGAGCAGTTATCGATCGAATTGTTTAACTGAATCATTTTTTATAATAAATAGCAATGTTTGAAAATTCGTAATTGTCGTTCCATGTATTATTACCAAATTAAAAAAATAAAGAATATGTATGTAGGATTGACAGATCATCAAATACATCAATTCGCAATAGAACAGCCTAGTGAAAAAAACTCTAACACCTTCTTAGAAGAACCTTATTGACAGGCTGTCTACCTATCTACTACCTAGTAGGTAGGTAGGCAGGACATATATTGTTTTATATATTGCTTGACAATTTATTTTTTACGCAGAGGAAATCTTCGAAAAGATACCCGATTCCTGGGGCGGAGATCGGGTTATGTGGCGATTTATACCCACTAAAACCCCTGCGATGGCCTTTGTGAGCACGTAAATGGAGAGGCCTCGGGATCGCTTGCGCATGCGCATCCGCTGCCCCTTCCGTGCGACGCTCCGCTCGTGGCTGGCGGAGCTCGTCTCAGGAGGGCAAAGTCTGGTCTTGCCCTCCCCGCACCACTCGCTGGTGCGTACGGCAGTTCGTGGCACCCCCATCTCACGCACCCCCGGCCGGAGGGCGCGCCCTATTATTCTGCCCCGGCACTGGGGCTATTTTGCTTGACAATTAACTTCATTCGTAATTAAGTTAATAAAAAAAAAGTAAAAATACAATATCATTGTAATGTTTTATTTTGAACATCCAATAATAAAATCGATGGAACGCTACATGCCATTGTATATACTATATTGCAATAAATATTAAGGTACATAATTTTACAATAATATGTTATTTGCAACGATCATTACCCGAACAGTTGATTTATTTATCCTATAATATAAAGTATGGACCGAATTGGAAGATGTCTACGAAACGATTGTTATGCCCACTCGCTAAATAAGTATCTTAGATTCCTAATCTAAATGTTATAGTAAAGTGAAAAAATAATATAGTCGTAGAATATAGAAGATATTTAAAACGTTTTTGCCTTAAGTCATATATCTAAGCGAACTAAGCAAAAGAATACAATGTTTTTTTTCTTTACACTATTTTTTTTATTTCTAATGCAATAATTCCTATATTAAGTATATTGAGTAGCGAGCGGAATAAAAATCGCAACGTAATTACACTTTTTCTCGACATTTAGTTTTAAAATTCTTTTATGATACTAATCATCATTTTCATTTGAAGTTTTTTTTTTACAATTCCAGGCTATGAAAAAAATTATATCTTATTTTGTATCTAGTAAATAGAATCTAAATAAAACCTTTTATTAATAAGTTAATTAATCGAGGTCAACGACACTGGTTGCCATATTTAAAAATTAAAAAATCAAATTTTAGAGCAACCAAATGGCTAAAAATATTTGTTGTGATTACAATTTTAGTTTAATTAAAAATCAACATTATTTAAAGACGGAAAGTCTCTCATTTGCTAAATAGTTTCTATAAAGAAAATATCTTGATTATAACCACAAACATAAATATAATAAATTAATATTTTTAAAATAATTAAATCTGACTACAACATCAATAAAAAACAAATTCTTGTCGCACAAGATTCATTATGATAATATAAATCACAGGTAATTACTTATTTCTAGAAATATTTAAAATTTACTTTCTCTTTTAGAGAAAAATAAAGATTATATTGAATATAATTCAAAAGGAAAAAACATTTAAAGTAACATAATAAGTACTACGAATAATAATTATAATATTTCTTAATTTAGAAAGGTACACAACGTTTCAGGACACGATCCTTAGGAGTAGAAGTTTTATGAATACACATCAATAAAAACTGTGTCCTTATTCTTGATAGCATGTTTAGATACTCACCGAATACAGACAAATCAGTACAAATTCAAGTATGTAAACAGTCTATTCGTGTGCGTTCGTTACTTACAACGAATACTCGTAGGTGTTCTAGACGACTTTAACGCGACAAAAAGTTTCAATTTGTATTTTATTAATCGGTTTATTCGTCCGAGTGTCTAAACGTAGCATAAGAATTAACACTAATTATAATATATAAACGACGGCATTTACAGTCAAAACGTTACACATATTCTTTATGTGCCAAATTGATTTAAACAAAATATTAAATTAAATTCTAATTGTAGAACAGTTCTGAGGTTTACTCAATAGAATAAATAGTGTTAACAGATGTTGTGATATCTCGAAAACATAACCACTCTTTTCCATATCATGATATTCAAAAGTAAAGCCATTAATTTACCAGTTTAGCCTTACAACTAACAGCGTTGGGGTACTTATTTGTTCATTTCAAAATATTTATAATAAATACAATTTAGGCGGCTAGCAGATTTATTAGAAGAGACTCAGAAAAAATATTAAAATTCAATCGGTATATTTTTGCAGACTTTATTCGCATAAAAAATTCTATCATTCGCCAAGAACACACATCATCGCCTTTTAAATGTTTCATCCTCTAAAAATTGTGCGCAGCGCACATTGAAGATCAATTGAAAATAGCCGATTTTAAGTCATGGGTAAAGCGTTATATTTCTCCAATTTTAAATATATAGTCTAATAATATACTCATATTTGTTCGCGAACAGAACTATCAGACCAATAATAATCTACAATATGCGGTTAAGTTAACAAACATTCATTTATTCAATTAGTGTACTGCCGGTAAGTCCACTAACACAATAAGATTTTCATGACAGATTTTACCCAATGGTTTATAAGTATTCCGTTTAAAAGCGATTCTTAACGACTAATAAAAAATCTCTGTCAGATAAACTGATAACATTTTATATGAAAATTATTTAAGCTTCTTCGCTTGTTGTTCTAAACAAGATGTTTTTAATAAGTTATCTAAGTTACATCATTCATATTTAATGTATTATCGTCTTTAAAAGAGGCGACAGCTCGAGTTCGATTTTTCTTATGTTTTATACGTGATAGGAATAATGATAAATAATGTTTAGGCATACGTTATATATATATTTGTATGTTGTTTAATATATGCCTATCATGTATTTACAGTCAAGTGTCGGGGTGAATTATTACAAGTTTGCACTATTTAATATAAAAGTCTTGTAAAAATTCGTACAATATAACCTACCGAGAAATATTTTTTTATTGAGAACAAGATAGCCAAGTATGCCACCTAGAATTAACTATTCTCAAAATATCTCAGTAATTACTGTAAGAGTCATTAGCTATATATTTTAGCTTTTGGACCTACGTTGTTGTCATTTCTACCGTTACTCAATCAGTAATCATATAAGACTATAATACGTAGTATTTTTATTTTAAGGTAGAAAACCAGGTTAGAAGATATACTTTTAAAGCTTAGTTTATACTGGTTTCGACCAGTAAATAGACGCGGGTACGGTTTTATTTCGGAAAAATTACCCAATGATGATGGTTGACTCAAAGCAGATGAGATCTGCAAATGCTTATTGGTCTCTTTTACTTCAAATCCGCGCCTTTCAGTAAAACGCTAATTTCGACATGTTCAAATACGTCTCTTTAGTCTTTAACGTACAATTAAATCGAAAACACGTCGCGTCGTAGAAACCAATCTAATATTTTTTAGTTATTTCAATATTAAAAATCGCCATTTTATTTTACAGCTAATTACGGCGACTCGAAGAAAATATTTTATCGCTAATTTACTAATTTGAGTATTCTCGTATTTAAGTTGCGCTATTTTACAAAAAAAGAACTCGGTAGACATAAGGGCTTTCTTATTTAATCTGTGACTTATCTGACTATTTTTATCAGAAGATTATTTTTTTATGTTTATCTAACGTGTCTTACGAGGTTTGACTATTTTTTTTCTATTATTCAATACGGGTTCGTTGTAGCAAATTTTATGTACATTAATCATTTACTATCATATTACAACCTAAAGTGATTTCTGAAATAACTTTATTATTGAAATAATTTAATTAATTTTATTAATCAAAATTAAATTAATTGATTGTTAATTTTTGGCACCAAGAAAAATTCAAACGCGGTTAGTACAATCTATTAGAATAACCGATTGATTTAATCTGTTACTTTTGAGAGCCAAAAATGAAAGTACATAATTATATAGTTTTCATTGAAATTTTTTGACTCTTATAAAACATGACATTTTTTTACCCCAGCTCTTAAGATATTTACACAAATATCCTTAAATAATTGAAAAAAACTGTTGTTAGAAGTCCTTTGAAAATTGAACCTTAAGTAAAGGCTAAATACTTTAGTATATAATATACACTCCATCAATGTTAGAAGTGTAACACAATCTTGTATTGATAATTGAGACAAAATATCCTGTACAACGGTACAAGGAATTGTCTCAATAGTGGTTATATTCTTAAACACTATTTAATTTTAAGCTGTCGTTAAAACTATCGCTATCTGTGTCTCGTCCATTACTTTCCGTTGGGATTAAAGGCCCGACTTCCGCACGTGCACGCAACGTGCGTTTTGTTTGCTGCGTAACGTTGGTTCGCGAGCAATTTGCGTGAAAGATATATTTTTCTCGCGAACGCGTATAGAGCGGTACGCGTGCACCTTAAGAACATAGAATGTTCGCGTTTAGTTCGCGAGCAGCTTACGTGCAAGTTATATTGTTCTCGCGAACACGTATAATGCGATTCGCGTGCATCTTAAGAACATAGTATGGAGACTTTTTGAAGATTGGTTCGCCATCAGTTTACGAGCAAGTTATATAGTCCTCTCGCGTATACGAACAGTGTATATCGCGTGCATCTTTCGAACACGGTATAGACACAGTTGCACATATTTGCGTGCAAAAGACGGTTAAAACACTTGCTACAAATCTATTGCACGCCGTGTGCTTTTGCTACCTCGTCTATGCTCAATAGAATTTAACAAATCCAAAGCTATTTGAGGCGCAAAGCATGACTAAAATGCTACTTAAAATTAAATAGCATTTGAGAATTTGACCGTATATAATTGTTTAATGTTGTAGTATTTTCAAGGAGCTGTTTTCTGTTTATTTATGAGGGCGTTCAGTAGCTTTATCCTGGCCTTAACGGTTTTGTACTTTTGGTATTCATCTTCGCGACTCTTCTTGTCGTCACTTTGAACTTTCCTGCTGTTTTGACGTTCGAAATTAACTTCGTATTCTTTGATGCTTCGTCGGAGTACCTAGATGAAAATAATTTTTATTTCAAATTTTGTTTACGAAAACTTTGTTAAATAATAAATAATGTTTTAATAGATTTAAATAATCTTATTGATAGCATATTGTATAGTAGAATGCTTTATAACTTACTAATTTAAGGAGCTTAGCTTCACCAAGAGCTCTAGCTAGATCGTCTAGTCCGAGGCAATGTAGGCCTTCGTTAGTAGGGGCGGCCTCTTCACTGGTGGTGGCTGACTTGGCTGAAGACGTCGACGACGGCATCTCTTCAGCACCCTCGCGAGTTGGCGGTGATTGGAGTGGAGTTTCTACAGTTTCCTGAAATAACAAGTAAAAAAATAATAATCCTAAATATATTTTATATCGATCTCGTAATTACAAACTCACAAATGTAATCCTCGCCCTATACATTTTCTCGTACAAAAACTATTCAGTGTACAAATAGAAAATAATGTCGGTCAACCCATAAACAGTCAAATTCGGAGATATTGATGTACTTTGATACTGCTTCACCTATTTAAGAAATATATTCGCAGTTTAATTTTCCGAATTTCAAGTGCGTTTCATATTTTGCATATATACAATAATTTCATTCATTTGAAAAACTTATTATTAGATGAAACTTGTAGTTATATCAATCTGTTATTCATTCGCTAAATGTTTCAAAAAATAGAAAAGAAAAGAAGGATATATACTTCTTCTAACAAATTGATTAAGTATAGGTTTGATATCTTTGACGTCATTTTCTCAAAATGAAGTCCGTGACATATTGACGTATTATGAGAGTCCAAATCGCGGTATAAGAACCAAATTTCAAATAACAACAAAATGTCATTTACAAACCTGGGAGGAGTCAGAGGGCTTCTCCTGAGAATCACTGGAGCTGTCTACACTGGTATTGAAAAGCATAGTCTCGTGTTCATGGATGGTAGCCAACTCGCCATTTGTGGCACCGATTATCTGAAAACACAAAAGTATTATTTACAACTTAAGTAATGTAAGACTTTCAAATTTCAACGAAATACTCATTTTGAACATTTATAAACTTATTTAAAAACTTTCGATGCGTCTCTACGTACATGTGTACGTTGTAGGTACGTCAGCATTTCGCATAAGTAAAAAATTACAAAAAGAAACAAGTGCGAGTAGGACTCGCGCACCGAGGGTTCCGTACAAACTTATAGAAATCTATATAAGACTAACCCATCTACGCCATTTGTGGTCTTCATCATCAGTTCCAACATAAATTACTATCAAAAATACCTAAATCGGTATACGCTTGCCTATAATATTTGAGGAGTTCCCTCAATTTCTCTAGGATCCCCTCATCTGATCCTAACCTGAAGACAATGGGACCACCTTGGAAGTATACCTTTTCAAACAAAAAAAAAATGTTGAAAATCGGTACCCAAATGGCGGCGTAATCGGCGAACAAACATAAAAAAAAAATTAAATACAAGGTCGAATTGAAAACACTCCTTTTTAGAAGTCGCTTAAATGTAATCAAATATTATGTAAATATGGATCACGTCCCAAAAACTATTTTGAAACTACTTAGGAGCACTTTAATTTAAAACACGATCATGGATACAATCCATGGAAACACAAAATTTTATTTTAAGTACTAATACACCTTATACTTTCAAAAAAAAAAAGTTATAGCGCGATTCAGGATACACCTAGCGCCATCTCTTGACAATTTCAATGAACTAACTTGTTGACTTTGACATTAACAACATAATTATATTATATTTTATTCTCGTTTTATTTTTATTTATATTCTACTACACTCCACTACCCCTGCACTACGTTCGTAAAATATTTAGATTTACATTATCAATCAAAATATCGAAATATATATTAGGTTTGCCAAGACGAAAATAATTAGTCCTTAATTCGAACAAAACTAATTGTTTATTTATAAATAACTAATTATATTACTAATAACCAGAAGACTTATATGTGTACATAAATAAGTAAATTAAATAACTCGATCTGTTTGAATTTAATTTTAAAATTTTCGTACTAAGTCAATACGAGTACTTAAATCAAATCGCGTGAAGCTCTTATATTGAATGTTAATTACGTAATGACGTTATAAATCGACGATAAAACTTTTAAATAAAAAGTTTAATTTATAAGTTTTAGCGCGTTTAAATAATAATTAAAATAAAAATTTTTATTAATCGAGCAGAATTATATCACAGTTAATGTCATAATGTTGTAATAGATGGCATTAGGTGTACGCTACGCATCGCGCTATCATTTTGTTAGCTGCGATATATAGATTGCATTGCGTTGTTTATAAAGGTTTGCTGCTTTTTAATGTTTTCGTATTGATACAAATTTCTTCTCAGTGTTTGTAAAATTGTTTTTTTGACCATGGTCAACTTCTATGTTAATTTGTTACAAGTACAAATAATTTTAATTGTAAGATTAATATATTTTCCGCTTGATCAATTTACAACTTGATACATTTACGCGTTCCTGAGAAAAAGGTTGAAAGACAGACGTACAGACTGACAGACACACGAACAGAAATTTACAGTTTTCGGATTTTTTCCTTTATGTATACTAAAGGACCTTGCTCCTGGCCAAATTTCATAATGCTTGGTCAATGGGAAGTACCCTATAGGTTTTGATTCCCTTGCGAAAACGTTAAAAACGCTATCATACTTAAAATATGTGATATAAATGACCGTATCTTTTGATTGCGTTAACTTTGAAGTTTGATTTTTTCACAGCTCTTAGTAATTACAACTCTGAGTACTTGACGTTGATAAAAATGTGTTACCTTCACGCGTTTCTGAGAAAAAGGTTGAAAGACAAACTTACAAACAGACAAACATACATACAAAAATTTACAGTTTTCAGATTTTTTCCTTTATTTGTACCATAAGATCTTACTTCTTGCCAAATTTCATCGTGCTAGGTCAATGGGAAGTACCCTATAGGTTTTGATTCCCTTGCGAAAACGCTAAAATGGTCAAAATATACGACATATTTTCCATTATCTTTTGATCGCGTTGACTTAGAACTTTAATATTTTCACGGCCGCATGTCATCGTAGACTTGAGTATATGATATTAATTTCAACATGATACGTCTATGCATTTCTGAGAAAAAAGGGTTGACATCCCGACAGACAGACAGACAAACAGACAGACAGACGGACAACAAAGTGATCCTATAAGGGTTCCGTTTCTTCTTTTAAGGTACGGAACCCTAAAAAGTAAGTGTAAATTTTTGTATTTAGAACAATTGTAATGTTTACATGTCGCATCGCCGTAGCCGCAACTGGATGTTACGTGTACCTACCGCGTCAAGGCGTACTGCATAGTTCGTACGTTTACGTGTACTCAAAGCATCGCGGCGGATGCCAGCCAAAGTGCTTACGGAGCAGTACCGTTCGTAGAGGTGTCACGCGGCTACTTGTAAAGGTGGCTACGCGTACTCACGACATCGGTGCGGAAGGCGGCCAGCGCGCCCTTGATAGCGTCACGTTCATGGAAGTGTCACGTGGTAGAGTGAACGGTTGGCTACGTGTACTCACGGCGTCGGTGCAGAAAGCAGCCAATGCGCTTGATTGTATGGTACAACTCGTAGCAGCGTCACGCAACAGAGTGTGATTGCAATGTGTACTAATAGCGTCGGAGCGGAAGTCGGCCAACATGCTTGATGGCGCGGCACAAACTTGTAGCAGTGTCACACAACTAAGTATAAGGGTGGGTACGTGTACTAACGGCGTCGGGGCAGAAAGCAGCCAATGCGCTTGATGGAGCGGTACAACTAGTAGCAGTGTCATGCAACAGAGTTTATGGGTGGCTAGATTTACTTACGGCGTCGGGACGGAAGGCGGCCAGCGCGCGCTTAACGGCGCGGTACCGCTCGTAAAGGTGTCGCGCGGCGCCGCGCTCGGCTGAGTGCGCGGGCGGGCGGCCGCGCGCTGCCTCGAGACGCAGCAGCGCGCGCTGCACACACGACTTCTCCGCCGCCAGCTGCGCCGGGCTCCAGCTCGACTCCGGGATGCTTGCTCTGCCGGTCGCCTTGCGGCAGTATTCCACCCACTAGGATTCAGTTCCACACACCACATCAGTTGATGCACCAATTCAATGACATTTATTATTAGTATTTTTTTATAAAAATAGCTGGCAAATTCGTTGCTAGCGGAAAAATTAATGAGCGATGAAAAGGAATAGGCAATAAGAAAAGGAATGTTATAGGGAGTTAAAATTCCGACTCGCTCTCACAACGTACGAAATGCAGCTATGTTAGCCACTTCACGTCGTTCCTCTGTGAGAATGAGGTACTGCTCCCGTCGAAGCAGTCTATATGTAAGCTGTAGTCAGTTGGCTACAGCTAGGCTCTACCTTAATATCTAAGTTCTCCTTCAATATGTAGTTTTGATACAGTTTAAATGGGGAAGGACAAAGACAAGACAAGAGTTCAATATATCTTACTAACTTACAGGCCAAGCCTGGTGTTAGTTAAGAAATAAAATGTATTTCACATAAGTCTTAAAGGTGTTAAATGAGAAAATGTATTTTTTGTTTCACTTCCCCGCTTTCATACACAAATAATAACGACATGTTAGATAGGTTACAGGTCATATTGTTTGTCGGTTAAAGTAAAAACTGTGAATATTTTGGCACTTTACCTAATGGTATAAATTTAAAGATTCTAAAGAAAACTTGAACTCACCTCTTCAATATCTCGTACCACTTCAGTCATAGGCTTATCGCTTTTCAGCGCTGCATCGAGTTTGTCGTCTCTTTCTTTTTGCAATTTTGCAGCCTGAACTTTCAGTGCATACTCCACTGGATCTGTTTTCATACAGCGCTTTTCTGCTTGCAAATTCCGTAAAGTTTCATACATACGAGTTAGTTTGACATCGGTCATGCGATCACTTTGAGTCATCGTATAACCATTTTTAGCTTCAAATTCGCTTTCGTGTTTAGCGATGTTTTTCTTCAAGGAGTTGATCTGAAAATTACCGTTTACTACCATAAATATCAATAATGGAAATATTAAAAAAGACAGTTATAAGTTCTATTCATTAATCTAGATTCATGACCAAAAATATCTAAATGATAGCTAAATCATAATGATCATGAAATAAATTATGTTGCAATTTAACTGGACATCTGCAAAACCTTAAGCCTAATAGTAAGGGTTAGCAATTGCTACGGGCCTCGTGTCTCAAGGGCTATTTGAAGAAGTAGAGTCTATTTTTGGGACATAATGATAGCATTTTTAATACAGTCAAAAAGGGGAAATGTCAATCAAGCCTGACGGCTCGAATTTCCTAATTTATTTTATATCCTACATTTTAAATCAAGAGCCTCAAATTAATTTTTGCTACATAATAAACCATCACGTTTTCAATCACTTTTGTGATTTTTATTAGAGGTCAATTAAAGTTTTTTCCCAAAAAATATGATTGTCAAAGATTGAGATAATTAATAAATATTGTGATATTCAATACCCCATCAAACCAAATGAGAAGTGGTGGCCCGGAAAAGAACGCTGTTCTGGTGATAAGACCATCTTTTATTACCTATCTTTAATTTTCCACTTTTATTTTGTGTAAATCTGTTTTAGGTATACAATAAAGTATATTTATATTTTATTGTAAAAATAAATTAATGTTAATTTTGAGTTTTTTTAATAAAAAAAATAGCTGGCAAACGACTAGGAGAAACACCTGAAGTTAACGTTTATTGATATTTGTAGCACCAGACGAATCCAAATACCTAGTTAATAAAGAAGAAAAAAGGGATGAAAGGAATTAAAAAGGAAAGGGATAAGCGAGGGGGTTAGGCTTCCGGCCCTTTCACTCAGAGTACATAGCTGTACGTAGCTACTTCACGCCAATCTTCTGTGAGAGTACCAGGTAAAACCAGTCCATACACGAGATGTTGTCATTAGGCTGAAGCTAGAATCAACCTCAGTTACCTTCTTGCTGATCTTTTCAAGGCGTCTGTCGGGGCTGGGCTGAGCGCGGCGCGGTGGTTGGCTGCGTTCGTCGCGCCGTGTGTGCTCCACCGCATCCCCGACCGTTTCGTATGACCGCTCACTGCCTTCACACACTGCACATTACATCGAATTACGTGGTTTTAATTATGACAGATATTACGATTCAGTTAATAGAAAATGATGAATCTTGAAGCAATTTATTGAATGTGCGTTCTCGGGTGAGCGTTCACTGAAACGAAATGGTTGTACTTGCAACCAGGCGTATATGTATATTTAAACTAACTCACGTTTACGATGCTTGTCAAATAACTGCATTGTACGCGTGTTAAAGACGACAGATTACGTGTACCCAAAAATTACAATCATGAGCTTGGCATGGCTTTACAATCATGAAAAATTCTGTCATATTAAAACCGTTAGAAGTTGTTCTGGCACAATTAGTGATCAGTACCATTACTTAAAACATGATTATTTTACTCTTAACAAATTGCAAACGTTTGGCACTCAAAACTAGGTCCTTTAAAAAGAAAATTCGATATTTGAATCTCACATCTGTACTTAAATAACTGCATATCGTGCAAATTATTTGATTATTTGCACGAGATTGAAAAGAAAATCTGTAGACATACAGACTGAAGTGTTGTATCACATAGATACGTAAAGCAAATTGGGTTTAATTGCAAAGAGATATTTATAATCACTATGCGTTACGTTTTTTATTTAATTGATAATAATAATAACATTCTACGTGACGACAAACTCGTGACGTCCGAAAAAGAAAAATAAAGTAAATATTTAGACCTTGCCCGCGAGATTCCCGTCATGTGGATTGTGGACACAGCTATAATTGATCCTTTTTTCGTCTCGGTAAACGGTTCGCGAAGAGTTTCGACCAACATCTTAAAAATCGCTGAGCTAATGGATTAATGGTAGGATACAAAAGGCAGTGTTGCTTGCGATGGCACGCATAGTGTCGAGATTTCTCAGCCTGGAGCCTTAGCTGCTGGTCGCTTGACATCATCTTCGCGATCAGTGGACTTTTCAATTTCATATATTTTTAAATGTTTTACATATATCTTTTGTAAACATATTTAAAAATGTAAAAAAAAGTAAAAGGAATAAGTAAAAGGAAATAATAATAACAACTAACGTTCTGGTTTTTGCTGCACAACATATTCGAAATGCGGTGGTGTGCCACTTCTGATTTCCTCTGTATGAGACAGGCAGTCATTCTCCTTGGGCTGTCGCGGCAAGCGCGCGGGTGCTCGGCGTCGCTTGCCGCCGTACTGCGGACGACGAGCGCGGGAGAGGCGTTCCGCTCGACGTTCCGACTGCAAATAACAAGGCAATCGAACTTACTACCTAAGATTACGTGTCTGATGAAGTTCTTAGGTCTCAATTCATAGAAAGACTTTCACAATTTCATACACCAGGTAAGAAAGTACCACCAGTTTTTTAAATAGAAAAGAATCGTCTACAATAGAATACAAACCGTGAAGAAATATCTTCTCTGGTGTTTAAAAATTATTCAGCGTTTATATTAATGTTTTGCGTTTAACCGTCAAACACTTAAACCTGATGCTGCACATTCGACTAGAAGTTTCTAATAAAAGTTTCAAAACTACAAGCTATAAGACCTCCCACCTCTAGACGGTTATAATCGTGTAGTGGAGGAGGCGGCGGTGGCGGTGGCGTTCGCTCCTCGCTGTGTGGTCTGCGCTCTTTTCGCTCGTGTGCGCAACCGGAGTCACGGCGCTCGCGACGCTTGCGCGCCTCTCGCTCGCACTCCGGGGCTGCCATATCTTCTTTCTCCTTCTCTCCCTCGCTCCGCTCGCAGCACTGCGCACGCCACCCGAGCCCAGATATTACAACCCGGTGTTCGCTCGAGCACTCTGAATCGTGCCCGTAACCCTAACGTGTGGATGTGAATGTATTAGTGTATCCAATTATGTAATCTCGGACTATTCACGAAGATAAAGCCTCTTGCGATTAATGGAATGTCCAGATTGTGAATGTGGGTTGATGGTAGTGTAGTAGCTCTAATGTTAAAATGTACGAGTGTACATATTTAAGAAAACTTTGCCTAAAGCGGAACCTCTAAGTGTGGCCAATCTATTTTGTTATATTAAGCGTTTTCACATATCTTACAAAACGACCTACACATTAAGCAAGGCTACTGAAACATTAAATCTAAACCGAGACCGCGTCTCTGCAGAAAACCGACTACCTTTTTCAGTAACCTCATAAAATTGTATCTGCGAAGCGAATATCAAGCTATAAATATATTTTACAATAAATTTAAGTTGGGCGATGTATTATATAAAGGACACTACGTTTTATAAAAATCTAATAATGAGAACCCCACTGCCTTTGACTTTTACAAGTACCTGATGAAATTCCAATAGAACCATGTTCGCTTCAGATTATAAACTTTAACTCGAAATTAAATTTCCAAATTTTCCAAAAGCGATCGGCCGTAACGTGATTCTGAAATTAAATTATTTCCGACACTGAAGCACTTCAACATACAACACACACTTACACATGGACACAAGTTTACCTTTGTTTATTAGTCAGTTGGCTGTGTTCCAAATGAATTATATGAAACGATGTCAAGAATATAACATTAAACAATTACATGTAGGTCAAGACTTGGCTCCGAGGAGTCTGATATATTTTACGGTCAGATAGATTTCGAGCACTTACAATGCAATATCTCGCAGCGCCCACTATAGAGTCGAATATCCTGGAAATGTTGTGCCGGCTCTGACTGGCCAGGGTAGCGTCGGGTCCCGAGTCCGGCCGAGACCCCTTCCGTTGATCCACACCAATAAAAAATTACCGGGCTATTGCTTAACCTTTGATATAAAACAAAATGAAAGAAACAAAACGAAACGGTATGGCGAATTCGCCCGCCGTTTTGCCGGAGAACTATACACTACACGAGGCTTCTAGGTGCCTTAAAGTATTTATTTGATGATGTCGCTCCTTTGCACCGACATATCTCGATCCCGGCACATATTGGTACGACACAAACAGTCTATAGGTATTTAATCGTCCAGAGAGAATTTACGGTTGTTTCAGAAAATGCGTTGACACTAGTCTGTAGTTTAGCATTGAAATTTGAAGAGTAAAATTTAGAGCCTTTTAGCTCCTAGAAACTTTTATGTGCTATCTTCATTTCTCTGTCCGTATACATTTTATTATCTTTATGTTAAGGATGGTTTGAAAAAAAAATAACTTCAATTATCGTCTATCATTTTGCTTGTTTGTTTCACACTGGTCACTAAAACACTGCCGTTGAAGAGAGACGTGAGGATTGTTTTAACCGGAGCACGTCTGAAACAAGAAGTAGTTAATAATAAAATATAACTTAAATACAATACATTCTAACATAAACAATAACTCTGTTTTAAATAAAAAGAAAAAAAGAGAAATTAAAAATAACTATATTAAGCCTAAGTAACGATCGTCACAGTGAGGCAAGGTGCCCAAAGCACTGGCAGCATTACCTCGTTGAAAAAAAGAGTTTATTTTTATTTATATTTTGTTCGCGTAAAAGTAGGTTGTGTTATCGGGGGCGAACGTAATAAACTTATTATTCACGAGACACGCGTTAGCTATTGGACGCTAAAGGTATGCCTCTAGCCTTCTCGCATGTGACAATAGATAGACAAGTTGACAGTTTTATCGCCATCGGATAAACAGTGTCGCAGCGCATAAGATACGTGCAAACAAAGAAACATTAATCCTCTAATCTTAATGAGAGTACCTCTATTATTAATCCCAACAAGATAAAATTGAAAATTAAATAAAACCGACAATCCACTCATTGAGACCATTTAAATGAATCCTATCACGATACTTCGACTGTCGTTTGGTGAGGGGTCGTGTATCCTTGGTGATTCTCGATGATGTTGTCGCATTAATCAAAGTTACGCGATTATGTTATTTTGATATCATTCACAGTATAGTAAACTTCGAGTTAAGTAGAAGTTGCTCAGATCCCTTCAAAAACTAGAAAAGTGCTTATTTTTATAAGTTATAGCTAAGAACCATGTCTACTACATCAGCTTTTACAGAAAAAAATTTGTTCATCCGTAACGGAGCTACGATGTCACAGCAAAAAAACGTCAAACTTATAACACCCCTCTTTTTGGATCGGAAATTAATTAAATAACTACTAATTGTATGTATCTATAAAACGAACATTTTGTTCTATAATCTTCTTCTATATTATAAAGCTGAAGAGTTTGTTTGTTTGTTTGATTGTTTGCTTGAACGCGCTAATCTCAGGAACTACTGTACCATTTATCGAGGCAGGCTATAGGCTGTATATTATTAGCGGAGCACCAATGAAGAATGTTTCAAAATCGGGTGATATTTTCCTATTGAGAGAGCTTACGCTGCGTGCGCTGCGTAACCGGTTAAGGTTTCGCAAACATCATGTATGACAGAATTGTTCCCCTTTAAAAGTTCTAAAAAAAGTCCGCGACAGCATCTGTCTTTCTTTTAAAGTAAGCTTACTATAACCTTTTTTATGCTAACCAAATTTGTTCTAAAATAATGCATTATTAGCCTAAAGTAACCATTACACGCGGACGAAGCCGCGGGCGGAAGCTAGTCATTTTATAACAACGAACTTGTAACGCGTAAGTAGGAACTAAGGCGAGTATTACATTTGTAAGTTTTAAATTCGAGAATGATATAAAACAACTCTGTAACATAGTAAAAGATACGTCACAAATAGTTACGAAAGTTGTGAATGTCAAAAATAAGAAACTGACAGTAAATTCTTCTAGAGACATCCTGTAAAGCAATGAGAAATAACGTATTTAAATCTTTATAAAAGTCTGAGCCGCGAATTACACTTATAAGTTTTGCTCTCAGACTTTCATAAAGATTTACATAAGTTATATGCCATTGCTTTCCACCTGAAAGAATTTACTATCATCCTTATTTTACAAGTACAGTTTTAAATAATCACAAAATCATCCACGAAACAATATTAAGCGACAACTTTCGTAAGGTTACCTAGGGAACTATTACTAGGTTACACAGTTGTTTATGTCAATAACGAGCGTAAAACTTACAAGTGTAATTCTCGTCTCGCCTAACAATACAATCAGACAAATCTAATTACGAATAGAACAATGCTATATATTATATTTAATTTTATCTCTTACATACTTGTTAGGTTTTATTATGTAATAATGTTAAGGAGAAACTGCCACCAGGTGCGATAAATAGATTTTCATATTATAAGTGAAAAGTTAGGTAATATTTCAAAGTCATGCTTAAATGGCATGTAGGTACGAGAGTCAAGGAACCTTTCTTAGAACCCACCTTTGAAAATATTTCTAAAGAGTAAAATCCGTTAAAGGAAAAAAGGCTTCATTAATATAAGTATAATAATGTTGACGATATCTTAAAATAAGAAGCCGTCATACCGTCGGCTTCAGCCGTCAGGTAAATCATTATTGAATTAATTTATTTACAACGTCAACAAAAATTTTAAAATGTTTTATGTTAAACATTTTTTTTTAAATATACAAAAAAGCAATGTAACAAGTAATGAATAGAAAAATCAAAAACCCGACTGCGTAACAAGGCCATAGAGAATCGTTACTAACCAACTTAAAATCGATTCTAAACGGTAATTCTGACTGAAAATGATGTAAGAAACCTATTTTTTAATACCTATTCAATCATACCAAACTTGATACAATCGACGATTTTTATTTTTTTTCCTTTTTATTTACATTATGGCGCCTAAAATCGGCCATTTTGTTTTTTTTTTTTTTTCAAATCATTATACTCTCTATGACATTTCATCTACTTTAAGAATCAAACGACACACGATACGACACGATATTTACCTAAATCGGCCCACGCGTTTGGTCTTAATAGTACCACAAAGGTACAAACATACATAGACTGATAAAAACATTTTTCGTTGCACAATTGGACAAAAATAAAAATATTTAAATACTGACTGATGACGGTTAGGCTGGTTAACTTCTTTTTTTCGATGGAGACTCCTTTTACCTTGTACTTGACACCTGACCATGAATATGATGTGTACAGTTATATTTTAACTTTGTTTTGTAAATGTTAATTTAAGGTTTAGTTATATTTTTTTGTCATAAATAATTTAAAATAATATTGTAATCATGTTTTAACGACTCTGGTGTAGTGGTACTGAATGTACCTCTACAGCCTCTACGGCAATCGCTCTGTGTAAAGAATCAGTAACTTGTTAATATGTATGTATAGTAAAAATGATAGATAGATAATGACGAATACTGTATTTAGTTTTTTAAATATTTGGCTTAGTTTTTATCTTGAATAGCCTATTAGAAATTGTGGTTACGCCATGCAAACTGTCATTAAGTTTCTAGTTTTATTATTGCGACATAAAGTAGGCTTAACAAACAGGTAGATAGACAGACGGATATACCATCGCATAACATTAATATGTATATCACGAGTAAATTATTATGGATAGTATGTAAGTATGAATAAACAATATATATTGAAACTAAATAAATCTTATAATAGCAATAAATCCGATTTTTTTAAATATATAAACCTTAAAAAATATTTTTGTATATTACTATAATAATATACCAAATATTAGGTACAGCAGCTAAATCGTGTAACTATATCGTAAAGCGCAACTCAAAAAATTCCATATCTAAATAATAACTATGTACACATCTAAAGTAGTTATTGAGAGTTTTTATTTAAAATAAATGTACATAATATAATACATAGATACAATCACTATTTAAGTCGCGTTATGACTAAAAAACAAGTGATATAATTTAAAATAAGTTTAAAGTAGAGTGATTTAAAGTGACCGAACTCAAAATCTGTGTGAAACGATTTAGCTAAGTTTGAATTAAATTTATTATGTTTATAATCTGTGCTTTATAATCTTCTTTTAATCAAGCAAAAATAACTATTATATGAACATTTTGTGATATTAAATTCTACAAAAACGGATGAATTCCAAAGTTTAAAACGTTTTTTGCGTCTTGTTTTAAAAAATATACGAATTTTTAAATTCGGTCACTTTAATACTAAGCGTGCAATGTAGTGGTCTAATTCATAGTTAAAGAAGAAATAATAATTACGTTTTTATTTGGCATACTAGCTGTGCCCGCGACTTCGTTCGCCTGGATTACAGAATGCTTGGCATATCTCCTGCAAAGCAAGGTTATAATAGTCTGCAGTGCTGCTCAAGAAAGGAGCTTTTTACTTTGGATTTGGGAACTTTCTGGTTGTATTTATAAGCAGACACTAACTCAGATACGGTATTCCTCCACGGTTTTCACTATAAATGTTGAAGAAAAGTGTTTGGTGTTAGTCTTTAAAATTTCGACTGTAAAACAGTAAGTTCCCACCTAGGTTCTCCTTGTATTATATATCGGGTGCCTTTTTGTACTGGGCTTAATGGGCCAAATCCGAAACTATAAGGAATCGCGAAAGATACTTAATGGAGTCTTGTGTCCGATTTTGAAAAATCTAAAACTGCATCACAATTTTTTTTGATTTCATGATTTTCCTGGCCAGAAATAGAACCCACTAATTAAAAAAATACATTCTGTATTATTGCACCACCTAATAGTGTCACTTGTAAAGATCAACTTTTGGAAAGTAATAGTAAGCGGCAAATTAAATGAAAAGGTTTTTATTTTTACAAAATAACATTAAATCTATACATTAATTAAGTTAAGTATTCGATTCCACATAAACATAATCAAATATGTGGGTTAAATCATGGGTTTAGAAAAAAAATGTGCGTTACTTCGAACGATTTGTTTATAAATTGCATCAAAATGCTAGTCACCTACTAAAGTAAGGAAGAGTGTGAACAATACAATCGAAAATATATAAAATGAATTACTCACAGTAACTTCTTTTATGTTTGTCTCTTTTTTCTATGTGAGTTATACAAAGATGATAGAATGTCACGTTTGTTTTGGTGCCCGTCATCTACTCAGTTACCTAGGTGGGTTTAGATAATTCTTAAAAAGATGAATCAATTTGTTGAAAATCTACATTTCACTGGACTTGGCTATTGTACTCACCCGCTATTAGCGTTACAACATCCCGTTACTAGAGATTTAATTAATGTAAGAATTTGATAGAATTTTGTAAAAAAAATAGCCTTTTCTTTTTGTTACAGTTTACTGTATAGTATTACCTCACTAAAGTTGATCTTTATAATGTGTGACAGTATCAGATGGTGCAATACTGCAGAATGTTATTTTTTTGCAAAATCAACGTGTTCGTGCCTGGCTAGGAAAACTTATTTTTCAAAAACTAATGATGCAGTTTTAGTTTTAATCAAAATCGGCTCTGTGACTTAAATTATTTTTCGCTTTTGCTTATAGTTTTGGTTTTGTTCTGTCATATCCAGTAAAAAAATTACCCAGTAAATATATTATTTTTTTAAATGATTATATTAATATAATATATATCTTCCCTATTTGAATTAGATATTATTCACTATTTCATTGGTTTCAATTTTGTTCCTTATAAAATTGGCTTTCTGCTAGTGAAAGTTTCGTCAAAATCGGTCCAGCTGTTTCAGATATTAGCCGAAACAAACTCAGTGACAGATAGACATACGAAAATTTTAAAATTGGTAATTTTGTTGTGAGTACCGTGTATACTTTCATATGCATTTATTTAAAATTACAAACAGACACATCAATTTTATTTATTCGTATAGATGTATACCTTCCCTTCTTAAATTGGAAAATGTTCACTATTATATTGGTTTCTCCAATATGTTGTTATCGTGCAATTCTCTTTTTTACTTATTGATTAAAATAAATATATATTTTTAATATAAGTAGCCTAATTTAATCCTTATAATATTAGCTATAGGGGCTGCTGTAATGTTTTTAAGAACTTTTTAGACTTTGTGATATTTTGTGATTGTTTTCTTCCATTCCCAATCCCTTCTCTGGGCCTCACGTGATTAATGGACATCCTCTAACTGCGAGTGAAAGTCCCATCAAATTTGATTCAGCTGTTTCAGAGATTAGTCGTAAGAAACAGACTGACAGTACTTGATGTAAGTACTTTCATGCATTTAGAGAAAATCACAAAATAATGTTCGACGTGATCCCATAAGTTGACATATCTTTTTTAGCGGGCACAAACGCACAGATAAACAGACAAACAGACAAAAATTCTAACAAATTTTGTTTTGGGTTCTATTGCGTAGGTAAAGGCCTCCAATAATTTTTTTTCATATATCTTACATGCGACCCATTAATTTTTTTTTCATATATATAGATTTAAAAATATCTAAAATAGAAGTAACCTTAAGTCACTCCTTATAACATTTGCTAACTGCAAAAAGTGCCATCAAAACCGGTTAAGCCTTTTCAGAGATTAGTCGGAACAAACAGATAGACAGACAGACTGATAGACAAAATTTTTTAAAATGTATTTTTTGATGTAAGTACTGTATATACTTGCATGTATTTAGTTATAAACACAAAAAAAATGTTCAACGTGATTCCTTAAATTGACATAACTTTTTTATTTATGGACCGATTGACATGAAACAAACCCTAAATGTTAAGTGAAGCTTACCACAATATTTTAGTGAAAACCGCATCTAAATCGGATAAGCCCTTTCTGAGATTAGCGTGCACAAACGCACAGATAAACAGACAAACAGACAAACAGATAAGAATTCTAAAAATCATTGTTTTGGGTTCTATTGCTTTGGTAAAGGCCCCCAATAATATTTTTTTTCAAATATCTTCCATGTACAGACAGCGACCCGCTAGAATTTTATTATTAGTATAGATTACTACGACGTAACTAACATTAAAAGAAACATACGCTACGAATTGAGCAACTCGTTGAAGTCGGTTGAAAATAGATTTTTACCAAATAGTCTTTATTTACCAAAACAAAAATACACTCGACTTTGTCAAGCTTACAAAGACAGGAACGTACTCGTAACTATGCAGAGCCTTCGGGGAAGAATGCTAATGCTCTTTATTTTATTTGAGGAAAATCTTCAGAATAGCGATTGAAATCCTTTTCATGTTTTTTTTTATTTTTAATTCAAGCAAAAGAATTATTATTGCATATACTTAAAAGAATGAAATGTATGGAAATATTGTTAAAGAAGAAATAATTTCATTCCTTCATATAAGATTTGCGATATCTTATTTTGTTATTGAGTTCAAGATTTTTTTTTATTTATGTCAAGTTGTCTTTGGAAAAGGGCCTAGAATACTTTTTGTCGCGAAGATAAAACGTGGCGAATTAAAAAAGGAATTGAAAATGTTTACGCAGACGAAGTCTCTTGGACCAACTAATATGAATATAAATAGACAAAGACAAAATAATTCTGTTACTTTCTTCCCATTAACGTTATCTTATTATCAACCGATTATCTTTCTTTTTAACCGACTTCCATAAAAGGAGGAGGTACTCAATTCACAAGCAGCCCAATTTTTTTATGTATGTTTCGCGATTACTCGAGAACGTCTTCACTGATTTAATTTTTTTTTTCATCATCTATTGGTTCCATAGAATTTTCTTCAAAATCGGTTTAGTAGCTTAGTTTTAATATTAAAATAACTGAAATAAATATCTACATTATCAAAGTAAATGAAATTACGTACTTTGCCTATAAAGTCAGCTGATTTTTTTAAATGTCTTGTGTGTAGTAACTTTTAACGAGCTTTAGTGTTATTAAAAGTTTGAAAAAAATACAATTACTTAAATAGGTAAAGACAAAACAGTTTTAGTGTCCTTAATTTTTTTAATATTGATTATTGTCGAAATTGGGCTGTTGGGCGAAGATTAGTAAATATAACAGTTAAAGAAAGGTGTTCTTTATTATCTTATTTACAAGGATTAATATAAACAGCAAGAGTGACCTATTTCGTCGGGGTTCGATGATCGCGAGTGGGCGTGTCGGTGACGAAACGCCTTAATTCATCAATGGAGGCTTCGCCTTGATACTGCCTAAGATTGATTATTATTTACTGCGATGTATGTAAATACATGTATGATTATTAAAACAAATAATTTTAATGCTATTACGTCTTAAATATTGCCAGTAATAAAAATGTTCTTCGATTTGACTTTTTTAATATTTTTTTTATCATAATTATAATAAAGTGGCTTAAAAATAAAGCATTAAATTAATTTAGTGTCGTCTAAAAATTTTATTGCCTGAAAATGAGCTTCTATAAATATATATATTTTTTAATAATTGATAAGTATTATCATTTCATAATATTAAAATTTTTTCAAATCATATATTTTAAGATTTGAAAAAATTGTAATATTATTAAATGAATTATAAAACAGTTTAAATAATACATAATGCAGTAACCTTATTGATTTTAATAAAAACAGAGAAAAGAACATTAAAAAGCTTTTGTCAGATCTTTAATCTTCTACATCACAATACGGCGCAATACAAAAATATGTAATATACATGTAATATAAATGTAAATAATAGAAAACGTATATGCCACCATAATATCCTCCCCGTACCTGTGCAATTATTACATAACAATAGACTAAAAAGATTTCTACACTATAAAATTCGCCATTATATTTATTTATATGTTAACTATTGCTAGGTAATAATAAAGAAGAGCTTAAAACTTTGTACAAATATGGAGAATATTCTAATATAATTGACAAGGAAGCCGGTACACATGCGTATATTTACAGCAGACAAGAGAATATATAATATAATGTCCTTGAGCGTAACAGCGTCCTCTCGTGAGATTATTATATTGTTTTAATGTTATTTCTAAAAAGGAAACATTATCTTACCGTATCAAGCAGTCTAGTATGAGCACAAGATGTAGATAAACAAGGAAGTGAAATTTGTTTAAATGGCGTCGTAACGATAAACCGACTGAAATGTCCGCACGCCAGCAGCCGGCAAGAGTGACTGAAGGGAAGTTGGGGGCGGGTGGGATAGTGAGGGGCAAAGTATCGATAAGCTATTACATTTGAAATTTTAATATTTTTTTATGTAAGAAAAAATATTCACAATTTGTTTTTCTATAGTTTTAATTTTTCATCTCATTGGTATTTCAAAACGTCACTAAATTTCCAAAAAATATAATTTGTACCAAAAATACTTTACCTAGATGCTGGTCAGCAAGATAATGCTCATGAACGCATTTACCTCTTGGGAGGTTCCAGGTTGCCAATGATTCCCCAGCCCGGACGTAGCTCCTTCCGAATTTTTTTCCACGCTTCTAAACACTCATGAACGGCAAGCATTTCGGGAAACTAGCCGGAATCAAAAGGGCTCGTATCGCGGCATAAAAAACCGAAATAGGTCTAGCGTAAAGCATTTGAGACCTGGAAAAATCACTGCAGCCCATGTATTGGCACAATAGGAGTCTATTTTGAAGATTTTTAATCAACTTTAACGATCAGTAATGATTTGTAATCGACTTATTGATATTACTTTCAGAATGAGCCCTGTATATGGTCGTATTATGTATACATATGTATATGGTTTTATTCAAAAATGTAATAAGAACAACAATGTAATAAATAAAAATAAACGCATCACACTCACGGTCCCCATTAAGATCTTGTGACCTTGTGTCGGGGTCCGGAAACACTCACAACAATAACACGAACACCCAGACCACGACAAACATACGTATGGCCAATACAGACATTTGTCGTGAGCGGGGATCGAACCCGCGACCATTAGCGCTTCAGTCAGTTGCACAGTGTAACATACGTTATACACATCACACGGCTTATACATATTATATGTACTACAACTATTCTCTTCCATCTTATTTCTTGTGTTCATAATAAAAAAATAATGTGGAAAAGCTTAATTAATTTTACAGACACGCTGACGCCGTTGTCCACGGCAAACGTCTGTATTGCCCATACGGATATTTGTCGTGGTCTAGGTGTTTGTGGTAGAGTTGTGTGTGTTTCTGGAACCCAGACACAGGATCATAAGATCTTAATTTTGTCCATTTGTCGTAATGCGTTTAACTTAATTTAATAATTACTTTTGTTTTGTACTTTTTCAACCATTAGATATACAACAATAAAGCCTTTACAATAATATGTTAACAAACAACAAACAATGCAAACAATATTTACAACTCCGAATGTCAAAACTTTAAAATAATATTACCTACAAAGCGTTTTTACTTAATGGTGATTTAAATCTTATCGATATCGACAAATCACATGTCTACTATAGGTACAGTTAAACCCACAGAGTGCCGGCCGGCGCAACGCGTACCAAAACTTGTATAAAGAGCATAATGTACAAACCTCTTTCATCTATTGTTCTAGCCAATACCTTCGAAGGCACCTTATTAATGAAAGTGTAATAATTAATTCGTTTAAATTATTTTATAAAATGAACTAAATTTAATCGCGATATTACGTATAAGCTTATTTTAGTATATATATCAGTATATATTACGTTTCTTTGTGGTTAAACTACATAATTGTGCATAATTTACAAGTATATATGTATGTATATATATATGTCTCAATATACATATATAATGAAGTTATGATAAATCTAATTCACTTATAGACTCTATGTAAAGTCACTTGAAACTAAGTATTATAATGATGTTCAATATTTTATTTATATAGAGAGTAAAACAAAACGTGAGTAGTTATTTGTACATAACTTCATAAAAACATCGTTGGATTTTAATATACATTCTATTACCGACAGTTCCCGGAAAAGCACAAAGCTCGTATATTGAATTATTTATTTTAATAATATAACTTTGAAATATACATACATCAGTCTCTAATCACAGAAGTAGAGTAAAATTAGTTGAAAATAATGCCTACTTCCTCATGAACTAAAGTGTATAAAAATAACCACCAGTAAAAGCAATTCGTATCCATATTTGATTGAATCTGGTATTATTTTGCTTTAATTCACGAAACAATATACGACTGGTTAGGATCATGCAGCATCAGCACCGCATGTCGTCCTACATATATAAAAGCGCACGCAGCACAAGCAAGCATGTACCGCCCGCCCTTCCACATATGCACATGCACATGCAGCAAATACAAGCTAGCACCGCCCGCCCTCCCATATATGCACATGCACATGCAGCAAGTACAAGCTAGCACCGCCCGTCTACCCAATAAAACCACAAGACACCACACAGACAATCTACGCACGTTTCACTATAACTATTATTTTACGCTATATTTATAAAAAGAATAATAAACTGTATTATATTACTTCCATAGACGCATGAAAAGTAGAGCAGATCATTTTGAAGTGTAGGGCTTTGAAATTATTTTTGAATATCAATGAAATTTTAGGAAAAGTTGAAAATATATAGCGAAAGTCTTTAAAACGTTTAATTTGACATTAGCTAACTAAATGTTTGAAAAGTCAAAGTTGAAAGTTTTAATTTTCCGGAAAACGAATTTGATTTACAGAAGCTTTTAATGAAATTATATTATGATTTTACTTGGAACGGATATTGATATTATTTAAATATTTTTTTTAAGATTATATACCTATGTACATTACGTTGGGTAAAAGATAACCAGTTTTAGTCTTATTGTAATTCATCCGTCTTTCTGTTTTTGTCTTAGATTGATGACGAAAAAGTGCTGCAATCTAAAAACGAGATAGTCCTTCTTCACATTTCAAAAATATAATTTTTGCACAGGATAAATAAGTATCTCTTTCTTTTGACATATTTCTAATATATTCATTTTAAAACAAACAAAGACACATCCGTGCGATGTGTCTTTGTTTGTTACGCTGTAGACCACTAATCAACCGATCATCATGAAAATTTGCACTCACGTACTCTGAGCTACGGAAAAGAATATAACCTTTCACCAAAAAAGTAATGTTCCTGGGGATAAAAAAATAACTCTTAGATGGTCGTCTCGAATAACAAAATATACATTAACGCCGTGAAGCGGCTTCCAATAGCTAGGTTTATAAGATTCATCTAAATTCTTCGAAACTTGAAATATGTAAACACGAGTCACACAGTTTCCACCATATTATATAAATATTGGTAATGAAAACAAAATTTACTTTATCTGTGTCGTCGCTGGAAAAATAATTAATTGAATAATAACACGTTCGACATGCAGACAAACAGTCCATTTATAATATGCAAGTTTTGTTTCCCGCGACTTTGTCTGCGTAGAATAAAGATTAAAAAAAATTCTAGAGACGATTTTTTCCCCATACAATCCTCCGTCCACAATTTCACCCTATTGGGGTTTCATTATCAGGAGTAAAAGTGACCTACATCAATTTCTATTCAGAATTTTCAGAATTAGTTTTATCGTTTAGAAGTAAAAATTTTAGAAATTGATATTAGTATACTTTCATAATTATAGTGTTAGTTTGATTTTTGATAGTTGGACTAGCTGTGGGTTGCGGTTTCATTGCGTTAAATATCAAATCTTGCCAGACTGGTGGGCATTTCAGTTATTACTCCACTCCTACGAATCGTGGTTTGAGGTTTTGCCTAC
Source organism: Hypolimnas misippus (assembly GCA_037950945.1). Classification (NCBI taxonomy): domain Eukaryota; kingdom Metazoa; phylum Arthropoda; class Insecta; order Lepidoptera; family Nymphalidae; genus Hypolimnas; species Hypolimnas misippus. The sequence continues at coordinate 12,123,837 of JBBEEQ010000012.1, read as the reverse complement.
GAAATGGTCCCCACAACTTCAAATTTCCAATCTATTTCTGCCTCTTCACATTTTCACTACACAAAGAAGTCTATGTCCTCTTCCAAAGTTCAATCTATTTCTTTACAAAAAAACATGAATATACATCGGTTTAAATGTGAAAACACAACAAATAGACAGATACACATCGTTATTTTCGCATTTATAACATTAGTGTAGATAAAGAAACACTGAGAGTATTATAAGTCAAACAAAACCCTCGTTGGTGCGCTCAAACATACAAACAATGTCATCAATTTATATGATATTAGTGAAGCTGCATCAATTGTCCGAAGGTACATAATAACTTATTCATTTCGTTAATCTATAAATCATATTCAATAGTGAATGAAATTAATATTGCAATCAATGAAAACCAATATTTGCAATAAATCGTTAGCACTTACGTTTTATCGGTAGTTATTAGTGAAATTGGACAGCATCAATCACTATTTAAATCTCGTACGCCATGAAAAACACTAATAAATATGTTCCATTAAGCTTCATTAAGATTCAATTCAATAGAAGTCTTCATATTTAACTTGTGTTAAATAGTAGCCTCTGCTCTCAGCTTATATAGATAAAAAGTAGCCTATGTGTTATTCCCATGGATAAGCTATATTATTGTAAAGTTTTATCATAATCTGCTCAGTAGTTTTTGCGTGAAAGAACAACAAATATTCATCTATTCTCACAAACTTTCATTTGTATTGTTTTAACTGATAGAATGAGTGTGTACAAAACATTTCTTAATTATACATATTGTGATAAGTTTCAAATTAGTTAAGCAACACTATGTTCGTTTATTTAACGTTAAATTTGTGGTCAGTAATAAAAGAAGACGTCGTAATAAAATGAGCTATTACTATTTGCTTCTGCCAAACCACGTTGGAAGAGAATTGAGTTGTACCTATATAAATAAAAATGTTTGTTATTATGTTTTTTCTTCTATACGCTCCGAGGCATTGATCGGATTGTGATGGAACTTTCGTAGGTTGTTTTGATGACACCCACGGGGGTACTTGATTTAAAAATCTATATTATTTACTTGAAATTGCAAGGCATGCCGGGTACAGCTAATCACGGGCGTAGCTATAGCTTTCATATGGGAGGCGTCCGACCAAGGGAAGGGGTGGTTTGTAAGTCAAAATGTTCAAAGAAAACCTAGTTTTTAACCGGGCATTACGCAGTAAGAATAGTATAATAATTTAGAAATTATATAAATCGTTGATGTCAACGATTCGACGAGTCATTCGTTCAATGTACTAAGTCGTATACTAAGGGGGGTTCGGACCCCTCCCCATTATATTAGTCTATGCCACTAATAAACTCAAAATCAATATATACTTTATTCAAATGGGCTTTTAAAGCACTTTTGAATTGTCAAGTTACATGTTATTTTTTTTTTAGATTTTTAAAAAGCTGGTAATAGGTTCGGAAAGTAGTCTCTACCGAGAAGAACCGGCAAGAAACTTGATAGTAACTCTTTTAAAATCATTCATACATATAAATTTTTATTACATTTCAATTTTGTTATCCTGTTAGAAAATCAACGCGTTAAAGTCCACGCCTCTTTGTCGTCAAAATATTCTTGTATTATAATCTTGTGTAATAATCTATATTATCCTTCATTTTAACAGTAAGCCAATGGGATAGTGTTAATGGTAATAAACAATTGTTCGTATCATTCTGGTTTGCAGGGTTAGTAAATAACAACATGCATAAAATACTAAATTAAGTGCCGTATTTAGCCGCGCTTTGTCAATGTGAAGCTTTTTAATAGTTCTTATTATGTTCGGGGAAATGTTTATCACCAGCATGACAAGGCTACAACGCTATTAGGCCTTGAGCGGCTTTTTTGGAAGCATTTTTTGCATATTTGATTTAGTGCACCATACAGTAGTATTGCTATTTTCGCAAAGCTCAAATTTGGCCTTAAAATTTGACCTTTTATCTCTATTTTAATAGACATGTTTTCTACAAGATTACTAAACTAAAGCGATAATGGCGATAATGTTAGATGAATGATAATGTTAGAGGATGAAAAGATGTTATACGATATACATATATGGTTAATGTTTAGTAATAAAGAAAATATATTATCAAATCTACCGTTTTCAATACCAGTTTCAATAATAAGAAAATAGGAATTAGTTTTGTAATATTATATTTTAAAACGAATAATTTAGAGTCTGTGACAAATTTTGTTTTACATTATTTTATAAAAAGATATATATCGTCGTTACTTGTGGCAATAGCTCGTAACTATGTAGCTTTTGACGTGGTTCAATTTAAAGTCAAAGGTTCAACTTTTCGTAGTATTGCACTATCGTCGACGATATGTATATTGTTTATATAATTTAAAATAGAAAGCGAATAAACCTTGAAGTATGTTTATTTTTAACTTTAATCACTATACAATAAATAGTACTTACATATTGTAAACATATGTAATTCAATTAGCCCCGACTTATAGCTTAGTAAACTACGTAGAACGGTGAGTGGCCTCAGCATTTAATCTCGTCTAATGAAATCAGAAGGTAAACCAGCCACAGCCGTTCATATGTGCAATGGCATTTACATGTGTCATTACTACATTATATCGTTAACTTACTTTTTAAGAAATTGATACCCACATAATTGCATATGAAGTTAAAACCATTAATCATGTATTTCGATAAAATATAGAGTAGGATTTCAAAAATTATTTTTGTCTTGTAGTCTATTTATTAAAAAACCTGTAAAACTTTCTAGATAAACGCAGATTTTTTTGGAATTTCTTCTATGTTTATAAACAGAAAATTAAACATTTATTCATATAATTTTTCAAAATTCAATTCTCTTAGGGGATAAATTAACAAAAATCTTTTCAGGGCCTATTTATATGTATGTACCTACACTAGTACGATACTACTTATAAGAGCTAACAGGGTGTATGGACATTTTTAAAAATAAATTTTATGTAAAATTAAAACCGCGTGTAAGGATCGCAAATATTTTAGTAGCATTTCTTTATTAAATCGTAATTACTGTTTCAATGAGCGATATTAGAAGGTTGAAAACGTTGGTTTTTGCGGAGCTTTTCGATCTGTTCGCTATCAAGTAATTTGGCGCAGTTCCGGTTCTTTTTTGAAGTTGAGCTAATATAGACTTTATTGTATCAGTATTTAAGGTAAAACGTAGAGTTAAACAAAATATTTTTAGTTTTTCGTCCAACTTCAAAGCCCAGTGAAAAACGTAGGTACCCATGATGTTCACATTTTAAATGTAATGGAAACAATAGTACAATAATGTTGTATTAATTCATTCGTACGTATGAAGTTAGGTTTCATAGTTTCATACGTGTTTTCATATGAAACAAATTAGGTAGAGATAAATAAGTTCATAGAGCAAAATTATCATAACTCTGATTGAGTTATGAACATTCGAGCTTCGATAATATTGTGATGTAAGAAATGAATGGATTTAATGTCTGTTTGTATAACACAAAATAATTGTTTCCTATTAAAATAGTTTTATTAATAATACACTTTCCTAATGTGATCGATGATATCTAAAAGTATGAATTTTAAATCGTGGTACTTATATAATGCTAAATTTTAATATATATAAATTTAATATATATAAATTTAATATAGATTAAAATAATACACTTAGGTTAAGTTAGATAATATAAATCGTGTTCAATCTAATTAAATATACATTGCCTAAATGAAATAAACGCTATTAACATAATTTATGACTTCATTACATGTAAGGAATTCCCATTTCCAGTAGCCTCATCCTATTTATTACGTATTGCAAAACTATTATAATATTAGACCAGCCCACGCAGAATGCTGAGCGGCTTAAATATAATAGGTAGACTCCAGCCGCGTGGAAAGAGATAAAAGTACATAAATTAGTTCCATTTCACGAATGTATTTTTAAAAGACTTCCAAAAAGGTTTTTAATTCGTCATGGTTTTTATCGAAAACGGCCTGTCCGATTTGATTCATTCTGTTTTGTTTGAAAGGATACATTCTCCTATTGGTTAAATAGAATTTATCAATATCAATTCAATAGTTTGGTTTAAAAATCAAAATAACTGAGTGTGTAGATAATTCATTCAAGTAAAATAATATACATATTATTTTGCTTTGAAGTCGGTTTCCCTTTTTAAAAAAAGGCTGGTAACTTTGAATAAGGCTTTTTTTATTTGTTTACCGACCACTGGGATTTCGCAATGTCGATGTTGAGAAGCCAAAATAACTCTACTTTCTCTTACTCTTTAACTTTTAAAATGGCGCACTTCCCAAACTTCTTATTTTATGGAATTTCTTTTTACAAAAAGAAACCTAAAAACCTCACTTTTGTGAATTTAAAAAGGACAAACATTTTAATGAAAAAAAATCCCCTTTTAAAACTGGTATTCCCCATTTATCTAAGAGTATGAATTTTCAATTGTGGTACTTATTCAGAGTCTGGTTCAGAGTATGCGTTGTCTGTCCGTCTGTTGTTAGAGATCTATTATGGTGCTTTGGAGATGAATGATGATAGTCTCGTATCGGTGACACGTTTTCAACGTAAATTTTAGTCATTTTTCTTTAGGCTTCTTTATTTATTTATATTTCATATGGAATAGAATATATCGAATTGATATAAAAAAAATTCAGATTTTACGTACATATACATGGAGAATATAATTAATATTTCCGTTATTTTTCTTTTAATTTTAAACTTATTTTTATATACGAGGGTGGTCCGATAAGTATTTAGCCTCGTATAGTTCTGTATAAAAAATATCGATAATGTTTTCTGAATTTTTTTAATAAAATCTTTTCTAATTTTCCTGTGTAAAAATACATATAATTTATACTGTACATATTCTATTATTGAATTGGGATTTTGTTTACTGTTAACGCTTGTTAAAAGCATCATTATCGCCAACATAACGAACAAAATGCAATGCGATACGCGATACGCATTTTCTTTTGTTTACCAACAGTCTGGCGGAAATTCAACGGTTTTCCATTAGAAAGGGATGTGACTATGTATTTCTGTCTCCCTCGCACTGTGGATCGATGTGACCTTGGCAGTGCGCTGGGGGGACATTTAACCTAATACCTATAATTCGATGTGATGCTCAGACGCTTTTATGATTAGGTGACAAAATATCATGAAAATCAAACTCAATTCTATATATATCAAGGTCACATATAACATTAATGAGGGGGTAGATGTTTGAAAGATGAGGGCTCTGTTGACTCAAACTTTTTGAAGATTATTTGTTATTTTCTTTTGAAATATGGAACGCTCGTTGATGTTTAAGTAAACTCTACAGTTTTGTTTTCTTTTTGTATTCCCTTTGATAATTATATTAAAGTTTGACTTTAATTAATGACTTTGATTTCAAGATTTCTAAAGTTCGATACTGCTTAGAGACTACATTCTAATGGCATTTATTTATACAATTCAGATTTCTCACTCGATAACTTTTCTGTCCTTAAGTAATTAAGCATGATTGTTATTTTATAATTTTAGGATATTTGTGGTCCTCGTAAGATTCAAAAATAATTATCAAATTATATTGTAGCTTCAATCTTAATACTAACTATGCTGACTTGGTGTCTTGCAATGAAGCTTCGTATATGAATAAAAAAGAATTTTCGGCAATGAATATTCAATTCATCTCTTTCAGTCTGCCTATAGTAATTTTTAAAAGAATTGTTACTTTGTAATGTAAAATATGTAATAAATTTATTTATTTTAAAAAGTGATCTAGTTTTTTGCCGGATCTTTTCGATAAACGCCATAATATTCCGAACCCGTAGTAACTCAAGTTGATGATTTAAACATGATTGATTGAAACCAGTTAGAATATTTAGAATTTGGATTTCTTAGAATTTTTATGTTAAACATACTATGATGCTTATTTCCATTCAAGAAGCACAAGTTATCACGCAATAAAGATTTCATGTCAATCGAATCGGTTCTCGATGGTTTGCGCAGTGATCACTGCATCTGGCTGTAACGATATCAGTGGCGGGTTCGATCCCCGCTCACGACGAACATTTGTGTAACTTAGGCTGTTTGTTTTCGTCCAGATGTCAATGTGTGTGTGATATTGGATCCCCGATACGGAATTCTGCTGTGAGCCGATGAGAATTAGGTATTTATTAATTAATTTACATTATTTTTCGCGTACAATTGTCAATAAACATTTATAATAAATATTAATAACTTTTAAATGTTCAATATTGATACTTAAATATTTTCGTCCAGATGTTATTGTATTTTCTGTGTATTATTAGATTCCCGATACGGAATTCGGCTGTGAGCCGATGAGCATTTACCTAATAGGTATTTATTCACTAACTAGCTTTTACCAGCGACTTCGTCCGCGTGGAATAGTAAATGTAAATCCAAAATATAAGCCATCTTCATTTCAAATTTTGGCCAAATCGGTTCAGTAGTTTTTGTGTAAAAGAGTAAAAAGTACTGTTTAAATTAATCCCGTAGGAACTTCAAATTTTTTCGGGATAAAATGTAGCCTATGTGTTAATCCAAGATATAAGCCATTTTCATTTCAAATTTCAGCCAAATCGGTTCAGTAGTTTTTGCGTGAAAGAGTAACAAACATCCATTCATCTATCCATCCATCCACACATGCAAACGTTCACATTTATAATATTAGTAGGATTAATATTATTTTTATATAACTGGCAAAAAAGATTTATAATAATTATTAATATGATGACTTTTAAACTATATACAATAAAAATAACTAAGGTAATATAAGGCTGGTAGTATAATATAAGGTATACAATTACACCATTAATGTAGTGTGTGTATTAAACATATATGAAGGGACTAGAAGGTGGAAAATTACATTCGCATTACTTCCGCTCTGTTAAACCCGGTTTATTATTATTAATATATCCGCAAGACTTACGAGGACGGCGCGGCGCCTTACAAAACGTAAACAAGAAAACAATTTTAATATTCTCAAGACAAAGGTAAATAAATTAAGGCGTTTTGTGTTCTTAGAAAACGTAAATATTATTGCAAATACATTTTTGCGATTTACAAGGATGGGATAATTTGTTTACATGGGTTTGTTTATGAATTTAATCAAACGTAATAAATAATGAAATTTATTTTTATTTTCTTTTTTAATAAATTTAAAGGCCAATACTTATGAACGTTTGAATATCCAAAAAAAAATTATTTAATTTAATTATTATGCCATTGTAAGTACCGTAAAGCGTTGATATGTAAACTAGATTATTAAAGTAATTAATAATTACTTCTATGCATACATACATAGTTACGTATGTATGCAACCATCGATTTTATTGACAACTAAAATAAACCTAAAGCATGATCGAATGAAGCCCGGTTCTCAGGTAAAATTAGATTTCCTCTGTAGTCTACACAGAAATAGCTTTCCTAAAACAATGCTACGTATGATATAATTCCTGAATAGCCTCATAAAGTTATTCAGAAATTATATACGTGTACGTACTTTAACACGTAATTTAATAATATGTAAGTATACATACTATTCAATTTTTTACTTTGTCACTGATTAACATAAACCATATATTTTTTTTTACAAAATATTTCACTGAAAGTATCTTTTTTATAATTTTAGTTAAATTATGTAATAGGTTTAATAATTTAAATAAATTTATATAATCGAAATTTTATTTTCGGTTAATACAACAGTTCCCTGAAATGAATGTTGAAAAAAAACTTCTAAGCTAATCTAATATCAACTGAGAATAAATTAAAAATATAATAGTAAGAACACCTTTTAAAAATGCATCACACAAACAAAATACATAACTTTAAACTTCTGTGTGTGAAAATATAACCTTCAACACATACATTGGTATAAATCTCAACACTAAATAAAATGCAAGTATTGTACGAGTACTTTTAGGGGCCGTACGTCACTCGAAATCATCGAGACTGTCACAAGCGTTTCTCTTGGACTATTGCACGTATGTATGTATTCAGAATTGATACGGTACGATATGCTGTTACCCAATATACATAAGGTTTGAATTTTCAAGGGGTACTTTTAGAGGGTAAAATGGATACTTCGTTTATTTATCGAGGTCGCCGTGTGGAGTGGCACTCAAAAATCTGTTTAAAGCGTCGTAGCAAAAATGTTTAAGATATTTAAATAAATTATTATCCACGACTTCTTGTCGTATATTATAATTCATTAGAATTGCGATATTTGGGGGTAAAATAAAATGTTTGTATTGACCTATTGGTAGCGTACATACAAATGAGTCTCCAAGAACAAGTTGGAAATGCCCTTGGAATTTTTAAGTAGTAGTCTTAAGTACCACGATTATGTTACGCAGAATACTCGAAATATATACAATTTGTTGGCTGTATTTCATTTTGAAAATATGATACTTGTTTGTTTTCAATTTGGGAAAATAATGGCTTACTCCATTATCGTTTACAAAGCGAAACACCTCTTTGGTCACGTAGCATGTTACTGAGGCGGTAACGTTTAAGCGGTACATCGAAGAATTATTATTTTCCGACGTCGAAAAAGAGGAGATTCTCAACTCGTAAAATATTTTTTTTAATGTTTATTATCTTATAAGTACGTCATTTCTTAAGTGATTTTAAAAATTCATTTTTTTTTTGTGAGTGAAAGGATATTTTATCGAAATTAGGTTATATATGGTTTAAAAATCGAAATAACTATCGTTTAAGGTATCGTTCAAGTAAACGAAATTGCGCATTTTTGAAGTCTTAGTTATATAAATATTTTGTGTAAAGTGTAAATATTGCAATTAAACGCTTAACCTTTTACCAAAAAACCAAAAAAGGGTGTTTTCTTAAAGTTTGATTGTAAGAAGATAAAAATTTTGAATTATAGCGTGTGAATGTGTTTTGGTTTTGAATGATACATCATAAATACGCATAGGCCGCACCGCCTACCCATCCCTGCGTTTAGTCGAATCCTGTAAGCACTACATTCAGGTTTCTAAGGGTGGGGAAGGGGAAGTCGATAGCTCCGCGCATGCGCACAACTATCGTCTAGATTCAGCTATCAGATGAGATAATACGCACTCGACAACGAGGCCTTTATTACGTGAACCTAAAGCTCAAATTATTTGAAGGCTATTGAGACAAAGGATTTTAGATGCTAGGTTTAGGAAATAGGATATTATATAGCGATCTATAAAGTCTTGCCACGGTTGATTATTTTTACTCCAAGAGCGTTCTTTCAGCGAAAGTTATTTATCGGTCTTAAAGTTTTGCGCTATTATTTGATTTATTTTATAACAGTTTTGTTCAATTACGTTAATGAACTTGTTTTTTGTTTGTAAACTACTCTTGATTATATTTTATTTTATAGATTCTAAGATTTTTGTTTGTTACGTTATATTACATATAATGTTCTAGTATAAAGTCTTATTGTTAGTATTGGTATATGCGCCTATATTAAAAAAAATCTTATGAAATGCTAGAGGTAGATACGAAAGTATGTAACTACCAAAACCTCACTTTAATGTTATTTTTGTGTTTCTTTTATAACTGAATAGTCGTATCATGTCTTTTTGTCACTTTTAAAATATTTTGTTTGATTCAGTTGATTCAAATTGAACTGCAATCCAGATTGTAAATTATGAATCTTGTATAAGTCTTGAATTTTTTGGACGTTCCATTCAAAGAAAATCTTAATCTTATTCGTCTCGTCACTACTTATTTTTTTAGCAGTTTAAAATAAGTACATTGGTAAATTGTCGATTACACTTACTTACAAGTTGTATGTGTTGTATGTAAATAAATATATTTTTGCGGTCATTAAAGTGGTTATGCTCTGAGATGCACGCTTGAGATATTAAATAACAATACACGACGCAATATAGTTAATAAGGTCCAATGATTAATATTAACTCTTACATGGACGCTGATAAGCAATACTGTGTCAAGCCACACGGACTTCGTTTTGAGAAAATGGCGTCTAAAGATGTCAAACCTATTCTTAATAAATTAGTTTGAAGACGTATATATTCATCTTTTTTTTCTATTTTGATAAAATTTATATTGAATCAAAAGCAGATAGATTTATTTAATAAGTTATATAATAATAAGTTTTTAAATATTTGAGATTATTTTATAAATTGCAAAATATGGAACGCACCTGAAATACGAAACATTGAGTTAAGAAACTTTTTTCCATACTTATTTAGTTTAGATGACTTGAAATTTGTTTGGATAATGTTAAATAGGAGACAAAGTATCAAAATACATCAATATCTTAAATTTGACTTTTTGTGGGTTGACACATTATTGCTTATCAGCATCCACATGTGCACTGTGGTTTTTAAACACCACAATAAAAAGTGATATATATTTAGTATGATACTTTATTTCCTAAATAAAGTTATAATTTGTAATAATTCGAATAATTCGTTTGGGTGATCAAAAAACCTAATTGTACATTTAACGGTTTATTTTTATGTAATTATTATATAGACTCACATACTCGTGACCCGCGGGACATTTGTTACGAATGCGCTATCGCAACACAATAAAATTTGACAATTTGACAATTGATTTCTGATTTTTGAACGAGAATTAAACAAGTCAACTGTCAAAATGTATCGCTGTGCGATAGCGGTAGCTCACTGTAATAACCCTCCAGTTCTGTCTTTACCCGATAGGGACCCGATGTGTGGAAGCCAGACTATAAAAGTAATTAACAATTCAATGTTTTCATTTGCGATTTTTTAATTTTTAAAAAGGTCCCAACTGTGTTACCAAAGACCCAATAAGGCCTGTTTATGACGCAGTATTTTTATGTATACAAGACAAATAACTATATATATGCAACTCATGTTTTAGATTATGTTTTTCATAACTGAAGATTTTGCCAAGTTTATCGACAGCTGCAACTGGAATTGAGCCAGGCAGACTGAAAATGCAGAGGCCAAGTAGTAAATATGAAGGAAATGTATTTTCATACGAATATATGTATATAGGCAGTAAACTAGAGACGAATAAAAATTAACAGCTTATTACATGATAATAACCAAATGAATTCGGTGAAGCATTTGTGCGAACGCACTTATCTTATAAAATAAATATTTGTCGAATTTGAAGAATTATTTTTGCATTAAATAGTTTGTCGAAGATGGTTATATGTCTACAACCCATAACCGGGACGGCATAGACACGGAGAAGTAGGTATAAACATTATGGCACAAGTGTGCATTTTACAGCCAGTAAAACCGCTAGCCATACTTAATCGAATGAAACACGTTATTAAAAAATAAAAACATAGTGTAATCTATTTCATGTGAAAATTTGAAACAATTACAAGTAAAACATTCCAAGATCTTGATTAAACATCACATGCAATGTATTCAACACAAAACATGTAATTATAACACAATTTTATAACTTTATTCCAACAAAATTCGCGGTAATTTCAACTACAAAACAAATTGTCACATCACATCACATTGTGATTATAATCGCACTACCTACTGCGTAAAATCAGTGTTCTGATAAACAAGACTTCTATTTAAAAAAATAGAATCTTATTCGCAAATTAAAGAATTGAATGAATTAAAAATAGAACCGACTTCAAAAGGAAAGAGTTATATATAAAGGTAATTTCGTTTGTTTAGATACTTATTCTAGTTATATGAAATCTAAAACCAAATTAGTGATGAAAATCAAATAGAACCAATAAAATATATTTTTTGGACCTTTCAAATAAAATGAGAATTAATCAAATCGGTCTAGCATCAAATAATCGGAGAAAATAAGAAAAAATTCCCGACGAATTGAGAACTTTCTCCATTCTTAACTTACACTTGCAAGGAAGTCGATTGAAATATATAATTTGTCTTTATTTTTCTAGTATAGTCATATTAAATTGTAGAATTTACAATGTAAACAAAAGAAGTGTAAATCAAGAACAACTGATTTGAGAATCCTTTTGCTGCAAGTAAAATATTTTCAGATGCTGTAATAAATGAATATTTTATAACGTCCTATTCGGCTACACAAGAAGTTGCCAAATTTTGGGCCAACAGCCAAAAACTTAAATTCCTGCTGCCAAGCCTAATGACAGGCGATTTTTTAAGATTCTATGTAACGAAAAGATTCAGCAGCGTTTCCTTAATCCTTGATTTGTTTTATCTATTGTAATGATTACTACAGACTGTACTGTAAATTAATTAACTAAAGAAAATCTTATACTGTAAAACTATTAAATTACTCATATTATGTATTTTGATTCTATTCCAATTTTCCACTTTTAAAATTTTATTAAAATAATAATAATAATCATAATTTTAATACTTTTTGTCTGAGATTAACTATTAAGATTTCATTATAAAAGACAATTTATTCAATAAAAGCTCTATAAAATATTAATAGTTTCTGAGTGCATCTATAAATAACGATAAAGGAAACGACGCAAATATTGTTGAGAAAGGTCAGTTATTCGAAGCGTAGAACGCTCTGAAGTACTTTACTATATAGGTACCTGTATCGAGAAAAGTCATTCAACTATTTTTAAAGATAACGTTTTATACCTTTCTTATACATTACATTTATTTTTATAGATAATTTTCACCATATTAAAAAAAAAAACACCAAAACAATATCGTTATTATCGTTTACTCGTCATGTAAAATTATATTTATATACTCTAAACTATCAAAATATCTTTCAAATAAACTTATAATATAAATATGTATTAAATTGCAACGACAATGCTTAATTAAACATCAATATTCATCCAGAACGTTCGAAACCCTGTGGCAAGATGCAGTGGTGCATCGATCGCAGCGACCTACTTGCAGGTCAAACTGCCTCCCGCATACACCTTTAACCCCACCCTACGCCTATGAGTTCGCAATATTTATTAAAGATGTGTATTCGATTTTTAAGTTTCTTTGAATTGAAAATTATAGATCGGTTCTCTATAATTATCTTGAAATGTAATTTTTGACCTTAACCTTGTCTGACCTTCAGATTAAATTTGAAAAAAACAATAGAAATTAAATATGTCGCTGTTGAAACCTCATTTACAGTAACGAAATTAATAGTTTAATATTATTTTTATAAAACTAATTTTATAGATAATTTCACAAATATTTTTATTAAAGTAGAACCAAAATCGTTTCAGGATACGCGCAATTTGTTTATTGTATCATATAATTTTAATACAATTTTTATTAATTATATCGAAATAAGTTTGTACACACATAGGATATGGCAACTAAATTCGCCGTATTATAAGCCTGGTGACGTCATAACATATGAAAGTATTATATCCAGGTACGCAGCAGCTTGTACTGCTACGGAAAAGGCTACAAAATGTATAAACTGTTTATTGGTCGGTCTCCATGTTGCTCCACAACCGATAACAAAATGAATATTTTAGCTGGAGGTGGATGTTCAAATCCGAAAAAAAATGAAAAATACATAAAGGTAATATGACGATTTTGATGAAAACTACAACTGCGTCATATGATTTTTGAAAAAATATTTATTTGACAAAAAATCAAACCATAATTAAAGAAATAAAACATCTTATATAATTGCACCATCTGATAATGTCACTTACGAGAATCAACTTAAAATTATAAGTCTTATTTTTTACAAAATGTTATATATTTTTTAATAAAATTATAAAAACTCAAAAGCGAAAATTCCACTTTTGCATGGTTTAAAATACTCCAAATTAAATATCAAAGAAAACACAATATTTCCGTGATATAATTTTATTTTATTTTTTTTTACCCTATAAACAAAGTATTTCATCAATGTACACAATTATTTTATAGAACTTATTTCTATTTACACGTACTTACAATTATTACAAGAAATATTACAATTTTGTTATGAGGTAAAAGTTATGAAAAATAAAATAAATGTTATATTAAAGAAATAGCGAAACTTGATATTTACATAATTATAATAATACATACATAGTATATGTTAAAATATATACGGTAAAGACGGCTTTTAATTATATGCCTGTATTTGATAACATGTCTAAAGGAAGTTTAGTCAAATTGTTAATATATAATCTATTTTTCTTTTCTTGTCTTACTAAGCAAACAACTATGACGTACTTTTAACCACATATAAGAGTTAGAAATGAAAAATCATCGGTCGAATTATTGAACTGAATAATTTTTATAATGAGAAACAATGTTCCAAAATTCGTGATTTTTGTTTCGGGTAATGTTACAAAATAAGTCAAGTAAAGAAAAATAGACTAACTAATGTTTTAAACGTACATTAACATATAAACATACATAACATTTAATATTTTTTAAATTAATATTTTGAATATATAGAATACTTATTTATATTTGATATAGTAAACAATCAAAGTCATTTCCAAAAAAAGTTAAAGATCACATCGTCAGCATACTATAGTAATTTAATTCTATTGTGCCATATTAAAAGAGCCATAAGTACTATTTATATTTTATATAAAATCTACGTATATTATATTTACTTATTTAATTAGCGAGTGATACAAACATATTAATGAAAAATTAATTATACAATTACGAAATACGCTTACCTATTAATAACACTATTATCATCATAGAATATAAAATTAAAAACAATATTTTAACACCCTATATATTTCTGTAAAGCAATCTATGTATAAAGCTGATAAATTTCATTTGAACGCGCGATTCAGAGCCACTACATTCATTATTGTTAAATTATTTTTCGATAGTCCGTTTATTGTAGACAATAGGCTATATAAGTTCACGGTACGCCTCACAGGAGCTGTCACTATAAATGTCTAATCACAAAACGTTTTGATAAAATCTTTGTACTAAATACCTTCATAAGACCTAGTATGTTTGATAACGTTTGATGTATGAGGTTCTTGGGCGTGTCGCCGAACGATCATTAGCTAATAACGATGTCTATTCGGATATATATTCGGGTTCTGTACATTTGGGTTAGACTGCTGTACAGGGTAACCCTGGGTTATGCTGCCCGGTTTCGCCGTCTGAAACAAATAAATTATATAAGGTTTATGTTTATTTAACTTATCTTAAATCATCGCGAAATTTGTCCGCGATAAACTCCACAACAATCGATTTTAATTAAATTTTTAACACTGTGTGTGATTTCATTAAATTTGAAAGATAGGACAGGTTTTATCGCAATTACCTTATATTTTAATTAAAAAAAATGCTTACTACAAAAAATTTCAACATATGTTAAACGCGTGTCTATAAAATCCTGCACTACAAATCCGCGTCTAAAGACAGTTTTCAGTTAAACATGGTTTAGACATATTTTAATTATTTGTATGTGTGAACATGTCGTTTTTAATATACGCTTAAAAACTATTTTAACTGTCAAATATGACGTGTTATATTTTATTAAAGTTTATATTTTATAATTTTACACACTATAACAATTTAATACTAATATTTAATTTTTAAACAATGATTAGCTGGACTTATGTTGAACACTGTTTTATAATTCGTCTAGACTTTTTTAAATGTGTTCACCGATTACTCAAAAAAGATTTGATCGATGTGGTTAATTCCAGATTGATCGCATAGAATTTTTATCAAAAACGGTTCAGTAATTTGGTTTTAAAATCAAAATAACTGAAATAACTATGGCAATCAAGTGAACGAAATTACGAATTTTTACTTATTACAAGTGTGTGTACACATGTACATATATTATTTTATAATTAATCCGACCTGCATGTTCCCGTGCTGCGGTGCGGGGTGGATGGCGATGTGTCGGCTGGACGGCGGCGGCTGCGCGTACGCGACGCCGCTGCTCACCACTGGATGATGGCCTTCACTTAGCCCGATCAGCACTTGCGGCTGTAGACCATGAAAAAATTGTGTTTGCAATTTATACCACTGAATGATGACACCATTTACACCTATCAGAACTTACGACTATAGACCAGGGAAAGATAGTATTTGTAGTTTGTACCACTGAACGATGACCCACACTTACGCCCATCGCCACCAGCGGCTATAGACCATAAAAAATTTGTGTTTGCAGTTTCTACCACTGGATGATGACCTTCACTTTGATCGATCAGCATTTGCGGCCATAGACCATGAAAAATTAGTGATTGCTGTTTATACCAATGAACGATGACCCCACTTAATCCTATAAGCACTTGTGGCTATAAAACATAAATTCGTGTTTACAGTTTATTCAAGTGAATGATGACCCTATTCAGACCTATAAGAACGTACGGCTATAGACCAGGGAAAGATAGTATTGGCAGTTTGTACTTACACCCATCAGCACCAGCGGCTATAAACCATAACAAATTTCTGTTTGCAGTTTGTACCACACGATGACGAACACTACCTGGCAGCATCTATGGCTACAGTTGGTAATAAATTTGGATTTGCAGTTTATACCACTGGAAAATGACCCTCATTCAGGCCCAATAGCACTAATATATGTTTGCAGTTTTTACGATAATCTCTTGAACACACTATTTTCTTGGAATAGGTACATTTTGTAACTTGATAATGGTATGGATGGTTTTTAACCACAATGTGTAACTTAAGCTTTTATCGCCACGATAGAAAACCGCAGTGTGATCGCATATAATTCAGATTTCATAAAAATGTAAACTTACGTTTAATGGAATTCGTACATCAGTTTAAAACATACCTGAGCTTCTTTCTTCGGTTCAGAGTGTTGCTGACCATCCCTGTTCTTCAGCATGTCCAAGTAGAGCTGCGGCTGCGCGGGCGCGTACATGAGATTTGTGTGATGGGGCTGGTGGGGCTGATGGGGCTGATGGGGTTGGTGGGGTTGGTGGGGCTGGTGAGGGGTGTGAGGTGTGTGTGGGGTGTGGGCGTGGGGTGTGTGTCCGTGGTGAGCGTATAACAGTGGCGGTGGCCTCTCCGCTACCACTCCCACCACGCCCGATGTTGGCATCGCGTAATAACCCGACGATACTCCCGATCCGCTCACGTTGGACGCGTATTGCGGTGACTCTGTACGTATAATTCAAATGATGAGACAAACAAACTTATATTATAGAAGTGAAACTTCTTAGTGAGTGTTTCGATAAATCGATAAGTGGACGAGAATAATGTTAAGAGTAAAATTTTAAAAGGACGCGTCACGTTTAAGTACATTTTGTTAAACACGTGAAAAGAAAGATATGACGTAGAGAGAAAGAGAACTATATTTTTTTATAGAAGTTTCACGTCGTTAACGTGCTTTACATACAACTTTTATAATTATTTTTACATTAAATATTATAAATATTAAATTATTTTTAATTTGGGTAGCTGATTTGTAAATATGGTTATTATTGATAGCACTATTTAATAGTTTTAGGAACTATGTTATATAATGAAAATGTATTTCAATAGAACACAACCTTGATCAGATTTTTGTTAAAAGGAAAACCTCAATATGTATATGTTAATGTAATTTACAAATAGTTATAAGTATTTTATTAGTTTTCTGATCAACAATTAGTAAATTATAGTAAAAATATTAGTAATAAAAAAGTAATTTAACAAGAGAAACAACAATACTTAAAATTTATATCAGATATCACAATAGAACGGAAAATAGTTTTGGCGAAAATTTTGATGTTTTTAAATTTTAAGTATTGTAACTCTCCCAGTGTGGATTAACACTAATACAGCAAAAAGATGCAAAAGAAACAAAAAAATGAAGAATGTGATTAAACTTATCACTATATAAAATCTGAAATAATGAGAACGTGTACAACAGAAAATGATATGAACAGAAAATCCCAACAAAGCGACACAAGACGAAAGACAAAAGAAAAAAAATTAAATTGTTAATATGTGATGAAACATTTAGCCATATATGCCATACACTTTCACAGCGATTTTAGCTTTATACGCCATAAAAATATGGCCCAAGTGAGTACCTCCTATTTGTATCCTACTTCAAAAAAGGAGGTTCTATATTTGACAATCCACACCTTTTTTTGAAGTTAATGACTTAAACTTCACAAATATGCCTATTATTGGATTTACTTAGTTGCAAAGTATCTAAAACAGTATTTAAAAGTTTTAAGCATACTTGTTTTAATTTTACTTTACAGTATAAATTTTAAAAACATACATACACACACATAAGGTTATTTTAGTAGGTAATTCGTCTTACTAATAATATATCGGTTAAATATAAACAAAGTCTATAAAGAGAAAACTTTGAATTAGTATAAATGGAAAAACAATATTCAACCATTTTTTAATCTATATCAACCACTGTTAAATTATATGGCAACATATGTAATGGAAATGATTTAGCGTGCAAGAAGCGACAGTGTCGACACCTAGTGTGAATTACACTCACTAGTCCAAAGCACTGCTCGCGCCATTTGGCGGCCCATACGACCATCCTCTACTTCTGTAAAAAATTTATAATTTTCGATGCCTATAAAAATTCTTTAAGAAATTGTTTAAAACTTTTCAGGATGTATATTATATTTCATCCTTTAGAGACAAAAACAAGTGTAACATTATATTATACAGACGTTTAATTTTTAATCTATTGATTTTTTTTATTTCATATCATAACGTAAAATTTACTACATTTTCTCAACTGTAAAACTTTTTGCATTATCAATTAAATTATAGTAATATTGCAAGTTTATACTTTATTAATAATGTTTTATCCTAAATTCACTTATCTTAAAATGAAAATATTAAAAGTATATTTTCCGCTGAAATACAACTTAAAACAAAATGTTCTTGTAATAAAAATATTTTCTTTAAATTTTTTCATGGAAATACATAAGATACAAATTGTCAACTTACTATGATCAGAATAGACGGCTTGATGTTTCATAGGTGGCTGATGTAATCTATGTGCATACAGAGCATATGTCGGTGAGGGACTTCTTGGTCGTTTCACATTGGACTGTATCGGACCTCTCACTAAGCTCTGCTGTTGCGGAAACAACATGTAGTTTGAGTGCTTATTCTTGAACAAAGAGAACATGTTATGAGCAATATTATATAACTATAGGTGTTATAAATTTATGGATTTTGGAAGAATATCACCCATTTCGGACATCGTTACACAGCAACCAGCTAGCAATTGAGTATCTTTGGACCTACTAGACAATTTTGATGAGCTTGTCTAAGTTGGAAATGGGTACAGATTTTTAACATCTAATAGTATGAATGTAACACAACTATAATTATAAAAATATCATAGGGTATGGTTGTATTTCGAATCATACTGACCAGAACTAACGTCTTCACATTTTTATGTTTCTAATGAAACAATACAATATTGATGCCAGACTGACCAGCGTGATGAATAGCATTTGAAAAATATATTTTATATAATGAGTACATAAGATTGCTTAATTTGATACTAGAAGGGATGTAGTTTTGGTATAATATAATACATAATCTTATATCTGTTCTAATATAGTAGAGAGTAAATTTTGTATGTGTGAAGTAAATCCAGAAACCTATTTTTAAAATTATAATACCATTGGAATGGTATGATGGGTTATTCTAGGTTTAATAAAATGGGAAACAAACAGATAGGATTCCTGGTGTTAAGTGATCACTGACTCACCACTCAATGACTTTTCAGCAACAGAAAAGCTTCAAATGCTTTGCTAGCTTAAAAAGAAGTAAGAGATGACAGGGAATAAGAATTAAGGAATAGGTAAGAGGGTTAAGCTTCCAGTCCTAACCCTCAGTATATGAAATATGTATGTATTAGCTACTTCACGCCAATCTTTTGTGAGAGTGCCAGCACATTTACAAGCTAGAGCTAGGCTGTACCTCAGTTAAGATATAATTATTATTATATTAACTATATAAATACTAACTTTGTTCATAATATGTGTTGTTAATGGAGGTGCTCTGCCCTGAGTGGGTGGAGGCTCGCCTTGACCCATTGAAGTTGGAACGGAAAACATTGGTATCTGTATATTACCCATTGGCATCTTCATTGGTTGCATTTCACTGAAAAAAAAAAAAAATTATTAAATTATTAACTTAACATTTATTCTCTTGATTTTAATTGAACTATTAACTGTTGTCTTGCATTCATAAGAAGTGATTTGTCATCTTTCAATGAAGGAGTTCCATACTTGATTTTGTATAATTTTTTTAAGATTGTCATCAAATTTATCTGAGACCACAACAATTCTTTTGTTAATGTTAAAATAAAATAATCCTTTTTCTCATAATTAAATTTAAACTTAATATAATTTAAGTTATTAGTTATAAAGGCTAACAATATTACAGTATACGGCCAAAGAAGTTTAACTTACTTAGTCTCCTTCTGCTGTTGTCTCTTTCTGATTTCATCTTCGTTAAGTACTCTTTTGAGTTGCATGAACAATTGCTGCTTTTCTTTCTCTAATTGTTTTAATTTCTGCTCTAAATGCTCAATTTGTTCTTTTGTTTCCTCTGCAATTTGTACATTAAAAATTGTTTTAACCTAGTTAAACCAAAAAAAAAAAAAATTAATGACGAAAAAAAAATGAAATGACAATTCTCTGACGCATATTTTGCTTACCTGCTTATATACAATACTGTATTTAGAGTTGCCAAAAATATAATAAAAAATTGTCCTTACCCATGTAATGTTTATAAATAAGTACAAAATAGTTCACCTAATGTCATCACATCTTGTCTTTCTCTAGCCTCCCGTTCCTTCCTTAATCTCTCTTCTTCGACCTCCGCTTCATATTCTAAGATCATAATATACATATCATGGAAAGTAAAAACTTATTTATACAATACATTATATATTATAATAGTTAAACATAAGATAAACTGCCAGTATTGTTTTAAATCAAACTCCTAGCAAGAAAGCGTACCTTCTTTTTTTCTTTGCCTTTCTCGTATAATATATCTCTTGAGGGCACTCCACATTTTTTGGTCAGCATCATTTTGTTCTTCAGCTGTTGTTGACGTTACGGCAGGCATTTTGTTATTTCGATAGTACGGTAGGTAATACTAAAAAATATTTTATATTTCTTTTGCGCTTAAGCACTACAGAAAAGTTTTATTTTCATTTATCATTATAAAGGATCTAATATTTTATTTATATAATTATTTACTAACTTTATACATCTTTCATCAGGTTTTCTCGTAAAAATTGTCAAGCATAGAGAATAAAGATTACAAACACAGAACACAGCATAGAGTAAATTCTAGGGATGCCGATTTGAGATTTATTAATCTAAAATCGATTTCGTTTCAAATAAAAATTAATCGAAATAGTAATAAATTAACCCATATATTCAAAATTACACCCAAAAGAGAACCCGGTTCTTCATTGAGATTCAATTTTTCTCTTTCGATAAGAACTTTAAAAATTATATACAATTAAATGAAAAAGATATTACAGTTTTCACTTAATTTAAATTTTCTTTTCTCTGATTTTAATAAAATTTCTTGTATTTTTTATTATAGTTAAATTTTCAAAGTTCAATAGTTTTAACAAAGAGTCCGAAATAAATTACTTTAATTATACTTGGTCCTTCGATATGGTACTACTACTACTTGCGCAAAAAAGTCTAATTACTTACTAAATATGAAATACCAATTTTAACAGTTTTATTTTGTTTTCATTTATTTTAATTGTGGTAGGGGTAGCTGTAGACCATTGAAAACAGTTTAAATATGGGCTGGCTTGACTTAATACTTTCATTAGTTCGGTGTGAAGTAACTATAATATAGCTGCATTTCCTACAGTGAGTGAGAGAGCCAGAGGCTTAACACCTCAATTTACTCTCATTACTTTTTAAGGTGACAACACATTTGTGGTCTCTTTGGTACCGTAAATGTCCATGGGCAACGGTGATCACTTAACATCAGGGCTTGCTCGTTTGTCAGCTATTTTTATTTATAAAATATGTGTAAAACCATAAATTTTTGATAAATTAATCTCAGACACTCTTCAGACACCGATATTGTGTTCATTGATTTATTAGACATCGACTTAAATCGATTAAAAGATTAATATTTTTCCATCCCTAAAAAGTAAAAAAGTGCCATTCACATTTTTCTCGTTCTTTACAAACTGTCCAGCTTAAAGATATAGATTAGAGATTGCATAGCGAGTTATTAAATAAGATGAACAAAAAAAACGGTCATAACAGTTGTTTACATTCCAAATTATAATTGGCACGTCTGTGTCGCCAGAACTACCGATTGTAATAAAAGATAGATGTTAACAACCAATTAGTTTTATCTTTTTCTACAGGGTAGTCAATTTTTGAAGACTATCATCATATTATCATCGATAATAGTATGTGTATGAGGATTTGTAAAAGATAGATATAATTCATTATTTTATTTCAATTGTCAATGTTGATAACAACATAACAACCATCATTGTATTTTTCTTTATACACGAAAACTAGAGCATTAAACTTATTAGAAAAGTTTTAAAGCATACAATTATCTAAAAAAAGATTTTAGTAATTTGTAAATATACTATACAATATTTTATATTGTCATACTAAAATCGATAACAAGCTCTTACTCGTATCTAGGCTCGATATCTCAAATATCAATAATAATAAGTCTAATATTTAAAATTTCTGTTTGTTCTGTATTATATAGAACCATAAAAGAATAGACGATAAAAGTTTATAATTTTAGTTTTATTTTTTCATTACATATCAATTACCAGTTATTATAATTTAAGAATTCTTTTTAAATCATTAATCACTACAGCGAAACATTAACGTAGTGATTATATACTCTTTGCACTACAGTTTTATCGGTTCTTATAAATGTCAATGTCATAACAAAAGCAAATAAAATAAATTTAAGATACGCGATATGGCTAATCTTTATTAAGATAATATCAGACTTTATAATGTAATGAAAAAAACTAGCTATTAATTTCTATTGAACGTTTTTATTATATACGCCGTACACTGGCGTATAATCTCTTGCCCTTCAGTACTAAAGTGGGTCATTAGTTGACGTGACATCTAAATTCTGATATCAGTGCCTGTTTTGACCATGGACGGACCTTCCAGACCTAGAAAGAAGCTAAAGGCGGTATGTAAAATTTATAGAAACATAATTATATACACCTGATACACTATTCCTGCCACTTACAATATTCGTATATTTGGAAATAATTGTGCATAAAACATAAAATCGGCATCATTTAACGCCGAAAAATAGTAAGTAAATATTTATTTACGTATATTTAAAAAAATCTCGGATAAATAAAGTGAGCAAGGTCATGCTATTATAACTGACAACAATTAATATGTATGAAATTATTTTATCTCCATTCTTTTTTAATTTTATAAACCTCGCTCTGTACAATACTTAATTGTACTGAAATAAAGTAAAAATAATTGTTTTAATACATAATGTATACATAAGCAGTACTAAGAATATGTAATGGATTTTCAAGTAAAATATATATAGTATTATATTAAAATTTATAAATATAATCATTTATTTATTTGTAAGTGAGGTTGCTAGAAGGTATGTAAATAAAACCTGAAACAATTATTTACTTTGTACTGTTTTGCCAAAATACATTAAAAAAAACAATAAACATTTCATAACATAAGTAGATAGGTAGAGCAATAATTGAGTACAAATTTTACTACATATCAATAATTTTACAACTAAAATAATTTATGTCGTATTTTTCTATATTTAACAAGATAAAAAAAACAGCTTCAATTATAAACTTTGGATATGTACTTAAATACAAAGAATGCTATTATAGCACTCTTTGTGTTTAAGTACTGGTAGAAGAAAAAGAAGCCTATTTTTCAGAACGCAGCTAATATTTACCACCATTTCGATTTCCTATAGAGGCACTAGGTTCCAGTGGCTAGGGCAGCATAATTTGACGTGTGATAGATTTTTTGGAGATTTTTTAATTAAAATACTCTACTAAACATTTTTCTTTATTTTTAAAGAGTGCTTTTTTAACTACTAAATTTACATAAGTAATGGGGTGGCATTTTTCAATGTGCCTCAGGGCAGCACTGAAATATCCGGCACTGTTTCCCTCCCACTAGGTAAGTTGCAAGGGAATGTTAGGTGGGCCCAAACTTTGGGAAATGCTGTATTGAATTTATTGAATGCTAAATATATTTTTTATTAAAAAAAGTCCAACAATGTAACTGAATAATTATAATTATTTTTTACGTAATTATTAAATGTACTAATGATATGTACTTAAAAAGTACATAATTTTAACAATAGAAAAATGTTGAACAGAAATAATAATTGTAATAAATAATACAGTTTAAATGATAGTAATTAATAAATTTGGTCCATGTGTGCCATTATTCATGCCATGACCAATACTGGCAAAATTAATCACTTTCTCCATAAGATATACACTATGTAAATCAAAGTAATTAATGTCAAATTTTTCTTATTAATTTTAACAGTCTCATGAAGTTTGTTTGTGTCTTAATTAGAATGAAAAATATTACAATAAAAGATTTCTCTTCCCATTATGTTTTTGGATCTTTCACAGGTCTTTTTATTCTCACAGTTTTCTAGTTTCATATTATGTAACCATTTAAATCTTGGCCTTTACAGCTCTACATGGAAAAATATCTAGCACATCATTTGAATAACCTGCAATGACTAGAATATACACCTATGGCCACATGTTTTTGAATGTATGTTATACATAGCTTGACATTTAATACAAGGCAGTTTAAAAATATGTTTCTATGTATCGAGAGCTGTACTCAACTACGGGACATTTGGATACTGTTACTATATTTTACTGATAAATATATGTATATATATATATATATATATATATATATATATATATATATATATATATATATACATATACAGTATACATGTACAGCTCTCTTCTTTTAATGTTAATCATATAGATCTTAATCCTTCTTACTTCTCTACTGCAGTCACCCGTTGTGGCTGCTGCGATTTATTTAGAAAAAAAATCAAATTTTGAACAAGTACCTTGGAACAATTTACAGTTAATAAATCGGACAGTGATTTTTTAACGCAGATTTTGCTTGCTAATTTGGTTTAGCTTTTAATTATTTATTATTTGATGTTTTACCTTCAATGGTGCCCCTTTCATTGGATCATTTTGTAATCATAAATTTACAAAATCCTTCGAACAATACACCTTTCATGGACTGTACCAATGTTTTTAGAGGCTTTCTTGACTTCTCTCGAAAATGAATAAAATAAACGATAAAAGAGTAAGAACAATGGAGTGAAAATGAAATTGAAGAAATGTGAAAAAAAGTTCTTTAATTTAATGTTTCAAATATATTGAAGAGTGGTCCATATTTTGCAATATAAAATAATGTCATGTATTAGGAAAACTTATTATACATTTATGTAATTATTTACAATTAAAATATTTTCAATAAAAAAAAAAAAACAATAAAAATATTAAAAGAAGAATTAAACAAAAAAACGTTAAACTATATAAAACCTACAAATCTGTCTATGTCATTGCAGTGAGGCGAAGTTCCCAAAACACTGGCAGCATTGTTTCTTTAAATGGCCAAACTGATATGTTGGTAAATAAAATAATAATAATCAAATTATTTAAAAAAAGTAAGTGATAAAGAAAAGGGACTTCTCTCGTTTTAATCAGAAATCCATATAATTCAATATAATAATGAACAAAATTATAAAAGACCTCATTGAATGAAGATATTTCTGATGTAGAAGATCGTAGGACATTGAATATACAGAAATTTAATATTGCATAACTTTTAAAGAGGCTTAACAAAATGTGCACCATGTTCATTATGGATGTATGAGATTTGTTCCATGTACAACCCTCTTTGTGACGTCTCTGAAAAAAAAAAAAAACAGGAAGCTGTCAATAGATCTAAAACAAGAAAATAAAATAAGTATTATTCAACCTAAAGATACCATATGAAAATAATTATGAGAGTTATGGATTTGATTTCAAATTAATTTTCTAAGACTTTTTGTTTATTTTTTGTTACTTTTTAGGTTTATAGTTTCAGATTTCTCTCTACTGACCCATCCGAATGAATCACTCTGCATATGCGTATTATTTTAAGGCCATGTACCCATAAGGCGAACAGTGAGTGGTTATCTGTTTACTTTTATATCTTCTGCCTATAAATTTTGAATGAAGTGTCCTTTCAGCGCGCAATTTCCTTGCATGCTTGCTCGCTAATACTTTTTTTTCCTCCAAAGAGTTCTCCAGATCACCGCTAACTCGACATTTAGATAGCGTCCGCTCACACTTCGTCTAATGGGGACACGACCTAAAACAAAATATACATTAACGTGAGCGACGCCGCGAACGAAAGCTAGTAATATAGATAGATAGATAGATAGATAAATTCTTTTATTGCACACCACTCAAATGAAAAAAAATATATATATATATATATATATATAATATGTACTAAAATAAATTTATATTAGGTATTTTCTCGTTTAATGTTGTATATGAAAAGGAACAAATAATCAAATTATTTTTGCATTTATTTGAAACTATAAACATTGTTTAGTTTGTTTTGATCTTACAATTAGTTATTTCTAGATATAATTATAATACTTAACAGACAACGTAAACTAGTACAGATGTGCTCACCTAACCTTTTTATCAGATTAATACTTATTTCACGTAAATCAATCAAGATATAATTTGGAATAACGTAAAAGTAAAGCGACTGGCACGTGTATCTGTTTATTACTACAGTTCAATGCATTTTATCAATTAAGTTACATTCGAAGTCAACAACTGTACAGCTAGGGTAATATGATCATTGGTGGCAGTACTCCACAAAGCAGCGCGCGTGTTGCCGCGTTCTCGTAACCGGTTTAATTTTCGAACGTATTTCTCTTTGGCGGGAAATATACAGCTGTACACTATTTTCGCGGTCGTTTGTTTCTTTTATTTTTTAATATTCGAAAATGAGTTTAGAAATCAGAAACAAAAAGATTGCGGATACTTTTGAAAAGTACAAAATCGGAGAATGGGGTAACGGAGTAATTAGAACGGTTAGTTTTTTTTTATTTATTATTATTTTTAAATATTTTATTATTAAGTACATTTACACATAATATGATTTAATAGTAGCAATGTGTTATATATAAAGACTCTACTTTCACTTGTTTATATTTCCTTAAGAATAGTGTCCGGTCATTAAACGGCATCGTCGAATACTTTCATTTTTACTGCGAAATATTTTCTTTTTATATTCTGCAATTTTTGTTATAAGCTTTTAACGTAAGACTTACTTAAACAATTGAAATTAAATTGACATTTTCTTGTTTACATGTTGTATTTTAAGTCTCTAGTCTGGAGTATTTCATTTGTATACAAAGAAAGAAAGAAAAAGAGGAAAGATAGAAAAAAATGCACATTTTCAGTTACTGATTTTTATAGTAACTTTATTTAATTTGAATAAAACCGTTTGAAAACAAGCGTTTTATCTTGAAATACAAGCACTAAATGTACTAAATATTTATCATAAACACTCAATGGCGAAGATTGCACTTGCACTGCACTTTCAATCTAAGACACTTATATCTTGAAAAATCATAATTATATGATATTTTGATAAAAATTTATCAATATATTTTAGTTGTAATGTATTTATATTGTGTCGAAATTGTGTTGTATACATGTACAACTATAGCCTATTTTACATTACTTGTCTTATTGAGCAACGGAAATCCGAAAACAATTTTTTTAACATTATTTTATATTTTAATTAATTAATATAAAAATGATTCAGTTCAATCATTCGATCGATAATTTTTCATCTCTAACCCTTTTGTGTGGTTAGAAGTACGCCATAATTGTCTGCTAAATAAGAAAAGTGAAGAAAAATACACTATACACATTCATTGTATTTTTTTTTTAATTGTAAAATGAGAAATAACGATAAATTTTATTAAGAAATGACACAGACACAAAAAGCATCAGGATTCATATAATTTGGCGAACGACCATTCTTTAATCATTATCCGATGTTACGAAGCAAACAAAATCATAATTTCACTTAATAATTAATGGGTATTTTGAACAGCTAAAAAGATGAAGCAGAAAGAAAACGTCCAAATAAACGACATGGCCTTTATCATTATAATGAACAACAAAAGCTACATTAAGAAATATCTTGTTCTTGAATTTAGGTATCCGTCCAGCCTCCTAATGTAATGTTCGTCATTACAAATCGTTTTATCAAAATATTCGTAATAAAAAGTTATATAGCAAACGATTAACATAGCTTTTGATCCTATTTATATTTAGTTTTTATTAATAAACAAGCGTTTGCCTGCGGATTCACTTGCGTTAATTTGATTCTGTTTTAAAATAAAACGCTTTGTTTTAAAATGTATACACAAAATATAGCCTAGGGCCATAACAATAATGTAACTTTTAAATAGTACCATATTTTTATATGTGTTCTGGACTTCACTCTCAATATTATGTTAGCATAGAAATTTATTTATATGAATATTAGGACTTGATTTGATAATTTTCAGCGCAATTTAAAAACAAAACATTCTACTCATTACGGTCGTCTAGACAGCACACTATAAATAATGACGCAGCGGAACTTTGGCCACTTGTTATCAATAAAACATTTATTTACCGGCCTACAAGATTTCTAAAGTTCAAATGTGAGCCGAGAATATACAAACTATGCCACCTAAATAGCAACCTTTTTGGATAGTTGTCCGAACTATGTCAATAAGAACTTGTACGTGCTGATATAATAGGTATTTTAGGCATGCTCAATTAAAGCTACATAACCCAGCAAAATTAAACGTTCTCCGTAAGTCAAAAATTTGGTACTGGTTTAAATTTGTAGGTACTAAGTGAATTTTATATTTGCATATATTTATGTTAATATGTACCGTTACTGATTTTGGCTGAATTATCATCACATAGATAATTCAGACAGATCGCACTGAAGTTTATCACGCGGATAGTAATTATAACGAAGCCATTCGCTAAGAAATGTTTTTCCAAAATTCATCCCCAAAATGGGGACAATCAAATGTGTGGGACGGGGTTTCAAAGTTTGTATGCAAAAAATCAATCTTGATCCGGGCGAAGTTACGACTCAAAGCTAGTATAATATGTGTATAAAAATCATCAATCCATCCCAACAATTTCCAATTCAGCTTCCTCGATTTACACAGTCAAAGGTTGTGAGATATGTAGGTATTTTTGACAAAAGTAATTCAGTACAATTATTTTGTATACTTTTAACAGTGACTAGCGTAAACATTATTTGTGGCAAGGTATATTTATATTCCAATATTTGGATATCTGTCTACACATTGTCTCCAGAATAACTTACGCACGAAAGTAAGTCACATGATTTTATCGATATTCAATTCAATTTGTTGATCTGTGGCTTTTAGTTACTTTATCGATATTACTACCTCGTTATCATGTTTTCCGGAGATAAAATACCCCCTACGATTTTAATCTTTTTAATACCAGAAAGTGGAGATATTGTTTTAGTTTGTCAAAGATAAATTCAACGATTTAAAAAATAATCAATGATACTTGTATTTATCCTAATAAATTATTTTAATGAATTGTTTTATTTAGCGTAGTTTTACGTAATTACGTAATATCAAAAATTAAATTAACAAACAAACCCAAATAAACAAACTATTCTATGAAGTTATACATATGCAGTTCAAGAACGTTAATAAAAATTTTATGGCAACATTTCATTATATTAATTCAAACAGTATGTCTGTTTATTTGCAAGTATAGAGAATTGCACGCATGCTGTAACTGCAGTATCCAACATTCCTACTAGTTATGTGGCTTTGTTTACGTAAAGTGCCAACTTTCTCCGCCTTTCATGCAATTCCGACTTTGATATATCTTTGCAGATTTAGCATTCAATGTAGGTTCACCCTTTACACGCACTCGCTTCGAAACATGAGTTTAATAATGATGAAATTTTTTTTGAATAAACGAGATAAAAAATAGCTATTGGAGGGACATAACATGTGAAGGGCTCATAAGTATTATTAAAATACTGTATGATACATTTTTAATTTGAAAAGTTCTTTAAAATAACATCTTGAGTAATTCATAAGTTTACAACGAAAGTAAATATTAAGAAAAAAATGTTATCATTGTTTCTTTTGATTTGTATGTATCTATAAAATACACCGTGAGCGTTTATAATTTTCCTTTTACCGTACCATACCGTCTAATTATTTAAATCATGTCACGTGATAATTCAACACTTATACAAATCATCAAATAATGTTATAATTTTTACTTAAAAATAATTGCTAATTATAGACAGAAGGATTTGTTTAAAAAACTAATCTTGGTATCAAACAGTCCCATTTGAAAGAACATTTATGCGTTGAATAGTCCGTTTACAGTGAGGCTACGTAATCATACCACAGTAGGACGTATTGCAGACTTAACTGCGCGCTGATATAATATAGGAGACTCAGGAAATGGGCTTTATGCAGTTATCGACTTATAATAGATGCAATTTTTAAGTTGACCTCTATAAAGGTCACGTAAAATTAATCGTGAAACGGAAGTAGTTCTAATATAAAACACATTCCCAAGTTTTTCCATTTACTTTTTAATTGTTAAAATAAAAATGCATTTCGTGTCTATTGTTGTCAGCAACCTCTAAATTAATGAACTGTAAAGAATTTTCCGCGTTAAAATTGTTTATGAGTTCTACTATTATAATACCTTGAAATATATAAGATGTTGATTTATATTAAAGTAAAATAATCTTAAATGGTAACTTCATTATAATTAATACTATTGATACAAATAATTCTATTAAAAATAAAAAGAAAGAGAAATTAAAAATAACTATATTAAACCTAAGTAACTATCGATGTCACAGTGAGGCAAGGTGCCCAAAACACTGGCAGCATTACCTCTTTGTATGGCCAGACTGATATGCTGGCCAAGGTAGCCGCCAGCCCTTCGGTCACCTGTAGTTTCGACGAGGCGGGAAGACAGCTCTCTGAAAAACTTTTTCGCTTCCTCGCCCCAGGACCCCATGGTTTCAACGGCAAACGGCACAAATATGAAACTCCTTTCAATGTTTTCGTATTTGCGCCGCTTGACATTTTCAGCATTGGATGCCGCTGCTCCCACCGCTAAGGAAGTCCCTCGTATATGTGATGCAGCCAATGTATCGACACAGGTAGCATCCCATACAAGCGACCTCCCCAGCCTCCACGGAACAAGCGTCATTCCATCAGGTCTCTTGCCATCACTGCGTACTAGTCCGTTAGGTTCTAGTACCGCCGGAATTTTAGCGGTGACAAGAGACCGACGAATGACACTGTTCAAGGAAGCATGACGGGAGAAGCGGCCTGCGCTTTTTATGCATGATAAACCATGATGTCCATATTCGTCTACTGCCTCACCACAGTGACACCGATGTGGCTGATAAATTTTCGCGCCTAGCCGGAGACCAACTGAAACAGTTAGTGTTAAGTGGTCTAAAAGAGTGCCAACATGAGGAGACGGGAGAGCATGAAGCCAGTAACCAGATTCTCTCGTAGATACAGCAAGAAGACGGGCCTGATCTATGGCGGAAGGTGCAGCATCAATTAATGCTTTGAGCCGATCTGCACAAAGTAAGTCATCCCACTGCCTTTGAGAGGATAAGATTACTGGTTCTTTACTAAGGCAAAGCAATTTAAATGCGTCTCTGGCTTCAACCAAATACGACAACTCTATGGAACCCAAAGAAGGGCTGATAATATCCCTAAAGAGTTTTGTCGAACTAAAAGCTGAAGCCAGAAAAGCAGGCAACGACACACTTGAAATTTTGCGAATACCCAAACCACCGTATCTAATTGGTAAAGAAGCCTGCTCCCAGGCCGTATCACTTAGATCACAATTTAAAATTTTCGTAAGTACTTCTTTAATGATGTTATCTAAATTAAGAAGTAAATTGCTAAATTTCCAAAGAGGGGAGCAACGTAGAAAATATGAAAATTTCGGGCCAAAAAGACAATATCTTACTATAAAAAGAGCCATATGTGAATTTATTTGATATAGGCGATCCGAAACTTCATTAAATTTAGTAGACTGGTCAAAAATAAAATTTGGGATAGAAGCATCTAAAACGGGAGCTCCTAGAAGATGTAGTGAGTCCTCACTTAAAATT
Organism: Hypolimnas misippus; assembly: GCA_037950945.1. Taxonomy (NCBI): domain Eukaryota; kingdom Metazoa; phylum Arthropoda; class Insecta; order Lepidoptera; family Nymphalidae; genus Hypolimnas; species Hypolimnas misippus. The sequence continues at coordinate 12,091,658 of JBBEEQ010000012.1, read as the reverse complement.
TTAATACCCGGAGCCAAATTGTTAAACTGTTTTATGATCATATCCCTTTTTGTTGACGAAATATGATCTGAAATAAATAATTCGCATTTTGAAAAATTAAATTCTAAACCAATATTTGAAAATTGTTCAAGTAATTTAGAAAAATCGTCTAAAACGGTTGTCACTTCACCTCCCAAGGTACCGTCATCTAAATACCAAATGTTTAATTTTGAACTTAAAGCTGTAATAAGTGGCTGGATAGCCAAACTAAAAATTGCAGGTCCTAGCGGGTCTCCCTGTTGACACCCTACCGCAGAATTTAAAACATTGTCACGATATAGTAATTTTGAATTTCCCCCGTAACATTGCCAAAGATATGGATATATTTTTGGAATTTTGTTTTTAACTTCAGAGAGGAGTGCGTTACGACAGATGGAATTGAATGCATTTTTTATGTCTACTTTTAAAAGAACCTCCCCTCCAGAGTTTAAGAGGAAGGTGCGAGCCGCATGGACAGCAGCTTCACACCCCCCCTTACTACCAAAGCCTAACTGTACGGGTTGGAACATGGTAGCCAAATAAGGAGATATTTTACGACAGCAAATTTTGGAGACAATGCGTCGGATAGTAGAACCTACCGCTATCGGACGGATGCCACCATCCTTTTTGATAAGGGCACAGAGATTTGCACCATATAGAATTTCAGTTATCTCCTTAGGTACCCCACCAGATAGCATCAAATTCACGAGATCCGTTAATGATTTCAAAAGTGCCCTACCAGCATCGCCATTTGTACCACATAAAAGATCTTTTAAGTGTTGTGGAGTTAAACCATCGAGACCGCCGGCAGATCCACTTCTAAAAGACATCACGGCTCCGAGCACGTCTTCAGTTTCAGCTTGAAGTGGTGAATTAATGTCGGGTAATATGTCAGGAATAATAGGTATGGTATTACACTGAGGATGTTTATCTCTCAGTGCTCTAACTGTTTCAGCTGTGTCAGGGGCTATTACATCACTGGAGAATAAAAGACGGGCTGCACCCTTAAGGTCGCCGTCACTTATTTTATTTTCTATAAATTTGATTGAATTAAATTTCCTTTTTTGTACAGGTTGTTTATTAGAAAAATCAATATTGTTGGAAGCCTTGTTGCAGTTTCTTTTTATTTTCTGCGTAAGAGAGCCGGGATCGTTGTTTTCTACATTAAGAATTTTATAGGCAAATGTGAGCAAATGTTCCCAAGACGTCTCGTTATTGGAACTCACAACATTGTCGATTACTTCTTTAAGCGTAAAAGCAACTTGTGTCCTCGATCCTCTAGGTATCCGTTTTAAAATAGGAAAATTAGATTTACAAGTACTTAACTGTTTCCAGAGAGGATCGAGTGCACAAGTAGAACTTGATGGTGATAAGTCATGTTGCGTCTGCGAAGTCGATTTATGAGATTTTCCAATGTGAATATTTAAGCCTCTTTGATTTTTGAAATAACGAGGTTGGGAACATTGCTCACATTTTACTAATTCGTCCAGCGATATATTAACCCCACTGTAGGAAGAAGACATAGGCGCAAAATTAAAATAAAAATAAATCAAAATTAATTAGACGAAAGTAAAACTATGATTAAAGGTAATATAACAAAAGTATAAAAAATCATAATAATTAAGTATATAAACAAAAAATAATAGTTTTATTAATCCACAGAGGCACAGAACGGAAGAAGTCGTTTGATCACTTGACTCACTAAGATACAATGAAAACACTGGTCTGAGTAGAACATAAATAAATCTTCTTATTCGTTGGTGGTAATATATTTTAATAATAAAAAGCGAAACCATCCACTTTTTTAAAAAGAATTTGCCATATAATGTAACTATATGCCTGACGATTCATTAAAGATGAAATGCGCCAGTTCGTTTTCTATGAAATTTTCGGTTACTTGGCCATATAAATATATCCACATCACTGTATTGTTTATTATTATTATTTTTATTATTATTTTAGGAAATTATTGAATAAATAAGGAGATGACATAAGGTGTCACGTTTGACTTCCAATCAGTTTTCAATGTTGATTATGTAGAATTTATTGTTCACGAAGCAAGAGGGGATAGGAAAATAAGTTGTAACAAACTCAAGAACATATCAACCTAGGTTGATACATAATTTTATGTGAGTGTAGAGATTTTTTGTGTCAGACTTATTTATGATTGTAATTCACAGGATTGTTAATAATATTTCTAAAAAGCTACATTACGATAGCTTAAATTGAAAATGAACCAAATTTTCGTAGTATACTCAAATATCTTATGATGCGGTAATATACAAATAAATATATGGAATATTTAATTTCTGATGCATTCTGATGAAAATTTAACTAGGGAAATTAAATGAGATCTTTATTTAATTTTCGAATTTAAGTTTTCTTGCACAAAATTAAGTTTCTCTCTCACAAAAAATTTCTCTCACCGCTTTTGTTTTCAAAAACTTTCTCAAATAAACTAAAATCATTTCCTTTATAATACCTAAATAAAAATAATACAAATTGAGCTTCTGAAAGCATATCAACCCGTATATAGTCTCCTCTATCTCACGAAAAGCTAACAATCTGGAATTTATAAATAGCTGTTAAAGTGACTATATTTTGAATGATTGAATGACATGTCTTAATAAAATATAAAAAATCTGACTCTCTGAAAATAATATGTCATAGTTTCAGATTCCTCCCTACCGACCCATCCGAATTAATCATTCTGCTTATTACATATACATAGGATTTATTGCCTTGTTGTGGAAAATCATTTATTGTTGAGAAAGGATGACTTGGTTATATTTGTTGTCTGTGTTATCATGATGTAATAATGATTAGTTAAGGTTGCAATGATAATAAGTGCTAGATTACGATGTATGCAGCAGCGACCTGCTCCTATAAAGCGTAGTACTATTTATTATTTTTGACAAATTAATACAATCAATACAAAAATTTCCAAACATCGTAGTATCTTTTTGTATTGATTATTCAAGTTTTAATTTGAAGTAATTTGATGGTATACTTCAAGCAAATATTTTACTATCACCTCCCACTTATTCTTATCATCTCTTGACATTAATTTGACACTCTTTTCCAGTGCGCTCAAGTAGCAACAAATGTGGTCGAGCAGAAGCACCAAGTATCCAGAGCTAAAAGAAGTAGAGCTCTGGGTAGTCGAGCGTTCCGTGGTAGCACGGTTTGGTTCACCGGACTCAGTGGCGCCGGCAAGACCAGCATAGCGTTCGCGCTTGAAGCTTATCTTGTTTCAAAAGGTAAGAATTATACATATGAGACACCTCTTTCCAAAAGGCCGGCAACACACCCGCAATATCCCCAATATTAACCACAACATCAGATAGAACTGTAAGCTCGTTTGCCGTTTTTTTTATATAAGAAAATGAGGTCACTGGTAGATCTAGGAGATGCTGGCTTAAAGGGTTCTTGTCCCCTCCAAACTCATTTGTCCATTCCAAACTTAATTTCTCAATGGTAAAATTGTTTGCACTTTTAAAAGGTATTAGTGTTTACTTTAACAAAACCTATCCTCGACCAGGATGACCTGACCTGGGTCAAACCCTCAAACCATTACGTGGTAAAAAGTATTTTTATATATTTTTTTTTTTTTTTGCAAAGCATTTAAATACCGCGTTTTGGCACTTTGATGTATTAATATATTTGCTTCGCAATAAAGCGAAAAAATGTTTTCTAGTTCTTTTTTTGAAACCAAAACAGATACAGCCTTCCACCTTATTTATTATTTTATACCTATATTATTATTTCTTTTATTATTTAAATTATGCCTTTAATAAAAAAAATAAATAAATAAATAAACACAACTCTTAGACAACGTCGAGAATGTTCCTTGTTTTATTATTTAAACCGAATCGAAAGTAGCGAAAGCTTAAAACGTACAATTATAAACCGGTATGGGAAGAAAATCTTTGATTATACACACTTGTAATAAACGAGATAGACATATATAATGCCATAAGGAAGATATTTACATAATATATGTATACGCTAAAAAAAGAGGCATCAAAATATATAGAGAACTAGTTGCTATTCACAGTTTCACTCGCATCGTCAATCATTACCGATTCGCTTCTATGAGTAATAGCGTGACGTGTAATGTAGCCTATAACCTTCCCCAATAAATATGTAACGCAAAAACATGCTTTCAAATATATATTGAATATGATATTTAGATTCTGATATACTCTTTTTCGAAATAGAGGACAATATATATATATATATATATATTCCACTTCAACTAGATTCATTCGAACAGGTTTGATATCTTTAGACGCCCTTTTTTAAAATGAAGTCCATGTGACTTGATGCAGTAGTTATCAGTGTCCATACATTGTATGTAGCCTATACATGCAAACAAATTTTATCTTTAATATAAATGATTTATATAATATTAGTGTAGATAGTAATTAGCCGACTATTTTTTTTATCGAAGCTGCGAGAAGAATACATAATGGTGTGAGAATAATGTATTGTTCGATTCATGTTTATCTGAAAAGCTATATTACCTAATTAACGTAAGTGGTTTATCATTGCTTTAAATCTGAAAGAATTTATTTCGAAATCACGGAGATAAGATAAATAAATTATAAACCAATATTTTCATATCAATGATGTACTAAATCAGTGAGGTGATATTGAGTGTACACCATTGCATTGAGTTTATAAGCTAGCTGTCTCTCCCCTGATCCCAATATCAGGGTCAGGTCTAATGTTCATTTGAAAATTATTACCGTACCGTTTTTTTGTTACTTTTATTAACTTTATTACATTTAGAATGAATATAATACAGCGCCATCTATCGCAAAACGATGGCGCTTCACATAAATTAATTTTTTTTTTCATTAAAAATGTACCGAATTTTATAACAAATTTGATAAGTACAAATAAACTAAAAGGCAAAAAATAAATATTTTCTACAACATTTTTTTAAGTCTGTAGTTTACAAACTATATAGTGTATACACTAGATTATTCTGCTATTATACGTCGTAGCGTGACATTATGTAGACTACTACATCACGCGACTCCGTCTGTGTAAAAACTTTCATCTACTATTTTACTTCCTTAAGTTTTACTTTCGTGCCAAGAAGTAGCATATGTCCTTCTCCGTGGTTTAACCTTTATATTCATCAAAATTAGTTCAGTGGTTTGAAAGCGAAAAGGTAATAGGCAGGCAGAAACAGTTATTTTTGGATTTTAATATTAGTTTGGATTATTATAGACTAGTTTTTGCTCTTAGTTTCGTCATGGATTTTGTAGACGCGCCACCTACTGAAAATTAATTGCACTATGTTAGTCTATAACTTTCTCGCAAGTGCAAACCATAAGTCGACAAAGTTATATTGCAATTGGATGAACAGTATGGAAGCGAACAGGATGCAAACAAAAACACAAAGAATATCTACATTCATATTATAAAGAAGTAAAATTTTTTTGTCCGTTTGAAAATGTGTACGTATCTCTGAAAGTACTGAACCAATTTAAAAAAATATTTTTGCGTTAGATAGTCCTTATATCGAGGACGGCTATAGGCTATATTATATCACACTACGTCTCTTAGGGGCGCATCAATAACTATAAACGTAAGTAAAACCGCGAGGATCAGTGATTTTTTTAATATTAGATAACCAACCTCGACAAGCGGGCTATCTAACGCAAATCAGACGTATAGATCCGAGTTAATCGCGTTCAAACAAATACTTGATCTTTATATATTAGTACAAGCGATATAGAATCACTCAAGGTGCTTGCAGTTTATTCATAAACATTCGCAATAGGTGAACGTACTTGAGTCTAGTTTACTTTCCACGTGCGTTACAATTGTTGAATTACATAATATGTCGCCTATTATTAGCGTCCACGTCGGGCGGTTATGATTAATGGCGATTATGTGCATTTATGACATTAATTACGTGTTTACGAGAATTCTAGCTTGTTCGTATTGTCGCTATCATGTGATCGTATTTTACCGATCGACGTACTTTTGAAGTTATTTATACTTTTAACTTTTTTGGTCATAAACAAATAAACTTGGATCATTTACAACCAGCCGTACCTGGCAATGCTATAAATACATTGAATTTCCACCTAAAGTATATAGATTTTTTTAACAAGAAACCTACATGGGAATCATCAGAACACTTTCCCAATGATTCATCAAAATCCAATTAATGGTTTCAGAACACATAGAGGTCTAGCATACAATCATTGATTTTTATATTTATAAAATATACGTAAAACGTTTTTGTTACAGTATTTAACAAGTTCTAGTCCAATAATTTTTAATAAAATTAAATACACGCATATTACATCAATATCAAATTACAAGTTACTTAAATTACGTCTAATTAATTAGGCATTTATAAAACTTTCTTGAAACATGTTTACTAAAGACTCCCAATTAATATATAATTAATTCATAAAATAAATTATAAGACTTAATTAAACATCAGTCAAACTTGTAGTCGTAACATAATACTGATCATTGATATAACCAACTCCAACCAACTCTAACCAGCTGACTATAATATGCATGTGGACTGATTTGACCAAGTTTTTCCAAGAAATCGGTTGCTGATGAGACTGACTTTCTCTGATGAGAGTTAGGAGCCTAACCTAGCCTCAGGTTCATCGCTTGTTAAGCTTCCGTAGTGAACTAGGAACCTTTAATAGTTGGTTCCTACCAGTAATTTGGGGTTCGTCTGGTGATGTATATGTTTATTAGCTGTGTAGCACTTAACACCAAGGAACTTTTTAGCTGGTTTAACTACTTTAATAAAATAAGCTCTAATGCATATTATTCTCTCCAGGTATACCAGCGTACGGGCTCGATGGTGACAACATCCGTACAGGTCTTAACAAGAATCTCGGCTTCAGCAAGGAAGATAGAGAGGAGAACATTAGACGAGTAGCCGAAGTGGCGAAACTCTTCGCTGACAGTGGCGTCGTGTGTTTATGCAGTTTTGTATCTCCATTCGCGGAAGTAAGTTCATCAATTTATAGTTTTTTTTTTTATGTACAAAAAATTTAGTGTAGAGTCACTTAAGACTCGTCTTGAGTGTTCGCCACATTGTATGCCACACAGCCTATCTGTACAGCTCGCATAAGGTCTCGCTCGACCGGGGCAGTACCTCACTTTCACAGAAAATTAGCGTGAAGTAGCTTATATGGCTGCGTTTCGTACGGTAAGTAATATGGCCGAAAATGTAACCCCACCAAAATTTCTTACCTTACGTCCTACTTCCTTTTATCCCTTATTCTTTTTTATTTCGCCAACGCATTTATAACTTCTCTGGTGCTGCAAATGTCTGCGGACGATGATCCGTCTCCTGGTTGTCTTTATGTATTTTTATATAAAAAAGACAAAATTAGCAACGGGAGTTTTGCCATTATTAAAGTGTTTTTAATCGTATGTATAAACATAAGATTGACACGTTCAAACAATAATACCAATTTCTTAGCTGTATTTTAATTTAAGAGTCTGTAAAGTGAGTATGTTAAACTTCTGGCCTAGAGAGAAATAATTGCTAAGGCCCCTGATAAACAGTTTAAATATTCAATTAAAATATAAATATCTATGATTTACTTAGTTGTTTTTGTTAACGTATAAATAATAAGATCTCGTCTGCTTTCAATTATTAGCACAATCACCCCTCAGACCGGATAAGAATAATTCAAAATATTAGTACTAGCTTTGCACTAAGTATGAAATCTAGCAAGTGGGTGGGTCGTTGTATGACGTTAGGGCAGACGCCACACATTAGCGCAATTGTATTTAATGGAATGCTAAGTATTGTGTAAATTTTATGGTAAGAGAATTTGTAAAAAAAAGATAGGACAAAGAAAACCTTTCCATTTTTTTCGAATGCGCCGTTACATAAAAATAGCGTCCAAAAACAGTTTTTTTGACAATACCTCATTTCCTACTCTTTTTTTCGATGAAAATAAGTATATAGTAAATTAAAGTAGAGAAAATTTACTATAATTTGTGTTAAAACCCTTTTTTTGGAAAATTATGAATGGACCATTAGTGCAACAAAGTACAATATATATCGCGGTATAACAACGTATCTACAAAATATCGAAAATCTTTTTTTTTTTACTAAAATCGTTGAAAATGTTTTCTATGAAATGGCAAAACAACGTAATTTAAGATTTCACTAATTCCAAAAAAACGTTATATTTATTATTAGAACCACTTTTCTAAGAACCAAAAAAAAAATATGAGTACTGCTAAATTAGGAAAAAGTAAAATTTTTAAAACGTAGATACGTTCATCTGACTCTTATACCGCGATATACAAGCATCACGAAAGTAAACGGTTGTCTCGAAGAGGGTCATAACCGGCTAACTTAACCTTTCTCAAAATAATTGTTTATCTTTAAGAGACTTTGCATACTTATAATAAGAATGTATATATTTTTTAAATATGTGCAAACTAAAAGTAATTTTCATAAATATTTTAATACAAAAAATTGACCTTTATAACAGGTAGTTAAACCTCAATTTCGATGTGTCATCGTGAAGAGAGGGGTCAAAAACTTGAGTGTAATGGTTTTTATAAATAGCTCCCAAGACATTCTTTGTCAATGATATTCTATTGTCATTAACTCATCAGTATCGTAATTACGTGAGAGTCGAATAAAATTATACAATGCGCGATGATAAATATGCGAAAAAATAATTTGAAAAAAATCTTCCCATTTCATTTCCCATTCGTGTGAATTAAGCTATTAGTTTACTTTTTAAAGTTTAACTCATTATAATAAAATATTTTTACAAAAAAACAAAATCTGAAACAATTTTTTTTTTTTTTATAATTATCATATTTTAATCTTTTGTTGAGAAATGATAGGTGCTCTTTGAGCTCTATTTTATGCTATTTCGTTTTATTTTTATGACGAAAAATATGTATATATTCTTCTTCAAGATGCTTAAGACGCGAAAAAGTAACAAACATACAGACGGAGTTATTTTCACATTTAATTTAAATTCAATATTAGTATGGATTCTTTTCTCTACAACTAAATATTCCAATTAAACTAAGCAAGTATTTTTAATGACGGTTAAAATATTTGTTGCAGGATAGAGAAGTTGCCCGCAGAATTCATACGGATTCCGATCTTCCATTCTTCGAAGTATTCATCGACACACCGTTAGAAGTTTGCGAACAGAGAGACACAAAAGGGCTCTATAAGAAAGCTCGTGAGGGACAAATCAAGGTTTGCTATTTTTTAATACAAAATTTTAGATTGTTTAATATTTATACTTGTGAAGAGTTTTGGGTAGGGAGACCCAAGGAGTTATTTACTTTTTAAGCGAATTCCATTCAGGGAGGAGGTTCTCATTTCGTCGGGATTTCTTTTTAATATACGTTTACCGATTACTCAAAAACACCTTTAGAGATTTAATTGTTTCTTTTTTGTTTATAAGCGTATACTCTCCCATTGGTGAGATTAGAATTTTATACATAGAATTTTAGCCTACATCGGATCGGAAGTTTGGTTTTAATATAACTAGATTAAAAGTATGTCAATCAAGTAAACGAAATTCCCACGCTTTTGAAGTCGGCTCACCTTTTTTGAAAAATTCCTTAATTTTTTCATTTCAATGATCTTATATCACTATATTCTATTCCTTGAAGTCAACATCCCATTCTTAAAATAGGCCTCGTATTTCTGTTGGTTATTAAGGTGTAGCGAATCTTATATAAAAAATAAAGGAAAGTAATACTTTTTTTCATATTCATTAAAAACTTCATTTTTTAATTAAGCGTAAAATAATGACAATATTAATTACTTGGAGTGAGAGTGAATGTTACTATTGTTTCATGTTAAATACAATATAGAAAACTTTCTCAAGAAGATTCACATATTTTCACATACGAATGACAATTTTTATTTAAATGTATATGCTTAGTCAAATTTGAATGTCATACAAAAAATTCTAGCCTAATAATCTATCAATTAACCATGAGTGTCATAACCATCATAATCCTGTATAATACCGTAAAAATATATAAAACTCAAAGGTGACCTACTGATTGACATAGAGATCTATCAACGCATAGCCACTGGACGGATCAGGTTGAAATTTGGCGCGCAGGTAGATATTATGACGTAGGCATTGGATATTGAATAATTAATTGGCAAAAGACTTGGATTAATTATACGCCCCAAGGGGATAAAATAGGGGATTAAAATTTGTATAAAACTTTGTCAATTTTAAACCGATCGGACCGAGACTTTGTATGCATAAAGTTACTATGACGTAAGCATCTCCTAAGAAATGATTGTAATAAATGCCAGTGAATTTTATAAAATATAATGTGAAATAAGTAGGAAAAAATCTTGCCATCTGCGAGCTATTCTGGCGTGCGCTATAAAAACCGGTAGAGTTACACCCATGTAATGTACAATTAAAATGTTTATCTTAAATATTCCTACAAAAAATCCGTGTCAGCATACATGTATATTTTATGTTTAAGCCATTATCGTTAAAACTAATCCGGCGCAGACGAAGTACCAGCTAGTACCGTAAAATGTCCCATTAAAAATACAGTATAGTAACAGATTATTAACACTTTCAATGTCACCGAAACGCCAAGTGTGTTCAGGCGAATATAATATCTCAAAAACTAGGCCAAATTATCCATACACACGACCAGTGTAGAATTTTGAACTATAGGAAGTTTGCGGATAGGTCAAAATTCGCGATCAAATTAATGAAAAGTATTTCTTAAAATAAAAAAAATAATTAATTAGCTCCTTCAATACTAACCTAATCCTAATTTTGTATGCCGAACGGTTGTCTGAAAGATAGTTCTTTTAGCAATAAGATGGGGTTTTTCTACATTATTTTTCTCTCTCATTATTTTTTGTTTATTTTTTCCCAGGGATTTACTGGTATAACTCAAGAGTATGAACGACCTGAAGCCCCAGAGCTGGTCATCCAGACGGTTGGACGCTCTGTTGAAGAGTCCACCATGGAAGTCGTACGTCTTCTTGAGTCACAAGTAAGAGTTATTCTATTTCAATTTTGAATACCTACCAAGCTTCTCTCGGCGGTTTTAGCAAAAAATGTTTGTTTTTTGGTGTAAACTGAGTTTTTTCGTCTGAGACACTTATATTGATGAATTAACAAAAGAAAACCTTACTTCTTCTTCTTCTTCTTCTTGCCCTGGTCCCACTTTATGTGGGGTCGGCACAACATGTTCTTCTCTTCCATTCCTTCCTATCAGCCGTCATCTCAACACTCACTCCTTTCTTACTCATGTCACCTTTTACGCAATCCATCCATCTTTTCTTTGGTCTACCTCGAGTAATATAACCGTCCACAGTCATATCTAGCACTCTTCTTGTCACGTGGCATTCATCTCTCCTCATAACATGCCCATACCACGCTAATCTATTACTCATCAACTTATCTGTTACTGGAGTCACTTTTAGACTGCCTCTGACATGCTCATTTCGTACTTTATCCATTCTAGTCACTCCACACATCCATCTCAACATTCGCATCTCCGCCGTATGTACTCTCTTTTCATCCATCCCTTTCGTTGCCCAGCACTCAGATCCATATATATAAAAGAAAACCTTACATGAACACGAAAAGTTAATCCAAAACCTAAGAGCCGTTTCGGTTTATACATATAAATAAATAGAAAGGGAGATGTATGCGATTATGCTCTTTTAGATATTAAAGATTATTAAGTGGGCGCGGATTGTTCAATCTGACAGTATGGAATAGAGCAATGTATTAAATAAGTAAAATAAAAAAAAACCACAGGCTATATTATTACACCAATTAATAATAGCAATATTCTTAAGATATAGAGATTAAATTCAGAGAAGCAGTGATATAGGGGAAATTTCAATATATATTCGAAAAATTCACTTTGTATTTTTGCAGTTTTCACAGAGATATCTGATCTTACAATTAATTACAGTAATTACGAGTATTTTTATTTTTATTGTTCAAAAGCAGTCAACCTATTAATTATGTCCTGTGTAATCATTTATAATTATTTTTATAAATGTTAATTATTTATGGAAATTGTCATTAAAGGAAGCGTTATAAGATTATGTATGGGATAAACAATTTTGAATGAGTATAGAACAGAAACGTCTTATCTGACCGAGATTATTTGAGAAACGTCGCAGTTCTTGTTTGTTTTACTTTTTTTTTTCAGGGTATAATACCTCGTTATGAAATTGATAGTTCTGGTGTAGAAGAACTCTTCATATATGGTAACAGATTGAGCAGCGCCATAGAAGAGGCTTTAAGACTTCCGCAGATTGAGATTACAAAGCTTGACTTGCAGTGGGTTCAAGTGAGTAACCCGTATAAACTTATATAAGTGATGTAATTATTGCAAAGAGAAAAAAGAATCGACTTTAATATAAAGTATAATTAATAAATATTTTTTTTTTAATTACTGAACCGATTTCGATAAAATAGCTTGACAAAAAATACACCAAGAACCTGTTCTTTTTAGGGTTTCGTAGCTAAAAAAGGAAAAACGGAACCCTTATAGGATCACTTTGTTGTCCGTTTGTCTGTCTGTTTGTCTGGCTGTCAAGACTTTTTTCTCAAAAATGCATGGACGTATCATGTTGAAATTAATATCATATACTCAAGTCTACGATGACTTGCGGCTGTGGAAAAATTAAAGTTCTAAGTCAACGCAATCAAAAGATAATGCAAATATGTCGCATATTTTTTTGAAGTCGGTTAAAAAACATAACCATCGAACATCAGAATTACACGAATTCGAACAGAAATAAGATAAATGTACGTAAAGTGCGTAATACGTACATATTTACCTTATCATATATAACGCGCACCTTATATAATAAACTTTTATGCAAAATTCCATGCTTGTAGACACATAAGTTTTAGCGGTTGTTGGTTTTCAGTCACCTCTTAGTGATTATGTAGATTTAATTGTAATGATTTTCTTTATATTAACTATATTTTATATTTCAGGTATTATCCGAAGGCTGGGCCTATCCGCTTAAAGGTTTCATGAGGGAAATTGAATATTTACAAGTAAGTATTTAGTATATATTATACATAAACTAATCACTTAGAAAATAACTAGATATGATTTTTTTTATTAGAAAAAAAAAAATGTTAAAAATATACTCAATTTATTTATATATAAAACAATTCCGTAACCTGGTAACGGTTACCTAGGTAAGCTCACAAAAGGTTTGCATGTCAAAAATAAAGGCACTGACACTAAATTGTTTCAAATGTAAAGCAACAAACAGCTTATGTAAATCTTTCTAAACAAAGCGTGTCTAATATTTACGTATCTTATCTCCATTTCCAGGCTCTCCATTCCAATTGTCTCACTCTGCCCGACGGTTCGCTCGTTAACCAATCAGTTCCCGTGGTGCTGCCAGTGCAGACGGTTGATAAGGAGAGATTGATAGGAGTCGCGGCGATAGCATTAGTTTATGCAGGTTAACATTATTTTTATAATCGACCAGTATTTCTTAAACATATTTCTTCCATGCAGTAATTTTTACACTTTCCTCTTGTGACTTAATACTTTTAAACCCAAGCCGGTTCAATTAGGATCTTATTTTAATACACATTGGAATGCTGATAAACAATACTGTGTCATGGAAATGCTGGACTGGACAAATGCTCCTCTGCATTGTGTTGATTGTATTGATAATAAAATAAAAGCAGCTCTTATATAATGAGTAATTGTAACTTAATTATTTTCTAACTTGAAACATAGCTTCCCTGTAGCTTAACTAATGTAAGCTGACAAAAGCTCAAATGAAAGAGCTTGTTCCTCTGAATATTCGTAGACCAAAATTACAAGACGCTTATCGTTTCTCCTTACTTTGTACAAGTTGATCCTACTAGTGACACTATCAGCTGGTGTAATAATAATGGATGTGTTTCTTTTTCTGGCTAGAAATATTATTAAAATAAAACCTATGATGCAGTTTCAGGTTCCATCCAAATCAGCCTCGTTTGAGTATTTTTCATTATTAACTATATTTTCAAATTTGACCGTCCATGTCCATTTAACATACTCACTCACCTATATAGTATACTTAAAGATTTTATAATTTTTGATTCAGGCAAGACTGTCGCCATACTGAGAGCACCGGAGTTCTATCCTCACAGGAAACAAGAGAGATGTTCGCGTCAATTCGGTATATACCATACTGGACATCCCTATATAAAGGTAAGGTTTATATTTTATTAACTACATTTTTGTTGTATTTACTCGGTAAGTAGTAATGAATAGTATTGAATTACAGATTTCATGGATTTATTTGAAATTCGTGTGGCATGTAGTAGCAAGAGTAAAATTTATAAGCTTAATTTTTACCTTACATAGGTTACTGTTACATGATACAGCGTGTTCTAAGATATGATTTTAATTGATTTTATTTAAATTTTTTTTTTTTTTGCAGATGATAGAAGAATCAGGCGATTGGCTCGTTGGTGGTAATTTGGAAGTATTCGAGCGTATTCGTTGGGAGGACGGTCTGGACTCATATCGTTTAACACCCAACGAGCTGAGGCAGAAATTCAAAGACTTGAATGCAGATGCTGTGTTTGCTTTCCAAGTAAGATAATATTACTATTATAATAAAAGTGAATATAACTTTGTCTGTCTGTTTGTTTATTACGTTTTTACGTCTAAACCGATAAATTTTGATGAATTTTAGAGAAGAGATAAAAGAACTCCAGAAGTTGGTGAAATATGGGATGAAACTTTGTATGGAGAATCTATCATTTCTTAGTTTTTTTTAGAAAAAAAAGGGGAAATTGAGCAAATAGTGCCTGATTTTAATTTGTGTCGCGGGTTTGTTGCCGATTTTGAAATAGACCATAGATTATTTCATCATCATCATCATCATCATCTACCTAACATTCTTATTTTTACATAGAGCGATTTTCATCTGACCTCCGCAACCCGTGAAGGCAAGCCAATAACCATTTAGACTAGAATAATCTCTACTAAGAGTAGCGATCATTATCAGGTGATTATGTTAACAACCGGAACAGCTTTATGTTTTCTCCGAAGCGAGGACCCCCAAGGACAATCACCCAGATCTAGAAACAAATATTTATACAAATGTAAATGCCCCGAGCGGAGATCGAACCCGCAACCACCGGCGCTAGAAGCACGTTCAGCACCGTTCGTTTTTACCACAATTCTTTAATTTTGAATCTTTCCCCACCAGCTCCGTAACCCCATCCACAACGGGCATGCTCTGCTGATGCAGGACACGAGGCGGCAGCTAGTCGAGAGGGGTTTCCAGAACCCCGTGCTATTGTTACATCCTCTAGGTAAATCGTAATTTACTTATATACCAATTCTTGTATATATGTATACATAATCTGAATCTCGGAAACTATATATACTATACTATAAAATGCATGATTAGTTTATTTTGTTATTTTTTAAATAATCCTGATTATGAAGATGATGTTTTCAATTCCATTTTTATTTTAAATTCAGAATGTGCACTTGTAATTGATTTACATATTAGTTAAATTATTATTATCCTATATTTTTGTATATGTTTTATATATGTATTGTAAATGAGCTTTTAAATAAATAAAGATTGACGCAGTTTATACATAGCCTTCTTCGCATAGCCATATATTATACGATATAAAAATAAATTACTTTTAAGATCTATAAAAGCCTACCGTTTACCATACAATCTTTAAAACTAATGTAATCCAAACAAAAAAAATGTAATTAGTCATAACAATATTCTTTGTTTTGATGTTCAAGTTCCACGTTAACACATTTTCACATATCTCCATTATAATTAAAAAATAAATTCATATAATTGCTTGTTTAATATAACACCGTTAACTTTTTAAATTCTTGTATGTGTGCGTGTTTCAGGAAATTGAAAATATATTTTAATTTGTACGATATGTCAATATCAATCACTGCATCTGATTTTCATATTAATTAACGTTTTTATCAAAATCACAAATAAAGTTTATTTTTGCACTTCCTTATGAGTGTGATACAAACTGGTTCTTAGACATCAATGGAAATGTCCAATTTGATTTAATTCAAGGGCTAATGCTTTTTAGTTGCATTAATTGATATATCGTCGCTTAATTAAAATAAAAAATTATAGGGATTAAGAAAGCTGCATATTTTACATAATTTTTATATAAGCACCGTTATGAAACAATTAAAATTTTAAACGTTATATTATTTTCGACGGATCTTAACTATTATTAATAATTTTGTATTATTATTGTTAATAACATTAATTTACTATTGATACATAATGAAGTTCTTGTAAAAAACATATATGCATTTTTTTTCGCTTTCGTGTGTTGTTGCTAATCCTGAGTTTTTATGTGACGATATTAATTACTCTTACCGACAAATAAGCATTTTATCTTTCTATTTTCGTACAAGAAGAGATGTTTATGCCAATTTTTTTTATAATATTTCGTTAATATATAGGTGGCTGGACCAAAGACGATGACGTGCCTTTGGAAGTGAGAATAAACCAACACAAAGCGGTTCTCAACGAGGGCGTTTTGGATCCGAAATCCACAATTCTTGCAATCTTTCCGTCGCCTATGATGTATGCTGGACCCACAGAGGTAACAAAAAAAAATAATTTTTTTACTCAATATAAACGATATTATAAAATATATCAAGATATTATAATAACAGAAACATAAACGTCATTGTATCAATTTAATATATAAACTTGATATTTGAAATTGCTTTTTTAATTTTGTTGTACAATTTGTACTTTATTTTATGATAATTGATTTAATTTTCTACGACAGTTTTATTTATTATCGTTATTTAAAAAGAAATTAAATGTGTTCAAATTTTTTTTTTGTAGCAAAAATATTTCAATCGTTCCTTCTTTTACCTTTAAATTTGCCAATAATACGTTAAAATTCAATCCCCCCGTCCTCCATGTAGGTTTTACAACTAGGAAGTACACAAATATTCGTTAACCCTCTTCCCCAGGTGCAATGGCACGCCAAGTGTCGTATGAACGCGGGTGCAAACCACTACATAGTGGGTCGCGACCCCGCCGGCCTGCCGCACCCCGCGGGCGGCGGCGACCTGTTCGACCCCAGACACGGCGCCATGCTGCTGGCCGCCGCGCCCGGCCTCGCCGACCTCGAGGTACTCTCCGCCACCCGTAACCACACACTAGTGATAGCTCTAGCTCGCCGACCTCGAGGTACTCTCCGCCACCCGTAACCACACACTAGTGATAGCTCTAGCTCGCCGACCTCGAGGTACTCTCCGCCACCCGTAACCACACACTAGTGATAGCTCTAGCTCGCCGACCTCGAGGTACTCTCCGCCACCCGTAACCACACACTAGTGATAGCTCTAGCTCGCCGACCTCGAGGTACTCTCCGCCACCCGTAACCACACACTAGTGATAGCTCTAGCTCGCCGACCTCGAGGTACTCTCCGCCACCCGTAACCACACACTAGTGATAGCTCTAGCTCGCCGACCTCGAGGTACTCTCCGCCACCCGTAACCACACACTAGTGATAGCCCTAGCTCGCCGACCTCGAGGTACTCTCCGCCACCCGTAACCACACACTAGTGATAGCTCTAGCTCGCCGACCTCGAGGTACTCTCCGCCACCCGTAACCACACACTACTGGTGGTTATTTTATATGAAGTGTCTTATTTGATCTGTTGAAATTATGTGGCTTCATAACTCTAGTTTTATATAAAATACTAGAAATACATTTTTATCATATTTTTATCCATATTAAAGTTTTAAAAATTGATATTTAACTAATTTTAAGTATAAAATTGTAGTACCATTTTTGTAGTACAATGGTTTCCAAAAAATACGAAATAATAAAAGTAATGTGAGTTGACTGGGTACGATTGAAAAGTTCGCTCGGAACGATAAAACATTTTGTTTAATATAAAATACTATTCTTTACATGAAGGTTGAAGGTACTATTCTTTACATGGTTACTTTAAAAGTTTCTTAAAGTAACCTTCTGTATACTCTCGGTAATTGAAACCGTGCGAAATTATTGTGGGTATCTAATTGCGATACAAAAACTGTAAAACCATTTACTTAATAACCATTTTCGGCTTTGTCTTATTTTATTTTCTTTGTATCTTTCAGATTATTCCATTCCGTGTAGCAGCTTACGATACTTCAGCAGGAAAGATGGCTTTCTTTGATCCCACTCGCAAGGAAGACTTCGACTTTATTTCCGGAACTAGAATGCGCGGTAAATAAATAATATTAAATGAAAAAATTTCCGTGATATTCAAATTTGGAATAAAAAGATAAAAAAGTCTACATAATTTCAAATTAGCTATAATTCAATCATTAACAATAAGGTCGGCAAAACATTCTATAAAAATAATTTTAAAATCATTCAATAATTAAAACGACCTTCCAAATGGCGAATATAAAAGTAAAACAATAGTTATTTATATTCTTTTTTTAATTTGTTTTTTTTTTACAGGTTTGGCCAAAGCTGGCAAAGAACCACCCAAGGGCTTTATGGCGCCCAGCGCTTGGAAAGTACTTTCCGAATATTATCAATCATTAAAATCGAAAATGGACACAAACTAATAATTAAAAATATGCAATAAATACATAGAAATATTTTTGCAAATATCTTCCTGAAACGTATTGATATTGTAACAAAATGGCGTACATTCCTAAATTATTTTATCTTTACAGATTTACTTTGTGTAGTTTATACACATTCCAAAGTTACACGATACGAAATGTATTTAATTATTAAAATTTGACATTTATTTTTAAATAATGTTTATTAATTTATAAGGTCCGTTTATAGTATCACGATTGATTATCGTGAAAATAAGTACTCATAGGAATATTTTTATTTATATAAAATTTAATGTACTTATAATAATTTATACATAAAGAAAACTATATAAAAGTTATTCATATATAATATAGTTCTCTATCGTTTATCTCTTCGTATATTTTGTATAGTAGTGTTAAATTTTTTTCACAATGAATTAAGGATGTTATAGCGCACAACAATTGAATATATAAAAATCGTTACGATTTCAAACAATATCGGTGATAATATAAACAGACCTTTTTTCTAATAGTATTAATTTGAGCTGTAAGGGCAGGTATTGTTAATTTATAAGAGATTTAATAAAATTTTATTGTTGCAATTTTAATGAAACGATTGTGGTGCTTTTAAAGCTATACAGATTTATTTAATATACAATAAAAATATTTAAAACTGTATCGTTGTTTCTTATTTATTTTCACCGGTGATGCCAGACAGCTATGCTAAGATAGGATATAAAAATGTTACAGAACTTTAGATCTGTTATAAGCTCATGGATTATCGCTCTCAGAATGCCACTTGTACTTGACCACTTAGACGACGATGCCTAGCAACCAGCTAGTGACTGGGTATGATCGGTGAGAATATCTTTGGGGTATCAACTAAATTGACGAGCTTGTCAAAGTGGGATACAGATTATTAACGTGAAATAGTATGAATGTAACATATCTATAGTTATAAATTAATGCACTAAATTGATCAGACACGTGTTATGAATATCATAAGCATGTAATAATAATAATGATTCACGATCAATGCACATACAAACCCAGCATACAAACCTAGCAGCCGAATTAAAACTGTACGGTACACATAGGAAAAAATAATTCAGGGTTTAAAGATAAGGATATTCAAAAAATTTTGATGGCTTGATCGATTGATATTTCCTCCTAAATTAACATCTAGTAATATAAAATCTGCCATTTTCTCAAAACAAGACTCATGAAGCTTTAACATTGTACGTGAATATTTACGCAAAAGCGTATCTGTAGCATTTGCTCACCCCCGCCCACCTCTAACTACCAGGTTTAATCCGATCCTGAAACCCTGACCGTGACAAATATCCGTATGGCCTATACAGACGTTTGTCATGACCAGACATCCAACTCACGACCGTGATCGCTTCAATCAATTGCAGTGTTTAACCGATTTGATTTGATTTGAACCGATTTAATGAAAATTTTATTTATTATTTTTAATCATAAAATTCTTACTTATTGTTTTATTTTGCAAAAATGAATATAATTTTCTGAAAATTTATAACAATTAGTAATCAGTTCCCCTCCGCTTGTTTCGAAATCTATACTTAATAATATAAAGCTGAAGAGTTTGTTTATTTGGTTGAACTCGTTAATCTCAGGAAGTACTGGGTCTAATTGAAAAATATTGTTGTGTTTCATCCATTTATTGAAGAAGGCAATAGGCTATAGCATCAGATTACGACCGATAGAAGCGGAGCATCAGTGAAAAATGTTGCAAAAATGGAGTTTCTTTTGCGAGCTTCCATTGCATTGCTGCGTAAACGAATGTATGACAGTATGGAAAACATTTTAGTAGGTTTTTTCCTCAAATAAACGCGGGTGAAACTGCGGGGCATACCTAGTATAATAAAATATTGTATGATATTTCATAAATATAATAAACGAAAAATTCTTGTTTTGTCCCAGTCCGCTGTATTAACGCCTGAAGAACTCGAGTCTCGTGTTCGTCGACTTCGTTCGTTTGTCAACTTTTTGTTTGTTTTTTTTTTTTTTTTTAATTTTAACACTTAATCTAAAATCTCTGAACATTTAAAATTGAATTCGGGATCAATTATTGTTGTTTCTATTGGTTTGTATTTGTATTATAATTGCGGTTTCACGTATAAACATTTCAGTCGTAAACTTTTATTCATTAGTTTGAAACGTGAACCTTAATGTACTAATAAAATATAGCGTAATGTTAACTGTAATATATAACGTTTATAACGTTTAGCCTTGATATTGTATATACAGTTAAATATAAAAACTGTAACTATACTAGTTAGTTTTTATATTTTTACCTATGTAACGTCTAGATGGTTAAACCCGACAAATAAAATTAGAAAATATTTAATGGAATTATTGAATTTGTTTTTTTAACCGATTTCGAAAAATGAGGAGCTTGTATGTTCAGCTGTATGTATTTTTTAATGTGGACCAATATTATTTTTTTTTTGTTCAAAGGGACATACCTACTTCCGAATTGGTTCCCTTGTTATCTGGATTTGACGATAGGATCCTAGAAATTTTGGAAATTCTCCAAATTTTATAGACATACCTATACCGATTTAGGAGAATCACACATGATGAAATGGAGCTGATTATGAAGACAACAGATGGCAACCGGAACTCTCATTCATTTGATTACATCAATATGATTGCCAAGCAATTTTACTCGTCACAATGCGTATGGTGAAGTGTAACTGATAATACGATACCAGGAGAACTCCTCAATAATTTACAGCCCTGTGTCGGTAAAGCACTATATTGTAAATGGTGATAAGCAGTTGACATTACGCTATTGTAACTTAGGTAAATCACAAACTGCCTCTTAAATAACGTATAAAAAACTTTCTTTGGCTCCGACTTCGAATGTTTTACTGGCACTAACTTCTAAATGTTGTAGAAAATATTTATTATTTACTTTTTGGTTTACTTAGTTTCTTTTTGGAGTCAGTTTTAGTCAGGCAGTATTTTTTTATAAAAGTTATTATTAAAATAAAAATGTTATCGTATAAATGTTTAATTAATAATGCTAGTAGTAAGTAATTTCAAAGTACCTATTATCATCGCAACAACTTAAATATAGATAATACTTCATAATTATTTTATTGCCTTATCTAACCTTGCTAGTTAATCGATATAGGATTATTAAATTGATTATTATTTTAAAAAACAATAGAAACCCGCTACGTATCGATATAGATAGGCACGTTAAGAAATAAAGGCAAACAGTAGACATAATTAAGACATTAGGAAATTATATTAACATATACAAAATATGCTATAATAAACATGTTCTTATATCAAGATCTGTTGGCTCGATTTAAAAAATTTCTTTTTCCTTAAATTATACAAGCAGAGCAGTCGCAAACGTCATCTACTTAATCCGGCAAGTACTAAAAACAGCTAGACAGCTTATTATTTTATAAAGCTTTTTATTAAGGAAAATTCTTAGAAAATTAATAATCACACGTTAACTTAATCATTTTAACAAAATTCTGTATTCTCACTCAACATCAATTATAGCATTTTTTACTTGATGTTTTTTATCGGAAATAAAACTAGCAAGAATATTAATGAATTATATCAATGTTTATTAAACTTATCAGCGACATATGTAATTATCATTAAGGCGGGGGACGTATTATACAATTTTCGTTAAAGCCGTCAAGTTAATAAGAGCTATTTTCAATTGTAGTAAGTTATAATTTTCTTTATTACTTCAGTTTAAATTGTGTAGTAGTTGTGAGAGGACGGAATTACAATGGCGTTAAGGTTTACACAAGTGAAAAGACTACTTGGAAAATGTGCGGGAAAATCTGGGTTGAGGTGTATGTCTCATTATCCGATCGACGAACATATATTTGGATTGTCAAGTGAACAGCAACAGGTAAGTTACATATAAAGTCTACGTATATATTTACATGTTCAGAGACAAAGCACAGAACTATTTGTTGATTAGAGAAGTAATGCGATACATTACTTATTAATTAGTATAATTATAGTAAAGTTATATAAAGTATATGTGCGTTCTCAAAAAATATCGCCACTAATATTCATCCGGTCAGTATGATAACATTTTTCAATGTTTCAAATTTTTGGTCAGGAGTTAATAGTAAGAGGTTAGTGAAGTACTTAAAACTAAGTTTTTACTTTAAAGTTCTTTTAATATGCAGTTTTAATAATTAAATATATTTAAAATTTAGGTAGATAATGTTTCTAGCAATTAAGTTTTGATTAAGTATATGATAATAACTATGGTAATTTTGGTTTTTTAATCTATTTTATAGTTACGATAAATAAAAAGTAGTTTTTTGAATTATCGTATCTGTACTAATTATAGCGCTTTATAATAGGTATATCACTATTGTAAAGAGTTATAATTAGTTTGTAAGTTTTTTTGTAGGAAGTAATCTCTGAAACTACTGATTCGATTAAAAAAAATATTTTTGCCATGGACAGCCTGTTTATTTATGTAGGTTATAGGCTCCATTACATCATGCTACTACTTATAGGAGAGAAGCAGTACGCATAAAAGCAAATGAAACATTTTACTTGTTTTAGTAATTTATTTTTTTATTTTCCCGATAGTTATTTTTTAAATTAAGTACCTAGTCTAGGACATGAGTACTAAGTACGTCATTATTCGTAACGTAAAAATGAGTAGGTAATGCTCACTTTTTTAAAATATACAAAACGATAAAATACAAGAATTTAACGAATTTAAACTTTTACTTAACATAAATTATTAAATTTAAATATGTATAGGTATGCTTTTATTTTAAAAATTTATTGATTTACACGTAAACGAACGTTTCCCCGAAGAAAAGTTGTCTCTTGTTTTCATCGTAAAGTATCTTCAATTTAATCATTGCTTTCGAGGTCATTGATTTATATTTCATTGTTTTTCGTATGGCCCTAACCTTCTGAAGTAGAATAATTAAGGTTAAGTTAGGTTACTAATTATAATTAATATGTATATTAATTATACTTACCTATACATATAGTAAAAAAGATATCTTTACAGAAATTTACAAACGATGTAAGACCATTTGATGTAGAATAGCTGTTATCTTATCGTAGTTTTATTATTAGTGTATTACTAGTGTCATTATACCACTACAAGCTTACGATTGCGACTTTACAATTGTGGTATTATTATAAAAAGAAGCATATGTGTTATCTTGATGCATAAGCTATGTACGAGCTGGTGTCACCCTACCTTGGTCAACTTAGACATCACTAAACCGGCTCCGGACCCAGTGGGTCGCTGCACGGTAAATTTGAGCAGGTGGGGCTTCACTGATGGAGGTTATACGCGGTGCGAGTGCGGCTCTAACCCTCAAACAATGTTACACCTACTGTTGTGTTCATTGTGTACCGACACCTGCACCATACAGATCTCTGGGTAGCCACAGATAAGGCTTTAAGCTTAGCTAAGTACTGGGCCTGTACGATATGATAAATTTGCGATTGACTCGAAGAAGAAGACTGTGTAGTTTTATCAAAATCTGTTCAATAGTTTTTGCATAATAGAGAAACAAACCTCTATTAAGTTTCGCATTTACATATAATTGTATGCTATCGTATATCTATAATTTACCACAGTATTATTAAAAGTGGAACTATTAATAACATGCTTATGATTTGGTTCTCGAATGGCGGATAGCAGAACTATTACTGGTTTTTTACCTATCGTTTTACTGTACATAATCAACTTTATAAATAACTATCTACTAAAAAGTTGATTACAGATTATTATCCTTCCTATAGTCTTGTATTGGTCTGTGAGACAGACGAAAAATAGATATTACAAAGAAATGTGTGTTTTCTTATAAATTACATTGCAAAGTTATAAACAAAATACTATAAACATATCTGTAGGTCTTCCTAAAGAGTGTTTGAAATCTTTTTAATTATCGATATCGATGTATTAGATATTTATACTGATATAGGAAGTTTAAGTAAATTATATTCTGAGCTCTACTTGTAACTATTTAACTGTCCGTTAAAATATTATATAAACATAACGTAGAAGGCTTGACGATATATTTTATGATGGTGTCAAACTGTATTTCATATGAACGTAACTTCATTCATAAAGTATTATTTATCTTAAAATTTCATTACAAGCGCTGGCCGCTTCTTCCTTCATGCTTCCTTGAACAGTGTCATTCGTCGGTCTTTTGTCACCGCTAAAATTCCAACAATACTAGAACCTAACCGACTAGTACGCAGTGGTGGCAAGAGACCTGATGGAATGACGCTTGTTTCGTGGAAAGTGGGTAGGTTGCTTGTATGAGATGCTACCTGTATCGATACATTGGCTGCATCACAAATACGAGGGACTTCTCTAACGCCGGGAGCAGCAGCATCCAATGCTGAAAATGTCAGCGGCGCAAATACGATAACATTGAAAGGAATTTTAGTGGTTTCGTATTTGCGCCGCTTGGCATTGAAACCTTGGGGCCCTGGGACGAGGAAGCAAAAAAGTTTTTTAAAGAGCTGTCTTCCGGCCTCGTCGAAGGGCAAGTGACCGAAGGGCTGGCGGCTACCTTGGCCGGCATATAAGTCTGGCCATACAAAGAGGTAATGCCGCTAGTGTTTTGGGCATCTTCATTCACTGTGACATCGATAGCTACTTAGGGTTAATAGAGTTTATTTTTAATTTCTCTTTATATTTTAAATAGAATTTTTTGTTTATATATTTAGCACTTTCTCAACCAATTATATTTTTATAATCCCTTATATTAAAGAAACTTAGTATTTATCCTATATTTTATCTACTTATTACAATAATGATATATATTATAAATTAATATAAATTCTTATTTTTGCATATTTTTAGTTGCGTCAGTTGGTATTCGATTTCGCACAAAAAGAGTTAGCGCCAAAAGCAGCACAAATTGACAAAGAAAATAATTTCAAAGATTTAAAAGATTTTTGGAAAAAGCTTGGTAATTTGGGTCTTCTAGGTAAGTATTATAAAATTTCGTTATAATGACTTCCTGCCGCACTTATGTGGCTCTGAGAGAATGCCGGTTTCAAATCACGGCAATAAGCAAAGTTAATTTATGGCGGTCAGAAACGATTAACTCTGAATTTAACTACCTTAATTCTACATAATTTTATATCTACGCATATATTTATTTTACGCCAATTTTTACTTACTTTTTTTCTTAGCTATCGAGAGGGTTTTATATTTATCAAAGTTAATGACGCAAATAATACCTTACGGATTTTTGTTTCAAATCTTTACCTAGTATAAAATAAATCTTCCTGCTGATGTACGCTTAGATCTCCTTTATTATCTCTCAGATTATATGTACATACGTGCATATTATATAGAAAAGCCGAGAATTTCAAAGATGTGTAATGTTATGTCAGAAAAGTCTACCTAGATTATAAATCTAAGATGCAAGGACAAGTTCATTATTTAATCTTACTTATTACAAATATATAAAAGTGTAATTGTAGGTATAACTGCAAATCCGGATTATGGTGGGACTGGAGGAAAATATTCAGATCACTGCGTCATCATGGAAGAAATCTCGAGGTGATGTTTAAAATGATTACTAAATATTTCTTATATTAATATAATAAAAGTAAAGTTTATTTGCTTAATAAACATACCAAACTCAGGATTTACCAATTCGATTTGACAAATCTCATACAAAACAAAAAAGTCAGGTTAGGTACACCATTTATAATTCAAAAACGACTGGACCAATTTTATGAACTTTGATTTGTCAAATTTGTATCCATCCACAAATAGCAAAATTCACAAAGAAATTATAAAGTACTGAACTGATTTTGATGAAATGTATATGGAACTAATCTGAAAATATATCTACCCTTTCAAACAAAACAAAGGATTTTCATAATCGGTTAAGAAATAATAGAGTTCTGAGGTAAATACCATTACGAAAAACACTACGATTTAAGAATCTCCTCATTTAAAAAGTCGGATGAAATTACTTAAAGAGAAACTACTCCGCTTTGAGCTCAGGGTGTGCAATATGGTTTGATAAATATTTTTTAAATATAAAACTTGGAGTGTAATATTGTTTTTTCTGTTGCTATTAGAATGTAGTAAAATGGATGTTCGATATAGACATAAATGTATAAAAAAATGGTTAAACTTAACATGAATATTATTTTTTATAGAGCATGCGGTGCAGTTGGGTTATCATACGGTGCGCATTCTAATTTATGCGTGAATCAGATAAACAGGAACGGCAGTCATGAGCAGAAGAGCAAATATTTGCCTAAAGTAAGTTTCTTTTTTTTATTATTATTAATTAACTCCGATGTACATTCACTTCTAAGATACGTAACTAACACATTATTGACCGTTTGATAACGAATGACTAATAAATTTATAATTTTAATTAACCCGTGTGTCCAGACGAGACTAACACTAACTTTGGTTTCAGATTTTCATAAAGATTTAGATAAGTTTTTGCTCATTGCTTTACACCTGAAATAATTTACTGGCATTGTCTTATTTTTAACATTCACAGCTTTGTAATTTTGTTACTGAGTCATTTTATATCGCATTCGAAAAAAAACTAACAAATGTAATAATTACATTTTAAATTATAATTATATTTACGAGAATCATTCTCACCTAATGATATTTCTCGTACGCAACATCTCAAATTCAAAATTCCATAAAAGTTATTATTCCTATATGATGAATTTTCAAAAACATTTATAAATTGCCTGTCGAAAATTTCATGTCTTTAGAAAAAAATCTTAAGACTTCGGTTTGATTGTCAACAGTGTTAGGAATATATCATAAAAGTAAATAATACTCTATTTTGTCTATGGTAGCTCGTTGATCAGTTAGTTATTATAATATATCGGCAGTACGCACCCTCCCTCTCTCTAGGATAGATTGCTCGTCTTTACTCTCAGAAATATATTCATAATTACGAATAAACTAGTAACTAGAACCCCAGAAGTAACTTAACAAACAGCAATTGGAATTTTATTAAGTAAATATTTTTTTAACTCCAGCTATGTTCCGGAGAACACATAGGAGCTCTAGCGATGTCTGAGCCCGGCGCAGGTAGCGACGTGGTCTCTATGAAACTCCGTGCAGAGAAAAAAGGCGATTATTACGTCCTCAATGGAAACAAATTCTGGATAACTAATGGATCTGACGCTGATGTATTAGTAGTAAGAAAGTTAATATTATTTTTATCTTCTATCCTTTACAACTAGGATCGCCAATTAGTTTCATTCATGGACAGTTTTTTACAATAGTCGCGGTCTTTGTAGTGTATCAACAAATAGCGACCGACACTTCTTTTACAGATGATTTTTAACATTCGAATTTGATTTTTAAATTATTAATCTCATGTTCAGCGAATGAGTTAAACATCGCAAAGCAGCCTATATGTGTCGAACACAATTCTTATTCGACATTTATATTGTAGTGTAGAAAAATTGCGGATGAAGTACCGTATTTTTTTCCTAACAAGGAAAGCAGATTTATGGAAAATTACAAAATGTTGCTTTACCTTAAAAGGTATCTAATTAATGTGCTTATGGCAAACTTATTACCATTATTCAATGACAAAACTAAATTGTACTGTCCGTTATTGAGCAGTTTCTATTAATACTTTAAAGGTCTCATTTTAATAAAAATTGTACAAGACCAGCTAGCGAAATCACGGAATATATTTACAAATAAATTGTTAAGAATCAATTATTTCATTTAAAACTTATTAGAACGTGTCACAAAACACGTTTTTTTAATGAGGCTAAATAATTTTAGGTACTACTGATAATTGGTACGTTTAAATACAGATTTATTTTATTTTTAGGTATATGCAAAAACTAGTCAAACGAACAAACCTCAACACAGCATATCTGCTTTTTTAATCGAAAAGGATTTCCCCGGGTTCTCGACCGCGCAAAAATTGGATAAGCTTGGAATGAGAGGATCAAACACTTGTGAATTGGTTTTCGAAGATTGCAAGGTATTTTTTTCATATTGTATATTTTAAAGATAATTTATTTTGTCAGCTTTATTTTTATCAGCAAGTACTATATGTTGATAGCTTAATATAGTCAACTTCCAATCAAATGGAAATGTATCATGATTTTATTTTATATCTTATAGTAACTAGCTATAGCGTTTATTTAATGAAAACCTCCTTAAATACATTTCACTCTCCATAGGAATAATTTTTCCCCCTTTATTATCTATCTATCTCTTATTATATATATATATATATATATATATATATATATATATATATATATATATATATATATATCTATATCTATATATATATATATATATATAGATATAGATATATATATATTTTTTTTTTCTATTTTCATAAAATATGTAATTAATTTTAATCAGATTGATATATGGACGCATACATTTTGGGAAAATAATATATATATATATATATATATATATATATATATATATATATATATATATATATATATATATATATATATATATATATATATATATATGTATAATATAGAATGCACTCAAAATTTTATATGACTTGAAATTTTTTTGATTAATGGTAAATAGTTGATGCAGAATCAATTTATTGCTTATCAGCATCCATATAGCCTATAGCGTTACTGGGTAAATGGACACATCATAATATTAGTAAAGATATAAACCTACCAGATATATTATTTCATAATTATAAACAATTTATAACAAGACTTGATATATTGAAATAAAACTATTTTAAACGGATTTAAATCGCGTATATTAATTATTTTTATCATCCCGACGTTTCGAGCACTTTGCAGCGTTCGTGGTCACGGGTAGACTGCAACGAATAATAGAATATAGTATATATAGTTTTATTTCAATGAATAATAATCGCGAAAATCTAAGACAACGATAAGACTTGATATACCCTACTCGCGGTCCAAATGTTCTGCCAAGACAACTACGTACGATACTGCAGTGAAGAATTTTTCTGAATCAATTCAACTATTAGATTTTATGTGATGGCGTCATTTGTAGTAGAATATTATTAGAAATGCATACTAGAGATGCAGTGACGTTACTGTTAAGGGCGGAAGTTCTACTGTATATCCATGCAAATAATTTAAATGTGTAATTCGATTTGTGTTTGCTACGTTTTCAGATCTAAACGGTTGAACCAGGGTCGGATTATCCTAAAGGCAGTTTAGACAGTTATCTAGTTGTAGTTGTAGGAATTATTTTTTAATTGAAATCTTTCTGTCGAATATTTTTTATATCACCATTGAAAATATAAAAGTAAAGAAATACTTCACAGAATGTTCTTTGTATATGTTATTATCGTACTATGTTAGACAAAAATGTAGTTTAGGAATTTAAAAATTGGTAAAAGGGCCTTGAGTATTGCATCGGCAAGGCAATGCAAGCATGGTCCATCCGGCCCTGATTTAAACCAATTTTAAAGAATTTTAGGTTAGAAATAGATTTAACCCCGGAGTAGGACTTATGTTCTAATTTGTATTATATGTGAAGGGGGTGAAATAGAAGATGAAAATTTTTACGGACACGAAGTTGCGGGGACCAATTAGTTTGCGAGAAACATCTTACATACAAATCAATTTCTAAATGTGGATTACAAATTTCTTACTTTTTTAGTATACTGAATAATCATATTTCATTTGGTAGGTACCAGCGGCGAACTTATTGGGTGAAGAAAACAAAGGAGTTTACGTTCTAATGTCTGGACTGGATCTAGAGAGATTGGTGTTGGCCGCTGGGCCCGTAGGGCTTCTGCAGGCAGCTTTAGACACCGCGTTTGAATATGCGCACACTAGAAAACAGTTCGGAAAACATATTGGAGAATTTCAACTTTTACAGGTTGGTAAAGAAAATCGACTTATAGACTTATTTACGAATAATAATATATACATTTATACGAATCTTTGTTATTAGTGTTGCCAAATAGGTAAGAACTTACATTGTATTAAAAAAACTGTGGTAATGTCTCCTTGTCTTTTTTAGAATATCGAACGCTTCATATGAGATTCTTCATGTTATTTCCCAACAATACGAGATATATTGTATTTACGTAATTATGTGTATTATGCTTTAAAGTACTATACTCTAAATATGGATTAAGTATTTCATCAATATATTGACTGCATAATCAACCATTTCCTGTATGAATGAACACTGTTTACCTGTACAAAGTTTACTCTTCGATGACAAGCTTGGATAGTGGAAATCAGACAGGGACAGTCGATAGCGATCGTAATAATCAAGAGCAAGATGCACAATTTTGATGCACTGCGTATTATTTCATTGACGTAACAATCCTAATATAGCAAAAATCGAAGCACTAGTAGATTGCGTTTGATTGTCTTACGACATAGGTGATAATAAACATAACATAACAACGTAGGCATATATTGTATTACCATTCACAAATAGTTTAATAAATTCACTTTTGATTGGCTTGATACACAATAGTACTTTAAGCGTGAACGTAACAAACGAAAGCGCCATGAAGAAAATATATAAAATAATTTATTGAATAACGACATAGATTTATTACGTGACGCATTATCAATAGATTACATAAAATATATATTTGGCATGCCCCACCGGATGTCCCTTTACTATATTTATAATCAAATATTATTAAAACGATAAATAAGAATTAAATAAAAAATATGTTTATGTGTAAGATTAGTAATTACAACATAACATAATATTTAGCATAACACCCAAATCTCTACATCTGGGTGATTAAATGCATAGAATTTAAATTCTAACACATGACATTATCAAAATGTTTCTAAATAGGTTAACGTTACCTAACAAGCACTTAGGTTCTACTCAAAAGTAGACATATGTATATACATATCAAAAATCTTTACTTTATATTTCTATTTATACATATAGATAGAAAGATAGATAGAAATATAAAGTAAAGATTTTTTGATAGTGTTGGCTTGTCTGGGATGTGTGAGAATTTCGAATTAATTGGGGCTATTTGTAAGATTTTTATTGTATTCCTGGCCTCTCCCTCTGCTTCACTGTGGCTACACTCATGTCGTGCAATATAAAAAGAAAATATAATGTCTTCTATATTTGTCTTAAGGGTAAAATGGCAGATATGTACACCACGTTGAGCGCGTGTCGAAGTTACCTATACAATGTAGCAAAGGCGTGTGACGAGGGGCACGTGAACAGCAAAGACTGCGCCGGTGTCATCTTATACTGCGCCGAAAAAGCAACACAAGTCGCCATTGATGCAATTCAAATTTTGGGTAATTTCTATTTATTTTATTGGAAACAACAATAATAATATACTTTATTTATCTAAACGGTAAAGGCAATTTACAGGTCAAAATTTTTCTGTATTTATGAAGATTTCCTCAGGATATTTTTTTCTACCGATAGTGATAAACATTTTAAATACTGGCACCAAAAACTAAGTAGTGGTAACCCGAATTAGACTTGCAGCTATAAGAAACAATCCACATGTTCTATCCACATGACCATACCAACTTTTTTCTTTAAAGTTAGTTACTAATTTGACTTCTTTTTAAATGAATTAAATTAAGCATTTACTTAATGCTTTTTTTTTTAATTTATAACATTTTTTTTAATATAAAAGGGCCGAATGAGCAGATAGTTTCACCTGATGTTAAGTGGTGTGTTCCTGGCGTTTGGGAAAATGTGGTATCTAAATTAATGAATAAATTTTCTTTATTAAAATATAAAATGATTTTTCAGGTGGTAACGGCTATATTAATGACTATCCAACTGGTAGAATATTAAGAGATGCGAAACTTTACGAAATAGGTGCTGGAACGTCGGAAGTTAGAAGAATGGTAATAGGAAGAGCTCTGAATAGTGAATATAAATAAAAAGTCAATGTGACAAACATTTATGTTGAATAAATAACTATTTACATACTATGGCATTTAAAAAATGATTATCATTCTTTGGTTTGAAGATACAGATGTATAGAAAGTAACCTATTGCGACAATAAAGAATCTAAGATTACAATTGGCCTATTATTGCAACTTGACAGTAGAAAATGAACACAGTATGAGATTTACCTTAAAATATAATTACACAATATACAAGTCATGAGAAATATATTAATTTCATCTATAATTTTACTCACTAATACTACTGATAATATGTAATTGCTCCTAACATTATACGAAGTGACCCATAAACATTAAAATAATTTGACAAATAAGCCAATAATTAATGTACCCAATATCAATTAAATTCTTTGGTTAATTGCTGTTAGTTGTGCTTATCCAATATCAATATAGTGTAGTTTACTTGATAAACATATTAAGTGGCTATCAATTAGTGAACTTTTTGACAAATATATTTTTGTCAAATTATTTCAATGTTTAAGTTTCACTACAATTATTTTTTCATAATACTTAAGTTTTAAAATTAAGTTTAAACACTAATTGAAGTCTATTCTGTTATATATTATTAATCTTCATCTAAATTACGAAAATAATAACTTTAGACATCTAATTTACTACTCCTACGTTTGATAGTGTATAATCATAATCAGAAAATTAATATACATATGTACAAATAAATTTAAAACAAAATTTAAATATTTTATCACAAAGAAATATTGCTAAAAAACTACTTACATCAAGATTATTATTCTAATCCCACCAGAAACTAACAGAGAAACTGACTGATAATGATTCTACAAAGTGCCACCATTTAGGTGGTATATACAGCATCTGACCCGCTTTGAGCACACAATAATAACCCTTAGCATCTTTGTATTTAGGAAACTTTTCAAAGTTGGGTACCCTAGGGTCAATTCTGGCTGTGTTATTTAACAACTCATGCTCATGAGGATACAAATATTCTGAATCCTCTGGTGAAAATATGAATACTTGCTTTTCTCCAACAACTTGTGCTAGCAAATTTTTCTTAGGATCATGGTGCAATGGTGATACTGTGCCTTTTGGTCCATACCAGGCCATAATGTCGACTGGATCATTTGTTTCAGAGAAACAGCAATACTCCGGTTCCACTATATCTTTCTTTAGTTCAGGAATTTGGTCAAAAAGTTGATATTGAGCGAGATATCCTGTTGTTCCATTTTCATTATAAATGTGATTTCTAATAAAATCCTCTAATGTCATTAATTTCTGAGTCCAATTGGCATCAGTATAATCCTTTCCTAGCTCAATAGATACCGTTCGTAATCCGGCTAGTTTTATAAAATAGCTCTGATCTTGCCATTTTGTGATAGCTGGCCAGTGTTTTAGACAATTATCTAATACAATAGGCTTCTCGGCCAAAATGTAATTCCTAAAAAAGTGTTCCATGCTTGGACAGTCAAGTACATCTAAGACTTTGGAATTATAAGTTTCATTGTTAGTTTCACTCGTAGTAATAATTTTGCTTTCAATGTCGTGTTTATCATCTTGTTTTATAAAAGAGTGGAGACAAGAAGCACACAGTTGCAACAAATTTGGTTCACCATCGAGTGGACAACCAAACAATATTCCAAAATCAATTATACGTAGACCTTCTTTAATAATATCGTCTGATACATTATCACTGTTTTTTAAATGAGCTCTGAGACGTAAATAAGTCGCAACAGTTAAGGTTTTTCTCAAATATAACCTCACTTCCTTCCAATTACCAATATTTACTTGTTCATACATATAATCAATGACTGCTTGTATTTTTTGTATAGATTTTGAATTCAATGAATCTGAGTCAAGATGTTGTTCAATTATTGATTTACATGTTACATCAAGCTCAGAAATTTCTGTTAATGATGAAAGAACACTGGACTTAAATTTTTCAATTTTATCAAATATTTCTTCTCG
Source organism: Hypolimnas misippus (assembly GCA_037950945.1). Lineage (NCBI taxonomy): Eukaryota > Metazoa > Arthropoda > Insecta > Lepidoptera > Nymphalidae > Hypolimnas > Hypolimnas misippus. The sequence goes on along the minus strand of JBBEEQ010000012.1, from coordinate 12,057,173 downwards.
GACTGACATTGTTGTTGCATGTAAAAAGTATCAAGCTTGTTTGTCCTAGTTAGTAATTCCAATTTTTAAATTTTTTGTATCGTCCGGCATTATTAATTTTAAGTTTATTTAGTTATTATTTTGAATGTAAACACAAAAAATATTCATACAATGTTACAATCATTAATCAAGTATTTGATAAATTGACAACTAAAATTTACATACCGTTCTATGCAGAAACATTTCATTTGTATCATTTTATGTGAAGTAAACATCACAATATTGAATCTTGAATATGTACTACAAACTGAGTACAAAACTGTTAAAAGTACGTGTAAAGGATCACATTAGTTTGTCTATGGTTTACGAAATAAAAATATTTTAATCTCGTTTAATATAATTTCGTGAGGCCCATATGAGCTGAAAGATTTTCTTGTAGATATTTTACTTTTAATCATCGATAAAATAAATATTTTTATATAAAAAACAAAATACAGATATTGCAAGAAATTTCAAATCATGACCTTGACCTTTGTTTAAAAGTAAGAACGTGTTGTCTTTGGTAAATCATATGACTTTCGCACGTGATATGTCAGATTATTTACATATTCAGTGTTTCCGAAATGCTATCAAAAATTATATATTTTCGATAAACTCGCTATAATCAGATATCCATAATGAAGTCGACTGACTCAGATTCCGAGGATAATGTGAAATGATGTGTGTGACACAATGGCATTAATAGATAACATCTTTTCTAATAAGAGAAAACTTGATTATGATTATTGGGACTCACGAAACAGGGGCAGGTACGTCATTATGTATGCTTATTATTTATTGTTGTCTATTTTAGTGTAGGGGGAACGTTGAAGAATTGACGCACGAAACTTTCAGCGTTCTCTTGTTGGACCTTTGAGTTGCGAAGTTGAAATTAGTGACGCACGAGACTGGCGGTGCGGTGAGTATCACCGTCACCGACTAGTTCGAAGCGGGGGAAGTCGCGAAGCATGTGATAAGCGCGGGGGGCGCGGAGTGGTGTGGGCGACGGCTGATCACGTCACTTCGGAAGAGGGGCGGCTGAGCTCAATCAATGTTTACTTATTATTTACACGCGAGCTAGTACACTAGCACATTCCAAGCTACCCGGCCGTCTGTCGATTGTCTCTCGGCCGTCAAAGTGCATTTAAAGTGAAATCTTTTGTTATTGCATTTCTTGGATTGTGTGTGTGGATGTGGAATAAATTTACTTCTTCTAAGTTGTAACAATTTGCATTCTTGGTGAACAGCTGCAAGATTATTCAACCGACTATGAAATAAAATGAAATTTAGGTAAACTTGAGCCTCTTAATGCTGTGTTTAAATTTTATGTGTCTTGTTTTATATCTAAACTGATTATTACAATGTTAGTGAACAATCTCCTAAAGCTGCTTCAAAGCAGTCATATCTTGCTCGTATTAATAAAGAAAACAAGTGTTTCATTTGATAAATTAAGACTAGTGTGTGCTAAATAAAGACAGTATCTATTTTTATTTTTAATGAAACATTATGTCATAAATATAATTATAAAACCTTAAATATGAAATTTTTTTATGTATATCATTCATGGTACACAAAAAATGTAATCTTTGCATAAAATATTATTATCATCATATAAGCTTAATGGTAATTAAAGTGTTAAATATCACAATAAGTTTATGGGAAGTGATTATGTGGTGAAGAACCACATGTGCAACAATGTAAAGAGAAAGTTTTTGAAATCTACACTGCAGGAATTCAATTTGTATGGTAGAATGTTCAAAACTATTGTGAAAAATATTGGACAGACATTGGAAATTACTTGATAGTAATATTATTTACATATGAGTTCTTACATATAAGAAAAATATAAATAAAGTTTTAATTATTATTCAAAAGTTATTAAGTAGTTATGCAAAGTTTAGGTTATAAGTTATTAGGCTTGTAAAATTTGGTCTCCACTTTGTTAATAATAAGTAGGCAATGTAAATCTATAGTAAAGTTTAAGTGATTATCAAGATTACGTACTTTACTTTATAATCTTTCCATTTCCCTTTCACAAATTATGCAACTTATAATAATAAAATTCATTATCAGGTCTTGTGAAATAACTTCAGAGCAAGTGCGGTTGCTTCTGTACAAAGAGTGTGATCGCAGAGGAAGAAAAGTTTTATTTGACTCGTCGACCATAGAAAAAGTACCAGCTAAGAAAAATGACAAGCCGGATTATAGAAACACGGATACAATTCCTTGCATTATGGAAGTTTCAGATGGATACACATATGTGGTGAGTTATATTTTTATAGAATTTTGTTAATTTGATCAGTACATTCAGAGATTACACCCTACATAAAAACTTACAAACCAATTAAACCTCTTTATAATATTAGTATGGATTAGTATAGATATAGACATTCTTATGATATGATCATCATACACTACTTCGAGTTTTACACTACTTCAATTTTTTAAATCGTAATTATACTTTGCTATACTTTTAATTTTATTGTCTAAGGCATACACATTTTTGTTTTAAAATTTGTTTTTGTTACACTAAGGTCTACATTACACTCTTAATCCCATTTATTATTTACGTTCTGGGTATTACAAAACTCTACATTTTTTTACAAAAATTTAAATATAAATTGTTATAATAGAGAGTCCCTATTTCATACAAACTGAGTTATCAACTCTATGTGTTCACATCTTATGATATGGCAATACAACAGTTTTTAATAATACTATACGGAACTATTTTATTTGATAATGTTTTGTCCAAAATATTGCTTTAAAATGAAACTTAATACAGATGGGAAATGCAACTTTGTTTTATACTAAATAATAATAATTATAAAATGATTATATATCTTCAATTTGTTCGTATTTAAGTTCAGTAATTTGTTCTACCGTGGTCCATCCGTTTTTAATCTGTAACGAAAATCAAATTTAAATAACGAAACACATAAAAATACCATTCGAAAGAATTAAACAGCCATAGGTATGAGCAGGCAATAATAATAATTAATGTTTGTTAACAAACAGTTTGCTCGTAAACTCGTTATGTATACAAGATATTACCTATCAAAGGCGTAACGGTAACTGTAACAATTTATAAATAAACACAACAATTGAGACACAGCGTCACGCGACTTCCAATTCACAGTTTATTCGCATTCGGATTCTATATTTAGACCACTTATGTGTTAGCCTTTTCGATTATAAACGAGCTCGTAAGTGGATCTAACGAACTATATCGTGGGACTGTAATTTTAGCGCAGTACTAATTGTAAGAACATCACATGCCTTGTTTAGATGGCGATTTAATAGGTCTGTTTTCTATATTTGGCCAATGGCAAAGAGAGTACGTCATGGGAAAATTCAATCTTTGCATAGTACTTATCATGTAGACAATAAAATGGTTTATAATTTTATAGATGACTACTAGTTTCGCGGTTTAGTAGTACTTCGCACCCAATGATATTTTATAACGTAATTATATATTAATAGTGTAATTAATTTATTATACTTTTTATCAAAATAGAGAAGAAAAGATGGATATATATTTCTTCAAACAGATTTGTTAAGAATAGGTTTGACATCTTAAGACGTCATTTTCTCAAAATGAAGTCCGTATGGCTTGACACAGTATTGCATATCAGCGTCCATGTATATATTATGTTCATACAGTCTTACGTTGAAAATCGGTACTCATTTCCAAAATTGACAAATGAATCAATGGATAAAGTGGCCAAAAGATACTCTAATCTGTAATATTAAGTTTAGTTTGTTACTATGCAACGTCTTTCAAAATGGTCGGCATTCTGGGTGCCAAAATCTATTATCATTGTAGTATATAGCGTGGATGATATGGAGTATAGTCTCAATTTTTTATCGATAGACAAGCTATCCAAGGAAATAAGAATTAAAAATCGCATTAGTAGATTTAGAGATACCCCCTTCATACAAAGTTACTTTTAGTTTTACATTAAACTCTTGATCCCATATATTGTTTAAGTTCTGCGTATCACAAAACAACATTTTGTTTGGTTTAAACGCATCTTTACAATTTTCAGTGTAACTAAAGTCTATACATTTCAAATAAGCTATTATCATGAAAGTCTAGACAGATAAATTTATTTTAAACGATATCAAATTAGTCTATCGTTTATATCAATAAAAAATCGAATAACCTTTTACTATTGAACTGATAATGTTGTTTCTAAGCGAAAAAAATACAACTACGGCGCGTAATTTACTGAGTTTACGGAAGAGAATTACAGCTATAAGTTTTGCTTTCAGACTTTCATAAAGATTTGCATTTGTCAGAAGGCCTTTGTCATTGCTTGATATCTGAAATAACTTACTATTTGTTCCGTACTTTTGACAAATTCGTAGCTTTCGTAACCTGGAGTATTTTTACCATATTACATAGTTGTTTTATATCACTTAGGAGAGTAAAGTTTACAAATGTAATTCTTCTCATGCAAAATGTAATGATGAATATTAAGGAAACTTTAAATTCAATAAATTTAAAATGACATTTTATTTTTGATTATAAAAATATTTATAATAAAATACAATTTAAAAATAAGCTTTACTAAATTTTAAATATATACTAATGTAGTAAAGAAGAAGCGAAATTTGTATATTATTTGAGAGTTACATTATTCTACGTGAAAGTAGTGAAGATGTTTTTATGCATGGATAAAATTTTGAAACAAAATCTACATTAACGCGAGCGAAGTGGCGAGCAAACACAAGTATTTTATAAAGTTTTAAGATAGGAGAATATTCAACAAGTTATTATAAATTTATATAAAATTTTTTTACAACAAAAGGTTGGCTGTATCACATTATTTTCGTATACTTCGTCATTCATAATGGCAATATATATGACAACCAAAACAAATAATCATCACCTTTAAAAATACATTGAAATAGACCGGTTTATAATTTATTACATTGCGGCTCTCACGTGACACGAAGATTAGACATCACGGTATTGCGAACTCTAGGTCGTAAATAAATGCAGAAGTTTTTATCTTTTTGTAGTTTACAAATATAACCGAAAAAATGACGATATATTTTATATGTACTCTTTTAGGCGCATATTTGATTTGTGAAATCGTTGATTGAAAATCTTACTAGTCTTATTATTATTATAAAAATGCGAAAAAAATTATGAAAAAAACGTCGTTGTTTGGATCGATGGATGTTGTTTATCTCTTACGCAATAACTACTCAATAGATTTTGATGAAACTTTAGATTTATATAGCTTATACATCAGAATAACAAAATAGGCTTTATATTAACGTACCACGCGTGCGAGCGGAAGCTTGTAAAACATAAATTATAAACATTCTATATACATAGCTTTTCCGCTCTCGATACAACTTGATGTAGATGTAGCTTTCTATTAATGAAATAATCTTTAGATTTGTATCACTAGTTTCAGTCTATTCGTTAAACAAATAAACATACACATAAATACATGTATACGAGAAAACTGTGTGATACTCTATTATCTTCCTATGTATTATTATGATTTTGTTTTGAACACTCTTATCTCATTAGTTACCAACTCAATTTAAGTAATTATTTTTGCGTCATGTCAGTTTATTGAGGAAGGTTTTAGGCTATAAAACGTCATACTAAACATCGTGCATGTCATCTGTATAAACTATTCTGGCAAACTCTAGACAGATGCCGAAATTTATTGCGCCTAAATCGCGTGGCACAGTTAATATGAATAAGTAATTAAGTTTCGAATATCCCTCGGCTGCTCGGTATTTACATCTATTATGTTCTTGAACGGCTTAAATGTTACTTCCTGGTTTGATTATAAGGTTTATTTACGCGAGGTTTTCTCGTTATCGACCGATTTGAATAAAGGAGGATGTTTTATGTTAGTAGAATGTTTTTGTCCTTCAAATTTTTTTTGTTACCTCTTAACTCCGTTATTTATTAAAAAAAAATATTTGAAAGGATTTACTTTCAGATTGGTCACATAGAAATATCATCGAAATCGGTTTAATAATAAGATTTTTAAATCGAAATAACTGGTTAAATTGTGCCGTTCAAGATAACGAAATTACGTATTATGCTTTTGAAGCATTTTTTAAAAGTGTTAGACGACAGTCTTTTGTGTGTCACTGACTTTTTATTGTAGGTACTTTTTAACAGACTTCAAAAAGGAGGAGGTTTTATGTTTGGCTGGATAATGGATTTTTCCTTCGTGTGCGTTTTGCGATACAGTTCCATAGGTACGTTTTATTTTGACGGACAGAAAAGGACTCCGAAAATTCCTCGTCTGTGCTGGGCTTTAATTTTACTTATTACATTCACCTGGTTAGCCTTGACATGAGAGGCTTTTATGCTACTTGTTTATACTTACCGAATACAGACGAATTAGAGCGAATAGGAGTGTGTGAACAATTTTTTCACGTGTGTTCGCTATTAACAATAAACACTTATGGGTTATCTAGACGATATGGCTTTTTTACGCGGTCAGTTAATGAAATATTCGTAGTATTTGAAAGTTAAAAAATACCATATCTGGTTGATTCATCAAATCTTTGGCCACCATACAAATATGGACAATGTCCTTTGTATTTTTTTAGTAACATTGTGCAATTTCCTTTGTCTAGTATAAAGGCCAGGCGACAGATGCCAGCGTCCTCGGTGAGATGATGTTCGGAGCTGTTGCTATGAACTGCAAAAGCGTATCATTGAAGATTCACATTATGAATGATCCTAGAAGGTAAATCGTTAATTTATTTACTAACAATGTCGATAATAATGTAATATATGTATAAGTACAATGCATAGATACAATTTTTAATATTAAGATAGATATATAATCAGTTATTTATTTTAAATATAAAACGTTTTTTTTTATTATAGTATGTACAAAAGTCTGAAAATATTTTTTTTTAAAGATTTCAAGACATCTATAATATTACCCGCAATAATGTACCAAAAGATTTTTGCAATACTACACGTACTAAACGCGTATGTGTAATTCTGTTGAGACATTACAAAGTTAAAATGGAATACAGAAGCTCGATCATGATATCTAAAAACATTCCTTTTTTGGTATATACACTAAGAAATACAATACTTTACCATTTGAAGTTGGCCCAACGGAAAGGCCTTGTCGCGTTGCGATCTCTTCCAGACAACTTTACGTATTTCGAAATAAAGTTAAGAAATGTGAAAGTGTTGAATAATAATGTATACACAGAATAAAAGGTGTACATCAATCATTCATACGTATTTTTAGTTTAGCCATTTTTTTATATAAAATATATGACGCATTATCAATGATAAGTCGAAAACATTAAAGATGACATGTATATACGACTGGTTATTAATGCGTCCAATGATCATTGAACGATGGTAGCTAAATTCTATCCGCTTTCGTAAGACTGTTTCTGGATTCTTCTAGTCCAACTTAATTAACAAATTGATATTAAATAACAAAACATTAGTTCATTTACATTTAAGAAAATAAAACAAATAAATTTGGTTTTTCGTTTTATTCATAATAATTAGGTAATACTAAAACTGAATACTCAAATTGAAGTTCGTGTAGAAAGTTCGTTCAGTTAGGCATGCGTAAAATAATCTGGCGTTTTCTTTTCGATTCATAATTAAATTACGAATCTTTATGTATATTTTTAGTTACTTTTTGCATAAGTTGAACAATTTGTCCTTATTTGTAGTATTATTCTATATACGTTTGTTTCAATAATTTGTTTGTTGCCTCTCAGTTAACGGCAAGGACAATATCATCATTAGAAGTGTTTTGTTTCACTATCAATTTGTATAAGTAAAAATATTTTATTGAGATTAATCCAGATGTTCTGTACATTATTATATTTCCTTAGAAAAAACTGTTGTTCTCCATATTACCTTTGCTTTTCGGGAATACTAGCTATTGTATCAGTATTGTTATCTGATTTTTAGTTATTAATTTATATTTCCAGAAGCTACGTTAATGGCAGCTCAATTATTGTTTTCCATATTATCAATTCTTATGGAAATAAATTGTTAGCTCTCGAATTAGCATCGTTGACTCATTTTTTAATTTATTAATGTCTATTATTGGAAGTGACACGGTAGCCACTCGATTGTTATTCTCCATATAAAATTGATAAATGATAAATTTGTATAAAATGTCATTATGACAGTATAAACTTTTTTCTTTAACTTGTCTTGAACGTCTTATTTAGCTTGACCAGAAGTAATAGTTATTAGGTATTCGTGTTTTCTTTAAAAATTGTTATCTCTAAAACTAAGTTTTCCCGGTTTTGTTTTTATTAGTTATTTTATAAATAGGTTAATGTGCACGAAGATATTCAGCGTACCACCATCACGGATCAGTCGTACCAAGACTGAGGCGAACAGCAGTGGCCATTTGACTTCCCACTCAACGCCGCTTAATGTGCCATTGCTAAAAGAGGAGGGAGTTTCACTAAGTTTTTCCATGGATAGAGGAGATTCTGGTAAGTGGAGATATTTTCTGATCTTTTTGCAGAAATTTGTAAATGTATAGAATTTGAAGTACCCAATCGTTTGTAGCATAAAAAATCAATTAAACTATTTGAAATAAATCTGTTACTACCTGACAGCAAAGTGATGTAATTTATTACTTGAAACATGATCGCCTTTTTTAAAGCTATTTATGTCCGTACCATGTGATTATCACACTAGCTATTCTAATTTTAAATATAAATTAATCCAGATTTAATTTTTCTAGTAATTAATATAAATTCAAGTGGAATTGATTCACGAAAGAATGAATTTTGTAATACGTTACATTATGTTATAATTGTAATTCTTTCTCGATTGTTCTTAATTTCATTAATTTATTCAGCGGTTCCATAATATAGATACGGTACGAGCTCATGGATTATGGCTTACAGAACGCGAATCACTTTGGATGAGGCCTAGCAACCAGCTAGCAACTAAGTATCTTTGGGATAATAAGCTTATCACAGTTGGGTATATTTACGTGAGTTGGTTAATAGGTACAGATTTTCAGAAACACAGTACAGAAAGTCAAATAGTATGATTTCAAAATTAACATTACAAGTAAATTAACTAACCAGCCATTATAAATATGGTTAATTAAGACCATCACATGCCTTATAAGTAAGGAATACGAATAAACGTATCTCACTTATTTATTTGCAACGCGACAACGTTTCGTCACGATTTCGTTTATTTGGAATCACGTGATAAATTGGTTATAACGTTATAACCGTTCTGTGCTTTGAAGTGTTGGCTAATATTTTTATGAACATTTTTTACAGGTGACTGAACGTATGAAATCTTTATTTATGACCTTCTCGTTCGTTGCGTTTATTTAAATTTTCAACGAAGACGCGTTCGTTAAAAAATTAATACTTTTCATCAGTTACCTTCACTTGTTATTAGAATTCTTTCTGAAATTAATTTTGTTGAAAGATATATGCATGTGTATTTTTGAAAACAAAGTTTTTTTTTCTTCTACGTTAAATTTAATATTCAAAGATTTAATGAAAAAGTTTTATGAGATATTTTTATATCACGAGTGTTCGAACAGACATTACGTTCTGATCCGTGGTTTATCGTTGGTGGTTAATGGGTTTAAAATTTACAAAAACTGTATGCAAAATATGTTAATAAACGTTTCCCATTAATTTTTGATATATAACTTACAATATTTTTAACATTGTATTGAAAAAAAAATATGGAGGATTGTATTATTTCATTTTCTGATATTTGATTGATATATTTTATAAAATTGTCGATGTTCAAATTATATTTTATGAATTAATCAATTATCGTATGCATTACTCGATTTACAGTTGACTTAATAATTCATTAGAGGTGATATAGCTATTATGTCTAAGCACGGTAAATTATTAATTAATAATTTTTATATAAAAAATTAAGCTTATAAAATTATTATTGGTCCTCTGTTTTTAATGATCACGGCAGAAAGAGCACGATAAATGACAAGCAAATTCAGCGCCAGTATCGTGTCCCCTTTCTAACCCTTCCTAAACATATTGCACCAGTTTTAAGCTTTGGTTAGTGCAAGATTTTATTGGTCTAAATCCAGCACGCTCTGGAGTTATCTTTGAATCAATTGAGAATGTAAGTTAATAGTAGTTTTCAAAGAATGTATGACACAAAACATAATTTAGGTATCACAGGCGCTTGTAAATAAGACGTAAAAGGTTTTACTTGGCGACGGTTTCGAATGTTCTACTTAGGTTGCTTTTTAGGTTACATGTTTCGTTTTTGAAATTATAATTTTTAATTTTTTTTTACATTTTGTTTCTATCAAATTAATCGTTCAAAAACATACCTTTATGAAATTTAAAGGACTGTCTTTGGTTTATTTGATACAAAAAGGCACTTGAAACAAATTTAATATAATACGAAGCACTTATTTTCATGATCATTAAGTCGAACCTTCGTCCTTTATGCATTAGTTTCATTGAACATACATCGATTAGTGCGGACCTTGACTCCATTGACCTATACAAACCTGAACACTCACGTGATCAATACGAAAGTTTATTCAACTTGCATTAAATCCTTGGTATCTTTTGTATTAAAATATAAAGCTGAAGTTTCATTGTTCAAATTTTCTGATCTCACTACTTGTCTTTAACTGATACTGATTTGTTCAAGATAAGGTTTTTTATTTATATATTATCATATAACACGTCAATTTAAGACTTTATTCTGACTTGGGAGGGAAAAATCACGAGATATGATATGATTTACTAATCAGTTTAAGATCTTGACAACAACCAAATTTCAATAACATTTTCCCAATGATGTTTTCATTTTTATAGCTAGTTATATGTTACGTTCATACTAGAAGTTAAAAATCTGTATCCATTTCTGACATTGATAAGCTCGGTATGTGTCTTGTTGGTTGGGTCAACAAGTACTTTCGCTTGTCAAACTCATTCGCTAGCTGGTTGCTAGGCAACGTCGTCCAAAGTGATTGTCCGTAAGGGTGACAGAATCTATGGGCTTATAACATACTAGCAGTTGCTTGCGGCTGTGCCCGCGTACATTTTGGAATTTCAGCTAAATATATCTATTAGCGAAATTGTGATCTTTCCAGGATTTTAAGGGATGATTTTGAAATTCCGGTATACATATACTTAATTATTCTCCCTAAGTAATGTTTGTGCCGAATTTAAGGATTAATATAATATTATTACATTTTTTGAAGTTGTAGCATGACTAGCGGAGAGATAAACAATAAATATTTTTATATTAATTTCATCGAAAAAAATCAAATGTCAACATGTTTATGATGACTCGTGGATAAATAAGATAACGATGTTAATATATACTTTTTGTTACGCGTTATCGTTTTTGATAAAGAGTAATAAAATTAAGTTGGTTTAGAAACTGGTTATGATCATATGATACATAGCCATTATGATACTACCGTAAACAAAATATACTTCCCTTGAATTTATATCTTTCTTACAATACTTATTATTAATAAACAAGATAAGAACTTCTTGGAAAAAGTATCCAATTTTGAGAGCCAAAAATAATCTTAAAAACATTCTATTGCATATACAGATTTTGTATATTTTCGGGAATGTGACATTGATGCATTGTTTTAGGATTCTACGGCGAACAATCACCATACAGCAGCGTGGGATCCACGTATGATTACTTCTCAATGTTCGATACTTGGGACGTGAATGCAACTGACGAATACTGCTTCTATAGTAAGTATTAATTTGAAACTAATTTGGAATTAAATAGGGTTTGTTTTAATTTTGTAATGAATGTAAAATTTACAAAAAAATTGGAGACTAAAGGTGCCAAGTAGGAATAGCAGAATTTAAGGTTCGAAAGTTGTAACTATATAAGTTGTATGTATTATTAAGGTAATTTTATTTTTGAGCACATATTCTTATGTGACTCAGTAACAGCAATAGATGGACCTTAGCAACATTTGAAATGCATAAATTTGCGAAATCTAAGCTAGAAAAAACCATAAAAACCACGCTATTAATCGCAGCTGGTAGTGAAGTACTTTCTAGAGCCTGGACACTTGGTACGATCTCGGAGAGAGCAATTACGTTAATGTACTAAACTCTTGTACCGTTGAATTAAATCGCACACTTAACAAACAATCCCAATATTTAATTATCTCTAACATCATTATCATATGAATAGGCGTATTTCTATACCAGCTCTGATAGATCTTTCTAGAAAATCTCCTTTAGACAAACAATCTAATCAATCTTCCCAAAAATTATATTACAAAAAGATCAATATTACATTAAAAGGCGTATTTCTATACCAGCTTCTTGTGGTTGTAAGTTGAGCTCCAGTAACGGCAGCTACCAGAACTTTACAGGAAATCCCCATATAGACAAAAAAATCCCTTATAATTTTCTTCTTAGAATTGCTTTTACTCAAACATCAATATTATATTAATAGGCGTGTTTCTATACCAGCTCCTTGTGGTCGCAAGTTGAGCTGCTCCAGTAACGGCAGTTGGCAGAGAAGAACTTTCCAGAGCATGGCCACTAAATTCGATCTCGGGGAGAGCAATTATTTGAATGTTCCAACTTCGAGTACCGTGTCGAGTGTGGATTCGCAGGTATTGTTATAGTTTTTGTATTAATACATTTTTTTAATGATTTAGCAAGGAAACGAGCAGACAGGTCACGCGATGTTAAGTGATTACAGTCGTCCATGAACATTTGAAGCACAGAGGAGCTACAAATGCCAGATTAAAAAGGATTAAGGGACGAATGGGAATAGGAAATAAGTCTAAGGATTTCTTAACAAAAGGGCTGAATTTAATTCAAAGTAGAAGCAAGTTATATACGGTCGCGGGTTCAATCCCCGCTCACGGCAAACGTGTGTATTGGCCATTCAGATGTTTGTCGTGGTCTGGTTTGTGTTAGTGTTATGAGTGTTTCCGGACCCCCGACACAAGGTCATGAGATCTTAATGGGGGCCGTTGAGTGTGATGCGTTATTTATTTATTTATTTATATCCATTTGAATGTTCGTTCACGATTTCTTTGTGTGGCAACAAAATATTTTTTTTGTTACAGTTTAAATTTTGATTTTTGTTAGTTCTCCAAGTTCTTTTTTATAATTTATTGATTAGACAAATAAAAAAATATTTATGACGTATTGGAACGGAGCTGTAACAATTTTGTTATAACACCGTTTGAAGTATAAACAGATACCGCTAGTACATACTACTACAATGTATAAACAAAGTTTTAACATTCCTCTAGGTCTTGGCAACGACTTCATACATTTTAGTAATACAAACAATGTAACTTTTTAAACCCAATTGAATTATTTTTAATATATCAAATGTCTTTATGGTAACTTCCTTATTTCGAGATTCGAAGAGATTTTTTAAAGCTTATTATTTTAGTTATTTATAGTATTTTGCTTAAAAATGCACTTAATAATTGTTTTCGTTGAAAAATATAACCGGCTTCAAAAAATTGTTGTTATATACATTGACATACAATCGCAGCGATAGAGGGTCATTAGCTGTTAATTATCAAAGAGCTTCTTAATCCGATCTCAATATAATATATACTGTATATCTTTCTTAATAAATGCGCAATTAAATAGCAAAAAACCCATACAAAGCAGATCAGTAGTTTTCGAGAAAAACGCGGTCATACAAATTTACGTACATACACACATACCCTATGTATGTGTGTGTGTGTGTGTGTATGTGTGTATGTATGTTCAATACAGAACGTTTTATTGACAGTTTTATTCAATCGCGCGTTTTGATTCGTATAAAATGCACGTACTTCATAAATAACATAGGATCTCGTAGTTTATTAACAGCACATTATTCTTCCGCTAAAACATATATCTGAAGGTTTATTTACAATTTTATCGCTATCAATCCGCGTGACAAATCACATGAGTGACCGGCACGTCGGTCATGTGATGCGATATCGCAAATAGAGATAATTACTATAATTATGTCATGAAACTGTTATTTAAGTACAACATATTATTATTTTGCTGTTTTTAGCTGCTGTTTTTTTAATTGACGGTTTTGTGATGCGTTTAATTCGGAGTATAGGCGTGTTATATCTTTTTATGGCTCTTGTTTGGTTACAAACTTTCCATAAATTATTCTTTATAATTGTTTTCGTAGAAAAATATAGTCGATTTGAAACATAATTTGACATATGTTATAGTTTACTTGACCGGTTAATAGTACTTTTGACTGCAAAAACAGTACTTAAAGATTGTAGTAATCACAAGTCATGCCCGAAGATCTTTATCTGATCTTAATATATTAAGAAGTAAGAGCTACCTTGTTAAATATACATTTAAATAGAGAAATTATCCAAATCGGATCAGCACTCTTTGAGAAAATCGCGGCCATGCAAACTTTATGACATATGTACAATACATACTTAACAATTTCATAAATAAAATAATAATAATAATAATAGAGTCTCTTTTAAAGAAGGAAATACATTTTAAAAATATCATCTAATATTAGTTGCGGGAAAGCTAAAACGGCAATGAAAGATTATAGGAAATTATAGTGATTAATAAGAAGAAATTTGCTAGAAATCACAGCAGGTTGATAGACAGTAATTCTATAAATATTGCAATAGTTTCTACATGTCGCAATAACAGTGCGTTGCGAGCAATGTGTTTTGTTAGTCGCGCAAACTTTTTCATTTCAAATTCAAACACAAATGTGAAATCCATAATTGCTTCCGATTCTGTTTGCTTTATTTGTATCTAAATATTATAACAGAAAGTAGTAAGAGAGATCACTAAAAATTATTATAAATCTTTCAACATTACGTATTTCCAAATCATTAAGAGTACTTCGACTATAATTGGACCGCTTTTTTACCAATTTGACTACCAAGAGGTTTTCTGTATAAAGCATCCTAGTGTGCTGTTTTGTATGAATTAGATTCAATACTTTAAAAACCTAAGAAACGTACTTCGGTAACTATGCATTAAAATTATTATTTAATAGAATGAATATAAAGATAACCTCTAAAAGTAAGTTATTGTAAAATATTTTGTAATTATAATTTCCGAAATGTTCACATCATGTATACAAAACAGTTGTTTCATTCATAACAATTTCAATAAGTATGTCGTCTCGAAATAGCACGTATCATTACGTTAGACGATTATACAATATTCTACTCGAGTACATTAACTACGAATAAGTACGTACAATTATTACAGAATCAATCTAGGAAAGGCTAGTTTTGTGTCTATGTAACATGTCGTATTCTTAAACTAGATATTTATTACATTTTTACCAATTACCAATAATATAAAAAAATGTAGTATTAACAAACATAAAGAAATAATTCTATTAAAAATGAAAAGATGACTTAAAAAGAAATATATTAAGCCTAAGTAACTAGCGATGTCACAGAAGGTTCCCAAATAACTGGCAGCATTACCTCTTTGAATGACCAGACTGATATGCTGGCCAAGGTAGCCGCCAGTCCTTCGGTCACATGTAGTTTCGACGCAGCGCGAAGATAGCTCTTTGTAAAACTTAATTTATTAATAAATTAAAATTAAACATAAATAAATTTTGCCCTCAATTTTAGTTATAAATTGTGTTTTATGAGACTGAACGTCCATTTCCATGAATAATTAATGAACTTAAACAATTTCCATGCAATGTTTAATTTAATTGATATTTGCCATCATTATAAGTTCAAGTCTATGGCTCCGTGCGAGAGGATATGTTTAAAGGGAAAATATAGAAGGATCAAAAAATCATATTTTATTTCTTTGACACCATTGCGTCCCTTATGTTTACTATTTTTAAGCGACCTGCTGTCCAATTTTGGGACTTTTGGTACAATAAAATATTCTCCAAAAAAAAAAGTTACGATTTCTTAGTCATGTAGCAATGCAAATATGAGAGTTACCGATGTTTAATAAAGCCAATGTCTACGTATGTTGATTTTCTTTAATCTGTCGCTATGTGTGGCCTCGTTTACTCTATTTACAGATGTATTAAATTGCCCTCGATTCTCACAATTGTGATATTAATCCTTGGAACATGTGACACTACAGTTAGCTCATGCGTTCTTAACTGAAATCTTTTCATATTTTTTATTCGTATTGTAAAAAACATAAGAATTAGATATTTTGGGTATACTTTTCATAATGTTAATAGCAGCATTCCAATACAAAATAGGAATATTTACGCAATATGCAAAGTTCCTTGATTATATATAACTGTAAATTTATAATTAGGAGATATCTTTTCGTAATCTTATACAGTGAGGTAGGCCCCTAAAGTCTGTTTATGTATGAAAAAGGATTTCGACGATTTTGTTTAACATAGTAGTGGTTCTACACTTTCCTGTTATGAGATAGAATCCGCTCTCAGTAGTAAAAAATGTTTTACTAATAAAAAAAACAGGTTTTTTTAAGCAAAAGAGATGCTATTACTTCAATAATATATTTCAATCGAAACTTTTAGTTATATATCATGGAAATGTGTACCTTTTACTGCGATTGGATCAAATGTATCTTTTTAGATATTTAGTTAGTAGTATGTTTTTCTTGTTTAGACATATAGCAACAGTTCGACCAGCGGTACATCGGATAGTTTAGCGAGTTCAACGTCTGTCGCGTCGAGGCGAGGAAAGCTTGGACTAGCGTTGCTCATCACGGTGGCTGAATCCACGGATATGTAAGAAAACTTTATATATGATACGAATTATAATAATTTTATATGTTATTTTACAAAAAAAAAGATCTTTCCTTATAAATGGGAAAATTGGTAAACGTTCTAAAACGTTATCTTAACATCTTCTTTTGTTTAGAATAGAAAAACAGATTATCGATCATTACTACATATTTACATGTTCCAAATTCACTGAAATTTGACTATTTTTGTACCGTTTCTCTAATTTTATTAAGATCATAAGGAAGTCATTGAGTGACCTCTATTTACCAATTGTAAAGAAACATTCGTCTGATTTCATTGTCTAAGCAATTTAGTTGTAATGTCGACTTTGATTCACGTTGATTTACTCTTCATAATAAAATTTTCTTAAAACAATACCTAACGTTAACAATGATATCACGCGCGAAGTTTTATTACTACTAAAATATCTTCAAATAGACTAAAAATTCTATGTTTAATTTTTAGAATCGATACGCCTACTGTTTATTACATCACGTGTTTTGGTGATAGGTCCGAATTTAAAAGAGAAAATTTGTCTGAAATCAAAACAATACAATTTTATGTGACGTAATTTTATGTAAACAAAATGTTTGGTTGTGGAACCTTGGAATATCACTTTAAAATGGGACATACTAATTCGTGTTTTCGTACTAATATTATAAATGCGAAAGTCACACTGTTTGTCTGATATGTTTTGCGATTTAAACTTTGTTTTGTATGAAGGTATGTGTACTAGAAGGATTAGCTTGTAAAGGAAGGGATTTAACAAAATACTAGCTATAAAATAAAAGGAGATGGTAGATGAAATAGACATTTTGATATACTTTGTAACGTTTTAAACTATAAACATTAATTTTATGAGTACATTTCCGTATTGGACAAACGTTAGTAATAAATAAGGTGCATTAGTTTAATGTTTATTAACATTGGCTAAGATAAGATCTTATTCTGGGAAAGGTTAATCCCTCTACAATCTCAGTGCGCTTGTTTATGTCATGAATTAATTTCTAACTGCGAGCGTAACACGGCCTAAGTAAGATTTGTTCTAAAAGGTTCCCCTTGTTAAATATGTATATTTCTTCAAATTCAAATTGACCTTACATTACTCACTTTCATTATCTACAATAGCGGGTGAGTGATGGTAATTACATATTTTGGAGGAAACTAATACCATTGACATATTTTCGTTAAATTTACTCAAGTTCTGTTCGCGTTAGCAGAAAAAAAATCCCAACATATTGAGAGAAGTATGTTGACTTTGGCTCGGTCAAGCAAATATTTCCATCTGCATATGTCTCTAGCATTTTCTGTCAAGCTTCTCACTACTACCTCCATTCAACCCAAACCTCCCCTTGATAGACTCATACTAACACGAAATTTGGGTCTGCCAGGAGGTCTTACACCATTAGGTATGTCTCTTAGGAGACGCTTTCCATAGTTGAGCAGGCCAGCGGAGATTACCAACCGCGAGGAACTTTACAACATTTGAAACGCGTATATTAATTATTTTTACCATCCCGAATACCTTCCAGATATTGTGATTACTGGAAGACAGGGGAATTTAGATCCATTTAAAATAGTTTTACTTTCCAATTCAATGTGTCTTTATTGTTTCTTAGGGATCTCGTCCGTCGCTGTATGGAACACTCGCCCCAATTGCAAGCGTTGGTCTGCCGGCTTCGTCTCGCGACATTAGCGGCTGGAACTGGGAATGCCTTTGTATCGACACTCCATAAGGCCACCGGAGATGCTGCTAGATGGTGAGAACAATGATTTTTTAAATACAAGTTTTAAAGAGTAATGGTCTCTGATGTTTGTGTGCTTATATATGTTATGCTCTCGTAAACAAATCTGTATCATATATGTCGTAAGTAGTTATGTAATCTGTCAAAGCTAGGGATCTAACGGTAAATTCTTCAAGATGTAAAGCAATAACAAACAATTTATGTATGTAAATATTTATGAAAGTCTGAGGTGAAACTTATAAGTGTAATTCTGGGCTAAAAAGTATTATAATTACAAAAAAAAAACGTTTTATGATATCAACGGTTTTGACTAATTTCGGCATTACATTTGCAAGTATGTATCTCGTATGATGATGGATTTTTTTTATTTAAGTCATTCCGAACACCTATTGGTTGTTTTTTTTAAAAATCTTTTTTGATTGTATGATTTACATACACTATTTAGACCAAACGTTACGAAAAACGAAAACAGCGCGAATTTCATAGGAGACTTGGAAAAATTGAAATAGCCTATTCTGGACGCCATAATATGAAAAAAAAATGAAAATCGACGAACTACCTATAGTATTTTACCGTTGAATAGATATTTAGAAATCAGTTTTTAGGTTTTCATACAATCAGAATTATCTTAGAATCAATCAGATTTACGATTCTCACTTACAGGTAGAACTGATATCGATATGGTATTGCTAACTTCAGATTGTTTTGTTACACAGTCGGGTTTCTGATTTTTTAAATTATATATCTTGTTTGAATATTTTTTAAAACTAGAATATGACAGACGGCATTTACTTTGTCTATCATCGCAGGATTGACGTTAATATAAATGTGAAAGTGACTTTTTCCGTTTGTCATGCTTTCACGCCTAAGAGGCCTTGTGTTTTGAACTGATCATGATTATATTTTATGAGCACGTAGTATATAGAACATATGTTGTACAACATTGTTTCTATTGTTTATTTTTTATTTCAATTAATATTAATATAATATTGTTTATTTCAATTAATCACTATCACTGTTATGGGAGAGCGTGAACTCCTGATACAGGTATTATACTTACTAGGAGTTCTCAGCACCTTAATGTAATTTGAATTTTTATTAAGCGAAATAAACTTATTATTATTATTATCGTTAGTATAAAAAGCTACAAACAAAAATTCGCAAAAGTAACAATTATTTTATGATAAACTAGTCGTCCCTTGCGGTTTCATTCGCATTTATGGTTACTGCTTTGCTTCTTGGAGTCGTAGCGTGATGCTCTGCTCAATAAATCGATACCTCCCACGTAAGTTATTGTAAGCCACAAAATTGCCGTTATCGTTTTTACTGAATACTACACGAATTTGCATTGCTTAATGCATTCAAAGTCAAAAAATACCAAATATCTTTTTTTTTCAAGGAAAGTTACAACAAAATACGCCTAAAAAGGCGTATTTTGTTGTAACTTTCAAACTAAAACGGATTAAAAGTGCTCTACGGTAAAATTGTAATTTTGGGGTTACAACAACTTACGTGGGAGGTATCGAAATAAACTATGTATCACAAAAGTAATTTTTCAATTCGAACCAGTAGTTCTTGAGATTATCGCGTTCAAACGAACAAACTCATCAACTTTATAATATTAGTATAAATGTTCTGAAAAAAAAAACATTATAATAATAGAGATTAATATTAGTAAAAGGCAATTTAGTATTAGGAATTTTACCACATAATTTCAAAGAATATTTATTTGGTTGCTATTCATTCAAGCACAGTAATTCTATTTGTGCCATATAATTTATTCGATATCCATCACGTGGTCGATTAAGACGTCTCATTTGTTTAACAAATGACCGATGAGCTTAAATTGTTGACGGCGTCGATTGTTGTCTCGACTCGTAGTTATAATGATCTGGACGTTCGCCAAATTAAATTGTCTGTTTGTTTGTTGAACGAAAATTTTATTGTCACGTCCTATTGTCGTTAATCATTTACGAAAACTTTTTTGAACGTTTACGTAACGATAGTACATTTGTTAACGATAAAACGAATGACGGGTACTATGCTTTTTTCTTCTGATCTATTAATTTGGTCGCGTGATTTCGTTAGATTTAATGGTGTTCGCAGAAGTTTCGAGAACGTAGCGACGCTTACTTATTTCTTTTCATGTTTTTCATAACGGTTCTTATTTACGGACCTTGGCCTGTTTTATTTGAGGAATATTTTAAATAGTCTGTATTCGGATCCGTATCCGCGGATATACATTTTCAAAGATCACATCCCTGTAACAGACGACTGAGACGAAAACAATAATGTTTTAATGCCTCTGTCTGTTATTTTTTTTTATAGAAAATAGGTAGCAAATGAGTACGATGTTAAATGTTTACATCCGCCCAGAAAAGCGATGCCAGCTAAAAAAATATATATAAATGAAAGAAAGAGATAGAAAGATAATAGGGAATAGGAAGTGAGGGGGGGATATGGTTAGGATTCCGGCTCTCTCATTCACCTACGAAACGCAGATATATGAGATCCTTCTGTGCTCATGAGGTATTGCCCTGGTCGAGCTAGCTCGTATACAAACTCCAGTCGTTAGGCAAGTGTTATTTATTTATTTTGTATTGCACACCAATACAAAGTACTCATAAATAGTGAAAATAAAGGTTGAAGGTTGCGTTAGGGGCACACGGTCTTAGCGCTAAAACAGCGTCCTCTTCCAGTCAATCTTTGGGCAGAGGACTAGTCATAGAATGTCGGAAAAGGGTGCAATACTAATATCGATAATTGGACACTGATAAGCAATACTGTGTCAACCCACACGGACTTCATTTTGAGAAAATGGCGTCAAAGATGTCAAAGTTATTATGATTACATTTGTTTGAAGACGTATAGATCTATCTACTCTTTTCTATTTTGATAAAAGGTATTATAAATTTAAAGCAGATTGGTATAATAAAAAGATTAACTAATAGGTTTTTCTAATCAATGAAATCATTGCATATTACAAATATTAAGTACACTTCTATTTTCGAAATATTCAATTAAGACATTTTTTTCCGTACTTATTTAGTTTAGATGGCTTGAAAATTTTTTCAATAGCGTTAAATACGTGACGCATTTTCAGAATACGTTTACAAATTTGACTTTTTGTGGGTTGCTACATTATTGCTTATCAGCATCTAATTATGAAAGCATATAATTAAAGCATTTACAAATTTGTTAGTGTGTGTCAGAGTCACTTTCTAACTTCCAGGTTATCAGACCTAATGTGCGGTCCACGCTTGCAGCCCGCGTGGCTGGGGCTGGTCACCAGCGAGCCTCGTTCAGCGAACAGGATAGCGGATACGTTGCTCGCCGATTTGTGTTCCGTACTCGCTGTGGGCGACACGAAGAATACCAATTTGTAAGTCTTTGGATGTTTTTTAAACTAGCATAACCCCGCAATTTCACCTGCATTAATTTATTAATTTATATAATGTTCATGTTCATGTAATTGGATGCTGATAAGCAATAATGTGTCAACCCGCATAAACTCCAATTCGGAGATATTGATGTATTCTGATACTGCATCACCTATTCACCATAATTTAAAAAAAAAATTAAGTAATTTAAACTGAATAAGTACAGAAAAAAATTCTTGATTGATGTCTCGAATTTCAAGTGAGCTCCATATTTTGCAATTTATACAATAATCTAAAATATTTTAAAAACTTTTTATCAGATAATATATTAAGTATATCAATGTACTTTAAATTAATTATACCTTTTATTAACATAGAAAAGAAAAGATGGATATATACTTTCTGAAACATATTTGTTAAGAACATGACATTGACATGTTTAGACGGCATTTTCTCGAAATGAAGTCCGGGTGGCTTGACACAGTATTGCTTATCAGCGTCCAATTATGGTCAAAGCATGATTACTTAAACGTGGTATATGTTATACATTATATAATATAATAAACATATTAAAAAACGCATCTAAGCATCTTAACAAAAAATATCATATTTTGTATTGATTACGAAAACGACAACTGGGCATTGACTTCAGTAAAATCACGATTTTCTATAAAGAAATTTCTATTTTAAAAAGACATGTTATTTTTAGAGTCACACTGAATAACTAGAAATTCCTCTCTTAAAGCGATAGAAAAAGTATCTAATATTTCAGACGTAGACTCGTGATGTGGGCAGGTGTTGATAATATCTCGTTCATTTTAATATCTAGAATAAAACGCTATTATTCAGCGATATATCTACCAACTAGCTGTCCCTTGCGGTTTATGGTTACTGCTTCGCTCCTATGAGTCGTAGCGTGATATAATATAGCCTACAGTCTTCCTCAATAAACTATTTGACTCAAAAACTTTCAATTCGAACCAGTAGTTCCTGAGATTAGCCCGATCAAACAAACAAACACTTCAGCTTCAAATTATATTAGTATAGATTTCTTACCACGAGAGCGAAATCGAAATGGAATTATTAATTTTCGTTTAGCTTTTGTCAAATATGTTTTAGGTTAGCTATATACCGAACAAAGATTTTGATAAACGATGTTTGAATTTATAGAATTTTAAAAATATTTTAAGTAACAGCTTTATGATTTCAAATGAAATATAATGTCATGAATTCTATAAATAGAATGTGCCACAAAATCTTAAAACATTTTTGTTTTCACTGTATCTTTCAAGTCTAAATGTTGAAAGAAATACTATTTTAAGACGTACTCGATAAGTGTTCAATAATATAATTGTTTTCTTACATTCACATCTTTACCATCTTATTGGTGCTAATAAATCTCTTAAAGGCAGCTTTAAAATTGTTTATTTCATACATTAGCGTGTTCCGATTGAAGTTCTTATTTATACATTCAATACAATTGTGTGACCAGTGATATTGTAAATATTGTTGAATAATTTAAATGTCTAATTGTTAGAACGTTTTAAAATATATTATGATGTAAAATCATATGTTATGTATAAATATACAAAGTATTATAGAATATACAAGTAAAAAAAAATTGATATGTGAGAAATTCTAAAGTAAAAATTCAGCATATTTAGGTTATAGTTATTTATTTATACGAAGCAAAAAAATAAATGAAATCTCTGTAAAAGTATAGATAAAGTAGATATCGTGTACTGTCAATAACCTGAAACAGATTAAGAATTAGTAATTTTAATTGATATATGATACGCATTATCACAATAATCCATTCTTTAAATATTATTGTTATATACAAATAATACTCCAATAGACAACTTTTTCACCCCTGACCCAGAAAGAGGGGTCTGAGTTTAATCTCAGTCTGAGGCATAGCTCTCTAACGAATAGACCAATTTTGATATGGTTCTTTTTTGTTTAAAAGCAGATATTATTTGTATCCGGATTTTTTAAATATTCAATTTTTATCTTAAAATAGTGTGAGTTTATGTAATGGGATATTTAAGCCTACTTCGACATTTTAATCGTCATTTAATAGCTCATAATTAATCGGCTGTAAGCAAGATATCTCGCTGGCATTTCGTTGGCCAGCATCCAACATCTCCGGTATGTGACGAGAACTTCAAATAAAAAAAGAATCTTGTGTCTTTGTACCTTTCGTCCGATAATTACAGACACGTGTGAATAAAGTCAGTGTCAAGTGCAACTTTTCTTATTTTCAACGGTCGATGTTTGCGCGACTATTTTTATATGTCATGTTTACGCGTCTTTCACGTGATCTCTTTCAATGGATCGTCGTTTACAAATTGTGTAAATTTGTTGTGTAACTAATACGTGGGCGTGCAGTCGGTCCGTCAATGTTCCATTTGGAGCCAAGATACACCTATGAGGGAGAGAGATTTAGGTTTTTATTTGCCTAACTACTCTGTTTTAGGTTGGCACATATTGTAATAAATTTCTTGCAAATCATCCAATTTTAAAAATTTTAGAATTATTTTTTAATGGTGACTTCGTACACTATTGAGCATATTATTTTTACCTCTACATATAGGTTATACTAAGTGCACTGAAATTAAAATACGTAAGTAATGTATACTCATAAGTCGTATATTTATTTTACTGCGATATAAAAGTCTCATAGCGCTTATGAGGATTTTCATAAAGCTGCCATAGAATGGTGCCAAATGACAAGATATTAACCCTGAAACCCATGCTAAAACGAATTTATGAAATAAAACAAGTATTAACGTTAATATTTTTTGTTCCAGTTTTATCAGCACACTCCTTACCTACGTTCTTACACATCACCTTGGATGGGTGTCTACGGTCAGTCCTTACGATGCCATCGATCCACAAAAGTATTCTTCAGAACAAGTCAACCCTCGACGCCCATATAATGCGTTATGGGCACAATTAACAGATCTTTGTGGCAGCATCGGTTTCCCGCCTCGTTCTGCCAGAACTATCATCGCTGGCGCCAAGAACGAGCAGTTTATCAAGAGACTCCTTGCCGTGTTAACATACTTCGTACGTTGTGGAGACGTCAGAAAAAACGATTACAAATATCAAGAATGTTTGCTCAATGACCCGAAGATTGTGAATGTGAATCAACATAACGCAGACTTAGCGAGGACCGCGAAACGTGTGGATGTGAAAGAGTGTAGTGTCGAAAATAGTTTAAAAGTGCCTTCGTTGAGTAGAAGTAGTGGTGTCAGTGTCAGTACGTTAGTATCGAGCGATGTTAGCTTAAAGAAGTCGACGACGCTTATAGATTTGAATCAAAAGCTCTCTAGTTCAGACTTCGCGACGGATGGCGGCAGTAGCGGTGAGAGTCAGAGTAAACCTTTAAGGAGATATCCGACGATGATGGTTTCGTTGAAGGACTCGTCTGACTCGAGCCCGAACTTATCGGCTTCGGAGGAATGTGAAGGGAAGAAGGTCGTGTTCGTGCTCGGCGATGACGATAAGTTGGTAGGACTGAAGAACAAATCCAACGGCAAAAAGAGCGTGAAGAAATCAGCCAAGTCCCAAGACGAACACGTCGACGTTAAAACTCCAAACAAACCTGAGATTTGTGTGAATGACTGCGATATGAATAAGTCATCGAGTTCGGAGAGCCCGTCGAAATGCTGCGGGCAGACACTTCAACATTCCAAACCAATAAAACATTCCGGTTTTAAGTTCGAGTTCGATAAGTACCCACAGATAGTCACTAATTATATGAAGAGCAAGAATTTAGAGATTCTAGATAGGCACTACATCGGTAAGCCGGGTAACCTGAAGCTGGAAAATTTCCAGTTCGATCCTACATTCGTACCTCCGATACAGGAAGATAGATGCGAGACGTGTTACAAGTGTCAGTTGATGGAGTCCATGTTGCAGACGCCTACTAACGCGTCAGAAATGGAGTATATGAACGACATCCCACGTCAGTCCGAACCGCAATACGCTAAGGAGACACTCGTAGAGAAAACAACCGACCACCGTGAAATGTCACCGAAAACGTTCGTTCGTAAAGTGAAAGAAAACACGGTGATCGTCAACGTTGAGAGAAAAATCGATGAATCGTCTGTCTCTAAAGTTTGTGCAGAGGAAGAAAGGGAGGGAATTAAGCCTGTTGATAGAAATAAAAGATTAGAAGTTAGGCAAGTGATAGAGTTTCCGTTAACTCATGTGTCTTCGAGTAAGCTTCAGACGCAAATGAGATCCGGCTATGAAGCTTCACTACTTGGTGGACTCACCAATCATTATGTACCTGATTTAGTTTTACAAGGTAAGTATGTTGTTTGTTTATTAATATTTTGGATATGCTATTAAAATAGAGGAATAATCATTCATTTAATTCATTGAAACTCGATATTAAGTGATCACCTCTGCCAATATATATTTGCAGCATGCATTTTTAAAAGTATGAGAGATGAAAGGGAATAGAGGAAAAGTTAGGCTTTTGGCTACCTCACTCATTGTACGATAAACATCTATATTAGGGTATCTAATTTAAGCGGCCCGTAAAGACAAATCTGTCATTATCATAATTGGACGCTGATAAGCAATAATGTGTCAACCCACACGGACTTCATTTTGAGAAAATGGCGTCTAAAGATGTCAAACCTATTCTTACTTAATATATTTTAAGACGTTTATATCCATCTTTTCTTTTATTTTTTTAAAAAGGTATAATGAATTAAAAGTAGATTGATATATTTAATATATTATCTAATAAAAAGTTTTTCTAATATTTCAGATTATTCTATAAATTGCAAAATATGGAACGCACTTGAAATCCGAACTAATTATTAAGACACTTCTTTCCGTTCTTATTTAGTTTATATTTTACCTGATTTTTTTTTAATAATGCTGAATAGTTGATGCAGTATCAAAATACATCAATATCTCCGAATTTGACTTTTTGTGGGTTGACACATTATTGCTTATCAACATCCAATTATACTAAGTCTATACAAACAAAATCACGAAATTCATATTTATTCCGTTAACTTATAAAGTAAATGGATTGTATCATTATTGACATGATCTATTTAATGTCTTTTCATATTTGTTTGTTCAAAACAAAATACATAAATAAATCGTCTATTCTTATCAGTCATTTGTGACGAGCCTTCGCAGTCACATGATAACCTAATATTTGTAATGTGACGGAATTTAAGTAAATAAAGGGACGCCTATTATTTGCTTCCGTTAAACAATAAATTCAATCGTCTGTATTTATATAAAACTAGCTGCCCCTCACGGTTTCATTCGCGTTTATAGGTACTGCTTCGGTCGTGATGTAATATAGCCTATAATCTTCCTCAATAAACGGGCTAACTAACGCAAAAATAATTTTTCAAATCAGTCTAGTAGTTTCAAAGTGAAACAAATAAACAATAAAATCATTCCTCTTTATAATGTTTGTGTAGATTAAATATTCCCCGCTGCTTTGTCTAGAAATGCCCGATTTTATAAAGTAAAAACATTTAAATAATGAACGATAATAACTTACTTTAAAAGCTTTAATTAAATGTAACTTGTTATTTTAATCTAGCTTCGATTAAGAAAAGATTTGTTTCGTTTGAATTGATATTGTATTTAAATGATTCAAATTATATTTATATATGTTTTGGTATGTGGAGTCTAATCAGTTTTTTTAATACTAAATTCATACAAATAGATAAAATTGAAATGTGTGTTTGTAATTTCAAATGAACAGTATTTTACTAAATGCATATAAAAGTATATACAACACTTACATCAAAAAATCTATTTTCAAAAATTTCTTTTTGTTCTGG
The DNA here is from genome assembly GCA_037950945.1 of Hypolimnas misippus. NCBI lineage: Eukaryota > Metazoa > Arthropoda > Insecta > Lepidoptera > Nymphalidae > Hypolimnas > Hypolimnas misippus. Next base: position 12,029,488 of record JBBEEQ010000012.1, on the reverse strand, counting down.
CTAATCTCTGAAATGGCTGCACCAATTTTGACCTTTCACTCATAGATAGCTAATGTTATAAGGAGGAATTTAGCTACTTTTAGTTAAGAAATTTTAATTCTTCACAAAGAAGTCGCGAGTCAACCAGCTACTAAATAAATAAAATTGAATGTTTTTTTTATGTCTGTTATAGGAACCGTCGCAAATCCTAGCTCTTGGGAAGCTGAACTCCGACGGGACCTGGACCTCACTTCGTACCTGAACAAGACACTGGATCCGCCGGTGCAATCCATCGCTATCGTGGGCGACACTAACACGTGGTATGTTACTTTTTATAATTAAGACATTAAAATGAAGCAACTGACTTAAAAAGCTTAATAAGTAATTTCGATTACTTGGATGTCAGATTTGTTAGAGCTATTCGATTTATGAACCAAACCACTGAATGGATTTTGATGAAACTTTTCTGGAACTAATCTGATACATTTTGATTAATCTAATACACTTTTTCGACTAAAAATTGTTTTCAAAACCTAATAAAATAAAGTTCGATCATAAATTACTTACTTTCTTATTAAAAATGTATAATTTTAATTAGTTTTAAATTTATGCTTAAATGGATATTTTTTGGATACAATTTTACAAGAAATGTTACAATTTATATATTTATACAAAACCTAAACTTTTTTCAATAACAAAGGGTTACAGTATTGATTCATGAAGATGGGTCAGTACTCAATAAGGAGAAATCTAAAATTATGAATGCTAGAGAAATTTGATGTTGAATAATATCACCGATTTTGAAGTTAAGAAATACTGTTATCCACGACTTGCAGAAAAACATACTGCTCGAGTATCGACCCTGGTAGTTCTTCAATGCAAATGTTTTTCTTGTCATTCATGAATCAACCCGTATTGCAAGAGATTAATAAAGTGTAAGCTAGATTTTCGCTTCAGCATAATAAATTGTATGTGGTACAGGGAAGTGCGGCTGGTGGGGCGCGAGTGTGGCTGCGGCGGACTTTCACCGCTAGTTGGCGGTATGTTGGACGCACTACCAGCCATGAGACTCGCACATATACCACCGCAACAGGTACAGAATATTCTTAGTTATCTTTTTTTTTACAGAATTCAATAGTCTTAAAAGGTTAATACATATAAGGCGAGAATTATATTTGTGAGTTTTATTCTCGTAATAGACATTAACTCAGCAACCTTATCTGACAATAGCAGTAAGAGTGTCAAAAATAAAGGACGGATAGTAAATTAATTTAGATGTAAAACAATGACAAGCTACTTACGTAAAGGAGATTGGGCGTTTTTGGTTTCACTTTTATACGCGTGTAGCCATTTAAGTAAATGTATAGTTAATATTTATTATTTTAAATGTTTTATAAATGAAATTTTTTCAAATCAATTGTAGGGTTTATATTTTCAATCTAATTAGTATTGTATTTGTAATATAATTCATTAAATAATTATGTCGTTTGTCACTATAGTGAAGTCTTTTTCTTAAAAAGAATCGATCGACTAACCAGCATTAGAAACTATACAAAAAATATATATACTACCTATAACTTTTAAAATATCATTTTAAAAGCGATTATTATTGCTTTTCTATAAATGTATTAGGAATTATTTATAATTAACCTATTTATGTATTTAAACCAAACAATAAAGATTTACCAATATATATAAATAAACCCAAAATAATATTAAATAATAGAACCATGTAAATATGTTCCTCGACGGTTACAAAGCGACATTGTTTTGACATATAACATAACCTCAATACTTTTTTTTCAATTTTGTTTTTTTTTTCAAAAACCCCACATAATATTAATTCGTATTTGACCTTGTTTTAAAGTAGATAAATCCTCCCTATTTACTTCCAATTTTCGCTGCTATACTGTGTTAAGAGTAACGCAACCGAGCGCCATAGTAATTTGCCCAATCTCCTTTTTGTAAAACTCTGAGAGCGTAACTTATAAGTGAATCTTCTTCACCTGAAAGAACTTACTGTTTTATTTATGTAAAAATTAACAATGCATTAAACGTTCTCCTTAATTGGAAAGGAGGCCTTTGCCCAGCAGTAGGACATTTACAGACTGTTATTTTTTTACTTTTACAGTTTACATAACGTTACATAGGTAATTGTTAACCGGCTTGTTTACAGAGCTGGTTTTATATCAGTTATGAAAGTAAAACACAGAGTAACTAGTAACAGACGTAATTTTCGCCTTATGCACATTTTGATGCTACTTAAGTATACGTTGTTATTAAATCGCATGCTTTCTCTGTTCATGACGTTACGATTTGGAATTAAAGCTTTAATTTATTTCCAATAGAGTACTGTTTCAGATTTAGGCCGTTAAGTTAGGATTTCGTTTAAAATTCATGATCCAAAGATATTCTCGCCCCTCACTCAGTCAAAAATAATTCTGCCAAAATCCATGAGCTTATAAAATATTTACCGTTATATAATATCATTGGTATATAAGCAATTACAAATACCTATCTCTTTTGCAGTGTCTCCTATACCTCGAAGGCAAACTCCGTGAATTCTGCGTGCTATCAAAAACGTTAGCGGATATGTTGATGTCGACTGATTTCTGCGATATCGCCACTCTAACGAAATCGCTAAATATCGACGTGAATGACGTCCCTCTCTTATTAGCCGTGGCGACAACTCATACTCCACAAGTAGCGAAGAGATACGGAATTAGTTATAGGTAGGAAAAAAGAATTATTTGGGAGATTATTATTATTATTTATCTAATATAGGACATCTACAGACGAGGGACATTTTTTGGCGTATTTAATTGGATGCTGATAAGCAATAATGTGTCAACCCACAAAAAGTCAAATTCGGAGATATTGATGTATTTTGATACTACGTCACCTATTTAACATTATTCAAAAAAATTTCAAGTAATCTAAACTAAATAAGTATAGAAAAAAAATTCTTAACGCAATGTTTCGAATTTCAGGTGCGTTCCATATTTTGCAATTTATAAAATAATTTCAAATATTTAAAAACTTATTATTAGATAACGTATTAAATACATCTATCTGCTTTTGATTCAATATATCATTTTATTAAAATAGAATAGAAAAGATGGATATATACGTGTTTAAACAAATTTATTAAGAATGGGTTTGACATCTTTAGGCGCCATTTTCTCAAAACGAAGTCCGTGTGGCTTGACACAGTATTGCTTATCAGCGTCCAATTTGTCCCTAAAAATATATAAATTACTCATAATTGCTTAGAATATCACATATGAGAGATGAAAAAAAAATATAAGTATTTTTTAAGGGATTTTTATGTTGGGAAATGGTCCTTCGTCTGCGCTTGGCCGTATTGTATAATTTAGTATGTCAGAATTTTTGATATTTTTTATTTTAAAAGTTAGAAGGATTTGTGGAGAATCAACGTTTTACTCAATCTTGAAATAATATACTCTTATTTATTGTTATGAAATTGAATAATTCGAAAAAAAACTTAAGATCAGAGATTAATTTTTAAATTAATCCGATATTAAATTTTAGATCCAAAAATAGTGTTGGATTCAATTGTACCTTTTGTTCAGAATTAACTCTTAAGGATTTAAAAATACAATATAATAACATACCTGTTTTTAAAAGGTATAAAAATTTCCTATCAGGGTAAGATTTTATTTTAAACGTTCATATTCTAGCATCAGTTCAATACATTAAATACTGGATGTATTTCTCAAAATAACGTCATGTTAATTGTTTATGGTGTTCTTTATTAAAAAAATACATATATTGCAATCTATCGATTGGATATCTTCGAGACGTAATTCATAGATTGTACCGATGTTAGAATGTGACATACATTAAAGTTTCTAGAAAGAGGTACGAAAGAATTTGAAACTCTCAAGGCCTCAAATGTAATATTTTCATGTATGCTTCAATAGTACGTTCACTGGTGAGAAATGCTACATATCGTAATTAATATATAAATAATATTTAATAAACACATTCACAGATTATAAATAATGCATAGTCTTTTTAAACGTTGCGTGTATAAATGCTTTATATTTTGTCAATATTATATTAAAGTACAAAATAAAAAAAGCAAAGTATATGTATATTTATTATTTAAATAAAGGAATTATTACGTCATATTAAATACGTATTCTTTTTACGAAATAGTATTTATTAATGTAAATAGAGGTTATAAATTTGGCATCTGTGATTGGTTGTAATAAATTGAAGTGTTCTGTTTTTTATTATAAATACATATATTTTACGTTGATTATATTGTGACAGATTCTAAGTCAAAAATATAGATTATTTATTATTGTATAAATCGTACATGGTCTCGTAATACTTTAAAATAAAGAAATGCGAAAAACATCTTTAAATAAATAAAATTGTTGATTATGTTATATAAATATATTTAAAAAATACACTTCATTGTTTCTATCGCTAAAATATTAATAATTATGAAATATTGTAGATTTAAACAGTTACAATTATCTTTTACACATTTTGTCATTTTATTTATAAAAGTTTATAAAACTTTTTCGATGTAATTTTTTCATAAAATAACAATGATATTTTTAAATTATAGATGTGTTACGTTCATATTATTTGATATACATATCTGTACCCATTTTCAACTTAGACACTCGTCAATTGTTTTGGCCTCTTTTCGCTCACGCCTCATACTTAGTCGTTAGTTGGTTGCTAGGCAACGTCATCCAAAGTAGGCGATATTTCGGACATTTAAATTTAATATAACGGGTCTTATCTTTACTGAGAGTCAGCTCGTGACCACGACGAATGCAACTTCGTCGTAACGTCGGACAATAAAAAGGTATTACTACCATTAGTTATCACGATAGGACCCGTTATATTAAATATGAATAGTGTAAATCGCGAATGTTTAAAATATATGTTATATAATGGGTACTAAACTTTATGATCTTATAACATATCTATAGATGCATTAATAACAAAAAAGTTAACATTTAATTTGCTGAAATGATTGTCACAATATACACATTATGAATTACAAATGTCTTATATAAAATATTATTTAAAGAAATCGTAACTTATTTCTGAAATATATATTTATACATAGTATATTTAAGAGCTATTTCATACTTTATGTTAAGACGTTAATACTCTTTAAACAGAAGTACTTTAACAACATAACGAAGGTGATATGTTCAACGCTATTACAATTGTGATTTAATTAGAAATATTTTTTATACTTAGTTATTAATTAATAAATTATTTTTTTTCATATTGAAAACTGTTTGATTATTTACCCATTATTCCTTACATTCCCTTATTATTAAGAATAATAAGCCGATGACAAAAAGGCCGAGATATATGTTAAAGAAAAGTTTCTTATACCATATAACACATATCTACTCGTTTATGAACGTCCCATGTAGGTGTAGATTTAGTTGATTGCGTTAAATTTAATAATATTAACAATTCGACGTATCAAAATTGTCGCTCGTATTCACAGAATATAGGAATCTACCAATCTCGTGCGCTTTTGTCTCAATCCACAAATAATTGGATGCTGTAAGCAATAATGTGTTAACCCACAAATAGTCAAATTCGGAGATATTAATGTATTTTGATACTGCATCACCTGTTTAATGTTATTGAAAAAAAATCATGTCATATAAACTAAATAAGTACGGAATAAAGTTTCTTCATTAAATGTTTCGATTTCCAAGTGCGTTCCATATTTAGCAATTTATACAATAATATTAAATATATGAAAAACGTTTTATTAGACAATATATTAAATATATAAATCTGTTGTAAATACTATATTTCTCCTTGTTAACACGAGATGGCGCTGATTCAATCAATACAAATCTGTTTACTTTACCGCAATCGAGTAGTTCGAAATTCATTTACAATTGTTAATTATGCTGGTAATTTTTAAATTGTAGTGCCTGTCAGCTGTGGCTACTATTTTCATAATAAAAGTCGTCGTAACACGTTTAACTCAGTCGCTTAAGCCTTGTTCTAGTTCAGGGATTTAATTACATTCATTTAAGGATCTATTTTTACAATATGATCGTCGTGGTTATTGCTCTTTATTACATCAGGCATAAAGTACCTACCGGCTCCACTCATTTTCTTCCCAAATCAAATAATGAAGTTAAATATGTAAGAGATTTTCACCGGTTTAAAAGTAGTTATTTTACAATAGAAATTGAATCTAAAAAGATTAAGTTTCTGTTATATCGTTACACTGTTTACTTAAGGACCGTATAACTTAGGCCGACGACACGCCATTTGGCGACTCCTGTTTTAAGCTATGGAAGTTGCACAATCCTGAATTAACACTTCTATGTATCATATAAGTTATTTTCACGTTGTGTCCATTAGCCGGTTTTTATTTAAAGCGCGATCACAACTAATCATTAGTTGACTATAGACAGCTACTGATATGATGTGCATCGACCGGTCAATTAGCTTCGTTATTATGATTTAGGTGACGGAGTCAGTGCTGAATATATCAATTACAACAACCAATTAATTTTAACTCAGTTCCAAAAAGGAGATTTTTCAATCCGTCAGGGACCTTCGTTATGTATGTTCAGCGATTACTCGAAAACGACAGAACGCATTTTGTGAATACTTTTTCGTTTGAAAGGATATAGTTATTCTCCGATTGTTTCCATAGAATGTTCATCAAAATCGATTAAGTAGTTTGGTATTAAAATCGAAATAGCTGGCAGTAATTTTTCATTAAAATAAACAAAATTCCGTATTTTAGTTTTAGAGTTGGTTCCTCTATTTTTAATTTTTGATTGACAACGCAATTTTTTGAGCTGTGCAAGTCTTGCTTTGTGGCAGTAAATTAAAAAAAGTTGAAGTGATTTTGACACTACAAGACAATAAGTCATGTAATGCCACAGTCACACGGTGTGAGTAGTTGCTATCCAAATACTCGTACGCTGGCTCGCACTTTGTAATTATGCAATTACTTTCGCTGTGGGACTCGGAATTTTCGAGCTACGAATTCAAGTCAAGGCAATGCTTTACGTTTAGTAATTAGCAGTACCATCCCATAGCCATTAGTGAGATTACTCTGCCCCGAAAACTAATATATTATAAACCATTAAAATACACATGTGTATTTAAGTTTTTATTTTACTACTTTATTCGTCTTCTACATTGTTCAATTCCTACAAGTGTCACAGAGACGTCAATGGGGTCTCGATCCACCCCTTTTCAAACTAATCATAAGCCGTTTCGGCTGTTGTCACATCCCTTTTATATTTTCAAATGTGTTGTAATTCTTTATAAAAAAGATAGAGAAACTTCGTGCTTCACTTTACTCTTTCCTTTAGAAACGGTAAGTAAGTAAGGGTAATTTTTTTTTGGTAAAAGTAGCTGATAAATGAGCATGCGGAACAATTAACGTTAAGTTATCACTGCCGCTCATGGACTTTGACGTTTCTAGCTTAAAAACGGATAAGGGAAATAGAATAGGAAGTAAAGAGAGGATTTGGGAAGGAAATAAGCCTTCTGGCTTCATGTTCACCGTACGAAACGTAATTATATTTTACTTAACGCTAATTTTCTAGGAGTGTGAGTCCAGCCATTTCGTATATGTATTACAGTCAGTGGCTATGCTCTAGCTTATTTTTAAATTGCTTTACAATATTTATTACATTTTAGGAACTCATAAATCATTAAGGGTTTTGAGTTTTGCCCGAATTTTTGATTACAAGCTATTAAATGCAGCGATCATGTTTAATTAATATTATGTACAAGACGACTTGACTCCTATTTTCTAATAAGTTTGGATTTCCCGACAGTCTTCCGTCTTTCCCGCCTCGTATAATGTACCAGAGCAAGAGTAAATATAAATTAAAGTTTATATTTTGCGCACCTTAGACTACATAGTAGTTTATTTTAAACTAAAGAAAAGGTTTTTAAATAATTTATCTATATATATATATAGGTATACAGTAACATCTTGAAAACCTACAAAAACAAATGATTGTTCAAATTTTATTGAAATACTAGCGTTAAAGGTACTATTTTATATTATTCGAATCAAAATCTTACACAATCAATAAACCCGGGATAAGTATCCACTAAAAGCTAATATTCAAATCCTTTGTACCGCAGTTTATCTCGGCAAAATTACGTAGGTTCACGATACCTAGAGGCGTTTATTTAGATTTATGCTCCTAATAGTGACGATACTATTCGCTTTATGTCGGACCTCCCCAATAAATACTGGGAAGCATTTCGCTTTCAGAAATCACAAATATTAACAAGATGAAATAGATATTCCGATACAGGCAAATTCTCTTTCAAATTTATGATATTGATGTTTTCTGTGAATTCAAATTTACCTAATATAGATAATGTAATTAACTAGTGATCCACCGCGACTTCGCCCGGGTTACTTTATAGATTTACTAACCATAGTTCACCCAGAGGTGAAACTTTTAAAAACGCCGATAACATTGCATTTATTTCTAACAAGAAGTAGGTAATTGTATTGTATACAAATGTATACAAGTGTATTGCGATCATTATGGAATTTATATTTTTTTATAATTAAAAAATTGTGCCATTACAGGTGACACGATCCCCTTAAAATCGTCGATGCTAAGTGGAAAAAAAATCAATTTTCTGATCCCAGCCGCATTCATTTTTTTCTGAAAATTTTGACAATCCTTCCTAGACGCGTAAAAACTCTATTCAGTCTTTAATATTTTATTATTAGTTCCCCTCCTCCCTAAAATTTCAGGCTGCGGCTGCACCTGACGATGCATTCGTGATATTTTGTTTATTTCAAACAAAAAAGCCATCGTATATATTACGTATCGTTCTATTCATTTTAGTGCAGTAAAAATAAAAAAAAAATAGTATTTGCCATCATCGTAATAAGTATTTTCTAGTACCAGTAATACTCAGAATAATGCAATCGTACAAACGCCGTAAAGTCTTCGCTTCACATAAACGAGATGATGACATCAGTCAAGTACTTAGATGCGATTGTTATAAAAATGCATTAATCAATGTAATAGAAAATTGAATTGAAAAAAAAAAAAAAAAAAAAAAAAAAAAAAAAAAAAAAAAAAAAAAAAAAAAAAAAAAAAAAAAAAAAATAGAAAATTTAATAATTATTTTAATTGTAATATTTAATTTTAATTTAAAGATAATTGGCTATCAAATCATAAGTTGTATATGATAACTTTAATACTACGATGTTAAGTTCTTAAGCGAAGTACTTTAAGATGAAATCTTATTTTCTATGAAACAAAAAGTTCAGACGGTATATAAAAACCGTATAAAAATTAAATATAAGGGTATGACATCTTAGCGTAAATGTACCTAACATATAATAATATTATAAGAACGTAAAATTTGTTTGTGTGTTGAATAGCCCGTTTGTTGAGGAACATTATAGGCATTTACATTACTCTATGACTCATAGGAGCGAATCAGGAACCATGAAGGAAAATGATCCCGGGAGGGACAGCTAGTTTTTCATATTACACTAGTCCGCTTTTGAGAAATGATGGAAAAAACGTTGTTAAACAGTATTGGTCCAAAAGCACTAAAATGTACCTAATTATTTAGCAAACCATGTCGGTCGCACACGTTGATCTCTAGTGATCGGCTACTGTGTCAATAACGTATTTAACTTTGCGAGTACAGCTTCACCGCAACTATAAAAGACTAATGCGGATTTTTGGTTTAAATTTTGAATTCCGATTGTTCATTTGTTTTTATAGTGCTTGTAATAAAGAAGAAAAAATAACCACATTACCTTGCCCTCGTCTCATATCGTATCAGATTAGCTCTTAGAATTTTTTCGCCCATCGGTGTTTTGCATCAAGGCTTATGCCCATCATCAATCTACGTCCCTTTCTATCTTTCTATAAAGTTGGGTATTGATTGTTTGAATTAACCATTCTTTTGGGATTTTTAATAAAGTCCAGAAGTCCTTCTCGATCGAAATGTAATGTGGGTAACTTTACACTCCGATCACACTCCGGAGTCAAAGGTCGAACATTCTTTTTTCGTAAGGTTAACAGTTTTTAAGATAATTTGATTCTAAAAGTTGGACGTATTTTTGTATGTTTATCTACACAAAATATTGCAAGAACAAATTAAAGTCATATTGTGTTACTAGAAAATTGTATTTGTAAATTGCAAGTAACATATTATTACTAGAATATAGTCTTTAATATATGACAATTAGATAGATAATTACTAATACTAAAAACGTTAAGCTTTATTGTATAAAATACAACATAATGTTTTAATACTTTACTCCTTAAAATACATAAAATCACAGGGAACATTCTAGATATTTTGTCGGTGACAGGTTCCGTAGCCGAAATGTGGCAAGCGCAGGATAGAATTTAATATTTCACGATGCAGCCGCCGCTTTATGCATTATGAAAATTATTCTCCTGCAAGCTAGCCTATTGTGAGGTTTGACACAATAAACTGGACGGTTATTACGCGGAGCTATCGCTATCGCAACGCAATACGAAAGCGAATATCGAAAATCAGAAATGTAGCTCACTGCAATTAGCCTGCTGATCTGTAGTATATTGTCATTAATAAATGGAATTTAAATGTATGCTAACTTATCTAATTTATGTATATACAATAAATATACAATAACATGGCTTGACTGATTCATTAACGCAGAGCTAAAACCGCTGAGGCTACACACTTGAAAAATTTTGGCAGTTAATACTTTCTATGTTGCAGGTATTTTAAAAGGGATTTTGAAAGTTTCAATCCTAAGTGTGTAAAGTAAGAAAAGAACGGTTGTATGAAATGATTTGTTATTACTTTTGATTAGAAATATATATACACGAATTAGCCGAATCAGAAAAGCTTTATAAATTACATTAAGTGGCATTATATTTATGATTTAGTATTACAAAAATTATATTTCTAAAATTCATCATTATTTGTTCGGGCAATAATAATATTTGTAACTACGATAAAGAACCATTACGACAAAATACTTATTACTACATTTCTAATGCCTACGAAATCCGTACACGGTAGAAACAAGCTTTAGTTAAAGCAGGAATTAATAATTATATTAGTAACAAGGCCTGATTCACCTTCAGTGCCACTTTGAGACACTGTAAAAAATGCCCCCTATTAAATCATTACTTATTGGTTTATAAGTATTAGTAAAATTAATGTTTAAAAAAAATATAAAATAAGATTAGTAGAGATAAGGGAGCACAATTTCAGAATAAATATAATTTTTATTTGTAGTATATTTTTTATATAAAAGTATTTACAGTAAAATTCTTCATTTTGAAATTAGTTTTGTAGGTTCTGGATTTTATTTAGCATATACGAAATACGCTCATTCTTTATTATATTAGTACATATTTTCCCCAATATTTCATACTTATCGACGTTTTAGTTGATTCGGTAGGACATGCTTCTTTTACAAGCAATTCGCAAAATTGTCGACTCAAACGTTCAACGCTAGAGTGGGTTGTAATGACGAAAGGCGTAATACTTCTTATAAAGTTATTGTACAGGACAGAGGTAATAGGATTGGAGTCATTGCGTCTATTTAATCTTTTGAAATAAAGTTATAATATTTCAGACTTTGAGATTTTCTACGAAATTTTAACATAACGACTAATTAAGTTAATTTTGTTAGATATTCTTGTAATCTTGTTTCAACTTTTAGTAGGTTTTTTTTATAAAATACGTTTTTACATTATATATAAAATTACAACACTATCAGTAGTAATAAAATGTTATGACTATCAACGATTATTTTTTCAAACAATTTTTACTTATACACTAATTATTATTCTCACATTATCACAAAAGTGTCATGTTTATAACATCTCTATACATTCACTGTGATTTTTAGGGTTCCGTACCTTAAAAGGAAAAACGGAACCCTTATAGGATCACTTTGTTGTCCGTCTGTCTGTCTGTCTGTCTGTCTGTCTGTCTGTCTGTCTGTCTGTCTGTCTGTCTGTCTGTCTGTCTGTCTGTCGGGATGTCAACCCTTTTTTCTCAGAAATGCATAGACGTATCATGTTGAAATTAATATCATATACTCAAGTCTACGATGACATGCGGCCGTGAAAATATTAAAGTTCTAAGTCAACGCAATCAAAAGATAATGGAAAATATGTCGTATATTTTGACCATTTTAGCGTTTTCGCAAGGGAATCAAAACCTATAGGGTACTTCCCATTAACCTAGCACGATGAAATTTGGCAAGAAGTAAGATCTTATGGTACAAATAAAGGAAAAAATCTGAAAACTGTAAATTTTTGTATGTATGTTTGTCTGTTTGTAAGTTTGTCTTTCAACCTTTTTCTCAGAAACGCGTGAAGGTAACAAATTTTTATCAACGTCAAGTACTCAGAGTTGTAATTACTAAGAGCTGTGAAAAAATCAAACTTCTAAGTTAACGCAATCAAAAGATACGGTCATTTATATCACATATTTTAAGTATGATAGCGTTTTTAACGTTTTCGCAAAGGAATCAAAACCTATAGGCTACTTCCCATTGACCAAGCATTATGAAATTTGGCCAGGAGCAAGGTCCTTTAGTATACATAAAGGAAAAAATCCGAAAACTGTAAATTTCTGTTCGTGTGTCTGTCAGTCTGTACGTCTGTCTTTCAACCTTTTTCTCAGGAACGCGTAAATGTATCAAGTTGTAAATTGATCAAGCGGAAAATATATTAATCTTAGAATTAAAATTATATGTAGTTGTAACAAATTAATATAGAAGTTGACCATGGTCAAAAAAACAATTTTACAAACACTGAGAAGAAATTTGTATCAATACGAAAACATTAAAAAGCAGCAAACCTTTGTAAACAACGCAATGCAATCTATATATCGCAGCTAACAAAATGATAGCGCGATGCAGCGTACAGCTAATGCCATCTATTACAACATTATGACATTAACTGTGATATAATTCTGCTCGATTAATAAAAATTTTTATTTTAATTATTATTGAAACGCGCTAAAAATTATAAAATAAACTTTTCATTTAAAAGTTTTATCGTCGATTTATAATGTCATTACGTAATTAACATTCAATATAAGAGCTTCACGCGATTTGATTTAAGTACTCGTATTGACTTAGTACGAAAATTTTAAAATTAAATTCAAACAGATCGAGTTATTTAATTTACTTATTTATCTACACATATAAGTCTTCTGGTTATTAGTAATATAATTAGTTATTTATAAATAAACAATTAGTTTTGTTCGAATTAAGGACTAATTATTTTCGTCTTGGCAACACTAATATATATTTCGATATTTTGATTGATAATGTAAATCTAAATATTTTACGAACGTAGTGCAGGGGTAGTGGAGTGTAGTAGAATATAAATAAAAATAAAACGAGAATAAAATATAATATAATTATGTTGTTAATCCCAAAGTCAACAAGTTAGTTCATTGAAATTGTCAAGAGATGGCGCTAGGTGTATCCTGAATCACGCTATAACTTTTTTTTTTAAAGTATAAGGTGTATTAGTACTTAAAATAAAATTTTGTGTTTCCATGGATTGCATCCATGATCGTGTTTTAAATTAAAGTGCTCCTAAGAAGTTTCAAAATAGTTTTTGGGACGTGATCCATATTTACATAATATTTGATTATATTTAAGCGACTTCTAAAAAGGAGTGTTTTCAATTCGACCTTGTATTTAATTTTTTTTATGTTTGTTCGCCGATTACGCCGCCATTTGGGTACCGATTTTCAAATTTTTTTTTTTGTTTGAAAAGGTATACTTCCAAGGTGGTCCCATTGTCTTCAGGTCAGGATCAGATGATGGGATCCTGGAGAAATTGAGGGAACTCCTCAAATATTACAGGCAAGCGTATACCGATTTAGGTATTTTTGATAGTAAATTATGTTGGAACAGATGATGAAGACCACAAATGGCGTAGATGGGTTAGTCTTATATAGATTTCTATAAGTTTGTACGGAACCCTCGGTGCGCGAGTCCTACTCGCACTTGACCAGTTTTTTTACTGAATAAAAATTAATAATCAAAGCTTTACGAAGCAGTCTATTCCAATGGAAGCCGGGAACGAAAGAGTTTAATTGCTAAAAGCTACGCGAGCTTCATTTGAGTTTGAGTGCACTTATTATAGTCTTGAATAATTCGAACTAGTTATTTTCTGCGAATTCATCTTGAATTCTTGATTCTTGACGTTATATAATCTCGAAGTACCTCAAATCCAATATACTTATGGTTTATTTCCATGTAAGGTTAATAAAATATATTGAAATCTGTTACTACTTGTTACTACATATATTTGTTATAAAAATATAAAATACATCTGTGGTTTAAATATGATATAAGAGAACGAAGCAAAAGTGAAAAAATATTTTTCGAGCGACGTTCATTTTAAAAATAAAAAGGTACCTACTCAATTAGGCTGAGTGTTTTTCGTCGTTTCCGTCGCTAATGAATTAATTTTGATATATTTTTAAAAACTATTTTATAAGTGCATTTAAGGCTCAAATCATGTACGTGATGTAAATTTAATCCAGATGCAATGAAAACCAGCCAATCTGGGGGTAATTAACTGATACGGTAGGGATCGCTGTTTAGAGATAAGGCCGCCAATTGTACATGTAATACAATATAATAATATTAGTTGTGTCCTTGGTGAACCATAAAGTATAGTTTCGTTCTTGATTCCTAAATCAAAATAAAATTGGGCTTAGCTCTACACTGATATTTCGAATACGGCTGACGCAGTAACAGACTCTTTAAAAAAATCGATATAAAGTATTAATATTTTAGTCAGCTCGTGGCCACACGGATGCAACTTCGTCGAAACGTCGGCCAATAAAAGAGGTATTACTACCATTAGTTATCGCGATAAGACCCGTTAAAATATATAACGACATAAATAGTTAGTACGGCTATGTTTCGTACGGTGAGTGAGAGAGTCTGTACCACGCCTGTCATATAAGTTAAAAAAAGTAAGGTAACTGCCTGTAAATGTCACTGCTGGGCAAAGGTCTCCTCTTTACTAAATATAAGGTTTACAGCTTAATCAACCACGCTGCTTTACCGCGATTGGCGGATATACATGTATCAGAATTTCACACGGCACGTGATGGTTTCCTCACGATGTTTTCCTTCACCGCCGAGCACGAGATGAATTTAAACACAAAACTTTCTGTCTTTTACTACTTTCTTTTCGTTACTTTTTTTTTCTTTTTTTTACTCTGGTTTTGTAAATGTGATCACTTAACATCTAGTGATAACTCTATTCGTTGGCGAGATATTATAAAAAAAAAATCTTCTTGGAAATAGTACCCATAATATCGTACCCATCTGGGGTATAAATATGCTCTGCCTGAAACTAATATAATAAATAATAATAAATGTTGAGTTAGCGTAATAATTTAACATAGAATATCGTCTAGATATATAAAAGAAAGTATCGAAGTATATAGATTTGATGTCAACAAAAGAAATCTCGAAATGCCTTCAGGCGTACGACTATAAACTTAATAGGCACTTAAAAGTTGATATTACTGGAGATAAAAAATAAACTAATTAAAGTTTCTTCTCAAAATAAAGGTTAAAAAGTATTAAATCTATAATTTTAATAAGCCCAGAATGTATATAATAAGCTTATATTATCAAGGCAGTCGCTATTCAAAACGCTATATACATAAACGCTATAACATATCACATATGGAACATTCTGACGATTGAGAAATAGAAACACTTTTAAAATCGATTTTGAGTTGGACACCCGTGAATATTTTATTTTTATGAAATTAATATGAAATTAATCCGTACATACTTAGCCACTATTTGTGTGCAGCAGACTGATTACGATGAGCTATCTTTATCATAATATGCTAAATTATAACAGTTGATTTTTGAATTTTGTAACGAAACAAATCAATTGTAAAAATATATTGCGTTGTGTCAGTGTAGATTAATTTTGGCTCTTATTATATTATCGACTAACGAGCCGGCCCAGATTAGTGAGTCACACTAGGCTCTAGCATAATAATAATAGCATGAAACTGTATGGCCCAACTCCCAAAAAATAACAAAAAAATAAAATGTAAATTTCATAGTACCTAGGAATATATCTATACTAATATAGTAAACTTGAAGAGTTTGTTTGTTTAATCGAAAAATCGAATTGAAAAATTATTTTTGTATAGGCTATATTACATCACGCTACGACTCATAGGAGTGAAGCAGTAACCACAAACGCGAGTGAAACCGAAAGGTACAGTTAGTTAGTACTATAAATATTTCATATATCAAGAAACAAATTATTATAAAGCAAATTGTGGGAAAAATCATTGACATTTTATAAGAATCACAGTTGTCTTCAATTAAATAATTGTTTAGTAAATTCCCATTATCCCATTTATTATTTAGTAAATGATATTAACAATAGTGTATGACATAAACGTCAATTTATTAGTATTAACTTTTGAACGTTTAGAAATAATTTAATTATAAGGTTCGATCTTCAGGATTGCTTAAGGGCTATAATTTAATTTACTCTGATGAAATTCGCCAAGTATTCCTTGTCTTCTCGTTAATCGTTAATTTTTCAATTGCAAATATTAACACAGTCTGTTAGAAAATCATTTATGATTTTAATTAGGTGTTGAAAATTAATTAAGTTCTAAAATATTATGACACCAATTTACAAAAGGTAGGTAACCAAGTGAGTTTTCATTAATTAATTTAATATAATTTTTAATCAAAGAACGCGTTGAAGTAAAAATAAAATTGACTATATTAACCTTAATTAAAATATTTATATCTTTGAAACATGAAAGTAAGAAGTCTGTAGAAGTAACACTTCCCAATTTTTTTGATATAGTAAGCAGTTCAGCAGCTAACTAAACGAGTACGTGGGACACCTGATGCTAAGTCACCGCCACCCATGGATATTTGCAGCACCAGATGCGTTAATCACAAATGCGTTAACAGCTTTAAAAGGAATTAGTGAAAGAGGAATTAAGGAAAGGAATGAAAATCTCGTAGCAAAACTTTTATGTATAATTCTCGCCTTACAAGTACTATATACTGATTTAATTGGCAATGTATTGCTGTCATTGTCACTTTAAGATGATTTTATGACTGATGACTCATGGCGGATCTACGATACCAAAGACGAGGAAGCTCTTCGCTAGATTTGCTCGTGTGAGCACGTCCAAGATATTCCTTAAAATTATTTATTATGAGATGCGACTGTCATTCGACCATAACTAAAAGATTATCAACGACACGATTATATGTAAATATTCAAAGTTCAGTATAATATATTAATATCAATGAATCAGGTAAATGGTGAAGGTGATCGAAAAGTGACTCTTCAACAATCTGTACCTCAGTAAAAACTCTATACATAAACTATTTATGTGAAATGTCAATTACACCACGTGAATACGCTAAGGCAGGGGTCATCAAATTTACTTCTATAACTTGAACCGGTAAACATCCCCAAACTTCAGACAATATTTGGACGCTGATATGCAATACTGTGTCAAGCCACACGGACTCCATTTTGAGAAAATGGCGTCTAAAGATAACAAGCGTATTCTTAATAAATTAAAGACGTATATATCTATTATTATTCTTTACTATTTTGATAAAAGGTACATTTAATTAATTGCATATAAGTATAATAAAAAGTTTTATCTACTAATAAGTTATTCAGTTGTATGATATTCTTGAATGTCTCAAAAAATGTAACACAGTTCAATAGTCTAATCATTAAATTAAGACACTTTTTTCTGTTCTTATTTTGTTTAAATGGTTTGAATTTTTTCGAATTATCAGAATACATCAATATCTCTGAATTTGACTTTATGTGGGTTGACACATTA
Organism: Hypolimnas misippus; assembly: GCA_037950945.1. Lineage (NCBI taxonomy): Eukaryota > Metazoa > Arthropoda > Insecta > Lepidoptera > Nymphalidae > Hypolimnas > Hypolimnas misippus. The sequence continues at coordinate 12,011,605 of JBBEEQ010000012.1, read as the reverse complement.
TTGCTTATCAGCATCCATTTATGAGTAGTATTGAGTTTTAACAAAGTAAATATACGTCGTGACGCAAAGGCGCAGAGGAAGAGGGGGTAGATCGGAGAGGCAACGGACCGCATGATCATAATATTTTAAAGAGCGGGCCCTGAATGAAAATAATTGGTGACCCCGGCGCTAAGGGAACCACCGGACCCTTTCCAAACGCAGCCTACGGCCTATTTCATATTGTTAACGCTTCAATTCATCTTACGTAGACCCTTCTCAATATTTAATTGTAAGTGTATTGGTATAGAATTTTCTTTTAAAAGATTTTATAATATTTGTATTTGGTAATATATCGTAAGATACACATAAATGTATATATTTTTGACTATAGTATCGATCTTGTCACTAGATGGGTATATACTATAGTCCTCTAGTGTATTGTCAAAGTGTCTAATATATCTTGATGCAAAAGTCTACACTATTTATATTACATTGCCCTATTTACAATACGTCTGCAAGAAAATTATTTAAAAACTTATCTCCGCCCGTGGCTCTGCTCGCGTGGTATGTTGCTCAAACTGTATGCGTTATTATGATGTGTAAGCAACAAACACTCGTCCATCCATTTTCACAAACTTTCGCATTTATAATATCAAATTAAAAAGGATTAAATGATTGTAAAGCTTCATTGTGTTATTACTCAACCATAAAATGTAAAATAACTTAAACTTTAATAACGAAATGGTAACGACATTAGTATATAACAGTTACTTACAAAATTACTTTTTTTTTTATTTAAAATCATTCAAACCATAAAATATTTTTTTTAACAAATAATTTATTGACCAATATATTTTTATTTTTTAATATCTGACAATTTATTTTTTCAATCTAGAAGTTTTTATTTTTATGCTCATTTTTCTGGTATTAATATAAACGAGCGCCGTTCGAGGTTCCCCGAGTCTCATTACGATAATTGCTCGTCCAATTAATTACAAAACTTTTATATGGATCATCGCGGAATAGGTGGGTTACGGTAGAACTTTTCTCATTATCGTACTGATATCTGATAAGAAATCAATACTCTAAAGTAAGAAGAATTCCCTAGAAATAATTGTTTATTTAACTGTCATACAATTATGGTACTATATATAATTGTTTCATTAAAAAACATTGTGTCTCCAACAAAATTTTGTTAATTAAACCCATTTGACCGCGGGCGCATCTTGCGGTTTCATATGGGAGAGGTCCTTTCTAGGAAGGGGTCCGAAAGCATAGGTCGTAAGTCAAAAAGGCACAAAGACAAATATGTTTTTATTACCGGGCATTACGTAGTATGATGGTATGATTGATATGACGACGTACTGAAATTAAGTTGTAGAATGAGTTCTGTTCTTTGATAGGCGAACAAGGGAGTTATAGCGGTATTTATACTAGATTTTTAAACAGTTATATTTTGACTTTGTGCGATTTTGACTCGAATTCGGAGCTATTTTTAAATCTCGTTTTTTTTTGAAACTACATTTATTACTTTATTAAGATTTTTATAATACAATAATAAATTATTGTTTCTGTAGTCTCTACTTCGGTTGGTTCACTAAAGATAATTTATGCACTAAAGATATTTTTATGCATTTATTTTAATAGTAAATTGTATATCGAATTTTACTTTATAAGTAGTTGATCTGTAGGCGTATACAGGTAAGCCATCGCTAAACGTTTTGAATTTAAATATTTGTACTAAAACAAAACAACTCTGGAACGTTAATAACCTTCATGATTCCAGAGTCGAAAAATAAACAAAGGACACCACACGATAAAGTTCATTTGTTATTCGTCCATTACGCTTAAATCCAATAGCCAGCGTTTGTAGATTTAACTTTGTTATTAGTTTTTACGAGTATCTATATTGTTAGTCCATTATGTAAATTGCTATTTTATTGTCAATATTGCCTGTTATTGATTGGATTGGGAATATTTACACAAACACTTTATATTACTAATTTTAAGTTTTTGTGTAAATATTCGCAAAAGTGTTACTCGTATAAATATATTTTGTACGAAACAGACAACATTAATTAAGTTAAAAAAAGTTACAAAGTCTTTAACGGTCAAAATACATAGGCACAAATGTTGAGATGTCGCATCGTAAAACGTTAAGACGTAAACAAAAAGTCAAAACGACATCATATTGTGATTTTTTACCACAATGCGATGTCACGTCGTGAGAATTTACGATGCAGGACGTTTATTTTCACGACGTCTGCGATACGGATATCTGTTTCCTCTCTTAGGAGTGACATTTGTAAGTACTCTTGTAATTGACGTAAAACAAATCTGTTACTTGCTAACTGTTTAGGTAACTGTTACCAGATACGATGTTGTTTTGGTAAATTTACAACTTTGTAGCTGCCAAAAATAAAGACACTGACAGTAAATTCCTTCAGGTATAAAAGCAATGACAAATAACTTATGTAAATCTTTATGAAAGTCTGAGAGCAAAACTTACAAGTGTAATTCTTGCCTTCGTCGCATATGATAAATAAATAATTACGTATAATATTTTTTGCATTAAAAAAATGTTGCAGTCACGCGTTATTGCCAAACTTCCATATTTAAATTTAATTAAAACCTTTTCACACCGTTTGTTATCTGTTTTAAATAATTACGTTTTCATATAAAAGTAAAAATAACATTAAATGAATTTGATTATACCTGAACTATCTTTTATAAAACATTAAATCACGCTGTAACCGTTACATAACTTAAATATGAATGGTAAATAAATTAAGTGTATAAATAACAATTTATCAATGAAACAGGAGTTCAGATAAAGCGATATAATGACATTATTATCGGCTACACCTCAGGGCATGTTCAATTAACCTGACAATACATATTTTAACGTTGAAACTCGGCAAGCGACAACATAATCCATTATAAGCATAATAAATATGTATTTTAATGTTATATTTTTTGCTAATCTTATCTGTGATATAATATAAATAAAAATATGTTATAAGCATTCTGTATGCTAAAATCCATTAATTTTAGCACACAGAATGTCGACCACTATGGACGACGTTGCCTAGCAACCAGGGATGACAGGTATGAGAATATTAATGCAATTCAATTCTTTGTTTAGTGGCTTTTAGGTGTAAATATCTTTGGGCCAATAAGACAATTGACGAGTTTGTCAAAGTTGGAAATTGGTACAATTTTTAATGTTAAATAGTATGAATGTAACATTTATATATTTTAATTATAAAATATGATTGAATTTAATAATAAAAAAACAGCTTATTCTATCTGTTGTGAATCAAGGCTAATTGGCAGATATCGTTTTGTTTTTTACCGAGGTACGCTGTGAAAGATCACATTTTTTAGTCAATCCCTGAAAGAATAAGACTGCTTTATCATGAAAGTTCAGATATCCGCATTGTCTAATTAGATACATTTAACTTTGTGAAACGAAACCATACATACGCTGTAAACAGACACCTATCCCTTAGGCGAGAATAAAGTAAAGTAAAGGTATAACAATAAATAATACAATAAATAAATGAACCAATAACATTTCACACTTAAATGGGCACATTATTAAAACTAGGCCGGAGTCTGGTAACCCGGAAAGTAAAAAGAAATATGAGTGCTTGTACTTATATTAGAAAACTATACTTACACCAGGCATTAATAAATTAAAAAATCGAATAAAACCCAATGAATTGTATCTATACTAATACTATAAACAGGTAAAATTTGTTTGTATGTAGGGAGTATAGGGAGAGTCTCTGAAAGTACTGATCCGATTTGAGGATATTTTTGTGCGTTAGATCATCACGCTACGACTCATAGAAGCGAAGCTATAACTATAAAAATGAGTGTAACTGCGAGTCAACATAAATTCATAAATAATATATTAAAAGTATCAATGTAACTCGATCTGTCTATCTGTCTGTTGTTATGTTTTTACACCAAAAGTGTTGAATTAATTTTGATAACTTAATAATAGAAATAGGCTATTCAAAATATTTTTTCTACGTGGCATAAGTGACAGGGATCAATTAGTATTGTATAATAATTTTAAAGATTATACTGATACATGAAAGCAACCTTGCTACTGACGTAATGGTATTCTTTTCTATACTGATAAATAAAATTGAAGTTTCTCTTTGTAATTTCAAATTAACAGCTTTTAGCTAAATGCATATGAAAGTTTATACGGCACATACTTACATCAAAACACATTTTTTAAACTTTTGTCTATCTTACTGTCTGTTTGTTCCGGCTAAACTCATAAACGACTGGAGCGATTTTGTCGGGACTTTCACTTACAAATAGCGAATGTATAAGCAGTAGCTTAGGCTGCTATTGTTTTAATTTTTTATTTATATAAATTAATAAGTAAAAAATAGGGTTACGCGAAAAGTAAATTGAAACCATTGAAACAGTGAGCAATATCCGATTGAAGTAGGGAAGAAATACAAATATATAATTTTTCCTCGAATTAACGCGGCTGAAGCCGCAGGATACAGCCAGTTATTATAGCTGGCTAACGAACAGGCGGTATATTAAGTGATCACTGTCGCCCATGTCCATAGGAACCACAATAGGGAATTTGATTTTTTTTTTAATATTTTTATTCGATACTAATATCGCTATATAATAGTAAAAAAAATTCGCGCCAAACAAGTGTCTAAAAGTATTTTTAAATAAAAGATAAAAATATGCAACCAACGCGGGCATTTCAAACGCCTACAATTTTGGCGCGCTTGGTGTGACGTCAAAGTCTATGACAACAAACAAATATCGTTAGAGGTTAGGTTTAAGAAGTATTGTGTTGTGCTACAATTTTACAGTGTTTTTTTAAACGATTTTCCGTGTTAATTCTTAAAAAACCTGTGATTTATTCTATTCAATTCTTTGATTTGAATAGAATAAAAATAACTAAAGCACAAACACTCTACCTGTTAAGTATGCTCCTTATGAGAACGATGTGAAGTCAAGTCTACGACATCCGCTCTGACCAATAGCGCCACGTTTCAAATATTTAAATTTCCCACAAATTTTTTTGCGGTTATCAAAAATTAATTTCTTCCTCAAAAATAAATTTTAATCAAAAATATTGATGTAGGTAGGATTCTAAAGAACTGAAGTTTATTTTAAAAATATTTGACCCTTATTTGAATCACATGTTACATGTACTATTGTGTTGGCAGCTTAAAAACAAATAAAGTTTGAAAGTGAAGTAAGGAAAAAAATGGGGGAGGGGGCTCTTTCACTCATCGTACGAAATGAAGCTATAGTAGCTACTTCACGACGTCCTTTTGTAAGAGTGAAATACTGCTCCGATCGGGCCAGACTATATTGGTGATAATGGTCAGCCAGATCATATTAATCTAGAACTAGGCTTTACTACAATATCAGTGACCTCTTTTGTACTGTGTGTCCGCAGATTTCCCACAAGGTCTATTTTAATTCTAAGAAAATGAATATGCAAAAATTTTGATACAACTTATTTATTTTAGAAAATATAACTCGATCTACTAATTTCGATATTTCTTACATAAGAAATAACGAAATTTGTAGAATTCCATATAAATTTATATACCGGATTTTCTTTTCTTTCTGTATCTTTCGAAGATAATTAAAACTAAAACACAAAATATTATTTAAAGTCTTTGAATAGTAAAGACTATTCCCTATTTTTGTATTAAATATAATTTTGTGTCACAATGTTATTTTATTCCTTTTATAAAAGTAATAAGTACGAAAAGAATTGTAAATAAAAAAAGTATTTTTTTTTGGTTTCATCCGATTGTCTTTGGAAAGTTCTCTTTTTATAACGGCATCGTCGTTTCTCTTTTACTCGTGAATTTATAAGAACAGCCTCACGGTTTAGTATAAATGGAAATTTTATTTAATATTTTCTTAAATTTACGAGAATATATTAAACCTATTTTTTGTTTTCAATTTTGTTAAAATGTATATCTATACTAATATTATAATGCTGAAGAGTTTGAATGTTTGTTTGAACGCGCTAACCTCAGGATTTACTCGTTCGAATTAAATAATTCTTTTTGTGTTAGATAGTTTATTTATTGAGGAAAACTATAGGCTATTTTACATCACGCTTCAACTCATAGGAGCGAAACAATAACAATAAACGCGAGTGAAACCGTAAGGGACAGCTAGTCCATTTTAAACCGTGTAACGTATCTTTCGTTCACGTTTTAATTAAACTCGATTAAGCTGGATTCTATTCCATTTGTTTTATTAAACAGATGACGCCCGTATTGAAATTTAATCATATTTTATCGTGAAAATGGACCGGAGAAGGCATTTATTGGTAATATCTAGTATATATGTATAGAATTATAATTATGTACCTTTATATACATATGTATATATGGATTCGTACTTTGTAATTAAAGTTTGTTTATAATGTGTTAATAACACACACGTGCTTTTATTCTTATCTAATTAATGTACAGAAATAATTTCAGTTTAAAAATATTATAAGCATAATAAAATCACTTTCGTTGGCTCTGTTGTAGCCAATATATAAAACAATGAAAGTGAATTGTTACCATTGAAAATTAATTTCGCAAAATTCATTAATATCTTCACTTAAATATGATTTAAGGATATTTTGTAATGACCTCAAACAGAAGTTATTTATAATAATTTCGATATAAAACCCGGTAAACTTTAGTGTCTTTCTGTTTATTTAATATGCCATAAATACGCGCGGCGTGTACTCGACCCTACTTAGCGGTGTGTACACTTAGCTGAGGGCGGCGTGCGATCGATTCATTAAATATGTGTTTGTTGAGGACGGGTCGGAGTGGAATAAGGTTTCGGGGCTTATCAGCGAACACAGTTCAAAACGTGCAAAATTTGTGGTGGAATTGTATTCGAGAAACATTTGGTTTTGATTCGTATGTGTGCGTAGAGCATATGGAATTTTGTGTTCTTGTTTGCGTTGACGCGAATACCATAAATTGATAATTTTAGTTATATATTCGTAAGGTTTCAGTTTACTTTTAACCTAAAAAAATATATATTTATATATTAAAGAGATTTTTTTAGTAAGCTTAGCCGAATGTAGTAGGTTTAGCTTTTTGTGAGCAATAGGTTTTCAACAGCCTTTACAACGGAATTTACGATCGAAATCTTACGCTATTCTACTCGTATTTCATTTAATAGTTCGAGAATGGCGGTATAAAGTTAAGGTCGGTATAATAAAACAACTAAAAATATTCATTAATTTTGTAAAACTTTCCACAAAAGAAAATTGGTTTTTCTTTTAAAGTTTACGAACTCATTTTATTTTGTTTACGATATTTATACAATTCAAGGCAAATTTATTTAACAATAATTAAATCTTATTTTTTTAAATAAACCAATTTGAAAAAGCAAAATAATTTTTGTCTGTCTGTCTGTTTGTTTCGGCTAATCTCTGAATCGGCTGGACCGATTTTGACTGGACTTTCACTCACAGATAGCTAATGTTATAAGGAGTAACTTAGGCTAATTTTATCTATTCAGACGTTTGTTATCAGCTTTTTTTTTCTAGACGTTTAAAGGAGCTGTGCAACTTCTACTAGTCGATTCGAAATTTAAAACGTTAAATATTTAAAGGTATAATCTGGAACCAGCAGGAAACCCCAACTCATAGCAGGAGTATCGTGTTGCGGCTCGTTGAAATGGTCTCAATGACTGGATTGTTGAGGGTTTGTTAAAGTTTAAAATTTTATCTTATCTTTTTCGGAAGGTTATTAGAGCATATATAACGATACAATAAGCTGGTTTATTATACATCGCGAAGTCCCACAAAGTGGATTTTTGGAAATCAGAAGAATACTAATTTTACATGTACATTTAAAAATTTTCTTTGAAACAACATTCAGCTTGTGTGCTTCTTGTCTGTTTCTACTGTAGTTTATGTATAAACTGTATCCGCACTTGAACGAAACACAACCCTTGGGAAGTGACTTCTACTTTTATACGAGTCGAATCCGACTGTCTATAATTGTATAAATTTGCATACCATTACCGTAGCCTGAAATGTTTTGTACAGAAAAGATAAACGTCGAAGCACTCAGCTTAAATTTTAAACGGAGAGACAAGAGAGTCATAATTAATGTAATTAATTAATTCACAATCCCCGAGACTTGTAATTCCATTACACAAAATTAATTCGCTCATTTAAATGCTAGAAACAAATGCTAAAAACTGCACTAGGTTTGATACGTAAATTAAAACATAACAATGGTTTTCATTTTGTAAGTACCTCGTCAATTTGGCTCATTTTTTTTGTACGTAATGTGATGTCTTCGGTGAGTATAAATCGATTTATATAATTATATTTCTATTAAATAAGTATATATAGCGAAGATGCCCTAGTGGTTAGAACACGTCAATCTCAACCGATGATCGCGGGTTTAAACCCCGACTTCCACCGCTGAGCTTTCAAGTACTTTTGTATTTAAATTCATCTCGTGTTCGCGGCGAAGGAAAACATCGTGAGGAAACCTATCCGCTAATCCGCAGTGGCGGATTAAGCCGTCTCCCTAACAGTAGAGGAGGTCTTTGGCCAAAAATGGGACATTTACACGCTGTTACTTCATTTTTACTTTAAGTTTATAAAATTCGAAGTCTCGCTTGATTAAGATCCGATGGAAATTAGCCAACTGAAGAAAGAAACAGAATCGCTTGTGATTAATACACTGGTTGTCTTTGTATACGAGTTAAAATATATGAAGGACAGATGACACAATAGAAAGTGGTCGCATTCTTAAAAAAATAATTATAATAAATTAATATAAGTATCATTATGTATTTCTCTTCTGTTTTAAATTTCAAAAGAATACTAGATTTCTAAAAAGATACTGTGAAAAAATAGAATTATCGTATAATTTGTGAAGCAAAGCGGATTACGGACGAGAAATTTTAATTAAATTAACCTGGAAGAAACGAGATCTTTATTTTGGGCAATATTGTGCCTTCGTGTAATAAATAAAATGAATTAAACATTATAGCCCCAACCGTAGCATTTATTGAAAGGGAATGTCGGTTGGGGTTAAATGGTGGACGTTGTGATAAATATTTTTAATTGACCTTTCAAATTATTATTTTCAATAACACCGAGGAGAATTACAGTTATAAGTCTTGCTCTCAGACTTTCATAAAGATTTAAATATTAGTAATTAGTGTTCACCGCCGCGTATGAATATTTGCAGTACCAGAGGAGCCATAAATATGTTTCTAACTTATCTAGGAATGAGGGATTAAGAGGAATAAACGGTAAGACAAAGCACGGGGAGGGGTTCACTTTCGTTTTTCTCACTCACTGTAATAAACACAGCTATATAGCTACGTTAATTTTCTGTGAGAGTGTAGTACCTTGGTCGAGTCCGTAAGTATCAGTAGGCTATAGCTTAACTTTATCGTCTATCCAAATAACACCTTTGACTTTACAGCGTCATAAAATCAAGCAAACGTATTAACTTTTTATGTGTATTAAACAACATAATAAATAAAATTATAGAATCTGTTTGTAATTTCCAATTAATAGCTTTTAACTTAATGCATTTAAAAGTATATACTTGCTAAAAAAAAAAAAAATTGTCGGAAACGGCTGGACCGATTTTGACAGGACTTTCACGTGTTACAAAAACTAACATTTATTATGAAAAGTTTATTTATTTTAATTAATAAATGAAAAATGTGTTACGCTAAAATAATTTAAACCAATGAAATAATGAATGAACAATATCCAATTCAAGTAGGAAACGTAAACATTATATACATATAATTTCTCCTTCACATAACGCGGCTGAAAGAGCAGGACAGAGCTAGTATACAAATACAAATGTAAAACTTAAACATGTACATAATTATTTACAATTCAAAAGTGATATTTACGGTACCTACAGGTTAAGCCAGTGTGGAATGGTGGCACGAATGCTGGCTGCATTTCCAAGTAATCGCAATTCCGATTCTTTGTATGAAAAATGAATCTAGAAATTCCATTGTAAAATATGTTTAAATGTAACAATTGAAATTGTACCCATTGTGTTTTATAATTCATTTCTGGTTATTTAAACTAAAAAAAATTTAATGATATAAAACTATTTAATAAGTCAAATAAGTTACCAGTAGTAGTAGTCTGGTACTACTACCTGTAATTATCGCGCTGCTAGGCAAGGGCCTCTTCTCCTATTAAGGAGAAGGTTTAGAGCTTAATCCATCACTGATCTACTGCGGGTTGGCGGATATACATGTTAGAATTTCTCCCCGCACATGAAAGTCACGATGTTTTCCTACACTGCCGAGCTCGAGATGAGTTTAAATATAAATTTAGCTATTGAAAACTCAGCGGTGCTAGCCTGGGTTTTGAACCCGCGATCATCGGTTGTGATCAACGTGTTCTAATTACTAGGCCATCTGGGTCAGATAAGGATTTTTTCTAAGATTAATTTTGTTTAGTAAAATTGTATGTATATGGAAATTGTCTATTGTGTGGAGGTATGGTTGTTACTTCGTTTGTCGTTGATAATAATTAATTTTGTGTATAATGAGTATATACGTAATAGCCTAAATATAAAGGTCGTTTCTTGCACTAAAAGCATAGGCTATGAGTTAAACACAAATTTTAAGCTTTTGAAAGAAAGGTATTATAAGGATTTCAATCGCGTATATGAATTTTTTGTCATCTCAAAATTTCGAACAATTTAGTTACAGCGATCGTGATCACGTGTAGGGTCTTTCGTGACCACGATCGTAAAAGTTCTTAATTTGAAATAGTTCTATTCGTAAAAATCGTACACGTATATCGTTGAAATCGTAATTTTTAATTGTTTTATTTCACTAAACTATATATTTATAATCGTATTTTATATTAACGTCCCGTCGAACTACGTTGAAATTAATTAAAGTTTCTCCAAATTGCAATCTAGCTGACGGGTACCTCGCCTCTGTTTGGCTCTTAAGAGACTAGGCAGGCGTATCGTTGATGGATTACACAAGAACGACACTTGTAAATTTTACTCTCAGACTCTCATAAAGATTTACATAAGTTATTTCTTATTGCTTTACACCCGAATGAATTGAATGTCAGTGCCTTATTTTTGGAATTCACAGCTTTCGTATTTACTTATAACGTATCTGACACTAGGTTACAAAGTTGTTTTATATCACTTTCGAAACTAAAACTTACGAATGTAATTATCGCCTGATATTTTAGTAAAAATAACTATTAATTAATATAGGTTTACGTGCAAAATATCTGTACAAGAACGATTCAATTAAATTTTGCCTTTTTTAACATATTTATATATTTCAACATACACCATAGACTTAATTACGAGAGTAAAAATTAAAAGTATAATTTCTGCCGTTGCGTGACGTTTTTTTAAATTATTGACCTCGCTCTCTTAACAACGCAAATAATTTAAAGTGAATAGGAAGTTTCCAGGGTTAGTGCATTCAAATAAACAAACCAACTTGTCAGGTTAATGTATTAGAATAAAAATGTTTAAAAATATAATAATATCTTCAATATACAGTACAATATTAATGACCTATATTGGAAAATGAACGACTTATCTTGGCGAGAAAAGTTTTGAACCGATAAAACATTTTAAACTTTTATGAAATATGAATAGCAATTTCATAAGGATTTTAAAACTACAGTTTCAATAGAACTTTAAAATTTTTACAGTTCTTAAGTTTCATGAATACTTTTTCTTCTACAATTTTTCAAATATTCCCATCGTTTACTTGATCCGTTTTAGTTTAGTATTGAATCAATTTATAAAATAATGTTCCTTTGAATAATATCATGAAAATGTTATCTTAAATCAATATACCTGAACGGAGATTAATATTATGGTTAAACTGAAACAGTATTGAAGCCCCGAGGATATTCTTGGAGATCCGGTTCGTTTTGCTACGAGAATACAATAACAGATATTGTAGAGTAATCACTGTATAATCATTTTAAAACTTTATTTTAATGTTTTTTAGCTTTATTCAATACAACTTAATATGATCTTTAGTTATATTGGTACAAGCGATTTCGAGTCATAATTTTGTACTTCATTTTGTTAATTAAACGAATATGTAAAATTGCCATCAAATACAATATATTAATTATCTACTTTTTTAAATAAAATCTGACGATGACGTGGTTTCTTTATATTATTAAAGGGAGGATTATTAAAGGGAGGTGTAAGTTTCTACAAACAGAAAAAAAAAACAACTTTTTAAAGTAAAAATTAAATACAACCACACACGCACACGCACACACACACACACACACACACACACACACACACAAAATAAACACCTTTTATTTAAAGCACAAGTTAGGTTTAGTTAGTTAGTTAATCATAAAATTAGTAAGCTAAGGGATAAAATCAGTCAAAATTCACCATTACCAATTCGGTTTGTTACGGCCGCGTAGTCCAGCATAGTTTAATAACAAAGAGCCATTTGTTTCGGGTTAATTTAATTAAGCTCTGAATTTTGTTATCCATCCTTTACAAAATTTGAAATTTCATATTTGTGATAATTATTTCAATATAGAATTTCAAATTTTGTTGTAGAATATAAAGGTTTTATCAAGCCATCTGGTGAAATTGCAACTATATTAGTTCAGAGTTTTATTGCAAATATTTCGTTGTATTTGTCTTATCTGTTATGGATTTGCATGTTCATTGTACAGTGTATCTATTGTATGTTGCCGATTACAATCCAACACAGGTGAGTAAAAAATATATCAAAATAAGCGTATTAAATGAGCTAAAAAGAATTGAATAAACTTTTCCTTTAAAAGTATAAACTGTAAACTTAAAGCGTCATAACACAATTTATATGATATTAAAACTTGCAAAGAAGAGCATCTAGCAATGAATATTATTAATTATAATGGGAAAAGTTAAAAATTTCCCGTGAACCCACGTCAGTGATCCACGTGAAAGTTTATAATTGATTGGACGTGTAATTATTGCAATGAGACCCGAGCGGGTACGAACCCTCTTTTACATTTTGCCGGCCATACATTTAATTTACAAGATTTCGTTCGGATGAGATTTAAATATGTGGAGAACATTTTTGACTTTCCCATGGGTACATTCTTTTGTCAATATAAAAACGTTTTATATGTTGACAAAGGATACGAGGATTGGCGTAGCTAGATTTTTATGCATAATTCATTGAGCGAGGACTAAAGTCAAAGATTCTTTACATTTTCATACATTTTTTAAAGGTTGATAAATACCCTATTTTTTCATGTATTATATTTCAGTGGCAAATAAACTATTTTTGTGTGATAGTGCGTTTCTATTATGTTTTTAATGTTGTCTATAATAGAGCATTTTCATCAGAAGAATTGGATGCTGATAAGCAATAATGTGTCAACCCACAAAAAGTCAAATTCGGAGATATTGATGTATTCTGATACTGCATCACCAATTTAACATTACTAAATATGATTTCAAGGCATCTAAATTAAATAAGTATGGAAAAAGATTCTAAATTTTATGTTTCAAATTTCAAGTGCGTTCCATATTTCGCATTTTATACAATAATCTTAAATATTTGAAAATTTTATTATTAGATAACATATTACATATATCAATCTACTTTTAATTCATTATACCATTTATCAAAATATAAAAAATAGCTTTGACATCTTTAGACGCCATTTTCTCAAAATGAAGTCCGTGTGGCTTGACACAGTATTGCTTATCAGCGTCCGATTATAAGTATGCTGTCGCAATGCTATACATTTTGTCAGTTGATTTCCGAGTTTTTATACTGAAACCAAACAAATCAAGTATCAAAATGTATCGCAATGCGATAGTGGTAGCTCCCCGTAATAACTCTCCAGGAGAACAGATAAGATAAGTAGTAAAAATATAATTTTTTACCTTCTTATGTATAACATTTTTATGTATTTAAAATATAGGTTTTATGTATAATGTATATTTAAAGTGCACAGTAATGCTAGTGCGATTGAAGATATAATACCGTTATCAGTTTTTAGTTATTGCAATATTTTTATTCACTTTTTTTAAACCGAACGACTGGAAAAAAGTTTATCGATGAAATGATTTTAGAATAAAGTAATAGAATAATAGGATCAATCAAAAAATTATTTGTGTGACTCCTGTAAAATATTACTAATGGAAATTTAAACTAATATTAATTGCTAACCATATAGTCGTACATTTTAGCTTTCAATTATTGAATGCAATAACTGTATTGAAGTTAGTCAAAACTAAATCAAATACATCTATACAAACTAAAATCAATGTTTGTATGTGTGTCCTCTATGCGTTCTGAAATTTTTGATCGGATTGTTATGAAAATTTGCTAGTGTTTTGGGGACGCACACAAGGGTGCCTGACCTAAATAATCTTTGTACTTTAGAAGGCATAGCAACTCACGCCGGATATAGCTAGTTAATAATTAAATATAAAAAACGTTATTTTTATTTAATTTTTAGAAAACTAAATGGATTGTTGGTAATTACATTTAGCCAAGTCTGTTCCAAAACAAAAGAAAGCTTTGTTGTTCACTAACACAATTATTTAAAAAAATATTCGATAATTATTTTAAATCTAATTTTTAAACTGTTTCGTTTATAACTTTAATATACTAATTATGTAAAAAATAATACGAAAAAAAATAAAATAGCGAAAAGCAAAATTCCTTATTTAACATTTGCTAAAATTTACCAAAGTGAATATCAGAGTGAATATTATGCAGATCTGGTCGAAAGCAAGAGAAATTTTAGACTATTACATAGGATAGTATCCATCTGTTTGTTTCGTGAAATGTTCACGAAATCTTCAGTACTTGCCCATTTGTCTTCAAAGATGGATGTATTTCGCCACATCGATCCTAATCTTAGCAGAAATGCTAACTAAATTGTTTCTCTAGTTCAATTTTGATAAAATAGCTTTGTATACAAAACACTTTTGCTATTTAAAAGAAAGTGTTTTTGTATTTTGTTAAAGAATTTTTTTATCAATGATGCTACTAGAATTAAATTACCATATATTTCCTCTTTTTTCTACACACCGAAAAAAATATAAAGACGAAATATATGCTTAACGGCTTTATTCATATATTAGATACATTTTGTATCCGACGTTACTACTACAGTATTTCGATTCTTTTATTTGGATGCTGATAAGCAATAATGTGTCAACCCACAAAAAGTCAAATTCAGAGATATTGATGTATTTTGATACTGCACCACCTATTTAACATTATTAAAAAAATTGAAGTCATATAAACTGAATAAGTACAGAAAAAAGTTTCTTAATTAATTGTTTGGAATTTCATGTGCGTTCCATATTTTTCAATTTATACAATAACCTCAAATATTTGAAAAAATTTTTATTAGATAATATATTAAATATATTAGTCTGAATTTAATTCATTATACCTTTTATCAAAAAGTAAAAGAAAAGGTGGATATATACTTCTTCAAACAAATTTGTTAAAAATGGGTTTGACATCTTTAGACGCCATTTACTCAAAATGAAGTCAGTGTGGCTTGACATAGGATTGATTATCAGCGTCCATTTATGATGTATTATGCTTTGAATGACCAACGCTTCATATCATTTAAATGTTTCTAGGTCAAGATTGTCCGTTTTAATAATAAAATACCACAAAACATGTTTCAGTTTTCAATGAATAAATTAAAATTGTACATTACAAAATCATTAATAGCTAGAGAATATTATTCTATACAAGACTCTATAGATGATAATGATGCGTGGAATTAATATAGCGGATTCAAACAGGATCTGTTAGCTTTCATTAGTTTCAATATTTTTTGTATGTTTTGACGATTAAAAAAGACTTTTAAAAGTCTACTTGAATAAAGTATACATTGATTTCGATTACATCTAACGATCGAGGATATTTTGTCTTACGAATCTTGAACTAATAGATGGTAGGAACAAACAAACAAATACTCCAATCGCCTACACAAACAACGTCCATCATTGACAATCGAACTACTTATAGTGGTAATGGCGCCACTCGATCTCATATTTATATAACCAGCCCTTGAAAAAAAGCCAATACAAATTTTGTGTTGTTCCGATCGTTACTTAATTTGATAGAATTAGCCGCTGGGCTGGAAATTAATTAAAATCTCTCTAGCCGTTTTGAAGTCCATAGAGAACATATACTCGTACCTATATATATACAAAAATCGTTTTTTATACATGTAAGTTTATAGTCGAGTCAAATGGTGACATTATCATTATCATCTACCTAGCATTTTTCCCGGTTATACCAGAGCTTTCTATTCTAGTCCAGATATTGACGAGTTACTGATTTTTACGCAGAGCGACTGCCATCTGACCTCCGCAACCCCTAAGGGCAAGCCAGTAACCATTTAAACTAGAATAATTTCCCTACTACGAGTAACGATTATTATCAGGTTATTGTGATAACAACCGGGACCGACAAATTTACGTGCTCTCCGAGGCACAGTGGGGAGACCCAGAAGGACAAACACCCAGACCTAGGAACAAATATTTATACAACTATAAATATCTGCCCCGAGCGGGGATCGAACCCGCAACCGTCGGCGTTAGAGGTACATTCAGCACCACTTCACCAGAGCGAGTCAAATAGTCATTTAATTATAATTATTTGATGCAACATTTAACAATTGGGAATCCCAGAAAATAAGATGAACCTGATATGAACGTATTGTTACCTATACTATTTACCTATGTAAAAGAGCAATTCTCTTTATGTATATAACTTAGACAGAGGAAGAATAGATTTGCATTCATAAGTTTCTTTTTTAATATTTCAAAGCATATTCTGATTGCATTTCAATGAAACGAAAAGTACACGTTCAATAAGTCAAATGGCACAAATGTTTTAGTTAGGGAATATGCATACATCTTAATATAGAATAATAATTTATTAAAAAAATATTGTTTCAATAACAAAATATCGCATTTTACGGTGAATCGTTTTTGTTTAATTTGAAATAGAAATACATCTTATATTATATACATTATAATATATATCTATTTATTACAAAACTTACTATTATTTCAAATGAGAAAGTAAAATAATTACAGAACAAGAAGTTTCTAATTTATTACATAATGTGAATAAAATGCTTACTCAATTTGCTGATGGACAAAATACAATTTTCAAAATAACATTAAATGTTATCGAATATGACATAGCAGAATTTGAGGTCGCATTTCGAGTTTCGCGTCAAAAGTGTTCAATTACCCAAAGTGTTCTTCTGTAGAGAGCTGTGCCGAAAAATGTGTGCCACTAAAATGTAGCTTTTTAGTATAAAAGGTGATAAATAAAAATACGTTAAAAATACAATCTTAGAAGTTTTTCTTTTTATATTTATTTGATACTCACTAAAAGTTAGAAAATAATTAAGACATATTTTGATTTCATTCGACCGCATAGAAAATACAGATATAAAATTTTCTTTCATTAGAACCTGACAACTATCTTTCTTCATTTACTTTTAAGTAATTAGTACATAATTTTTTAAATATACAATTACGAAAATCACAATTACATTTTTATAGTGCTACAATATTTCTTATTTTTATGAAATTGTCTTTAATGTCCAATATTCAATATCCATCAATATAATATTAATTATTCAAACATCAAACTCAAATAAGTACAAGTACTCAAATAAGGCCAATAACCAAAGAATTTAATTAAGTATATTAAATACTCAAACAAGTGAAAGTAAATACGTACGCCGGTCTCTACAAATAATAAAGCGTACGTTCAATTTAACACAGTTTTTACATCGAAAACGAAAATTACAAAGTCAGCTTATTCACAACATTTCGGTAGTTGCAGGCGAACAATTTTCATAATGCACGATCTACAGCCGCGGCAGCCTCGTGAAATATTAAATTCTCCATTCCACGTATATTACAAGTGGGTTCAACTGACAAAATTCCAAAAACACCTTATATATTTTGTACCTCCTCTGAACATTACCTTTGTTTTTAAGGGATTGTAGCTGTCTGTTTATCGGATATTTTTATCATTTTAGTTGTTAAGATTATAAATGTTACAATACTGACTTCAAATGTTGTGAACGTCTGTTGTGCTAATGGCTGCGGGTTCAATCTTCGCTTATTATATTTGTATAGGTCATACGCAAGTTTCTTGTGATGTTTGTGTTTTGTATGTGTTCTGGTCCTTTGATAGGATTATCCGAATGAACTGGTTTATTATGAGGCGAAAACTTTTTAATTTCAGCATTTTCTGAGAAGTTAAGATTCTTTAGTTCATGTTTATACAAATCAATTTTACAATAGAGCTTAGGTTACGTATTTCAGCATAGACTACAGTATATGCACAGTATCGGCAAACCTCAGAGCAGACGCTACTTGTTCCTATTAACCTTGGCTACATTAGTATACCGATAACCGATTAAGTACTAAAATGTCCACGTAACGTTACCTTTACTGCAATAATAATTATACAGATGCTGACAACCATATCTGAAGCCGATCCGAAATGGCTACACTAAATAGAACAGCGTTAGGTAAAATCCAGACTAACACCTCTGATCCTTTAAAGTTTATCTCATACATATGTGACATATCGGTATAAATTCGGAGACATCCACTTTCGTAAATCCGTAGTGAAGCAGCGTGTCGGATTATGCACACTTCACACGCTACTGTTGAATAGAATTGGCAACAATACGACATTTACACTAATGCACTATACCCTATATGTGAAGGTATTTACTTTCGTGTTAATATAACCATTGTATTAACCTATAATAAATAAAATCAGCCAAGTGCGTGTCGGGCCACGCACAATGTAGGGTTCCGTATTTGTCAGAATTGTCAAGATCGGTCAAGCAATCTTCGAGTACCTATTTTCGTAAAACAGTTTACGACGAACTGGGAATTTCCTTTTTTAAGTCAGTTTATACAATATACGAACTTACAATTTTAAACCTTTTATTATTATAAAATTATTTTTAATTTCTCTTTATATTTCGAGACTAAAATATTTTTAACGTAAAATGAATGTTTGAATGTGAATTATACTAACGATTTTGAACTTTATATGTTCGTCGATTATTTATTATTCTAAAACTTGTAAAATATACTTAGCGCCGATAATTTTCCTTCCTGATTAGCGCCTATGAAATCTATGGAGATTTGGTTGAAAACTTACTAGAACTAAAAATAGAACTAATATCAAAACTGCTTCTTTAATATAAAGTTAATTCTCTTAACACATAACTTAGAAAAGAAGATTTCTATTTATCCAGTACGTTGCAATAAACTCCCCAGCTGGCTTAGACTCGGGACACAAAAGACAAAATGTTACAAAGAGAAAAATCTTACTTGTTATATCTACGTCTTTGACATAACGAGCAAGAATTTTCCTTATTACATTTATTATAAGACATAAGTATTGCTGAATCGTATGTTATAATTTATTTAATTGTATTTAATATGTTTTTTATACTATCCTTGATTATTTAGCAGCTAATATTAATTATCATTTAAAATGATATGTATTAAAAAGAAAGATCATGGAAATGCTATATATCATAGAAATTATTAACGTAATCCACTCTGGAGATTATACAGAAGATTTTCATACCCTAAGTTTATTCAATAAAAAGATTCATTCATTACATTTACATCACTTTGTACCCTTACGATGTCACCTATCAAAACTTTTTTCTTTTTTATTATCGTATACTAAAATATAAAATAAATACACACACAATTAACACAGGCTTGAGTGTAAAAATGCACGAAATCACGAACGTGTTTCGCTTTGACTATGCCTATCTCATCCCGATAATAGCGCGGTGAACGAAAGCTCTTTTATTTTTTAGATTTAATGGTGTAGGTAGAATACGGAATGAATATTCTTTTTTCTTAAATCGTAAACGAATACAATATCAATTTAGAAGAATTAGGTACGATAATATGTTTTATATTACGATTAACGTATTTTATTAATATATACCTAATACCTAAGTACCTACGTACATCACAAAATAAAACTGAAACAGCCGAGATCATGCATACAATATTTCTGAAAAATATCAATGGAGAGTTATAATTTTGTTGTAATTTTTAATTAACAGCCTAAAGGCAAAATTTTAACATTGTTTTCATACAATGTCAACTTTGCCTTGCTTTTTATTTAAGATAATTTTCGTCAACTTGACACAAAATTTATTTTTCATTCCTTTTATTTGCAACCTATCAAATCAATATTACATACCTACATGAACGTAGTTTAATACAATAAATTCATTTAAAATTATTAGGTATATACAGCTGAATTTTTTAACTGGATGTGGTAGGCCAAGCAGGAAAGTATAAGGAATAGCGAAAAATACTTAAAGAACACTGGTGGTCGATTTTGATGAAGACTAACCTACAACCTTCTAGAACAACGTCTTTCAAATGGTATCATAATTATTAAAATAGGTTTTGTGGTTCTGGAATATACTTTGCTACAAAATTTGCTCCCCCTTTATTATATAAATACTAGCTGTGCCCCGCGGATTCACCCGCATTAATTTGAGGAAAATTACATTTATTTAAGGTGTATCTTCTCTGCTTGAATCGAACATTGCGCACTATTTCATTGGTTACGATTTTGTTCTTACGCAACCCTTTTTATTTATTAATTAAAACAAATAATTTGTTAACAATAAAAGTAGCCTTAATTATTGCCTATAACATTAGCCATCTGTGATTGAAATTCTCGTAAAATAAAAAAAAATTGTTTAAAATTATGTTTTTCATGTAAGTGCCGTATATACTTTCATATGCATTTAGTTAAAAGCTTTCAATCTGAAATTATAAACAGATACTTCAATTTTATTTACTTGTAAAGATAAGGATTGTCACTTCAGCGTCCTTAAAGAAATGATTTTCTTAATAGTGAAGATAGCTCACCTGAATTTATGCTTAAAAACTTTCAGCAAAAAAATAATTTTCATAATGCACGTAGCGCGAGGATGGCAGACTCTTAGAAAATTAAAATCTCTGTAGAGAATGGTTTGAACGCATTTTAGTTTTAAAATATGAACATTTAATTTTTTGTAGAAAATAATTTTTAATTTCGAAGTTATGTTCATACGTTAGTCAACTCACGGAGAAAATTTCTTAGCCAAAAGATTAAATGGATGCTGATAAGCAATAATGTGTCAACCCCCAAAAAGACAAATTCGGAGATATTGGTGTATTTTGATACTACGTCATCTATTTAACATTATTCAAAAAAAATTCAAGTTATCTAAACTAAATAAATATGGAAAAAAAAGTTCCTAGCTCAATGTTTCGAATTTCAGGTGCGTTCCATATTTTGCAATTTTTAAAATAATTTCAAATATTTAAAAACTTATTATTAGATAACATATTAAACAAATCTATCTGCTTTTGATTTAATATACATTTTATCACTCTTTTCTATTTTGATAAAAGGTATCATTATTTAAAAACAGATTTGTATAATAAAAAGTTTTATGTAATAAATGTTTCAAATATATTAGATTAATGCATATTAATGAAACATTAAATTAAGGAACTGTTTTTCCGTACTTATTTAGTTTAGATGGCTTTAAAAGTTTTGAATTATGTTAAATACATGATGCACTATCAGAATACATCAATATCACCAAATTTGAATTTTTGTGGGTTGACATATTATTGCTTATCAGCGTCCATTTTAGGTAAGTATGTAGTGTCTGCGTCTAAAATATGTATTATATAATAATAGCATTTAATTGAATGCGGGTAAATAAACAGTATATGCGATGTCGTTGCTGATCTAGTCATCTGGGAGCGACATACGAGTATCTACGAATCCATTAATGTAAATTATCACCCAATCACAGATTTAGCCATTCGATGTTCATAGGGTTATCAGCCATTCATATTTAAACGATATGTGCACTTAATTAAAGGTAGAAAAGAGTGAAAAATGTTTATGTTATAACGTTTTTTAAATTTAATTTTTAATTTTGATTGAAGTTTTTTTTTATTTATGGGATCACTTTACAAATAAAAAATGTATCATTAAATATTTTGAAATTAAAAAATGTATCATTAATAAAACTAAAAACATTTTGTGATAAATGATATCCGATTTAATTTAAACTATTTTGTACTTTTTGCAAAGCTGGCCGTGAAATTCTATTAATAAATTGCACTCATATCGTATTCAAATAACAATTAATTCCAAATTTGAAAACAGTTTCGAAACTCATGTCTAGTGAATACCTATCTAAAAACGAATGACTACGTTAACTTTAAGCAAATATACGTTTCATTGTCAAGATTATATTAGTAACTAGCTGGTGTCCGCGACTGTTTCTGCTAAAAATCAAAATTAATAAAATTAAAAAAAATATATCCTAAGTTACTCCATTAGCTAACTGTGAATGTCCAGTGGCTTCAAAGATTAGTAGTTAGAACAAACAGACAGGCAAAAACTTTTAAATTTGATTTTTTGATGTAACTATAGTATATACATTCATATCAATTTCATGAAAAGCTGTTAATTTAAAATTACAAACATACACTTCAATTTTGTTTATTTGTATAGATAAGTATCCTGTACTGCGAACAGTTTGTATCATTTTGGTACTTATTGATTTCTGACCACACATCATATCAATTTCATGAAAAGCTGTTAATTTAAAATTTCCAACATACGCTTCAATTTTATTTATATGTATAGATAATTATCCTGTACTGCGAACAGTTTGTATTATTTTGGTACTTATTGATTTCTGTACATACGATAGCCCTACGAGCATGACCACACATCATAGTGAGCATAAAGCCTGCGGGCGACATTGCATTATTAGTTTCCTCTACGTAACCGATGGACAATTCATTTGGCAGTTACCATTTGATATTACTCGCAATGGATCTTTAATCTCCTAATTGATTGGTGTGCTATCAAAATAACGCGTGGAAATTATGGGCATGTATTAAGTACTAATATTTCAGGTAATTGGTCTATTCGTGATGAATAAGGTGTTGTTGTAACTTTCATTTTTGCCAGATGTTACACGACATATGGACGCTGATAAGCAATAATGTGTCAACCCACAGAAAGTTTAATTTGGAAATATTGATGTATTTTGATACTGTGTTACCTATTTAACATTATTCAAATAAAAATCTGGTCTTCGAATTTTAAGTTTGTCCTATATTTTGAATTTCATACAATATTATCACATTAATCTGCTTTTAATTCATAATAGTTTTTATCGAAATAGAAAAGAAGAGATGGATATATATGTATGTCTTCAAATTTGTTAAGAATAGGTTTGACATCTTTAGACGGCATTTTCTCAAAATGAATTCCGTGTGGCTTGACACAGTATTACTTATCAGCGTCCATATATTTCAATATTTTTTTGTATGCGACAGTGAATTTTTTCAATGTTTGTTATATATTAGAAACTTGAACAAGTGCGTTTTTATACAACGCGCGACGTATTATTACTATTTTCCATTATATTATATCTGAAATACATAACGCTCGGTAAAACATTTGTAATTATCTTGAATTTATTATTTTCAATTTTATTTTCTTCTAAGTCACGATTTTAAGCTCCTGAGCTCGTTAGTTACTGCCTGGTTCGAGCTGTACTCAGTGGGATCTGGATCCCACTGGGGTCTACCAGATTAGAATTTTGAAAGAGTGTTTCTATGCAGACGTATTTATAGTGACTAACTGGTGTGAAATAAAATTGATTGCTAACTATTGAGCTGTATCTCAAAAGTCAGCAACAGAGGGAACATTTTTTTTTCAATTTTTTGTGTTTTCTTGCGTCATTATAAGTTGAAGCTGTTCCGAAGTGAGTTATTAGTTCCATCGGACGTCTCAGCCGTTATTTGTCATTTTTTTCGTTTGTAGACGCAAAACTTATTGAATGGCAGATTTTAAACCAAATAATGTTTCTATGAAAATTCCACCACCACGAAGGAAAGTACTACCGAATTGTAAAAGAAAAAGAATCGGTAGAGAATTTTTTTATCTGATGACAGATATAATTTAGATAGCCAGTATAATTTTATTTGTTACGATCAATTTTTAAATATATAGGTAATAGATTCCAAAGGTTTTCTTAAAGCACCGCACAGATGTATGTATGTCCATTTTATTAGCTTAGCATAGCTTATTCTTGAAATTATAATATAACTGATATATTACATTAATATGGATTTATATTTTTACAACAGTTTTACATTTGCCACTTAATAAGTTTAAAGCCTACGTTAAAAAATCTTAAATAAATAAAGCATATTATACCATACAAGAATATTTTGACGACAAAGAGGCGTGGATTTGACAAGCGTTGATTTTCCATCCGGAAAACATAATTAAAATGTAATAAAAATACTTTATGTATAAATGACTTTAAAAGAGTTACTATCGAGTTTCTTGCCGGTTCTTCTCGGTAGAGACTGCATTCCGAACCGGTGGTAGCTTTATAAAAATCTAAAATTAAAATATGACATAAAGTTACAAATCATATTTTAATTTTCCAATTGTCAAGTTTGACGATTCGAAAGTGCTTTAAAAGCCCATTTGAATAAAGTATATTTTGAGTTTGAGTTAACTTGTAAACTTGGTACATTAAAAAAAATGTGCATAAAAATTATTGACAGTTTTAACTTAAAATAAATTACAAAGAATAATATAGGTTTATTTAATTTTAAGGCTTACTGAATTCTTTTGTTTGATAGGTCCTCGGATCTTCAATGTCACTCGAAATGCTCTCATAATTTCAAAATTACCTTTGTTTGACGATGTCCTCTATCAAAGGAATATCTTGCCAGCGGACAATATAAAACATTCATTATAAAAGAAAATTCATAAGATACCATCGTGGCTTGGCAAATATTAATTGGGCAGTGATAAGCAATACTGTGTTAAACCACACGGACTTCATTTTGAGAAAATAGCGTTTAAAGATGTCAAATTTTTTCTTAATTTAAATGTATAAAGACGCATTAATACATCTTTTCTTTTCGATTTTGATAAAAGATATAATGAATTATATACAGATCGGTGCAATGAAAAGATTTATCTCATAATAAGTTTTTCAAATATATGAGATTATTGCATATTGCAAAACATGATATTCGAAATTCAAAACATTAAATTAAGTCACTTTTTTCCGTACTTATGTAGCTTAAATGAATTCTTTTTTTTAATAATGTTGAACATGTAACCCATTATCAGAATACATCAATATCTCCGAACTTGACTTTTTGTGGGTTGACACATTATTGCTTCTATTTGATTTATGTCATGGATATTTTGATATTTGTAATTTTATTCATTTCAAAATTAAAAATACTTCGTGTAACTTTTTTTTCTAAAAATCAAACCCTTGTGTGAACAAAGCGATACAGTATTTCTTTTTTCTTTTTGCTGAGTTTTACTAAAACGAGGGCAATGCTTTGTGCGCGTTTTACGCAACGATTTGTACTGAAATATATTTTTTATTCTATTTTTTTGTTAACGATTCATGTATACTTCTATAAATACTAATACGTATCTCTAAATCAGATTGTTATTAATCTAAATATTTAGTTTTTTTTTAATATTTTTAATAGGACCTCTTAATATAATACTTTTTTCTTATATTTTGTTAACTAACTTACTTATTTGCCGCAAGTTTATACTTTACTAGGTGTTCCTTGCGGTTTTACTCGTGTTTATGGTTACTACTTCGCTCCTATGACTCGAAGATGAAATATAGCTTAAAGCCTTAATAAACAAACTATCTAATACAAAAGAATTTTTCAATTCTAACTTGTAGTTAATGAGATTAGCGCA
The DNA here is from genome assembly GCA_037950945.1 of Hypolimnas misippus. Lineage (NCBI taxonomy): Eukaryota > Metazoa > Arthropoda > Insecta > Lepidoptera > Nymphalidae > Hypolimnas > Hypolimnas misippus. The sequence continues at coordinate 11,985,721 of JBBEEQ010000012.1, read as the reverse complement.
TTCAAACAAACAAACAAACTCTTCAGCTTTATAATATTAGTATAGCCGAGCATCTGTCTGCAGGTCCCATTTAATTACGGCTATCGTCATCATAATGAGAAAATATGCCTGTTACCAATTCTAATGTATAGGGTACATTAACCGTTAAATAAGATACAGTATAATATCAGTACAGATATCACCTATCATTTATTCTATATAAAGCTATTTAATGTCGCACTGTAGATTGGAATTGACAGATATGATTGGTTCATTAAGTTGAAGATACATATGTGTTGGACACTATATGGGCTGTGTGAAAAAAAACATAGAATTGAATTTTTTCGAACAAACCAATAAAATTGAATTTTAAAAATGGAAATTAAGTTAAAAATTTATATAAAAGGCCAGGCATGTGCAGTGGATATAACAATCGGGTCATACTATAGGAAATGTAATTACAAACATATATAACCTTTTGAAACTAATTTTGTGTTTATTGGTGTTCACTTTGTGCTGCATAGGGAAGAAGAACATCTCATTTTACTTTCTTATTTGCTTATAGCCCCTCTATAACCATAACGCGTATACTAATTTTCAGGAGATGTAAACATTTATTTAAATTTCATAAAATACTTTAGAAAAGTGAATCAAAGAGTGAATCGAATAATTAGTATTTATATTATGTAAACACTCATTATTTATTAAACTTTAATATGTTATATTTAATACATAAAGACCCATCGGTGGCAGAATGTGAGCCAGGCTACCGGCAGCTTGGGCTCCAGGCTGAGAACACTCCTCAATGTACGTGCCGTCTCAAGCAATACCGTTTGTATTCGGTTCTTGATCCAAAAACCGAGCGAAAGTTTCTGAAGATATCGGAAACCTTCGCTAATAGGCCGTTAACCAAGACGACAACAGGAACAATAATTGTTGAATCCACAATTCACCTGGCTGTAATCTCGTGGGCAAGATCTAAATGTTTAGGTACTAATTTTCCTGAAGATTGAAATCTAAATGAGATTAGCATTTTGAATCATATATTTGTACGTTTTGGACTTACAATCCCCTTCCCATTCCCCCTTCGGACCCATCCCGTATGATAACTACGACCGTGTTAAATGTATTACGAAAAAAATCACATGGGCGCTGAAATAGTTAGAACCGTTATTGCATATGTCACAAAAATTAAACACGTATGTATATTCTTCAATGCAAGAATTGTCCTTTTAATATAATCCGGACTTTTCTCATTTGTGAAACTATGTGTATGATATATTCTCTTTATTAGTATTGAAATCCTTACGTATCGACATCTATTTGCTCAGGACATACTATGCTTAGATACAATATATTCTTGATATTAAATTACAAAAAGTATATTTCTAATAAAAGTAAAAGTAGGTCATACTCTTAACTGTATTGTATGATCGGTATGAAGAAATAAATGTAATTATATTACTAAAAGATCTCACCGAGATCAGTCATAGCTATTATAACAATCTAAGACTCGATTTTAATCATTACGTTACAACACTGCCTTACTGACGAGCATTCGCTTGTAATGTAATTATAAAATTAAATTTTGAGCATTCCTGCCTGCAGTTTAATTGGTTTCGTACGATATCGGATGAAGCAGACGTACTGTTTGTTGCGGATCATCATTTTTTTTTTCTAAAAACAGTTGGCAAATGAGCAGACAAGCTACAAATAAGTTGCTAGCTTAAAAAATAAAAGATAAGAGAAAATAGGAAGTAATGAAATGACTTTGAAAAACACAGTTATAGTATCTATTAAGAAAGATGTTACACATTTTATCACGGGGGTTACAAATTGCACTGTAATGCTCAGTTCACTTGAGTCACTGATGTAATGCACGATTATGATCTGTTACATTACAGCCGTATTTCCGATGAGGAAGCGCTTTAATAGTAGCGTATACGGTATTCCAATCAATTTAGTTCAATCGACTGCGGGCGTAAATATTGTCCTAATTATCAGACCCAATTTAACGGGCTTTGGCGTTAACTTTGCGCAATATTTGATGCCAGAAAATTACGTACCTAATCTGTTAGGGAGTCAAATTGTATTCGGGTTGATGGATAAGGAGTCGGGCGAGACGTGAGTAGACTCATATTCACGTGTAGAATAAATTCTAATATTTATTGCCCTTTTATTAACCGACTTCCAAAAAAAGGAGAAGATTCGTCGATTACTCGAAAACGGCTGGTCCGATCTTTTTTGTTTTAAAAAATCCCATTGATAAATATATTTTAAAAAATTTTAACAATCAGTTCATTACTTTGGTTTTCAGATCAAAGTAACTGGAATAGGTATGTGATTTAAGCAAGCGAAATTACATACTTTTCTTTGAAGTCGGTTTCTCTTTTTTTAAAAAACTTTTTTATTTATTTATTGTCGATATTATTTAAAGTTCGATATTTATGTGATTATTTTCAACTTCTGAATTTTCTAATAAACAAAAATACATTCTTTATACGTTGGTCATGAGAATATAAGTTACTATACCTACCACTTATTTATTACGTATAAATATATATAAATATTATGTATAATATAAGTAATATATTGTCGCTAATCATTTGTCAAATTTTTGTAGAAAAAAGCGTTTGATAAGTTACACTAATAACATCAGTTATAATCTGCGTGTTTAATATACACAAGGATATGAAACGCGCAATTTCTATATCAATAGGAACTGCGCATTTAATATACTTGTGGTATTATCATAGTATCATGCCTTATGATTTGGGCAATGGCGTAGCCCGCAGACATTGAAACAGTTCGTGAAATAGTTATTCATTCAATTTATTGCCTCGGAGCTCAAGACTCTCTTTAAGAATTGTTTATAAAGATAGATATTCTCTACACAATATATTTCATATGAATAGTAATTGTTTGACTACAGTCACAAGCATTGTAATAATAAGCAGAAGAAAATAAACTTTAAACACTAACTGCCTAACTGCAAAAAATTTAAACATAAGTTAAACGCGTGTTTATGAAATCCTGTACTACAAATCTGCGTCTAAAGACAATTTCGTTTTTAACATATGCTTAGAACCTATTTTAGCTGTCAAATATAAAGCCTGATATTTCACTTCTCTATTTTACATTTTATAGGCAGTGTAGCAATTTTGACAACATTTTAAACACTGTTTAGCTAGACGGGTGTTGAACATGGTTTTATTTCATCTTTTGTAGTAAAGCAGTGAGTTTTTGACTTTATAAAGTCACTGTATTGTTTCAAGATCTAATTTTCACAGCTAAATTTGAATTCCGTTCTAATTTCATTTAATGTGATATATTTTAAAATATTTACCAATTATTATTGCCACTGCCAAGTTTAAGGCAAACGTTAAAAATTAATAATTATCAAATTATATTAGATACTCTTTCAAAGTTTATCTTAAAACAATGATAATATTTTAATGATATTAATTTTATCGCCTATTATGCCTTTTCGCGAAATTAATACTCTTTATTTTTTGACATGATGTTAAAAGAATTTGATACTGAATATAGGTAAATGTATTGGATCGATTTTAAAAGGATAACTATCGAGTTTCTTGCTGGTTCTTCGCGGTAGAACATTCCTAGCTAAACATTTAAAAAATTTATTTGTATACTGAATCCCAATATAACTGAATAAGATTATTTAGAGTTTGAAATGACACATCACACATTCAAATAGGTTAATGCATTTGAAAGCTATGCTTAAATAAGAAACTTACCCATACATATACATATCATTTATATATTGTAAAAGCATAAAACCTTTTTCGGCGGAAATTAAATAAATTGTATCAATTAATCTAATAGTACGCGTTTATTTTGTAAGGGACATATCAATTACTATAAGGGCAATTTTGGTTAATTAATTTATAATGATATCGTATTAACCTACTCAGAATATCGCTCCGGCCTAATTTCTCGATCGCCTGTCACGTCCATTGCGATCCGAATTAAGTCTACACTTGACAGCGACAATTAACTTATTTGATTAATCATTTATAACCTTTAATCGAAATTCCTATCAAATATATAATAATAACAAAACTTAGTTTGTTCTCACATCTATACATCTATATATATAAAATCACTTGTCCTGACTGATTCATCAATGCAGAGCGTAAATCGCTGGGGCTACGACCTTGAAATTTTGGCAGTAGGTGGCTTTTAGGTTGCAGACATCCACTAAGAAAGGGTTTTTTGATTATTCGCCCCTAAGCGGGTGAAAAGGGGTAAAAACGTTTGTATGATCAAAATCTTATTCCGTGGTCGTATTAACTTAAAACATAATACACATACTTTTGGGTGATAGTAATGAAATATAAAATAGAAAACGGGGTACTATTATTCCACACTGGGGTGCAAGGGGGTATTAAAGTTTGTATAGAGAAAACATATTTTTTTGGTCGATTATCTTTAAATTCAGCACAAACATTACTTTGGGAGAATAATTGAATAAATGTATCCCAGAATTTAAAAATCATCCCTTAAAATGTCGCTAGTATATTATAATTACTTGTCCTGACTGACTGACTAGCTGATTCATCAACGCAGAACCTAAGCCGCTGATGCTACAAACTTGAAATTTTGGCAGTTACCTTTTATATTGTAAGCATCCACTAAAAAGGATTTTTGAATGAACGGTTGTATTGAAGTCCGTCATATTTCAATTAAGAAACGCGTAATTTAATATGGCTATTTCTGGTTAATAAATAAATACATTTGTAGATATATCTGTGTTTTTCAAAATTTCAAAAGGGGGGAAAGGTGTTTTAAATCTATATGCAACCGAACGAAGCCAGTGCGGGCCGTTAGTTGTCGATAAAATCGGAGATTTCAATTTTCGTATTTCCTATCGTATTTACCTTATTAATGATTGCCCGGTAACAATAATATCGATTTGTTTTTAGATAGCGTATGAAGGGCACTATACATTAAATGTATGTACATAGCACAGATAAGTGAATAAATTTCTAAACGAAGGTTTTCTGTTCATGGGTGTCCAGGCTAAGGATTATTGCATATGATACCGTGTCGTATAGTAAAAAGACTAATATTTATATTGTATAGTAAAAAATCTAATACAGACTTTTAAAAGATACCTTTGATAAACACTATATTAACAAAAAAATGTCTCCGACGACGTCACCTCCTTTTTTGGAAGTCGGTTAAAATATCTTTAATCGAATATTAATTAAAAAAATAAGTCATTTACAAAAATATTTTTTTTTAGTTGAACGTTAAACCCAGACCAGCTATTTTGTTTTAAAAATCAAAGTAGTTATGGACCGTTTGTAGTGAAAATATTCTAGAAAAATCTGGCTGTATCAAAATCGGTTACGTACAAACAAACCAAAAATATATATACAACTACTGAAAAACTCCTTTTTTAAAGTCGATTGAAAATACTTCTTAAAATGAATATGTAATATAATATGCAGGGGGTTACATGTCACATTTTTACTTTATATACTCGTAGCCCTAAAAAAATCCTATTCACATAAAAGAAATACATTTTCATATAATATTGAGGGAACAATAGAGTTCCTCAATCACGAGAGGCTCTTTCTTATCTGACGCTATTGAGTATGGACGTGTCTTAAAGGAGTCTTCAAAAGTAATTGATAAATATGAAGAATAGGTCCTAAGACTAAAAAGATAGGAAAAAAATATATTAAATTAACTTACTTACAAAATATTACATTTTTTGCTAAACCGAGAGGACTGCAGATTTTTATAGTCGTATTATCCAATTACTGATTCTCTGCTATCCGTCCGTTGGTCCCTCTGTTTAGCTGCGGGTTGTATCTCATGAACTGTTTAAGATAGAATGATGAAATTTTCACAGAGTATGTGTTAGTGATGTTGCTATAACAACAAAGAATACAGCGATTTACAGCGATGGTACGGAATTCTTTGTTTGCGAGTAAGGGACTCAACTGCTTTTCGTTATGTTATAATGTTACTACATACGGTGTATTGAAGGAAAATTGCTAATTTCTGTGATTGTTCACAAAAAGGTTGTGTAAAAGTAAATATTTACCGAAATATGTATGTATAAAAACAAAAGTTACTAGCTTTCTATGTTAATAATTTCAGATGTCATTTATGAATATAAAATTGAGTATATTTAAGTAAAGTGTATGTTTATTACGTATTTCAAACTAGACGGTTCTCGCAACTTCGTGTGCGTAAAAATTTTCATTCTTATTGGTTTAGGCGTAAAAACGTATTTATAACATCAGTACGGATTTGTTGTCTTATATCAGATGAAAGTTCCTTTGGAGAGGAATGATAAAATGTATAATTTTATTATTTCTTCGTGACAGAATGTCTCGCACAATTACGAACTGTAAATCAAATATTCAGTCATAAAGTACGAACAAGAAGTTCATTTAACGTTTAATGTCTAGTGGTTTTGAAACACTTAGGTTTCTATCACAGTGACGTTTCACAACAGGGCGCTGATTCGCTATAATAAAAATTATAACGAGCGAAAACGCGACTAAAAATTTAGTCTTTGTGGTTTTTTTAAATAAAAGAGGCATAAAGAACATTCATGACATGAAAGATGAATCATTTATGTACTTTTATGCACATGGTTTGCACTTGATATGCTGCCTAATAAAAATAATATTTCAGACCTAAAATAACAGCAGTTCTAAAATAACTGTACAAGTTTGAAACCCAAATATAGGCCAAGTTGATTTACAAAACAATGCACAGCCTAAATCCTTCGACAATATGTTTTTTTAATCGCTTAGTTTTTTTGTTAAAAAGATTAAGAAAAATATACAAAATAAGTACATTGTATATTCTTCTTAATTAGAATCCATTTTACAATCAAACACACAGAGTGTTAACGTTCAGCACCGAAATTGTGTAATACTGGCTTGATAATTCATTTTTCTCTATAAAATTTCAGCAAGCGTTTAAAATCGCCTATGTGAAAGGCCTGTAAATTGCGCTGACAGAGAAACGATTAGTGAAACTGAGTTAACGCAGCACTTTGACGGAGTTCGACTGCTTCAAATACTTGGGTGTAAATTTTAAGGTTCAGTGATTGTGATATAGTGAAATGTGGCTCTTATTTTTATCAGTCTCTAAGTAAGCTATTCCATTAAATGGTCATTGTTTAGATTTATATGACTTTAAATACATATAAACTTGATTTTATTGTATTGATACAAATACATGTATGTAAATATCAATTAATTGTTTTGCTTTCACGCCACAATGGTTTAATTTATCATTGTTTAACCCACATTGATAGCTTGACATGGATACGCCATTCATTTGAATATAATCAAACTATAATAGTACTATCTAGTGATTATGTTTTCAAATATATATGTGAATTATAAGTATGTGCTAGGCGAATGTGCTAGGCGAGATTACATTCGGATGCTGATAAGCAATAATGTGTCATAAAAAATCGAATTCGGAGATTTTGATGTATTCTGATAATACGTGATGTATTTAACATTATTCAAACAATTTTCAAGTCATTTAAACTAAATAACTATGGAAAAAAGTTTCTTAATTAAATGCTTCGAATATTGAAGTGTGCTTAATATTTTGCAATATGCAATAATCTAATATGTTTGTAAAACTTATTATTAGATAAAAATTTTTATTATATCAATCTGATTTGAATTCATTATACCTATTATTAAAAAAGAAAAGAGGAAATGATTATATATGTACGTCTCCAAACAAGTTTAGTAAGAATGAGTTTGACATCTTTAGACTCCATTTTCTCAAAATGGAGTCCGTGTGTCTTGACATAGTATTTACCAGCGTCCATTTGTAAGTTTTCTTAGACTTTCGTAGGTTTACATAAGTAAACAAACTATGTAAATCTACAAAAATAAATTATGATGAAAACCTAACTGCGAAAGCTGCTTTGGTACTAATAAAAATAAAAGTATCTTGCTTGTATACATTGGATATCTATTCATTGCGTGCTCCACGGTATGTCTACTCTTTTTACACGTACGATGCGATTCAAATTCATTAATTAGTCGGCGCAGGGAAATTCTTCATTCAAATTTTTCTACTTACTAAAGTAGTTTTTTCAATTTTTAATTCAATTTTTTTACATTTCTCCAATTAGCGACTATGAAATATAAATATAAATATTCCGGGTTGAACTCGAAGTGAATGCTAATTGGAATCCTTTGTTTAAAAAAAGGGTAACGAATTGGCCCCGGCGATATGATTTGTTTTTTTCTCATCAGCGGATTTGGAATGTGGCGTTTTGACACGAAATTTGAATTTTAAACTGTTGATGCAGATAAGAAAAGTTATTATTTTATATTTCCTTTATAAAATTTAACATAGATATTTGATTAGGATATTTTTATTAAATATAATTTATGAAAATATGGTACCAATACAAAATACTATTTTATATTTTAACAAATTATATATATAGCAATTTTGACGTCTAAAAAAGTAGAATTATTATTTTTATAAATTATATTATTAGATACATAATTACTGAATCGCAGTCATCGCATCCACATTTATTTGTTTTTGTAGTTTTAATTTTACTTATAACATCCACTAAATAATAATATTAAATGTATCACACTCAACGGCCCCTATAAGGATCTCATGATCCTGTGTAAATAAGAAATATAATGAAACAATCATTCATATAAAATTCAATAAGCTGCCTTGTCATTTCACTGGTTTCTCCTCGAAATCTCTTAGTTCAATAAAATCTATTTAAATAGATGTGGTTCAGCAAGTAACGGAGGTAGCCCTGTCACTTCACTCGACAGTACCCTTGGGTTCAATTTCCGGTTTCATGACGTTTTCTCGTATTAAATTAGCTCTGGCATTTATTAAGGTAAAAATCCCCAAAACTTTGATAAACTAAATATAATTAGTAGTAAACTTTATTAATTTATCTCATATGGACGCTGATAAGCAAACTAATTATTTCAATTCAAACCTATTCTTAATAAATTTCTTTGAAGAAGTATATATTCATTTTTTCTTTTCGATTTTAATAAAAACAATGAGTTAAAAGCAGTGATATATTTAATGTTTTGTTTAATAATAAGTTTTTCAAGTATTTTAGATTATTTTATAGATTGCAAAGTATAGAACGCATTCGAAAGTCATAACGTTAATTGAAGAAATTTTGTTTCGTATTTATTTAGTTTAGATGACGTATTATCAGAACATATCAATATCTCCGAATTTGAGTTTTTGAGGGTTGCCACATTATTGCTGATCAGCACCCATATATGCATTAACTGTTTTGAGAAATTATTTTGTTTGATAAGAAAGCTAGTAAGTAATTAAAGTAGCGAAAAAGTAATCATATACGAGTACATTAACGCATCAAAATTTAACGCGATTTAAACCGTTGTTCTATGCCTAGTCTTACTAGAATAGTAAATAATGATACTTTGTTTAAGTGTAATTTATTTTTATGTTATCAGGAATTAAATTTAAAGGTATTTAAACAAAGATTTTTTTAATACAGTAAGTAGGTATCAACTGATCTAGAAAATCAAAATTCTCTTTTTAATAAAGGCTTTATTTTTTATGATAAACATGCAACAATATATAGTGAGCAGAAAAACTTATTTCAAATAAAATCTTCAACAAAAACATCGAACACAAAAAAGATTTACAAAATACATTCTATTTTTATCTTTAATCTATATCGTATACGGCATGCAATCCATTTCTGATTCAAAGCTTTTAGGATTAAAATCGTATGCAAGCTCACGTCTTACGGTCTTAGCTCTTGCAAAGCGCTGTAGTGTCGACGTTTGGTCAGGATTAAAGGATTCCTAGTCAATTTTGAACCTTACTACCGACGTCGAAAATCGTGTTATTTTTATAAAAATACCGGGAGAAGGCAGGTCATCCGATGCTAAGTGGCTGCCGCTGCGAATGAACATTTGAAGCACCAGAGGAGCCATTAATACTGGCTAGTACTTCCTGCTTGTTATAAAATAACATAATGTCTGGTATAAAATTAACATTTTTAGACCATTGGGGATTAGGGTATATATAGTGAAATTTCGAATTAGATGTATTCTGATAACACTTGATGCATTTAACATTTTTCAAAAAAATCAAGTCAATGAGTAGGGAAAAAAAAGTTTCGAAATGTGAGATTTTGGAATATGTAATAATCTCCTATATTTAAAAAACGTATTATTAGATAAAACTTTTTTATATAATAATCTACTTTTAATAAATTATATCTTTCATTGAAATAGAAAAGGAAAGACATAAACATCTTAAAATAAAATGATTAAGAATAAGTTTGACATCCTTAGATGCCATTTTTTCAAAATAAAGTATGGCTTGACATAGTATTGCTTATCAGCGTTCATATATTAAAACATCAAAAAGTAACCTTAAATAATGAAATAAAACATAAATTTGTTAAAATTATGTGTTGAAATATTGTTAGCTCTTAGACTATCATTAAAACAATTAACACAGATCGTTCACAACTCATCAAGTTTAATTAAGAACACTTTATAAATTATTTAAAAAAATTGTTAAAGTTGTAAAACGATAAAGAATCATTTAAAAAGTTTCATGAATAATTTTCGGAAAAAAATCGAAGTTGACAGCTCAGTCAAAATTAAAGTGTAAAAAATCTATTTATATGTGGATGCTGATAAGCAATAATGTAATAACCCACAATAAGGGAAATTCGAAAATATTGAAGTATTCTGATAATACGACACGTATTTAACATTATTCAAAAATATTTTAAGTCATCTAAATGAAATAAGTACGGAAAATAGTTATTTTATTCAAAGTTTAAAACATTGATGTGTGTTACAAATTTTGCTATATGCAATAATTGCATATATTAAAAAACTTATTATTAGATTAAACTTTTATTATCCAATCTGCTTTTAATTCATTATAACTTTTACCAAAATAGAAAAAAAAGATATACATACTCGTATATACGTCTTCAAACAATTTTTTTAAGACAAATTTTAGACGCCAATTTTTCAATTTCGTGTGTCTTACAGAGTATTGCTAATTAGCGTAAAATATTTTTTTAAATAAAGAAAGCTTTGATTTATGATTGTTATGTTTGTAAGTTATTGTACATATGACGAGTAATTCCGTAAGTGACATTATATGCCTACCGGTTGATTCACAGCGATGGGTCAGTAAGGTAGAAATCTGAAGTTTGTTAAAAGGAACCTTGTCACTGATTTTGAAATTTAGAAAAACTGAATTTAAAGATTTGTAGAAACACTCTACGCGGCTCGGGTGTGGAACCTGGTAATTAAAAAAAAGCAAATCTCATTTTGTTATTTCTTATTGCATAAATTAATAAGGCAAACGTAAAGAGTTATTATTTTTCCGTGAAGAGAAAAGAAAGTCCTTTAATAGGGAAAGTACTTTAAATATATAAACATAATTTAATTAAACGTTTGATATCACTAATCGTCCCAGTCATTAAATAATGTAGTGCAAACTAGATCAGATAGTGCTCTTAAACGAAGCTCTCACATCCACTTAGCGCTTGAGGTCCATCTCTAGTGGTAATTTAAAGATAATAACCAATTTACTTTACCATTAGCCACATTACCACTGTAATCAAGATGTAATTTTATATTGATTCAGTAATATTGTATGGTTTAATTGTAAAACGGCTTTTTAAATAAAGATGCTTAAGAGTTCCTTATTCCTTAATAAAATATTAGGAATTAAGGTATCTATAAAATTTTTGCTTTAGATGTTTTAAATACATATGTCTTGTCAACGAGATATTTTAAATAAAAAACAAGTCAAATACGAATATTTTAATATACGAAAATATTCCCATATTTTATTATATTATGTATAAATTTTAAATTAATATTAAATGAACATTATTAAGATATTATGATGATTATTTATAATATAACATTTTATTAACTTACAGTAACAGTAATACCTCGACTTACATGAATTATAAACATTATAAATATGAAGTTACGAGATAAATTTTGAGAAATAATATTTTCGAAACGTAACAATATTATTTTACTATTTTAATATTTTCTTTATCATTGTTATTTGTTTTAATTTAAGTAATTGTTTATGTAAATAAATGCAGATTTATAACTGCGTAAGTTGAAGAATAAGCACAAGCGCATGAATTGAGCGATTTGCATGCATCTCAGAAACATAGAATGGATATTTTTGGTCAAAAAACGGCCAAAAGACTTGTTCGCAATCACACGGCGTGCATGCCGCGTACTTGTGTTACTTCGCATACGCTCAAACGCGCGTGCGTAAGAAGTAAGTAAGTTGTCTGTGACGTGTCCGACACTGCGATTTTTTTTTTAGTTTGGGTGGACCTGTTTATATAAATGTTATATTGTTTCTTAACTTACGCAGTTACAGCTTAGTAGCACCTCTCGCGTATGTTATTTAATAAATACTTATGTTTAGGATATTGTGCTACAAGTAACATGCACTGGCTGTTTCTTTTGCTCATTCGTAAAACCCCACAATATTCTCGTCCGCTTATTTGCGAATAACCAAAACAATATTGAAAACGCACAATGATATATAATTATAATATTAGCAAATATGAAAAACACGGGCGTACATGAGATCTTGTTATCCGAATTAAATATAACGAACATTAATTTGTAAAAATCGATCACCGCTTGTTGAAAACAAAACGTGTATATCAGCGTTATCATTACGAGAATGATCCGTGGGTTGCTTTCCGTTTTGCTCTTGTTCGTATTTAAAACGGATTTCAGGACTGAAGCTAAGATAATACCATTTGCGCACACTGCCGGCCACTTTAAGAAAAATAAGTACAAAATATAAATCTTTACTTCATTGTTCTTCTGTACACTATAGGTTATAAATAAAAGAATCGACAAGACGCCCGGTAGTAGCCACGCAGACAAAGACACCTTCCATAATTTCGGTGAACCGATATTGAACACTCTCGCAAGACTGTCGTACATGAGTTTAGTGAAAACATACATCCAACTCACAAGCGCCAATTCAGTGTAAGCCATCGGAATCTCACCCAAGTAAAACGGGTTGAAGTATTTCTCGCAGATGTTTAAGAACTTTATTATATCGTAAAAGTATCGCACAAAGGTGTAAAAGAATCTCGCTAGCATAAATTGTATCAGGAGTTGGTTCTTGTAGTTGTGTCGCCATTCTGGGAAGAGTAAGGCTGTCAAGATCAGTAAAGTTACAGCGACGGTGGACAGTATCATTCCAAACGTGCTGCAAAAGAAAGTAATAATCGACACAATCCTGGATTCAGCCTCTGATGCAGATAGTACGACAAAAAATTCCATCATATGCATTTTTGTTTCTTGTAAATTAAAAATCCTGTAGTGAGTCCTGGTTTAATAACTATATCACTATTTGCTTGAAAATGTTCTACACATATTCTCAAAAACTATCTTCTCAGTGAGTACGATGAGCACCATTGTGATGATTAACTAACACATAATACAAGTACAATTTACTTTTTATTGAACTTTATTAATTTGCATTAACAGTGTTATAACACGTCGCAATTGATTGAATCTTCAATATACAGTGAATTATAATTATGTTGTAAACATGAAGATAAGCGGTGTTATCAATAGATAACATCACAAAAAGTAATTATTAAAACCTTTCGATACCCTTCGATTATTATTAAGCTGGATCCACATGATGTCGGGAACGGTAGGCGGTTTGTATGAAGTTAGCTTTGTCGTAGCCGCCGCGTGCCGCGAGGTCGTCGCGTCGTGTCGGCTTTCCTTTTTGGGCATATGTGGATATAACTTTAGTTTTTGTTACTAACTGTAGCCTAATAGTTGCTATTATAATATGCTACATTTTAACAGAGGATGTTTTTGTACTAAGCTGTATTGACTAATAAAATGTGACATGATTTGATAGCGATATATATAATTATTCCCCAGGTTCATTGATCGATGAGTTAATGTTATGTGAAGTAAATATATAAAATAAAATTATTCGAAATTTAATAATGTAAATTGTTCGAATCTTGTATTGTTTTACCTATGTAGTATAGTAAAGTCTATAACAGAGACTAAAGGTTTATTTATTTCACTAGTTACGACTAAAGTTAATGTTAGCTTAATCGGAACTTATCCACCTAATAAACTGCAATTTTGGGTTTCAACGGTCTCGATTAAAAGTTTAGCATGAATACATTTTTAAACAAAGATAATTAGAATAATTTATTGAAACGTTTAAAGGCGAGGTTGCCGTTTCGTCGTTGTAAATATCAAATTAATTTATTTATAAGTTAATTTACTAAAGAGAATCTAAAAGCACAAATCAAATAATTGAATTAAATTGTGAAAATATATACTCAAACTTTAATTGTTGGTTATCGTTGAATATTTTCAATTTATAAATTGATAAATTTAACCGGTAAATAGTTCCTAAATGTCCAGTAATGGTTCTATATGAATCTCTGCTGCTATTTTAAAAATATTCAATACAGAACCATAATTGGACGCTGATAAGCAATACTGTGTCAAGCCACACGGACTTCATTTTGAGAAAATGGCGTCTAAATATGTCAAACCAACTTTTAACAAATTTTTTTGAAGACGTATAAATCCATCTTTTCTTGTCTATTTCGATAAAATATATAGTAAATTAAAAGCAGATTGGTATAATGAAAAGTTGTATCAAATAATAAGTTTTTCTAATACAGGAGATAATATTATATTGCAAAATATGGCCCACACTTCAATATTCGAAACGTTACATTAAATAACTTTTTTCCGTATTTATGTATTTTGATGACTTTAAAATTATTGCATAATGTTAATCATGTATTTAAATGCACTATCAGAATACATCGATATCTCCAAATTCGACATTTTGTGGGTTGACACATTATTGCTTATCAACATCTAATTGACAAAGAAGTCATCGAGCATGATAGCGCAGCACTATACAATTGTGAAATTGTATTAACATTTTGTTGACACGATCTACATACATGACATCGCAATATCAACAAACAGTCAAGTAAAGCTTCTCTTTTTGTACAATTAATTACAGTTTACATTTTAATGACTTTTTAAAATTATTTGGTGATAGGAAAGGTATAAAAATATTTTTAGTATTACAAAATTGACTTTTTAGTTTTTATATTAGTATACGTTATAGCTTTTATTGTATTAATGTTTGAGTGTACGAATTCTAGATTGCTACAAGTAAAAAAATCGATCAAAATGATGGATGTGTTTGATGTATGAAATAAACAATAAGCGAACGATAAGTTGTTGATCGCCAACTTAGGATAGGGCTTCTGTTTTGCACTCAATGACACTTTATGATAATAGATATGTTGCGTTTCAATCAAAATTTAAATAAAATAATAAAGAAAGACGAGAATCGATTTGGATTGTAGATTCTACTGAGAATAATCGACAGGATCTCAATATTTATTCTTTTAAAATTTTGTCTATAAATACACTTAGCTATTACAAAATACAATGTTGACAATCTCGTAATTTGACTTTTTTTTTAAGATACTTACTCTCGCCTGTTATACTCAGTCGCTACCTGGTTGCTAGGCAACTTCGTCCAAAGTGGTCCTCATTCTGGGTGCCAAAATGCATGAGCTATTAATATTTTATTATGGTTTTTTCATTTGATTGAATTTAAAATATAATGTTTGGGATGTGTAAATGATATTTAAAAGTGATTTTAATCTACACAAGCGTCACTGACTTTAAATTTAAATATAATAAATTTTTAAGCACTTCGCTATTGTCATTACAAGCAAGGACAAACCGGAAATAATGAAAAAACTTCAATTCAGTTCGATTCTTTGGTTAATGGCTTTTAGTTGTGCCAATTAGACACATGTTATTTCGCCAATGTCACGTGGAATGGCGAAGACACGATTGAGATTAATCGGTGGGGTCAAGAATCGAACCTTAACTAAATTTTGAAAGCACCCTAAAATAGTTGAAAAACTTATACTTTTTCGAAAAAAAATTCTGACGTTTACATATAACATATTCGACAATTATAAAAACAACTATAAAATCTTTAAAAAAACGATTAGCTATTGTATTTACTTAGCAGATGGACATCAAGAAGTCGGTTACTTTCGTATTATAAGGATTCATAGGTATTTATGTAATTACAATTTTATGGGAATTAAATAAAAGCAAACACTCGTAAGAAACACAGAGAATATATTTCAGATATAACATCACGACAGGTCCAAAATAAAACTCACTCGTGTGAGGAATAGGAAACCACGAATATATAAAATTCTATACAAATAGTTAACAAGGTGACAGTGTCTAACATTACCATACATTATTGCATACGTGTATACGTGACCTTATGCCAGAGACAATTTAACTTAACCTTTATTGCCACAGATTAACCTTTTAAATGTCAATTATTTTTTATTATTTTATGTTAAAATATAGACAATAAAAACATATTATTATTTTCTTTATTGAGAAAAGAAAAACATGAATATAATTAAAATATAAAATTATTAAGGTTTCGAAAATTGCCTCTTCATTCAATTACGTTAAGATAAAGCGTTGTTTGAGACATGTGACAGTCGTAGGACTTAAAAGAAACATCAAAAGTCATAAAGCTTAAAAAACTACAAGTAAGTGCATCTACTTATGAAATATTATTGCATTTCCTAATATGTATAACATCTAATATTTAAGTAATTTTAACAATCCTACGATTTGAGTTAACGAATTAACTTTAATTTTTCTATAACAGAAGATTTAAGTTATTTTGAAAATTTACATTAATTTGAACAAAGAATTATAAACAGCTTTTATAATTTTGATAGCAAAAAAAGTTGATTAAACACTACCATGGTTTTTAATATTAACGTTACATTTGTAATGCACTTCACTAATTTACTGATTTGAACTAAAATATACTCTAAGACACTAAACATAAGATACAATTTAGATTATTATGATTTTAATAGGTTTAATGAAATTGTACTACATGCAAGTCTATAGACTAGGTGTTAACTAGTTTAAAATGTAACATACACTAATTTACTCGTAGGGGTAACTTTAATTATGTACTTATATAGAAGTCTTTATAAGGGATCACAGTTTGGAAAACTAGTTCGACACAATCTTAGAACAGAGAGTAATTTAGAAATGGCACGTATTGTATGTATATAGCACAAAAATAACTTTATTTCTTTTAATATTTTGAATTTAATTTAAAAATATTTAAGTTGCTTTAAAAAATCATTTTCATAAATAGAAGTAATTATATTTTTTTTTATAAATTACTCTTTGTTCTTAGGGAACAACGATCGGGGAGATTATTCTTTAAGCTTATTATTATACGCATTAAAAAACTATTCATTCTACTTAGGTAAATATTTTGAATAAAATAATATAAAAACAAACAGTTAAACTTTGTCAAATGTAAAAAAAAATATTACAAAAACAAATTAAATTATTCAAAATAAAAACAATTCTATTAAAATTAGTTCAAAACAATTTAATGTTACAAAATTATTAAAATTCAACGATAATTTTAAACGAAGACAATGGTGTTATTACATTAATCTATTTAAATTGCTCATAATACTATTCCAAATCTACTTTAAAATAGTAGCATGAAAATGTACTCTATTCTAAATAGAAACAAGGACCAGTTTCATATTTTTCAAAAATACATAGACGAAAAGTTACTTAATATTTTAAAAATCAATAACATCAAAATAAGAAAGAAACTGGCCCGAAAAGTACGCTAATCTACAAGATCACATTGCATAGAGGCTGGAAGGTTAGAATTACTTAGTTACGCTATATTAACTATATATCCTAAAGAAACATTTAGATCTAGATGAGATAAATATGGAGATTAAATTATAGATAAGATGTATTAATTATCAAGGTAATATACCAAGAACGTCTGAAAGGCAGAACCGTTCCAGAAGATAAAATCGCTTAGTGCCCGCTGAATGCGCGCTAATTGAAAATATACATATAAAAATTGATAACTTCACGGGTGTTAATATTTAGATTATTCACTTAGATTTTCACGATACACTGTCAAATAAAATGAATGTAGGTATGACCATTTGAAATGTAGATAAAAATAATTAATATACACGATTTAAATCCGTTTAAAATTTAGTTTAACGGATGACTTTAACACCCGCGCAGTTAGCTATTAAAATATATAAACAAAATTATACATGTGTATAAGCAGACATTGAGTATTTTTACTCGTTTAAGGTAATTTATTCATTTTTTTGTATTTTGTCTCATCAAAACGAAATAAAACATCATGTAAAAACATTTGGAAATGTCTTATTATAGCGTCTCTAACTTCCATTTAATCCTCAAGATATAATCATCGATATTGATTGTAAACAATAGTGTTCCAAAGATCTACAAAACTTCAATTGTTTCTATTAAATGTAAATTACATTAAATAATTAACAAATTGATTTCAAACAGTTTCGAATAAAAACTTATCATGCTAATAATAATTACACTAAATTATTAACAGCAGAATTGAATAGTGCAAAATAAATTGAGACCAGCTCATTACAAAGTTACGCTAAGATTAAACTAATAAGACTAATGACGAATTGCGCTAAGTCGATAAAACTTAAATTACTCCACCATATGTTCTGGAAAACAAAAATATAAATAAGTCAGTCGATTTTTTTAATTTTAATTTTATTTTTTAGGCAATGGAATTGATTATTAAGAAATTTACATAAATAGTTGCTTCATTGTAATTCATCGAATAACTAGTTGTTCCTTGCGGTTTTACTCGCGTTTATGGTTACTGCTTTGCTAACAGGACAGTCGTAGCGTGATGTTATATAGCCTATAGCCTTCCTCAATAAATAAACTATCTAACACAAAAATAATTTTTCAATTCGAACCAGTAGTTCTTGAGATGAGCGCGTTCAAGCAAACAAAGAATCAAACAAACTCTTCAGCTTTATAATATTAGCATAGATAGGATTCAGTTTGTAGAATATGTCATTGTATTGTAAAATTATACTTCGTAGATTAATTTCCCCATTGTTAATGTACTCACCTTGTTCTTCCACTGGAGTGTGATCTTCATCGGAGGAATCAACTCTCTCAATCAGAGAACTTTGCTTGGATAGTGACTGTTAAAGAATTTTTAGAAATATAATATGTTATTGTCATTATATATTATTATATTATATTAAAACACTGATTGTATTTCAAAATGAAAGGTATTAATGACTGGGGTGTTCTAATTCAGTTAGGAATTCTCGTACTCGTAGGTTTAAAGTTTTTTATAAAGGATTTTATTATTGGACCCTAAACGACATTGGTGTCAATTATGGAAGAACTTTTTAGTTGTTTAATATTGAAAAACTTTCTGCAACTTTAGAACCTACATTATTTGTTCAATTATACATTTCTGAATATAATTTAAAATTAACTCGTAAAAGTCTATTTGAAGATTCATTTTAATTTAAACTTTGTCATATAGCCTTTTCATTTAAGCTGATTTAAGATTTTCGAGAGTTTCGATAATTGAAAGAAAACAACGTACCGATTATTTAAAGATCGAAATGAATATTAAATTTTCTTACCTTATTCGAACGTCGCCTCGGGGGTGATATTTTATTCCAGAGGGCTTCAAGTTGATCGAAGTGTTGCGATTGAGCAATTGCAGCCTGTTCAGGGCCCAGACTCACCTGAAATTTATATTTTATATAATACAAGCGACTAGCCTCTGCGTACGGGTGCAATTTAGTTGACATTACATCTTTGAAATTCTCGGCTTTTCTCTAGAAAAACTGTTAATAGTAAACTATGATATACATGTATTGTACATCCGGCTTTGTTTTATACTACGTAAAGATAACGGTATATTTTTCTGCGGAACTCTAATATATTTTCAAAAATGAAAGAAGTTAAGTATATCCATGTATCATTGGTTATTTTCCAGTGATAATCTCGTCAAGTTCGTCAATTAGACAAATAGAAGAACAAAGGTTAAAAAAATATATATTTTTGATATAAGCATTTGCTAAAATGCTATTATTTTGACGTTCTAAACAGACACTTCAATTTATTTGTCTATATAACTGTGATAAATAAAGCCTACGGCTCAATGGTTTATTGGAAAATCAGGGAGCTAGAAAATACAGCATTAATTTTGACAATTGAAAATGATGACCGACTGGAAATTATACAAATGTGTGCTGCACGTGATAATTAGATTGCAGGAATGGTAAACGCAATCGTGTTTAGTTAAATCGTGGTACGGTTTTATCACTTACCTGTGAGCCTAAATCTTTATTTTTCGCTTCTTGAATCTTCGATATCTCTTCCATAGACGCGGATACAGAAAATCTAAAAAAAATATTGATATAAATATTATTCACACCTAGATATGACAGTTTGATCGTATTTCTTTTAAGGAGCTTTGATAAACATCTAACGATAGATTTTTTACTATAATAATGAAATTGTATTAAGTTTAAGTAATAGTTTTAATGGTTAGTAGCTTTCAAATGGATTTATCAATTCACCTGTCAGATTTTGCAAATTATGAAACAAACATTCTGTATATTGTATTGCAATAGACAATATATCAAAAATCCCGTAGAAATCTTCCGGTTGAGCGAAGGCCTTTCCTATTGTAGCAAGTTTGGTAGGTGAACCAGTAACTGAATGTGATTTTAATTAACCCACAAGCCGCAAATTAGACGACAATCGATGGAACCCAGCGTTCAAACGCTATTCCCTCGAGATGGTAATCTGATTTCTATGTACGTCTACTACGATATGTTAGACATGATGCACAAGATGAAATGATAAATGTATTTTTGTTTTTTTTTTTCTTACCGTCTCTTCAAACGTTCGTCTACTTGAGCCATCATAGCTGCCGATGTCAGGTGTCCGTACTTCTTCTGCCACGTGTATGTGTCCAATGATACTTCCTTCTTGAGCAGTCTCCTCATTGGACGTTTCGGTGCTAATGGCCGCAGTTCTAAATATAAAAATTATCATATGTTACATGACGAATCAAATTCTTAGATTAGTGGAAAGGATTGGTAATCTTTGAAGATAATAATAATAAAGAATTTGAATAAATTTATGAAAATATAAAGTAAACGTTGATTTTTAACTGACTTTCAAAAAGGAGGAAATACTAAATTCGTCGAACTGCTAGTACCAGTCAGAATGACTGGTACCAGTATAAATGTCAATAAGAAAATATATATTTGTTACTAATGTATAAAAAGTGAACTTAAGTTTATAAAATGTATTCTCTACATATACCAAAAAAAGTCATAAGTTCATTTTGGAAAGCAAATGTTTTATGTAGTAGGAATTTTTAATTGAAATTGCACGACCAGTCAAAATGACTGGTCTGGTAAATCTAGTGTTAAAAAAATAAAATAAAAGTTTAAGTTGTACATGTAATAATTACCACTTACCGTCAACGTCCTTGGTGGGCGCGGCGTAGGTGGGTATTTTGACGTAAGTGGCGGGCGTGTTGTGGAGGCAGATGATTGGCAAGCAACCTGTAGCATAGTCTTGATTCACATACATGTAAATACAATACATAATGTTTTGTTTTATAAATGTTTTATTTCTATTTACTAGCTGGCAATATACATACTATATATAGATTTCTTTGGCAGGATCCGCCTTGGGCGTCCTCGGAACCTTCATCACAATTCAATTAATGTTTTCGAAATGCATATAAACATTATTTTTATTTATATACATTAGTAATTAATATTAAACTCATTTTTAAACTGAACACGAAATCCAAAATGCTGTTCAGTTGGCAGAATTACGTGTTAAGGAATATAGTCGAAAATATATTTTTAAAATACAAAAAGTTCAGAAACAAAGTATACAACAATCTATTGCAATAGATTTATACCCAAGGATTCAAAGAAAAGCTATATTTCACCCCTGACATTAACAAGGTAGGTTTCCTAAGTCTCAGGACACATGGGTATATCGTTTATTGAAAAAGACTTTTCTTTCGACATTTTCGTAAACGCAAGGAAAGCCGTGAATTATAAGTGAAATCAGAAAGTAATAAACACTTGTGTATATTCGATTAATATGTGTAAGTTTTGCTGGCGTTTCACTTAAGGTAACTTAGTTTTAAACACATTAGGCACACGGCCTCTATAAGAATCTCATGATCCTATGTCAGGGTCGGAAACACACACAACACATACACAAATACCCAGACCACGACAAACATCCGTATGACCAATATAGGCGTTTGCCGTGAGCGAAGATCAAACCCGCGACCAAAACTATATCGTTTTCAAAAACAAATGGTATTAGAAAAAATAAAGAAAAGCTTTTACCACACTTGAAAAGTTCCATATAAGAAACGCAGAAAACGGTAAATGGCTCCATTTCTGTTGCGGTAGAAAAAAGTGAAACTTCGTGTCTCTGAATTAATGAAAGTGCATTCAATTTGCATTTTATGTTTATTTTGACCTAACTATTATTGCCTTTTTTGCGGCTTTTCCTAGGAGAGTTTCGTTATAGTTTAGTGATTTTGAAATGGTTTCTAATATAGCTACATTGTCTTTTGTAGAAAGCAATTTCATTTTTATCGATATCAGGATTATCTCGGAGGAGCTTAGAATTCACAATCTTGTTCTGTTCGAAAGTAAATATATACCACGAGAATAAGGTTATCGAATAAAGTTACCAAAGCCTCTATGTAATTCTTTCTGTTCGGGACAAAGTACAGTACAGTTACATATATATACAATATATTATGCTGTTCACAATTACATATATGATGTTGTAACATTCGGATATAAACAAAAAATAATCATTAAAATAGACATAGATATAAAAGTTATTAAGGGAAGTCGATGATTAATTGATAATTTTATTAATTCTCAAAATATGATCAATTCTTCTAAAGTACATTTAGTCAACATATAAATATATAATTTAATGAAATGAAAAAAGTTTAGATATCGCAAAAAATTATTCTAAGTATCAAAACGTATATTACCTCTATCCAAAAGATGTACGACGATGCGAGAACAGTCGCTCGTGATCTGGAAACCCAATAGTGGGACGTGAAGAGCCAGTGAAGTGAGCGCCAAACCCCGCTTCGTTTCCCAAATTATAAGAGTCTTGTCCTCCGCACCTAAGAGGAGAATAAAAAACAGTTTTAATTTATCACAATCTTACAAAGTGTTGACCTTAATTTAAACTGACAAAATTGAAATGGTTCTCTTAGAAGATATTATTGTATTCTCAGAAGAAGAAATTATAAATTCAGTGTCCCACTAACATGGTAAATTAGCCATTTTTATATGACATGGACGTCTACCTAAATTATCGTGGTCAATTCAAATTAATTTTCTTTTGTGTGGTATTTGAAGTAAGAACATTGATGCTAGCTGGTAAAATCATACTTTTAAAGACATGTGTATAATCGTTCCTATTTAAAAACGTCTTGTGTCATTAAATTATACTTACATTTCATGATTGATAACTTAAAAGACATATTTTTACTTATATAGTTAAAAATTGGCATGCTTGTTTACTTTCGTGATAAAAATGGTTTAAATTCTTCAAAAAATGTATATGCCACATAATTGTTAAGTTAAGTCGACAATTTTGAGATATAATAGCTTATTCAATCTGTATTGGAATACCAGACTTACCAGAAACAGCAATGGAGCCATCACCAGTGACTTTGACACAGGTAACTTTGCCTAAATGTCCAGACAGCAGGTGCACGTCCGATCCAGTATTAATGTCCCAAACAATCAGATTGTAATCCCATGATCCAGAGACGACTTGAGTTTTATTCGTTATTGAAACGGCCACACATGTGACTATGTCCGAGTGACCTACGAGAACCTAGGAAGACGGAAAAAAATGTGAATGTGTATTTTTTTTAATAAGTTATTGACTTACATAGTTTAATCTATGTAAGCCCACATCAGATAATTTGAAATTTTATTTTATTTTATAAAAATATCCCATTTTTTTTTATTTCCAAGCGTAACGAAAATAAAACAACTCCATTTTATAATGCTTATAAAAAATTAAAAGTAATGTTATTTACAATGTTACGTTATTTACACTGCAAAAACAGAAACGCTTTTTCGTAAAAAATGTTGTTTTTTTAGTGTTATTTATTAAAATAAGCACGCAAGGGTATTTTTTTTTCCACGCGGATAACATTTTTCACGACGTTAGACATCGTTAGAGTTAGTAAGATTAAGTACTCTATTTAAATGAAAAGTGGGAAACATTAAGAATAAATATTTTACATTTTAAAAACAGGTAAGTTTACAATCACTAACTGACACATTAATTTTTGTATTTAAAATAAGTATTAACAATATATTTGAAACAATGAAAATAAGAAATTTATTAACAAAGTAAGAAAAGTTTTTTTTTGTCATCTAGAGGCGTGTGTAACACAATATCAATAGCAAAGTAATTAATATCGTACCTGAGATAGTTTTCCGCCATCGAGTTGCCAAACTTTAAGGGACATGTCCATAGAACCAGTTACAACATGTTTCGAATCGGCTGTCAGAGCGAAGCACGTGACACGTTCCGCATGCGAGACGGAACGCTTTTCCTCCCCACTGTCCCCTTCCGCTAGCGCCCAGATACGGACCGAATTGTCCCCATCTGATAACACCTATGAAAATATAATTTTTAAATTAAATTTCTTCTTTACTTACGAATTACATATTATAAAGAGGTAAAATTTTTTGGTATGTAGGGGGTAATCTCTGAAACTATTGATCCAATTTGAAAAATTCTTTTTGCATTGGATGGCTCATTTATTAAGGAAGGTTATAGGCTATATTACATTCCGCTAGGACTCATAGAAGCGAAGTGGTAAACATTATCGCAAAGGAAACCGCAAGGGGCAACTACGACGTAATAATTAATAGAAGAAGGATTGGAAACGTGACACCATGTCGTGAGAAAAATGATACTCCATGCGAACATAATTAAGAACAGCAATGTGACGGCGATGCAAAATTTAGGCAATTTTCTTGATGCTTTTGAAACGTTTTAATCAAAATGAATGTATATTTTACATAATATTCTACTAAAACGCTTTGTCTAATGGATTTTGTTAATTATTAATCAGAGCGGTTTTCTGCACACATAGTGACAATCGTGTGGTTTTAATTTATTAACACTAGAAACACTGAAACTCAGTATTCACTTAAAGTGCCCAAAATCAATCAATCAATATAGTTATAACATATTAATATATATACCAGAAAAAAGGAGGGGGAGGTAATTACAAATATAATGCCTTTATATTTTGTACAAAAAGTCACAAAATTCTAAGAAATTGTGTCATTATAAACGTAATTGTTTCTCTAATTGAAATTAAAAAGCAGTCAAAATGACTTCCTTGGGAAATCTAGTGTTAAAGCAATACGTAGTTAAAATTAAAAAAAATAACTTTTCAATACCAGATATTTTGTTACTATTGGCTATTTAAATATGATTACACGAAATTAAAAATACGTTATTTTAATGAAAATGATGGATTTTTTTCTACGTGAATTACAAATTTAAATTTACAATCTTATATTCAAGAAAAGTAGTCATATCTACTATATCGCTTGTTTGCAAGAATATCGTAGTAACTCAAAATTCTAACAGATAGAACTATGTCAAAAGACCATAAATCTTTGATGTTTTATCATGAAAAGAGTTGCGATAATGAATTTTCTTTGAATCAATAAAGTTATAACATCAAGGAATCGTTTAAATTTTGCAGCTATGCACAAACATATTAATAAAGAGATTTAAAAAACCCATTCCCTAAAATTCATCATTTTTAGTTGCATCGATATTCTTGAAAAGCAGCCATATGTAAGCTACTGTAACATTTTGTCCAATTAAACCTTTTAACTAAAATATATCTACATAAAGCAACGCGTACATGAAATTTATCTCCACACGTATCTCCATCCGTATTAGCATGATTCATAGCTGTAATCTGTAGTGGGGTGTATTAGGGGTGGGCAGTTTTTGTCGGTATTAGGGCTAATGGAGGGTGGCAATGTTTTTCACGTGACACATCAGCTAAACTGTAGGGGATTACGACAGGCGTAATATTTTCCTAGTAAAAAAAATTTCCTAGTAAAATAAAACTGTTGTTTTAATCTCATCTTTATACTAAATTATTGTTGGAAGGAATTATTTTTTCTATTTTTATTACTAGCCGTGCTCCGCGGTATCACCCGCGTTAATTTGAGATAAAATTCCAACTTGAATCTGAAATTGTTTTATCGCGTAATCTTCTTTACTATCTATATTTATGTTTTAAAATCAATAAAATTATCAAAATATAAGTAGCCTAAGTTACTTCTTATAACATTAGCTACCTGCGAGTGAAAGTCCTATTAAAATCGGTCCAGCCATTTTAGAGATTAACTTAAACAAACAGACAATTATGTTTTTGATATAAGTACAGTATATACTTTCATATGTAATTTGTGAAGAATTGTTAATTTTATATTACAAATAGACACTTCAGTTTAATTTATTTGTATAGATTTAACTAGTGTCAATATATATTTTTTTTGTTTGAAATAACACTTCTATACCTAAAATATAGCCTATAAGCATCTAGAATAATGTATGTACCATTCAAATATACATACAAAATTGGTTTTCTCTTTATTATATTAATATAGTCAATAATATTTCTCTGAATAAAATATATAATAAAATGATATTAAGAATATTTGAATGAAAAAGTACAGTTAAAATTAAATTCTCGAATTGCTCTTTTAATTTAACGAGAATTTAATATAGTTGAGATCAATGGATGTCCTTTTGTGTCAACTGTTCTTAACAATAGAGCTGTGTAATTCCATTTCTAAAAGAGAAAGATTAAATCCCTAAGGTACAAAACCTTTTACTGTCATAATATAACGTATAATCCTTTATTAACTATCACGCTCGGTTTAACTTACTGATCCCATTACGTGCATGTATTTTTAACCTGTCTCGGCAAACGATTTTTGCTATATAAATTATTTCTAATACAATTTTTTGGAGTGAGCCACTTAGGGTTATAAAATATATAATTAGTTTACGATCTATCTACCGAATAAACATAAAAAAATCATCACAATCGGTCAAGCCATTTCTCGGCAGAGGAGTCAAACACTGTGACACGAGATTTTTTTTATATTAGAGAAGTTGAAATTTTGTTAATATTATATTTTGCGTTTTGCTCTTTTTCTGTCAGTGTCTGTGTGAATTCCTAAATAATTAACCGAATTAAGTATTTCGGTTAGATTTTGTTAAGGTTCTTGATACCTTTGATGATTCGGAAAAATGTAATAAGATGTTTAAATATTAAAAGATTGTAGGATTTTAATTTCGCTAAACTCATGAACACCATCACGTTCAACAGATACGGCCTTAAGAAGAATAAGGGAAACAGCTAGTAAGAGTAAAGAAATAAGTTTTCTCATTTACCGTACAAAACGTCTCTATACTAGCCCCTTTACGCCGATTTATTGTGAGAATCTTTTGCTTCCTCGGTCGAGCTAATATAAGAGAGTAGGTAATAACAAAATTCTACTACACTGAGTCTTAGTCATTTTAGAATACTAAATCTCTTCTCCAACGAACACTGTTAACTATGATATACATATATATTTAAATAAATAAAAATATGATGGAGGAACCTGACAGAATAAAAAATATATGAATATCTCACCGCAAACTTCATGTTCAGGGTGACGTCGATGCTGGTGGTGGGGCAGGTGGCGGAGTGCAGCACGATGCCGGAGTCCACGAGCCACACGTTCACACGGCGAGCGCGGTCTCCCGATAGCGCGCGGCGGCCATCCGACATCATTAACAGCACTTGTAAGGCTGATTGGTGACCCTGGTTATGAGGAAAGTATCAGCCTATTAATCTCCTGCTGGGCGAAGGTTTTCAGCTATTAAGGTTAAGAGCTTAATCCAACATGGTGCTCTACAACATGGTTTATATACGTCTGTCAGAATTTCTTCCGACCCATGCATTTTTACACGATGTTTATTTCTTCATCGCCGAACACGAGATGAATTGAATATTCAGCGTTGCTAACCAGGGTTTGAACCCTTATCACGTTGAGATCGACGTGTTCTAGCCATAAGGCCATCTCGGCTCTTTACTATCGTTTATGGTTATGAGTAACTGCCTGCATATCCAAATACAATATACGTAAATTTAAAATAACGGTTGAAAGGTGACTGAGGTAAAATAGGTGGTCTCATCTTTTAGCGATCTCCGTATGGCAACTCTTGGAAAGAGGATTGGTTGTAACAATGTATGGGAAGAGGTTATAAATATACTATAGACGGGTGTTCTATTTAATTGATTTCCCATGTATTCGATGTAAGTATTGATGAATTTTGTATATTTATTTGTTATTTTTACTTAGTGCGGAACTAACGTGTTTTATAATCCATGATTATTAAAAATGTAAATAATGTGCTCCGCACAATATTGACGATTAGATTAAGATAATGGTAAAAATTTTAAAATCCAGATTTAAGTTATAAAATAAAACGTATCAAAGAACTTACCTTATATGTCAAAGATGGAGAATTATCAGCTAATTGCCATACAACCACTGTCCTATCCTCGGAGCCGCTTAATACCAGAAGGTTATTAGGGCTGAAAGTGACGCACGTGATGTGTCCCATGTGTCCACTAAGGGTTGTCTGAAGACGATGGGTGGAAAGTTGCCAGACCCTTACTAATCCACGAGCACAGCCACTAGCTGCGAGTTGTCCGTCACGAGATACTTCTAAACAGCTGATCGGGATCAGTTCGCTTTGTTCCGCCTAACAACCAAAATGTAACTTAAATTTTTCAATGATACTTAATTGAATACAAAATTGGTATTTACTTTGTAAGTTAATTGTCATTTATGAACAGAACATTCGTAATTTTACCTGTAAGAGAGTGATATTTGTTGTCGATTTTGTTTGCCGTCGTTTCAATTGTTTTGTTGGCCTAAAGTTGGTCAAGTTATCTTCCGTGTGGAATGAATATATTGTTACTCTATTCCCACCTGTAAAAGAAATAAAAGATAATTGTGACACTAGTTGGCATTAACAAAAAACCTTATTCAATTCGTATTTTAGTTACCAGCAGCTAGTAAGAAATGGTCCTTATCAGCAATGGCAAGAGCAGACAAATCGTGTGCAGCTGCTAACGTTCGAAGAAGCTGAGCACTGTGCAAGCTATACACGTATATACGTTGATCAGCACAACCGACAGCAGCTCTCGATGAGTCGTGTCCAACGCAGAAACATTTTACCTTTTAAGAAAAAAAAGTTTTGTAAATAAAAGTAAAGGTAATTATTTCTCAGATACAATTTAGCAATTCAAAGAAGCATACAAAAGTTTGAAAACATAATAAATAATTCATGTGATGCTCAAGTTGAGATCTCTTAATGTACAAATTCAGAAAAGTTTTCCAGATTAAGATAGACGTGAAACTCTCGTAGCAATGTTCGAAAAGTTTGCAAAACATTCTAAATTGAGATTTGTATCAAATTACAACACATACTTAATTATAATTGATCAAGATAATGACTAAAATAAATTTACCACACCGTCCCAATAATAATATTTCCTTTAATTTCCTTGTTTATTTTCCTATTATAAACAACTATTGCATCGTTAAACCCAATAGAATGTATCAATCGCCGACTGTGAGAGAAGTGTTATCCGTACGTCATCCCCTAATGTAATAAGAGAAGGAACGGTCTAAGGGCACTTAGTAGAAATCGACTCGTCATTTATTTCCCTTACCAAAGTGTAAGTAAGAGGTAAAACAATTTAGTGATCCTCGATTACCACACTCGAAGAGGGTCGAGAGAATATTTTGGGTAACCTTTGCTCATTATAACGAAATTTATCTTATCAAAAAGATTCGCATTTATTCTTTCTCGGATTTCGATTACACAATTATTTGTCTCTTAGATAAATAGATTTTTGTTTGTGTATATATGTACGTATCTAAAGAATAATAAATGGTTTGGTTTTTTTACTGTCGTTTCAGTTCGTTTAAAAACAGAGCAACGTATATAAAATATTGATATAACAAGACGAAGTAATATAAAAAAAAAAACTCAAAAACGCGACAATTTAAATTAAGTTACAAATACCATACTCTGTATTATTCCCAAATTTATAAAGAATTTAACATGTAGATAACATATCTTGATATCCATTGTGCTGTTTAAGCTACAGAGTACGATGTAGAAATAGACACAATTATCGGAAATATATTATCTTCTATGTGGGGCAGTCGAAACGGGCAGGTAAAAATTAATATTGACTTAATATTAATGTAAAATTGCCTAACAGATTTTGGGGATGGCGGAGAAATTTTAAGCAATGTTGTTGTGGTTTCTGCTATTTTAGATGTAATTGAATCTACAAAATAGTCTGTACAGGGCTTTAGCGTTACTGGCTTTACTTGGTTTGGTTTACTTTGTCTTGTGTTCCAAACAGAAATATTTTGTGTCAGCATTATTCATGCCAATATCAAATAAACTTTTGCAAGTAAAAGATACCGTTATAATACTTGGAAATGTTTGTATATTTGATACTTCACGTCTTTGTGGAAGTATCAAAGGAATAGTAACGTATAACATATATTTACATTAAATGTCGTACTCTACCGTCATTTTAATGAATGTACATACATTACTTTAATGTGATTAAGTAGTTTGATGAAATGGCTACAGATCCTAAGCAGGTAGGCTCGAACCGGAAAGTACAACACATTCACAGAAAATAAAATGTAATAACTGCATTTCATATGGCGAGCGTGAGAGTTGAAAGCATACACCTCAACCAATATTTTTATTCTTTCCATTACTTGCTTATCCCCTATGTTCTTATTCCTTTTTTAACTTAACAAGGCTTTCGTGGGTTCTCTGGCACTGGAAATGTTCATGAGTAGTGATGATTAATTCACGTCAGATGACCCGCTTGCTCATAAAAAAGGCACGAGTTTTATAGACTCATATATTATAGAATAAAAATGTATAACGTCTTACCTTAGCCTTATGTCTTTTCAGCACATGTAAATGAGTGCCCGTTATAAAAGTTCTTATATGCAGTTCATTTTCTCCTTGAAGTGTAATCAGGAATACATTATCTTCCGTAACTTCCATAGCGTGAATCGGAACGCCAGCGGAGACAGTGCTGAGTAGTGTGAAGTTGTCCACATTCCACGTGCATACGGTGCCATCTTGTGAACACGTGACCAATATGTCGCCATCTTGGATAACTTTTACAGCTGTTACCGGCCCGCGATGATGATCAAGTTTTGTTACCTTTGCAGATAAAACATGTTTTTTCATGCAAATTTTATTTCACAGGTTGAATATATTTTTATAATCATTTAAGAGCTTAGTATTCATTGTTTATTCATAAGACATAGTGTAGTGCATATATTATATTAGAAAAACGTACTAGCCTAATTGTAATAATGTATGCAAGTAATTAGCATGTTTTTTGGATGTCATTGATTTGTATGCACGATTCTGAGCCATTTTAATAGCGTATGCGTTTAGGGCTTAAGATACAAAAATTTTATCGATTGTTTTTTACTAAATAAGAATACTTACCAGAGCACCATCAACTAGTGACGTAACGATAACGGCTGAATCTTCCCCGCCGCTTATAACCAGAGAACGATTGACGATTGCTGCCACGCAAAGTACTGGAGCTATGTGTTCTCTATATCAGAAAATATTGTTTAAAATATAAATAAGCAATAATTTTTTGTTTAAATTCATTCGGAACTCGGCGGTGAAGGCAAGCTACGTGAGGAAACCTGCATGTACCGCGAGAAATTCTGACATATGTATATTCGTTAACCCGCAGTGGAGCATAGTGGATTAAGCTCTAAACATTTACCTTAATAGAAGAGGAATTAGCCCGGTAGTGGGACATTTATACGGCTATAACTAAGAATTAGCCCAGCAGTGGGACATTTATACGGTTATTACTAAAAAATTATACTTTTTACGTTTAAGATTAAGCAACAAAAGTAGAACAAAAATAAAGTTGGCAAAGAAGAGTGAGTTGTGATATGCCCGTTTGCGGCTTCGTGGCGAAACTCCGCTTTTATTGATCAACTTTTGTAATAAACTCTTGTTCTACATACAGTTTTAGCAATGGCTTATTGGTTTAAAGTTCGAGCAAAGTGTATATTTTAAGTGAAATCTATTTTCTAAAATAGATTCATTTAATTAATGTCGTGATACCGCTTATATATTTACTTCGCGAAGCTATTTAAGTAATAAGTAAACGGGGCACATTGAATTTCATCGCAAAGTTTCTCGAGCAAACACGTCAACCCTTTAAATTGTGTATTCTAATCACGTATAATGTTACAATATACCGTAATTCTGCGTGTAAGAGAGCAAGCGTCATAATTTTGCACGAAAACTTTTTTTGTACTTTTTAGCCTTATTATCCAATATATTACTGTCCTATTATAAGATGTGTATTTTTTATTCTATCTAAGCAGGACTTTTAGTCTTAATCCGGAGGAAATCTGTAAAATACTTACAAGATTTTCGTTTTAACAGCCAAAGTGTGCAGATCCCACACAACGACGCTCGTGTCTTCCGAGCCAGTTAGTAGATACTGAGATTCGCGCGTGACGCACATGCATAATATCCGCCCGGAATGACCTGGAAATCGCTACGTCTTTAGTTCCCTCTTAACATAATGTAAAGTATGATAACTATGCATGTAGAAATTATATTAGTTAAAATAATTGAGTCTTGAAATAAAACTATTATAAACGGATTTAAATGGCGTATATTAACTATTTTATCATCCTGACGTTTCGAGCACTTTGCAGTGTTCGTGATCACGGGTAGGTCTACCCGTTAATAAATCGTCGCGAATATCTAAGATACCGACAATTGAGTCTTATTCTTAATAATTTCACCTGATTAATTATGAATATGAATTGTTACATTTTGTGTAGAATACGCTTTGATTGTCTTACATTTTGTGTAGAATACGCTTTGATTCAATGTTCAAAATGAATGTAACAAAAAAGAATGTTTCTGACGCGTTTAAAATATTGATATCGAAATATGGATAAAACAAATAGAAGTTTAAAGAAACTGTCGCTCGATTTACAGACAGGAAACGAATGTTAAAAAAAAAAAAACATTTTTTTTTTAAATATTAATTTGACTATCAAACCTTCTATTATTATATACCAAACTAGACATATTTTCATATAACGAGAAGTCAAAGCGTATAACAATAATATTTTTTGTATGTGCGAACTACACTTCGAAATCACTAAACCTATTTTCCAAATTATGGTACCATTTGTCAAGTACATTATTCCAGACGATCATAGATTATATTTTATGTATAGATGTGTATTATTTTAAAACAAAATTTACATTAAATGCGAGTAAGCTGCAAGGAATAGCTAGTGTAAAATAAATTGATTTATAATAATGATACATTGTACAAAATTCAAGTGACAAATTACAGTAACGCAGTTCAAAAGCATCATGTGTTACTCTAATCCATAGCTTATACGTTGCTATTATGTGGAATGACACATACTTAGCTATGAAGTGGTATTAGCGCTCCCGGATTTAGGATTATGCATTATTGCCCTAAACATAAGTTCTTGAAGCTTTTGAGCTCAGCTGTGCTAGCTACATTTTTACGTCTAAAAGTATTTCACGATTTATAGTTAGTAGTTTTTTGGAAAAATGTTTTTTAAAAACTTTTTCTGTTCAATTTCTTAATGAAATTGAATATAAATGTAAAAATATGATTGAGTAAAATTAATTAAACGTAGCATTTAAGTTGTAGCCTACAAAATTCTCTAAATTAATTAATTATACACTGCTAGATGTAGCCGACATTCGTTACAATGCCACTTAATTTAAAGAGATTTTTTGGGCTAGAAACCCTCCTGAGCGTCCACAAAATACCCTACCTAAGTTCTATCGCAATCAGATCAATGGATTCGCAACGTATAAAGGAAAAACATACATTTTATTTATATAGAAAATAGATAAAAGGCGGCATACGAATGCGCTCCCATAACTCGATGTGCCTATTAATTAATTAATATCCATATAGGAGGATACAGCGTCCATAAGAGGAAAAGTATATTTCAATTTGGCAACTGATGCCTAAAATATTATATCGATAAATCGTTGAATATAATAATCTAATTAATTACATAATGCGTAAAACTGAACTTATTTCTGTAGCGAACCCTAGTTCCTATAGATAGAAAATTTATCTGTTACATAGTTGTGTCTAAAGATATTATACGACGTATCTTCGAGTAATCTCTATATGCTATAAAATAAAACATAATACCTACTGTAGAATTAAGATATTTTCTACAATGGAAAATTCTAGACGGTATTTTCTTTATTAGGAAGCTAAGGTCTTCGGTCAGAATAGAAGCTGAATTTAATTTGCTTTGTCGAGCGTAAAGGCAGCTAACACAGGTAGAGCCGCGTAATGGTTATCAAATCCAATATTGTAATATAAAATTTAAATTTAAATTTCGAATTGATTATATCCTTATTAATAAACTTATTTTTTTTTTTCTTTTTGGACTCTATATTTATTTCCAAAATAACCTTTTTTACGAATATATACTTATTTGAATTAGTAATAGTATAAATCTTGCTGTTTCTTCCTATTAATTGGATAATCAATCTCTCATAACTAAATACCTACATACATACATGATGATGAAATGTTTTTGAGTTTTAGTTACAAGTACTATCCGTGTATATTCGAGGGAGAAAAAAGATACGTACATACATATGTATTATTTTTTGGCGGATTTCAATAAATAAATTAATTTAATATCCACCCGTATCCGTATTCGCGGATATTCATATTTAACGATTTGGCACATAACTAGTTACTAATCACGTCGTGTCTATATCAGATTTTATATAGTTAAACAACGTATAATGTATGCGATAATTTTAAATGAAATATACAAGGTAGATAGGTTGAGAATTATAATTCGACATCAGTTATTAAGTGTAGTTTCGAAACTGTTATATAAACAAAGGACCAAGTGCGACATTGTGAGTTTGGAATTCAATATCAATTAAATTTAATATCGTACACTCGCTAAAACTGTTTGACTCGATAATTATTAAGTGCTCCGAAATTAATAATATTAATGGTTAGGGGAAATCTGCTAAGCTTGTAATACTAGATATGGGTAATCCTTATTAATATTATTAACGTTAGAGGGAACTTGTTTGTTTATCCTGTTTCATTACGACTCTGTCAATGAATGTCACTTAGTACACGAACACTTTCAATTAACATGAATATTAAACTCATGTTCCGTCTTTGTTGAAATTAAATTTGCTTTGGTTTGTCATTGATATTTCAAATTAATCTTGATGATTCCGTTTAGCCACCCCAAAGTATCCAATTTTGGAAGAACAAATGTTTTCAACTAAAAAAAGTATTAGTATGTCAAAAAGTAGTAAAATCATGAAAAATAAATAAAAAATCTTTATAGTTTTTTTTTTACATTATAGTATTTATAACAAGTTAGT
Source organism: Hypolimnas misippus (assembly GCA_037950945.1). Classification (NCBI taxonomy): domain Eukaryota; kingdom Metazoa; phylum Arthropoda; class Insecta; order Lepidoptera; family Nymphalidae; genus Hypolimnas; species Hypolimnas misippus. The sequence continues at coordinate 11,950,061 of JBBEEQ010000012.1, read as the reverse complement.
AAAACGAGGTAAGTTTAAACAATAGAAATAAATTTCATAGAATTTATCCGGTGTTGTTTCCATTTTTATAGACATTTTTCAATATCAAAATAATTTCAGAATAAATTTGTCGATTCAAAGAATATACCGTTTTGATAATTTCCTATTTACCCCAAGTGTCAACAACGTGTGATATTTCAGCTATATAGGAAATAATTGAAAAATCGCGAGTTTCAGTCTAAACGTGATAAAGAATCCAATAACATTAATCGCCTTAGGTTGGGTCAAAATTGCAATTTCATTGGACTCTCTTCCCATTTATACATGGACCCAACCGAGTTCACTTTCCCGACCTCGATGTATCGCTTACAAAGATAGATTTAGTATTGTTACCTCCGTTTTATAAAGGATTATTTGTTGAAACTCGATAACTTTAAGGGTCGGCCTGTTGAGCTATTATCCTGAACGAGGGCCTACTTATACGAGAATGTATTTTTAGAATCCGGTTAGTAGCTATCTGAATAACTTCAAGTATAATAGCAAAAAGGACGCACTTTATTCTTCCCATTTGAATAGTGTAAGTGGAAAAGTTAACGAAACCGAAACACGGAAATTTAAAAGTTTACAATTTTTTACGTATTTTGCCAGGAAAGTGAAGTTATTTATTTTTCTTTTTTGTACCGTTAAAATACATATGCTATGCGTTAAAATATAATGCGTATGTATTTTTTGTTTGTTAAAATTAATTTGCTGTAGATTTAGAAGACTAGAACCGAATGTTAAATTGTAAAAAATCAAACTGTTGATTATTTTATTTATTAACCGACGTCGAAAAAGGAGAAGGTTCTATGTTCAGCTGTATGTATTTTGTTTGACAGTTAGTTCATCGATTTTTGACCGTTTTCAATTTTTTTTGTTTAAAAGGGTTACTACTTACTTAAAATACTTTTATTGTGGTCCCGTTGGCATGAAGTTAGGATCTGATGATGGGATCCTGGAGAAATCGATGGAACTCTTCAAATCTTATAGGCGCATCTACCGCTTTAGGTATTTTTGACAGTAACTCGTGCATTTGCTCACGAAAAGTCACATTCGATGAGGTGGAGCACCACATTCGATGAAGTGGAGGATGAGAATTTTTAGTTTACTTGTTTCGGTTTCGAAGTCGGTTCGGTCGGTTCGGTTTGTTTTTTTTTTCAAAGAGTTTTTATAGTCAAGAAAACTGTTTTAGCAATATCAAAGTAATTTAAAAATATTTCGTAGGTAATTATTAATAGTGCGAAGTATTCACACGGGTCTTCTAGTTTAATTTTTTTTGACTGTAATACTAATTTACTTCCCTGTAAGTAAAATAAATTCTTTTGTTCTTCAAATTGTAAAAATATATTCTAATTTTTGGCAGCTATTACATACTTTAGATTTTGAAAATTGGACTCATCACTCGTAGAATTTGTCCAATATATTTTAAACAAATGGAGATCTTTCTAAAGGATTTGTTTATATTATCAACTGTTTTACGAGCAAAACGGTCCTACATTTGTCGTTCATAAAACACAAGACATACAAAGGTTTTGTTTAATATAAACAAAGTGACCGAACAATGTGAGTAACGGATTTAGTTTCGTAATTAAGTGTACGTAGGATGCGCGAGCTAATATAGCTGTTCTCATGAAAAGGAAATGCGGTCTTTTACGTATATCTTCTGCCAGTTTAGTTATTTCGCTTTGTACATAATTTAGTTGTTGTAATATATTGTTCGTCATTATGTTTTCTATATACACTTTATTGTACACAACAAGAAAAAAATGGTACAAAACAATTTCATTACAGAAAAAAATATGTATCGCTCTTATCGCTAAATAACGATCTCTTTCAGATTTTTTTTTTACAGTAGATTGTTCAAATAGAAACAAAAAAAGTGTACAGCGTCATTAAAATAAATAACGACAATATGAGCATTAAATGTAATTAGTTTTATTCATAAAAGGAAAAGATAAATATACTATGCCACGCAGCTTCACTCGCGACGTTAAAAGTATGTGTTATATAGTGAACCCAGGATGAAAGCTATTCTTATTAATATTCCATTCCGAATATAATGTTGAGTTGTAAAAGCATGAAGAAGTACACAAGCACTCTCACTAATTATATTAGTTTGATAATATTGTGCTAGGACTTCGTTACTTCTTAAAAGGCAAAGTATTTATTTGAGCATCCACCACTTTGCTATATGTGTAAGGTTAATTTGCTACAAGCTACATTAGGATAGATTTTGGTTTGTTAATTAAGTGTAGAGCGGAACGAGAGTGACTGTTCATATCGTTTCATCACAAAGAACCTGCGTGCGTCAGAAGCTAGCAAAGTGGCTTAAGGATATTACTTAGGCACGTTTACTTTGGGTTCTGTTTCTCATTGAAACTCTATACATAGGTAGTGTAATAAAATTGTATTGGATTCGTGTCTGTGCATAAATATTTTTCATAAAAGTAATTGTATGGAATGTTTTAAAATACATTCTGTCAGTAGCTTTATAGACTTAAGCCGGCTTTACTTACGAAATAAGTGTCATGAATGATAAATTAAATTTCATTAAACAAAATGCAAATGTAAATTGTTTCTTAAAAATAATAAAACCGTAAAAACAATATCGCCGTAATTATCATCTAGCAATGAAAAAATGCTTGGCAAATTCGTGATATAACCTTAATGTTTGCACGCATCATATGTGGCGAAATTAATGGCGTGAATTAATTTTGATACCACAAAATACATAATGTAATTTAGCTTTGGTTTAAACAGTTTAAATTTCAGATACAAATGTAAAAATTACAGGGTTATTAACGAAGCAAATAGTTATTATTAAGTGGGAATTAACACTTGTAAGTACTCGTCTTACTCTCGTATTGATGTAACTGACAGTAAATTCTTTCAGGTGTAAAGCAATTACAAACAACTTAAGCAAATCTTTATGAAAGTTTGAGACCAAAACTTAAAAGTGTAATTCTGCTATACGTATAAAATTTCTTAGCGCAACTGGTAAAATAAATAATTAAAATCAATAGTAAGTTTTTTTGTAAACGGAATCTCTTACCTTTAAAAGTATGGACTTTTGAGTTCGACATGACGTGCCATAGCTGAGGGTCGCCAGCAGATGGTGCCAACACCAAGTGCTGCCCTGACGGCGCGAGTTGCAACAGCCGCACTCCAGCGCCAGGAGTCGAACCACCCACGGACACTACTCGGACTGTTGATGCAATCGGTGGGTGTAACCTGATGAGAAAAGCTTGGTTTGAGAAGTATAAAAAGGTGGATTATTATAATAACATTTTAATAGACTTAAAATTTCTTTAGGCTTCCAGCTCTCAAAAATCCCGTTTCCTTTAGCGAGTCTTTAGATTCGGAAACAACCAAAAGCCTTTAACCAAAGAATGGAATTGAATAGATTCCCAAGGGTAATGTAATAAAAGAGATTAATGTGTTTAACAGCCTATCTATGTACATATGTATATATGTATCTGGGTTTGTACTTTTTTGTCACTATTTAGACAAAATGCGTGGGCCGATTTGGTTAAATGACACGTCATTTTATTTCTCATGACGGTGCGAGTGTTATGGAAGCATAAAAATTTGGAAAAATCAAAATGCCCGGCTATGGACGCCATAATGTGAGAATGAAAAAAAAAATTAAAATCGACGGGTTGGAGTGGTCGACGTCGAACATGTATTTAAAAATCAGTTTTAGGTTTCTCATATCGTTTCTCAAGACTTACCGTTTAGGATCTATAACAATTTAAATTTGGTTTGTAACGTTTTCCGTTTATAAGGTTTTAGACAGAAATGATATTGATACGGCAGTGTTTAATGCAAACGGTTTTGTTACTCAGTCATATTTTTGATTTTTTTAATTAATTTCTTGTTAAGCTAAAAATAATGCACTTCTCATACAATTTTCCATTCACTGTTTTAGTAGCGAATTTCGCGTTTGCCGTCAGCTTTTCAAATTTATCCGCTCCTACTGACCCCTATAACTCCGACACTTTAGTTCACAATCATATTCAGATGATACATAACGCCCGTTCCCACGTCGCAACGACTACGCAAATTGTAAAAAATATATATGCAATCTATACTAATATTATAAAGCTGAAGAGTTTGCTTGTTTATTTGAACACATTAATTTCAGGTACTACGGGTTTAAATTGAAAAATTCTTTATACGTTAGATAGTTTATTTATTGAGGAAGGCTATAGGCTATATTACATCACGCTACGACTCATAGAAGCGAAGCAGTAACTATAGTGAAACCACAAGGTACAGCTAGTATACATATATAAGTGGTAAGATATCGTTGAATTGTGTATGAATGAAGTGAAAATTTTATAAAGCATAAAAAGGACACTTTTGGCAGTCCTAAAGTCCTATAGCTTACTCAGCCTTGTTGTAAATCCGCCACTGCATTGTTTTATGTTCTTAAAAGAAGTTATAAAACGAATTCGCATATTTTTAACATTAAGACTTCCTTCCATATAAACTTTCATTCGCTATTTAACTACACATTTTGACAAGGACGGTGAAATTAAGAAAAAAAGTTTAAATATATCGATAACTTTAATCTGAATAACCACTCCAAAAAAAAATTTCTTTACCACATAAAAGGCAGCGGCTCGAAAACATGTCTATTGTGTTCCAAAACACCCGGCTCTCTCATGGCATTCGATGTATAGAACCCATAATTATCGTATAACGATCAACGCAATTTGCTCCAACGATCCACCTCGTACTGTCGATGAGGTCGGGAAAGTTAATGAAGGAGATAAACAAAGCGATTAGCGGGTAATTGCTGGCCCAATCGACATCGACGAGGTACTAATGGATGTGTGACAGTCGCTTATTGTGAGGTGAATGGAAAGGTTTTGACCCGACTACGACAAAGCTAACAGAGTTATGATTTTGACAAGCTATGTGTGTATGTATGTTTATTTGTTCCCTCATAGCTCCTAAATTATTTTTAAGAATTGGACAATTGTGAGGTATCGTTAGAAGTGTCTTGATCGTCCGCTAGTTGGATGCTGATAAGCAAAAATGTGTCAACCCACAAAGAGTCCAAATCGGAGATATTGATGTATTTTGATATTGCGTCATTTATTTAACATTTTTATTAACATATATTTCATAATATGTTTGCGTTTAAGTATACAATTAAACATTAAATAAAACTATTTACGACGAAATAACGGCGTAGGTGTAGAAAATATATACTCGTAGTAAACTATGCACTGAACCAATTTTAACAAATTTTTGTATAAAGATTGTGTCTTGAAAAAGGACATACGCTAATTTTATTGTGAAATTAAATCTCAAAGAGGGTGGATTGTTTGTAGAATTCATACTTTCCTAAATTTAACTTTGTGTTGAAAAATAGTTTGAATTACTAATTATTCAACAAAGTTAAAGAAAGTCATGGGTCGCGTTACATTGTGTTCATATCACGTGACAACTTACATAAAACTTATTCCGTAAAATGGAAGAATTATTAAAACTTTTTAAATCTAATTAATTTTTTTTATAATAGTACTTCGTAATGGCGTGCTTAAGATTTTTAGTTCAGACTCTAGTGTGCAAAAAAATGAAATACATTTAAATTATCCGTTAAGCTTTTATTACAGTAAAATATAAAGTACTTATGTGTTTTCAGATGCACGCCACTGATACTACGGTATACTTTAAAATAGCATGAATTAAACGTTTAAAAAAGGTTTAAACCATACAATGTGAAACATGTTATGAAAATCTTTTATAAGCGAGTCCATTATATGTACAATACTATACCTATACAGATAAATAAAATTGTAGTTTCTGTTTGTAATTTCAAATTAACAGCTTTTAACTTAATGCATATGAACGTATGTACGGTATTTACATTAAAAACATAATATTTTTTTTTGTCTATTTGTTTCGGCTAATCTCTGGAACGGTTGGACCGATTTTAATGGAATATTCACTAACATATAAGCTAATATTATAACAAGTAACTGAGGCTAGACGGAGTCGCGGGCACCAGCTAATTACTGATACATATAATCTTGACAATGAAAAAAATAACTCGTCTGTTTTATTGCATCATCTAATAGTATCACATATAACGATCAACTACCAGGAAGTAACAGATTGGGGCAAACTACAGGAAAAGTCAAAATTATTACAAAATGCTATTAATTAGTGTAATTGTTTTGTTTGAGACATGCTATCCTGTAGTTCAAGCGAACGAAGTCGCGGGCATAGCTAGTTTTCTATAAAAAATACTATATTTTATTATTATATTTATTTACGTTTTACGTTTAAAGATTATTAATGATATATCAAGAGCAGTAATCGAACCCGCTATTGATTGGAAAAGCAATCCTACTACTAATATGAGATAAATCTACTGAATCTACCGAATATACTGAAGTAAGGAAGAACGGATCGATATTTGTTGATCTGTAACGTAAAAGTACTAAACACGTTTTGATGAAATTTTACAGTAATGATATCTATGTATCATTCTAATGTAAAAGTTATAGTACTGTAAAAATGTAGGTTATGGTACATTTTTAAAGTTTTATAGTAAATTGGCCAAATACAAACAACAACAAAATATGTGAAGTACGATTAAGATGGTATGTAAAAACCTTTATACACAGACGATGTTGCGAATGGCTTTCTAGCATTACAATATAAGTGATCTACATCTCAATCGTCTAACAAAAATAAGATTAAAAAAAAAGAAAATTCACTTCAAAAGCAAAATATGAAATTTCATTCACTTAGTTGTAATACATATTCCAGTTATTTTGATTCGAAAACCAATATACTAAACTGATTTTGATGCACAGAAAAAATAATAATAATAAATAATAATATTTAAATCGATCAAGCCGTTTTCGACTAATCAGCGAACATAATTAAAAAAAAATCTTCGAAGAATTGAGAATCTCCTCCTTTATTGTTAATCGGTTAACAAAGCAAATCGAAACAATAATACATATCACGTTAATCCCAGAGATAAATTAATCACATTTCATTTTTCTAATCATAATAAAAAATAAGTAAAAAATATAATAACGTTCAGCTATCACAATTTTATGTACAAAAGATGCGGGCAGCAGGTGCGGTCGAGTTGGCTCGGCTGACGGCATTTAGGTCGCTGGAGAACACCACAATCTCGAAAAGCGTATAATACATCAGCTTATACAACGATCTATTGATTCAATAATACAATGGCTTTTATTGCAATGAATGGGAATTGAGACAGCGACATTTGAGTGATATTCAAGAAATATATAGCGAAGTCAAAAGGAGGAGAGATTTTGGCAGATTGTATGTTTGTACTAACTGCCCCTCGCGTTCTTACTCGTGTTTATGGTTAGTGCCTTGGTCCTGTGAGTCATAGCGTCATGTAATTTCTAAATAAACGGGCTATCCAACGCAAAAAGATTTTCTTGAATTAGTTAAGTTGTTTCAGAGATTACTTCCTATATATAAGCTTATTAAACTAATTGTACCTTTTTATAATAAGTATATATAGATCTTCAAATCGTAGCATCTAAACTACTGAACCGAGTTTAATAAATGAGGTGCAAATTCGTAATAATGGCCCGGGTGACATAGGCTATATAAATTTTATCAAATTTTATATGACAGAATTTATTTACGAAGTCGCATTATAATTTTTTAAACTTAGTTAGGATAAAAAATGTTTTCCAAGTGAAGTTTAATTACTTGTTTTAATCCTAGATTGTTTGATGTTTTTTGATGACGTTAATTTTAAACTTTTAATAGTCCAATTATCGATTTAGTCGAACAGTTAAGCATTGTGGTTTAATCCGATTCATTATCGTTATTTTCGAGATTGGTCCACGTTTATAGGTATCGTTTTCGCCGTTTTTCGATCAGTTAATGTTTACTACTAGCAGAACCCCGCAGTTTCACTTGCGTGTATGGTTGCTTCGTCACTGAGTCGTAACGTGATGTAATATAACATTAACTAATAAATGGTCTAACTGACGAAAAAAAAATTTTTTTTAATCGGATCAGTAGATTCAGAGATTACCCCCTATATACAGTTTGTACTTATTGTTAGTGTTATCTCTTCCTGTATTAGCAGGTGCTATTACTATACTTTTAACTGATCGATATATTAATACCTCATTCTTTTGATCATTGCTGAAGGTGATCCTATTCTTTATCAACACTTATTTTGATATCCTGAAGTTTATATTTTAATTTTACCAGGATTTGGTAAATGGCCACTTCACGCAGTGAATACCCCCTTTATACAAACTGTATATATATATCTCTGAATCTACTGATGTAGCCTATAACATTTCTCAATAAACGGGCTATCCAACGCAAAAAGATTTTCTCAAATTAGTTAAGCTGTTTCAGAGATTCCTTCCTCCAGACAAACTTATTAAACAAAATTTAGCGCTTTATAATATAGTATAGATAACCTTCCTCAATGAACGGTTTATATAACGCAAAGTTTTCAAATTAGGTACGATTAATTGTGGTTAGTGTATTCCAACTAACTAACAACGCAAGAAACTTTTAAAAATTTACCTATTAGTATAGATTCCGTGTTTTATTGATGGAATAAAAATTGTTAGAATGTTTTCTAATTGTATTGTTATTGAAATTGATTTGAAAAGCATTTCCATTTTCATAGAAATTGAGTTTATTTTACGTACAATGGGCTGCAGGTGTGATTATTGCAGGTGTAAATGCCATTGATTAAAATTCGGTCGCCATTGCGATCACTATTGAGTATGATATATGAAAGGATTATTTATTTATTTATTTATTTATTGAAATAATTAGAACGGACAATATCCAATTACACTAATTATTAATTATTAAATTAAGAAAATTATATAAATGCACAAACAAAACACTAATTACATATACTAAATACAAAGCAGAATGAAACTAATAATAATTATATAGCGCACTTGATTTTTAGAGTGTCAATTTAAAAACATAGTACAATTATATCGTTCACAAAACTGCAAACATTGATTGACAACAATGTTCCAATGATCTGCAAATATGTCACAGTGAGGGGTCTCTGTCAAAAGGGTGTTCAATGCAGACAGTGTGCGCGGTAAGGGAGATCGAGCACGGGATACTGTGCGGCAAGAGGGGATAAAGAAGAGCTTACGGCGGCGACATTGTCGTAGACTAAAATTATTAGGCGCAAATAAACAACACAACTTGTTATGTAGCTCAATGCAATCTATTCTACCAGTGAGAACCTTACAAATAGTAACGAGCTGGCCAAAAGGATACTGCAACGATTCGTTAGGAAAATGATTTTGGGTTTTAGGAGCAACAGCAACTGTGTACAACTGTTTGCTTGACTTTACTAATATTATAAACAGGAAAGTTTTGTATTTTGTATATATGTTTGCATGTAACGAATGAACGCAAAAACTGCTAAACCGATTACAATAAAATGTTACTGATATGTAGTTTATAACCATTAAAAGGACAGAGGCTACTTTTAATCCCGAAAAATGCACGCTCCCTGTGGGAAACCGAATTTCATACGGACAAAACCGCAGGCCGAACACTAATGTTTTATGTAACGAAGGAAAGGGTTTTTTCTGTTTTTCGTTCACCACTGAAATTATCTCTCTTGGTATGGCATCAATATTAATGTTTGATACGTTATTTTTGAGATAATTTTTCGCTTTTAAGCGTAAAATTAAGTGCTTTAATTTTGACCTGTAACTGTTACCAGGTTACAGAGTATATCTTTATTAATTAGGAGACTAAAAACAAATGTAGTTCTCGCCTTATATATGATGCACTTATAAAATAATTTCCACACGTCTACAAAAATAGTAATACTATTTCGTTAACACTTTATAAAAAGAAATGTATAACAGGAAAAATGTAACCTAGTTAACGTTTTGTAAAGTATGACTAATTCATTATGACTAAAAGCCATCAAATGTTCCACTTTTTGTTTTCTATTTAATTATACAAAAATGAAAGTTCATGCGAACTTTTTATAATATTATTACACAATATTATTCAAACATTACAATGATATTAGGAATATTCAATATATAAATTTATGATATTTTTATCGTAATAAAAAATAAGCAATACGATCTTATACAATTCAAATAGTTAACAACACTCATATTAATTGAATATTTCTTTTTTATTCGACATGTGGATTAAAATGAAATGATAAATAAACAATTTAATTTATTCCTATTTCGACATTTTAAAATCATATTTCAATTCGAATAAAATAAATAATAGCATATCATCGCTCGAAAGAGAAACCGCAATGAAAATGTGTGGGACTAAATCCAATAGCCTACGTGAACAATGGACATTATTAAAGTTTTATTTATTTAAATTATACCATTCGAACAGAAATATCTTTTTGTTTTTATAACATTCACTAGCTATGTCCGATGTGCGTTACAATGCCACCTATAGTATATAAATTATTTAGATCAGGAACCCTCGTGGGCGTCACAGAAAACCTTACCAAAATTTTATCACAATCCAATTAGTGATTTCAGAACGCTTAGACAACAAAGATACAAACATTGATTTTTATTTATATATACTGGACGATACTCGCGTCTTCGCCTGCGTTGTACGTACTACTTTTGCTCTCTTACACATTTTCAGATTTTATTTTCGCGATAAAATATCTGTCTTTCACCTGGGTTTAATGTATACTTATATCACAATTTATCATAATTGGTTTAGCAGTTTAAGCGAAAAATCGTAAGAAACAAATTCGTATGGATAATAAAATTAATAATAAAATAATTTAACCTTATAGATGTAGCTATTACTAACTACGAAGGAAAAATGCCGGGTCAGGTTAAACAAGAAGCTCTCGATACGGGCTCAGAGATAGATACCGGAGGCTGAGAGCTATGTACACTAGCTGGATCATTTTCAAGTGCAACGCCATCTTATATAGCGGCGAGCTGATACAATAGCGGCTAAAACAAAACTAGATCACCGTGTACTCTCACATGCAAGTCGAACCTGTATATTCTATGTTTGGTTCGTTTCCGTACACTCGTACGTGCACTTTTGCGGTACATACTTCACATATATAATCATTTTATATGTGTTGATGTTGAGCGATAGGACAAGTGCGTAACGCGCGTATGCGCAATAGAACTCAATTACAAATACGCATTGAAAATGCTCTTAAAATTTTCTCTATCTTGAGTTGATTATGCAGTTGTAATATTATTCTCATAGCAAAACAACGAAAACAATTTTTTTTTTTAGGTATAAACGAAAAACAATTAAGGACTTTAATTTTGAAAATGTCTTTCAATAAGTAATCTACACGATGATTTTAACTTTATAATCTTACGTCTATATAATATTATTATTTAATATTATTATATAATATTATTATTTATCCATATCAACTTCACCTGAATAAAATAAACTTGACAAAAAATACAATTTTAGTAATTATTATATTCGAATTTTATTATTTTGCTTAAACGCCGAACATCAATTTAATAACCAGTCACCGACGTAAGTGCGCTCGATGTCAAATGGAGCCGATTAGGTATACTCGATTACGCGTCACCGATTCGAGCATTCATTCGCTGTTTTGAAAGAGAGTAAGCTGTGCCTAAATAAATTTCGCTTCAAATCATGTGGTGGACTCCACGGTATATTCAACAGTTGTTATTTTTTTATAAAAATAGCTGGTAAATGAACCGACAGGAAATCTGGTGATAAGTGATCACCACCGTTCATGGACATTTGTAGGATCAGAGGAGTCACAAATACGTAACTTGAAAAAGAAATAAGGGATACAAGGAAATAGGAAGTAAGGAAAGGAATAGGGGTGGAAAATAGGGTTCCGACTTTCTCATTCACTGTACAAGACACAGCTGAACCACTTCACGCTGATTTTCTGAAATGTACTGATCTGGATGAACTAGTCCGTATACAAGATGTAGTCAGAAGGCTATAGCTAGGCTTTGCCTCACGTTATTTTCTTCTCGAGGACGACAATTGAAAATTGAAAATTGTAAAGACAAACGTCCGACATTCTTTCATTGAAACCTTTTCAACGAGCCCCAACACGATACTACTGGTGTGCGTTCGTGAGGAGTTGTGTGTTTGTTGATTCCTGATAATATGGCAGCATCAGGTCAAGGTTACTTAACTATGTTATTTTGGTATCATTGTATAGTAAATTTAGATTCGATCAAACCAGTAAATATTGCTCAGATCCTTTCAACAACCATAAAAGAACTGATAACCTTCAAACGTCTGAAAAAATCTTCACGAACCACCCCAATAACAGCCTTCAAACTGTATTAAAATCGGCCCATACATAAGGGAGTAATGTTGCCACAGATGCAAATTTGAAACATTTTTTTTGGTCGGAGGTTAAAAATTGAGACTCACCATCCATTGAGTGGTACCAGCAGCGGCTTGTCATACCCATCGCACCACGCCATAGCGGCTGTCACCAGAGTCGCCAGCACCCCGCGCCGCGCGACCGCTGGCCGCAGCCACGCTATTATCTAAATTACAATACGCTGTTTTATCATAATTATCTCGGAGTACTATGCTCGGAAATTACCGACAAACTAGAATTTGTGTAACAGGAATAATTAAAACGATAATTTAGTTTTGCCGTTGATTTATTAGTGTTCATCCAATGGTTATCGAATTTTGTTTACATTCAGTTTTGAAAATTCGAGGAAAGTGTTGAAGTGTCTTTATTTATATAAAAAAGTTGTTGTTTCCATATTTTTTTAATAATAATATCTAAGCTCGTTTCGTGAGTACGTTTGTATGAATATTAGTTATATAGAATATAGAATATTTATTAAGTAAATAATGTAAAATAGAAAATTACAAACAGATATATTAAGCTGAAGGCTAATAATACCAAACTACCACTATGAAATCATGCGATATTCTGCTGATTTTTCTATGAAAATACTACCTTTAACTATCAAAAATCAGAAATCATAGTTTAAAAAAATGGATTAAAAAATTAGATATTATATCTTCATATTTTTATTATTAAAAATAATTGTAGTAAAAATATAAAGGTAGTCGAAGTAAAAAGGCTTCGGTTATGAGCCAGGGGGCTAATTGCCCCCGTTGCCCTCTCGCCCCCCTGGTTCCACGCCTGTATGTGGTATCTTTAAAAAATGGATTAAAACAAGATTTACCTCACTGACAGAGGTGAGATAAGGTATACTGTTGGCGGATGTTAGGTGAATTATCCTTTAATATATGTACGTAATTAGAAAAGAGTTAATTGAAGCTGTTTTTATTTTATTTTATAATTTATTTGAAAATGGTAGCGTTTATGTTATACCTATCAGTTGTTTATTTTGTGAGAATATTCGCTTCCTGATCCAACACTAAATACTCAGAACAAAAATTAAAACCAGTATTTACATGTAAATGCACAGGCCCATGAACTTTGTGAATATATAATCACTAAGAACTGGACGGATTAACCGTTGCTTTATTTATGTCGTCTTGTCTAAATAGATCTTGGGTTATCTCGAACTATTTAAACTTCGAGGACCCGTTATGTCGTAACTAAAGGACAGACTGGAGCACCTACCAAGGTCCAAAATTAGGTAAGTTTGTAGATTGGCTTAAATTTCGCCTCGTTTGGATAAATTAATGAGTGTTAGCCGAAAACTTAAACGTTCGAATTGAATCGTTGATTTAAAGTTGTGGTATTTTATATATATTCTATCATACTCGCTACCATATTAAATGAGGCTTCAAAAATCCTTTACTGGTTATTTTTAATATTAGATTTGACCATTCAGTCCAATAATGGTAAGCTAATTGAGATTGCAAAATATATATATCAAAAACCTCCAATATTGATATTTTTGGTGTAAACAATATTAAATTTAAAAAATGTTTACGGTCATTATTATTTACCAAGCATGAATAGTAATTATTTTATTTCGTTGATTAGTATATTTGTCTCTATTGTTTTATTTTATGTTTTCTTTCATGACTTATATTATTTAATTTAGGCTTATTTAATTTTAATTTAATTAACTATAATTTTATTTTATTTTATTCTGTCACTTTTTACATATTAAATTTCGTTGATATGGTAAATGTAGTGTTACCTATAATTAAGGCGCCTTTTTATAAATATCTATATTTAATATTTAATATAACGGGTCTTATCGCGATAACTAATGGTAGTAATACCTTTTTATTGCCCGACGTTTATATTTATAAATATATTATGATGTCTTGTTTTTATCCATGTAACGATTGTGTGTCTTGTTGGTAACCCTTTATAAATAAATAAATAAATAAATGACAATCGTTTCTGGCATGAAGTATCATATAACATATATACACACACAGTTATCTTGAAAATGAAGTAAAATTTAAACGGAAACGAGCTGAATTTGTTTTTTTTTTATTTAATCAGTTATCTTATAAAGTAAGAAATGTTAACGTAGCCTATATTTTAATTTAATGTGTAAATGTCGTCATAAAAAACCCATCAAAAATTTTATCGTGTTTGTCGTCGAGGCTATAAGCCCGCATTGATTGACAATAAGCTCCCAACTTAATGAATTGGACATTATCATCTAATTTTTAGCAATCTCCATAATTAATATTGAATATATAAATTTTAATTGATTTATATTTTAAGGATCTAAGCTATGATTTTATTACGGGTTTCAGAAAATATATAGAGATGTAATTATTTTCTTTGGTTGAAGAAATGAAATTAATTAAAACGCTTCTGTGAGGAATTAAATAAAATTATATAAATTACTGCCTTAAAAGACTGAATAGGATTCCAGAATTGGTAAATAAATGGACGGTTAACATCCGCTTTATAAGATAAATATTTTTAAAATTAATAAATGGCTTTTTAATTAACCAGAAAAGAAAAGACTATTTGTAATTATTTTAAAGTAACCCTTTTTGATTTCCATAACATATTTATTTAAAAGAAACGTTCGCCCGATAAACTTTATGTCAACTTAACATGCGAAACAATTTAGTTAATAATATAAAATATTAGTTTCTTAATTTCGATTACAAAATCCATAAAAGAATTATACAGTTTCTAAAACTAAATGTAGGTATACAAAAACGAAACCGTTACATAGTAAATGAACATTTACCTGAGCGCCTAATTGCATAGGATCCCTCGTGAGAATGTCACTAGACTTTCTAACAGCACCGTAAACTAGCTCCACGTCTCGGTCCAGGATATAACAACGGACGTGTTCAAGAATACATCGTAGATAGGATATTGTAACTGTTTGTACCTGTTGAACAATTCCAACTTATAATCAATAAACATTCGAACATACAATTCAGTTTTTTTAGATAATAATTGCCTAAATATTTTATTTACGTAAGATAGAAACTTTATAAATCTTATAATAATTACAAGTCACCATAATTACCACATAAATTATGTCCGCGTGAAATTGTGACAAGTTTGCTAACAGCATTTTATCTTCGAATCATAGTCAAGTTTTTGAGCAATAAGTTCAGTAATCCTCTATCACCAGTAGAATAATTAGGTTCATATGTGTAAACCATATACTTACGGCAGCAAGTAAGAAGTCGAAATTACAGACAGTTAAGTCTTTCAGTTTGGAAAAGTCGCCAGCGAGCAGAAGATGTAGCCACGATTCTTCTACATGTCTTTGTGTGAAGGCCGCAGCAGTTCTGCTGGCGGAATGGAAAGGTGTCGAATCTAGAAGGGCGTCGTCGTCTACACAACCTGATTTTAGGGAAAATAAAGAATTAAAAAGTGCAATAGCTTTTTTTTTAATCGACACGACTTTAATGTGTGTTATCGATTAATATAATATGATTTTGAATATCCTTAGAATTTTTGGTAACAGGTAATCAAGATCTAATCTAATCTATAATTATATTTTTTATTAAAGGTGTTTTCGTTGGTATGAATTATTTCCCTTAATACTGCATCGAATTTAAAGCTTACATAAACTCCAATCCAACATAATTTTTTCATTAATAAAAAATACAGTTTAAAATTTAAGACACGAGTGGAAGAACGTGATATGTCGCGTTTTGATTATTTGCGGTTCTATGCGTGAATAAAAGTGTTATGTGTGCAGTGTACACAAAAAAATATAAACCTTAAAACCATCACATTTGAGTCTATTTGAGAAAATATATTGTTATTGGTTAAATACATTTTATACTGTCTAAATGTTTAAGCAAAACATTAAACTCAATTTTCTCAATATTGGAATGTTGCGACATATGACCTTCATCCATGTCTTTAATTATCACGTAATTAATTATCTACTAACGGTGTGAAGTATTTGCACGGGTCACCTAGCATGATATAATCCGTATTATCATATTAGTTATACCTGGTCACGCTTCTCCGTAGCTCAGCTTGGTTTTATTTATTATAAACGCATTGTTAATTTCGTTACTCTAATTTGTTCTGTACAATGAAAGGAACGGAAGAAAAAAATTTTGATAGCCTTTGTATGTAGTTTTTGATGGAAGTTGATGTAGTTAATTTTACAAATTTTTTTAAATTTCTGTTTAAAAAAGGAACATCGGAATCAAAATTATCAAAACATTCTTCTATTACAATGAAATGGTGTGTACGCTGATTCATCAATTACTTTTAGCATTTTTCGGGCATAAAGTTTAATTTTATATACATAGATATACTCATAATATTGCAATAATGCGAACTTTTAGTACCTTAACAAGTTAACCCATTCACTGCCACTATGTGTTCAATTGTAAATGGACACGCTTGGCGTGTCGGCGGCAGTGAATGTGTTAATTGTAGGAAATAAAAACATTTTATTATACAAAGTGTAAATTGTAAGCTTTAGTTTAAAAATAATTACGGCATAAATCATGACCGCACGGAACCGAAGCAAGTAATCTAGAAGATTTTTCCTGTTAAATCGCAATTCCAATTTTATCGCAGTGAAAAATGAGCCAGTTCTCCTGTCAGCCGTGGAGGCAATGAGACGGAGAATAAGATCGTCTTTGTTTTGCGCTACAATGAAACTTACGATTTTTCGATTAACGGAAAGTCACCGTTGAGTCCTCTATTTTTAATTATTGCTTAGTATGAAATAATATGAGTCGAGATGGCCTAGTGGTTAGTAGTAGTTAGATGATCGCGGGTTCAAACCCCGGCTAGCTGATTTTTCAAGTGCTAAATTTATATTTAAATTACTTTACCTTTTTACTGTCAGTGAGTTTATTTGACATTCACAGCTTCCGTAACTATTTACGACGTATCTGTTACTAGGTTATAGGGTTGTTTTATATCGCTCTCGAGAGTAAGACTTATAAATGTAATTCCGTCGTATAACTAAAATCTATAAATAATAATTCCAAAGAAGGTTGTGTTTCACAAAAGAATATTTAAATTATAATTGTGCTGCGAATATTTTTTATTGTATGTTGCTGAAATTAAAATATAATGGTCTGTAAACGTCGTGATTTGGAAAAAGATAAGCTCACCAAAATTATTATAGATGAAAAAGTAAAATAGAAAATAAATAAGTTAAACAAGAGTACAGACACGATAGATATAGAACGCGTGTATATATATCCAGTGTGACGATGTTCGTCCATTGTAAGCACCCAATAGATGGTGCTGGGTAAAAACTGAGCTTTAGCAAATACTTATGTAATTTCGTTTACTTAAATGAAATAGTTATCCTATTTAT
This sequence comes from Hypolimnas misippus, assembly GCA_037950945.1. Classification (NCBI taxonomy): domain Eukaryota; kingdom Metazoa; phylum Arthropoda; class Insecta; order Lepidoptera; family Nymphalidae; genus Hypolimnas; species Hypolimnas misippus. The sequence goes on along the minus strand of JBBEEQ010000012.1, from coordinate 11,932,317 downwards.
TTTGATTTAAAAACCCACCTACTGTATCAATTTAATGAAAATTCTTACGGCCGAATCGGAAACTCTTTCAAAACAAAAAAAAAGAATTAACCAAATCGTTCAAACCGTCTTCGAGTGATCAGATAACATACACAAAACAGTACCCTTTTTCTGAATTTTAAAATTAACAAAAAAGACTTACCAGGCTCCTGAGTTTCGGATGTATCCGTATCATCGGCGTCGTTGAGGAAGTTCGCGAAGTGTAGTGCGGCGAGGTCGGAGTGCGCATCGCGTAACGCGCTCTGCACGCGCACGTAGCGGCGCCGCGCCCGTGCACTCGCGGCCGCCGCGCGCCAGCGCACCGTGCTCCTACCCGATACCACGTTCTCCGATATTACTGACTCTGTTCGGTGGGAGTGAACAAACGATTCAGTATTTACTTTAAAAATATATATAACGTTTTATTTATTATAAATAAGCTTATTTAAGTTGCAATGTATGTATATACTATAACTATGTTTGTCAATATTTTCAAATGATTGGAGTGAAATTTTGTATACACGTCTTTTAGTTTTACCATAATAAGTACTACCAGACTTGCAAAACACTACAATTTAATTCGTCGTTTTAATTTGGCCTGTATACTCCATATGTCTATAAATTGTAGCTTATGTGTTATTCTAATGTATCTAAAAGTTATATGTTTGAAAATGTTTTGAAGTTTTCGTGAAATTGTTGCTCAAATATCTATCTTAATAAACTTTCGCATTTATAAAAGTAAAAGAACATGTTACATGTTTATCCCATATACAACCTTACGTCATTGTTACGAAAACGATGATTTGAACATATGCAAACTTTTCGATAGAAAAAGACGAATCCAATCTAAGTTGAGCAACTTCACGACGCAAAATCCAAATATAATCCGTACTTACTCATCATATATTTGGCGACGCATAAAGTGGAAAAGTTGAAGTTGGCATCCTTGAGTGTAATAACAGCTTCGCTGTTGCTAGTTGGCATCAAAAGTTCCAACAGTTCGAGTTCCGTAAGACCGAACTCGGAACAAGTTATGTAACCTGAAACACAAAGCGAGCAGCTGCTAATATTGTTTGTAACATTATACAACGTAAACTTAGAAATGTCAAATGATTACCAGCCAATTTGCTGAATGCTTTTGAACCGAAGAGTACTTCTAAATTGTCAAAAGCGCCATCAATGTAGTCCCCAGAGCTATTATTGTCAGGCGTCTCATCTAGCGCGTCCAACAAGTAGTAACAATTCTGAACTTTGAATTTTTCCTTTTGCGCTGGGGTTAATTGTAATAGTTCTAAAGATACTGCACTTGTGCAGACTAAGAACACATTTCTCGGTAGCGACATGGGCAGCCAGGACAGTCCTGTCACGATATCACATTCTAATGGATTCACTCTATGAACATTGTCGATAAAGATCAGCAAAATTTCGTTTTCCATGTCTTCGCAACGTCTTAATAAACTTTGGAACCAATTGTTTATATACAGAGGATCGAAACTTGCGTCTTTAGGGAGATAGCCTTCCGGAATGTTTAAGATAATGGATATTTGTTGGCACATAACTCTTAGTAGTTCTAGATTGTAGGCCGATCGTGGCGTAGACGCTGAGAAACGTATTATCCTCAAGACTGGTTTCGGGAAAATTTCCTCGAATTTGAAATACAGATGAGTCAACAATGAACTTTTCCCGGAAGCGTCGGGACCATATATCAGTACCGGAGGATGTCGAGAACGACTTTCGTAGTTTTCTTTGGCATTATTTAATATACTTCTAGCTGCATTTTCAATTTGTTTAACAGTAACCTTATAAAGTCGATTATGTTCTATACATATCCTAAGATGAGTAATATGTTCCAGAAAAACTTCCTGCAATCATTATAATTAATTGAAATATATTTTAATAAAAAAGTTCTATGTTATACTAACATCTTTAATACCTAAACATAAATATAATAAAATTTAATGAAGTTAAAATTTTAATAACCATTATACTTGCGCCATTGCTATTGCAACTCGATGCAATTTGACTGTTGATTTCTATTTTTTTGTACTAAAACGAAACAAATCAACTGTCAAAATAAATGTTCGTTAGCGGTAGATGAAAGTAATAAACCATCAGAACTTATTACAATGAGTGTAAGATTTTAGTAACTTAAATTACAGTATGTAAATTCTTTTTTACTGGTGTCGCAGATTTTCTATCATTATTTATTTAAAATGCTGTCATTGCAAGAGAAAATGTATAATATTTTACTACTTTTCCAACGGGCTCACAACGTTAGGTACGGTATGGTGTGGTAATTTCTCGTGTTTACTCTGACTGAAATATACGGGCTGGACAACCACAAAATATAATTACAAGAGTTCATGGTTTACCTGTACAGTCTTTTTTCTGCCCTTGCCCTGATCAGGTTCAGTGCTGAGGCTGTCGTCGACCAGCGAACCTACTACAGCCTGCACACCTTCTCTGAAGGGCGACAACTTTTCTTCATTATCCGATGCCCCATCTGTTCGAGAAGAATCTGCTGATGTGGCTCTGGAGAAAAAATAATAAATATATTTGAGTTCAGCTGGGTAATGTCTGACGCCAGACGGGTGATCATCTCGATTGTTAGGTTGTTTCATCCACAGCGGGAAGTCTGAGCAAACAAGATAATTTACAAAAAATATACCAATACTATGGTGTAGGCAATGGAAACATATAAGTTGAAAAAGTTTTGCCTTATTTATGTCTTATAATAACGATAAACTATCATGGATTACTCACTCGAGCCTTATAACGTGTGTTTCGGGTAGAAGGTCTTCTAACTTTTTTTGTAATTTTTTTAATCTTTCATGTGCTAATGCTGTTAATTTGGAGTCATCCGCCTCCAAATCTGGAATGTCTCTTAGCACAGCTATAAGACCCTTGGGATGTTTTCCACTTTTTAGTAATTCTGCAACAATGAAGCTAAAGTTATACAGTGTATTAATGTTCTCAAGAATAAAAAGAAATAATTGGAGCGGAACTTTATACCCACTTACGAAAATGTAAAAAATCTTGTCATTTGTACTTGTAATAAGCGAAGGTTGGATGAAGAATGTAGTCATGAACTACTATTACAATTTAGGTAGTTATATTTTTCAATTCAGTTAAATATTTGCTTACTTTTAATATGAGTATATGTTATAGTGTTCATGTTTAATATTTGTAATAATTTATCTCCCAAATCCCAAATTGATACAGAATGTTGGATACAACTATTTTACGAGAAAAACATACTTTAAAATTATATTTACACTTTCACACGAATTCAACGCATAAATCCACTAAAACAACGTTTTATTAAAATAATTTAGTTACATTACACAAAGTAAAACTCGACTGAAAAATTACGCTCTAAAAAGTATAAAACAAGATAGATTAAATTTATATAATATATAGATAGATTTATATAACTTGTTTAATATCGTTATTTTTGACATTCGCAGGTTAAACATTTGTTTTAGTATCTGAGACGAGAATTACACAAATGTAAGTCTCGTCTCAGATAATATTCTCATATGAAATTACCATCTACGTACCAACTGTAGTGTCAAAGTTGTTAAATATATGTAAGCTTATCACTTCAGAATGGCAGCACATATGTGTTTTTTTTTATATTTTTAAAATAAAATGTTTAAAATATCACACGCAAAAATGATAAACAGAGGTATAATTTTACCCGATCCAACTGTACGGGAACGATTTTATTTCATTTTTTAAATTCGTACACCCGTCCCGTTTTTTCTATATTTTATTTCTATAGCATGCAATCAACAAGTAGTGCAATAGACTGTGACAATATTTCAAGGCAACTGTAGCCGTTGTTGCCGAGAAATTAGGTTAACCGTTGGACTATTTTTCCTGATTAAAGTATGCAGAGAACGACGCAATTCGTCATTCATGGAACAAATTGAAACATTTTTTTATTTTAAAATAGCCCTACAATTTACTTTCATTGCATATACTTGGTGTACCACGCGATTTTACTCGTATTTATGATCACTATGAACAAAAGATGTTATAGACTATTTCTTTATAAATAGGTTACCTAAGATAAAAATCATGTCATAGATAGAACAGTTATTAGTCCATTGGAGAAGTACGTCCAAAGTAAGAAATAAAAAAGATCAATAGTTTTACATATAAAATGTAGATATGGAAGTTTAATTAAAAGTATATAATTTACCAATAGCCAGTTCGCATTGTATCTCTACAGGACTTCTGAGTAAGTCAGTGACATCTGCACCACCTTCCAGTGCTTCTAACGCTAGCGTATTGAATACCTTCTGGACTGTCGACAGCTTCTTCCGTTGATCATCTCGCTCATGTAAATCGTTGTACCTAATTGATTAAAATTTGTGTATTTATTATAAGCCAACGAAGTTTTATAACTATCTAGACAAATATCAATACGCAGGCATTATATTTAGAAGTATCATAAAGGCGAAATCAGTTTCCATTAATATGTGGCATGACTATTTGGCCGGGTGAAATTTGTTCAAAAATATGGTGAAATGATACTCGAAAAGAAGACTTCTTTCACATTTTGATAACACAGTGTTTTAATTTCCTATTTGCAATATTGAAATATGGATTTTTTCATCCTTAGAATATACAATGTGAATAAAACAGAGATGATACATTTCTCCTTCAGAATGAAACTTTGGGGCGCTGGGATATTTTGATCAAATTCGTGATAACCTTTTACGTACCTACATAAGCATAAAAGAAAGGTGGGTCAACGTATTGAATAATGCAGGTAATCCTGCCTTTCCATAGATTTCGTTGGGTCTTTTCTCGTATTTACAATAAAAGATAACCTTAAGCTCGGAGGTGTAGCGATATTTATGTACGAGGCTTTCCTGCTTGTCCTATAAATTACTTAGTTTACGATCCTACTGAGTAATCGGATCTTATTTCAAGGAAGATCGTAAACTGTTATGGTCTTAATAGAGGCTCTGGAGGAAACTCTCGAAAATAAGGTGAACCTGAATAAAAGAATGTTTCCCGCTATTTGTATTACTTACCGTAATTAGAGTGACAAATTGTATCATTCCACCGAATTGAGATTACCGCGAAGTGTAAATTATTCGGCAAAAAGACAATGAATATTTATGACACTGATAAATTTACCTCATTTAAAGGTAACCGTTTTATTTTACGCAATCATGTAGAAAAACTTTTTAGGTAAAATATTATGCATTAAGAATTTATATTTAATTCTTGATAATATATAAAATACATCTTAACAGCAATGTTGTTAATTTTTTGGGGCTGTCTAAAACATTGAATTCGTTTTTTTTTCTTAATTAAAGATATAAAACATAAAATATAAATTACATGGTTAACACAGATTTTTCATTCTATTACAAATAATGTAATACAAAAATTACTATAATTATAAACTAAAATCATAAAACGTATATTACTTACTTACCATTTCTCATCACCTTCAAGGTGGTAGGTTCCATCGTCGTTAATTTTATAACAAGCCCGGAGAAGAGCGGTTTGTGCAGATTCCGACTTTACTAACTGTTCAAATACATCGACGTTGATCTTGAATGGTAGAACCGGTTGGTAAGTGGAAGCGTCACCACCGATGAAACACTGAGATAGAAAATATTTTTAATCACGACTAAAAACAAGTCATTGTAAAATTTAAAAAAATATGAAAATATTGGTTTCAGTTGAAAATACTAATTAAATATTAAATTTTCGAATTACGCTAAAACAAAAACTGTCGTTCGGGAGACTAAGTCCGCAGTACTTTTAGTCTACTGTGTTCGTTGAGATTTAGTTTTAAACGATCTATTTCGACTAACAAAATACCCCAAGAATCGCCGTCGTCGACGCAGGCCTTTGAAATGATTAATCACAATCGATTTGCCGTGATTTTAGAGAAGTGTCGTTCTAAAGCTAGACTGGTCTTTATCGACACTTTAAATCAACTTCTAAATTATTAATATTAATTGATTTAATCTCGTATTTGTACTGCAATTATTTCCAGTCAAAACCCCATTATTGAAATTGAATAACGAATTTAATTATGCCGATATGAGGTTATGCCTAATTAGGGAAAAAGTCGTCGAATATTTCTGTTGTACAGAAATTAAGTTAACCTTAAAAAGAACCTTTTTTTCATAAAGAACTGAATGACCACTCGAAACAAAAGCTACTTATCCAAAAACGGAATTGATGTGATTGACCCAATTGTAAGGTAATTGGGTGTACAGTTTCATTGATTGTGCTTGCGAATATTTGTATAAAATGATGAGTTAAACATAATTAAGGGGAAGCTTTCGAAAAATGTATGTGATTATAAATTGGCAGTTACCATGTTATTAAAAGGTTTTTAAATTGTGATTACATTCGATATATTTATTTTGTCCAAGTTCGTTCTGTTTACAGACAGATATATTAAATTGACTTTAATGTAATTTTTTACATATAAAAATCTAGTATTCTGCTCGCAACTCGTCCCGTTTACATTGCATTCCCATGGGGACCGTACATTTTTTGGGGTTAAAAGTGTCCAGTAGTCCAGTACATTTTGATTTTATTCGCTACAAACATACAAAAAAACAAATATTTCTTCTTCATAATGTAAGTATGCAACATAGAAGTATAGATTATACAAAATATCTAAATTTCACTGAAAATTAAATATTTTAAGCATATTATTACAAAAAAGGACTTCAAACCACGAACTCAAAAATATTCATAACATGGCTGATCTTTGAAATTCTGAAATAATTATCAAATATAAGTTGTCGCAGTTTAACTCGTGTTACGTGACTGCTTCGCTCCTGTGAGTCGTAGCTTAATATAATATAGCCTTTCATAGTAAAGAGTCTTTCTAACTCAAAAGTATTTTTTCAAAATCAGTTATTGCACTGATTACCCCCTACATACAAACTTGCAAAGAAATTTTTCCTCTTTATATCTTAGTCAAGACGTCAATAATATCTTACTCAATATTCTGACGTCTCACACAGATGCACAGACAAACACGTTATACTCTTTTTTCGTGGATTAAAATAAAAGTGAATCTTACAAGAAAATATCCAGCTTTCGATGTGTAGTTACAGCATCTTATCTCCTCGAGATAGTATCGGAGTAGCGCCGGATTGGTCTCGTCTCCGCCATCGGTCCCGTAGTGCATGTCCACAAACTCGAACTGTTGAAAAAACATTTTAAATAAATATAGCTCTTTTGACTTTATTCACTTGGAAATGTTAGTAAATATCTTTTAAATTGGATTAAGAAAATATTATTCTTGTTTCGTTTGTATATTTCATGTTTATGTTCAACTACCTGTTTCACTCGCGTTTATGGTTACTGCTTCGCTCTTATGAATCGTAGCGAGATGTAATATAGCCTATAGGCTATATTACATCTCGCTAGCCTTCTTAGCTTAGGAAGGCTATAACCTTCCTTAATAAATAACCTATCTAACACAAAAATATTTTTTCAATTCGAACCACTAGTTCCTTAGATTAGCGCGTTCAAACAAACAAGCAAACTCTTCAGCTTTATAATATCAGTATAGATTTATCTAGCCAATTATTAAAATGAATAACTGATCTGACTCTATACGGTCAAATATATATGTATAGTACACAATAATACACAATAAATGTATTATGTATGTAATTATGAAAGGTTTTAAAAATTACGTCAGTGTATAAATAAGTATTTTAATGAACCGTTACAAAATTGGTTCGACATTAATTAATGACGTTCTAACTTCGAACGCGAATAAATAATCTATTTGTTATATAATCTATTCGGTACCAATTTATTTTATCTTCTCTTAGTTATTATGAATTTATTATGTTTATGATATTGTGGGTATAGATAAAGAGATCGAAAAAGATCCCATACAACCAGTCCAGTGAAATATTCTTTATTTTAGTCATTTACATATACAGTGTCTATAATACATATACACGCGTAACGACGTCCCGTTGAGGCACGTTAATACAATCGCATAGTGTAATTTTGTTTCATTTTGAATAAAAAATTACTCAGAGCTAGTGTTTAAATATATACTACATACTCAAAATCATAATCATTGTACTACGAAGCGACGTCGTATCATGATTTATTAGAATGCACGTCATAGATTTTCCCAACGCGACACAACGTCGCAATTCGCGTTCTATCAAGACATCGTAAAGCGCCTTGACACCGACATGATTATTGTACTGTGTATTATTAATATTTCTTTAAAATTGTGGGGCATGACAATTGGGTTAGTATTTATAGCTTATAAATACGAAATGAACATTAAACAACAATAAGTGGCTACGTAAACGTCTTTGATGTTTAATGTTATAAGAATAATAAAATAGGCGTTTGTTCTTTGTCTTCGTCCTGTGATGTATTTTTCCTTCATTAGTTAATAAACTGATTGTACAACACTTTTCAAACGTTAATTACATTCTGTAATTATGTTAGAACTGTTCCTTGTTTTCACATTGGCCCAATTTTGCCATTTTAAGTGACGAAATATTATCATTTAAAACATTCCGTAACCGTGTAAAATAACTGAAGATAATATGAATATCTTTCACACATTTTTCCCATATATCACATATATTATATATTTCTTATCCATCAATATTAGTTTACATAGGGCTGTAATAATCCTAGAGGCAAATGCAGAATACAAACAGGGGAATCAAGTATATTCGAGAGAAATCAGTGTTCATTTCAATACATTGTGTGCAGCCGAGGAAACTTTGAATTTCAGTGGATTAGGTAGAACGCTAGCGGTGGCGAAGTTAGTATGACGTAAATCCTGATGTGCAAGTTTTGAATGTTGAATTTATAAAGACCTATTGACTTGGTAACAGATAGTTTTGTTTTGTATGAATGTTATTTCTGTTATAATATATTGTTTGTATTCTATTTTGCTTTGTTGCTGGTGTTAGTTTAGTAAAACACTTGTTACGTTGTTATGTTCATTCTAATTTTGCATCGAAACAAAAATACATAATTTTCATTAACCTATTCTGTTGATAAATATTTTCTCTTTTATTTAAATAAGCCCTGTATGTTAACTAAACTATTTGTGACTATGTTCATTCGATAGAGATTTTTGGGCTTTGCTAGCTCTATATAAAGTTTAACTTTTTTGTTTATTTTTGAAACTACAATTTTTTTTGCCACTAAACTTTATCACACACTAAATCAGAATTAGGTGGACGTTAAATTATTGGGCACAATATTCGCTACTATACCTATCCAATAGCGGTTTCTGAGGCAGTACTTCACTAGTTTAATATAAAGTTATGTATTATAAAATTAATAGCTTTTTACTTTGTTGTTTCGTAAAGAGTTGTCTGGAGAACTCGCTCTCTTAGCGATAAGACTGCCTTTGTACATTTTCCTTTCTCATGTACTTTTTCATGTAATTTGTATTTAATTGGTTTACAATAGACAGTATTTGTTGTTTGTAGTCTGTAAATGTCCCACTGCTGGGAAAAGGCTTCCTTTCCTATTAAGGAGAGGGTTTCAGGATATATCATATGGTAAATTGCTTCCGACACATGGAGGTTTCCTCACGATGTTTTTATTGACCGCAGAGCATGAGATGACTTTAAACAAAAATTAATATAAATTAGCGCTAAATTAATTTTTTCGCACTTTATTAGTCCTAAATAACTCATACCTAAAGATTAGCTTTACTAGTTGTTATTTATTTACATGTAAAAACTTACATTTGAAAAAAATCCACAATATATCAGACCCGCATGTATTTGATTTTTAAGAAGGCAGTGTATTTTGGAAATGTAAAATATAAGCAAAACAAGTCTCTGTAATATGTGTTAGCGCTGGCAGGTGACTTAAAGAGAAAATTATGGAGAACATATCAAGAATGAAAAAAAGGCATTATGTTTGATGACATTGTAACGAAGTAAAGATAATATAATATTGATCAAGTGTGTTTTATTGGCAAAATAGTGGAGCTTTTATATGGAGGGTTACTATGTGCACCTACCGCTATCGAATGCGATACATTTTGACAGTTGATTTGTTAAATTTTGGTACAAAAATCAAAACTCAACGGTTTAAATGTCTTTCGTTGCGATAGCGGTTGCTCTTAGCCTGTAGGTTCTCATGACCACAATCGTATTTTTTAACGTATCATAAATGAGAATAAAAATTTCGCCATTCATCAAGGACGTTGACTCATTTCGTTGTTGTATGAGACGCCACGTGGGTTACCACCAGTCTGTGTTACGGCTGTCTATAAATAGAGCAATTACGAACACTTGTGTACACACGCCCTCCGCAACGAGACGCAAGTTGACGTATCGAATAAATCGCATAAAATTATCGTTTGTTTTAAACATTTACCAAACAGCGTACTTTAAATAATTAAAGATTATATTTATGGCAATTCTTATAAGCTTTACTTGTAGTTAAGGTGATTTTGAGAATTACACTTGATAGAAAATTAATTAATTACAATTATAATTTTGCTTGCAGATTTTCATAACATATATACATATATAAATTTTTAATCAATGCTTTTATATCTGAAAGAGTTTATTGTAGGTACCTTATTTTTGACACAGCTTTCGCGAGGTTACCTAAGTAGCTGTTACAAGGTGACAGAGTTGTTTTATTTTAATTAAAAGAGTAAAAATTACAAGTGTAAAAGACTGTGATCTAAGATCTATGGCCGTTTATTATATCTACTTTCTTCTTTTCTGTGTCTCTTGGGTATTCTAATCCAGATTAAACAGACTACAAATTTTTAAATAAAACGTTGCCATCAGTGTTCCAACTCCACAAATATTGAAAGCAAGATAGAAGCCATTTAAATTATAACTAGCTTTTGATCGCGACGACTACGAATACGAATTGAATTAAAAATATATATCATATAAGTCCAAGGATAATTAATAAAGTGCTTTAAATCTTATTCAATTGTTTGGTTGATAACAATTTGTACATTCAGCGACGTATTCTATTGATACCATTACAAAAATGTAACACACAAATCTATTGCAATACATTTTAGTTTCAAGTCTATTATAAAATAGCGTATTATTAATATTATCGGGCCGAGAGTCCAATTTAGGAGTGTCTCGTCACTGTTATTGATCCGAGAGAGCAGATGTTTTCATATAACCATTTGTGTATTGAACTATCATGATAATATATTTATTAACACACACAAGCAAATCTTTTTCAACAATTTATCAATAAGCTATTATCAAATGATGAAATGAATAACGTTTCATATGTTTTGTTTTATTCTAATTTTAGTTTTATTTAAGGAATATTTATACATATAAAATCACTTGTCCTGACTGATTCATCAACGGAGAACCTGAACTATTGGGGCTACAAACTTGAAATTTTGGCTGTAGGTGCCTTTTATTTTATGACATTCACTAAGAAAGGATTTTTTGATATTTTACTCTAAAAGGGTAAAAAGGGGTAAAAAACGTTTTTATACAAATTCTTATTCCTTTGTCGTATTCAATTATAATTTAATACACATACTTCTGGATGATAGTAATGAAATGCGAAATACAAAACGTGTTAATTTTACCCCATGTTAGGGTAAAAGGGGGTTGTGAAGTTGTATTAAAAAAAATTTTTTTTGGCCGATTAACCTTTATATTAGTACAAATATTTTTTAGGGTGAATAACTAAACATAAGTATCCCAGAATTTCAAAATCATCCCTAATAGTAATAAAATCTGGAGCGGAAAAATTCGTTGGTATATTTGGTATAATATATATGGTATTTAATACAAAAATCAAGATTAGCCAAGTCTTAAATAGAAAACTAATTGTTTGGTGAAATGTGTATTGAGAAAAATATAATAAGGAAATACTTACTAAGTGTGAATACTTCGCTGTCTTTTTCATCATAATTAACAGTATCATAAACGCAAATCATTAAATAGTCTAATCATTAAGTTTTATGCTGAACAAAGTATAAATGAAGATATTTTACGAATGTAGTAATTTACCTAAATTAGCATAAAATTTTTAGCCTTGCAGAACAATGTTTCATTTAGAATTCAGTTGAACTTTTCCGAGTAACTTTTAGCTTGAACTTTTACTTGTAAAGTTTTCTTGTGCCGCAGCATGTGATAAATTACAAATTAAGTAGTTCGTAGAAAACTTAGAGGGACGCCTTGCACTTGTAAATTTAATTAAGAATAGTAAATTTAACCAATTTATAAAAAAAAATATCTATGTTATATATTAGATGAAATGTAGCATTTCGTTATTAATATTACTCCGAGGGGTAAAAATAATAGTTTTGAAGCACATGTACATTTCAATTTGTTTAGTACGCTATGTTAAAGGATTTTTTTTCAAAATTCAGCTCAATTTTAGTGTGAAAAAAAATATTTAAGTAATCTTAGTTCCAGAAGAGAGAGAGAGATAATTCTTTTTCAATTAAGACGGGTTTTATATTTTTAAAGACGTTCGTTTTACACTTAATTTTTAATTATAATACACTTTCTTGCAAAAAATAATTAAATTAATTAATTATTTCTCCTTAATTCTTATATACTTGTACATAAAATTGTTTCTCGAGAATTGTTTAGTTGAATTACCTTTTATATTTCTTCTCCTATATTAATACACCGTTCTAAAATTACCCAATGAGATGGTAATGAAAGTTCAATATGCGGAAAGTGCACAAGCTCAATGAAGCTTAAATATTATCCTATATAGGATGTTACGGAAGCTTACGAAATAAAAGATTATATCGCTCACAGATGCGTTTTACAATTAAACCCGACGTAGAAATGATTGCACTTGGTGAGGGGATTATGTTTAACCAAGGAAATTGCAATTATGTATGTAATCATGTTTCTAACACATTTCTAACTACACAACTACATAATTATTTTATTTTATTTTATTTTAGGATCTCCAACAAAAGATACACACAAAATAAATTAAAAAAAGAACAATGTTACTTTAACAAAATATGTGTGCTCCTTCAATTATAGGAGACCACAGCTTGCTCATATATGTAAATTATTAACATTTTATAAATAGAAATGAAGAAACGTAAAATTAATAAATTGCTAACTTTTAATTATATTATATTATATATTATATTATATTATATTATATTATATTATATTATATTATATTATATTATATTATATTATATTATATTATATACATAAGAATAAGGAATACAATATATAAAGCTGTAATATATTAATAAAGTATTTTATTGAGGCAACTCTTATATTCGTTTAGTTTTATGGTAAATATATCTAAATCAAGATGTTGCATTGAAAGTATATTGTATTGCCTACAGACTCTTGGCATAGCAGCAAAATGTCCCAGATTAGTTTTAGACGTGGGGATGTAAAATAAACGGTATGAACTTATACGAGGCAAACGAGAATTATCTATAATAAATTTAACAATTTCCTTTATATAACGCACATATTGTACTTAACAATTGAAAGTATAATAAAAAGCGCCTTTATATTTAATTATTAACCGACATATATTTTTAATGTTTGTTATCTCAGAACTCCGCCATTTCTTAGCCGATTTTGGAAATTCTGTTTTATTATTTCTTAGAGAAACTTTTAGATAGGTCGTATAGAATATAAAATGTTCAAATCAATATAATTGGAATTAGTATGTCATCTATGCAAACGAAATTAGGTACGTATTTTACTTTTGAAGTCGGTTTTTTTAAGTCTTTTGTATTTAATAATTTTAGAACTTACAATATAATTTTCCAAACAAAACCAAAGGTAATCACCCAAATTTAAATTAGAGCCTCAATTATTGTCAATATACGTATTAACGTCTTAAGGTATGTACGTTCATTGAGTTCTATTTTTGTACGAGCACGAGACGTTCGTTCGATTCCTTGTAAAATCGATTTTACACCTGAACGATTACTGTAAAATGAACTCACCTCGATGTAACGATCATCGTACGTGGATTGCAATTCAGGACCCACGAGCTCGAGGATTTGACGGCGCTCTTCTCGGAAATCTACAAGAAACGAATCGAATTACTTTTTTTAATAATTTTATTTCAAATATATTTATGACTAACTGCCCTTAGCAGTTTCACTCGCATTTATAACTACTACTTAATGTATGGACATTTTAAGCAAAATCGATATATAACAGTACAAAACTTAATAGAATCATTGTATCTTGTAGGCTCGTACACTAAAGGCACAATATATGTATAAAAAATAATATATATATATTTTAAATATCACTTCAGGTAACGCTGATAAATTGTACAACACATGTAGTTTGTATACAAATTGCTCACCATTATACACAGACGCTACAAATATCTTGACAGCACGAGGTCCAGGCCACTTGTCGCTCTGCTCCGTGTAGCCCTGCAGCGCTTGCAGCACCAAAGGCTCCGGAGCGCTCATCGCGCCCCCACCAGCCCTGACCTCAACCGGCACTCATCCCACACCACGGCATTCTGTGTACAAACAAATGTTATGAATTAATAATTTGGTAACTAAATCACGATTAATAATTGACTAAAATTTAAAATAACCTCCAAAAATCTATTTATAGAAATTCTTCAACGAAACCGAACACGATATTTCTGCTGTAAGTTGATGAAAAATTGTGTTTCAGCTGATGATGTTGCAGTATCAGGTTAAGGTTACGTAACTATGTATTTTAATGTCATTAACATTGTATAGTTAATTTTGATTCGATGAGACCAGTAGAATTTGTTCAGTTACTTTGAACAACTATAAAAGTGCTTATAACATTTAAATAAAGAGATCTTCATAAATTATAGCTAGACACTATCCCGATTAAATCAGCATCCAAACAAAAAACCGCATCAAAATCGATCCATTAATTAAGGATCTACAATATCACAGACAGACAAAAAGATACCCATGTCAAACTTATAACACCCCTCTTTTTTGGTCGGCAGTTAAAAAATTTATAGAGCGACTGACAAAAAGTGTTTTCTTGTCTTAAAACTTATCAAAACCTAAATAGTTATTGGATATGCGTCATGTCGACTTTGTTAATAGTTGCTGAACCTTTAAATACCCCATAGATGTTATGTGCTATTAGATTTACATCAAAATAAATCAAATTACAATACAAAATATACTTTATTGAATTTTAGATTTTTCAATAACTTTCGAATAATCAAATTGCAAATAAGCATTTTTTAATATAGTTAGTTACTATTGACACCAACCACTAATCAGTGTTTACCGAAAAGAGCCAGCGAAAGAATTGATCGAAATGGACATAATAACAATCTAAAATATACAACAGAAATCTTAACACCTATCATTTCACTTCATTGTTTGTTTTAACGAATAAACAAAACCAATTAACTATAACGATAAATAAAATCTAAACTACGAAGGTAATTGTATTTAACAAGCTTTTAACCACAATAAGCTTCGCGTGATACACTTTGTTCTGACCCATCCGCTTGCTTGTGTGATATATTAGGCGTATCATGCAATGGTTGAAATCCATCAATATAATTTTTCTATGCCTTAAGCATTAATACATCAAGTTTTGTCTATACTATAATATTATAACGCTGAATAGTTTGTTCATTCGTTTGTTAAAACGCGCTAATTTCAGGTAGTACTGGTTCGAATTTTTTTTGTGTTAGATAGATTATTTATTGAGGAACGCTATAGGCTATATTACATCACGCCACGACTCATAGGAGCGAAGCAGTAACCATTGACATGAGTGAAACTGTAAGGGACAGTTAGTTAGATTATATAAGTAGTTGAAATAAGCGTCAGCCATTTTTCAGACACTATAGATTGCAAAAAAATTAGGATTTTTAACTGAGAATTAAAGATCTGTGCTTGATGATTGTTATAACAAGCCAGACCGAAAAAGAAATCTGTAAATAGATATTAGTTCAATGTCGATCAGGTAAATAATAACCTACAATTACCCACTGTACTGTAAAAAATATTATTCAAAAGTAAGACTTAAAAAAATAAATCTATTTCAAAAGCAAATACGGAATTTTGTTGTCTTGGATCACACAATTTTATAAGTTATTTCTATATTCAAATTAAATTACTGAATTGATTTCGATTAAATTCCAATTAGGTTCCATATAACCAATCTAAAAGCATTTCTTTTCAAACAAAATAAATTTTAAAATTGGTTAAGAAATTACATACATAATACGCTTTGATTTGAGAAACTCCTTCTTTTTAAATTTGGAAAAGACTAAACCTCCACAAATCACGTGACAGAGTAACCAATCGATCTAATGATCTCAAATTAACATATCTCTTACGTATTAAAATTCGTAAAGCTAAAGATGTCACATAAAAAAACATCAGAAAAACTATATTTATGTAATTTGTTTATGTATTTATTTCAAGTGAAATACACTACAATGGGTATGATAACAAGGGAATACCGATCTCGCAGAGGGCGCTACGAGCACAAAGGGGTCTAATCAAAAGCAACTCGAGTGTCCATTATTATACGCCTTTTTATAGCTCCTCTGAATGGAGCTTCGGAAGATTTATCGCCGATAGCGTACTTAATACCTATCGTTGTGGGATAAACGCATCGATCGTTTATTATCATTAGAATCTGAGTTAATGTAAATTTTATGAAGTATCAGACTTTTCCTCTTTGATGTGAATTTTGTTTTAAAACAATATGTTACATACGTAAAATTGGAAAGGTACATTCTTATAGATATTTCGAATCTAACGATCATCTAGAAGGATGTATCTCTGGTACTGAAATTTTTTAATATGTTCAGTGGTTCCTTCACCAATACAATATTCGCTCTCTTTATTTTATTAGTATATATAGGTGTATAGATTATTTTTGTGTTTTGTTCCGTGAATGACGTTACGATATTTCTGAAAAAATTTTATTAACATACCAGATGACTTGGTACTACTTCAAATTAGAAATTTCCGTACAAAATTACTATTTTTCTATTTCTTCTATAGATTTAGTTAATGAACCGATTTTTTCCAAAATCGGTTCATTACCTAGTTTGGTTATTAAATCAAAATATCCAGTATAAGTCATCCATCCCATCCCAGCAAACGAAATTGCATATTTCGCTTTTCAACCCGGTTTATGTTTTTTTTAAGTCTGAGTTATCGATTCGGCTCGATATCGATTTCGGCTTTTTTAAGTTGACTACTATTTTCTATTTCCATAAAGACTCCAGTATTAAGGCTATAAAACCAAAAATAAAATCAAATTAAAAATTCTATATAAATGTATAATAGGATCTATATACGAACAAACATTATAATTATTTTTACAAATAAATTTACTATTACAATATTTTAAGGGCAACAACATTTTTATATTAACAGGCATTAAATAAGATTTTGATATTTAAATAAAACCTCTTCATATCTTGCATCGTTTTCGTTTAAGCAAACATTTGTCAATGAAAACGCGCTAATTGCGAAAACACGCAGCAGTACGAGTGAAATCAGCGAAATTATTTAAACGTGATCATCCCCGTCAATTACAAGTGCTCGGCCGAGTACAAGAGATAAATTAATACACATCGCAATAATTGCGGATTTGCACAATTAATCTGCTTGACAAACGCTGCGGTAAACTTATTTCTAATGACTTAGGTATATATTATACGTATTACTTATTTCTAATGACTTAGGTATATATTATTATAAAAGCTATTCGCTTTCTATTATATAATGTGGGATGATTATGTTAAATTGGACGCTGATAAGCAATACTGTGTCAAGCCACACAGACTTCGTTTTGAGAAAATGGCGTCTAAATATGTCAAGCCTATTCTTAATACATTTGTTTGAAGACGTATGTATATATTCATCTTTTCTTTTCTATTTTGTTAAAATGTATAATGAATCAAAAGCAGATAGATTTATTTAATATGTTATCTAATAATAACTTTTTGAATATTTGAGATCATTTTATAAATTTCAAAATATGGAACGCACCCGCAATTCGAAATATTGAGTTAAGAAACTTTTTTCCATACTCATTTAGTTTAGATGACTTGATTTTTTTTAAATAGTGTTAAAAAGGTGGCGTAGTATCAAAATACATCAATATCTTCAAATTTGACTTTTTGTGGGTTGACACATTATTGCTTATCAGGTCCAATTATCAGTACAAATAACGTTTTATTCTCTTGATTTCTGGAGACTACATTTTGACTATTAAATATAGACACGTTTTATTATGAAAATCTGAAATCAACTAACAATTTTTCCACAATTAGCCTCAAACCAGAAAATACAGTAGACACAGTAGTAGATACAGAGATAAGCATGTAATATAGTTATACTGTCGTAGAACTAAAAGATCTATAAATTATAATTTTATCATTGTAATATAATATGAAATAAAAAAATAACTATACCAATCAGCTTTTAAAAAAAATACTTCATATAACTTAATCTGTACTAATATACGAGTTCCAATAGAGTATTTACAAATGACTGCACCTAGGTGACCTATTCTTTTTAAGGTTCCGTACACGAAGGGTGCTAACGGGTCCGTCCGTCTGTCAATGGGCTGTATCTCATGAATCACAATACGTAGAACGTCGAAAGCTCGCGTACGAAACGATATAATATATTGCATATTGTTATAGCGCCTGACCAGTTTTTTAAATAAGTAAATAAAAGGAAAATAGTGTTATAACTCGTGCGATTGTACGGAACCATTAATGTTGGAGTCAAACTGGCACTTGGTCGGTAAGATTTTGTTATTTTTATGATTGCCATTGCAACGTCTGTATGAATTGTAAATTTAATTATTAAAAAAAATAAAAAACCTGCGTAACGTGACCTGCACTCAGCAGTATCGTATCAATATACTTAATTATAATTCTGATTGAAAGACGATATGAGAAACCTAAAAATGATTTTTCAATACCTATTCAACGATATCCCACTTGACATAGTTCGTCGATTTTTATTTTCCTAATTTTTAGATTATGGAGTCCAAAATCGGCATTTTGATTTTTTCAAAATTTTATGATTTTATGAGATTCGCGACGTTTTGACGAATCAAGCAATGTGTCATTTGCATGCGTTTGGTCTAAATAGTACCATATAAGTGTAAACCCACATTCATTTATATATAGACTGATAAACACAGTACCCTCTTTGCATCGCGCAATCGGGTAAAAATATTAAATAATAAATAAATGAACGCATCACACGCAATTGTAAAAATATTTGAAATATAGTATGGAAATGTGAAAAATTTGGATTTAAAGATCTGTATTATAAAAGGCGAGTCGTATTTTTTAAAATACACCCATCCAAAGACAAAATCGGCAGCTAGTCTATACTAATATTATAAAAATAAAAGATTTGTTTGTTCATTTGTTTGTATTAAAAAGGTTCTAAAACTGCTAGACCGATTTGAAAAATTCTTTTTGCGTTAGCCCATTTATTAAAGAAGAAAGAAAAAATAAAAAAATTTAATAAAGAAGAAGCGAAGCAGTAACCATAAACGCGAGTAAAACCGCGAGGGGCAGCTAGTGTGCAATATATCTTGACATGCATTGTCTATCTCATTCGATGTATTCCGGGATTATATCGGAATCTATTATAGGTACACAATACAAACCGCACGATATTAATTCAAAGGGGTTTAATTCGCGGTTTTAATTAGAGTTTAACCAATCGCTAATAAGATAATAATATATTAATTTAACGATTGTAATAAACTATAACTGGATTCTGATAGGCAATACTGTGTCAAGCCACACTTTATTTTAAGAAAATGGCGTCTTAAAGATGTCAAAACTACGCTTAATAAATTTGTTTGAAGAAGTGTATATCGATATTTTTTTATAAAAAGTATAACCAATTAAAAACAGCATTATATAATAAAAATGATATCAAATATCTGAGATTATGGGATATTGCAAAATATGAAATACATTAATATTCGAAACATTAAATTAAGAGACTTTTCAGTACTTAATTAGTTTAGATGACTTAACAATTTTTTAATAATGTTAAAATATTGACGCACCATTAGAACACAATAATATCTTAGAATTTGATTTGTGTGGGATAACACATTATTGCTCATTAGCATCCAATTGTGCAATGTATTTAAACACGTGTTGATTTTACAGATTAAAAAATTTTCCTAGGTTTTAAGGAATCCTAAATATAACCTTGCATATAATTAAGGCCTCCCGACTCGACGATCTTTCATATTCATGAACATGAATACAAAGAAGCTAAGTCGTCTTACGTACATACATATCTGTAGCCTGTATTCTGTAACTCACGTAACTCGTCGGTTCGATAACTGAATGTAGAAACAGAAAAATAAAGATTTATATTAAAGCGTTCTTTAAAAACGTTTATTTGAAATATGGCAGGTCCGAATTATGACAATAACGATTTCAGAATTTATTAATTTTTTTTAAGTCTCAATTTAATTTTATCGAACAAGAAAATAATGAAATATCGATAAAATCAATTTAAGAGTTCAGAATTTATTTCAAAAATCTTTTACAAAATAACGCTGTATCTAGTGAGCAATTTTAAAATTCTAAATATTTATTTTTAGTAGAATCACAAATATTGTAGTTATAATAATTATAGATTAATTCATTGATTCATCAAGATAATGTAAAATAGGGTTTGAATAATTTTTGAAGTACCTACACAAAAATGAAATCAAGATTTTTCTTCAATAACTTCCAAAACAACAACAAAAATAAGTTTCATAATTATTTAGGTACCTTTATAAAGACAACAAATTAGAAATTTATATTAAAGGACCCTTTTTTAAATTTATTAGAGACCCCGAGATCTCGGGCTATGTTTTCGCCTCTAAATTCTTCCTTGGTTTCTGGCAACATTTTTCCAATTTTTGATGTCATATCTGCCTTGAAAATGTCCTCCATAAATTTTATAGTCGCCAACAAATACTATATTTTATGCATAAAAGGTGCCACAGGTGCTTCGTACGACTTAACGTGAATTATTCGACGTTGGATAATTCAGTAGATAATTACGACTGCTTGTCAGCTACCGTATAATGCCTCCCGGGTATTGTTGTTTACGATTGTCTGAATGTATTTATTTTTTAACGTATGTAGGTATATGCATTTGACTTTTTATATGCGAATTGAGGAAACACGTGACCTTGATTTCTCTAGTCTGCGTTGAATTACAAATGAAGCCATATTAGAGTATTGAGCAGATACAGAACAACATTTAATTTTATACTTGACTGTCGAAGGAGGGTTGGTTTTCGAGTGCAGGTATATGTGTATGTATGAATGTTAATATGTATATTTCTTTGGCACATTCTACAGTCTAAGCCGCTTGACGGATCTCAACATATGAGAGTGTTATTAAATTCGGAATTTCCATGAAAACGGAAATTACGTGGGAAATATCTCAATTACGATCATGCACTTATCCGATTTCAAATCATCTTTCACCAATGGAATGTTACATTGATTTGATATTTGTAATAATTATTTGGGTAGTCGGGTTTTTTATTTTACAGGCAAGTGACCAGATTTTAATTGACCACAGCTTATAAATATTTGCAGCAACAAAAAGTGCAGAAAATGCGTTTTCCGGTTAAAAAAGGGATAAAGGATGATGTGGAATAAGTAGTAATAGTCGGGACGAAGGAGGGTATAGGCTTCCGCCTCTCACTCTCTATACGAAACGAAGCTATAATAATTATATATAGGCAGACGCGCTGGCGCAATGTTCACTGCAACTGACTAAAGCGCTAACGGTCGCGGGTTCGATCCCCGCTCACGGCAAAACGTTTGTATTGGCCCTACAGATGTTTGTCGTGGTCTGGGTGTTGG
Organism: Hypolimnas misippus; assembly: GCA_037950945.1. Classification (NCBI taxonomy): domain Eukaryota; kingdom Metazoa; phylum Arthropoda; class Insecta; order Lepidoptera; family Nymphalidae; genus Hypolimnas; species Hypolimnas misippus. The sequence continues at coordinate 11,910,432 of JBBEEQ010000012.1, read as the reverse complement.
TGTTAGTGTTGTGAATGTTTCCGGACCCCCGACACAAGGTCATGAGATCTTAATGGAGGCCGTTGAGTGTGATTCGTTGTTTATTTATTTATTTATAATAATTACTTTACGCAGATTTTCTGTGAGAATTTTGTACTAACCTCGCCTAGCTAGTCCGCATACGAGCTTATTATACGAGGAATATTTTAAATATATAAGTTTTTCCTGTGGCTTCACACGCATGGGTCTCAGTTTGGTTTGTGACTAGCAAGTTATTTAGGTACATATCATAAAATGATATACAACAAGAATTCGTCTATTTTAAGAGATTATTCACATTATCAGTCTTAAGTTTTCATCACAAGTATCATTATTTCGTGTGATATCATGTACGTTCTATAATAAAAACTTTTTGAAAAAAACAAACCGACTTCGGTCTACCCGTCTACCCGTGACCACGAACGCTGCAAATATACGCGACTTAAATCCGTTTAAAATAGTTTTATTTAAAAAAAAATAGCCGAACATTGAACCTCCTCCATTTTCGAAGCCGGTTAAAAATATATATAATATTACTGAACAAAGTCCCCGACGAACTGAAAAATTCCTCCTTTTTTGAAGTAGGTTTTATAGTGGACGAAAACTCCAATTTCATAATTACAATTATAGTGGTCACAAAAAATAAAATTTTACCCTACAAGGACATATAACGAGATAATTAATAATTAAACGGAAAAATATACCAAGTCCTTTAAATTTCGCTATCAAAGTAAATTATATACTCCAAAAAGATTACAAAACGATGACATCAACAAATCGAAAACTTTTACTTTGAAAATAACATACTATTTCATATAAACAGACAGTTTAAGTTTTTATTTCCGGTTTTATAAGGAAATTAAAGTAAGAACGTTTTCTTTCTATTTATATGTATATAATAAAATACCGCTACAATAAAATAATCAAAAACGTTGAATGTTTTAATCTTTAAATATTATAACTACTACATTTGTGGCTCTACTAAAATAGAGTTTTTAATTGTTCATTAGACACAACATTATTCTGTAAAGGATTTTAGAAATAAATTCTGAAGTCACAAGTTGAATCGATATTTCATTATTTACTTCATATGTATATCGATTTTTACCCATTTTAAAACACAAATTATGTATTAAAACGCCAGATAAAAATATACATTAAGTATCTTACGGTATAGTCATCCTTTGTGCAGTTGTTGATTTTAATAAAAATAGTAATTAAGTTTTAATCATGTAGATTTAAAATACGTTTAACGTAACAAATAAAATAGTATTATTTCTCTGACTTGATGTTATCGTGTACTTTTTATATATTTCAATTCGCACGCAACATATTTTCCGACTAAAGTGGAGAATTAAAAAAATAGCGAACGTTTTTCACATTTTTCAGCGAGCTCTTACTGTTTTGTAATATAATAAATAGCATTTGAATTGCTCGCCTTAATGTAGATTATGTTTTTAAATAATATATATGTGTCGCAGGCAACTAGCTAAATAAACCGGTCAACTATCAATTTAACTTCCGTACTATACGGCGCCGTTCAACTAGCTTCATGAATGATATTCAGACATTTAATGACTCATCTAGATAAATTATTCGGAACAGTAACGTTTAACTACTTTTCTAGCCTATTTATTTAAATTTAGTTCCTTGAAGTTATTATAGCTAACATTTATGAAAGTCTTTTAATACCATATACATAAAATATAGCCTATAAGCATCTAGAATAAGGGACATCAAAGGGCGGACCGGATGTCCGGTTTCTGATTATTTCGTGAGAACCTTAAGTAAGCAAAGGAACATATAACAGAAACTTAATCTTATTAGATTCAGTTTCCATTAAGCATTAACGAGTAAACATCTCGAAAATGTGATAACAAGCCTGCATCAACTTTATTCCAAACTACAGACGGTATTTAGAATTAAGTTTAAGTTTATTATTTGATAATATTTTACTACTAGTACGAGAGATAAAAATGTTTTGTATTTAAATTCCTAAATTCATTTCATTATATTTTAATTTCCAAATATAAGGAAGATAGAGAGAAATGTAATAAATTAAAGTCATAATTAAAATTGCTATATAAAATCCCAATAGCTATCGATGTCACTATATTACCTATTTTAAATAATTTAATACAAGCAATTATTGATTTCGGAAAATTAAGAAATAAACAAAATTCATTATTTTGTTAAATATGACAAAGTGCATACTAAGTTTGATAAGGATCAGACCGCCCATATTATATCTAAATTAGGTCACGGGTCGAAATGTGTACGTGTGCTCCCATCACATGAACTCGCGAGATAATTTCGTGAGATTATTTCGCATAATTTATGGTTTTCACTTTTTCAGTGCGCTTCTAACATTATGTTATTATTTTTAGTTATTTAGGAATTACGTACATGGTTTTTGTAATATAACAATTATTGTATGCTTTTGTAAATGTAAAAAATAATCATGTCGTTTAAAAACAATTGAACTACACAATATGTATTATTTAATTGATTAAATAATATAACTTTGTAATTGGACGATAATAAGCAGTACTATGTAATGCTAGTAAGCCACACGACTTCATTTTAAGAAATTAGCGTTTAAAGATGTCGAATCTATTTTTGATAATTTTGTAGAAGTATATTTCCATCTTTTTTTCTATTTAATTAAATATATTATGAATTAAAAGCAGACTGATGTAATAAAAACTTTAATCTAGTAATAAGTTTTTCAAATAGATTATTGCTTATTGCTAAATATTGAACACACTTCAATATTTAAAACATTAAATTTCGATTTTTTTTTGTGCTTATTTAGTTTAGATGATTTGAAAATTATTTAAATACATGACGCATGATCAGAATATATCAATATCCCCCAAATCGACACTTTGTGGGTTGACACATTATTGCTTATCAGCATCCAATTTATCTGTGTTCTAATAATCTATTTAGAAACAAAAGGCAAAGTACTGCGGATTGTCAGATATACAAATCTCAGAATATCTGACGATAATGTAGGTTTTTCACGATGTTTTTCTTCAGCGTCGATCGTGAGTTGTATGTAAACAAAAAAAAAGACTTAAAATACTCAGTGACGCCGACCCAGATTTGACTCTTTGACTGTGGGTTAAGATGTGGATAAAATAGTCCACTGGGCAAAATACATACGGACACGTACGTACCTGACCACTTGCCCATTTATCTTAATAATATAAAACTGAAAATTAAATAAATATATAAAAAAATAACTGGTCAAGTGCGAGTAGGACTCGCGCACCGAGGGTTCCGTACAAACTTATAGAAATTTATATAAGACTAACCCATCTACGCCATTTGTGGTCTTCATCATCAGTTCCAACATAAGTTACTATCAAAAATACCTAAATCGGTATACGCTTGCCAATAATATTTGAGGAGTTCCCTCAATTTCTCCAGGATCCCATCATCTGATCCTGACCTGAAGACAATGGGACCACCTTGGAAGTATACCTTTTCAAACAAAAAAAAAATTTTGAAAATCGGTACCCAAATGGCGGCGTAATCGGCGAACAAACATAAAAAAAAAAATTAAATACAAGGTCGAATTGAAAACACTCCTTTTTAGAAGTCGCTTAAATATAATCAAATATTATGTAAATATGGATCACGTACCAAAAACTATTTTGAAACTACTTAGGAGCACTTTAATTTAAAACACAATCATGGATGCAATTTATGGAAACACAAAATTTTATTTTAAGTACTAATACACCTTATACTTTAAAAAAAAAAGTTATAGCGCGATTCAGGATACACTTAGCGCCATCTCTTGACAATTTCAATGAACTAACTTGTTGACTTTGACATTAACAACATAATTATATTATATTTTATTCTCGTTTTATTTTTATTTATATTCTACTACACTCCACTACCCCTGCACTACGTTCGTAAAATATTTAGATTTACATTATCAATCAAAATATCGAAATATATATTAGTGTTGCCAAGATGAAAATAATTAGTCCTTAATTCGAACAAAACTAATTGTTTATTTATAAATAACTAATTATATTACTAATAACCAGAAGACTTATATGTGTAGATAAATAAGTAAATTAAATAACTCGATCTGTTTGAATTTAATTTTAAAATGTTCGTACTAAGTCAATACGAGTACTTAAATCAAATCGCGTGAAGCTCTAATATTGAATGTTAATTACGTAATGACGTTATAAATCGACGATAAAACTTTTAAATGAAAAGTTTATTTTATAATTTTTAGCGCGTTTAAATAATAATTAAAATAAAATAAAATATATTAATTGAGCAGAATTATATCACAGTTAATGTCATAATGTTGTAATAGATGGCATTAGCTGTACGCTGCATCGCGCTATCATTTTGTTAGCTGCGATATATAGATTGCATTGCGTTGTTTATAAAGGTTTGCTGCTTTTTAATTTTTTCGTATTGATACAAATTTCTTCTCAGTGTTTGTAAAATTGTTTTTTTGACCATGGTCAACTTCTATGTTAATTTGTTACAAGTACATATAATTTTAATTCTAAGATTAATATATTTTCCGCTTGATCAATTTACAACTTGATACATTTACGCGTTCCTGACAGACACACGAACAGAAATTTACAGTTTTCGGATTTTTTCCTTTATGTATACTAAATGACCTTGCTCCTGGCCAAATTTCATAATGCTTGGTCAATGGGAAGTACCCTATAGGTTTTGATTCCCTTGCGAAAACGTTAAAAACGCTATCATACTTAAAATATGTGATATAAATGACCGTATCTTTTGATTGCGTTAACTTAGAAGTTTGATTTTTTCACAGCTCTTAGTAATTACAACTCTGAGTACTTGACGTTGATAAAAATTTGTTACCTTCACGCGTTTCTGAGAAAAAGGTTGAAAGACAAACTTACAAACAGACAAACATACTTACAAAAATTTACAGTTTTTAGATTTTTTCCTTTGTTTGTACCATAAGATCTTGCTTCTTGCCAAATTTCATCGTGCTAGGTCAATGGGAAGTACCCTATAGGTTTTGATTCCCTTGCGAAAACGCTAAAATGGTCAAAATATACGACATATTTTCCATTATCTTTTGATTGCGCTGACTTAGAACTTTAACATTTTCACGGCCGCATGTCATCGTAGACTTGAGTATATGATATTAATTTCAACATGATACGTCTATGCATTTCTGAGAAAAAAGGGTTGACATCCCGACAGACAGACAGACAGACAGACAGACAGACAGACAGACAGACAGACGGACAACAAAGTGATCCTATAAGGGTTCCGTTTTTCCTTTTAAGGTACGGAACCCTAAAAAACATTTTAACGAGTCCCAAACGATACTTTTCTATAAGTTGGTTAGGATTTGTGTCCTTTTGTTTTAAGATGTTATTTTAGTATCATTCCCAGTATAGTAAATTTCGAATCGATTAGACCAGCAGAACTTGCTCAGAACTTTAAAATGACTATTTTCATTACATCGGCTTTCAAAAAAGAGAAACCGCATCGAAATTCGTTCACGTGCTAGAGAGCTACGATGCTACAAACAAACACACTCGTCAAACTTTTTTAGGCGGGAGTTAAAAATAAATTAAAGTATTAAATTAATACTCACTAAAACTTAACTAGAACGTTCGAACTACGCGAGAATTTATAATACGCTAGAATAATAAACGCTCTTGTCACTAAGTTCCCACTCTTGATAAATGAAACTCAATTTATTAGCTATGAAGTGTTCTTAGAAATTGATTTTCTCTGCGGGCGATGTGTGTACAGTTTTCTTATTCAGCGTGACATTATTACTTCCTAATGGTATGTGTTCGAGGGAATGCTAATAAACTTAATTATTGTGAGTGCACTTAGTTATAATTCAATTTCTAATTGTGTGATATGAGTTGACACATAGTCTTGAGTAGTGCACTCGGAGCGTAGACGTTTAAATAAAACTTGTGAAATTCTATCTATATTTATGTTTCGTTACTTGCATATACTTTGTAATATTATTTAACATATATATGTATTTCTTTCGATTCTGTAATTAAAAAAAATTAATTTGACTCATAATTCTTTAAATTGCATGATTCAACACGTGGGTTTCATTTATCGCTATATAGGAATAAAAAAAACACTTTGTTACAAATATGCGATTACCGCCATCTGTTATTAAATTTTAAAAATAATACAAAAATACGGTTGTTCTATTGATAGATGTTGCTACACAGTAATTAAAAATAAATTACTCTCATGGAACAAGTCCGGCTCGCACTTGACCGGTTTGACACTATAGCGGTATTAAATATAAACACTAAAGAAAAAAGTTCAACTCTCTATGTATTACGGTTAATATGATGCAGCTCGATAACGAACGAACGGACAGTGGAGGGACAAAGGGACCCATTGGCATCATTAAGATACGGACCCGTAAAAAGTATTATACCCGGGAGAAAGAAAAATAACTTTTAAATCGTCTTCCGGCATAACGATTCAGCTACATTTTAATGAAGAACAAAGGCAATACATGAAACGTTTTCAAACAACAAAACTTAGATCGGCATTTATTTACGTTAAGGAATGATGTAAATCAATCTGAAGTCCACATACTACAGCTCTTGTACAGGCTGGCTCAAGTACTATAAGAGCATAGGAAATTGGCGTGAAATAGCTATACCTACTTCTCGGACGGTGAGTGAGAGGGCCGGAAGCCTATTTTCTTTCATATCTTATTTCATTTTTAAGGTTACAACGCATTTTAGCTCCCCTGGCATGAAGATGTCCATAGCGGTGGTGATCACTTAACATCAGGTGTCCCGCTTGCTCGGCTGCCAGCTATTTGTCATAAAAGTGAGCTCAAAATAGCACACGAAATATTTAGTTGTTTCTTTTATTTTGAAAATTCAAATCTTCTTTTGAAAGTATATTAGAATTTTATTTACCATTGAACAAACTTAAAAATAAATATTGAGGAAACTGGCTCGGCAATTTAAAAAGAAATGCGGACTCCCACAATTTTACATTATACTTACTTATATTATAAATGCGAAAGTAACTCTGCCAGTGTGTTACATAATCACGCCTAATGATTTAAATGATATTTGATACATAGTTAGTCTAGAGCCTGAGAAAGAAGATATTTTTAAGAGAGAAGAAGCTACTGTTTAATGCGAAACACGGACTGTAAGGTGTTGTAATAGGCCATAATATGAATAATAATAAATAGGAGTAAATAATCCTGCATAGACGAAGTCGTGGGCACCATCTAGTTTTACATAATTCGTACATTATAGATAGAGTGATTCACGGACATAGATCAGTTGCGAGAAATCTGAAACTATGAAAATGTATTGAAGTTGTCCATAAATTTTCCTAGCTCTCAAAATTAATATGTAATAATAATTTAAGATAAACTTCATTAAAATATTTGCAGAAAATAGTTGAATTTTTGGATGTTTAAAAAAATGTTTTTTCTTGTTTTGGTAACTTCTTGGTGCAGGTATTAATGTAGTAGCTTGTAATTAATAAATGTTAGTATGGCGCGTTCAGTGCACAACAAGAAGGCGTTTTATTTGAAAACACACCTTAAAATGTAAATCATACCATAACAATAATTAAAAATGTCCAAGCGCTAATGTGGGTACAATATAATTTTATTTTTCTTCATTAGTTGTGATTACATCGTCCCCTTAGTAAAGGAATTAACGAACTGACACTTTCGAAAAAATTGAGTTATAAATGCCTCGCTGGCTACATTTTTTTATTTTTCATCTCTCATTAACACAAAGGTAAGAAATGCCAAAACCATGTACACTAGTAATTATTTTTATATCGTGATAAAACTAATATTATAAATGCAATTTTTTGTGAGTTACATACTTTTGTTTGCTATGCATACATGTGTAAGTTTTTTGTATCCCCGCGGAATTGTAAAATGACGGCTGACGGGATTGTAAATAATACAGCTTTAAGCTTATATTTGAATTTCAATTTTTGCTGTGCGGATGCTAAGGAGGGGGGCGACTTATCAGACATATGATGTTAAAATATTTTACATAATTACCAATATGGCAAAAATGGTAGCAAGAAGAATTGCAGATTATAAAATATCTACAAATAAGTTAGTAAAATTAAAAAGTAAAATTATAAAGGAAGTTAGAATTTTTTTTTTATGAATTTTTTTTTATTTTATTACATTGACTCCCCCCCGTACCCCAGTAAAGCCTTCATGGAGCCTACATCGCATGCTGGCTAGCTGAGCGCGGTGAGCGGCAACCACGCGACTTTTTTCTAATACTTGCATTTTTAAACTCGTGATATCTTCCGAATGTCCGAATTAAATAATTCAAAAAGTTCTAAAAAGGTATTGAAGCCGTTCTAAATACAAAGTAATTTATTTATTTTGATAAGGACTAATACCAAGGTACAAATAAAGAGTCTTTTCAAGCGGCGGCATATAAATTAAATTTTTAGAACAAAAAACCGCTTACTGTGACATAACTATAATATTTAGACATATGCTGTCGCGACACTTTTTGTAGATAATGATGAGTTCTGCAAAGTCATAGTAAATGATTTTGTTCTATCATCAATAGTTTTCGCAGCGCACGCGACGTAAGGAATTTTTCAGGTCATTTTTTTACACCTTGGGTTACATTATTAGAGTTTTAGTAAGAATCCCTAAATTTTTTAAAAATATAATATTGTCTATATTACTCTGGGATAATGTAGCTTTCCAAAGGTGAAAGAATTTTTGAAATCGGTCCAATAGTTTCGGGGCCTATTCATTACAAACAAACAAATCTTTCCTCTTTATAATATTAGTATAGATATTGATAGAACGGTTCACTGTACTAAAGGTAATCTAGACTAACATTAAAAGGAGATAAAATTTGTATGTATTTTAAGTTTGTACTAATATCTGAAACTCCTGATCTGATTTGAAGTTGTTTTTGCATTGGATAGCCTCAGGGTTCAAGAAGATTATAAGTTATATTACACACAGCAGCGAAGCAGTTTCCATAAACGTATGTGAAGTCGTAAGAGGTACCTAATAGGTACAATATAATTCATAATAACATAGTGAACGGTACGTAACGATTAGACGCGAGGCTAGTCGAATGAGTTTGTGTGTGTGGTGTTTTGCCATCAAAACGATATCACTCCCAGCTAAATGCGCCGTAAGATGTTTCACATTAAAAAGTTCACGACACCGTTTTATATACAAGTCACGGTAATGACTTTTATATTTAACGTTTAGGCATAAAGAAGTTTCGGTTATATTAAAATTTTAAAAATAAAACGCTAAGAAAAAATATACAAGGTGATTTGCAAACTTGATCGGGCAAGAACTAAGCTTTGGTGAAATATGTGTAAACTAGCTAATAAAGCTGCTTTTCGTTTTTTTTTATCATTACAAATTTACATTATACTATTTATTAAATGAGGATATTATTGGATATGGTTAATTCCTTTTTATTTGAAAGGGTTACTTTCCCAATGGTCTCGTAAAATTTTTACCGAAGTCAGTTAAGTTTTTGAGTCAAAATAACTGGAATATGAATGTAATCTAAATAACGAATATTTTGCTTTTTAAGTTGGTTCCTTTTTTAACCGAATTCCAAAAAAAGAGGATGTCCTCAATTTGTCCATTTGATTAATTCTTTTTTTGTTCGAAAAGGTATACTCTCCCATTTAGTCATTAAGTTTCGTTTTAAAATCAACATAACTATAGTCTATTTTTCTTTACTTGTCCTATTTGGTAACAATAACCGGCCCGAAAATGACGAATTTCCGAACTTTATTTTTCATTATAAAAAATTATTCGATTCATTGAAATGAAACTATTTTAAACGGATTTAAATCGCGTATATTAATTATTTTTATCATCCCGACGTTTCGAGCACTTTGCAGCGTTCGTGGTCACGGGTAGGGTTATTCGATTCAATCATTCGATCGATAATTCATAATCTCAAATTCTATGTGTGGTTAGAAGCATGCCTCATTAGTCTGTTAAATAAGACAAGGAAAGAGAAACAGACTATATGTAATAAGTATATCAGTCAAGTAAACGAAATTTCGTATTTTATTTTTGAAGGCGGTTATTCTTTTTAACCGACTTCTAAAAAAGGAGGAGGTTCTCAATTCGTCTGGGACTTTTCGGTGCTAGTAAATAACACATAAAAGGTTTTACTTGGCACCAATTTCGAAATGTAGAAAATATTTTTTCTTTGCTGTTTAGTTTATGAGTCCGTATGGCTTGACACAGTATTGCTTATCAGTGTCCATTTGTACATATATTCTTAAGCGAATATATGAATCTCGCATATTCCACGAAGCACTGTGTACTTTATCCGCGAGTTCGCTGCGGCCCTGCAAATATCTCGACCATCAATTGAATTGGACGCAGTATAATTCTTCAATGAGACTCATCTTTCATGGTATCGGAAGCGCATTCGTTTTAAAAACAGATTTATAAACATTTAGATAGCCTTGCGCTCTTTGATAAATAAGCACGTTAGTATGATGTTATGAAGTAGAAATTAATGTATCCTAACTGTTATGTGGAAAGCAAAACGTTTTATCTACTTTTTTTGTAATTTAAAGAATTTTAAGTGTTGAGATGAAAGCGAATATTTAGTGACTTTTTACTTCTTCGTTTGATGTTAAGAAAATATTGTAAATCTGCAAAATTCACTAAACAAACAACTTCATTTTTATTATAATGAATTATCTCTGAATCTATTTTGAGTTACCTCTAAACGTTTTTATGTAATCATGTGCTTATTTACGTTTGCATTTACATACGTATTATTTAGGTAAATGTATGATTCTATATTCGTCGTAATAGTTAAATATCACGCGTTCAAAAATGTGTACTCGTTCAATGTTGACATTTCGCATTCAGGGTTTTTAAAACACCTAGTTACGTCCAGTAGTGAAAAAAATGTGGGTTTATTTGCAATCAACTGCGCCAAAAGGTCAGTTTATTCGAAATGTCATTTTTTTTTTTAAATTTTTAAATCTAATTTTGTCCAAGGAAGCACACCCTAATTTAAATATAGTAATATCTTATTGCCATATTATTTTCAGCTACAGCCTTTCTTATCGTATTTTCACAGCTTTTATGATGTAATACTCACTACTGATTCCATCAGTGATGATTTGTGTAACAGCTATTTAACATAAATCTTAGGAAATACCCAAAATTAAGAAGGAAATGACTCATGATTTAGGGCGCCACTAATTTCATAGAAGAGAAAGAAACGTGAAAGTGTCATTATTTTCTCACAAAAGAAATTTAGTACGACTTTTTCGTATTAAATCCATGTTTATATGATACTAGCTGATGCTCATGACTTCGTCTGCAATGTCTGTGGTGCCTTCGTCATAGTAGTATGCATGCAAAGTCTCAGCCCAATCGGTTTAAAATTGACAAAGTTTCATACAAACTTTTATCTCCTATTTTATCCTCTTGGAGGAAGAAATAATCAAAATCCTTTCTTAGCGGATGCCTACGTCATAACATCTACCTGCCTACCAAATTTCATCCCGATCCGTCCAGTGGTTTGGGCTGTGCGTTGATATATCACTATGTCAGTCATTCAGTCAGTCAAATTTAATTTATAAATATTTAGATTACATTTCTTAATATTCAACAGTAGTTAGGAAGCAAATAAGTTGTTGTTAAGTTTATATTGTTACGACTTAAGAGGATTTGTTGCCTGTCGTGTTCCTTGGGGTTATGACATTTCCAATATATTTTCTATGCTTTGTTAAATTTGTCCCTTGCGTGATGGAAATGAATATAATTTATGGTTACCGTGAAAAAAAATATTACGGTTAATGAATGCTGGTCGTTAGATCCACCCCTTGTGTTGTATTTTTTATAAAACGATGGGTGGAGTCGATCGAACCCGTCCATGTTATTTTACTATGAATAGCTATCTGAGTAGCTATTTTGCTATGAATCGACGTATTCACGTAATTAGCATGAAATTAAGAAACTTCTCTACTACATACATCTTTTGACAAGTTCCATTTAAGTTCGTTTTTATTTAATTTAACGATTTGTACAATAAATATTACAAATTGTAAATATTTAAGTTTTTCTATTTTGCAATTCTTTCTGTGTCCAATTTAGTTATGAATTAAAACTTAACTTAAAATGTTTTCTATGTAGGAACACGAAAATAATATCACTGAAATATTATTTAAAACGTAATATTGTTTATATATTTTTCCGAATCACACATATTTTAAACAAATATCTATATTTGCCCTTCCACATCTACACGATCCGGAAAAATGTTAACAAAATTTTATTCGTAAATATTCGAATATTTTCAAATAAAACTTTATTACAGAAAATTTATTAGCATAACTTTTGAATTCAATCTGCACTTTTTTGCAAACAAATATTTCGTCAGTCAGAATTCGTAAATCAGAAATGAATTCACATAAAGTACGACTACAACTCCAAACTCATTGCATTTTAAAACGTCGATTGAATCGTATTCGGAAATTATTATCTTGGTTTCTCGTTTTAATTTTCATATATCTGATATTAATTTTAAACATTAAAGCAGAGATATTATTTCGTGCTAATGGAAATTACATACAATACCGGCTGTAGTGAGCTACGAGTATGAACAAAAGTGGAGCTTACGCTTGTATGCGTTGCTTTAATCCTTATTTATGTGATAAATGCGAAAGTAACTCTGTCTGTGTGTTACGCAATTACATCTAAACTACTGAACAGATTTTAATGAAATTTTGTACAATGATAGTTTAGAACCTGAGAAAGGACATAAGCTAGTTTTTAAGGCGAAACACGGACTAATAATGACATGATGATACCAAAATAATTATAATAAAAAATAGCATTCATCTAAACTACTGAATAGATTTCATTGAAATTTTGTACAGTGATAGTCTAGAACCTGAGCAAGGACATATATACTACTTCTTAATACGAAAAAAGGCTGTAAGAGTTTGAAATACGTTTACGTCCTCTTTTGTAGTTGTTAAACGGATCTGAGTATCAGAAATCTTCTAGTGGTCTAATCGATTACAAATTTACCATATTATGAATAATATTAAAACAACATAGCCGTGTAACCTTGACTTTATCTTACAAGATTATCTAGAATTAACAGGATATACAACTTCTCACTAACTTAACAGTAGTATCGTATTGGGGCTTGTTGAAATGGTCTTAAGTAACAGATTGTAGAGGGTTTTTTATATTATAGTGTAAATAACAACTCGTTTTCAGCATATACATCAAAATATGAAATCAATAAGTACAAAATAAAATATTAACATTATACGTAATATAACAATAATGTTCTATATATAGGTTTTATATAGTTTAACTTTTCTTTGTTTAATTCTTCTTTTAATATTTTTATTGTATTTTTTTTTCTTTTCACAATGTTAAATACGAAACAAATCTATAAGATAAATAGATTAATATACTCATACTAAAAGATTGTATGGTACAAAGATGAAAGTAAATACACACTATTTATATCAAAGTAAAAGTTTGCATATATTCTAAAATATGGTAAGTATATAATATATAATATACTATATACAATTTTGTTGCACACCGTTTTGCTCCAAAAGCATTATTGCGAAACCCCGCATCGCGGTAAATATTTAAACCGATTCATATAAGTGCAAGGTTCTTCGATTAATATACGCGTACTAAAACATTGTTTGACGCAATAGTTCAGTATTAAAATAAAAGTTTGAATGGTAACTAAAACATAGTATATAATATATATACACCATTTACAATTTCGTTGCACCCCGCCTCGCTTTAACATCAAAAGCATTATTGCGAAACCCCACATCGCGGTAAATATTTAAACCGATTCGTATAAGTGCAAGGTTCTTCGATTAGTATACGCGTACTAAAACATTATTTGATGCAATAGTTCAGTATTAAAATAAAAGTTTGAATGGTAACTAAAACATAGTATATAATATATATACACCATTTACAATTTCGTTGCACCCCGCCTCGCTTTAACATCAAAAGCATTATTGCGAAACCCCACATCGCGGTAAATATTTAAACCGATTCGTATAAGTGCAAGGTTCTTCGATTAGTATACGCGTACTAAAACATTATTTGATGCAATAGTTCAGTATTAAAATAAAAGTTTGAATAGTAACTAAAACATAGTATATAATATATGTACACCATTTACAATTTCGTTGCACCCCGCATCGCTTTAACATCAAAAGCATTATTGCGAAACCCCACATCGCGATAATGATTTAAACCGTAGTGCACAAAAGATTCTTTGATTAATACACGCGTATTAAAACGTTGTCTGACGCATTACTTCAGTATCAAAGTAAAAGTTAGCATAATTGCTAAAATATGATATATAATATATAATACACTATTTATAATTGGACGCTGATAAGCAATACTGTGTCAAGCCACATGGACTTTGAGAAAATGGCGTCTAAAGATGTCAAACCTATTCTTAATAATTATGTTTCAAGAAGTATACATATATCCATCTTTTCTTTTATTTCTTGTTAAAATCTACAATAAATTAAAATCAGATTGATATATTTAATATATAACCCACTAATAAGTTTTTCAAACATTTGAGATTATTGTATAAATTGCAATATACGGAATGCACTTGAAATTCGAAACAATTAATTAAGAAACTTTTTTCGTTACTTATTTAGTTTATATGACTTCGATTTTTTTTAATAATGTTAAATAGGTGATGCAATATCAAAATAGATCAATATCTCCAAATTAGACTTTTTGTGGGTTAACACATTATTGCTTATCAGCACCCAATTCTGTTGCACCTTGTTTTGCTCCAACAACAAAAGCATTATTGCGAAACCTCACATCGCGGTAATTACTTAAACCAAAGTACACAAGTGTAAGGGTCTTTGATTGTATACGCGTACTAAAAGATTGTTTGATGTAAGTTCAGTAACAAAGTAAAAGTTTGCATAATCGCTAAAGTATGGTATAACACACTATTTATAATTCTGTTGCACCCCGTTTTGCTCGAACAACAAAGGCATTATTGCGAAACTCCACATCACGGTAATTACTTAAACCAAAGTACACAAGTTCTTTGATTGTATACTTGTACTAAAAGATTGTTTGATATAAGTTCAGTATCAAAGTAAAAGTTTTCATTATGACTAAAATATGGTACATAATAATTATATAATACATTATTTATAATTTCATTGCACCAAAATTAATTATTGTTGCATCAAAAGCATTATTGCGAAACCCCACATCGCGGTAATTATTTAAGCCGAAGTACACAAGTGCAAGGCTTCGTTGTTTTCCACAAATTGTAGCAATAAGGCATTACTTACTCATAATATACAGTTTAAATTCAAACTCTCAGACGCTACTCAATTTTAAGTTGCTTTAGTCTGCCGTAGGAATATACTTACCTTAAACCATATTCTTACTAAGACATAAAAAATGTTTTTGTCAGGAGCCATCGTTTTCATAATATTTGAGTGGTCTTATAAAAAACAGAGTATTTTAATTTACTTTGATATTAACAAATAAAATACCATTTTTTTTTCTCGTAATATTCGTCGTATTCTATTTATAGGAACACAATATCAAAAAATGTCTTTAACTCTTTTTACAGTTCTGCTTGTAGTAGAATAATTACAATTTTAGTAAATAAATTTTCATTTCAACTTCACTATTTATAGCCTTAATATTTATAGACGGAAGGAAAAAAAGGCAAAAAGCACTTTCGTAAGCAAGTTGTGATCTCAATTTGGGTTCAAGTATAATCCATTATATTCAACAACTTTTTATACCTTCCAGTAATCCAACTTTTGATTGTATATAAAATCCAGGGCTCGCCAGCCCTCGAGCTATCGTTAAGTATTTGTGGCGCACCTGTTGCAAGTCTTAATTTGAACTGTCATAACTCACGAGGCTATTTGAACGATATTAAACTTTATATCTTGTTCATAAGGCTTAGTTTCATAAACTTCTATTCGAGCATTTTGGGTGTTGGGTAAAATATCGATCTGGGGACGTAGAAGCTGGCATTGTTTTGCGATCCCTCCTGAAATTTAGGCCGTGTTTTGTGGGTTACCAAATGGTGAATACAAGATACGCACATAATGGATATATGTAGACTAGTGTGACGTACCTTTTTAACAAACATTTATAATGCTTATTTTGCGAGTATTTTGAATATAAACATTTTTTTTTTACAATTAGGTACTTTTAAGGACTTGATTTGACGAGACATATTTGTCGAAAATGGAAAGTTATTTAGAACGATATTAATATTTTCATTTCTATAGATTGTGTTTTAACTGTATAATTTGAATTTTGTAATAATTGTTAACATGTGTTCATAAATAAAGTAAATTGTGTCTGGTTAACTTTTGATATCTCGAACCACTAAGACACTACGGCTCTATTTAAAATATGTATAATACAAATATAATCGTACGTATCCTTATATAGGAAACTACCGCGTATAGAACGATAGTACTATTCGACTAGAAAAACAAGCAAATTAATTTCATTGATTACCGAAATTAGAATTCTCTCAACTATCTAAATATCATAGACCGATTGAATAAACAGAATTGATTTATGTTAAACGCATAAAACATTTCCATTGATCCAGTGGAGTTATTTCGTTAGTAAACAGATGTGATGGACTACAAACGGGAGAGCCTTAAAGTCAATTGATGAGTTCATTTGGTACAAAATTTTCCTGCAATTTCGTTGAACACGTTTGTTACATAAATTGGAACATCTAATCTATACTAATATTATAAAGCTGAAGAGTTTATTTGTTTGTCTGTTTGAACGCGTTAATCTCAGGAACTACTAGTTCGAATTAATAAATATTTTTTTGTTAGATAGTTTATTTATTGAGGCTATAGGCTATATTATATCACGCTACGAAGGAGTAACCATAAACGCGAGTGAAACCGCAAGGGACAGCTAGTGTGATCATATGTTTTTATTTTTCAAATAACTTATTTATTTCTTTAGTTTGAAACTATTGAAATCTTTTATAAAAACTCAGCTTCGATAAAATTATTAGCAAAAAAAAAATGTTCTTGTTATTTTCATGTAAAATATTCTGTTTTCTATTGATGTAGAGATGACATAGCCTAGTGGTGACATCGTGTCTACACAACGCCACCGCTACGTTTATAATTGCTAAATATTTAAATTCATCACGTGCTCGGCGATGAAGGAATACATCGTGAGGAAACATGCACATGTTGTCTATATATACGACATTCCACCTTAGGGCAGATTGTTGGATTAAGCTCCTAACCACCTTCTTCTTAATAGGTGAGGTGGTCTATGCCCAGTCGTAGGACATTAACAGTCTGTAATATCCTACAGTACCGAGGGTTGCTCCATATAAAATGGATTATTATCATTAAGTATTCTAGCGCCCTTGACGCGTGAATTAATTTTATGAATTAAAAACGAATTGATGTTATACCATATAATTTTTCGTTAACAACTATAACGCTTGTGTGTAACACATGAGAACACATGACTCATTTTATTGTCCCTTTTATTATCAATAGGAAAATAAAAACATAACATAAAAATATAATAGGAAGAATCCCAGTCCGTAATAAAAATAAAAATCATAGAATTAACTGAGCGTAAAGAAGCGGATAAAAGTGATAAAAAGCGTGAGAATAGGTCACATGTTTTGTCTCGTTGGCTTATTTATAGTGTCACACATGTTTATGATAGAGATATGAATCTGTACTAATATATAAAGTTAAAAGGATTCTTTGTTTGAGCCCCCTTATCACAGAAATATCCAACATCATCATTATCTACCTGGCATTTTCACGATGGTTCCAGGTATTGTTACTGATTTTTACACAGAGCGATTGCTATTTGACCTCTGCAACTCCTGAGGACAAGCCAGTAACCATTTCGACTAGAACCACCCCACAAAAAGTAATTATCATTATCATGTGATTGTGAGAGCAACCGGAACCGACAGCATTACGTGCTCTCCGAGGCAGGGTAGGGAACACCAAATCCAACAAATAAATATTTATACAAAATATCTGTCTCAAACGGGGATCGAACAGGCAACCGTCGGCCTAAGGTACATTCAGTATCACTACACCAGAGTGGTCACAGAAATTTTATCACAGAAGTATTCGATTAGAAAAATTTTGCTATGCATTAGTTTACTTTTCAAGGTATATCTAGTATATTTGAAAGTAGTAAATCCCCGTGACTTCATCTGTAGTAATTATTTTGAAAAGCCTATTTCTTTGAGTAATGTTGGGTTCAAACAACAAACATCGCAGCAAATAGTCATGTCATTCTCTAAGATCCAGTCTATATGTCGCAGCCAACTAGCTTAATAAGTCGTTCAATTAACAGCCTAGCCTAGATACAATAGGGTGACCATGTTACAAGAAGAGAAAAGGTAAAATATCTGAAAATACAAATTGTTTACTTAACATATTGTTATATGGAAATTAAAACCGAAACGACTAACCCAAAATTAATCAAATCATAATTGGTTTAGCGGTTTAGGTAAGGTTACCGTAACAAACAAAGACACGGACGATACTTTCTCATTTACAATCTTAGTATCGATTACAATGCAAAAATAATTGTAAAAGAACTCGTGAAATTAAGTTGACTGTTTGTGAAAAGTAATTCTATATTAGGTTATATATTCTTTATTACACGATAGAAATAGAATGTTGTTTTTGATTCACAAGAGAAAAGTTATGCGGAGGATGATAGAGACTCTTATATACTTCGAGTAGTTGAATCTAGACTTACAATAAAATAGACAGGATTATAGCTAAAGTTCCAAATAGCCTTGGATTTGACGAAATGTAAAAATGTTTATTTGTTTGTTTGACCTAAATTAAGTATTTGTTACACTGAGTAATAATATTGAACGAGGATATTTGAGTTCTCTGTGTCTTTAAATGTAAATTTTATTAGTTAGTTCAAGAACGGAATTTTCTAGAAAATAAGTTGTGTCAATCAAAGTTTTAAAGATATTTAATATACTAATACGAAGAACAATCTTCAAGGTATTTTTTTTGTCCGTCTAAGTAGAAAGTATAGAACGTATAACGTCGTCTCTCGAACAACGTTTTATATATTTTGACGGACAAAAGTCCGCAAATAAAAGTTACTCGTCTCAAACTATAAAATTGTATCTCAAATCGGTTATCACCTGAAGAAGTTAGATATTCAATTATAAAATTTTGTATTAATCATATAATTGAACAGAAGTTTCACACTTGGGAATTCGGCCGTTTATTTAGATTTCAATGTCACAAAATTTTGGTAAAATAGTTATTATTATTTTTTTAATTATTGATAATGAACCACAATATTATATAAAATCAAATTTTAATTACTAACTTAGCTATCTAGTTAAACTCATATTTTAAATTTTGTCTCTTGAATACTAAGCGGCCGATTTTACGAAATGAAATCCAACATGCTTATCGGTCTCAATGACACTTTAAATGGACATAGAATTGCAGTTGACGTTTTGTAAAGCACGTTAAATAACTTTGTTAATACAATAAATCTTATTAATAATATCCAATACAAAATTTCGCGCGGACATGATTTTTACAGAAATTATTATGATTTGTTAATATTTAATATGACTTTTTTGTATATATTTTATTATAATTTACATTGTTTTGCAACATATTTTGATACATAGTCTGGACGCAGCATTAGACAAGAAAACCGTAACCTTAGTTTAACCCGTATAACATCCCGATGCTATTCATAATATAAGTTATATTCGAACCGACAAAATCACACGAGAAAAGCCATGAAAAATAAGTAAATAAAATAAGTAGCTATTAAAATGAAAAATAAATCGCAGTTGAACGGATAGTTGAACTGAAAACGAATGACGTCGCGTACCCAGCGCCGACACAACTGCGTTTGACGTCAAAGGTGCACGTCACAGCTCGGGAGTTCAATTATTTTTAGCCAAACATGGTAGAAATATTATTTATGTACCTATATTGGATATTTTTTAATTTTAAATATGAACTGTTAAATCAAATTACTCAATTAAACGACTTATTCAAAAAGCGTTAAGTGCTTTATCTATATAAGTTTTATTGAGGTACTACAATACATTTTAGTTCTTAAATAACAGATTGAATGATATAAGTCAGTATAAATGAGACTGTAGATGAAATAATCTGTCTTTAAACTAGGAATAAACCTGTACAATACGCGATAGTGCTCTTCTTATATTATTATACACATATTTGGATGCTGATAAGCAATAATGTGTCAACCCACAAAAAGTCAAATTTTAGATAGTGATGTATTTTGATACTACGTTACCTATATAACATTATTCAAAAATAATTCAAGTCATCTAAATAAAATAAGTATGTAAAAAAGTTTCTTAACTCAATGTTTCGAATTTCAGATGCATTCTATATTTTGCAATTTATAAAATAATATCAAATATTTAAAAGCTTATTATTAGATAACGTATTAAATAAACCTATCTAATTTTGATTCATTATACATTTTATCAAAATAGAAAAGAAAAAATGAAAATATATGACTTCAAACAAATTTATTAAGAATAGGTTTGACATCTTTAGACGCCATTTTCTCAAAACGAAGTCCGTGTGGCTTGACACATTATTGCTTATCAGCGTCCATTTAACATATGACATATTTAAAAGTAAATGAAGACAGTCAGATCATACTAGTAATTATTGAAGAGTCCTAATATCAATTATAATTACAGAATGTATCATCATACCTTTGTCTCTTATCGTGAAAGTCTTCAGGGTTAGGGCTTACTATAAAAAATTGAAGAATTTACGGGGGGATTTATTAATATCACATTGATAATATGAAAATAAACAATTGTTTTAGTGGTAATTATTATATGAAATTAAAAAAAATATATATACTACTAAGTATCTTGAATCTAACACGTACACTTTATATAAATATTTAAATCTATACAAATAAATGAAATCGTAGTGTCTGTTTGTATTATCAAATAAACAGCTTTTAACTAAATGCATCTAAAATTTACATCAAGAGACAATTTTTAAAATTTTTGTCTCTCGGTCTGTCTGGTTGTTCCGGCTAATCTCTCAAACGGCTGGATCAATATTGACGGTACTTTCATTCACATATAGTTATAAGGAGAAACTTAGGCTACTGTTTATTTTTTTTTATTTCAAATAATAACTAAAAAATTACGCGAAAAAAAAAATTGAAAAAATATTGAACAATATCCGATTTAGGCAGAGAAGATAAATATAATTTATGAAACCACGGGGCACAGCTAATTCTAATGTCATAATAAAAAAATACTTTATTCAAGTAGGCTCTCACGAGCACCTTTGAATCGTCAATATTGAAGTAAAAAAATACATCAATAATGAAGCTACCACCGGTTCGGAACGTAGATTCTACCGAGAATCGGCAAGAAACTCGATAGTATATATATTATCACAGCATTTGTAAAGCACAGCTAAAATATTCAGTATACAAGTTTAAATAGTTTGGTTCATTGAAATGTTAGACGAGAAAGCCAATACCGAGACAGCTTCGATAGAAAATATTTCTACCAGACTCGAATGTTTGATCTTGGAAGCAGTGTAGAGTTACGGGATATTCGATCCAAAAGTCAAATAGCTTAAAACGGTACGTGAAATAAATTCTGATATATTTTCAGCTATTCACTAAAATAGATAATCAATACGTGTCCGTGGACTGTATAATGGATTTGTTCTATTATTTAACCTACGACTAATTTTATTATACAGCTATAAATACTAGTGATCACTTGTGGCCGGAATTCGACTGTAGTTCATTAAATTTTCAACCGATTTCAAGATTAATCAGATTTAATCTATTCTTAATTTGACCACACACTTTATCGACAAAAAAATAGTATATAGGCGTGTGTGTGTCTAATATGTAGCAGTGTGAGTAATGTTGTCTTTTATTGATTTATTGTTTTTTACGCATTATTTAAAAAGAATATTAGCATTTTACGCACCTTCTTTATAAGCTATATAAGTGCGAAATTTTAATTTCTGCGAAAGTTTTCGTAAAAGCGTACACAGATTTTGCTTCACGTATTAATACATTGCTATAAGCTGATGGTACACTACGTTACCTAGCAACCAGCTAGCGCCTTTTTAATCGAAATGACAGGCAAGAATATAATTGGACCAACAAGTCAATAGACGAGCTTCCCTTATTGGACACGTGGACAGATTTTTAAAATAACATGAACGTATCTATAGTTATTTAATATCATTGCCTCCGATCCAAAAAAGTCGTTACCAGATAGTGGTTTTGTCTGCCTGTAGCCGCGTCGTTCCCAAATTCCTGGACTGATTGCAATGCATTTTTTTTTCTTTTTTATTTCAAATTCATTTCCTTTAAACCTACTTTTTACAATTTCATAATCAGTTATTTCCTAAGTTATAAGTACCCCAGCTAGATAACAGTACAATGTTACGAAAATATTTTAAATTTTATTTATACTTTTATAAATACTTAAATTCATACCAAGCCATCGAAAAATATTACTTATTGCTGACGATTTGCACATGTTTATTGTTTGCTAATTATCGAACACTATTGCTATCAAAACATTTGACAGTTAAAGGCGGCGTCTCTGTACATAAAAAAAAAAAAAACTCGAGCCATCAGTATATTGCACGTCTTGATAGAAATAATTTTCAACTTAAGCTAATTAGCACAACTAAAAGTCATTAACCAAAGAATTGAATTGAGATAATTTTCATCAATTAGCCCCCATGACATACTCGCGTCTATTATAAATCGCAACAATAAGTCACAGCCAATAATATGAGCTTTAGTGCTGATTCATGTCAACCTAACTGCGTTTATATCAAAATACAGGGAATGTGCCGCGTACAGACTGGAGTAATATAACCAGCAAGATGTCACAAATTGTAAACACATATTCTGGACGCCTTGCGTACACACTATGAGTAAGCTGTAAACTGCTGTAGGCGCATATAAACTTAATAATTAATATATTCGTAAATATTCTTAAGTTACCGTTAATTAATTAAATATAAAAAACAAATAAAATGAAACCACAATACGAACAATCTCGTACACCTCTATTAGGCTAAAGATGGCCTTGCATGTCGCGTAAAAATATACATTAGCGAGACTACTTATATAAAATGAATGTAACATTAACGAGAATACTCATTACAAATGATTGCTCAAGATTATCTGCACCATTAGAAGGGAGCGAGACGATCCATCAACTGTTTTTCAGACGAACTCTTTGTTCGCGCGGGAAACCAACAAATGCGTAGTTGGTACGCATTAAGTCCATACATGTGGCCGCGGCATTACGAATGAAACTGCGTTATCGATCAAACGTGAAATCCAGTCGTTGGTTTTCCGAACTAATGGAATTCGTACTGGTTTTTTTGTAACAAATAGGATATGGGATTACTTGGCTGCTCTCAACGTTCTGAAAGGCCATTAGGATGTTTTAATGAAAGCATGTTTCATATGTTTTTATTTTCGTAAGTGACCATACTTATGTATAATACTAGCATTCCGCCTGCGACTTTGTTCTAATGGAATTTGGTTAAATTGCGCTCCCGCTTTCATCGCATTCCTACACAAGCTATAGTTTTTCGGGATATAAAAGTAGATAAAATATGTAAAATACATTCCTGTAAGAGTTCGTCGCAATTGCCCTGGTCGTTTTTGAGTTTATTTGTTACTACAAACAGTAATACAAATCTCCCTACTCAAAGTAACGATCATCATCAGGAGATTGTGATAACCGGGACCGACAGCTTTACCGGACGGATGAAACCCACAAATAAAACACGCACACTTAGAAACAAATATGTATACAAATTGCTGCCCCGAAACTGTGACAGTTACAGATACATTCAGAAACACAAGAGCGATTGTCAATGTGTGTCACGTATAAATTCTATTAAAAAGAACTTTACTGATATGGGACTTAGATAGTAATTGCTTATCAAAGAAGCATAGTATGCATAGTAACATGTCGCTAAGCATTTTCGGCGACAATGTTTTCGTGACTCAGCATCCAAATGCGAGCCAATCGTTTAGGGCGCGAGATTTTTATCAACGATTGAGTTTGTTTTCCGATATGGAGCGATTAAAATGACGGATATCTATTACGAGAATATCGTACAGCTGTAATCAATTTTGTATAAGATAAGTCACGTGATATGTTTCGCTAAAATGAAAATGAAAGTAGGTTAAATTTTATTTAATAATAGCTTCGTTCACCGCTTCACTCGTTAATGTAGATTTCGTTTCAAATCCCTACTAATATTATAAATGAGAAAGTTACTCTGTCTGTCTGTTACGCTTTCCCGCTTAAACCTTTAAACAGATTTTGATGAAATTTGGCACAGACACTAGACCCTGAGAAACCTTTTGTTGCGAATAGCAAAACAAGAAAAAGGTCACTCACTCACTCATCACGAAATCTCAAAAACTACAATTGCTAGGAGTTTCAAATTTTAAATGAGGATTCTTATTAGAACGTAACAATAAAAACGGGGCTTAGAAGTTTGTATGAAAGTCTTATGTTAAGCGCAAATGAAACCGCGAAGGGCCGCTAGTGTTACTATAATTTTACTTATTTAGTATACTTCGTATATATAAAATTTATTTTATATTATCTGTATTAGTAAATGAATGTGTGTTTTCCTGTATTGTATACGCTGACATAACGTTCATCTGATTACGGTAAAACGTTGTAAATTTATTGTTTGCATTTTTAAGAAGGCAGAGTAGTAACAGAAGCTCCGCGCACCGACCAGACAGAATATTAAATTATAAACGGTCATTCGCCATAACAAAAATTTCTTATTGACATTCATCACAATGAATAAGCGAAGATGCGAGCAATAGAAAAGATATAGAATGTAGTCGTTTATAAAATCCTTCACCGACAAAAGTACATATAAAGCCGATAGAAACCAATAAAGTGTTTTGGCCTTCTAACTTTTGGCAACAACTATTAATTTCGAAAACGAAAAACGACAGATCCGTGAACTTTTATAAAAGTGGTTCTTTTACATGTGTTTTATATAATTTTCTTGAATAAAATTAATAACTTTAAAAGGTTCTAAGGATAGATCCGTGAAGACCCATCCCGGAATAAATTATAATTTATAATTATAAGTAACTCGCTAACAGAAGCATAAATTATTCCAGCAGGCCCTTTTAAAATTCGATGCAAAATATTTTAAGTAACTTTATTATCAATATCAATCACTCGATGGAAGGATTGTATGCTAATAATTAAGACAATTAAAAAAAAATAATCGGCCTCAAAAGCAAACTACGTAATATCGTTTACTCGGATGACTTATTTCAATTACTAGATCTTAAAATCAAACTACTAAAACAGTTTTAATAAAAATTCTATCCGACCAATCTAAAAATATATCTTTTCACATAAAAGAAGTATTTTAGGATCTGAGGTGCATAAAAAATACCCTACGAATTAAGAATTTTCTCGTAGGCGGTTAAGAAAAAAGTCATACAAAGACTAAACAACAAAGTATCTATATAATAAATATATAAAGTTCTTTACAAACGTAACGATTAGCGAAATATTGTACGTATTTTAAGGACAAGCTTTGTATTATTTAACCCCACACCATCCCTCCACAAAAACTTTTTCAACGACTGCAATTTTAAAATCTGCCACTGAATAAAAGATTGTAAGCCGTGTTCGTAACAAATCTTTTTGCAATAGGAATAAAACAAAACAATACTATAGTTTTCATATACAGAACCCTCGAACCAAAAGTCCAAACGTACCCGGCCATAACATCTGTGTTTTGTTACCATGAATCACAGTGAGACGAAAACGTCTGTTCATAAAAACCGAAATAGAATCAAAACGTTAACGTTCTAACGATTTTATTTCGAATTCACTAACTGTTTGTAATTTAATAGCGACTTTATTTTTTGTTGATCGAAGTTTTTCACCCAAATATTTCGAGCCTGAAATTTTTTAATGGAATTTTATTTGTATTAATAAAGCGATAAATTGGTTGATTTATATTAAGAGAATTGTTATGAATTTACACGGAATTCATCCAAATTAACTTTTGTAAGTAAATATTATTAATGGGCCTTTGATATCAAAGCGAAATAATAACAATCGTGCATGTGTGTAAAAATAAATATATATTTAACTAAAGTTATATAAAAAATAATATTTTTAATATTACATTTATCCTGTTTTAAAAAGAGAAATGTTTTAATACAGATTAAATATAAACTGGAACTATTAATTTTTTTTTTTTTTGGATTAATGAAATATGAAATTTGAATTTCAACAAACGCACAGACGCCATATGTTTATAAAAATTATATATCTAACTATTTAATTTAATAAATGAATATAAATAACTATATTTTTATATTTTATTTTATTTAATTATCTTTGTAGGAATGTTAATTGTTGAGAAAATAAAATATGCAGAACACAAAGAAATCTGTTTTATTATTGCAAACAAAAACTTTCAGTTCTAAGTAACAGCATCAATTTATCACCACCGCTAAGGAATTTAGCTCAACGGTCTGCGGAATTGAATATAAGGAACACAAACAAACTGAAAGAAGATGGCGATAAATCTCCATAGCTTATAAATATATATAACAGTTATACAGTTATGCAGCCAAGCAATCAAACTTAAACTTTACTCTTTGAGATTCATAGTTGAAAATAGATAAACACGGTTCGAGGACATTTGAAGGGACCGATTATTTAAGAAAATATGTGCCAACTAAATGATTATTTTTTATTAAAATATTTTCAGAACGTTCTCTCTCTCATTTATGTCATCTTTCGAAGCTAAATATGTATACAGATTTGTAAGTTTAGTTCTTAAAGATAGAAATTAGAACGGTCTATCTTTTAAATTTTGTAACTAGTTATTGAGTAGTATGATGAATTTACTTTCATGTTTATAATGACGAGGTTGACAGATTCACTAAGAAAAAAAAAACCCTCAATAATTATTAAAGAATAAAAAAAATTATGTTGTCTTTATCTGTGGTAAGTATCGCATTAATTAAACGTACTTTATTATGAAGTAGTCGGGATATTTATTATTCACTAGCTTATGCTCGAAGCTTCGCACGCGTCAATATGGATGTTGTTATGACTGACGACCGTCTAAAGCTTCTTACTATTCTATTTAATCGGTACGATAGGCACGCCATCTATTGGAAGTTAATTGTCCCAAGCCTATAATGTTCTCGCAAGTTTAAACCATAAGTTAACAAAGTTTTAACGGTAGCGGTTTAGCAGCGTATAAGATACTAGCTAATCTTCGCGATTCCACTCGCGTTTATTGCTTCGCCACTATGAGTAGGCTTGAAAACTCAAAATTGTATTTATAAAATTGAAATATAAAATTGGAATTTGAGGCCTATTTTTAATTATTTTTTTCTTTTTATGATTATGGTAATTTTTTATACGTGGTTTTAGAAAATGTAATTAATAAAATTGTTAGTGCATTAACATGTTAATTTAATATTGTTTTTAATTAAATATCTGTCTTATATTAATTTGCCTGCCAATGAACAGCATATCATTAAAATAATAACTAACTTTTTTTTACCTGTAATCTTGCAAATAAAATATTTGAATTGGAATTAATAGATCTGTCAATTTATTTATTAAATACTAACAGGGCATACATATGTAAACATAGATAAAAACAAAAGAGAATATAATGTGTATTAAATTGCATTATATTGTTCCTTTTGCATTTTGTTATACAGAACAAAAATGAAGCACAATTTAATATAAGCGAATGAAAAGTTGACCGAGATTTATTCTCGAGTGACCGGAGTAACACCAGTTGTTTATCCCCAGGCTCATGGTTGCAGCCGTTGCGAGGGAAAAATGCTTTTGACCTGAAATTTACTGAAATCATATCAAAGAGATCAGAACAGTTTTAAAACCGTATTTTTCGAAATATGCACGCAATAATGTTGCGCATATTCATAAGTCATTAAGTTTATTCGTCTGCTGTTATTATTTCAATATATACATATACATATATATACATATTTGATATATTTTCGAGGTTTTACGGTCGATGTTATAAAGGAAAATGTCATTTACCGCACACATCACATAAATAATTCTAAATATATGTATATGATTCAAATAGAAAACCGGAAAAATAAGACTAATACTGAATAAATAAAATCCATTGATCCGATTGTGATAAAACTTGGGTAGGTTGTTTTGGGGACGGCCACGCGGGTTCTCGGCCCAAAAAATCTATACATTTTAGGTGGCATTGCAACGCATGACGTGTACAGCTGATGAAAAAATTAATAACGGTGCACAGCGGTAAAAATATGCGATAATGAAAAACAATATACAATTTGGTATAAAATATGCGGGTAGGTGCGTGTGCGTGTGTGTGTGTGTCTAATCTAACAGTACCACAGTATATTACGAAATTGAATGTACATTACACTATAAAATTATTATGTACACATCTTAAAATTAAGATACATTTTATGAAAATCACAAAAGAAAACACACGGTACGTAATAAACTGTTAATTTTAGCGCAGAAGTTCAGGTTGTTTATTCAAAGGATCTTAGTAAAGTGTAAACATGCTAATGAATTTCGTTACATGTATGTCTATGGGTTATTATATTATAGCTCTTATAGTTTTAAAAATAAAGATCATATTCCTACAAACTCAAAACACGAGTTTCAGAGTATTTATTTTATAATTTAACTAACGTGAAAACAAGTCTATTTTGGAATGACAATTTATTCAGGCATGGTCTCGTATCGGCTGTCAAATTATGCTGTACAGAAATGTATTTCTCTACACATAAATTGTACTTGCTTTGTGGTTTTACCATTTAGTTTTGATATCTTTCTTAGAGGAGATCAGAATCTAACACGAAAACATTTCTCATAAGGATTAGCGCGTTCATATAAACAACATTTTTAACTTTATATTGTTAGCAGACAGAAGAAATTTTTATGACGGTAGCTTGCTATCGCTATAAAAGGAAGACGTCAGCCATTCGAGCATCACTTTGCTGTTGAACTTCAGACTGCGCGGAAGCTCTGCCTGGCTTTCATTTTGCTAATTCTCTATTCTTGTAATTTCTCTATTTTTGTAATTAAAATTAGTCTAGAACGTATTTTGGTTGTAAATTCGTTAACTCATAAAATTAAATGTTAACTTTTGTTTTATAATCTTTTTTTTTAAGTCTACCTACATCTTTATTTCTAACAATATAATATAGTGTAGTACTGTATATATTATAAGCCTACGTTGAAACTAATTATTATTCTCAGTACGCTAACAAGCTAAATATGCATGCGGTCTTACATCAATATGACTAGCGACCTGCCCTGACTTCGCACGGGTACGGTGTAGTTTTTTCGACATCACTTTCTCTACTATAATGTGTACATGTATTATATATTAACGTTCCTTTTGAATCACTCGGTTTATTGATTGAAAAGCACATCATACCCGTTGTGTTGTTTAAAAGATCTAAGAGTACAGACGGTGCGACCTTGTTTTATACGATGTAAAGCTAAATGTAAAATATGAAGACAATATATTCATAATGCCTGGGCATTATGAATAATGCTCAATTAATCGCTTTGCCCATTACGTATATACTTTAAATGCAATAGCTAGTACGTCAATTTTAATTGTACTATAATATTTTAGAACAAACTTTAATTTATATCTATTGGGTTTGCAATATATTTTCAACAACGAAAAATTTATTTTATGTCATCCACTGCAGTATACATTTGTTTATTTTCGGCATTTATTATTTTACTATATTAATAAAATATTGTAGTATTAAGTATACTTAATACTCTTAAAAGGCTCTTTTTGTTATAAACATCCAACATTATTTTACGAACATTCTCAATTATTCCCTAGAATATTTGATTATTCTGGACTAGCCTACCTCGTGGTTTCGCTCCTGTGAGTAATAACGTGATGTAATATAGCCTATAACTTTCCCCAATAGAAAGACTATCCAGCTCAAAAATAATTATTCAAATCGGATCGGTGGGTTCAGAAATTTACAAACATACTAACTTACAAACAAATTGTACATCTTTATAGTATTATAGTATAAAGTCGTATAGAAGTATAGACCAACTTCGTGTAATGATAAAACACATTCATAACAACGCATCAAATTATATAATCCTCTTATAATGTCTATTTATGCACTTAGCATTAAGATACCGTGGAAATTAATTTTAACATACACATGCAAAGTTATAAACTAACGTAACGCGTTATTCGAAAGCCTTAGCTACAGTCGAGTGGGCAACGCATTACAAAGCTAGTCTTGCGCTCAAGAACCAGCAGTAACGCGATTAAACACGCTAGAGGACTGGAGTAATCGTCACGAAGAAATGTTTAATTTTATACGAATTTGTACTCTTACTAACGCACATTGAAAGTAATATATGTATGTGTAATTATTACAAAGAAAAGTAGCTCCTTTTCAGAAATTGATCCTTATTAGTGACATTAAGTGATGATGCGGTAATACGAAATGTGATTATTTTTAAAAAGAGCGGTTTTTTTTTCAACCGAAATGAAAAAGAAAAAATATAATTAAAATCTTGAGCTTTTTAAACTATTTTCTATAGTTTCAGATTTGGCTATCCACGCCCACTTGAAATATCAGCCTGAATTTCCTTGTCAAAGAAAAGAATTCGTATTCGTATAAACATTTAATTCAGGTGCTTTTTATGAGAGGACCAGATGAAGTGTCATCTTCATTTCAATATGCTTTAGTATATTTTATAACAGAATAGGTATGTATATTTTTTACATTTAGATATAACCTTTACTGAATTTCATTAATTATTGGAGTACTTAAATGAAATTTTAATTTTTATTCCAATCAATCAAATAATATTATTAGTACATGTAAACAAATGGAAATCATTTTATACAAGAATATTTTAAAATATACAACAAATAAGTTAATAAAATATATGATAAAAATAATAAAATTGAAGTCACAGCATAACGATAATAGATACAATTAAGCAAAGTATATAAAGCATCCTTACTCTCAAACGGCTGTAATACGATTAACCACGTAAGCAGATTACGATGTGTATTTCGAAACTCCATTCATTTATATCGGCCAGTGCTAAATTACTTTTTACACGGTCAGCCAGGCTAATTGCGTCTATGTTTATTCATAACAAAAAAAAAATAAAATTAACCGACGTCGAAAACGAAACAAGTAAACTAAAATGCGAAAATTAAATATTTTCAACAAAATTTCGAAGACGGCGCCAAGTAAACCTTATGCGTGTTATTTACTGGTACGTATACACATGCAGCTAACATAGAACCTCCGGTTTTTTCAAAGTCAGTTAAAAAACCAATAGACTCGATGCTATGCCCTGACAGTTGATTTCTGATTTTTGTATGAAAACGCCTTCTACTAACTGTTGTAACTACAACTGTCAATGTGTTTATTTCTAGATAATTAGCTCTCAGGTTGATTTTGTGTATTTTCCAATATTTTTAGCAAAATATTATTAATAAGAAATAAAACGTTTATTAAAAATTACCTATAATGAGTAAACTAAACTTATTAAGTACATGTAAGTAAGTACGTACTTTAATACTCAACTTGATTGAAAGTACAAATACTTATTATACATTCCGCGGAAATAACCTGAAGGACAAACATCCCCAACCCCCAATCCCCAAAAAACAGGTGATATTATAAAACTATAGATATGTTTAAAGCTCCTGTATTTTGACTAGAATATTGACTATTTTGGACGACGTTGCTTAGCAAGCAGCTAGCGACTAAATATGACAGACAAGAGTATCTTTGAGCCAAAAGTCAAACTCGTCAATTGACAAATTTGGTAAAGGGTACAGATATTTAACGTTTAATAGTATAAACGTAACACATCAATGCAAACACTACATAAATTAATAAGATATAGAGTATTAAAGGATATATTTTATGAAATAAAGTACGGGAGGAGAATGGCTTAAAAGAAAATTCTGCTTAACGGTAAACCTTAAAAACGTTTAACCGAATCACATAATTGCGAATTTTTGGGACAATCTCCAGATTAAATCAATCTTATCGAAGCGAATCAGAACGAGAAAGGACGCAAAAAGTGAAATTTAAATTTATTGCTTTGGAGTATAATGAACTTCAGGGAATCTTGTCAGATTATAAAGTATCCGTGAACATACTCGCACTATGCCAGCTAAAAACTTTTATACGTTGCAGGATAAACTGCTCCAAGTTAGAGTCGGTAAATGTTGATTTTATAAAGTTTGTTATTAACTGGTTTTATTTAACTTGACACGGTATATTTGTTTCAAATATTGCGACAGTTTTTTCGACTACTTCTAATACAGCGATTCTTATATACAATACAACATTATGACAATTTAAGTGTGATCTGATGATAGAGTCAGAAGGAGGAAAGTGGAATTCTTCAACGGTTACTAATAACCCTCTCGCTAGTGGGCTCATTTGGTTGATTTTAACGATTCTCATACATGATATTTGGTGACGAGGGTTTGATGATGGATTAGAGTGGTGGACAAAGAAACTCTTCATCGGTTACTAGTAACTCCATCGAGTTTGGATTAATTTCGCTGATTTATACGAGTCCCATGCATTACTTATACTTAATGTCAAGTGTATGATCATGGATTCAAGAAGTGGATAGAGGAACTCTTAAAGTTTATAGCAATTTCATTGAATTTATACTCATTTGGACGATTTTGACGAGTCCCTTACATTATATTAAATCAAAATAAAAAGCTAAAAATGAAAGTAGGTAAAAAACATTGAAATGGTTTTAATTGGTATAACCTCACCAACTTCTAGCAGAAGTACCATATTGCCGTTCGTTGAAATAGTCTGAATAAATTGTCGATTTCTTTTTAATTTTCAATTTATCTAGCATTGAAAGGCAAATCATTCGAACGATAATTGGCACAAATTGATTACAAGCGGAGTTATTTACCAAACTTAAATTTTGATATAAAAGCAAAATTTTGCTTGTATTATTTTGTGGGGATTAATTGAAGAAAACGTAAATATTTACAAATCATAATAATTTCTATACAAATCATGTCCGCTAATGAAAGTATTAATTAAATACTAATGTGTGTTTGTAGATATTTTCTGATTAGTATGTTAATTTATGTATTTTTGTGATAATGAAAATACCTACATATATTGTTCACCATAGTCGAAGTAAAAAAAAACTTACAAAAAATAAGCCTCCTTCAAAAACGAATTTAATACGAGTAAACTAAAAAGACAAAAAATTCTACAACATTTTGAAATCTTTTGTAACTTATTATAAACTGAGGTAGTGTCTGAGTATGGCTCAGCCGGGGCGGTACCTCACTCTCACAGAAGATGGGCGTAGCTTATAGCTATATAGCTACGTTTCGTACGGTAAGTAAGTTGGAAGCCTATTCCCTTCCAAATCCTTTCCTTTTGTTTTATTCTCTTTCATCCTACATTCTCTTTAAAGCTGACAACGCAAATGTGAATTTTCTGGTGCTGCAAATGTTCATGAATGGCGGTGATCACTTCAGGGGTCCCTGCTCGAAAACCTGCTTGTTTGCCAGCTATTATTGATTAATTAAAAAAAATTAAATACTTTTAGACGCCGGTGTATTTTATTTAAATATTTTAATCTACACTTTAAGTTTCGATTATAGTAAGGCAGTAATATGGGACAGTTTGCGATTAACCTAAGTTACAGTAGTCTCATCATCTGCTTATTGCCATTTACAAAATATTGCTTTTCCTGATGCATGGCTGTTAATTATTGAGGAGTTCTCCTAGTGTTTCATCATCAGCTCTATATAAATTGCTTAGTAAATTCAATAAATAAAAAAAATCGAAACCGGCATATGAATATGAAGATTAGGAAAAAATACATGCAGTCGAACCTGATCAATGTGGTTCGTAAAAAAAAGAGACGAACGTTTTTACAAATAAATCATATTGAAAGCAGCGGAAAATAATTTTCATTAATTGGAAATACAATATTGAGCTATATCAAAATAATATTCATACCTATAGTTTTTATTTAGTGTTTATTATCGTTGGTTGAAAATGATTTTAGTAACTTCATCATTTGGTTCATTACTGTTACTGTCAATAGAATATTTCACATATTCTATTGACGAAGAATGACAAAGTGTGTATAATATCAGCGTTAACTACTCGTGATATCTACTGACAAGGATATAGAGTTGTTACCACTAAAATTATACTTAGTAATTAAGCCCGTATTCTTTTTATATAGTACTAGCTTCCGCCCGCGACTTTTTCCGCGTGGTATAGTTCCTTTGGCTATCATAAATAAGGTTATAGGGAGCCAACCTTAAAAGACAGACATATGCTGTCGCGGACATTTTTTTGGGACTTTTAAAGGAGAACAATTCTGTCATACATGATTCTTGCGAAACTTTAACCGTTTACGCTGCGCACGCAACGTAAACTCTCTCAATAGGAAAATATCCCCCGATTTTGAAACATTCTTCATTGGTGCTCCGTTCTTTTTGGTCTTAGCGTGATAATATATAGCCTATAGCCTTCCTCGATAAATGGGCTATCTAACACTGAAAGAATTTTTCATACGATGAGACCATTATAAGTACTATCGCAGACAGACATAAGACATTTAAACTCGTATGGGATGAATCAACTCGGAGACATAATTTTACGTCGCTTTTACAGCTCGTATTATTTCCTAAATGGGGCCATAAAACCCACTGCTCATGTTCGCCTCCGATATTCTTACCTTTAAAGTAATTTCGTTGAAATATACGGTTGTGTCATATTTATCCTTTCAAAAATTTTTTATGGGGTAGGTTCTTATTGGAAACGATCTTATTCGACTTTATTCGTTACAAGGTTGGAGTTGAAATTAAATTAAAAGTTGTCTCGAATCATTTGCATACAATATTCGTATTGGAAAGACCAGAATTTATATAATGTAAGTTCCTTTAATTAGGAAAGCGTTAAGGTTAACGCTTTCCTAATTAAAGGAACTTGTTGAGTATCTAGAAATCAAAAAAAGTTTAAATATATTATTTATTATATATATAGAATAGAAATAGAATAGAATATTCTTTATTGTACGCCAACAAAAATATACAAAAGAAAATACATAAAAAATAAAAAGTACAAGCCTTATCGCTAAAACAGCGAATCTCTTCCAGGCCATCTTAGGTAGAGGTATATATATTTTGTGCAGGAAATTATTATCTGCAATATTTAGCAGAACTATAAGACAATAGATTTGTTGTAAGTTCCCTTTAAATTTATTACGTATATAGTATATAGTACTTAAAATATAATTACGTACGTAGTATTTGAATACTCTAATAACTAAATTAAAAAAGTACTTTTTTCATTTGTACCAGGCGGTCATAAACGGAAGAGAGTCACAAAGAAGAGCCGTAGTTTTATAGACCATGATTGCGTCCTGTTTTGTATAACAAGGTCTCCCGCACTCAACATCTGAAGAGCCCTCATGTCTGTTCGGCCCAGAGGGCAGAATTAATAAGATTATCGTGTATCTCAATACAAATAAAACAACTCAACTTATTCTGGATTTTTTTTCAATCTTTTGTATTTGTTGTATTCGTAAAAGTAAGTACTTCTTGAAATTCAATGAAACTTTCTATCTAATTCTTATTTTTTTTATAGTTTTCGTGCACCGGATCCACGCATTTACTATTTTTATTTATTTAACTACTCATACATTTACATAATTATTTAAACAAGAAAAGTTAACGGTTATAAGTAATTTTACAAATGTGAAGGGTACACAGATTACGATGCAATAAATAATTAAAATGATATTAATATATAAAAAATAAGAGGCTCGATTATCATTTAAAAACGGTCCAAAAAAGGAAGATACAGCAGAAATAAAAGGCAAATTTTGCTAGATATTAAAACTAGATTTTAGTCCTGTCTTTGCTCGCGTTAATGTAGATTTCATTACTTCGGAGTTCGGACGACAATATAAAAGTTATTCTTATGTCCCCTAACCTGACCTGATGTTAATTGATCAGCGCCGCCCATGGACACTAGTAGCATCAGAAAAAATACAAATGGATAAGCTGGCTGATAAGCAACAAAGTGTCAACCAATGTCTTAATGTGATAAGATATCGATGTATGGTGTTTTG
Source organism: Hypolimnas misippus (assembly GCA_037950945.1). Lineage (NCBI taxonomy): Eukaryota > Metazoa > Arthropoda > Insecta > Lepidoptera > Nymphalidae > Hypolimnas > Hypolimnas misippus. Next base: position 11,874,070 of record JBBEEQ010000012.1, on the reverse strand, counting down.
CATTATGGTTTTATTGATTATGTATTAATACATTTCGTATTTAACATTATTCAAAAAAAAAAAAAATTAAGTCATCTGAACTAAATAATTAAGGAAAAAAGTTTCTCTATCTAATGTTAAGTACAATGAAGTGAATGAATGAAGTATACATTAAAAGTTACTCCGATATATCCTAACATAATAAATGTTTCGAGTATCTTTTACGTTAAAAAAATTATAAATTACCTTTTTCAAATGTAAGCCTTGGGAGCTTGCTCAGTAATTGTAAACATAAACAATGCTAAACTCCTTAGATGTTCTTAGAAGTCGTTTCGCACGTCTGTTCAGCCGAATCAGTGTCACTAGGGATCAATGTTCGAAACGTTGAAATCTCACGCTCGCTACATTTGTGATAAAACTTGCAGATACGTAGAGATTTTCATTTTATATAAGTAACCCATGTACGTAACGACATAATAATTTCTAATGCGTTTTAAATTATTTTTTAAGTCTTTATAATATACATAGATTTGAGTATAAGAAATAAAAAAACGTGAATTTTTTTTTGCGATATTTTTCGTTATATAACTACTCTTATGTTTAATATATTTTAATAAAACAAAATCGAGTTAGTTAGACTATTTAAAACTCAAGAATAGCTGGTCCAATTTTTATAATCTTTAATTTTTTAATAAGGGATTCAGGGGATCACTAAGTAATATTTAGTTATTTGGTAGGATGGGAGGGGTTGCAAGATTACGTGGTATGGCTCTCTCACCCTACATAAGAGCAGCTATACTAACAACTTCACTACAATTTTATGTGAGAGTGTGGTGCTTGCAGTCGAGCAAGCCAGTATATAGCCAACTAGCTGCACCTCGCGGTTCTAGTAGCGTTAATGGTTACTGATTCGCTCTTGTGAGTCGTAGCGTGATGTAATATAGTCCACAACTTTGCTCAGTAAACGGGCTATTTAACGCAATTTTTTAAATGGGATCAGTACTTTCCTCCCTACGTATAAACCTACAAACATATTTATTATCTTTATATAATGTTCGTATACAGGGGCTTTAGCTAAACTATATTTACGGAATGTATTTGTAATGTACCTACAACTATATTCTAAACTATTTATACATCTAATACTGTTAATTAGAACAAATAATGCTATTGCGTTGTTAGTTACAGCTAATATTTGAATTACCTTCAAGATAAGTAGAACCTTCTAGACGTTTATATTTGTTCTGTGATAAAACTAACCGAGAGAATTACCGTTAAAGCATAGAATCATTTATATTTTCTGTGATCGTGGAAACTATAATATTAAATAATTACTGTGGACTTTGAGAATCCGAATTTCTCATTAACTATTAAAGGTAATTTCCATGATGTCGATTTTAAAATGTAACCCATTTTTGTATTTTTACTTTAAAAATGAACACTGCAATAACTTAAGGGATTAAGGGATTTGGTACGGTGGAGTGTATGGAGGCTTACGTTACAGCTCTCTCATCTTCAAAACAACGGCTACACTAACTACATGACTCCGATTTCATGTGAGAGTGTACTTCATATTTACTAATATTACAAAGTGGTAAAATTTATTTGTTAGTTTGTATGTAATCCTTAAAACTACTGATTCGATTTGAAAAATTAATTTTGCGTTGGATAATTTGTTTTTTGAGGAAGATAATAGGCTATATTACTTCACACTACTCATGGGAACGAAGCACTAAAATTTAACGCGAGTGAAACGGCAGCGGGCAGCTGGTCTATTATAAATACGACATTACAGAAACACATTTTTTGTCGCGAAAATAAAACGAGAAGGAGGAAAAAATGGGTGATAACTATGTAGACGAAGACGCAAGAAACTAATAATAATAACACCAAAATCGAGCTATAATTAGGTAGAAAAGAAATTCAAATGTAATTCATTATTTTATAACAGTACTAACTGCTCCTCCCAATTTCGGTCGCGTATATGCATATTGATTATTTCCTATAGGCTTTAACGTGATGTTATATAACGTATGATCTTCTCAAATAAATGGACTATTTATAGCAAAAAGAATTTTTCGAATCGAGTTAGTAGTTTCAGAAATTACCCCTTACATACAAACTTACAAACAAACTTTATCTGTTTATAATATTAGTATAGATCTAACCAACGCTTGGTAGGGAAAATTTAAAGCTTGAAGATTTAGTGTTTGTTAATAAGTTATACAATATTATTAGCTCCCTGGTTTTTCCATTTGACAATGGAATACAAAATACTGATTAAAGTAGACTAGTGGTCGCCCAGCGGTCGGATTTCAAGATTGACCACGGATCTACTCTCAATTCGTCCTCTTTAACAATAAATAAAAGAATATATCTAGGTACGTATGTGTGTCAAACGTATGGTATTATGTGAAATGCATTTTGATTTAATATATTTTTTATGCATAATAAAAAAAATATTTGCATTTTTCTCTCTTTCTATCTCAATCTATATATAAAAGCGAAAGGTCACTCAAATCACGAAATTTCAGAAACTACAAGTGCTAGGTGTTTCTAATTTTGCATGTGGTTTTTTTTGGACTTAGGTGCTCACTACGGCGGGATTTTTCGAAATTCGACTTAGAGGACACTAAGGGGGTAAAACGAGGATTGGAACGAGAATTTTTGTGTGAAAGTCCTATGTTAAGCGCGAGACCGTGAGGGGCCGCTAGGAAACTATAAGTGTACGAAATTTCATAGTTCTCCGTCAATTTTTTTTATTAATACACAGATACAGCCGAGATGGCCTAGTGGTTAGAACATGTCGATCTCAACTGATGATCGCAGGTTCAAACCCCGGCTAGCACCGCTGGTTTTTCAAATACTAAATTTGTGTTTAAATTCATCTCGAGCTCGGTGGTGAAGGAAAACATCGTGGAAACCTGCATGTGCCGCGATTTATTCTGACACATGTATATCCGCCAGCCCGCAGTGGAGCAGCGTGGTGGATTAAGCTCTAAACCTTCTCCTTAATAGGAGAGGAGGCCTTTGCCCAGCTGTGGGACATTTACAGGCTGTTGCTTTACTACTTTACTTTACTACACAGATAAAACACGTCCAAGTTAGTTACAGGCTCGGTTACGTCTTAATTCATATCTTAGGGAATCAAGTCCTGTCTCACATGTTCAACAGAGCGATCTATTAGATTAAAGATCATTCTTGAATATCTTTGAAGTGATTAAATGGCATTTGTTAAAGCGATGTTATAATTTTGACAATTTCTCATATCTTTTGATTATTTTTAAGTATATAATTTTATAATGACTTGTGGTCGCCTAGCTTAGTAGTTCATTAAATTTTACGACTACAGATAATCTATAGTCAATTTTATTTCAGATTTTAATGATAAAGGAAATAATATATATGTGTATGTGCCAAATTGTAGTGTGTGTAAAGTTTTTTTTATCGATTTAATGAACTTTTATGCATAATTAAAATAAATATTAGCACTTCTCGCTTCTTCTCTATTTAAACTATAAGTGTACGAAATTTCATACGTCCGTGCAATTTTCGTAAAACAGTAGTAGGTATCGTGTACAAGTTTTTGATTCACGTATTAATATATAGATTATATAAAAAGTCGTTTTTAATATCTACTTCAACCCCATCAATTTTTTAAAAATAAAATAGCCTAATGTGCTTTCTAAGGTTCATTCTATAGATATCTATAAAAATTCAGAATTGTATCAGCGGTCGAAGCGTGAAAATCTAACAAACAGACAGATTAATATGCATACAAGAACAAATTTTATTAACTTATATATATAATAGTTAAAAATTAGAACACAACTGCTCTCGCGCCTGGTACTATGCGCGACGCACAAATTCAGTTTACTCTTGTTCCGTAATTATTTACATAAAAACTCTTTAGTGAACACATAAGCAACGAGTCCAATTGCGCGCGAAATGTAAGCAAACAAAATAAAAAAAAAACTTTTTGTGTATGCGGAATGTGTTATGCTTATAGAAAACCTCATTTGAAGGACCGTAATTAAAAATCAAACATTATTATTATTAGTGGACATTTGTGACACTTAACTATAGTTATGAAATTTTTACTCTTATTGATCAACCTCACACAAAAAAAAAACTTTTGCAATGTATTTATTTCATTAAATTAAAGGCACATTCGTAGTAAACTACCAAACGTCTATTTACCTAAGATTTGCTTCGCCTTAGATCCCTTTGAATAATCCGTCTTGTATCCTGTAGCGTTTGCAAAGCTACATCAAAAGATACAGCTGCATGTAATGGGACCAGACACCTCAAAAGGAGCTCGACGAAATCCACGATTTATATCGCAACCTCAAAGAACAAAGACATTATGAGGTTAGATTAAAGATCTTATCAGCTTAATTCAGCTCAGCGAACATCACAAAACCCGTTCTCAAATATTTAATGACGTAATGTTGCGTAAAACATTAAAGTCCGAGTCCTTAATAGCCGATTAAGCATGAAAGGGCGCTTCGCTATTCGTGGCAACTTGGAGAAAAACCGCTTAAGAATGGAACGAAACTTCGAACTAATTAAAATGAACTGATGGACCGTAACTAACTTATCTGTTTTTAGCCGTCTTATTAATTAAAACATTTTAGAACTTAAATATTCGAGCTTAGAATTATTTATTTTTAATTTCAAAACAGGCTTTATTTTAAGTGATCACCGCCGCCCATGGACATTTATATAGCACGGATTAGGCTTCCGGCTCACTCACATGCCATATTAAACCGACATTATAGACTATCTTTTTAAACTTGTCTTATTTGGCAGACAAAATAAATTATTGATTAACAATTATAAAGAAAAAAAAATTGTTCGAAAATATGTGATTTTCATTTAGAGTATTGTTACCAAATAAAGATAAGTAAAGAAAATGGACTATACATTAGTTACTTCACGCCGATTCACTGTAAGAGTATACGAGCTGTAGTCGGAGAGCTACAGCTAGGTTTTAACTCAATAACAAAAGTGTTAAGATTTATCAAATAAACTTAATTAATAATTTAAAATAGTTTTACATCAAATATCTTAAAAAGGTTCAGAAAAATTATTAAAGATGATAAAATTTATTCATAAGTATCATATAATAGATTGTACAAATATAACAGTATCCCATTATTACATGTAAATAGTTATTAAAGCGACTATTCTTAGGTATCGTTTTCAGTATATAGTTTATTTTTAGCATAAATAAGAATACCTTATAATTTATTTCAAATGATGACATTTGTAACGAATAACGTACTTTTAAGGGAAGTTCTACTTCACTATATTAATATAAATAAAAGTACTGCAGAAAGTCACCATATTTTGGTAGAAGTTTATGGTATACATATTAATATTAAAAAGATTCATCCATATTTCGAGAAATTAATCGCTCCCATAAGAAGTGACTGGGTTGAGCAAAATAAGAAGACCATGGTCTCGTTTAATGGCATAAGAAGCTTAAGGAATGGGTAATATTTAATCCGACTTAGAAGCCATGACTTAAGACGGAGGCTTTAAAAATATACTCCTAGCTGAAGTGGAGGGAGAGGGGGAGAAAGAAAGTCAGAAAAATAATAAATACTAATCCTGCATGCGTACGACCGCACACTGTAAGGTGTTAAAAGATTTTTAACTGACTCAGAATGTTGGGTGTGTTCCAAAAGATAATCCAGCTTACTCTCTTGACCTAGCTTGTAAACAAACCTCGACGACTTTTGTATAAAAATTGTCTTATTTAAAGATATAGATATATCTCTTCAACATTTCAAACTCTACAATTATAGTTAAAGATGTAAAAATCACTTTAAAGTACGACGCGATGAGAAAATTTAATTATACCATAAGCTAAAATCACAAAAGCTTAATTTAGTAATTCGATTAATCTTCAATTAGATGACAGTGCGGTGGCTCTGCTGGTAGCTATTGGCTTCCAACACAATGCGGCCAAGCTAATTCTAAGTATTGATTGTAAGCGCGCGGCTAAAATAAAGCGATCCCATCCCGTAACCCGGTACATAATTGATATCATGCTCTGTACCATCTCATCACTTATTCACCTTGCTCCACTTGAAGATACTTTTTGGGTATAATTTTCTTCGGAGTTTTTGTTCGAGAACTTTCTTATTTAGAACGTTTTACGCGTTGAAGTGAAACGAAATTTGTCGAAATAGATTTTCGTCGTAAATCCAGTTTGATTATTCTAAAATATTCAACGTGACCTGCAATCGAATGACTTGATGATGTAAAAATTTGACGAAGTAGTTATTTTAATACCCCTTACATAATTCCGTTCAATATTCATGAAATCATATTTAATTAAATAAATATTCATGAAATTATTACATTGAAACGTAGAATCAGTTATTGATATAAATTGTATTTACCCTTACCAAGACACAGTTATAAAATTACAAATGATCTGTACATATGAAAAAATATATTTGCTTTCAAATTTCGTCAAGTATTTTAATAAAATAAAATCTTGTGTGTATATATTATACGATGTTTTTTTAACTAATCTATTGCTAGCTAGTTAGTTAGCTACGAACAAGTTAGTAAGCGAAATTACTGCGGTAGATTAACACATGATAATTAGGTCATCCTAACGACTTAACAACTGTTCCTTTACACCATAGTAACTACATTTTTGTGGTAAATTTTATGGAAAACTACTAAATATTCAGGCTAAATTGTACGCGTTTGAGTATAATGGGATATACTCGTAGATAATTATGTTATCAACCAATCAATTTTATTGTGAAATTTTGTCATAGAAAATGAAGATAAGATGATCGGTAAATATTCAAGCTTCGAACGTTATAATATTGACATGCTGAATTTTTACGAGTTACGCTACTAGAATAATAATAATCAAATGATAGTTAATAGAGTGTTTTTATTCAATTTAATGATTGTTTTGATGGCTTTTGCAATGTGAGCACAGATTATTTCACCAATGTCACGTTGGAGAAGAAACGAAGGACATTATTTGGTGTGGTCAAAAATACAACCATAATTAAATTTTGAAGACCATGAAAATACTATACATATACATACATATACTAGCAGTTTCCCGCATCTTCGCCCTCTTTTTAACCCTTGAGGAATGGATTTTCAAGGAAATCTTTCTTCGTGCAAACTAATGATATTTACGGAACGTTTGTGCAAAATTTCACTCTTTTAGACCCAGCGGTTTCAGCTCTGCATTGATCGATCAGTCAGTCAATATTTCCGCCAATCAGTTTTGATATTATTTATGTAGATAAAAAAAACCCATACACCTACTACTGTTAATATAAGGACTTACACGTGATTTATTCACAACTTAATCTTATAGTGTTTTTATTAGGAAATTATCTAGCATCCATTCGAATTTAATTCTGGTGATACCAAATCGTTTGACAGATTGTAGTTATACTGTTGACCTTGTACGTAAACCCTATTCGGAAGTGTCATGTTTAGTTAGTCGATTGTTATCACTACTGATAATAATATATACTAATAATATATACGAGTACTATTGTTAGAGATTATTTTATATCTACTTTATTGGCAATGCATTTTTATGAAACTAGTAAATCGAGTTTGTATTAGACTTGCTACACATAGACTTGCCGTAGTAATATTACAAAAAGTTTGTGTTTTAAAATTATTGTCACAAAATGTTACAGTTTATTAAAATTGAGGTAATGGTGTAGTACTTTAAAGGAATCATAATGGATGTTTGAAACCTTAAAGCGTTTTGTAAGTAACCACTTATGACTAATATACATGTATTTTAAACGTACTGTTTAGAAAAATACTTTATCAGAAGGTGTTAGTCGGTACATACTGTGTTTCATCACAGTCAGCACGTCAAATGAAATGTCGGGACGATCCAGATGACTGCCAACTCTCTAGAAATCCCTAGCTACATAGTCGATGAAATCCAACAGTCGCATAATGTGACACATGTTACTTAATAACGTAGAATCACAATTTTTTAAATTTCCGTTCTACCTTGGAAAATACAAAAGTAAATTTATACTAATATTATAAAGATGAAGACTTTGCTTGTTTGTTTAAACGCGCTAATCTTAGAATCCACTGGTTTGAATTGAAAAATTAATTTGGGTTAAATAGTTTATTTATTGAGGAATGCTATAGGCTATATTACATCACGATACGACTTATAGGAGCGAAGTATTACCCACAAACGCGAGTGAAACCGCATTAAACAGCTAGCTTAAAATATAGAGGATGCTAACAAAATATCATATGAGCCTTAATTTAGCACACAGTCCACAATATTTCAACAAATGTTTTTATTGCAAAAAATATTCAAAAACAAAATACATTTTAAAATCATATTTGTATCAAATGATCATCATGTTGATATTTGAGTTCGAGTTGCGAAGCCGTTTTTATTTACCGTTTGAATTTGTTCAGTACAAACGTACAAAAACCATACTAGCATAAAAGCAATCAAAATGATGAATTGCGAAAGCACGAACAACAGTTTGATTCATGTCCCAACTACTTTAGACGAAATTTTTTGCGTTATACTATTGGATATGTTATTGCTTATATTTTAACAGTTCGGTACTTACGTAAAATAATTTATGTGTATGTGTACATATACAGAATGAGTTTTTTTAAACTGTACTAACTAAATAGTGAAAAATATTTTAATGTACTTGGGGGCCGATTTTAATGAAAACGAATACTTTTACTAATTTGTTTATCTATACTATTACTTACTTACTATAGGATGTATTTTTTTTTAAATCAAAGGGTTCGATTCCTGGCTAGGAAAAATAATATTTCAAAAAACTAGTTACGCAGGTTTAGTTTTATTATCGAAATTGGTTCCCAGTCTCTTTTAAGAATTTTTCGCTATTCCTTAGAGTTTCGGAAGAATTTCAGATATGGCCATCCAAGTTTAGTTAAAAAATTCATTCCTGTATATTGTTGTAATCGATGAATAAAAACTCAATAAGGAAAGATCCATATATATTTTTAACTCTTTTAGGCCTCTCGTATAAAAAAAGTTATATAAATATATATTGAATATTATTACAATGATTTGTAAAGTCCAACCGGTTAAGGCTTGAAAAATAAAAGATTCAAAGTTTTTACACCAATTTTTGTGTGTTGTTTTGCTAGTTTAACACAACTACTAATGCCAAAACGGCCAAGAAAAGTTGTAGCTATACTCAAGTATGGAATGTAACACTTTGTTTTTATATATATGTACCTGTATAACATCCTAAAATTAAATGCAAAAATTTGTGTGTATGGATCTATGGATGGATGTTTGTTGTGGGTCACACAAAAACTAGTTAACAGATTTTGATGAAACTTTACTGTAATATGCATACGTGAGAATGACATATATAATATAATTATTAAATATATTTTTTGTTTTTCCAAATTATAACGATAAGTGTCAAGTAAGTCGGAATAACTTCTAATAACGAAGTTGCGAATGATCATAATATATACTAATATTAAAAAGATAGAGTTTTATATTTGCAAGTAGGAGGCAATCTTGGAAAATACTGTTTATATTTGAAAAATTATTTTTGCGCTGAATAGCCCGTTTATTGAGGAAGGTTATAGGCTATATTACATCTCGCTACGACTCACAAGAGCGAAGCAGTGACCATAAACGTGAGTTAAACCGCGAGAAGCAGCTAGTACTATTATACCATTGTAGTAGAAACATGTTTATCGATTTATTAAAATCACACACGTACATGGCCAGACGAAACATTCAAATGCAAATCGCTTTAGAAACTTAATCAGATTCCATTCATTGCCTCAGCCCTTGCCATCGCAGATAAGATTAGACAGCGTTCAATTGTATTAGTGTCGTTACAACGCTTGAAAAACGGCTCCGAGTTAATTGAAAAAAGTAGCTCACTCTTTATCTATTTACTTTTTTTACGCAGCTGTTTCAAAGACAATACAGGCTGTTTATTTTTCTCCTTTTTATTGTACAAAGTTCGTACGAAAATACTTCACGGCGTTGCGATGTCGCGCCGTGGCACGTTACGGCGGCGCGACATCTACATAATAACCACTATTGTTTCAAATATTTATTAAACTAGCTTCCGCCCGCGACTTCGTCCGCGTGTAATAGTTACTTTGGGCTAATGCATTCTTTTAGAACAAATTTGGTTAGCATAAAAAAGGTTATAGTGAGCTAACCTTAAAAGATATATATATGCTGTCGCGGACTTTTTTTTAGAACTTTTAAAGGGGAACAATTCTGTCATACATGATTTTTGCGAAACTTTAACCGTTTACGCAGCGCACGCAGCATAAGCTCTCTCAATAGGAAAATATCCCCCGATTTAGAAACATTCTTCATTGGTGCTCCACTCCTTTTGGTCCTAGCGTGATAATATATAGCCTATAGCCTTCCTTGATAAATAGGCTATCTAACACTGAAAGAATTTTTCAAATCGGACCAGTAGTTCCTGAGATTAGCGCGTTGAACGCAAACAATTAAACAAACAAACTCTTCAGCTTTATAATATTAGTATAGATTTCGCCACCGTGTAGCGTCTTGAATCATTACGACATCACGTCTAACGACGTGCATCGTAAAAGTCAATTATATGATTTTTCATCTGACATCAAACAATAAACCACAGTGACCGATGGACGACCGCTCTGGTGTAGTGGTAATGGACGTACTTCTAACACCAATGGTTTGGGATTCGATGCCCGTTCGGGACAGTATTTGTGTGTATATAAATATTTGTTCCTAGCTCTGAGTGTTTGTTCTTGTGGATCTTCCCACCATGCCTCGAAGAGCATGTAAAGCTATTGGTTCTGATTGTTATCACAATGACCCGATAATCATTCTTGAATTCGAGATTAACCAACCAAGTAACTAGATGTCTCAATGGTTACTTGCCCTCGGGTGTTGCGGAGGTTAGGATGGCAATCGCTCTGCATAAAAATCTTTATTGACAGCAATATCTGGACTGAAATACTAAAAATCCAGTATAACCAGGAAAATGGTAGGTCACGTTATCTACGCCGCGTTCTGATTACGTGTTTATCCAATGCCCAAAACATCACTAAATTCCTGATTTTTACACGGAAAATGGAATGTCTAAATTAATTTACTATTTTTTTAATTACCGATAATGTCTTTATCTGCATATATCTTCAATAATTCAAAAAGTAATTTATTATTTTAGTGATTTAAATAGCAACGAAAGTCAATTAATTAACCAAAAAATTAATCGGTTAAATTTCAAATCGGTACCATTAAGATTAATCTTGTAATTGTAATTATATTGCTTGAGAGAACATTTAATGGCTCTTTAATCAGTCTGTCAGAGCCGAGATGGCCTAGTGGTTAGAACACGTCGATCACAACCGATGATCGCGGATTCAAACCCCGGCTAGCACCACCGATTTTTCAAGTGCTAAATAGTGTTTAAATTCATCTCGAACTCGGCGGTGAAGGAAAACATCGTGAGGAAACCTGTATGTGTCGGGAGAAATTCTGACACATGTATATCCAACCCGCAGTGTAGCAGCGTGGTGGATTAAGCTATAAACCTTCTCCTTAATAGGAGTGGAGGCCTATGCCCAGCAGTGGGATATTAACAGGCTGTTACTTTACTTTACTTTTTAATCAGTCTGTGTAAGAGCAAAGACTGATTTAGTACCAGCCGCTAAAAGTCAATATTGGTTTTCAATCGAGTATTTAGGATTGGTATTATACCCAAATTATATTTTAATTAACCAATTTAAAGTCCATTTGTTCATGTAATATTTTGATAATAGGACTAGCTAACCCACCTTACCCACCAGTGCTTATTTGGTACTGAATCAATACTCTAAATAATGAAATATTATATCTAAATAATGATATATTATATATTTGTAATATAGGGTGCTCGAGTATAACTTACAGTCATTTAAAGGGGGGATTTTTATAAGTATCCTACATGAAGTCTATTTATGAAATAGCTAAGACTTAAAAAACCCACATCAAATGCAAAATACCCAATTTCATACTACCATTACTTTCGATTTTAAAACTCCGAATTTGATGAAATTTCTATCTGGAAGAATCTTTAAGAATTTTCAACATCGGTTAAGTAATAACGGAGTTACGGAGTAACAAACATAAAAAACATACGCTACGAATTGAGAACCTCCTCGTTTTTGAAATCGGTTGAAAAATCAGAAAAGTATTTTTTTTTAAATTTTTATTGAATGTCAAATACAATTCATGGACTGCCTATTGAAACTACTAGGCAGTCCATGAGGACTCTAATGCGTTACAAGGTATACCTCGCTATAATTTTCGAATAATTTCACTCGTTGCATTAAAATCAATACTAAAAACTAAAATTAAACAAATCACAATACTTCTGTTTATAATTAATTCAAACCCCTTAATTTGATAAACTAAACGGTCCTAGTGCCTAATTTTGTGCATCGCACAGCGTAATGCGCATAGTTCAGACAAAGACACTTAAGTGAAACGAGGTATAAGAGTAGATTGAACTAAAACTGCCCTTATAAAGGACAGTAATTAATTGTCGAACAGTATGCCTACACACGTGATGATTATTTATGTACCACATCATTACTTTTATTAACATTTGACTCGACACAGACCGGGCATAGATTATCTGGAATAAGGTTTAGTGAATAGGATTTAAAAATACTTGCAACATAGTTAAGAAGCACACCAATTATAACTATAATAATAAAAACTGATTACATAAATATAAATTTAAACAAGTAATTATTAAAAAAAAAAATTAAAAATAAAATCCCTGCGTAACAAAACCATCTGCAGTTCAGCACTACCGTATCAATATCAGTTCTATTTAAAAGCCTTACCGGTAATTCTGATTAAAAAATTATATGACAAACCTAAAAACGTTGTGGCGTCCAAAATCGCCCAATTAGATTTTTCCAAATTTTTAAGCTTTCTATGACATTTGCGCCGTCATGACGATTTGAACGACGTGCCATTTATCAAAATCGGCCTACGCGTTTGACCTAAATATTGCTACAAATGTACCAACCCACATACATACGTAGGCTGATAAACACATTACCCACCTCCGCACATTTAGGTAAAAATACAAATCCTACTTACCTAAACGTTTTTAATATGTAAGTAATACAGCATAGTTAATAAATAAAAAAAATCGAAGATAACAATATTAATAATTATATCGTCGCGGACGGTTTAAAACGGAAATGAACTGCATATTTGGGCATGCGAAATCGCGATTTAAATAAATTCGACACCTAATTTGAATGCGGCAAGGCCTGCTTTGATTTATAATATACTGATGATAAACAAGCTTAATATGCAAAGCGCAGCTCGATTGTAATCACTCTTCAGAGTATTGGTAATTTATTCTACTAACATACTTTTGTAGATGGCAATATAATAATATCGATATTTTTGTATCTCATGTACGGGCTGACGTGACCGGGTCAGTACTCGCAGAAAATCAGCGTGAAGTAGGTATCTAAGAACTGAGCTTCGTATGGGAGTGAAACCCGAAAGACTAACCCTTGCATTCATCCCATTTTTCACTTCCTATTCCCCTATCTCTCGTATTCTGTTTTAAACTGGACGAATTTGTGGCTTCTCTGGTGCTGGGTTGTCCATGGACGGCGAAGATCATTTAACGTCATGTGGCACACTTGCTCGTTTTGCCGCTATTTTTATATAAAAAGAGCGATTTCAAAAAAAAAAATCCTTGTGAAATGTTGGTTGTTTAATACATATAAGGGTCTGAATACACATGAGTGACTAGGTGAAGCGAATCAAGACGCTAAATCATCTGTAAACGGACTACCGTACCCGCGCTACTGAGGAGGATAAGTGCATCAAGAAATTTCGATATCTCTTATAGGGTGAGTATAAGCATTCAAGTAAAAGTATTGGAAATCTCGGCGACGTGAAATTATCAGTAATGTTACATCTGTGTGCGTTTGTCGCGTGCGTCTATGTGTGTATGTATATGTGCGGGCGTGAGTGCGTGTACAGAAGTAAAGTAGTGTTTTCGTTAACAGACTATATCTATATAGGCCGAATTTTTTAATTTGCGTGGATGGCTAAATCCGAAACTATAAGGAATAGAGAAAAATACTAAAAGATGTCTCAGTCTTGATTTAAATGAAAACTAATACATCATTAATTTTTTAAAACATTAATTTTTCTAGTCAATATTCGTACCCAGCGATTTTGAAAGAAAAATCTGTATACGACAAACTCAAGAAAAGGCTTAACTTTTACAAAATTCTATTCAGTTTAAGTAGTCAAAACTCCAAAGAGATAATCAAAACTAAAAGTCAACATTTTAAATTAGAATATGATGATGTAACGCCGAATGCGAGTGGGTATAATCGTAATCCGGATAAGTTTTGAAAAAAAAAAGTTGATTATCAATAACTTGATTTATTATTCTTCATAATATATTCTGATTTATCTTATTAAGTATTGTCCAAACCTTAACTATATTTCAGGTCGAAATGCTAGTGGAAACATACCTAGGTAATAGAGTAGATGACTACTACCAGAGCAAACGTTATATTCTATCAATTATCTGATAATTTTAAAGATTTAAAAATGACCATATTTAAAACATATTTAGTTTAAGAGAAATAAGACATACACAAAAATAATTTCATTCCAGTTCGTGTAAAACTAATTTTCGTTGCCTGTGTGTTTGTCCTTGTATTTGAATCTCTCATTACGTTGTGTTTGCTGTAATTATCAATAACAATAAAGCGCAGACTCGTTCCAATTTTAATATCTAATAATACTAAAGGCGCATATTATTCCCCGAAAAGTTATAAAAATAAGATGGGTTTTCTTTTACAGTCACTGTAAATGTGACTAACGTTTTGAATCTAAGCGTATTAAGTAATTCAAAACCTCACTAAAGCGGCAAGGATGAGTACGTTCTTATATTTTACTTTAATTAAAAGGATTTTACTGTCTGAAGAATTAATTTCAATTTATATGACATTGACATAATTATATAAAGAACGGAGTAAGACGTATCAGATAAAAATATTTTTTATGCAATATAAACTAAAAACATTATTTTTATATGGAATACAGGTCAAAGAGGAACGAATTGGTTTCACATAAAAATCGATCGATTTGATAGCGTTATGTCGATTAATTTATCATATTTGACCTCTTGGTCTAAGAATTAAATTTTAAACATTGTGTACCGATATTTATTATTTTGTGTTTACGAATTATAGTAAATATTCAATCAAACTGAAAAAATATTCAGAATAGTCATTTTAGTAATAATTCTATAATCATACTCTTATTTAAATTAAGATGATACTATATTAAAAACAAGCATATGAAAAGTTTAATGTTTACGTAATTTTAATATACAAATCCGCTCACTAGATATTATGTTCGCTTCAATTTCCTTGATCGCGTTTCCGTTGATCCATGTCTGCTATCAATTTCAATTTATACGAACGCTTCGAATCATTTCTGTTCACTAACAATATTTATATTTTTGACAAGGTTAGCGATATCGAAGCGATGCTTATTTCTTGCGATACGCATCAGAATTTATTTAGCCTCATTACTTTTTCAATAGATTAAAAAGATCCTTTACTAAATTTTTTACATTTTGAATTGATAGGAATTATATTGAATAAGGTTATAAGGTTAAGGTTAAATATTGAATAAGGTTATTTTTATAATCAAGTCAATATTTTTTTAATTATTCTCAACTCAATTATCAGCTATTTCGATGAGATTTTTTGAATTATTTAATCCGTGTTGATGATTTCTATGTAGTCACATTATTAAAACTTGTTGTAATGACAAAATTGTTATTGACTTTAGGGTCTACCTAAAATTATGCAATTAAAGGCTAAATATAAAACTAAAACTTAAAAAAAAACCTAATTCAAACCAACATACCTTATTTCATTTGCTTGGACACCATAATTGGATGCTGATAAGCAATAATGTGTCAACCCACAAAAAGTCAAATTTAGAGATATTGATGTATTCTGACAATGTATTTCTTATTTAACATTACACAAAAAAATTTCAAGTCATCTGAATTAAATAAGCTCGGAAAAAAGTTTCTTAATCTAATGTTCAGAATATTGAAATGAGTTCTATAATTTGGATTATGCAAAAATTTCATTTATTTGAAAAACTTATTATTAGATAAAACTCTTTACTAGCCTATCTGCTCTTAATTAATTATATTTTTATTAAAACAGAAAAGAAAATATGGATGTATGCTTCTTCAAACAGATGTGTTAAATATTGGTTCGACACCTTTAGACGCCATTTTCTCAAAATGACGTCCGTGTGGCTTGACACAGTATTGCATATCAGCGTCCAACAATTATTCCAGTTATTTTAATTTATTGCTTGCTGATCAGTAACGATTACACCGTGCACCGGCTCTGAATGTTGGTTTAAGTGTCGTTAGACGTAAAAAAATGTCAATTCGAAATGTCTTATTCTACTTCGGAACACATACCAAGTATACCTCGATTCAGCTCAGTCTAGTGGATTTAAGTTTTAAACTATACGCTTTAAGGTGCATCTAGATCTGACAAACACACAACTCGCAAGCAGCTCGTGAACCACGCGAACTGACCGCGCGCTACATGCGTGCTGTTAGAGCAAACGTTTGGCATGCGTCTATCTCACAACTCTGGCGAGGTTTATTTATATGTATTATTAGTTAATTATTGACAAGAAACAAAAATGTGCAAAAAACACCTAATGGCACAAAAACAAGCGCTGTAAATTTCTGGGACATATTTTATCTCACTTTATTCTATGGTATTGCGAAATTAATTAAAAAAAAAAACAATTGAAATATTCATATAATAATAATACCAAATTTGTATTCACCAATACAAAACTAGATCTGATTCAAAACTGATCCACAATTACAATACTTTCCTTTGCAAAAAAGTAGTAAATAATAGTATTTCCATTTTTATTATCATTAACCAATTATAAATGCCGGAATATATTCATTGAATGTAAACTATTGACTACACAATTATTTAAAATAGTTAACATCTGTCAATTGATTATTCAAATGTACTCGCATATCAGCAAAGCATTCATGAATCATGTCTCTACTTTGTACAAATATTTTCGGGTCTGGTGATTTTAATTTTTTAGAGTGTATTTCCAAATGAAAGTGTTTTTTTTTTATTAAAGTTCGCTCTTCGTTCAATTTTCTGTTTATCTGTTTTATATTATCTGATGTGTTCCGTTACTTAACGTGAATGAAAATGAATGATAACAATCTTTTATTAAGTGATGGAACAGACACAGAGGTTTGGTAATAAATCATCATTCGTTACAATTAACCGGGTCGCGTCCACTAATTATAGAGTCATAATAAACGTGTTTGTATTACGTTATGGCTAGACGAAAATCGTAAAAGAGAACATTGTTTTTTTTCTTCTCTTTTTCATCTATCGCACTAAAAGATTACATACGCTGGTTAAGGTTAGGCTCTGTTTACATTCGCTTTTGATGTGTAGCTGATGTTATTTATGTAGGTTACGAGGCAGTTATTAAAACAACGTATCTTTTAACACGTTCGCTATTACGGAACTTTAGATCCACATTTCATTTTTAGGTTTATATTCCAGTATTTATATAGTTTTGTATAGCTCTGTTTCGCAATATATCGCTGTGTATGTACTAATTACTAGATATAATAATAACAAAAAAAATATATAATAAAGCCATTCCACATTCGCAGGGTAATGGCTTTAATTTATCGCTTTCACCAAATGATTGTTTTTTGATCGTTGTAGTAAAACGCCTTTTTAAAGTGTCAACAGAATAATACGCATAGACTTATTCCTATAACTATTCGAAGCCCAATTTCCTCTATTTTATTGGGTATCGAAAGTCATATTTTTGATCTCAATGTCTACGAGATGTAATATCTAGAATGTATCTATCTTATTTAGTTAATATTCTATGAAAGATTATATTCATAGCAAGAAAAAGATAATTTAGGACTAATACATGCTAAGTCGTCAGACACGTTTACCTAATTTCTCACGATTAACGTGCTTAGTCGTTTACTAATAAAATAGTTTTGACTGATAGTGCTAACCAACCAAGTTTTGGCAAAAAAAGGCGTAGTCGAAATCAATAAGAATATACGAACATACGTACGTATATAGGCACATTTAAGTATATTTGAATATCGGTAAGCGCTCGTACTTGACCCGATTTTTTTCAAAATGTCGCTGTAATACTCGTCAGAAAATAATGATCAAAACGCGGCCGGTTTTTTAATACGGAGAAATGAAGGAACTGGTTCTCGAGATATCTAATCTTATAGCTAACTTACTGTACGTATAACTACAGTGTATTTATGTAACATAATAAGAACGGATAATTCCAATCACGGTATTTTGATCAAATATCGATAAATAACATTCGCGATTCATTCTAATTTAATACTAAAATATAGGTCATAACGCGGTCCCATTTAAAACCGAAACGAAAAAAAAACCGGTCAAGTGTGAGCGAGACTCACACACCATTATTCACCAAAAACGACATATTAATACTTATTAAACACTCTTCAAAAAACTTAAAGAATCCCCTATAACAATATGTTTTTTTGTTTCAGTTATACAACAGAACGTGTAAGCTATATAATGTAAAAAAGATAAATGGTATCGTACTTACAATAGCGCGTTCAAACAACCAAATTCTTCGTTAATTTAATTAAATCTTTATTATTTTTATAGTTACAGATTATACACAGCACTACAGATCTTTAATGTCAAATATCAGAATATAAGACTTTGAATTAAATATTATCTGTAATTACGTAATACGATATTAACGAAGACATTGAAAGGGACTGCGAAAATTGATTCTCAAAAAATTCTTTCATTTAATAATCCCTCAAGAACCCTATTCCAGATCCTTTGCAAAAGTATTATATTTAAGACCAAATGACGCGCAAAGTTTGATATTTTCTGATTTCTTATTTATCTGCGAGTTCATAATAATATGAAGATTTTTTTCTTGATGTGTTACGAAATAATAGGACCAAATAACAGACATAAAATAGGTACAATTGTAGCTTTTGAATAGTTTTTTGTCTTTAGAAACGTATACGTCGAAATATTTTGGTAATTTTTGTCGATTTAGAGCTATGAGCTATCAATGCACTTTGAAATGGAAATATTGGCTGTTTATCTGGGTTTTACGGAAACCATTTGGATATTAGATTATATGATCACCACGTATAAAACTTAATTCCGAGAAATGAAAAAAATCTTCTAAGACCTATTTGAAGATTTATGACCTTTTTTTAATAATTTGCAAAATCGCTCTTCATCGACAGATACTATTTCAGACTTTAATTCTCCGATTTCCTTTCAAAATACACTAACTTTTCGCTGGGCACTATTTTTCCATAATAAACATGCAGTAAAATATCATACATCCTCTATACAACTAGCTTTACACTCAAACAGGAATTTTCAAAGCTCTCGCTTCATATCTGTTTTGACCTGTGGTGACCTACATGGCTAGTATAGTACGCTATTTACACTTAGACACTTATCTTTATGTGTTAAGTGATAAGCAAATCATTTTAGTATTTGGGTGTTCTGAATTGTTATCGAAATTGTTACTCATGAGCGTTAAGATCAAGGCTACTTATCACTATTACCGGTTCAATGAATGATATGCTCACAGCCTCACAGTATGATTTAAGTAAAAAAAAAGTCCTCAACCAATCAAGAATCTCCTTTTTGGTAGTGGGTTAAAAAACGAATACTTTAAAATGTAGAAAATATATATTATTGATTTTGAGTTTATTTGTATTGTATTCGTTTTTGAAGTCGGTTGGTTTTTTTCAAGTTTTTAGGTTACACTTTTACGACACGAGTATAGGGACAGTTTGTTATTTACCTAAGTTACAATAGCCTGATGTCAAATACTTATTACCATTTACAAAATATTTCTTTTTCCGATACTGGGCTGATAATTATTGAGGAGTTCTCCTGGTGTTTCACCATCAACCCCATTATCTATTACCAAATCTACTAAGATTAGCATAAATTGATTTGCTAATATATTGAAGTAATCCAAACGCAACCGTGAAATACTTATTATTGAGTAATTGTGGTGGCCATCTGTGGTCTTCATCATCAGTTCCACTTCATAAATTGCGTTTTTTT
The DNA here is from genome assembly GCA_037950945.1 of Hypolimnas misippus. Classification (NCBI taxonomy): domain Eukaryota; kingdom Metazoa; phylum Arthropoda; class Insecta; order Lepidoptera; family Nymphalidae; genus Hypolimnas; species Hypolimnas misippus. The sequence continues at coordinate 11,853,835 of JBBEEQ010000012.1, read as the reverse complement.
CTGAGCGTCGAAGCATGATAAAAATTTGTAAATCGTTATGTGTGCTTTAATAACGATTTAGAATTTCAAGAATTTCCTCGATTTCTCCAAGGTGATGAAGATGGAAAACATTTTAAACAAGAAAATAACCAAATTAATCCACAATCAGCGATTAGCAATTTCTCATTGGTTAAAAATTATAAAAAATACATGCATCCGAACATAGAACCTCGTTCTTTTTAGAAGTCGGGTAATAAAAAGAGAGTAAATTTTAGTAAGTGCGAAATAAGCTTCGGAACCACTGAAACTATTTTAAAAATTAAAATATAATTTTAAAGATTCATCATTCTAGATGGTCAAAATGTATAACTATTTTATGTGTAAATGCATACACATAAAATAATACTATATTTAAAACAAATCTTTTTACAAGCTTAACGAGATCGATATCGTAAGCAAAAAATTAAAACGAACGATTTGCAAAATCACGATCAAATTGATGATTTTTGATCATTTTAGGTAACTTATGTATTTATCGGTGGTTTTTCATAAAAGCGATACAAAGAGAACAAACTAACGATATATATTTTAGCACGAGAATGCAAAATCACAAATATACATACCTACATATGTAAGTCAATTGAAATCGGCCAGTAGGCGTGACCGTGAGCATAGAACAATGACCAATGATTAAAATAGATATAAAAACTAACATACTAAATGGATGTATCATTTGTTTGTAGACAACATTTCTGCTCCGTTAATATGTCCATGATATTATAAATTTCAAAATACTGACTTCAAACTTACATATGTTTTCATGGATTGATTATTGCACACTTATTGATATTAAAATTATAATGGATGTGGATAAATAAATTATAAAGTAGATGTTAAATGGTATTTAAAGTTTAATATAATCGATGTCGTTTTTTTTTTTTGAGTCTTCTGTACATTTCTGTCCCTTCTTGAACATTCAAAAGCGATACAAAAATTTCTAAATACAATCGAAATTCGCAGACGTTATCAAAGAATAAGTTGAAATGGAACTTCTTAAATTCGGTATTATAAACAGACACAGCACAATTTTTTTTTATAAATGTACATTAGACGTAACATATTTTCACATTATTTGTTGTTAAATATCTGTACAAATTTCCAGCTTTAATAATTTGAGTTAAAGAAGAGAGTTCAAGAGTTTGTGTGTATTTTGGGTGATTTCCAAAATTCATGCCTTAATATAAATAACAAATTATGTCCAGTGATAAAATATATATTTTTTGTACGTGAAAAACTTTGTACCTATACCTTATTACGAAAATGGCGCGGTGTATGAAATTTTGCTTAAATACTTTAAGTTTATACGGAGAAGTTTTAAAACTATGCATAAAAATACATTTAATCAATAAAAAAAACGTTACATACACTGTCATATATTTGAGACCCATGCATATCTCATTTGTCAAAAGTCATTTGTTGTTAAAGTCTGTGGTCAAATTAAGAATATATTATCTGTGGTCAATCTTGAAATCGGTTTAAAATTAAAAAAAAAAACTATAATAAAATTTTGACCGCTAGACGAACAATAGTTATTATAAATAGTTAAATGTTTTCCATTGTTAATGATTGAGGAGCAATAGAGATCTTAGATTGAGCCTTTAACCCAGTGACGTTGATTTTTCTACTTCTCTACGATCTTAATGTAATAGTTCTTCTATTTTTCAATATTACTTTAAAGTGTTTCGTATTTCATGTTTGAAATAATATTTTGGACTACTTATCCTGACGTCTCATTGTTGAAAATTATTGGTATCAAAACATCAAGAAGCGGTCATTTTTTGTACTAGAAGAATGCCCTCTTCAACTGTCAAAATGTAGAATACTTTGAGAACAGTAGTTTTCGACTATTAGTCTTCTTAACATTTTTACTTATAATGAAACATAATATACCTGGGATTTTTTTTATAAATGACTCTATTACTCTAGTAGGTCGTGAATAAAATTTTATTTGAAAGTAGGTAAGTAAAGTTTCATTTTTAATAATTGAAGTTATATACATAATTTGTGAGATATCGCTATTTAATATATTTAATTATATTACCAATTGGTTAATTATCAGTAGGTATAATTGCTGTAGGCCTTTTAGTTTTAATAGGAATTATTAAACCAATTTTTGAATGAATCGATGTTATAATAAAAGAAAATTACAGAAGATAGATAATTCCATTTAACGACGGACTAAAGTAACCTAGAGACGTTTTAATTATAATTGAAATGTAATACAATTTAATTTTTTTTTATCTTACTTAAAAATTGGAATTATATTTTAACATAGGTAATAAAACGTTCTACGTGTTATAGATGTAGTACCTATTTAAAATAAAACATTTACTCACTTATTCTCTAATTCTCTATATATCTTAACAACGATAATTTTTCTGCATTTTTAAAAGTTTAATCATATAAATGCCATATGTATAATAAAAATAACAAATACTTACAACAAAGTAATTCAATAATTAATTAAAAAATCGAAAACTCAAATTAATACAAATAAATATATCTTACCTTAAATTTGTCACAACAGAAAAAAAACTACGATATTCGTTTCACTACACACAATCACTGAAAATACTTTAATTCACTTCCACTTAAAGAAAACAGGCAATCCACTTGAAATTAGGTATATTTTCAAAGGTTTTAATTCATATTTCTCATAATTCCTTTACGCGGTAAGAGCGTTTGCGTCGCGCGCGTAAAATACGTCTATCTTACACGAAAGACGGAGGTAGACTGCGGTAAGGTGCGGGACGTAGCCCGTAACACTCCACCCGCAACCGCCCGCCCTTAGGTAGATCAACACGCTACGCGTCATTGCTTCCTTGCTATCTTCATATTTCTATAACAATTCAAATGGTGTGACAAAAGAATAAGGATAAAAGATTTACCTAGAAAACTAGCTAGCTGCGCATTCATTTTTGTTTTGTATTATATTTAGTACACGCTCGTACGACGTACGTAAATCAAATAATACGACGTGTACCTATTTTCAGTTAAGTAATTAATTAATGGAAAAAAGAAACCGGCTTCGAAGAAAAAACGCGCAATTTCGTTTACTTTAACGCTCATATACCAGTTATTTCGATTTTAAACCAAATCACTCCGATAAATTTTATACAATATATAAAAATAAAGTAGTTGAAAATTATTGTCAAAATCGGTTAAGAAATAAAGAATGTAGGAGTTAATAATAAAAATTATAGTCGGTTAAAAAAGGCAATGATATAATAGCTTGTTAGTGCTCTAGTGCTGGTATCTGAAAAATATCTAAAGCTCAGTACAAAGTTGCTTCAATGCAGATGTGTCTCTTAAGATTAATGTCCCTTTGTCAGAATTTTTTTCGAAACGTACAGGTTTCGTTACTAAGTCACGAAGTTTTCCTTCGTCGGTGAGCTTGAGATAAAATAGATTAGCACCTTAGAAACTCAGTATTGCTGCCCTGAATTTTAAGTTTTTATTTTAGATCTATGTACCTATGTTTGTGTATATAAGTATATATATACCCGACATAATTAGATTGTATGTTTTATCTTCTTGGCCGCATTAGTTCGACAGTATAATGATTGTATTAGAAAATATATAATATAATTTATTGTTACTTGATGCTGTTTGGTAACTGGACGCTGCTAAGCAATACTGTGTCAAGCCACACGGACTTCATTTTGAGAAAATGACACCTAAAGATGTCAAACCTATTTTTAATGAATTTGTTTGAAGAAGTATATATCCATCTTTTCTTTTTTATAAAGCAGATTAATAATTTAATGAACTATCTAGTAATCAGTTTTTCAAATATTTGAGAATATTGTATAGATTACAAAATAAGGAACACACTTGAAATTCGAAACATTAAAGTCAGAAACTTTTTCCGTACTTATTCAGATTAGATGACTTTAAGAAGTTTTAAACAGGTGATTATCAGAAGACATCAATATGTCCGAATTTGAATTTTTGTGGGTTGACACATTATTGCTTATCAGCATCCAATTGTGTAGAAGACTTTGCGACGACTTTTTTGATCGGATATCACACAACACTTATTATGGGTGAATCGAGTACTTCTGCTATCTGCTTTACCATCTTCAACAATTTGCCTTCGTTACTTGGATCTTCCCTGTGCCTTTTTACTCGTATGCTACTCCTATCTTTCTTAGGTGTGACAATGCTTAAGTGTTATTTTCTGAAGATGTATTTGTACGTATATTCTTTGTGTTATTTTATATACGTTGAAATAAGACCAACGTCCCAATACTAAAGAGAGCCGTTCTTTCCAACTCCTCTTCACATCAATTCCACAATGTTCAGTATTTGTCTCCAGCACCGCTTTATCAAGATTCTCCACTAGTGTACAAGATTTACTTTCATTGTCTTAACTTCAAGCGAATAAATAATAAATGAAAAAGAAAAGAAAATGCTTGTTAACTAGTGTATTATGTTTAATTTTAATAACTTACTTTATTTTTCTTAATATAATATAGCACAGATTTTATATTCTTATATTTGTCTTATAAATGAACATTATTTCATTAATCGAAGAAATTAATAATTAGAAAAAAAGTATAATACTTGAGCTGTGTGACATTTTATCAATTTTTAGCATTAATTAATATATTAATAGTTTCTATTTCGCTTTTATTTATTGTCATTTTTTATTATTCACTAAATCATTTACATTATAGGATATTTACAAAATATTTCAGTGTATTTATCAAAACCTCATAACCGATGTTAATGAGGCCCTATTTAAAACCCAATGTAATTATGTGCGTAAAGTTAATGGAGTATTCAAACATTTGTTACCACATATTGTTTTTGTTCTACTTTAATCATACATTTTATTTTATTTACCATAAAATTAACCATTTAATTTAGGTAATCGAGTAGTCATTTATAATATTATAATTATACTGCATTACATTTTACAAACCTTAAAACCTGTATGAAATGGATTTAAATCACCTATGTTAATGCAATAAATATTTTCATTAACATTTTTAAAGATGGCGTTACAGTAAAGGCGCGTTCTGAGGCGCGACATGAAATACACATAGGACTAACGACTAACCTTCACGAGTTCCGTTTTATGACGGAGCCTCAGTGCTCGTATCATAACGAGTTCGTAATGCTCGTTGTTTGGCATAATAGTATTAAAACATCTTTCATTAACAGCATTTCCGTGTTGCCTCTTATATAATGCAAGGCACAAATAGTCTGTATTTTTTATCACAAAGAGGGAATGATGTGAGTGATATTATTATGTTCGGGGTAAAAAGTTGTATGCGTATGTGTGTGTTGCGTGAATATGTACTTATGGGTGTGTGGTTGTCTGTTTTCCTCGAAAACTTTAAACCATTATCAAAATTTTTTTGTATTAAACGGAAATTTACTGAAACAATTCGCATGATTATTTCCGGTTTTATAGTCAACTTCCTAATTGAGTGGTTCACTATGTTGGTATTTTTATGTGTCTATCTGCTGGTGAAAATCACGGTAAAACTTCATATATTTTATAAGTTAAAAGGAAAACTGTCATAGCTGAGACGGATTTCGACGTTATTAAATAAAGGTAAATCAACTATATATATATATATATATATATATATATATATATATATATATATATATATATATATATATATATATATATATATATATATATATACTCGGACGGGTAACTATTAAACCTAACAAGTTAAGATTCTTTTTATTAATTTTATTCCTAAAACCGTCATTTTCTGTATATTATTATTAAACGTAGAAAAAATAAGTCTTTCCAAGGAAATCTTCAATACGAATTGATTTAACGATAAGACCAATTTAGATACGTCATAAGCCGATCAATCAGATGGCCAGAAACTTATTATTATTCAACCATCGCGATCGTAAGAAAAGAAAGTTTGACAATGCGTGGTTGGAAAAAATTAACTTTGTTTCTTTGAAATGACTTTCCGTTGTGCTTGATGTTTACTCATTCATCAGTGTCAGCGCAATGATTCTTATTGTCTTCTCTCGTTATAACTTCAATCAAAGCCACAATATAATTTTATAAACAATAAGAAAAATATTTTTAATTTTTAAGTATCCCTCGTAACACAAAAGCCTTATGCCATCTCGTTATAAGCCTCTTTAAATATCTGTCACAGATTTTATTATCTACTAGCTGGCGCTCGCGATTTCGTCTGCGATGTCTGTGATGCCTACGTCATAGTAGCTATATGCATGCAAAGTCTCAGCCCGATTTAAAATTGACAAAGTTTTATACAAACAGCTGTCCCCTATTTTATGCACTTAGGGATAGAATTAATCAAAGTTTTAGTAGTAGCGGATGTCTACGTCATAACATCTACCTGCATGCCAAATTTCAGCCCGATCCGTCCACTGGTTTAAGCTGTGCGTTGATAGATCACTATGTCAGTCAATAACTTCTGAGTTGTATATATGTAGATTAGCTTTTGTCCTCGAGTTCGTGTACGTAAAACTCTGTATCCAGTGGCGGATTTTCAAATTTGCTGCCTCTAGGCTATTATTATGTGCCGCCAGCAGGCAATTTGCCGCTTCCATTGACCACTACAATTCGATACCCTAGTTCACAATCACATTCTGATAAATCATTCAAAAAGGCCCCAAAGCCGGACCTAAAATCCGCCTGCTGGTAAATTCATCACTGTATTTATAAATAACACTGCTTCTGGCCAGCGTGGTAAATCGATATGAAGCAATGAAACAGAAAACGGATTTTAAGTTAGACCTGCAACAATACAACTGTGGAAACCACATTCAATTTCGTGGAGTAGTTTTTACGTGATGCGTGTAGAAACATCGGCACGATACAATTTTATAAAAAAACATAAAATATATAAAAGTAGGTTAGATTTATCGTTTTTTTTTTGTTATCTTTTGAAATATATAATTATATTTTTAAAGATAAAAAGTAAAAAAAGAAAAGGTGTATTTCCTTTAGTTACTAAATTATATTATCTACAGAATATTTATGGATATGCATAATATTGCTAAACGCTATTTGCAAATTCAATGATTTCCTATTCTCCATATCGAATGGTTTAAACGGCATGACTACTGGAACAAATGCGTACGATAAGAAACATCAGACACACTTCCATACTGAAGTATTTACAAATAATATTTTTAAAATGAAAACTAAGAAAATATTTTAGTCCTTTCTTTCATATACCTAAATCGTGTATATATTTTATGGATTCCAGTAATGTGCGCTTAAGATTAAACTAAGCTTATGTTTTTCATAGAAATTATGAATGGTTTTTTTTTCAACCGATTTCAAAAAAGGAGGAGGAGGATGTTTTTTAATGTTTACTTCAAAACTCATTTCTTAATCGACTTTGAAAATACCCTTTTATTTGAAAGGTTAGATTTTGAGATTAGTTTTATAGAATATTTTTCTAAATCAGTAAAGTAGTTTCGTTTTTCAAGCAAAACAAATTGGATTAGTTCCTCATATAAGCAAACAAAGATGCATATTTTGTTTTTGAAGTCGGTTTTTTAAGATTAAATTATCAATATATTAGTGTGCACATGATTTTTCCACGTGTATAAAAACGCTACACACAAGAGAATTTTTAGAAATACATCATCCTGAATTTCTTTTGATATATCTAGCACTGGAATTAGGCGATTTCTCTCTCTAGCGTCGCGTGAAATAAGCTCTAGATCTAAATCATGGATTCGAGGAAATGTGTATGTTGTATACCTGTGTGTAGTCGTTTTTTAACCGACTTCCGTACGTGTGTGTTTTTATTCGTTTTTAACCTTTAAAAAAAGAGACAGATACCAAATTATTTGAAAGAGTAAGCTTTGCCATCAGTCTCCAGGAATTTACATGAAAATAGGATCAGTACTATGTTACAGTTAAAATGTCATCTAAGTAAACGAGATTGACTTTTTATTTTGACGACAAATATAAGCATTGTTGTTTAACAAACGTTATATGAAAAGCGGCATTGTGGTAAAATTAATAATTTTATATATGGACGCTGACAAGCAATACTATGTCAAGCCACACGGACTTCATTTTGATAAAATTGCGTTTAAATATATCAAACCTGTTCTTAAAAATTTATTTGAAGACGTATATATCCATCGAATCTTTTCTATTTTAATAAAAGGTATAATTAATTAAATGCAGATTGGAATAATAAAAACTATTATCAAATAATAAGTTTTTCAAATATATGAGATTATTGCATATCGCAAAAAATGTAATCCACTGCAATATTCTAAACATTAAATTAAAAACACTTTTTTTCATAGTTATTTAGTTTAAATTATTTTATTGAATAAGCTTAAACATGTAACGCATTATTAGAATACATCAATATTTCCGAATTTTACATTTTGTGGGTTGACTTATTATTGCTTATCAGCATACATAAACACACAGTAACTTAAAACAAAGCCACGTGCACTTAATCGCTTGAAATAAACGAATTAAAACGAACTTTGTGAGGCGACCTATTTCTGTGTAAATTTAACTATTTAAAAACATATTTTTGTAATAACCTTCGTTTAATAAATAGTATAAGTTTTGCGTCATTGTTTCAATCACATAACTTCTAATACTTTACACAATGTCGGGTTTGAATTTTAAAACAGACATAATTGATATTCCAAAAATAGTTAGATTCTCAGTAGTACCATTGTTAATAAATTAATTTATTTATAGTATTTAAGTGCTGTGTCGTATAGTATGTTATTATTTGCAATGTTGCATGTTTGTGTTTGCACCTGCGTTAATTGATTCAACTAGTAGGTATATATGGATGCTGATAAGCAATAATGTGTCAACCCTCAAAAAGTCAAATTCTCAGATATTCATCCATTTTGATACTCCGTTACCTATTTTACATTATTCAAAAAAAATTAAGGTCATCTAAACTAAATAAGTACGGAAAAAAGTTACTTTATTTAATGTATCGAATTTCAAGTGCATTCCATATTTCGCAATTTATATAATAATCTCAGATACTTGAAAAACTGAATATTAGATAACACATTAAATATATCAATCTGCTCTTAGTTCATTATACTTTTTATCAAAATAGAAAACAAAATATGGATATATACGTCTTCAAATAAATTGATTAAGAAAACGTTTGACATCTTTAAACGCCATTTTCTCAAAATGGAGTTTGTGTGGCTTGACACAGTATTGCTTATCAGCGTCCATATAAGAAGTATGGGCACAAGTAGCGTAACCTGATATAACTAGGAAATTCGAGCCATCAAGCATAAAGACTAGTATCAATACACAATCTTAGCTATTTTTATTAAAAAGTTAAATTCGGAGTTATTGGTGTATTTTGAGACTGCGTTACCTATTTAACATTGTTAAAAAAATTTAAATCATATAAACTGAATAAGTATGAAAAAAAGTTTCTTACTTCAATGTTTGAAATTTCAAGTGCGTTCCATATTTTGCAATTTATAAAATAATCTCAAATATTTGAAAAACGTTTTATTAAATAATTCATTAAGTATATCAATCTGCTTTTAAATCATTATACCTTTTATCAAAATCGAAAAGTAAAGATGGATATATACTCCCTCAAACACATTTATAAAGAATTCAATTCTATGGTTTATGGCTTTTAGTTGTGCCAATTAGACACATGTTATTTCGCCAATGTCACGTGGAATGGAGAAAACACGATGGAGATTGATCGGTGGGGTCGAGAATCCAACCTTGACTAAATTTTGAAAACACCCTAAAATAGTGTGAATTTCATTGTTAGTCCTAAAACAACACAAAAAAGAGTTATAAATATAATAAATATATAGTATAAAAATACAACTAATAATAATGGGACAGTCACATGTTTTATTTACAACTTAATTTTATTACATTTAATATATTTACACAAAAACGAACACAGTGGACTAAACACAAACATCAATAAACATTCAACATTTATAGGACGGGGGATTTTAGGAGGGAGAACGTCATAGAGGGGATGAAGAAGTCTGGGACAGTTAAACAGGATATGGGATGGGGAACCTTCGTCTAAACCGCATTCGCACAGTGAGTGGTCACGAACTCTAATTTTAGCCAGGTGACTGGGAGTACATGTATGGCCAAGACGTAGACGACAAATAGTGGAAGTGACCCAGCGGTCAGCACGTCTAAAAAGAAAGAACCAAGGGCGTCTTGGAATGTCAGGTTGCAAAGTAGCATAATATTTACCCTTAACCGATTTTGATGAAATCCAAAAAGATGTCCAAGATTTGGACAAACGAGTATTCGCAACAGCACAGAGATCTTGTGAAGAATTTTTGAAGTGCTCTAAAGAACCAAGCTGAATGGCGGATTTGGCACACGAATCAGCAGTTTCGTTGCCAGGGATTCCGGAATGGCTGGGAATCCAAACTAGCGAGACCTGCAGTCCCTTTTGATGACACAAGAACAAGGCCTCTCTGATCTTTAAGATAACGAAAAACCTCTTTCTACTACGAAATGGGTTTTCCTTGATGGCTAAAAGGCAGCTTAAGGAGTCAGTCAGGATAACAGTCTGTCTTAAGTCATGGGAGTGGGCATATAAAATGGCTTCCAATAAGGCGATCGCCTCACCAGTGAATACTGATGATTCAGGTGGGCATTTAAATTGTAAAATAATTTTGAATTTAGGAATCCAGCAGGCTGCACCAACACAGCCTTCTGGAGATAGTTTAGACGCATCGGTATAAATGAGAAGATGATCTGACCAATTTTCATGAAGTATGCTATTAAAAAGAGACACAGTATCAGGTGAGTCTTTAACGAATCCAAGATTCGTTACAACAGGAGGTTGATGGACAAGGGCCTTATAGGGGATGGAAAAAAGAGGATTTAAAGGTAGTTGAATAAGAGGATTGGGAAGTTTAGTAAAATAAAGGAAACTATTTAAAAGACAGGATGAGGGTTTGCTAGGATTAACAATTTGGGACAATTCATTTAAACGATTCCAAAGAGGATGGGATGACAGCTGTAACATCTTGCTGACGAAACGGTCACACAGATACTGTCTCCTTATTTGCAAGGGAGCATCAACGCATTCAACCTGTAGAGCATTCGTAGGTGTAGATTTCATAGCACCCAGAATGATTCTAAGGCATTTAAATTGAATTTTATTCAGCTTATCAGATGCTGATTTATTTATTGGTTCCAAAACAAATAAGCCATAGTCCATATGGCTACGAACTATGGCATTATATAGGAGTTTAAGTGAATATGGGTGAGCTCCCCACCAAACGCCTGACACCGCACGAAGGACATTAATGCCCCTCTCACATTTTTTAATAACATGCTCTGTATGAGAAACTCCGTTCAGTCGGTTATCGAGTATGAGTCCTAAAAATTTAGCCTTATCTACAAAGTTAATACGTTGATCCCCATAAAACAAATCGAAGATAGGAACTATTCTTTTTCTAGAGAATGCAACTGCCTGACTTTTGGCTATCGATAGAGATAGGCCATGATCAGACAGCCACTGGCCAAGATAATGCAAAGCAGAGTTGAGACGAAATGTAATATCTTCTACTGACTTTGATCGATAATAAATTGCAATATCATCAGCATACTGTAAAATGTTGCAAAAATTGTTAACAGATAATTCGAGATCGTGAGTGTAAATGCTGTAAAGCAGAGGACTAAGGACAGAGCCCTGGGGGAGACCTTTCCAGACAAGTCTGGGGGGAAGAGATATGGTTTGATGTTTTACCACTATAGATCTGCAAAAAAGCAGATTACATATGAAATGAATCATCCTCGGAGGCATACTCAGCTGGTGCAATTTTTGCCTGAGTAGTGGGAGAAGAACATTGTCATATGCAGAAGCTACATCCAGGAAAACACCCACAAGGTACTCTCCTTTTATAAAGGCTATTCGAATATCTGTTGAAATAATGCTGAGACTATCGATGGTGCTCAATCCCTTTCGAAAGCCAAATTGAGAGGGTGAGATTATATTCCTGCTTTCCATTATCCACTCCAGACGGTTCTTTAACAAATGTTCAGTTATTTTTGCTAAAGTGGATGACAATGCTATGGGTCTGTAAGAGTTAGAATCTGAAGGATTCTTGCCAGGTTTCAAAATAGGTATTATTAATTGTGATTTCCAAGAATCTGGAATAACACCTGTCATGTAAAATTGATTAATTATATTTAAAAAGACTTTTTGAGAATTTTCATTTAAGTGTGTGACAAAAGAATAAGGAACACCATCTTCTCCTGGAGAAGAATCTGTGAGACCGGACAGAGCACATTGAAGCTCAGAAAATGAAAATGGGGCATCCATTTCATCTGAAATGGGTGCAGGAAAGGAAGAAAGAAAGTTATCCTGACAAGGTACGAAGGGGGGCGCAAGTTTGTCAGCAAAATTGTTGAGCCATTCTGATGGATTATTGGAGGTAGGATTGTCAGAATTCAGGGAACGACGAAATTTTTTAAGTTTTAACCAAACTAAGTAAGAAGGAGAACGAGGGGAAAGGGATTGACAAAAATCAACCCAACCAAGTTTTTTCTTTTTAGAAACTAGTCTCTTTAATTTAGCGTCTAACCGTTGGTAACTTTGAAAATTCAAAGGAGACATAGACAGAGAATATGAATGCTCTGCCTCCGTTCTTTGTGTAGCTAAGCGGGTGCATTCCTCATCCCACCAGGGGGTGGAAAGCACCAACTTTTTAGGAAAATGTTTTTTAGGGAAGTTAAGATCTGCAGCACTTAAAAGAGCCTTAAGGAATGTTTCATAGTAAAAACTGATATTTTCATCGCCTCCAGGCTCAGAAAGAGAGTTCAATATGTCATCAACAGAACTAGCATAGTCTAACCATTTTGCATTTTTAAGGGAATATTTAAGGAGGGGATTTGGGGTAATAGAAGGAATGGCATTTTGGTTAAAGGAAAGAAGAATAGGGAAATGATCACTGCCAAAAGTGGAAGGCAGGACATTCCAGGAAAGTTTAGAGGCAAGAGAAGGAGAAGATAAGGATAAATCTACTGCAGTCTTAGGGTTCTGCGAAGGGTAGACTCGACGTGTCGGCGAACCATCATTAAGGATGCAAAGATTGACATCATCAACAATATCCACCAACAAGTGAGCAAACCCATCACTATAATGACAGCCCCATGCAGTATGATGGGCGTTAAAGTCACCCATCACAAGGATAGGATGAGGAAGTAAAGATAGGATAGAGTGAAGTTCAGGGATAAAAGTAGAGGATGGATGGGGAATATACAGAGAAAGAAAGGAAATGTTAAGGGATTTAACAGCAACAGCACTAAAATGCTGGCTGGGGGGGAGAGGAATTTGAGAGAAAGGAATGGAATGACGGATAAAAAGGGCACTACCTGCATACCCATCACTTCTGTCATCCCTCAAACAGGAAAAACCGGGAACCCGAAACCGAGAACCAGGAATTAACCATGTTTCAGAGATGGCAATAATGGAGGGACTATACAGGTTGATAAGGGAGAGTAATTCATGTTTTTTAGGACGGATGCTTTTACAGTTCCACTGAAGGAATCTGGTTGGAGCCATTTTTAAGGACGAGAAGCAATTGGGACAGGTTATCGGCAACGTTGGACGGTAAAGGAACATCGCTACATGCTGTAACAATGTTGAGGATCATTTGTGAAAGGAGTTCTAGAAGGTTTGTAGTATGGTTGGTAGGAATAGGATCCACATTGCTGTTCAGGGCACAACCATTGGGAGTGGAAGAGGGGCAGTTACCCACTATGGCTTGGTGGGCTTGTTCATCAAACCCTTTACCAAGGGGGGCTCTGGGACGGACGGATCTAACTACAGTTTGACGGTAGGATTGGGTGGATTTATTTGGAGAGGGAATGGTTTTAGAAGGACTGGAGTTAACATAAATGGGTGGGGAAAACATCTCTTTAGCAATCTCTGCATAGGATCTTCGGACTGGTGGGAATCTTGCAGATGCTTCAATATAAGAGACATTATCGGATGCCATGACCAACTTGATTGAGTGCTGTCGCGAATATTCAGGGCAATCTTTATCAGAGGCAAAATGTTTGCCGGAGCAATACAGACATGTGGCATTTTCCTTGATGACATTACATGTCTCACCAGTATGCTGTTGGGAGCATTTAAAACATCTTGGTTTCGATCTGCATTGAGTTTTTATATGACCATAGCGGCAACAGCTTAGACACATAATAGTAGGTAAATTGTAGGTCTCTACAGGAAGGGAAGTGTGATAGGAGTAAACTTTAGGAGGCAGAATTTGCCCCCTAAAAGTTACAACAATGGATTGGGTAGGAACCCAAGTGACGACTCCCTCATTAGAAACTTTGCGATTCAAACGTCTCGCTTTCAAAACTTCACCACATCCAGAAGGAATTTCTAACGAGTCGACGAATTCCTCCATCGACCATTCCACAGGAACTCCTTTAACTAAACCCATTCTTGTAACATTGTAAGTTGGGATAATAACTTTATATTTACATAGGCCTAAAATGGGATTATCTAAGAAGTCATTTGCTGCTTGCCACGATGAGAACTCAACAGATATTTTGTTTCGGCCTATGTTCTTCACTCCATCATTTATAATTGAGCTGATTTTATGCTTGTGTAAAAATTGCCCAAATGTAATAGCCCGCACAGTAGTTCCTGCAGATGGGTCTGCGACTTCCCGTGATACATGGACGATGAAGGGACCTTTGTCGTCACTAGAGTACTTTTTAGGACCTTCTGAGAAACAGGGATGAACATATATTGACTGGATCGATGGAGTTGCGGTAGATGGGTGGACTATGGTTTTCTTCGCTGACGAATCAATCACAGCACTTTCGTTAGGACGTTTACGTGATTCAGGCAGAGAATTAGAGGGGGACGGGTCACACACAACAGATGAGCCTCCAGGATCGGGAGGTTCGGGAGGCCGATCGACATCCATTTTAACTTAAAAACTAGTATCTAAATATATTATCTAAAATAGAACAAAAACTACAATTGACACACTTACCGCAACCAATACTGTTAGTAAATACGATAAACAATAAAAACAAACTATTTTCACAGTGAATACACAAAAAAAAACGAAAAAGAAACGGCTAAATCTCTCTAACACGTGTGTCAACCAGAGCCAACGCAAGCGAAAAAAAAACCATTTATAAAGAATAGGTTTGACATCTTTAGACGCCATTTTCTCAAAATGAAGTTCGTGTGGCTTGACACGGTATTTCTTATCAGCGTCCATATAATATCTTATGCCCATTAATGAACAAACACTTTACTTCAAGATAAAATGTAAATCTAAAATTTAATAAAAGAAAAACATACAAACAATTTAAGCTCACTTCAAAAGAGCGTAAATTTTAAAAAGATATTTCAATGCTAATTTTACGACCTCGGCGTTAAAATGGCCGTCGTAAACAAACTTGTAAGTGTCACAAGCATATAGGTACTATGCTGTTTAGTGTTATTATATTATAAGAAACAACAGAAACTTAAAGGGTAGTAGATAAACGTACAGTAACTTTTAATATTCTTTGTAAATTCATTAGACTTGTAAATTAATTTGACTTGCTTAGTATTAAAGTGACTGAATTCAAAATTTGCGTAAAACTTAGTTAAACTTAAATGAAAATTTAGTTTCATTTAATTCTGTGTTCAAAATGTATGAATAAAAAAAAATCTATCAACATTTTGTGAAATTAAAGTCTAAATAAACAGTTTAATTCTCAAGTAAAATGTTTTTTTTTTTTGTGTAAATGTTTTGTGTTTAAAAATGTGAATTTTTGAATTCCATTACATTGATATTAAACATGTGATATTATTTCTAATCTAATTTTAAGAGAAAATTATTGTTTTTTCTTTCGCTTAACAATTTATTTGCAAAATTGTACGGACATTGTTGACTGAAAGGAAATTTCTTTGTATTTTTGTGTTAATTTAGTTTAAGCTCAGTATTAAAAAAAATTAAAGCCAAAAAGGCAGGAAGCTTATTGATATTAATTAATGTATAGCGTTGTAATTATTGATTAGCCTGCATTGCTGCATTCGTTATTTAAATATTACAAATATATGTTCTATATTTATATTATTTCAAGCGTCATAATCTGAAATCTGAATATATAACTCGATTCCGAATTAAACAATATTCTGTGTAAAATCAAATTGAATATTAAAATTAAAAAATTATATATAATTTCCTTGAAAATTGTAATAGAACTTTCAGTACAGTCTCTTTTACTTTCGTCTATCGTTTTGTCCAGCAACACCAAAGTGGTCATTAATTGTATTTTTTTAGCATAAAAAAACGATTCCGCGTATAAACTTTGACTTTCCCCTCAACACCCACTGAATTATTTATCGAGTAAACCTCTTAAGTTTTGTGCGGAAAAGGCGACTGTAGGATTTAAATACACGTTTACGCAGTATCTTTAAAGGGCTTAACATAAATTAATTGCTTTCTCGGTAATGTATTACCATCGCTTTGTTTTCAACTGACTTTGAAAAGGAGGAGGTTCTCAATTCGTAGTGTTTTTAGTAACCTTTAAAGTACACAGAACTTCGTCATTACTCAACCGATTTTGAAAATTATTTTTATTTGAAACGGTATACTTTAGGATTGGTTCCAGGGATTTTTTATCAAAATCGGTTTATTTGTTTGGTTTTAGTATCGAAGTAACTGCTATAAGTCTGTCGTCCAATTAAAATGCGTGCTTTTGAAGTCGATTACATAAAAAAAAGTTTTAATTATATCAAGAGTTAAAAACCAATCCTCTCAAAAATGTTTTTAAATTCTATATTATCGTAGGTATATCGTTTTAGTCTTGCCTTTTGTAACCAATTAGCATAAAATTGAATAAAGTCTTTTTGCGACATTAACTTTAATGCGATTATTATGCAGGTCATTTCAAAATGACCGCTCCTCCTTCTCAATCTGAAATCATTATTTAACAAATAAATATTTCAACTTTATAGACATAGTAAATAATAACTTTGTATTATTAAACGAATGCGATTACGTGTGTATGTACTCTGCTTTTGCTTGCATTAATAATATGGGGTCAAGACGTTAATTATTTACATCTCATTAAATTACATAATATAATTTTATCGTGTCGTAACCGTATCGTTATCGTCGCTCATAAAAAAGCCATAACGCGGTCTCATGTTAAGTCTACTCTTAATACCGTAAACAGAAAATGTTAATACAATTATTTCAAAACACTAAAATTATTGCAGACCACAAACTGGTATACATTTCTAATCTATCCCAAAATGGTATGAATTAGAAACGAGCTTTTTCTTTCAATAACTAACACAAACTATATTCGCGTGTGTTGTATAGTGAAATTGCAATAACCTCGTCGTCCAGAAAATACTAAAATCATATCTTTATCACTCTAGTAGTACCCCATGGTTTCACTCGCGTTAATTTGAGTAAAAATATATTTATACAATGATTATCTTCCCTATTTAAACGGATATTGTTAATTTCATTGGTTTAAATTTTGTGGTCGCGTAACCTTTTTTTTATTTATTAAACAGACACTTCAATTTTATTTATTTGTATTGATACTTACGTCTGTACGCTTAGGTCTTTAAAACAACGTAACAGAATTGTCCTCGGGACTTCTTTAAGTATTTTTCGCTTTTCTTAATAATTTTGGATTGTATTACACAAGCCCGGCTAAAAATTTCACTTTTTGTATTTGACTTAAGTCCCCGACACTATATTGTAAACAAATGACACCACTTTTTACACGTAAAAAAATGCAAGCGTTTTAAAAACAACCTTATTTTAATCAATTGTTAATAAACATAGGTCTTTGTATGAAGTGGATGGAAGGTCTTATACAATGTGACATTAGTTAAGACTAACAAGGCTCGAAACAAATTCGTTCCAATAAATTTTGACGTCAACTAACAGACTTACATAAGCGTCTGTTTTCAAAACGAGATTAACTATAAACTGTCAGCAACCATTTTTTATTTATTTTAAATGTCGATAAACTGGTTTTTTGTATATAAAACGATTCGTATAAAAATAAATACTTTAGGTAAGAAATACTGAGTGATTGTGGTCTGTATAGATTCTATAAAAAATTATTTTACAACAAATAAATATTATATTTTAAAATTTTATTATTAGTACTAGCTGGTGCTCGCGACTTCTATGTCTGCGATGTCTGTGATGTACGTCATAGTAGCTTTATGCATGCAAAGTCTCAACCCGATCAGTTTAAAATAGACAATGTTTCATGCAAAATATCATTATTTTATATCATTGGGAGTAGAATTAATCAAAATCTTTTCTTAGCGGATGCCTACGTCATAAGATCTACCTGTATGCCAAAATTTCAACCCGATCCGTCCAGTGGTTTTGTCTGTGCTTTGATAGATCACTATGTCAGCCTTTGAATTATATATATATGTAGATTATTAGTATTATGTACCTATAAATATTAATATTATTTTTTCTTTATTTTTTGAAAATAAATATTATTAAACGAGTATTCCGATTTTTTAAAGTAATTATAACAATTAAATGAATTTACCACCGGTTTGGAAAGTAGATTCTATTGAGAAGAACCGGCGAGAAACTCGATAGTTACTCTTAAAAAGTTTTACAAAGGGTAAAAACATTTATGAGTTACAAATATGTGAATATATAATAGTGAATCCAGCTTATACTAAATCCAAGCTTCTTTATCATCTATGTAATCTTGAACAGCAGATATGCTTTAGCTATTAAGACTTTTTAATATGTACTTCAAATTTATTATTTGTAAACTGCAACACTTTCTGGGAGATTTTATTATAAAAACGAATACTTTGTCCCAAGAAGATAACATTGAATAAATCCATCTGCTCCATTAATCCATTTTGAGATTAGCGTTGACACAAAAACAGCCCACAACCTTTATGACCATATACATAAAACATGGAATCTCTCTTTTATTACCACGTATACATAGATATCTAACGTAACACCGAGCCGTAACTTTTCACCGTAAATATGTACAAACGAATCAATCAGCCACATATACCAAATGAGTTATGTAGCGACTCCATCCAATTTGCATGATTACGAAACATCTCATGAATATTGAATCGAGCCATCTCCCGAATTCATATTACAGCTTCATCAAAACTTTTCTAGCGTTGTCGTTGTCGCATTAATTTCTAGACTTGATAAAAACTATATACATTTCCCTTTTGTTGAAATTTTTCTTTCGCGCTTTTGTGAGGATGACGAAGGCAGTACCACATAATTGTGTTTCAGCAAAGAACACGAAATTGGCTTTCGCTCATAACTTTTTTATATGTCTCTAACTAGTTTATGGTTGAGGTCGTGTATTTTATTTAAGGAAGTTTAGAAGTTAAGTATTAAAAGTATGTCTTTCTTACAATTTAATTAAAGTATCAACATTTTTGACTTCATTAAGTAACTTTCTAAAATTTGGCCACAGTAAAATTTATAGCTAAAAACGCCCGTTAAATTAATTGATTACTTTATGGTTAGTTAAAAACTTGTACCATAGATAAAAACCTGTCAAACGTGAGAAAAGCTGATAGCTATAAAATGTTCTATGGGAAATGGTTCTATAAAAAAGGTAATGAATATAGTTATGGTCTCTTGATGTTTTAAATTATAACAAGAAATAAAGTTTAAAGATTAGAGATAAAAAAATTTACTACAGCTTTCCAAGAACAAATAATGACTGCTTCTCATTTCGCCTTTAACGGTCTTGTCTGGGGAAAACTATAGAAAAGGATGGTATAGTTTTAAGTTTTATTTCATTTTGTCTAGCGGCTTAAGATTTCTGTAGAAATTAAAAATAAATTGAAAACAAGACTTAAGTAATGTAAAGCATTAAAATTCAAATGTTCGGTTAAAGTGTTATATTATAAGTATGATTGATAAAAGAAGTTCTAAAATCGAATAAAATACTACTTGTTTCTGAGATCGATCGATTTCCCGGTAATTCCTGTTCCTGTGGAAATTCCGCACTTCCGCAGCTAAGAGGAATTTAATGACCTCATTCGTATGATTCATATGCTAAAATCCGTCAAAGGATTACACTAATAACTGCGCATAAAATAAGAATTACTAACCTCGAAAAACGTAACCTTACTTAGGAATAGGCTAAATAATAGTATAGGAAAGTATGATTATTTGGTTAAAAAAAAATCGCGGAATAATTAATTAATTAATTTTATATATGTACATACAAAAAAAAAAAATAATTTTTTCACAGTGTTAATCAAATGTAAATATATTTCTATTAAACCTTTTTTTGTATGTATATAAATAAAATGGTATAAAGATAGGTTGAAGAAAATAAATTTTGAATGAGTACTAATTCTGCAAAGAAGAAGTTTCGGTTACCAACTTGTTATTATTAATTTTATCAATATGAATTTCATAGACTATATTTAACGTCACAACTATTCTATAATTATGAAGGTCACCTCCAAAGCCCTTCCCACTTCTCCTTCGTAATTATTTTTATTAATCAGCTTTAATAATGTTTATAAAATTTGAATGAAATGCAATTGTCATTTTATGAATAGAACTTATGATACATGTTATAATAGCCGAGCTAAGATTATTTTTAAATAATAAACATTTTTGAAATGTTATTGAAAAAACGTCTTTAAGAAAGTTTAATAATTTAACAAAATATTATTATTACAGATTTTAAAAATGAGTTCTGAATTCATTATTATTATTATTTTTATTAATTAAGTAGTAAATGCTAGTTAATTTTCATTTCGCAAAAAAAAGTGTTCATATTAAAAATATTTCCCACGTATTCATTTTAAATACAAAAATATTCAAATCAATATACACGATTTCAGGAAATAAATTATGAACGCAATGAAATATACACTTTCAAATTTATTTCAAAACGAAATACCTACAAATGTTTTAAAACACGATCGATAATTTTCAAAAGAAGAGACGAGAGGTTGCAAGCTTGTAATACGCAAGGCCGGTCACTGTAAAGAGCGGTTAACAGCTCTACAAATTCTTTTGTTCCCTAAAACAGCCTGAAAGCCTTTGTGGTTAAGCATTTCCGCGAAATTCTACCCACTCTGACACTGAGACTTAGGATTCGTAAGAGCTGTATATAACTTATATATTATATACTAGCTGTGCCTCGCAATTTCACCTGCGTGAATATGAGGGATAATTATATTTATTGTTCATAGTGAATCGTTCATTAGTTTCAATTATGTTTTCGCGTATTTTCTTTTATTTGTTAATTCAAATAAATACAAAAAAAATAAAAAAAGTAACCCATATTACTTTTTATAACGTTAGCTATCTGTCAGAGATTAGCTGGAACAAACAGATAGATAGACAAAAATTTTAAAATTGTGTTTTTGATGTACCGTATACATTTTCTTATGCATTTAGTTAAAATCTGTTAATTTGATATGACAAACAAACACTTCAATTTGATTTATTTATTTGTATAGATAATGCAATGTAAAATTTGTATACAATTATAGTCTATTTTTTTTTCCATGTCTTATTTAACAGATAAATAAGGCGTACTTCAAACTACACATAAGAGATAGAGATTAGAAATTATCTATCGAATGATTGAACCGAATCATTTATTGTAATGAAAAAGTATTATGAAAAATAAAGGTCGAAACTTCGTGATTTTCGGTCCGAGTACGGTTACCAAATAGGACAAGTAAAAAAATAGACTAAAGTTGTTCTGTTATTCTTCTCATTTTTTATTTATTACTTTATTAAACGTACTAGAAATGTTTTAGATACACAAGTAAGTCCCAGAAAAACCAAATTAAATTTAAAGTAACCTCATTACTGACAACGGAACTCTAAAATCAAAGTTTTCTGTTTGAAACGAGTTAATATGTTTACTAATATTATTAAGATGAGGTAAAATATGTTTGTAAGTTTTTATGTAATCATCTCACAAAGTACTGAACTGATACGAAAAACACTTTTTCTGTTGGATATTTCATTAACTGAGGAAGGTTATGGGCTTTATTACATATCACGACTCAGAGCAATTTTTTTAGAAGAAATAATACTACTACCGAATAAAATATAGAATACAAGCTGCTCCTTGCTGTTTCACTCGCGTTTATGGTTACTGCTTCGCTTTTACGAATCATAGCGTGGTGAGCTTATAATCTTCCTCAAAAAAAGGCAGTTTCAGAGATTACCTCTGACGTACAAACTTACAAACAATTTTCACATTTTTTAAATATTATTATCGATAAAATATATAATATATTGTATTAAAATAATAAATAAATGTAAATATTTATCATATATTTTATAAAAATAAATGAACCGAGTTATAATTCTTCATGGAAATCGTTACTTCAGTCTATCGTTAGAAATTGTTTACACGAATGAATGAAAAAAGTTTCAGAAGCCGTTTAAAAGTTCGTCACGTCCTGAGAGAGTTGGAGAACACTTTTTTTTTCGTTCAATATACTCGTAATTATACTTTTTTTTACAATTTGTTTTTTGCGCCTGTTTAATTTAACTTGTTTTTAATTTACGTAAATTTATATTATTTAAAGAAATAGGTTACAATATAATATTTTCAGACACGTTGGCGCATTGGTCAGTGCTACTGGCTGAAGCTGTATTACTGTATACTGTATTGGCCATATGGATGTTTGTCGTGGTCTTGGTGTTTGTGTTATTGTTGTGTGTGTTGTTGTGTGTGTGACGCGTTTATTTAATATTTATTTTCAGCCGATTTCAAAAAGGAGGAGGGTTCTCGACTGGTAGTGTATATTTTTGTTTTATTAATATTTTGTTACTTCAGACCTACGTATTTAAATAACCGATTTTGAAAATATTTTCTTTTTTTGTGAAGAAAGAAATTTTTTTAGACTTTTTTCCTTCTTCTTTGTTTGTTTTAGTATATATTTGTTTTTTGGCATACAATAAAGCATATTTTTATGGTATTGTAAATTTTCTTTATTTAAAAGGTATAACCTTCAGATAGGTCCCTTAGAATTTTTATGAAAATGGAACCATCCATAGCTTGATTTTATAATCGTAATAACTGGTATGTATCTGGTCATTTGTGCGTCGTGCGAAAATAAATTGGTGAATTTCAGCATGGTGATCACTTAAAAGAATTCTAACCCTCTATCACCAATGGAAAGTTACATGATAGATAATATTTGTGTAGTCATTTTTAGGCAGTTGTGATTTAATGTTTTATGTGCATACCCGCCTGCGACTTCATCCGCGTAAAATTCGGCCAAACCGCGCTCCCGTTTCATCACATTCCCACTGGGGCCGTGATTAAAAGTACCCTATGTCCTTTCTCAGCCTTTAAATTATCTGTGTACCCAATTTCATTTCAATCAGTTCGATAATTTAGACGTAATTACGTAACAAACTGACAGAGTTACTTTCGCATATATAATATCAGTAAAGATATTTGTCTTGTAAAATAAATACTTAATAGGTATCTATGATTACTTTGATTTATTAAAATTTTAATATATCATACGATCATTAATCATAGCCAAGCAAAGTTGGATGTGTTGCTTATATAAAGGATCCATTAATCAAGTAAATATACAGTAAAATGATTCGACTGGAATATTCGTTGGAAGTTAGCTTTATAGGGACGAGGCAGCTCCCGTCGTGTTACTGTCATTGTTTGAACTTAAGATGAAAATTTAATAAAGTTTATACTTTAGAGAACATATTTGATCAAATATTTTTGAACTGTTTGAACTTGTCGATTTCATTGTTATTTTCATTTCGTAGATAATGTAGAGCACACACACACAACAAGAAACACATACGCAGTGTGTGTGTTGCGTGCGCGTACACATGTCTTCGTGTTAAAACATTTTTTATAGTTTTTTGAGTATTCATTACATTTTTTTTTTTGACAAAAATTCTATAGACACGTGTGTATGTTTACAGACGTTGTTCTACACAAAAGTAGCGCTACCCATCAGCGTGCCATTGTAAATATAAACAATATAGAGACCTAATCAAACACACAAAAATTCCACTAAAAACAGTCCAAACGTTTCGGAGAAGTTCAGTGACACGTAAAGAATACAATTAATAATATACGTATTATATTAAATATCGTTATAGATAAGTATGAATTAGGTATATAATTATTTATAACCTTCAACTAACTATTTATGATAGTGATACCAATTGTTTTTAATATCGCTATTATCACCTTAAATATGAGGAAAAATATTTTATGAATTCTAATCTTATTTTTATTTAAAGTAGATAGTTTTAAATAATTTATTATGTTTAAAGTTTTCGTTTGTTATAAGTAATTTATCTTCCTTAGACCTTCTTCATAATGCTTCTTTCTCACCTTGTGTAGGCGATCTTTATATTTGAGTTATTAATGTATGTGTTATTAAAACCATAGATATCTATCTAAGGCGAGCTAGATAAGATAAATAAGATAAGTCTTGCTCTTAGACTTTCATAATAAATTTACATAACGTCAGTGAAGTTATAACAGTGCGTAAGTCATAATTAGAAGTTTCAAAGGAGAGCGGAAAAACTGCATAATTTTTCATAGCCATCATTTCGAATCACTAATATGTGTATATCATTTTAAATTATATATTTTTGACTTCGTTTACCTAAAATTTGACACCTATGTCACTGTTACCAGGTTAAACAGGTTTTTTTATATCAATTATATTTTAGTAAAAACTTACAAAAAAAAATAATTTTCGGTGTAGATTATCAAGTTTTAGACCAAAAAAAACAGATGTGAAATGAAACATGAAACATTACATACAACAACAAAAAATTAAAACGCTAACAAACAAAAGAGAACGCACGCAATAATTGTGCCGAAAACAAAATCTCGACGCATACCAGCCAATAGTCGATCTGATCCGTCGCTATAGATGTTTCACACAAATAGTACTCAATTTTATCTTTTAAACAAATAGTATCAATATTTAAAATATTATAATTAATTGTTTGTTAATATCTTATGCGCTGTCATACTGTTCATTGTTTAGATGGCGCGCGTGTACTAGGTAGACAGGAAATAAGTTTTAATCGGTCGTCTAGTATAACAAAATCTACATTAACGCTAGCGAAGCTGCGAGAAAAACTGGTCAAGTGCGAGTAGGACTCGCGCACCGAGGGTTCCGTACAAACTTATAGAAATCTATATAAGACTAACCCATCTACGCCATTTGTAGTCTTCATCATCAGTTCCAACATAAGTTACTATCAAAAATACCTAAATCGGTATACGCTTGCCTATAATATTTGAGGAGTTCCCTCAATTTCTCCAGGATCCCATCATCTGATCCTGACCTGAAGACAATGGAACCACCTTGGAAGTATACCTTTTCAAACAAAAGAAAAAAAATTTGAAAATCGGTACACAAATGGCGGCGTAATCGGCGAACAAACATAAAAAAAATTAAATACAAGGTCGAATTGAAAACACTCCTTTTTAGAAGTTGCTTAAATATAATCAAATATTATGTAAATATGGATCACGTCCCAAAAACTATTTTGAAACTACTTAGGAGCACTTTAATTTAAAACACAATCATGGATGCAATCCATGGAAACACAAAATTTTATTTTAAGTACTAATACACCTTATACTTTCAAAAAAGCAAAGTTATAGCGCGATTCAGGATACACTCAGCGCCATCTCATGACAATTTCAATGAACTAACTTGTTGACTTTGACATTAACAACATAATTATATTATATTTTATTCTCGTTTTATTTTTATTTATATTCTACTACACTCCAATACCCCTGTACTACGTTCGTAAAATATTTAGATTTACATTATCAATCAAAATATCGAAATATATATTAGTGTTGCCAAGACGAAAATAATTAGTCCAAATGACTTATAACCAGATGACTTATATGTGTAGATAAATAAGTAAATTAAATAACTCGATCTGTTTGAATTTAATTTTAAAATTTTCGTACTAAGTCAATACGAGTACTTAAATCAAATCGCGTGAAGCTCTTATATTGAATGTTAATTACGTAATGACGTTATAAATCGACGAGAAAACTTTTAAATGAAAAGTTTATTTTATTATTTTTAGCGCGTTCAAATAATAATTAAAATAAAAAAAAAGTATATTAATCGAGCAGAATTATATCACAGTTAATGTCATAATGTTGTAATAGATGGCATTAGCTGTACGCTACATCGCGCTATCATTTTGTTAGATACGATTGTTAGCGCTGGCAGGTGACTTAAAAAGAAAATGATGGAGAACAAATATTTAAAATGAAGACAGTTGTCAAGAATGAAAAAAAGAAGGGCATTATGTTTGGAGAGATGAGATTGTACGCAGTAAAGTTAATATTATATTGATCATGTGGGTTTTATTGGTAAACTAGTGGAGCTTTTATCTCAGAAGTGGGCAATCTGCGTCCTAATCAGGTGTAGTATAAGTATTTAAAATTTACAGAGGTGAGGTGAGTTTTGAGTATTAATTATTGAAATTATATATTTTCTTTAGTGTTATTATTTTTATGGTTTTTACCAATTTCAGTTATAAGAATGTTTTTTTTTTTTATTGATGTAATCTTATATCAAATGCACTTAAAGGGCGGATGAAAATGTTGAATGTTATAATTATTTATTATGTTTTCATTTAAATTTCTACTTTTTTTGGGTATTGTTTGAGTTATTACCTTTTAAATTTACAAAAATATTTAATAATAAATATAAACTTATGTGCCCCTATTTGATTTTTTTTAAAATTATTTTATAAAAATTAATATATTTTTTTATATAATACAGAAATAATTAATCATGGATGAAGTATCATGTGGTGTACGTTTTCTGTCATTGTCATTGGCCTCGAAGACCACATCACAGGAGAGGGCAAACTCCAGAGGAAGGACTCGTTCGAGGTCAACACGACGAAGCCGTGCGGCGTCTCGATCTTCGAGATCTTCAAAATCGTCACAAACTTCGAAAGTCAAAAGATGTCGGAAGTTTGAACACTATAATAAAAAAATATCTAAGGTATACACGTTATAAATTATTTAAGAGAAAGTTCTACTTCGTCATGTTCAGTCAGTTTCTAGAATTTTGTGTAATATGTAGATATAGCAAAACAAATAAGAAGCGGGTTCGACCTGACGATGCGCAGGCTAATTATACAACAAATAGTTCTCATGATGTTTTGCCGTTCAATAAATATGGTCCGGCTGCTGGTCAAAACTCAGTCGTAAACGTTGCTCAACGGGATGATAACGAAATCCAGACCTCGTTAAATACTTCCAGTCGACCTGAAGTTGAGTAAGGTGATGTTTCAATGCGGTCGTCGCATCGATGATTAACGAATTAGATAAAAGTAGTGATGTTATAGGTGTTGTAGCTAGGATACCTGTAGTAGCTGATAAGTTTTCTTTGACAAATTTTTTTCCCGAATTTATTTTATTTTATTTTATTTCAATGCTTTATTGTACAACACAAAAGTATTAACAAAAGGCGGGCTTAATGCTACTGCATTTTCTACCAGAATTTGATCCTAAACTAAAAAATCAAACTATAATTTTATGGCTAAGTAAAGTATTCGAAAATATATGACTGGGATGATAAACAAACTGTTCACTACGCTCTGACGAAGTATTAGTTGGTCAATCGGTTACAGAGCAGTCACATGTTGAAGTTTATAAAAATGATAAATATTTACTTTTTGATTACAAAAACTGTGAAAACGATAAACTTTTAATTTTGAGGTCTTATGGTGATATGAGTATTTTCACATATAAATTTTACGGGTCGAATATATGTAGAAAATAAACAACGAATAAATTTTAAAATTGAAATAGTTCTAGTTCATTTAAAAGAGAGTATAGGTTATTTGTGTATCAGTAATGATTTAAATCGTGTTGTTTATTTTAGTTTAAGAGAAATTGTAATACGAGTACCTTTAGTTAATTTGCCGTCAATATCTAGTTATGAAAGTCATCGTAGTTATAAAAGTCAATACTATTCGAAATAATTATCAAAATGGAAATTAGTGATTTAAATTTGAATAAAGAGTTGACTGCTAGTCAAAGGAATGTTCTAGTAAATTTAATTAATGAATATCGTGATTGTTTTGTAAAAGATTTGTCTGAATTAGGGCACACAAATGTAACTAGTATGAGTAGAGAATTAAAAGATGCGGACTCAGTAGTTTATCGACCATACAGGCTAAGATATACTGAAAGAGAAGAAGTTAGGATAATGATTAATGATTTACTAAAGTCTCAAAATATTAGTGAGTCGTCTTCTCCATACGCTGCACCTATTCTTATGGTTAAGAAGAAGTCTGGTGATAAACGAATGTGTGTAGATTATCGAGCTTTGAATAAAAAGACAATTACACAACACTATCCCTTACACCATATCGAAGATCAGATGGATCGTTTAGGTGGTAATGTATTATAGGAGTCTAAGTTTAAATCTCCATTTGTTACACCCGATGAACAGTTTGAATTTTATAGAATGCCTTTTGGGTTGGTTAATGTTCGAGCGGTTTTTCAAAGAATCATTATTATATTTTTGGAATTTTCCAGATTTGATGTAGCGTTAGCTTATATGGATGACATTTTAATTCAATCTAAGTGATTCAATAAAAATATAAGTAGATTACAAATAGTTTTCGAAAAGTTAAGAAATGCAAATTTAACTTTAAAAGCGCAAAAATGTTTTTTTTTTCTTTCAAAGTCGCGTAGATTAATTGGGATTTGAGTTATCAAGGGGTGGTATACGGCCCGGTGTTCGTAAAATTGAATCAGTTAGTATGTTTCCAACGCCTCATAATGTTCATAGTGTGGGACAGTTACCTAGTTTTTATTTACCTTACCTTGTTTTTTTTTTCTTTCGCCGTTTCATTAAAAATTTTGCTCAAATTGCGCGGCCGTTAACAAATTTTCTAAAAAAAAGACATTGAGTGGGCGTGGAATTCATAACAGGAAAATGCTTTTTTGTATTTTTAAAACTGCGCTGACTTCTCGACCGGTGTTAGCCCTGTATGATCCGAGATTTGAGACTCAAATCCATACTGACGCAAGTAGGTTGGCTGTAGGAAGTGTTTTATTACAAAAGCAAATTGACGGGATTTAAAAACCCGTATCATTTTAGTAGACAAACATCACACGAGGAATCGCACTTTTTAGCTTATGAATTAGAGGCTTTAGCAGTTATTGCATCTTTGGTAAAGTTTAGACCATATATTTTAGGATTACGGTTGATGTATTGTTACAGATTGTGCTCTCTCTCTGCGTGCTACGTTTCTAAAAAAAAGATATAGTACCTAAGGATTGTAGATGGTACATTTTCGGTAAAAATCATGACGACATAGGGCACTTTGGTTTTGAAAAAAAAAACAATCGCTAGGATAAAATTAAATTATTGGTCCCCGCGAATGCGTAGATTTATAAAAAAGGATGTAGAGACTTGTCTAGAATGTGCATATAATAAAATCCCGGCAGGCAGGAAACAAGGTTATTTGCATCCTATACCTAAGGACCCTAAGCCATTTTATACTGTTTCCGGTTGCACGCAGAAGGCACTAATTGTATCTTTGAGTCATGCAGTCTGTTGGACTTGGGATTTTAAATTTTCAATAATAATTCAATAATAGAAAAAATTCAATAATAATAAAAAAAATTGTGTCAGAATTAGGTATTACACATATTGAAAGCGCGGTATCTACTCCGCGACCTAATGGTCAAGTAGAGAGATATAACCGAACAATATTGGCTTCTTTAGCAGCTTGAAATCATGGAAAAGATGAAAGAGTATAGGATGAAAATGTATCTGTAATATAATGGGGAATGAATAACACCTTAAATAAAGGTATAGGTAAATCCCCGTCTGTAGTGCTATTTGGGACTAATTTAATTTGTCGTACTGAAATTTTTTTTTACTTAAATAAGTTCACGATAATGTCGGCTATGATGGTTCAAGAGAACTGTTTAATAATTTAAATAAAATAAGAAAAAAAAAGTGGATGAACATGGTTGTCAATCTCAAAGCAATCAAAAAAGATGTTTTAATACAAAAAGAAAAAAAAAACCCTCAGGAATTTGGGGTAGTAGTAGATTTAGTCCGAGTAGAAAAAGTGGTGCATACTGTAGGTCAACGTAGGAAGTTATTTTTGAAGTTATCAGGTTATTATAGAGTCGAAAGAGTCTTAGGTAATGACAGATATGAAATTGTAGACACGCCTTTAAGTAGGAAAGTATCGAGTGTTTATAAAGGTATATTCTGTTGACAATTTTTTTTTTCTTGGAACTGTTTCAATAGGGTGGAGAGTGACGAATTCTCATGTGTTGAAACTGAATAAATGATCATTAAAATGTTTTTTTTTGTGTTTAGTTTAAACAAAGGGGTTTTTATTGTTATAGTCAAATACTATGACACTTATAGATTTATTAAAATGGAAGTTTTAGTTAAATTTAACGAAATGTTTATTATTTTAATTTTATTTTTTTTGGCACTTTAGTATTATTAATATTCTGGTTAATAAACAGTGTTGTCGTTAACTATTTTGTTTTATTTATTTATTTAATGAATTAGTGTTTAGCTTTACAGTATCAATCGTCAATATCTGAATGAATTGGGCTAAAGTCTCGGAGGACACGTTTGGGCGTCTGTTGAGCGCTCTGTGGTGGTGATTTCTGCGGTGCGCCCGCGAAACTTTTCTGGTTTGTTATAGTGACTTTTGCGGTGCGTCCGCTGAGCACTCTGTATTTGTCGCAGTGCAGTGACTTGTGCGGTGCGTCCGCCGAGCATTTTGTATTTGTATTGATGTAGTGACTTGTGCGGTGCGTCCGCCGAGCATTTTGTATTTGTATTGATGTAGTGACTTGTGCGGTGCGTCCGCCGAGCATTTTGTGTTTGTATTGGTGTAGTGACTTGAGCGGTGCGTCCGCCGAGCATATTGTTTTTGCACTGGTGTAGTGATTAGTGCGGTTCGTCTACCAAACACTTTGTACTTGTGCTGGAATGGTGACTTGTGTGGTGCGTCTGTCGAGCGTTTTGTATTTGTGGTTGTATGGTGACTTGTGCGGTGCGTCCGCCGAGCACTTAATCATTGTACTGATGTCATGATGTACACGTTGCTTTCGTCGTCCACATTGAGTTTTAGTACTGTTTTAGTACTGACTTCTACGGTGCTTTTCTTAAGCACGTTATACTTAGTTGTGACTTGTGGTACTTACACTGATCACTTGATAATTGTAGTTGTGGCTTGAGTAATGCGTTTAAATTATGTGTACGGGGTTTTGCTGGGCAGTGTAGCTGATTATCTATTGAATATTTTGAAATTTTGCCTTAATTGGTGTGTCTGTTTAACAATTTTCATATATGACTTAGATGGTGCCAGAGTTGGGTAGCAGTGCGGCTATGACGCAAGTGCTGCGAACACTTAAATGCTGCGTGCGGGAGCTACAGCGTGCGGATCACGATTTGATCGTCGTGATGAGCAATGTTTGGTGATAAGCAATTCATATATATTATACGTATAGTACAGTGTATGTTCAGTTGTATTATTATGTAATAATTGATATGCTCGAGTAATTTTTCGTTGCTATTATTAAAATTTGCAGAGCATCTTCAGCGCTTTTCTTTTAGTGAATTGATTCTGATAGTGATAAATAATGTATAATGACAATATCTACGTGTTAATATATTTTCTTATGATTTTGAAATAATTAATGTTTCATTTTTGTTCACGGGGACGTGAACATTTATCAGGATGGACGAATGTTAGCGCTGGCAGGTGACTTAAAAAGAAAATGATGGAGAACAAATATTTAAAATGAAGACAGTTGTCAAGAATGAAAAAAAGAAGGGCATTATGTTTGGAGAGATGAGATTGTACGCAGTAAAGTTAATATTATATTGATCATGTGGGTTTTATTGGTAAACTAGTGGAGCTTTTACGATATATAGAATGCATTGCGTTGTTTATAAAGGTTTGCTGCTTTTTAATGTTTTCTTGATACAAATTTCTTCTCAGTGTTTGTAAAATTGTTTTTTTGACCATGGTCAACTTATATGTTAATTAGTTACAAGTACATATAATTTTAATTCTAAGATTAATATATTTTCCGCTTGATCAATTTACAACTTGATACATTTACGCGTTCCTGAGAAAAAGGTTGAAAGACAGACGTACAGACTGACAGACACACGAACAGAAATTTACAGTTTTCGGATTTTTTCCTTTATGTATACTAAAGGACCTTGCTCCTGGCCAAATTTCATAATGCTTGGTCAATGGGAAGTACCCTATAGGTTTCGATTCCCTTGCGAAAACGTTAAAAACGCTATCATACTTAAAATATGTGATATAAATTACCGTATCTTTTGATTGCGTTAACTTAGAAGTTTGATTTTTTCACAGCTCTTAGTAATTACAACTCTGAGTACTTGACGTTGATAAAAATTTGTTACCTTCACGCGTTTCTGAGAAAAAGGTTGAAAGACAAACTTACAAACAGACAAACATACATACAAAAATTTACAGTTTTCAGATTTTTTCCTTTATTTGTACCATAAGATCTTACTTCTTGCCACATTTCATCGTGCTAGGTCAATGGGAAGTACCCTATAGGTTTTGATTCCCTTGCGAAAACGCTAAAATGGTCAAAATATACGACATATTTTTCATTATCTTTTGATTGCGTTGACTTAGAACTTTAATATTTTCACGGCCGCATGTCATCGTAGACTTGAGTATATGATATTAATTTCAACATGATACGTGTATGCATTTCTGAGAAAAAAGGGTTGACATCCCGACAGACAGACAGACAGACAGACAGACAGACAGACAGACAGACAGACAGACAGACAGACAGACAGACAGACAGACGGACAACAAAGTGATCCTATAAGGGTTCCGTTTTTCCTTTTAAGGTACGGAACCCTAAAAATCGGTTAATGTATAAAAGACATCAACATTTATGTATTTTAAGCGTATAAGCTGATTATATTGTTTAGCTTATATGGACGCTGATAAGCAATACTGTGTCAAGCTACACGGACTTCATTTTGAGAAAATGGCGTCTATCCATCTTTTCTTTTCTATTTTGATAAAAAGTATAATGAATTAAAAGCAGATTGATGATTGGTCCATGCATAAATGACATCAAGATTAATGTATTTGAATCGTATAAGCGGATAATATTTTTTAAGCTTTATATTCTATAGATACTAAACGAGCCTTTGATACAAAGACATCGTGAAACAATATTGTACAAAGTCACAAAAAGACCTAATAAGCAAATGTTTTTTAAATACCACTGCATGTAGAAGTGTAGTTTTGTTCTTCTAATTAACGTTACACAAGAAATATTGTTCTATTTTCTTTGCTTGGAAGAATCTAAAGGGAACAATACGTATTTCGAACAAAGGTTTTTGGATACTCTTATTGTTTAGTAGATTTATTAGTACCTAATTATGTTTTGATGAAAAAATTATATATTTTATTTTCATTTTACTGCCAGATGTGTTGAGTATTTCGATACTATATATGTTTCTGCTTATCATCAGCTCTAACATGTCAAAAGTCGAAATCAAGCATCTTTAAAGAGTAGCGAAAAAACTACAAAATCTAAATATATATAACTGAAATGTGACTGACTGACTGAATGACTGACTGTCATAGTGATCTATATAGCCCAAAATACTGGTCGGATCCGACTGAAATTTGGTATGCAGGTAGATGTTATGACGTAGGCATTCGTTAAGAAAGAATTTTTATTAGTTCTACCCCCAAGGGGATAAAATAGAGGACGAAAGTTTGTATAAAACTTCGTCAATTTTAAGCCGATCAGGCTTACACTTTGCATGCATAAAACTACGTAGGCATCAGACATGGCAGACGAAGT
Organism: Hypolimnas misippus; assembly: GCA_037950945.1. NCBI lineage: Eukaryota > Metazoa > Arthropoda > Insecta > Lepidoptera > Nymphalidae > Hypolimnas > Hypolimnas misippus. The sequence continues at coordinate 11,819,898 of JBBEEQ010000012.1, read as the reverse complement.
CGCGGGCACCAGCTAGTTTTTCATAAACACCATTTTGAATTAATAATTAATATATCAATATAAATGATATATTTTTTTACTTCGTTTACTTAAAATTACTTTTCGCTCTCGCTTAAATAATGACGCTGCGAATTTTGGCTTTCGCACTAATAGCACTTCACTGACGACATGTATGTATATTGTATAGTCTATTTTCTCATTACCTGTCGTATTTAGCAAACATACATAAGTGTTTGAGATGAAAAATCATAGCCTGAATGATTTTTTTTTTATAATGGAAAATTATAATGAAAAATAAAGTTCGACAATTCGTAATTTCGCTCCGGGTATAGTTACTTAATTAGTCAAGTAAAAATAGACGATATGTACATATATATAATTCTTTAGCACGCTCAACAGTCCATCCATTTGACAGCGTCAAAAATATGACGGGTCATTGAATACGTCTTAGTTATGGGAGTGATATATGGCATATCATTTTGTGAAATTTCGATGGAAACGAGAATTACGCGGGAAACACTAATCTTCAAAACGTAACTTAAACGCGAGTGAAACCCCAAGGGACAGTTAGTCTTTTATATTACTTGACTCTTGACTCTTAAATACAAACATAACAGACGCGTTGGCGCAACTGCAACTGACTAAAGCGCTTACGGTCGCGGGTTCGATCCCCGCTCACGGCAAACGTGTGTATTGGCCATACAGATGTTTGTCGTGGTCTGGGTGTTTGTGTTAGTGTTGTGAGTGTTTCCGGACCCCCGACACAAGGCTATGAGATCTTAATGGAGGCCGTTGAGTGTGATGCGTTATTTATAAAAAAAAAATATAGAATTTTGTCGTTAACCTGTCATGAACCTTGTATTACAATTGTGGGTTTAATCGACGATATGTATATAGGTCGTTATAATTATGCAACTTCAATGTAAAAGTCGTGGGTATAGTACTTAATACCAAGTTTGTACACACATATAAGATATGTCGCACATCCTCTAAAAATTGTTCATGTCTTTATGTGTTAAGGCGGTTTTTCAGAGAATGTGCGAAGTACACAACTAAAATAATTAAATTGACAATTTCATGAAAACCGAAGAAGTGGATGTCGCCCTATTTTGACGTCAACACAATGGATCGATGTGCAAATATTTTGATCGAATGTTCTAAGACAGTAAGGGTGAGGGTAGCTTGAAATATAACACCAAAATAAATGCATTAAAAGCAAGGGAATTATGTTTAATTGTCGATATCACAAAAGGTTATATTCTGTAGGCTAATTCCGGTTAGCTATCGCAACGCGATGCATTTTGATAGTTGCTTTCTGTTTTTTTGTACTAAAACGCTTCCTTTAACTTTTAAAATGTGGTATGTTATGATAGCGATTGTTTATCATAATTGGCTTCCTGGATGTGTTGTGTGTCTGTTGACACAAATCAGACTTTATTGTGAAAACAGCTTAAAAGTTGTTTACTAATACTTACACAAAGTTTAAAAGAAGTTTGTTACTATTTCTAATTTAATAATTTCATATTCAATTTTGTGTTTTAAGTGGCTTTATAATTTTACTTGACTGCCCTAGAAAATAATGCATTTTGAGGTTACCATTATCATCTCACAAGTGATATTCGGGCTGTGTCTTCTGTCTTCGTTTGTGTAGTCCAGGGAGCGCTTTTGAAATCTTACTACATCTTTGTATCGTGGGTCTGAGCGTATTCACATATACGGTTACATATGTGTTACGCGTTCCTGAGAAAAAGGTTGAAAGACAGACGTACAGACTGACAGACACACGAACAGAAATTTACAGTTTTCGGATTTTTTCCTTTATGTATACTAAAGGACCTTGCTCCTGGCCAAATTTCATAATGCTTGGTCAATGGGAAGTACCCTATAGGTTTCGATTCCCTTGCGAAAACGTTAAAAACGCTATCATACTTAAAATATGTGATATAAATTACCGTATCTTTTGATTGCGTTAACTTAGAAGTTTGATTTTTTCACAGCTCTTAGTAATTACAACTCTGAGTACTTGACGTTGATAAAAATTTGTTACCTTCACGCGTTTCTGAGAAAAAGGTTGAAAGACAAACTTACAAACAGACAAACATACATACAAAAATTTACAGTTTTCAGATTTTTTCCTTTATTTGTACCATAAGATCTTACTTCTTGCCACATTTCATCGTGCTAGGTCAATGGGAAGTACCCTATAGGTTTTGATTCCCTTGCGAAAACGCTAAAATGGTCAAAATATACGACATATTTTTCATTATCTTTTGATTGCGTTGACTTAGAACTTTAATATTTTCACGGCCGCATGTCATCGTAGACTTGAGTATATGATATTAATTTCAACATGATACGTGTATGCATTTCTGAGAAAAAAGGGTTGACATCCCGACAGACAGACAGACAGACAGACAGACAGACAGACAGACAGACAGACAGACAGACAGACAGACAGACAGACAGACGGACAACAAAGTGATCCTATAAGGGTTCCGTTTTTCCTTTTAAGGTACGGAACCCTAAAAATCGGTTAATGTATAAAAGACATCAACATTTATGTATTTTAAGCGTATAAGCTGATTATATTGTTTAGCTTATATGGACGCTGATAAGCAATACTGTGTCAAGCTACACGGACTTCATTTTGAGAAAATGGCGTCTATCCATCTTTTCTTTTCTATTTTGATAAAAAGTATAATGAATTAAAAGCAGATTGATGATTGGTCCATGCATAAATGACATCAAGATTAATGTATTTGAATCGTATAAGCGGATAATATTTTTTAAGCTTTATATTCTATAGATACTAAACGAGCCTTTGATACAAAGACATCGTGAAACAATATTGTACAAAGTCACAAAAAGACCTAATAAGCAAATGTTTTTTAAATACCACTGCATGTAGAAGTGTAGTTTTGTTCTTCTAATTAACGTTACACAAGAAATATTGTTCTATTTTCTTTGCTTGGAAGAATCTAAAGGGAACAATACGTATTTCGAACAAAGGTTTTTGGATACTCTTATTGTTTAGTAGATTTATTAGTACCTAATTATGTTTTGATGAAAAAATTATATATTTTATTTTCATTTTACTGCCAGATGTGTTGAGTATTTCGATACTATATATGTTTCTGCTTATCATCAGCTCTAACATGTCAAAAGTCGAAATCAAGCATCTTTAAAGAGTAGCGAAAAAACTACAAAATCTAAATATATATAACTGAAATGTGACTGACTGACTGAATGACTGACTGTCATAGTGATCTATATAGCCCAAAATACTGGTCGGATCCGACTGAAATTTGGTATGCAGGTAGATGTTATGACGTAGGCATTCGTTAAGAAAGAATTTTTATTAGTTCTACCCCCAAGGGGATAAAATAGAGGACGAAAGTTTGTATAAAACTTCGTCAATTTTAAGCCGATCAGGCTTACACTTTGCATGCATAAAACTACGTAGGCATCAGACATGGCAGACGAAGTCGCGGGCACCAGCTAGTTTTTCATAAACACCATTTTGAATTAATAATTAATATATCAATATAAATGATATATTTTTTTACTTCGTTTACTTAAAATTACTTTTCGCTCTCGCTTAAATAATGACGCTGCGAATTTTGGCTTTCGCACTAATAGCACTTCACTGACGACATGTATGTATATTGTATAGTCTATTTTCTCATTACCTGTCGTATTTAGCAAACATACATAAGTGTTTGAGATGAAAAATCATAGCCTGAATGATTTTTTTTTTATAATGGAAAATTATAATGAAAAATAAAGTTCGACAATTCGTAATTTCGCTCCGGGTATAGTTACTTAATTAGTCAAGTAAAAATAGACGATATGTACATATATATAATTCTTTAGCACGCTCAACAGTCCATCCATTTGACAGCGTCAAAAATATGACGGGTCATTGAATACGTCTTAGTTATGGGAGTGATATATGGCATATCATTTTGTGAAATTTCGATGGAAACGAGAATTACGCGGGAAACACTAATCTTCAAAACGTAACTTAAACGCGAGTGAAACCCCAAGGGACAGTTAGTCTTTTATATTACTTGACTCTTGACTCTTAAATACAAACATAACAGACGCGTTGGCGCAACTGCAACTGACTAAAGCGCTTACGGTCGCGGGTTCGATCCCCGCTCACGGCAAACGTGTGTATTGGCCATACAGATGTTTGTCGTGGTCTGGGTGTTTGTGTTAGTGTTGTGAGTGTTTCCGGACCCCCGACACAAGGCTATGAGATCTTAATGGAGGCCGTTGAGTGTGATGCGTTATTTATAAAAAAAAAATATAGAATTTTGTCGTTAACCTGTCATGAACCTTGTATTACAATTGTGGGTTTAATCGACGATATGTATATAGGTCGTTATAATTATGCAACTTCAATGTAAAAGTCGTGGGTATAGTACTTAATACCAAGTTTGTACACACATATAAGATATGTCGCACATCCTCTAAAAATTGTTCATGTCTTTATGTGTTAAGGCGGTTTTTCAGAGAATGTGCGAAGTACACAACTAAAATAATTAAATTGACAATTTCATGAAAACCGAAGAAGTGGATGTCGCCCTATTTTGACGTCAACACAATGGATCGATGTGCAAATATTTTGATCGAATGTTCTAAGACAGTAAGGGTGAGGGTAGCTTGAAATATAACACCAAAATAAATGCATTAAAAGCAAGGGAATTATGTTTAATTGTCGATATCACAAAAGGTTATATTCTGTAGGCTAATTCCGGTTAGCTATCGCAACGCGATGCATTTTGATAGTTGCTTTCTGTTTTTTTGTACTAAAACGCTTCCTTTAACTTTTAAAATGTGGTATGTTATGATAGCGATTGTTTATCATAATTGGCTTCCTGGATGTGTTGTGTGTCTGTTGACACAAATCAGACTTTATTGTGAAAACAGCTTAAAAGTTGTTTACTAATACTTACACAAAGTTTAAAAGAAGTTTGTTACTATTTCTAATTTAATAATTTCATATTCAATTTTGTGTTTTAAGTGGCTTTATAATTTTACTTGACTGCCCTAGAAAATAATGCATTTTGAGGTTACCATTATCATCTCACAAGTGATATTCGGGCTGTGTCTTCTGTCTTCGTTTGTGTAGTCCAGGGAGCGCTTTTGAAATCTTACTACATCTTTGTATCGTGGGTCTGAGCGTATTCACATATACGGTTACATATGTGTGAACGGAGTGGAACCTGTGAACGGATTGTGCCGGCACGTACAAAATGTATTCAATAATATTTTAATATCTGTGTTGACGGGTACGGTTTCTGCAGATATTAATAAATGTAAGCGTGAAATATAACAAACAGACAAACACATTTCCTATCTATTTATATATACTATAGTTGTAGTGCTAATAATTATCACAGATACCCGTTATCACCAATTGCCCCTTTATGATTATCCTGCATTTTTAGACGAAATAACGCATTTTATTCTCATCTATACTAACTATACTCATATTATAAAGAGGTAAAATGTGTTCGTAAGATTGTAAGTTTATAAGTTAATATGTAGGACGTAATCTCTGGAACTACTGATCCGATTTGAAAAAATATTTTTTAGTTAGATAGCCTGTTTATTGGGGAAGGTTATATGCTATATTACATAATACCGTAACCGCCAGGGGCGACTACATTTCAATAACGAAAATGTTACAAAATAGCCTAACTTAGGGCTAATTCTTGTAAGCTATCATCAAAACATACAACATTCTGACAGTATGAGTAATTTTTGTACTAATATAACGCTTATAACTTTCAAAATGGATCATCTTTGATAGAGATGGTGTTAAAAGATTAGCTAAACTGGTCAGATGTAGTCTATTTTCTGTACTTGTCTTTATTTGGTCACAATAACCCGAACGAAAATCACGAGTTTTTGAACAATTATATTTCACTAGCTTTTGCCCGCGACTTCGTAAGCGTTTTCATCGTATTTCGAAAAAAAGTAGCGTATTTCCTTCCTCAGGGTTCAGTGGTTTTGATGTGAAAGACAGGTTAACTATCGTAATTTAATAGGGAAATATAATATATCAATCCACAATACTTGATTTCTATGATTTTTTTATTATATAGGTAATAATGTTAACTTTTTTAAATAAGACATGAGTGAGAGTATTATAAACGTAAGAGTATACAAATATAATCAGAATTCTTCGAACTGCTAACCTATCAGAAGTTACACTTGTTATTCAACCATAAAAGATAGACATTTGCTGTTGCGGGATATTTTTTAGGAAATTTTATGTAGAATATTCCGTCATACATGATTTCTATGTAATTTTAACCATTAAGGCTGCATACGCGACGGAAGCTTAAAAATTGGAGTAACGGCTCCCGTTTTCCCAAAATTTCCCTTTAAAACTCTGCTCCTATTGATTGTAACGTGATAAAAAGTATACTATAACCTGCCCAGGAGTATGAAGAATAATTGTACTAAGTTTCGTTAAAATCCGTCGAGTAGTTTTTGTTTCTATAAGGAACATACATACAGACAGACAGACAGACAGACAAAAATTTTACTGATTGCATTTTTGGCATCAGTATCGATCACCAATCACCCCCTGATAGTTATTTTGAAAATATATTTCATGTACAGAATTTACCTCTACAGATTTATTATAAGTATAGATTATAATTTTGCATTATAAAAATGATTCGTTTCAATCATTCAATCGATATTTTCTTATCTAACTCCTATTTGTGGCTAGAAGTACGCCATGTTTGTCTGCTAAATAAGATAAGTGATGAAAATGACACTATAGACTTGTACTCTACTAATAATGTTTTACTTAACGTATGTTTTCAGCAGAATTCTTAGGTATAACTAAAAGCAATTTATAAACTGTTAGTAGTAAAGGAGCCTTCAGCGATCCTCTTCTTAACTGCAAATGAGCTAAGTTTTAATGTATTCTTTAAGCCTTTAAGTTAGTATATAATCAAAGTTTGTACAATACGCGCTGAGCTGCGACTCAAAAATTCGTTCTGGACGCGGAAATATGATCTTTTGATTATCTCATAAAGTCCTTACTTTTTATGACAAAAATTTTACTGCGACTCGTCATAATTATTTTACTCTGCTGAGTTTCATTAAATTCTTTGAATAGGTGTACAGTAAAATACATTTTGAACATATCTAATATTTTTCTTTTAATTTTTGTTACCACATAATTCCGACATTTCTTAAACGATTTTGATTTTTTTTTCAATTTTTTTTTTCTTAGGATATGCTTTTAGATTGGTTCTTAGAAATTTTATCAAAATCGGTATAGTAATATGGTTTTTAAATAACTGGTAAAATTGTGACGTAATATAATAAACGAAATAGTCTATTTTGCTTTTGAAGTCGGTTATTTTTTTTAAGTCTTAGTTATATTTATAAGGTTATTTATATTTAGATTAGTTATTTTTTTTGAAGGTCTTATTTTTATAATTGTTTAATAATAATTTTTACCTTTTTACCAGGTTCCTCTTTCCCACTGGCCACGTTTCGCGGCGACAGTGGGCCTCTTAGTTCCCAAAAGATTTTGGAAAAGTGATTGATGTTTTTGCCTCTCTTAAAATTAGAAGGGTACTTCAATCAATAGAGATTTCCTAGACACTCTAAGTTAGAATATAATATTATCTTCTATATCTATATTTACTATTTATACCTATTTTAACAAATTGGTTCTCTGTCAACGGCATAGGGCAACGGCTCTATTATCTTTATATGCTTAGGGCCTCCAATAAGTTAAAGACTGTCCTGTTTATGTCCTCACAGTTTACGAGGAATGTTTGATATACTCTTTAATAAACATTTATGAACTTATAATTATCAAATTTACAAGAAAAAAATGAATATTAACTCCATACTAGATATTGCAACCACTATGTTAACTAAACATTTAAAATTTTCGTTGATATACGAAATTTCTATTTAATATTAACACGAGACAAATATGCTAAATACTTGACAACACTATATCAAGAATACAAAAATAATCATTCGCTTATAAAAGTCGTTAAAGTTTAAAAACATTAAATAAATTTGATAATATCAAGTACCAATATTATTTGTTTAAGCTCAAATAAAGCATAATTCATATTAATTTATGAAATAAAGAGACGTCTCGCTATAATATCATAAGAGCTGAATAAGATGTATGATCAAAACAAAATGAATTATGAAGACATATTCAACGCTATTTCTTCCGATATTTTATCTTCTTAACTATTTTAATATGATATAGTTTTAATTGGGGAGATGCCACAAATTGGATTCATTCTAATTATTTGAACGAATTGTCAACGTAATGTATTAAACTAACCTAGTGTAACGTACACTTAAGGTGTTCCTTCACTGCAGATATACGCCTGGAATGTAACGATTGTGATTCGAGCATTACACAGGTGATTTCGAAGAAGTAAACGTTTAAAGCGCAACCTGTAATGATACAATTTATAACTTCCGTAACATAATGTGTAACATAACACATTAAATAGTATGATAGTTATATTGGAGATTGTAAAAACGAAAGATTCGACTGCTGGCGAATGCTCAAAATCGCATTTGAATTGTCACATTACATGCGAATACTCTTTTGTCGGTAAAGCGGTGTTGTAATGTAACGTTCAAAATCAAATATTAAATTGTTACGTTACATTGTTACATTCTCGAGTGTGATACCATCCCGGTCGAGTCTGCTCGTGTATAAAGTGTAGACAGTCAGTGGGCTACAGTTAGACTCTGTAACAATATATCTGTTTGTAATGGTCATTATTTCGAATGTTCGCTTATCTGACACTTGATTTCTAAATTTTCATTACACGTGCCATTGTACTAAGCTTTAAATAATTACCTATAAAATACGATACAATACTTTAAATTTCAGAGCATACGTTCGATAAATTCCCCGAAGGCACCGTAATTCTGCCAAGCTTTGTGCTGCCAAATTGTTTTATACTTTAGCTGAGTAATTGCTTTAACTCCGCTACGCTAGAAGTTCATTGTAAAACAGGTTTGAGTTAACGTTAAACTTTAGTTCGATTCATCCCGATCGCTCTAATTTATTTTCCTTAACTAATTATCCGCGAGAAACTTTAGTGAAATTTAAGGCAATTTAACCGTCAATAAATACTTTAGGAAACATAAATATTTGATTGCTATTAATTAATAAAATATGATATTGGCGGCGATGGAAAGTAAAGGTCGCGATATATCTTTCTAATAGAAATATTTTGTAAAAACAAATTTAGCATCTGTAAAACAGTTTTTATTAAATTTAATTAAAGTCAGACTTAGTTTATGCCTTAATTTTTATAATTTAATAATAGCCTTAAAACATGACACACCATACGTTCCAGATTCATTATTTTAGACTATTTTATTTTTCACTTTTCTTTCCAATTAAACAAAGAAAAACTAAGATTTATACAAAGTAAAATAATTAAATACCTTATTTTTCACGTAAAAACCCTAATGTAACGTTTGAATGACGATCGTTGAACTAGCTAAACTGAAACTTTCACGTTAAGCATTTAATGCTCTTTTTTGTGAAAGCAATAGTATCGACTAAATAACTCTCCTTTGTGGACGGCCAAGTTGATAGGGGCTTCGCGGTCTACACAATGGAATAGAAGCGGCTTAAAGAACAATGAGGACACTATAGGAGCCTGTGGTGTAAGTTATTGGTGACGCATCGTTTAAAACTTGCGAATGTTCATATGCATGTTAGAGTTTTCTTTAAAAAACTTAAGAAATATTTTGTCGATGCAATAAGTTGTAAGTAATACAATAGATATTAAAATAATGTCGTATCTGTACTATATCGTCTTTAGAGTATAAATATTATGCTTATAACGTCGCTTTCTATGTAATACGTCGTAATTAACAATATTGGTAAAAATGGATTTTCTCAGTGAAAACGGTACTTAAATTATTTACTTTTAAATTAATTATATTTTTACAATATCTAATAATGCTTATAGCGTCGCTTTCTATGTGATACGTCGTAATTAACAATTTTGGTAAAAATGGATTTTCTCAGTGAAAACGGTATTTCAATTATTTACTTTTAAATTAATTATATTTTTACAATATCGTATGTCAATAAAAATGTAAACATATTTATTATAGCTTTTATTTGGTTTAGAAGAAGTATTTTGTCTCTCCTGTGAAGTTCCGTATCACATCTCGATCGATAAGTCAACGATATCAACGATAAGTCATTCAAACGTTATTAAGAGTTTATTAACCGAATGATTTATTTTTTTTCTCTACCAAAAGTAGTTACTTAGTCGAAATCATTGCTTTTGCTGATTCATTTTTATTAATTTACAATGTTATATCGTCCACCATTTTATATTTCTTGTGACGACATATATCTTACAACGTTAGAATATTATCACAAATCCTCAATCGGCATAATCAAAAGCCGTGGTGAAAGAAAATTATATTCACTTGTTAAGATCGATTGAATTTTAGGCTCTCGTAAAAATATTAAAGCAAAATACAAATTTTACCCTTTCTTTTTGCGTCGCAGGGAAAAAACTATTATGAGTAGAACTATACATAATGTTAGTCTTGATTGATGGAGGTGGACTGGTAGAGCAATCCGACCTCGCTTTTCATATTCCTAATTGCGCTGACGGTCAGTGTAATGTTACATTCATACGCAGCGCTTTATGAATTTCTTTTACACAATGCGCGTGGAAATGGATTTATTAGAGCGAGCTACGTGTTGTGATATATGGCCATTATTTAGATGGAACGCGTCGGGGAAAGGTTTAGCTGAGGGTCGATAAAACCCAGAAACTTTCTGTGAGATTTCTTTTAGCTGAGATAGTTATCTAAACATACCTTTCTCTTTGCGAGCGTTATCAAAAATGTGGTTTTATTCTTTTTGATTTTCTATTATATGTATATTATGTATGTAATTTTTGATTGACAAAAATTAACTACATTAAAATTTTTCTTAATCAATAAATAAATACTCGATTTAGAAATTTTCTTCAATATGTTGATAGATAACGCTATTTATTCCTTTTCTATAAAAAAAAATATTTCACGTATGTTATATTTTAAAAAGTAAGCAAATACAAAAAAAACTTGAATGTATAAACATAAAGTTTATAAAATAATTTTCTGTTTAATACCATACCTAACCTTTAGATGTATATCCGGATATCTGACACATGTATCCTAATAATCACTCAACCATGAGCTTAATAAATAATATTATTATATTGTATTGTATTATATGTTTTATAGTACACTTACATCAATTTCTCTTGTACATCCTAAGGTTGGCTAGTAGAAGCGTTAAGCCCGCCTTTTTTTAAATATTTAATATTATAAAATTAAGCATTTAGATAAATAGGTAAATAATATTTATACATAAAATACTGCATTATAAACAATTTGTTACGATATCCTCTAAAAAACCTTAAATCGTGTAATTCATGTGCTTAAAAACAACAAGATTTATCATACAAAGCAACCACAAAGCTCCACAGCGTAGCTTAAGCTGAAAAGTAGTATATATATTGTAACATCAGTGTATAAAAAGCAATAGGCTTTCCGTAATGCTGGTTGAGCCGTGCCGTCACATAACAATACCCGCGCGTGTGTCAGCTAAGGCTGGGAGCTCCGGAGCGCGTCGTAAAATTTTATACTTCTGAACGTAAACATTATGTATGCCTTCTATTATATGTAGTTCCCATTATAGTTAATAAATTTTAGTTTAGAAATTGATTGGTAATATGTCTGCCTCTTAGAAATATTTTTTGATGAAATAAATTCAAATAATTTTTTAAGTAATGTGATGGAATTCGAAAGAAGACAAAACAGAAAGTGATGGTTTAAGTTGTTTTATTATTTTGTTTATCGTTTCAATAATTATAATTGCATAGTGATAATTGATTATGTTTATTGAAGTAAAGAAAAGGTGAAATTGTCCATACATGATCTAAATCACACGAATAGGTTATTTCGTGTTAAAAATTCTTTGAAGTCCCGTTTTCACTTTGAAGTCCATAGCCGATACTTTGTGGCAATGGCAGGAATACTCAAGAATGGGAATACAATTCTGATATTTTCTTAACATTAAGGATATTTGAATTCTGTCTGTATAGTGGCAATAAAACAGAAACCATTGACATAACTCAAAATAAAAAAAAATACTCTTCTGCCAATTTAAAACAGTTTTATATTAAGAAATCTTTTAAAGATAACTATTTCTTATACTTCCTCTATACATACAATTTTGTTATTGTTATTTTTATGGAAAACTAGTAGATCGTTAGAAAACTTATCTCTTAAGAGATGGTTAAAATGAAGTTTATAAATATGTTTTAACATGGCAACGTAAGAGCACTAATATTATTGTAGAATCAATAACGCGCCAAGCGATCTTTCCGCTCGCACTAAAGCTCTCTCATCAATTACTTTATTGAATACACCTTACCGCACGTTCACTTTATTTTCTCTCTTCGAATATTTTATTTCAAACATCTGTTAACTTTTCTACAAATATTAAAGTTAAAATAACAATCTTATAATAATTAATACTATTGATACAAATAATTCTATTAAAAATAAAAAGAAAGAGAAATTAAAAATAACTATATTAAACCTAAGTAACTATCGATGTCACAGTGAGGCAAGGTGCCCAAAACACTGGCAGCATTACCTCTTTGTATGGCCAGACTGATATGCTGGCCAAGGTAGCCGCCAGCCCTTCGGTCACCTGTAGTTTCGACGAAGCGGGAAGACAGCTCTTTGAAAAACTTTTTCGCTTCCTCGCCCCAAAACCCCATGGTTTCAACGGCAAACGGCACAAATATGAAACTCCTTTCAATGTTTTCGTATTTGCGCCGCTTGACATTTTTTTTAATAATAAAAATAACAATCTGTATATGAGAGAAATAATTCAAAGCATTATGACGTTTGGTAAATATGTGATGTTTTATTTATGAATTCGTTATTTTTCACCCAATAATAATAATAGTATGGAATTGATGTTTCTAAAATTTAAATTTGAACCTTGAGTATAAAAGTTAATCGATTAAAAAAGATTTTTTTTTAATTTATTGTCAATTGACGAAGTTGTCGCGTAGCACACAAAAGAACAGTCAAATTTAGAACTCTCTCCTTTTTGAAGCCATAAAAAGTGTTTTTCTTTTTTCGTTATTTAACCATAGAATAATCACTGTGACACGTCTATATAATATATTTATGCTATCATGGATTTTTTAACGTAAGTTTTATAATTTTACTAGCAATCCCACGGTAGTGTTTAACCCGATGATTTTTATCTAGTTAAGACCTTTGTCATATATTTTCTGGCATACAACATTTGTTTGATTGAATGCACATATTCAAGAATTATCTTCGAAAAAGTATATTATAAAAAAATATTATAAAAAAAATTCATTGCAAAAAAAAAAAGAATTATTTTTATGGAAGACTAGCTGTGCCCGCGACTTCGTTCGCGTGGATTACAGATTGCTTGGCATGTCTCCTGCAAAGCAAGGTTATAATAATCTGCGGTGCTGCTCAAGAAAGGAGCTTCTTACTTTAGATTTGGGAACTTTCTGGTTGTATTTATAAGCAGACTCTAACTCAGATACGGTATTCCTCCACGGTTTTCGCTATAAATGTTGAAGAAAAGTGTTTTGTGCTAGTCTTTAAAGTTTTGACTGTATAACAGTATGTTCCTGCCGAGGTTCTCCTTGTATTATATATCGGGTGACTTTTTTAACTGGGCTTGATAGGCCATATCTGGAACTTTAAGGAATCGCGAAAAATACTTAAAGGAGCCTCGTGTCCGATTTTGAGAAATCTAAAACTGCATCATAAGTTTTTTGATTTCATGATTCTCCTGGCCAGGAATTGAACCCACTAATTAAAAAAAAAAGAATACATTCTGTATTATTGCACCACCTACCTAATAGTGTCACTTGTAAGAATCAACTTTTGGAAAGTGATAGTAAGAGACAAATTAAAGGAAAAGATTGATTTTTTAACAAAATAACATTAAATCTATACATGAATTAGAAGTTAAGTAATCGATTCTATATATATCAAATATACATAATTAAATATGTGGGTTAAATCATGGCTCCCGGTAAGTTTAGAAAAAAAGTCTGCATTACTTCGATCGATTTTTTTATTTGCATCAAAATGCTAGTCACCTACTAAAGTAAGGAAGAGTGTAAAGAATACAATCAAAAATATATAAAATGAATAACTTACAGTAACTTCTTTTATGTTTGTGTTTTTTCTACGTGAGCTATACAAAGTTGATAGAATGTGACGTTTGTTTTGATCCCCGTCACCTACTCCGTTACCTAAGTAGGTTTAGATAATTCCTAAAAAGATGAATCAATTTATTGAAAATCTACATTTCACTGGACTCGGCTATTGTACTCACCCGCTATTAGTGTTACAACATCCCGTTATAATTTTAAAATTTCACTTTTAGGTATGATCGTTTTTTTGAAGAATTACAAAAGATTTAATTAATGTATGAAGTTGATAGTATTTTGTAAAAAATTTGCTCTTTCTTTTTGTTGCAGTTAACTATATACTAATACCTCTCTGAAGTTGATTCTTATAATATGTGATAGTATCAGATGATGCAATCATACAGAATGTTAATTTTTTCCAAAATCAACGTGTTCGTTTCTGGCTAGGAAAACTTATTTTTCAAAAAACTAATGATATAGTTTTAGTTTTTATTAAAATCGGCTCTGTTACTCCTTTAATTATTTTTCGCTATTGCTTATAGTTTCGGATTTGGTCTATCATATCCAGTTAAAAAATTACCCAGTAAATATATTATTTTCCCAATTATTATATTTATATAATATAGATATATCTTCCCTATTTGAAATAGATGTTGTTCACTATTTCATTGGTTTCAATTTTGTTCCTTATTACATTAGCTTTCTGTTCAGTGAAAGTTTCGTCAAAATCGGTCCAGCTGTTTTAGATATTAACCGTAACAAACTGAGTGACAGGTAGACGGACAAAAATTTTAAAGTTATTAATTTTGTTGTCAGTACCGTGTATACTTTCATATGCATTTATTTCAAATTATAAACGGATACATCAATTATATTTGGACGCTGATAAGCAATACTGTGTCAAGCCACACGGACTTCGTTTTGAGAAAATAGCGTCTAAAGATGTCAAACCTATTGTTAATAAATTAGTTTGAACAGCTACATATATATCCATCTTTTTTTTCTATTTTGATAAAATATATATTGAATCAAAAGCAGATAGATTTATTTAATATGTTATAAATTAATAAGTTTTTAAATATTTGAGATTATTTTATAAATTACAAAATATGGAAAGCACCTGAAATACGAAACATTGAGTTAAGAAACTTTTTCCATACTTATTTAGTTTAGATGACTTGAAATTTGCTTGAATAATGTTAAATAGGTGACGTAGTATCAATATACATCAATATCTTAAAATTTGACTTTTTATGGGTTGACACATTATTGCTTATCAGCATCCATTTATATGTATAGACGTATAACCTTCCCTTTTTAAATCAGAAATTGTTCATTATTTTATTGGGTTCTACAATATTTTGTTATCGCGATTAAGCAATAACAAAATATTAAGAAAATTATCTCTTTTTTACTTATTCATTAAAATAAATATATTTTTTTAATAAAAGTAGCCTAAGTTAATCCTTTTAATATTAGCTAGGTATAGGGGCTGTTCATTAATCACGTAATGTTTTTATGAACTTTTTAGACTTTGTGATATTTCGTAATTTTTAGGGTTCCGTACCTTAAAAGGAAAAACGGAACCCTTATAGGATCACTTTGTTGTCCGTCTGTCTGTCTGTCTGTCTGTCTGTCTGTCTGTCTGTCTGTCTGTCTGTCTGTCTGTCGGGATGTCAACCCGTTTTTCTCAGTAATGCATAGACGTATCATGTTGAAATTAATATCATATACTCAAGTCTACGATGACATGCGGCCGTGAAAATATTAAAGTTCTAAGTCAACGCAATCAAAAGATAATGGAAAATATGTCGTATATTTTGACCATTTTAGCGTTTTCGCAAGGGAATCAAAACCTATAGGGTACTTCCCATTGACCTAGCACGATGAAATTTGGCAAGAAGTAAGATCTTATGGTACAAATAAAGGAAAAAATCTGAAAACTGTCAATTTTTGTATGTATGTTTGTCTGTTTGTAAGTTTGTCTTTCAACCTTTTTCTCAGAAACGCGTGAAGGTAACAAATTTTTATCAACGTCAAGTACTCAGAGTTGTAATTACTAAGAGCTGTGAAAAAATCAAACTTCTAAGTTAATGCAATCAAAAGATACGGTCATTTATATCACATATTTTAAGTATGATAGTGTTTTTAACGTTTTCGCAAGGGAATCAAAACCTATAGGGTACTTCCCATTGACCAAGCATTACGAAATTTAGCCAGGAGCAAGGTCCTTTAGTATACATAAAGGAAAAAATCCGAAAACTGTAAATTTCTGTTCGTGTGTCTGTCAGTCTGTATGTCTGTCTTTCAACCTTTTTCTCAGGAACGCGTAAATGTATCAAGTTGTAAATTGATCAAGCGGAAAATATATTAATCTTAGAATTAAAATTATATGTACTTGTAACAAATTAACATAGAAGTTGACCATGGTCAAAAAAACAATTTTACAAACACTGAGAAGAAATTTGTATCAATACGAAAACATTAAAAAGCAGCAAACCTTTATAAACAACGCAATGCAATCTATATATCTCATCTAACAAAATGATAGCGCGATGCAGCGTACAGCTAATGCCATCTATTACAACATTATGACATTAACTGTGATATAATTCTGCTTGATTAATAAAAATTTTTATTTTAATTATTATTTAAACGCGCTAAAAATTATAAAATAAACTTTTAATTTAAAAGTTTTATCGTCGATTTATAACGTCATTACGTAATTAACATTCAATATAAGAGCTTCACGCGATTTGATTTAAGCACTCGTATTGACTTAGTACGAAAATTTTAAAATTAAATTCAAACAGATCGAGTTATTTAATTTACTTATTTATCTACACATATAAGTCTTATGGTTATTAGTAATATAATTAGTTATTTATAAATAAACAATTAGTTTTGTTCGAATTAAGGACTAATTATTTTCGTCTTGGCAACACTAATATATATTTCGATATTTTGATTGATAATGTAAATCTAAATATTTTACGAACGTAGTGCAGGGGTAGTGGAGTGTAGTAGAATATAAATAAAAATAAAACGAGAATAAAATATATTATAATTATATTGTTAATGTCAAAGTCAACAAGTTAGTTCATTGAAATTGTCAAGAGATGGCGCTAGGTGTATCCTGAATCGCGCTATAACTTTTTTTTTTGAAAGTATAAGGTGTATTAGTACTTAAAACAAAATTTTGTGTTTCCATGGATTGCATCCATGATCGTGTTTTAAATTAAAGTGCTCCTAAGTAGTTTCAAAATAGTTTTTGGGACGTGATCCATATTTACATAATATTTGATTATATTTAAGCGACTTCTAAGCGTGTTTTCAATTCGACCTTGTATTTAATTTTTTTTTATGTTTGTTCGCCGATTACGCCGCCATTTGGGTACCGATTTTCAAAATTTTTTTTGTTTGAAAAGGTATACTTCCAAGGTGGTCCCATTGTCTTCAGGTCAGGATCAGATGATGGGATCCTGGAGAAATTGAGGGAACTCCTCAAATATTATAGGCAAGCGTATACCGATTTAGGTATTTTTGATAGTAACTTATGTTGGAACTGATGATGAAGACCACAAATGGGTTAGTCTTATATAGATTCCTATAAGTTTGTACGGAACCCTCGGTGCGCGAGTCCTACTCGCACTTGACCAGTTATTTTTCTTCCATCCCCTCTGTCTCCTCTGGGCCTCACGTGATTAATGGACATCCCCTAACTGCAAGTGAAAGTCCCATCAAATTTGATTCAGCTGTTTCAGAGATTAGTTGTTCCTACAACAGACTGACAGATAAAAAATTAAAAAATTGGATTTTTTGATTTAAGTACTGTAAATACTGTCATGCATTTAGTGAAAATTACAAAATAATGTTCGACTCGAACCCTTAAATTGACATAACTTTTTTATTTATGAACCGATTGACATGAAACAAACCCTAAATGTTAAGTGAAGCTTACCACAATATATTAGTGAAAACCGCATCTAAATCGGATAAGCCGTTTCTGAGATTAGCGTGCACAAACGCACAGATAAACAGACAAACCGACAAACAGACAAACAGACAAACAGACAAACAGACAAACAGATAAGAATTTTAAAAATGTTTGTTTTGGGTTCTATTGCGTTGGTAAAGGCCCCCAGTAAGATTTTTTTTCATATATCTTCCATGTACAGACAGCGACCCGCTAGAATTTTATTATTAGTATAGATATAGATAAGGTATTTTTGAACCAGTAAACTTAGGCTGTAAAATATTATGCTGCAACTCGTAGACGCGTACAAGTCATTATAAATGGCAAATATTAAAAAATAAAACAATAAAATAATACATATACCTATTTTCATTATCCATTATAAATAGACTTACATAACGGAACTGCCAAATCAACTATTAGTTAAAAAAAAATTACTACGAGGAGAGAATTAGACTTGTAAGATTTCTTCCAGATTTTTATATGATATCGGTATACAAATTGTTTATCATTACATTTACACCTGAAAGGATGTACTGTTAGTACCTTATTTTTGACCCTAACAGCCTTCGTAACATAGATATCTGTTATAAAGCCATTTTATATCAATTACGAGAGTAAAACTAACAAGTGGAATTCTTGCCTGAATAATATAACTAATTATGTACATCTGTATGTATTATTCTTATAATATAACTGAATTTACAAAGTATATATTAAACTAAACTAAACTGTTATATAACCATAATCTCAGAACAAGTCTTGCATACACGATGGTGTATTGGAAGCGTGTATTATTTCCGTTATCGAATTACACTGGTTCACGTTGCCGCTAATTACATAAAGTCATCGAGCCAGTAACGTTGTTAGGAATATAATTTAATTCCCTTATAGCAAACTGGGAAACAACTCCAATTAAATTCAGTTGTTATCGAACGAAACAAGTGAAAAAAAACTATATTTAATTCATTTACAAATGCTGTCTAGCACTAACGATTTCATTAAAAAGTAACATACCACCTTTAAACTTAAATAATTGCTTACATTATATGTCAACTATACTCAAAAACTTGTTTTTAATGTTTAGCCGTTACAGCAGTGTGTAGAATTAGGAATTAAGTTCACGCGTATTAGAGATTTAAAGAATGTTCTTTAAAACCCTTCGCATATTTTATAACATTTAGTTAAATTTAAAGTTATTGAGAACTAACCCGTCAATACACTAGGAACATTACAGTTGAGTCAGAGGACAAATTCATATTTATGCATCCAAGCAGCTGAAACTAACAGTTAATATAATTTAATACAAAGGACCGCACTCGAGCTTCGAGAGAATTGTGAACTGAGCACAATTGCGTAGCGTACACAGTGTGTATGTATTGATGTTGATGGAAGGCTTCATTTCCACGGTAGACTGCACTGTGAAGATTTTAGGTATTTCTAATACCTCTTTTATTGCAAACAGCTCGCCCGGCTTCACACGGGTGTAGTAATTTAAAAATACTTTTTATATGGAAATTTGTAATCCAATTTGTTTACTTTCACGTATGATTTTTCGACCATTTTCTCTCAAAACTGTTTTTGGACAGTATCTTTTTCTTACTCATTTTTCGATGAAAATATTTTTGTAATAAATGTTAACTCCTCCTTTTTACCCGACTGAGCGACGCAAGGAAGGGTAATGTGTTTATCAGTCTATATATGTATGAGTGTCTGTGGTTTTGTACCTTTGTGGCACTATTTAGACCAAACACGTGGGCCGATTTTGTTAAATGATTCGTTGTTTTATTTATCATAACGGCGCGAATGTCATAGAGTATAATAATTTGGAAAAATCAAAATGGTCGCCAAATAAAAATGGTTGGACGCCATAATCTGAAAAAGAAAAAAAAATCGACGAACTGTGCTGAGCGGGGTATCGTTGAATAGGCATTTAAAAATCATTTCTAGGTATTACATATCATTTTTCAATCAGAGCTACCGTTTAGAATTTATAACGATTTAAAATTTCTTAGTAACCATTCTCTTCTGGTCTTGTTACGCAGCCGGCTTTTAAATTTTTTCTATTAATTACTTCTTTGTTAAATTAATAGTTTTGGCGCTGCGACGTCCAGAATTGAACACATGATTGTACTAATAATAAAAAAAATGTTATATAGAAAAGTAGAACTAAATCGAAACAATAAAACCATTTTATGGGAAACGAAAAAAGAAATTTTTTCATCATAACGTTATTCATAAATCATGATCGTGACAAACAGGTTATTCTTTTTATGTGATATGTAAAATGTCTGTCGGGATCTTGCAAAGTAATTTCCTTGTAGATCATAAATTACGATGTGACGTCATTTATCATCAGCGTAATAGCATTTATTTAAAAAGTACCAATACCAATTTTTTATATTTATTTTTTATATAAATTAAAGGATTTAAAAACTATCGCTATTCATACATTTCACATTTTGACAGTTTAAAAGACGTTTGAGTACAAATTTCACAAATCACTGGTCAAAATGTAGTAAATTTTGATAGCGATACTTTTGCACACTTAGGCCCTCGTAAAAAAAATTAAAATATTACAATCACGTTTGTATACAAAATAACAATAAAAAAGAAAGTAGAAAGCGATTTGTACTTGGCTATTTAAATTTCAGTATTATGCTTAAAAGTTTAAGCTCCTCGGCCGATTTATCCTCGCTCTGCTGCTGATGGCTAGATCATTTCACTCAGATAATCGAAATTGTGATTCAGCGGGAAAATGCATCTAGAAGAAGTATTACTATTCAAAGCGGTTATTTCAATTTATTTTTATAGGTTCATCTTATACAAAAAATTATATAACCATTCACGGAAATTACCTGCAAGTTTTATTAAGTTTCTTATCCGCTTTCCTCGATAGAAACGTGAACAGACGATAGCGTGATGTAGGTTAATGATTTTATGTTTCTTTAAAATGAAATAAATTTTATTTTATTTCTCGATAACTTCTTCATATTTGAATCGAAGTATATACAGGTCGTTCGACATTTAATTAAGGTCCTTCAAATGGAGGAATCTTGAAAAATCGCATTTTAAGCATCGTAACTTGAAACATCACAATTTCCCTAAAAAAAAAAACAGTATTTTTACTCTCTTTGGTTATCTTTCGCGCGCAAGTGGACTTGTTGCTCGAGCTATCACTATATACGAAAACGTTTATATTTTGCTCTAAATTATCATGAGGAGTAAAGTGAACTTCTGCGTCACGCGCCTTGGTTAGTTTGAGGCGCAAAACGAATGATGCTTAAATTAAATTTAACTATTTTATAAATAAAACAGTTTTGACTTTTCTATGCTAAATGTAATATGTTTGACTTATAGAACCCTCAATCATAAGGACTTTACTTAAAATCTAACGTCCTATATACATATATAGGTATAAAAATTTCCATTTTTTATTATTATGTTATACTTATTATTACTATGTTAGACTTAATTTTAAAAATGTTCATGTAAACACAAACACAAACGTAAAACAAGATAGACATTACTTGATTATTCTTTTTACTGATCCTTAACTTCCAAACGGATAACGACCACTTGAATAATCGAAAAATAAAATGTTTATGCTGTTGTCAATCTTTCATTTAAATCATAATTTATCCAATTAAAAAATTAATACAATAACTTGCCAAAAAAACTTTTTTTATTATTTCAGATGAAAATACTTGAGGATAAATGATATGCAACTTTACAAGGCCCTTGTTCTAGACATACCAAATTATTCATAGAAAACCATTTCGAATAACGAACGTGTACGAAATTTGTGATAGGACGTGAGACTATTACGTATCCATCAAAAGAGCAATCATCATTGAACATCAGTAATAAACATTTTATATATCCAATTTCATTGGCATGTAACAAAACAGCTGGAAGGCTGTTCCCAAAACGAATTGAATGTAAATAAAGAATGAGCCGGCTATCAGTAGAAGTGGACGAATTGCAGTCGTAAACTCAGGGCAAGGGTTGATATCCAAGGTATTTCAATTTACCGTTATTGGCCTGTCTTGAGACCTTTTTTTTCTTTATTATTTTTGTTTATTTCGTATCTTGTAAGAAGTAAGAATTATATAATAGATCCTACATAATTTTAATATAGTTCGCCATACGGTTCTCGTTTTAATGGACTTTTTGTTAGTGAAATAAATGTTCGCTGTCTTAAAACGCACTTTAAATGGACTCTGATAAGCAATAATGTGTCAACCCACAAAAAGTCAAATTCGGAGATATTGATGTATGATGGTGTGTCACCTACATATTTAACAATATTAAATATTATTTTAAGTTATATAAACAGAATAAATACGGAAAAAGTTTTTTTTTATTTAATGCCTCGAATTTCAAGTGCGTTCCATATTTTGCAATTTATACAATAATCTCAAATATTTGAAAAACTTATTATTAGATAACACATTAAGTATATCAATCGGCTTTCAATTAATTATACCTTTTATCAAAGTAGACAAGAAAAGATGGATATACGTCTTAAAACAAATTGATTAAGAATAGGTTTAACATCTTTAGTGTGGCTTGACACAGATTTGCATATCAGCGTCCAAATATAAGTGTGATTTTAACAATTAAGATTAAGCTACAAATTAATATCTATATTTATTTACTATAAAAATTTCAATGGTTAGAATTACTTATATAACATAAAAAGTAAACTGAGTAAATATTTACAATTCATGGATTCAATCAATGTACAAATCGAGTCTGTGGAATGGTAATAAGAACGCTAGCAGAACTTGATATTTCCATGCCGCTATAGAGTGCAAAAAAAATATAATAATGTATTCAAAAACACCATAGACAATTCCTATATATAATTTCCACATAGTGAAACTCAATTACATGTTTTACCAAACAAGTACCGTTTTTTTAGGGTTCCGTACCTTAAAAGGAAAAACGGAACCCTTATAGGATCACTTTGTTGTCCGTCTGTCTGTCTGTCTGTCTGTCTGTCTGTCTGTCTGTCTGTCTGTCGGGATGTCAACCCGTTTTTCTCAGTAATGCATAGACGTATCATGTTGAAATTAATATCATATACTCAAGTCTACGATGACATGCGGCCGTGAAAATATTAAAGTTCTAAGTCAACGCAATCAAAAGATAATGGAAAATATGTCGTATATTTTGACCATTTTAGCGTTTTCGCAAGGGTATCAAAACCTATAGGGTACTTCCCATTGACCTAGCACGATGAAATTTGGCAAGAAGTAAGATCTTATGGTACAAATAAAGGAAAAAATCTGAAAACTGTCAATTTTTGTATGTATGTTTGTCTGTTTGTAAGTTTGTCTTTCAACCTTTTTCTCAGAAACGCGTGAAGGTAACAAATTTTTATCAACGTCAAGTACTCAGAGTTGTAATTACTAAGAGCTGTGAAAAAATCAAACTTCTAAGTTAACGCAATCAAAAGATACGGTCATTTATATCACATATTTTAAGTATGATAGCGTTTTTAACGTTTTCGCAAGGGAATCAAAACCTATAGGGTACTTCCCATTGACCAAGCATTATGAAATTTGGCCAGGAGCAAGGTCCTTTAGTATACATAAAGGAAAAAATCCGAAAACTGTAAATTTCTGTTCGTGTGTCTGTCAGTCTGTACGTCTGTCTTTCAACCTTTTTCTCAGGAACGGGTAAATGTATCAAGTTGTAAATTGATCAAGCGGAAAATATATTAATCTTAGAATTAAAATTATATGTACTTGTAACAAATTAACATAGAAGTTGACCATGGTCAAAAAAACAATTTTACAAACACTGAGAAGAAATTTGTATCAATACGAAAACATTAAAAAGCAGCAAACCTTTATAAACAACGCAATGCAATCTATATATCGCAGCTAACAAAATGATAGCGCGATGCAGCGTACAGCTAATGCCATCTATTACAACATTATGACATTAACTGTGATATAATTCTGCTCGATTAATAAAAATGTTTATTTTAATTATTATTTAAACGCGCTAAAAATTATAAAATAAACTTTTTATTTAAAAGTTTTATCGTCGATTTATAACGTCATTACGTAATTAACATTCAATATAAGAGCTTCACGCGATTTGATTTAAGTACTCGTATTGACTTAGTACGAAAATTTTAAAATTAAATTCAAACAGATCGAGTTATTTAATTTACTTATTTATCTACACATATAAGTCTTCTGGTTATTAGTAATATAATTAGTTATTTATAAATAAACAATTAGTTTTGTTCGAATTAAGGACTAATTATTTTCGTCTTGGCAACACTAATATATATTTCGATATTTTGATTGATAATGTAAATCTAAATATTTTACGAACGTAGTGCAGGGGTAGTGGAGTGTAGTAGAATATAAATAAAAATAAAACGAGAATAAAATATAATATAATTATGTTGTTAATGTCAAAGTCAACAAGTTAGTTCATTGAAATTGTCAAGAGATGACGCTAGGTATATCCTGAATCGCGCTATAACTTTTTTTTTTGAAAGTATAAGGTGTATTAGTACTTAAAATGAAATTTTGTGTTTCCATGGATTGCATCCATGATTGTGTTTTAAATTAAAGTGCTCCTAAGTAGTTTCAAAATAGTTTTTGGGACGTGATCCATATGTACATAATATTTGATTATATTTAAGCGACTTCTAAAAAAAGGAGTGTTTTCAATTCGACCTTGTATTTAATTTTTTTTTATGTTTGTTCGCCGATTACGCCGCCATTTGGGTACCGATTTTCAAAATTTTTTTTTTGTTTGAAAAGGTATACTTTCAAAGTGGTCCCATTGTCTTCAGGTCAGGATCAGCTGATGGGATCCTGGAGAAATTGAGGGAACTCCTCAAATATTATAGGCAAGCCTATACCGATTTAGGTATTTTTGATAGTAACTTATGTTGGAACTGATGATGAAGACAACACAAATGGCGTAGATGGGTTAGTCTTATATAGATTTCTATAAGTTTGTACGGAACCCTCGGTGCGCGAGTCCTACTCGCACTTGACCAGTTATTTTAAATTCAAACGCTCAAGTAAATTTTCAAATTAACGAACGCGTAAAAACTCAATTTTAAACTTTAAACGCGATCCGTTCGATACAGAATAATATATTCACAAACAACTGATGTAAAACGTACTTCTCCCAACCCATTTCGCTAAAAATATATACATCGTTCCTCCATCTCTTTCTATATCATTATAAAGAAAGACTGTGAAAAGGGGAGGAAATTACACGCGACGTGAACTTATCGTTCTCATGTCAAAATGTTATTTCGCTTTTTACGGTAGACAATTTAATTTTCGTAAGGTATAAAGTCGAGACGAACGCCCGTCTAATTTAGCGAAATAAATGTCGTTGAAAATCCA
Source organism: Hypolimnas misippus (assembly GCA_037950945.1). Lineage (NCBI taxonomy): Eukaryota > Metazoa > Arthropoda > Insecta > Lepidoptera > Nymphalidae > Hypolimnas > Hypolimnas misippus. The sequence goes on along the minus strand of JBBEEQ010000012.1, from coordinate 11,794,258 downwards.
ATTTTTAACATAAATATGTTACTGTTATGTATTGTTATATAAAACTTATATAGTCAAGGTTTCTTTTAACTATATTTTATCTTTATAGTTTTAAATGTTATCTACATTTAAAAGTATAAGAGATACCTACATATATATTTTTCTGATATTTTTTTCAGTAATTGTTATTTTTACCTCTAATATTTCTATTTAAATATTTTATTTTAATTGGCTGCTTTTAATGAAGGTATAATATAGTAATCTTAATCAATTAATTTTTAAAGGCATACTAGCTGTCCCGATGAATTTCCTACAATCCGTTTAATACAAAATGTATGCAAAAATTTATTTTCTATATTATTATTCATGAATTTTTCTGACGTTTAAACGTTTTTCTAACGTTTATTAGTTATCCTGCTATCCGAAATCCAACAAATCAAAGGTTCAGCTTCTTAAGTTATATATGTATGGTGTAACTAATCTGACTTTGTTATATGTACAATGTATATAGACTCAAGGTCACGAGATCTTAACGGGGGCCGTTGAGTGTGATGCGTTTGTTTATTATTTGTTTTATAATTTAATAACAATAATATATTATACCCACACATACAAACAATATCATTTCAACTATTAAGTAAAATAAAAATATATATTGAACCAAGCGTGGTAGTATTTAGTATCGTGCCAACGCTTTTCTATAATAAAAATCGATCTTGCCAATACAAAAGATTCCCATCAAGAACCGGCATGGGTTATGAGAGGTGCAGTTGTAGGTTTTTCCGTCTCATCACTGGTTGGAACCCTCCTATAAATTACTAACCTGTTCCCGGTAATCTTTTGATCATGTGGAAAGTCGGTCAGACGAGCATTTTCAATATGTTCGTATAATAGGGGAGTTTCGTTTGGATTGATTAAACTTGGGAAAGGTTTTTAATCTTTCTTATAACATTTGTGTTTTTTTTATGAGTCACTGCAAATCTTTTTAAATATTAATATATTGAAATATACAAAGTATGAATACATGTAATATGTTGTTTATTGAAACAAAAACTGTAGTTGTTTCTCTGTAAAGAGAATTTATTTTTGAAAGATTAAACAATCACAAATTACATTTGCAAATACAATTTACGACTACTTATATACCTAGTACAAATTAATATGATATTATTTACTAACCTGTAAAGAGAAACAACATAAAAAGCTATTCGTTCAATTTCTATGTTAAACAATCGTTACTTCTTTTCAAAAAATCTTGTTCAGCTTAAAACGTACAAAAACCAGAGAGCCTTTCTCTACAGATTAAATTATAAAATTAATACAGAGTAAAAAGTGCTGTCACCATAGATAATATATTATAGTAAGTAATGAGCAAGTATAATTATCTATTAAATTAAATGAAGAGTAAAAGAGCTTCATTTACATACATATAGTTATTTTTTGTAATTATTTTAATATAAAATATGAATAAAAGTTATCCCAATGTAAATTTAATGTGTCCAGAACTTTGCTTTTACCTTACAATAACAACACAATAAATAAATATCTATGTGTAATATTTTTATGTGCAAAAGACATGAATGTTTCTTTTATGTGTCAAAATCAATATCAATAAAATGCTTAATTATATTTAAGAAATATTTATAAATAATGTTTTTTCCCACTTATGGTTCATTATATTAAAATACTTTATATGTTTCAAGTACTGTCTGTTAGAGAATGTTTAGATTTTCCCAGAATCGAGTCTGAGAAGTGCGATCATAAACAATATATCAGCGTTGCGTGAAATACGAAACTTAACTAAGCTTTACAAATCAATAATATCGATTCAGTTAACCGGAATGAATATCAGTATTTTAATCAAGTTTTAGTAAATCTAAATGCCAAATCTCTGTTTAATTTAATTTCAATTTTACTTTCAAGATAAAAATATTACTTTTGGTTGTATGTTTCTCAAAAGCAAAAAACGTTTAATAATTTTTATATTTATATTACGAGTAATATACTGAATTTTTTTTCACTTTATGCATTTCTATATCTTTTAGTAAGCTATAATAATTACCACCTGCCTTACTACAAAAGATTTAAACAGTCGTTAAACGCGTGTTTAAGAAAATCCGTACTACAAATCCGCGTCTAAGCACAGTTTTGACTTAAACATGCTTTAGATATAGATTAACATACGTTTAAGTGAGTTTAATAGATGTCTAAAACCTATTTCAGCTGTCAAATGTAACGTTTAACATTCTATGAATAAGTTTTTTTATGAGTTTATTCGCTGTTACGCAATTTAGATAATATTTTAAGCAATGTTTAATTTTTAAACACAGTTTAGACAGGAGTCAGGACAGTCTAGACACGTGTTGAACATGGTTTTAATGCTTCTTTTGTAGTATGACAGCATATGTTTAAATCATATGTTGTTAGTTTTCTAAAACTAAAAACCAATTTAAAAACAATAAAGACAATCATGATAAAATATATATTACATATTTTAAATGAAAATATTCGTTTGTAAGTTGAATTTGTAACTTTTCAACGAAGTAAAAATATTCGTTGAATTTTATATTGAATATACGAATTTCGAAGAAATCCGTATGTCACTGTGAAGTTAGGTGATATGTTGGCGATAAGCTTATAGATGGCTTTGTCTAAAGACACGTTTGCATCAGGATATTACAATACGTGATATATTATTCTATGCTTCTGTTTATGTATAATAAACTGTGTATAAAATACTACTGAAGACATGACATTTAAACAAAAACAATGCTTGATTTTCCGAACGATTTTCATTTTTGTCAAAAATAAGGAAAAATTAATTCTGCTTCCACGTCTCCTGCATACATACATATCCCTTTATAAATAGTGACCAATTACCAAATAAATTTGAGTATAACATTTCAGGAAGACTAATTCTTATTTTATTGTGTGTTGTAACTTTCAGAACAAGGTGTTTATGGAAGAAAATGTTTAAAAAATCGTTCGGAAAAGTTAAAAACTTAGAGTTAAAAAACTTCATATAAAAAGTGAGTTAGTTCCAATTAGAATGTTGCAATAAAATGAAATAATGATTTCAATTAATATTTAATTAAAAGCATAAGGAATGCACAAAATACGATGTTCCACAGAGTATATAGCATGAGTTAAGCACAACAAAAAACGAAAAAGATTGGAAATTTTATAGATTAAAAATTATATTTTAAAATTATTATAAATAACAACGGGTATCCGCGTGAGCTGGGACGGGCAGTTAATATAATATATCTACCTTTATAAAAGCGAAAGGTCACTCACTCATCACGAAATCTCAGAAGCTAAAGTGCTAGGAGTTTCAAATTTTGCATGAGGGTTCTTTTCGTAGGTGCTTACTAAGACGTGATTTTGCAAAATTCGACTCCTAAGGGAGTAAATCGGGGGTTGGAAGTTTGTTTCAAATTTCTATGTTAAGTGCAAGGGAAACCGCGGTTGGCCACTAGAAGGAGTCAATTAATATTCAGCGCATTTTGTTATGTTTTTTTTTTTCTATAAAAAAAAGCTTAATTGTGAAACTAAAATGCTTTTCATACTATTCAGGTATGATGGTGTATGTTGGTTATTTTTTTAATAAAAAATTGGGCCAACGAGCAGGCATACGTAGACATCCCCTAAGAAAAGATTTTTATAAATTCCAGTAAATTGTAAAAAATATAAAGATAAGTGTTAAATAAGTAGGAAAAAATCTTGCCATCTGCGAGCTATCATGGCAAGCGCTGCAAAAACCGTTAGAGTTACACCTACATATGTGAGGAACAATCAAAACGACTATCTTAAATATGCCTACAAAAAAGCCGTGTCAGAATACATTTATCTTTTATGTGTAAGCTATTATCGTCAAAACTAATCCAGCGCAGAGGAAGTCGCGAGCACCAGTTAATATCATATTAATTGTGTATAAGTGACGTTACAAGTTGATAGTAGATATATATTTAATTTATTTGAAGTCAGTTAAAAATTTTTTACACTATTAAATAATAATTATAATATATACATAGGTACCTATTTTCGAAGTGAAATGCAAAGGTTATCTGCGCCATAAAATACCAACTACAGAGAGCAAACTGTGTGATTTATTAGTCTTTGCAAACACAGCCGTAAAACTCGACGCTGTCACGGCTCGCTATATATTGAAAGTCTTGAACATTTTAAATGGAGAATTCATGTTACCGGCAAGTTTATCTCAAATTTTGCTCTCGAACATATGGGGCGCTGGCTGGAGCCCAGTATGACGAGGCTTTGTAGTTTGTGTACTCTGGTAGATGTGATGTTGCCAATGGGATTCGACAATTTTACACAATGCTTCGTGGCTTAAGTTTAAGTTATTTTCATGTCTTGTTCGCAACTGGGTTTTGCTTGAATTATTTAGGACATTTTTAGTAACATTTTAATATCTGAGCTTGCTTTTGTATCCTGAGATGAAAAATTCGTGTATTGTGTAACAGGGGGCTAAGTGGGTAAAGAGCCCCCTCCCTCTTAAATAATTTGGGGTTACTCTTGACAATTCCCAATTTTATTATGACGTTATCATAATTTATTATTGCATTTATCTCTATGCTTTGGAATGATATTTACGCGTATAATGACTTGAAAATGTAATTTTTTTACCTAAATCTTACCTAACCAATTCTTACATTTTTTATGGAAAAATTCTAATTCGAAGAAAAAATAAAAAAGGTCTTATTAAAAAAGAAAAAGGTACAAAGTAAAATATTGTTTATACATTATTTCTGAGAAAAGAAAATAAAGATATTCAAACCACATCACGAGGGACATGAGCCGAGAGAGATTTGCATTCGACCGTCAATGTTTGAGCGACCTTTAGAAAACGATATGGAGCCTTCTAGAATGCGTTAATCGGAAATCCAAAGAGATTAAACACAGAAGCAGAATAGTTGGAAGTGATTGGAATTATTTCAAATGTAATTTTCATATTTGACTATTTTTATTTTTGGAACATTAAAAATTGGAAGCACGTTTCAACGTCTATTTTTTTTCTTTTTTTTTTAAACATTTTTTAAATTCAATAAAAATATTTTAGTTTTAGAACTTAAAATATTTCGGTACCAATAGATAGCATCGCTTTGGTAATATAAATGTTTTATAAAATATTTTATACGTGTAGAAGAATTAGAGTTGAAATGGAGAAATTCGCAAAAACGTCCTAAAGTTTTCTACAAAAAATTTATGCAACATATTCAACTCGGAATGTATCGCATGTTATTGTTCTTGCAACTCGCAAGTTATTCAGAAAAATAACGAATTTCCTGTTTTTCCCGAAGTCCGAAAATGAAAATTTTCAAATTAGAAAAAGTTTAGACAAAATAAAATTATCTCTCAAGAATATTTATTAAATTATTACACTCTAGAAAATATTTACTTCATTTTATAAAAAATCTTCAAAAAGTTTTGACAATAATTAATTAAAATAAAAAAAGGAAAAACAAAATTTAAAATTACGTCTTCCTCTTGTATGTTTTTCTCGGGATAACGAAGTTTTTGTTTCGAAAGGAGTTCGTTAGCTGACTTTGTAATTTTCTCTCTTTACTTATCACATTGACTTAATCCGTCTTCACTAAACGGAATATGCAATTATTTTTGTCAATATACATACTTAATTATATTACCTGTAATTGGACGCTGATAAGCAATAATGTGTCAAGCCACACGAACTTCATTTTGAGAAAATGGCGTCTAAAGATGTCAAATGCATTCTTAATACATTTGTTTGAATAACTATTTATCCATATTTTCTTTTCATTTTTGATAAAAGGTTTAATGCATTAAAAACAGGTTGATATATTTAATATATTATCTAATGAAAAGTTTTTTAAATATATGAGATTATTGTATAAATTATAAAATATGGAACAACCTTAAAATTCGAAACAATTAATTAACAAACATTTTCCGTGCTTATTTAGTTTATATGTCTTTATTTTTTTATTGAATAATGTTAAATAGGTGATGCAGTATCAAAATACATCAATATCTCCGAATATGTCATTTTGTGGCGAATATGTCATTTTGACACATTATTGCTTATCAGCATCTAATTATTTATGATGAAACTGCTAATAAAACATTTTAAAATCGAAAAAATATATTTTAGCTAAATGTTTGATTATTATGTTTTCCTTTCTATCAGACAAGTCATAGATACTGAAGAATTATTATCATTGTCGCCATCACAGATGGCCATATTCTATCACTGTAGTGCAAAATGAGATTTTTAATATCCTAAATATTTAATATTTCTATCGCTGTAATCCACAATCACAGTGCTGGTAGACTAATGCCATAGACGCCCACGAATCTTTTAACGGTGTTTTAACCACTTACTATGTGCAACCACTTTAAAAAATACCGTTTTTTTATTGTTTCACTCCATAATACATAGAACACCAACTTTGTTAACCATTGCATTAATACACAGTTCTCCAAAAATGCTTTTAAACACAAAATAATTGATATCGGGTTTTTTAATAGTCTTGGTAATAAATACTAACATACATATACTCGTAAGGGAGGGGCAGCGGATGCGCATGCGCAAGCGATACCGAGGTCTCTCCATTTCCGTGCTGAGAAAGGCCATCGCAGGGGTTTTAGTGGGTATAAATCGTCACAAAACCCGAGGAATCGGGTATCTTTTCGAAGATTTCCCCTTCGTAAACAAATAATTAAAAAAAAACATACATATACATGGATACATACAATAGATATATAACGTTCTAAAACCATTATCCTTCTTTTTAGCGTTGCAATACTCTGGTTAAAGAAAAATAAAAATACAAAAACTAATAAACGTTTCTAATATCTACGTTTAAGTTATTGGTGAATGTCATCACATCAAGGGTGGACTATGTAAGGCGCATACTAAAGAGGTTTAAGTTGACCATGAAACCGTTTGATAAGTAGATATCGCCTTGGTCTATGGAAATATAACTATAACGTACACAATGTTTAATTGAGTGATGTTTTTGATAGTAACGACCCGAGATGGCCTAGTGGATAGAACACGACGATCTCAATCGATGATTGCGGATTCAAACCCCTGTTAACACCGCTGAGTTTCTCAAGTGTTAAATTTGTGTTGTATTTCATCTCGAGCTCGGCGGTGAAGGGAAACATCGTAAGGAAACCTGCATGTGCCGGAAAAATCTGACACGTGTATATCCAATCCACAGAGGAGCAGCCTGGTGGATTAAGCTCTATATTTTCTCCTTAATAGGAGAGGAGGCCTTGCCCAGCAGTGGGACATTTATAGGCTGTTACTTTACTTTACTTTTTTTTAATTCAGTAAGAACCTAGATGTAATCCACTGGCTCGTTCGACCGGGCTTATACTTTATTCTCACAGAAGATCAGCGTGAAGTTGGTAATTCAGTTGCCTTTCCGGGATCAAAAACGGCCCATGCGTTTGAAATATTTCTACAAAGGAACAAACCGACATACAGACGTATATATAGAATGATAAACACATCCTTTGCGTCGCGCAGTTAGCTAATAAACGTCTTATCCTCGAATCTGCAAATATCCACCAAAAAATATTCAGATAAATTGAAATGTTCCGCAATCATGATACTTCCTTCATTTCTTCAGGAAGTGAAAAGGTTACAATATATATTAATCGGAATGTAGGTTAAGACGTGTAATGTTTGTATTGGTAATGGTTATTTGATTGCTGAGAATTTGCCAACTTTTATAAGTTGTTGGTTTGAGTTGTACCATCATTAAATAAACATCAATATTATAAAGAGTTTTTTTTTTCGTTTTATTGAAATAGTTATCAAATGAGCAGGCAGGGAACCTGGTATTGAGTGATTACCTTCGACTTTGTACATTTGCAGCACAGCGCAACCTGGTATTGAGTGATCACCTTCGACTTTGTACATTTGCAGCACAGCGCAAACTACTGTTGTAGCACCAAAATGACTAATCTATAGAGAATAGTTATTAAACCATAAAGATGTGACAACCGGCCTTATTTCTAAACAATTCCAGCAACTTGTCAGCACCAGATTAATAAGTTACTAATGTGAAAATACCTCTAAACATAATTATTTTCGTCGTCATCTGAATTACTAATTTCTGCAGTCACATATAAACTTATTAATACTTTAAATTGAACCCACGAGAAGATTTATCATCACCGGGATATTTTTAGCATAAAAGTAGTGGCAAAATGGAATTCGCGAAATTGAGGTAAAATTGATTCTCGTAACCTTTGACCCTTAATAACACTTTTTACGCACAATTCGTTATAAACGCTAGGAACTTTTTACACGATATTTTTGATGCCGAAATAAAGATAATTCCGGAAGGATATATTTACTCGTTTTCGTGTTCTGTTTTCCAAGGCTACATAAATAGACCGTTGAAATGACTTTGAACTATCGCAAGTCACTTCGTATTTCAAACCCGAATAATTTCCCACTTGTAATAAAAGCCACTAATATTAATTACATAAATAAAGTAACCATATTGTTTGCCTTTAAAATCATAAATTCAAATTATTTTTGACATGAGAATTCACAATATTCTAAGTAAGTGTTTAGACATAAGCTATCGCGTTTGTGTTAACCGTAAATATCGATCTATAAAATATATTGATGTAAACATTGACAAAGATAGTTATTTTTAGTATAAAATAAATAGGTATTATATGATTATATAGACGATATAATATCTGCCATTAGGATATTTTGACCGATTCGTTCCATTTAACATAGTAATTGACTTTGTATCTTACCAATTATTACATTTTAGTTCAATTGTCTTGTGTTTATATACATTTAATACAATTGAATATAAATATTTTTGGACCACATTTTTCTTTTAAAATAAATACATATCATCGTATATTTGCACGAGTTATTTGTTCCCTTAATGCTTTGTTTCGCTTTCAAGGGCTATAGAAAAATTTTTGAGAAATGCACGTACGGTGAATATTTCTACCAGTAACATTTTAGCGTACAGATAAAACAAACACAACAATATTAGCTTTTATGAAGTATTAAAAACGAAACAATTTATTGATTAATACCCTTAAATTATTATTAGTCCGTCCCCGCGACTTTGTCTACATGAAATAATTTTTTCGAATAATCTATTTCTATACGCTTTCATCTTTTATTTCACCTTCTTCAAGTTTATTTTTCTCGTAACAAAAGTCCCAGTTTCTTCTAACAAATAATAATTAATCTACATTATAAAATTCATTAAAATTAGTTAAGAGGTTTAGACGTGAAAAGCTGATAGACACATTCGCATATAAAACATTAGTAGAGATATTAATTTTATAAAATAAATTTTGAATAAAGCTCCATAAAAATAATTTAAAGATTTTTTTACATATTTAATTCAATTTTATTATTAAACGCCATTTTACGAAAAGGTCATCGGATAAAGTCTAGGGAGAAAGATAAAAGGAAAAATGATTCTTCGGAGTCTGTGATGTGTGAATAAGGAGATAAACTATGCGATTAAATTCATTTCAATTCACTGCAGATTCTCGTTAAACAGATTGAATATGAGGTCAATATGGGGCTTTGAAATGTACAAAATAATTAGCTGTACTAAAGTATTATGCTAAATTATATTGCACCTAAAGTATATAGATCGTTTGGGCTAGAGACGCTTGTGAGCGTCCCACAACACCCAACCAAAGTTTCATCTTCAACCGCTGATTTTTATTTGTATAGATAAAATTATGTATCTTTTAGGCTTCTGAGTTCTTCATTCATCGTACGAAGATGAAACATAGGTTAAGTAGCTTTTCGCCGATTTTCTGTAAAAAATGGTACTTCCCTGGTCAAATCAGCCCGTGTACCAGCTTTTCGGTAGCGTTGTGGTAGGTATTATTGGTCAACAAAGGTCCCCTTTAGAGAGTTCGTCATGTCGCTAAAGGAGGAACGAGAAGGGTACGCTCTCGCTGACCTGACCTGAAGACGACCAGGAGGAAGAACATGGCGCTATACGCATCAATCGTGTGAAAATAAAAGTAGGAGACGTTCACTCTCCCACATACTACCAGGGCGAGTGAGTGCTTTTGGTGCTCAGAAGCATTATCTAGGTAAAGAAGGTTCGCGGGATAAACGTCGGCGCGTCACGGTAGCATGAGTAAGCGATCCCGTGGCGCCTTACTTCGACGATGAGGACACCGCTGGGTTTTAGTGGACAGTCTAGGGCATTTATCATCAGGAGTCCTTCATACAGATTTTTTTTCGCCGGGGAATGCATTTATGCATCAATCAAAAAAAGTGTGTACTAGCTACAGTCTAGACTCTTCCAAACATTCAAAATAAAAATTTACTTAGCTGTAAATAAAATCGAATTATTTTAGTAATGTATTATATTTTTATTTTATTATTTTATAATGTAATTATTTAAAAATTAATTACACATTAAGCCAGGATATAATTAACATTAACAAAAACAAATAATTCTATTAAAAATAAAAAGAAATAGAAATTAAAAAAAAACTATATTAAATTCAAGTAACTACTATAAAACTACCTAAAACAACTCAATATGTCTCTAAATATATTATATATTTGAATTAGAATCAACATATGTAGGTACTATAGGAGTATCTTTAGGTGTATAATGAAGCGTCATCGTTTCCGTCTTATTTCCCTTGAAGGCGTAGGTTAATGAGGGTTTACCCGCCGTCCTACTTTCCATACATTCATGATTTCTTTACAACTCACAAAGGCGTCGTAGGTCGGTTTCGAGATATTACAGGTATTATACGTTTTTTAATGACGCTATAATGAAAATTAATATCACACAATATGTTAATAGAATTATTATATATTTTAAACTTTCGCGATTTATACTATTCGTATTTAATATAACGGGTCTTATCGTGATAGCTAATGGTAATAATAATACCTTTTTTATTGCCCGACTTTTCGACGATGTTACATCCGTCGTGGTTACGAGCTAACTGGTGTCCGCGCGCGCTCTGGCGACGAGTGTGCAAGTTTTCTTCGCCTACCCTCACAATATTAATATTGTCTTTACCGTTATTATATTTTACTTTACCATTAGTTATCGCGATAAGACCCGTTATATTAAATATGAATAAATAGAATGATGTATTATTATGTACAATTATATGTTACAAAAGCTACATGACTTTTTTAAATATTGGTAAGAAATCAATTTTATTTTTATAAACAAATATTTAGTTTTTAAAACAAATATTTCGAATTTCGTTATTCGGACATAATTATGTGATTTCGATTTCTACGGTCACTACTCATTGCAATTTACTGGTTAAATTCGGAATGTCTGTATGCATATTAGTTTTCACCCATGACTTCGCTCTAGAGTTTCGGCAATACGGGTCGTTTATATGTACAGATTCTACATCAAATTTCGTGACTATCTTTTATACATTTAAAATACAACTTTTGGGCAAATGATAGGCAATCTTTTAGGTACATCTTCAAAATCATCATCATCTACCTAGTATCTTCCTGGTTATACCAGGGCCTGCTTATTATTCTAGTCCAGATACTGACTAGTTACTGATTGTTACACAGAGCAATTGTGTCTGACCTTCGCAATCTCTGAATTATATTTGTAAAATAAAAATATCTCTTCCGAGTGGGGATCGAACTCGCAACCGTCGGCGTTAGAGCACATTTAGTACCACTACACCAGAGCGTTCGTCTTGTATGTAGGAACATGTAACCCTCCGTTAAGAAAGATTTTACTAAAATTCATCCCCTAACGGGCAGAAACGGGAGTTTCAATTTATATGTAGATATCTAACTTGACATTAGCAAAGTTGCAAGTTATACTTTAAAATTCTATTTGTAATAAATACCAGATCACGGAATTTGTAATGGAATTAACATACAATTAGGAATAAAATTAAAATATAAAATAAAATAATTATAGAATATTTCACAGAACAAATGAGTCTCTGTAAAGTACTCTGTAAAGACTGACTACTGACTCTGTAAAGTAGGTACAAACTTACGTTACGTTAAATGAAGGATTTTTTTTTTTTCAAAAGGAAACAAAATAGGGTTCTTAAATACTATTGCGAAGCGTCCGAGTACTTAATTAATGATGAATGAACAGAGGAAAGCTTTTAGCATAGCTATTAACCTCTCCGGTAGACAATTATCTAATTTTTCTTTATTTTTTAATGAACAAAAGGTTCAAGCCTCTTAATAAATAGGGTTATAGGGTTATTACAGTATATTTTCACTGTAAAATAATAGTCATTTAATGTCTACTTAATATTTTTTTAGTTGTAAAAGATTAAAAATTATTGTAATTAATTTTCATGATTTATTTTAAACTATTTTGGGATAAAAAATTAGTGGCATTGTGGTCAAACTATGATTACTTTATGTGGCTTTCGAAAATTCGTATGCAATTACTTAATTTAATTTATTTTACTTCTATTTGAGAAATGCTTTATATTCAGAATAATATTTACTTTATATGATATTAGAAAATAAAAATGTATTTACATGTTTTCTTTACAATGTCATAAAAAACAAGAGAGACCAGAGACAAATTTAGTAATATAAAATCAGATTTCTCTTTATTTATTTTAAGACATATTTTGCACATTACGAATTACGAGCACTTTACATACATAATTTTTGTTTGCGTAAGAATATGAAATTTATTTTCCGACTTACTTGACACTGATCATTGTAATTTAGCCAAATCCTATTATTATAAATTGTAGCCTATTCGAAAGCTGTAATGTTTCATCTAAATCTATTTAACAGTTTTTGTGTGAAAGAGCAACAAACATTCATCGATCAATCCATACATCTCCACAAGCATCATCGTTTATATTAATACTAGGATAGGATAAATTAATATCTCTCCAATATCTTAACATATAGAAAATAATCTTAGAATGTTATTATGCAATAAACACACTTGTAAGTTTTAATCTCGTAACTGATAAAAACAATTATATAGCCTGGTAACAGTTACCTAACAAAATAAATCAGCCAAGTGCGTGTCGGGCCACGCACAATGTAGGGTTCCGTAGTTGTCAGAATTGTCAAGATCGGTCAAGCAATCTTCGAGTACCTATTTTCGTAAAAAAGTTTACGACGAACTGGGAATTTCCTTTTTAAGTCAGTTTATACAATATACGTACTTACAATTTTAAACCTTTTATTATTATAAAATTATTTTTAATTTCTCTTTAAGAAGAGAATAAGAGATAGGTACGTAATCCGTATCTTTTATATTATACCATAAATGCCTAAGTGAATTCGTTTGTTTGATTGTTAACTCGCTCTTTTCGCCGTAGGTAAATACTGAGCTAATATTTTATTGAGACATTGTTTTATACCTTATTTTATATTTTATTTTAATTTAAACTTATTAAATATTTATTTACTTATTCATTTAAATTCATATATTAATTTAAAATTATTAATATTTACATAATGTAATGCTTTAAAAAGTGAAATATTTATTTTTACTTAGATCATCTATAACTCGATAACCATAAGAACCTACATAGCCGTGATAATTTTCCTTTTAAATTCATTATATTTACCATTATCGTGAATTTTTTCATATTTTTAGACGCAGCAGTTTAGTGGGTAGAGGGGGGGGACACTTGACTCTAAGAAAAATTGACACTTCAAAGCTTAATATTTCGGAAACAGTTCGTCGTTCGGAAAAATGGTTTTCCCACACCTATAATATTTTTAAAAGACCTATCTAACGATACCCCACAACATGGGATAAATGAGAAAAAAAATTTTTGGTCTCTCTTAACACATAGGGAAGACACCATGAAAAAAAAATATTTTTAAGATTTTATTGTACGACTTTCTCGGCGTAATTCATATGTATACTCATACCGAATTACAGCTTTCTGGTATTAAGGGTTTCGGAGCAAAGCCGCGGACAGACAGACAGACAGACAGACGGACATGGCGAAACTATAAGGGTTCCGTTTTTTACTACGGAACCCTAAAAAGTGACAGTAAATTTTTTTAGGTGTACAAACTACTTATGTAAATCTTTATGAAAGTCTAAAACGAACTTACAAGTGTAATTAATTTTATTCTATAGTCAAAAGTGTAATCCTGGTCTATATATAATACATATATAGTTTATAAAAAGAAAAAGAAAAGATAATATTTCTCAAGAAACTATGCTGTGTCATTTTTGTTCATCTCCATTTAATAATTTGCGACGTTGTACCGTACAAAATTTCATTTTAAACTTAGGTAATAAACTACAAATGGTGTAATGCTATCTAATTTTTAAAAGCTTGCAACTCTGAGGATTTAATACAAGTTTTATTTCATTTTGTCGTAAATGCACTACTGAGGAACATTTTATTTCATTCGTTTGATTAATTAACTAAAATAATTAAGCCGTAAGAAGTGTAGTCGTAAGCCTTATTTAGAGTGGCAGAAACTGTATTATAGTTACGTAAATCTCAGTAACGAACTTTTATACTGTTTTATTCAAAAAACGTTCAATATGGCAAGGGTGAACAATATGGCAAAACATTTGCAAAAAAGGTAGGCGACTCAGCATTAATTGCATGCTTAGTACTCGTACATTTAAACTTTATCACTATAAGCTGATAATGAGTACGTTAAAAAATGGGTGAGTAGAAGTTCCACCTTATCAAAGTACAAACATACTTAGTAACTTTTATTTATTTTTATTTTTTTATTTATACATATTATTTATTAAATTTAAATTAGTAGTAGTAGTAGTACAAACAGCCTGTAAATATCCCACTGCTGGGCAAAGGCCTCCTCTCCTGAAAAGGAGAAGGTTTAGAGTTTAATCCACCACGCTGCTCCACGCGGGTTGGCGGATGTACATGTGTCAGAAAATCTGTCGATGTCATTGCAGTGAGGCAAAGTGCCCAAAACACTGGCGGCATTGCCTCTTTATAGTTTAATTTTTCTTTGTTACTTTTATTCAACTTTGTTCTTTCTAGTTGTCCGCCTATTTTATACTTCATACTAAAAAAACTAAACTTTTTTCATAATCCAGTTGTGCTAAAATCGCTGCCGCACTGCCGCGTGGTGTTACCGCGGGGAAAATGGAGGCAGAAAATTAAATATTCCGTCATGTTTCACTAGTATTAGTTACTAAAATACTGTAATACGAGCTATGCCCCGCGGTATCACCCACGATAATTTGAGAAAAAATTACATTTATATAATGTTTACTTCCCTTTCTTGAATCAGATATTGTTCACTGTTTCATTGGTTACAATTTGGTTTTCACATCTTTTATATATAATTATTGAAAAAATAAAAGTAGCCTAAGTTACGCCATATAACATTAGCTATATTTGTGTAAAAGTCCCATCAAATCGGTGAAGCCGTTTCAGAGATTAGCCGGTACAAAAAGACAGACAGACAAAAATTTTATATGCATTTAGTTAAAAGCTGTTAATTTGAAATTACAAACAGACACTTCAATTTTATTTATCTGTATAGATAGATAAATGAATGAATTCTCTACGATTTTAAATTGAAGCATATTTAATAAAGTAAACTTTAAATATACGTATGTAGATCGTAGAAATAAAAACGATTTTACTGGAAAGGAAATATTTCTTAAATAATATTATCACACTACAAACAAAAACATAAAAGTCTTTAATAAAGTTAAGACAAAGTCAAAGAAAACAGCGTAGTTTTAAATGTCCATTAAAATTGACTTCTTCTTAAATTAATAAACTAAAAATCTTAGAATAAATATTAAATACAATCTCTTTGAAGGAATAATCGTAAATTATTAAAAGCTGGGAAGCAAGATTTATTTGAAATTGAATGTTGGGGAAAGTCTCTTTATTAAAATTTCATAAATAGCCAGCTTGCCAGGCTTATACAACATCAGTCTGAGCCCGTAAAGGATAATGGTGTTACAATTTTCCTACTTAACCCTAAAAATCTTTGATTTTTTTAATCAATACTGACTCCTATTAATAATACAATTACTTTATAATATGTATAAAAATAGAAACTTTAATATTTGAGAACATAATAATTTCTGCTTAAACTATATGACGTCGTATTGCAGTTTCATTAAAACCTACAGGATGGTTTCAATATAAATACATATTGTAAGTAGGCGCAATTAGTAAACGAGAATGGGCTGTACTATAGACGTGCGAGCTGACTGATGACACTCTTAAAATAGATGACAATTCGTGGAACGGGCATTTAATATTAAAAGAAAGTATTGAGAATACTAGTACAATATTGTTACTTTTAGTAAATATTTAAATATTAAGTTTCTTTAAATAGTACTTTACAACCGTCTTTTGTATGTAAATCAATAGGAAACAGTTTAGGAATTTTCAGGTGAAGATAAGATAGTTAAAAAGGCTTTGTTAGAATCACTTTAACGAAAAAATTTTAAGTCAATTCTGACTTGACTTACTGCAGCAATATTGTCTCACAATTTCAACAATTAAGTAAATTAACAAAATTCACAGATAATTTTTTTACTCATGTATCGATTTGAAATCATATTCGTCCTCTTCTTATAGAATAAATAAAAATAATTTGCTGAATTTATCTCTAAGCACAGAACGGTTGTATAAATATGGTTGATTATATTTTTCCTTTTTTTTTTTAATTTTCGGGAGAAGGTTTGTATGAAAGAAAATGTTTAAAAGTCGTACGGAAAATTGAGTAAGTCTTAATTAATATACCCGTGTGAAGCCGGGCGGACAGCTAGTAAAAAATAATACTTTGTTATGTTTAAAATAATAAATATAGACTCTGCTTTCTTTCATATTTAATATCAGCAGTTTTGATGCAGAAACGCATCGTTTCATGAATACAGCCTTCTAAAACTATTACAACGTTATCATTTACTAACTTTATTTTATTTTTATAGATATTTGTGTGCTCACTTAACAATATATCGTTTTTCTATAAAATATTTACCATACGTACTTAAATATATTTAGCTCAAATTTCTTTTTAAAACTTTAGTTAAAATAAAGTATGTTCTCTGTT
This sequence comes from Hypolimnas misippus, assembly GCA_037950945.1. NCBI lineage: Eukaryota > Metazoa > Arthropoda > Insecta > Lepidoptera > Nymphalidae > Hypolimnas > Hypolimnas misippus. The sequence continues at coordinate 11,777,235 of JBBEEQ010000012.1, read as the reverse complement.
TCGAAATTTGTATGTCCCGGACTTTTTCAAAAACTACTGACCCGATTTTAATGCGATTTTCGCTATTTAAATACATATTTTAATGTAAGTATTATTCATATGTTATTAAATATCTGTATACATGTTTTGAGTGTGTTGTGCTTGCACTCGGAGATGTTAAGTAAGTTTCTGCGCTGGACATTAGCAGATAAACTATCCACCTGAGAATAATCTAGTCGGCTAGTTAAAAGCTTTTCTTTGTTCACCTTTAGCGTATAACTCCTAAGAATAACAGAGGTCTCGCTCTGCACATTAATATTAATAAAAATAAAATACTAGTCTGTAACTCGAACATATATTTAATAGCTAAAGCAATTTAGCTAGTAATGGTCAAAATATGTTTTGCGGGCTAATTATGGTACGCAATTTTAACAGTTGATTTTTAAATTTAATTCTTTGTTTTGATGGCTTTTAGTAGTACTGGAGACTACACGAAGGAGATTGTTCGATGCGGTCGAGAATGCAGCCACAATTAAATTTTGAAGACTATAGAAATAGTAGACATTTCTTTGTTAGACCGTAACTTAGAACAACACAAACATAAATATATAAAACAAAAACCCATACACTTGCTATTTTTAGTTTAAAGAGATGCACTTTTAATATTATTATTATTTTTATCATTGTTTTATTTACATCTTAATTTTATTATTCTTCAGTTGAATTTTGTACTAAAACGAAACAAGTCAACTATGAAAATGTATCGCAGTGCGACAGCGGTAGCCCCGCGTAATAACCCTCGTGATAATATTTATTTTTGACCGATTGATTTATCATGTATCAGGTAGACTGGGTACGGTTGTCAGAGGACAGTTTAGACAGTCGTAATATTGTGTAACTTAATAAGGCGATAATTACATTTGTAATTTATGCTCTAGAGAATTATATAAGACACTGACGTTAAATTATTTCAGGTGTATAGCAATGAAAAGTAACTTACGTAAATTTTTATGAAAGTCTAAGAACAAAACTTATAAGTGTAATTCTTGCTTTATGCTACGTTTGAGAGTATGCGATACTCAGTCTGCATAAAGGACGCCAAGGGAATTTTGTATGGGTAATTTTTTGTGGCACACTGGTGTCTTGATTTTTTGTCGCGGGCACCAAAAAAAGAATTCTCGCTTAAGGAATATTGGGGAGGTTGCAAGGGAAGACTGGAATGGTTCGCCCATAGCATTGTATCAGTCATCGTAGGATAACAATGCTAACATGTTCTGCAAACTTTTTAATATCAGTTCGTATATATAGGATGCGTATTTTATTTATATATACAAGAAGCACAATAATACTACTAATATCATAAAAATACAGTAATAAATCCTATAAAAACTAATTTATGCTTGTAACAATACTAAAAAGATTAAAAAACTATAGTTAATAACTATCACAGTCAAGTTGCGTCACATACCTATAATAACGTGTTTTACGTTTCCATCACGATGCACATAAAGATCCTAAACGGTAACCTTGATCGAAAAACGATAAGAGAAGCCTAAAAATGATTCTATATACCCATTCAATGATTTAATACTTGATATAGATCGTCGATATCCATTTTTATTATTTAAATTTTGTGTGACATGTTTTCGTTGACATTCGTGCCGTCATGACGAATCAAACGACGTATTTACCAAAATCGCCCTACGCGTTTGAACTAAATAATGCCACAAAGAACAAAACCACATACATACTGATAGATCGATAAAATCAGTAATCGGTAGCAAGCACTAACCGGAAGTCTATGACAACGTTGAGCTCTCTGGTTTGAGGCACTACACAGGAACGACACTCACGCGACTGTCATGGCTTACGACAACATAAGCTCTATACGAAGTTCCCTTCATTACTTTACCAAGTTAGTAAACACTTTAATCTCAGTTATACAATATAAGTTTAGTCTTTCCTAATAATACATACATAGCCTGATAATCACATTATTTTTCTTTGCGTCGCGCAGTCTGGTAAAAAAGGGGTGAGTGAGTAGAAGTTTCACTTTATCAAACATACTTAGTTACTTTCATTCAACTTTGTCGTTTCTAGATGTCCGCCTTTTTTATATTTGGTACGAAAAAAATTGAATTGAATTCAATTCAATTCTTTGATTCAATTGAAATTGATTAAAACAAAACTGCAAATATTTATATTATTATGTGTTTTCTTGCATATTCCAAAACCATAACTTAAATAAAACTTCCGATTCTCTAGGCGAAAAATGCGACAGACCTGTCACCAGTGGAAGCAATGAAATGCAAAGTAACATTATTTAGCTTTTTTTGTGTTACGACTCAACGATATAATGTTATAACTATAGTAGAAAAATTTAATTTTGAATAAATTATGAATATAAGCGTCATTTACTAGGTTTAATTATTTCCCACCATTGACGTCGTTTCCGTGAGATGCGATGGGACCAATTCCTATATCATATTATCGATGCAGGTAGTACACCAACGTTCAATGACTTACAGATAACGCACAGCCAGAACAAAGTGAATCTAGAAGCATGAAATTATGCACAAGAGTTCCTTATATAACGTAGAAAAGTTCTACGGCTACGGTTCTATTTTTTTTAAGAATCATTAAATAAAAGAAGTTAAATATGGTATTAAATTTGTATAATTTTCGAATAACTTGAAATACAGGATCCTAAATTCTGCTGTATTACCTAAAAAAATTCTTTCATCCCAAAAAAGATTCGAATGAGAGAAATCTTATAGTACAAATAATTTAGGTTAGTAAGTGTATAAGTTGAGGGAAACATCGCAATCAAGAAAAATGACTTGTCTGCGAATAGATGCGGAAAAAGGAGACGATTTGTCACCGAGCTTTTGTGTTCCCTTTTATTTTTATATCACTTGACGAAATCGCATTTTCCTTTGTTATTTATCACAATTACGTCAGCTCCTTGATTTTTTTTCTTTGATTAATCTATTTATAAATATATGTTCATTGACGTTAAATAATTGGCATTGGTAAGAATTCTTATTGTTGTATATGTAAAGCAATTAGATATATAAGTTTTACCACCAGGAAATACAATTACATTGAGTTATCTGTAAAAATGATTACCGAGAATAATATCTGAAATTAGAACAAGCATAAAGTTTAAAAATTTGTGCAATAAAAAACATAACGTGTAAAACTTGCAACTGAGTTCTTCTACCGTAAAAAGTTATGAGATCCATATAATAACAAGTCAATTCATTTATTCAGTCCTTACTTAAGGGACTTTTTGTTTTAAATGATTACGTTATTACCTAACAACATCTTATTGTTTAAATTGAATGAAATTTAAAATACGCCGTGTTTATACAACGCCTGCTTGTGTACTGAAAGTTCAGGGCGCTAATTTTATCCATAACGTAGTAATGTAGGAGGGGGAGGGATTAAAAATGTCCTAATATGTTGCGAGAAAAGAATGGTATGTACTTAGATTTGCAGCCACTTATAAAACAGATTTTTCTGAAAATAAAGCAATAATTAAACAAAAGCTATTGTAGCTCTTACTTTTTAACCTGATATAAAGCCAGAATTATACTTATAAGTATTGATCTCAGACTTTCATAAAGGTATACTTGACTTTCATATTGACTTGACTTATATACGTGAAATAATGTATTGTCAATGGCTTTATAATAGCTACAGTTTTTGTTTGTACCTAGGTAGCTATTACCGAGTGAAAGAGTTGTTTTACGTCAAGTACGAAACCAAAACTTACAAATGTAATTCTTGTCTAAGAGATGACAGGAAAGAAGCGTTTGAGAACTTGGTTGTAAGTGTACTTAGTGTTTTATATAATCGTTTTTTTTTTTTTTATTTTATCCACTACATGTAAATCTGGGGCAGACTTCACAACAAACAAAAAATAAAATACATTTTTAAATTAATGTAAAAATTTTGCTCTAGATTTATATTTGATAAGATTATATTTTTCAGTATTATTACAGAAACTCTTTTCAAGGATTTCTAGAGATATCTGTTGGTACTTACTTTATGTTGAAACTAACTGTTGCTCGGAGTTTTTTTTTTTGCGTTAATGTAAATATTGTATTAAAATAATATGCATGAAAATCCGGGATGAATTTTATATATAATGGATAGAGATTAAAAATAGGGTTGAAAGTTTGTTAGGCACCAACTGCTTCACTACAAAAGATGAAATAAAACCATGTTCAACACGTGTCTAGCTAAAAAATGTTTAAGAATTAGACATTATTTAAAATTTTGTCAAAATTGATACACTGCGTGTAAAATTATAAAGAAACTTATTAATAAAATGTCTCACGTTATATTTGACAGCCAAAATAGGTTTTAGCATATATTAAAAATACCTAACTTATGTTTATATAATTAAACTAGGTCTAAACCATGTTTAACTGAAAAATATCGTTAGATGCGGATTTTATAGACACGCGTTTAACGAGCGTTTAAATATTTTGTAGTAAGGCAGCAAATTTCTAAGTATACGCGTTCGAAGCGACGGGTGATTGTTAGTGGTACAATATTTATAAAAATAGTTTCAATAGTTCCGAAGTTTCCTTCACGCATACAAAAATCGCTCCCGCAATTATATTAGTTTTAGTATTTATAAAAATAAAAAGTGTGATTGTTTGTTTCAACTTCTTAATCTCAAATCTTAACCGGACGATTTGAAAAAAATATTTTGCGTCAGATATCCCGTTTATTATTCGTATCTTATACGCTGCTATCGTCCACCCAGTTGTGATAAAACTTAGTCAAATTATTGTTTGCCTTGCGCAAAAGTTATAGTCAAAAAACAATTTATTTTCATTTAGTAGCGCGTGACGTAACGACAAATGTATTTGAAAGAACATTTGTAATTAATATCAGATTAGCTGATAGCGAGCGTGTCTGAATATTGCTAGTAAACTATTAATCACTTTGACTATTAAAAATGCGAAGTAACAATAAACGTAATGGATTGTGTTCTGTACCGTTTACGTTTTTAAAATATGACCAAAATGCAGCGCCCACGGCATCGCCATAGACAGCGCTGTATTTTATGCATACTAAATCTTAAATTGTAAACGGCTTAGCACATGTATAGCTTTCATATAGAAGAATATTTTCATATATTTCAATTATGGAAGAGACCGAAGGGTGAACTTACAAAGATAAACTATTTTTTAACCGGGCATTGCACAATAGATTTAGATTACTATATAAATCATTGTTGTTCCTATTAGTTCAATGTACTAACTATAAGCAAGTCGTAAACTAAGAGGGGGGTAATCCGAATCCCCTAAACCCTCCCCGTTATATAGGTTCATGCGGTATAATATACAGTTTCCAAACTCACGCTAAACCCTTTGCTAATAAACTGGACACTGACAAAATTGTAGAGCGGTCAGGACTTGTCACATATTTAGGAAGCAATATAAAAATATCGTTTCATCGCAATCCTTTAGTAGTTCAAAAGATACTCAGTTGACATTAGGTACACGTCGCTATTGTAGAGGATTTTACCGTGATTTTTGTTCTTTGCGTGTTGACTGAGCAAATAGACGCTCCAGCAGAGTTAGTAAACAAGACTGACTTTTTGTTTCACAAATAAAATGAAAGCCGCTATTTTTGTTGCTTTATTTTATTATATATTCTTTATAGAAAGTATGAAGACAAACGAGCGAGTTGGAACCAAACAAGGTGGGTGAATGTTTAATACACATTACCTATGAAACATTCGAAAGAGCCTATTCTATTCAAATAATAGAATATATTTTGTGTTTAAGTTTGATATCTTAACTTTTTTTGCGGTAAAACTTACGTAATCTGATCGTTCTTAAGTATTCTAATTGTAAGGCAAAAATTATATTCTTATATTTTACTCTCGAGAGCGATATAAAACTCTGTAACCTAGTATCAGATACGTCGTACGTAGTTACGAAAACTGTAAATGTCAAAAATAAGGCACTGAATAATTTCTTTTAAGTGTAAAGCGATAAGAATTAACTTGTGTAACATCATTATGAAAGTTTGAAAGCAAAACTTATAAATTAAATTCTCATATAAGAGTAATTCTATATTTGCTTCGTAATATTTCACAGTTAAACTTAATTGAATATTTAATATAGTACTTTAAAGAAATAACAATAATTAAAGGTAGCATTTTATTCGATTAACTTTTTAAGTGCCTCTACATTTTCTGTTATAATTGAAATCTTAACGCAAAAAGACTCAGAAGACATAAAAAGTACTATTATAATTCTACAAGTCTTTTGCTTTTTTATTAATGAAAAATCGACATTATAACTTATCTTATATGAGACTTCGAATTATTATTTTAAATTATATATATCCTTAAAAAATAATAAGGCTACAAATATTCTTACATTACATTTTTTGAGATAAATACGTCAGAAGGAAATGATATCTCGTCGGGATTTGAATTTCCATTAATTTCTTCCGCAAGATATTAATCTCCCTCGAAATATTTCACACAAAAGGCACTTTCAATCTACCTAGACATAACTTTGTTTAGTATATATATTCGTATTGTTGTCTTTTTTGGAATTAAAAATATTTCGACCAAGAAGAAAAAATGTTTTTTTTTTTTTAAGTACAGATAAAATCAACTCACCATTTAACGTACAGCGTAGATTACTACGGTTTTGTGTCAAGATTTAATCATACGCAAATATTTATTACCTTTTTTCTAACTAAACATGCAAAAATGTTGCAAATCGTAAAAATTCAACGCAACCTCATTTTTCGTAAACCTATATTTACCAGATTGAAAGCAAGTTTTTCCCGCTGTCGCAGTGCATGCTCTAAATACATTATTCATAAATATTTACATGCATTGAAGTAGTTATAATTATAATATCATAGCGAGCACTTAGCGACCGTGCCTTCCTTGTTTATGTTACTAATAGTGCTTTTAGCAATAACCTATAAATTTCACTCAATTGTTAAACCAAAATAGACATGTTTGGCTTTAGTATTTCGAACCCAAATTGATTTATTTGTGAAACAGAAATTTCCTCCATTTAGTACCAATTCTAATATAAAAATGAAAATTACATAACATGATACCACAATTTATACTAGTATGATTTGTATGAAATTATAATTATAATATATGAATTGTAACCATAAACATGTCTAATCATAATCTACATATTAATAGGTAAAGCAAAAGTTTCGTAAAAAGGTGTACTAAGTTCTTTTTACGAAAATTACGCGGACGGAGAAATATGATATTTCGCACACTCATGGTTTATATAGAGAAGAAACGAGTAATGCTACTTTTTTGTAAATGTGCATAAAAATACATTAAATTAATTTTTTTTAAAAAATTACACACATTATCATGTAGATGTTTGACACACATTCTTTTTTTTAGTGTTAAAATCTGCGGTCAAAATGAGAATGGTTTATACGTCAATTATGAAAACGGTTGAAAATTTATTGAACTACGGTCAAATTCCGACCGCTAGGCGACCACTACTACGTACAAATAACTAAGATTATTAAAAAAAAAGAAAGTAACTTTAAAAGAAAAAAAAAACGCAATATCGTTTTTTGGGATGACACAATTATTCTAGTTATTTCGATTTTAAAATTTATTTCAACCGATTTCGATGCTACTTGATGATTAATTCAAACAAAAAAAAAACGAAATCGGTTAATTAATAGAGTTATAAGTTAGCTAGTTAGAAGAAGTCTTTTAAAGTTACAAAAGAAGTAAAACAATAAGTTTTGTACAAGCTTCCAATTATAAATACTACTTTTTTACAATCGCAACATTTCTTCATAACTTTGGAGTTCAATTATTATAAAAATACGGATTCATTAAACAAAATTAGCGGACACAAAGAAACACACGCCGTGACAACAGCTTGTTAGTATACTATTAATTATTCATAGATGTAATGACAACCCTAGCAAACAGGGCTAATAGAATAGCTTCGTTTTCACAGAAACCAGAATTACAAGCCGGTCATAACACGGAATAGCGGTCATCATCAAATATTCGTGAGCACATCTCTCGTATATGGGTTACTAACACAATTTCGTTACGGGCGTTTATACACCGGACGCATTTCAGGGCATACCTATAAGTTTGAATTATTGTACGAAAGAATGAACATTAAAAAAGAAGCTTAAAGTCTAACTGTCATACTACAAAAGACGCATTAAAACCATGTTGAACGCGTGTTTAGCTAAACAGTGTTTAAACATTAAACATTGCTTAAAATATTATACGTTACATTTGATAGCTGAAATAGGTTTTAAACATCTATTAAACTCACTTAAACGTAGGTTAATCTATATCTAAAGTATGTTTAACTCAAAACTGTTCTTAGACGCGGATTTGTAGCACGGATTTTTTTAAGCACGCGTTTAACATCTGTTTAAATCTTTTGTAGTAAGGCAGTTACTGTTTAGGTGATAAATTACTTGTGTTTAGCTGGTGCTCGCGACTTCATCTGCGCAGAATTCGTTTTGATTACGTGAAGTTCCATTCAATCTTTCATCCCCTATTTTATCCTCTTGGGGGTAGAATTAATCTAAATCCTTTCTTAGCGGATGCCTATGCCATAACTTCTACCTGCATGCCAAATTTCAGCCCGATCCGTCCAGTGGTTTGGGCTATGTGTTGATAGATCACTATGTCAGTCAGTCAGTCTCGTCTCGTGCGGTAGCGAAGTCATATTAGGAATATATTATTACAATTAATAATACTGTATTTTGTCTATGGTAGCTCGCTGATTAGTTAGTTATTATTATATATCGGCAGTACGCAGGGTGCGTACCTCTCTCTAGACCACTCGTCTTCACTCTCACAAATATATTCATAATTACTAGTGACTAGAACACCAGAACATAACAATAAGTAATCTTTATATGCGGTTCATACAAGCCTATGAATTTTACCACTCGACATTAAGGTCTAATGACGCGCGAGTGTAGAGCGCGTATTCGAGCGTACGAATATACGAATGTACGAAAACGCTGACGCGCGCGGAAATGCGTGATGTGTAAACGCCTTTACAGTCAAGTGGGCGTGTGCGTGAAGTATTGTATGTTCTAGTATTCACTTGTTCCATTTTTAAAACTAGATTTTTATTCTCATTTTTCAATTTATTTGTTTTATATATTTTAAACTTTCGCGATTTATACTATTCATATTTAATATAACGGGTCTTATCGCGATAACTAATGGTAGTAATACCTTTTTTATTGCCTGAAGTTTCGACGAATATACAGTCAGCTCGTGACCACAACAAATGCAGGTAATTACTACCATTAGTTATCGGGATAAGGCGCGTTATATTAAATATGAATTATTTGTTTTTTTTTTATTGAAGATTTAAAAAGTTGCAAAACAAATACATAGGTACTAAATTATATGCATATATTTATTATTAAAGATAGCAGTAATATAATAAATAAGAGGAAAATGAAACAGAATAAATGGCAAATGCTTACAAAATGTAACAACACTGAAATAAAAATAGGTAACGTTTATTTACTCTGGATAGAAGACTAAAACAATGTACGTAACTAAAAGCTTCAGTGTAACGGCAGTCTTTTATTAAGTATCTAACTATAAATTACTGAAAATCACAAAATAAAATTGAATGAAAATAAGAATCCATTATGATATATTTGACAGACGCGTTGGCGCAATGGTCACTGCAACTGACTAAAGCGCTAACGGTCGCGGGTTCGATCCCCGCTCACGGCAAACGTGTGTATTGGCCATACAGATATTTGTCGTGGTCTGGGTGTTTGTGTTAGTGTTGTGAGTGTTTCCGGACCCCCGACACATGGTCAGTGAGATCTTAATGGGGGCCGTTGAGTGTGATGCGTTATTTATTTATATTTGATATTATTTCATTATAGTAATAACATTAGAATACACACACAAACAATGAAGACAACACGTGCACAACTTTTTGTTTTAGTTAAACGAATGTTATAAAAATTTAATAATGCGGTTGATGAAATATTTCCCGTCAAATGAAGCTCCCAAAGCCTTAGTAATTTATAGCGTGATTTCACCGCGGGTAAAGATCGGCTTTTCGTTTTTGTTCCGCTTAATTATGATAAATTTACTTGACATCAAGCTGATAAATAAGTTGCATGACAGGAAAAATTCTGATGAAAATCTGATTTATTAAGCTTATATTTACACTCAATCATGTACATAACAGAATAAAAAAGTTTTTATATCTATTTTTTTTTAATAAATCGAATTTTAATAAATCGAATATATTGTGGTATAAGTTATCTGTAGAATGTATCCCCCTGACTATAGCTCGCATATAGGCTGGTTCGACCGAGACAGTATCACACTCTCACTCAAGAAGGTAGTATCTTTTTCCATTACTTATATTCCACTTCATCTCTTATTCTCTTTTGCCTCGGTAACGCATTTGTGGCTCTAGTGGTATAGATGTTCGTGGGCAGCGGTAAGTTAACATCAATGTACTCGTGCTCCTTTGACGTGTATTGAGTTAAAAATATATATCATTTGTTTCGTAACAGAACATTTGTAGCTATTATTATTAAATGAGAAATTTTAATCAGAGCAACTTTTAACCTCAAGAATTGTAAAGAATCCGTAGAAAATACTGTTTCACTTTACGTTCATCGTTACGAAAATTAGAAAAAACGCGAGTCGCGGGCTTGCTTCGGCTTCTATTATATTTAATTTAATTAGCTTCAGAGACTTCGAAATTTCGGCTCCGGGTCATATTTGGTTTGAGCAAATATGACCGCTTTGCTTCCCAAATATTATTATTGACCAGTCGTAATAGAGATTCAACTTGAATAATTACCATAGAATTGAATTTAACGTACCTACTATTTCTTTTAGGGTATTGTAATGAAACTTTTGTATAATATATTATATATATTACTCTAAAATACTTTTAAAATCTATTCTATCTATTTGATTTTGAAATCTATTTTTTTTAAAGCGCACTACTTGTGCTTCAACGTATAAATTATACTTTCTACGTAGTGTTCGCCGAAAGACTTTATCTATGTTTCTTTCATTTAAAAAATATAATTTCACAGAAAATTATAATTATGAGCCTAGAGGGCCTAGTTGTAAGAATACGTCGATCTCATCCCACGATCGCGGGTTCAAGCCCCGACTAGCACGACTGACTTTTAAGTGCTAAATTTGTGTTTAAATTCATCTCGTGTTCGACGGAGAAGGAAAACACCGTGAGGAAACTTGCATGTGTCTAGAGAAATTCTGACACATGTATATCCGCCAACCCGCAGTAAAGCAGCGTGGTGGATAAGGCTCTAATTTTTTTCCTTAATAGGAGAGGAGGCCTTTGCCCAGTAGTGGAACATTTACAGGCTGTTACTTCACTTTTAATTTCATAATTATATAAACAAATAAGCTCTGTACAGCCGTGGCAAACTATATTCAAGTAGAGGAACGTGTCCATTGTATTATTTAACAAAAGTTATATTATTGTTTGGAGTTTGATGTATGGTTAAAGTTATCCAAGCTCCAAGCGGGAGTTGACAGCGGTGGTAATAAATTGTATGTATATTCACAATTATACATATTACATAGGTATAATTACCATAATTTTGTCCGTGTATCTTTAAACATGGATGGGTTAAATTTATACTAATATTATAAGGACGTAAAATATGTTTGTAAGTTTTTATGTCTCTACATAAAAACTACAAACACGCAACTTAATCTCTAAAAGTACTGATACTATTTAAAAAAAAATTGGGTTAGATAGTCCGTTTATTGAGGAAAGCTTTTATACCACATAAATTATGTAATGACGCTACTACAAGTTGATAGTAAAACTTTTAAAGGAAAAGTTTATATTACACTTTTTAATGCGTTTAAATAAAATTGTTTTTAAAATTATTTTTTACTTTTAATTAATTATCAATATACCACGCAGTGAAGCCACAAGTTTAAGCTAATATATTTTATGTCATATAGTTGCGATCGCTCTACTATTTTAGGTAATGTAGCCCACTATATAATTCACGGATCATTAACAATTTTTGCGAGTTCAAATCTAGATAGTCACTTGAGTCATTGAGTATTTTAGCTCATCTATGTTATCTGTAAATTTCCTATTCGGGGATGAATAAAACAACATAGCTAGGCACTAACTATAGCTCAAACCCAGGCTGGTTCCACTGGGGCAGTACCTCATTCTCATAGAGTATATATATTATTTACCCTACCGAAACTTCTATATTACTACTATTACTAATCCCGAAGTAAGATTATTTTTTTTCAGAGTATGTATCGACGTGTGATGATGTACTTACATGGACGCTGATAAGCAATATGTCAAGCCATCGGACTTCGGTTTGAGAAAATGGCGTCTAAAGATATTAAACCTATATATTCTTAACGACTCTTTTTGACGACGTGTATATCCATTTTCTTTTCTATTCTTATAAAAGGTAGAATTAAATAAAAGCAGATTGATATAATAGAAAAGTTTATCAAATATTAAGTTTTCCAGATTTATGAATTTATTGCATATTGCAAAACATGAAACACACTTCAATATTCCAAACATAAAATTCAGACACTTTCCAGTTTATATGACTTAATTTTTTTAATAATTTTAAATATGTAGCAATGTATGTATCAGAAGACATCGACATCTTCGAATTTGACTTTTTGTGGGTTGACACATTATTGCTTATCACAGCCGGTATATATGTCTAGTATTTTGAGACGCTGTACAATCGAAACCGATTGAAGAATTTTAACCTATAATGACTGTTATTAAATTCGTCCCAGTTATGTATATAGTAGGATATATTACTTCCCGGAAATGTCATGCGAAGAGGTATTCCGGGGAGTACCGTTCTCGAATTCTTATCCAATTTCAAATTTCCTATCATCAATGGAAAGTTACATAACATTTTACGATTTAGCTTAGTAATTGAAATTTAGTCTCGTATCAATCCCTGGTTCATATTCTATGATTTTGAAATAAATAAATAATTATTCCATCGACATTTTAAGACAATAAAGTATAAATAAACAGCCGAATTCCCAACGTTTTTTTTTTTTTTATTTTGTACCCAAAAATGTGATTTTTTTAAATCGGTCTCTTTAATACCAAGCATGCAATATTTGTAACACTTCTTTAGGGCAGTTGGGTTTTTATTTTTTGATATTGTTTAAGTCAAACAAACTTTTTGAATTTGAAATGAACTTGAACATAGACATGGATTGTTTTAGCAGTCTGTTTGTAAATTCGATTCGAAGCTATCTAAGTCCGATGTGCACACACGAGAATGAAGCCTTATTTACAATTCAAAGCACAGTCTAGATAAAGAAAGACATTACTCGATTGATTCACAAAATGTGTTTAAATATCTTATTGACTTTACTCCTTAATATTGTAAAATAAGAAAATCATACTATTTTTTGTTTACTTCTTCTAGTAAATATTCTACTATAATTGCAAACATACATTTCTTCACTAACATTATTAGCAAGCGTAATAAAAGTACTACTATACTGTGAATTTCTTAAGCGGGAATTGATGGTCGAAATTATAAATCTTAATCAAAATGAATATACATTACAGAGTATACCTGTCTATATTACCTAAATAGATTTTGTTTGAGTCTCGCTTGATGAGATGACAGGCGTCGGGGGACCCTGAGTGCACAGCCGTCCGTCCATTTCCTGTCCGATTTAATTAACAAGATTAATATTGCAAGAACCGTTAAAACATTAAGACATCAAAATATCTAACAAAGTATATGTTAAGGTTTTTATTACTTTGAGTGTATGTAATACAAATATTATATTATTTTAATAATCAACTTATCACCATAAAAACGTTACCATAAATGTTAACACTATCTCGTAATAAAAATAAATTCAAGTTTAAATTTCCACGCATTCGTAAGCGGAAAATAATCTTTAAGACACAAAATATTAAACAGAAATACGTCTAAAATATTTGACCCTGAAGCAATGTTTACTTTCAACTGAAATCGAGAAACGTTTGTAGAATGCCATATCGAGTGTCAAACAATATTGATTTCGGAATTGATACGCGTAGTTTTCGATAATTCGAGAACCTTTGTAATATTGGAACATGACCAATTGGATACCTATGTTACATAGTTTCATAAAACTTGTAATGTAAATATAATACATAGATGTGAATATATAAAAACAGGCTGTCCCCGAAGTAAAAGATTACCTTGAAGAGGGTTCTTGCCTACGTCATAACTGACCAAATGATAAACAATCCTTTTAGTAAATGTGCCTTGGTTTCTGAGACAGGAGTATTGTGAAAATTATGAAAAATATCTATTTAGGTCAACTTCAATTTTTTAATGGTACAAATTTTGATCTTTCTTAATTAATGTATTGTTTTTATAGCTGATTAATAATAAAATAAGTAAAAGTTTCTGAACCGAAATCTTACACGTCCTTTAATAAAATGGCCTGAATTTTATTTTAAAGTTTTTGTCTTTTTCATTACTTTACTTTGGCGACTCACACTGTAAAATAATGTTACTAGCAGCAACGGAGCTAAAGCTATACTCCTAATACTCTATGTATTTTTTTATTCTACAATATTTGCGAAAGTTTTTTAATTATTTTTTGTACCTAACAAATCTTATGTATTTATATGTACGTGAAACTAAGACTTTGTATTCCTTTTTACTAAAATTGCGTGGAAGGAGAAGAACGAAATTTTGTATTTATATACATAAGATTTTTTTTCGTATCTTATGTTGTTTGCACTTGCGAGAAGGATATATGTATAATATAATTAACTTCCCGTAGATAGCGCGCCTGTCGCACTGGCCAGACATGATTTAGGTCGCCCGGCACAACAAAATCCACGTTAAGCCCTTTGCAAAAGCTAGTGATTTATAAAATACTCTTAATAATAAAATTAGAGTATCGTAACATATATTCAGAGTAACAGCATTTATGATAATAACCTGCGAATACACTACTCATAACATTATATATACACAATGTATGCTTCAACATTTCCGTGGCTTATTTCTACAAAATTATCATAATCTCTAGTAGAAACTGCTTACTAAGAAGACTGCTTGCTAGAATGTATTATACATCTTATTAACATGCGTATCATGTCAAATTGCATGGAAATACTTTTTTTAAATACATGCATTAAGTATTTATAATGATTGTATCTTACTTTACCGCCCTCCCCTTGTCTACTGCCTTAAAAGCATCCTAAGGCAATACACAAACATTAATGTTAATTAAGGATATTAATATAAATTATGGCCATAGTCTGTCCTAATATAATAAAAGAGAAAAAGCTAATGGTGTATATATGTATCTATGTGGGAAGTAAATTCCGGATGACGTCATTAAATTGAATGCTGATAAGCAATACTATGTTAAGTCACACGGACTTTCTTTTGAGAAAATGGCGTTTAAAGATATTAAACCTATTCTTAATAAATGTATTTGAAGAAGTATATATTCACCTTTTTATTGCTGTTTTGATAGTAAGTTTAATGAATTAAAAAAAGCAGATTAGCTAATAAAGTTTTATCTAATAATAAGTTAAGTTAAATATGCAACACACTTCAATATTCTA
Source organism: Hypolimnas misippus (assembly GCA_037950945.1). Classification (NCBI taxonomy): domain Eukaryota; kingdom Metazoa; phylum Arthropoda; class Insecta; order Lepidoptera; family Nymphalidae; genus Hypolimnas; species Hypolimnas misippus. Next base: position 11,761,603 of record JBBEEQ010000012.1, on the reverse strand, counting down.
AACAGTAGATTAAGAAACTTTTTTCCGTACTTATTTAGCTCAGATAATTTGAAAAAATAATACATCAGTATTTCCGAATTTCACTTTTTGTGGGTTAACATTATTGCCAATGTCCAATTATTGTATAGAAAATACCATTGCAGTGTTAGCCTTGCACAAAGTGGGTATAGAGCCGTCGGTCATATTCCAGACACTTCAAAAGCTTAGTTTCAGCCATATTCATATTTAATATAACGGGTCTTATCGCGATAACTAATGGTAGTAATACCTTTTTTATTGCCCGACGTTTCGACGAAGTTACATTCGCCGTGGTCACGAGCTGACTGGTGTACCGCGCGCCCTCCGGCGACGAGTGCGCGAGTTTTCTTCGCCTACCCTCACAATATATAGTTCATAAGCTATATGTAGTGTATTTTTAATAAAATTTTGTACGTATAATGGAACGCTGTGCTTGCGTCATGAATTGACTTTGACGTATAGGGCGAGGGGCCCTTCTCGTGTGTGCTTGCGTGAATGTCGGATGTCGTGCGTGTCGCGTTCGCCGTACAATAAAATAGACTCGTAAAAGTATGTTCCTACGCCTAAGTATCTTTCCAGCCATCCCTTGGCTCGTGTACTGGTGCTGATGACCGAGGGAACGCTCCCATGAAGAAATAAGAGATGGACTGATCAAGCCCCGCGATAGCTAAGTGGACTGTATAGGGTAAGATGTTACCCTATACAGTTCACTTAGCTATCGCGGCTACACTATATTTTATACGTATGTATGCGATATCTGTGATGCCTACGTCATAGTAGCATTATGCATACAAAGTCTCAGCCCGATCGGATTAAAATTGACAAAGTTTCATACAAACTTTCATCCCATATTTTATCCCCTTGGAGGTAGAATTAATCAAAATCCTTTCTTAGCGGATGGCTTCGTCATAACATCTACCTGCATACTAAATATCAGCCCGAACCGTCAAGTAGTTCGGGCTGTGCGTTGATAGATCACTATGTCAGTCAGTCAGCCATCTTTGAATTACATATACATATATTTAGATTATAATGACATTCATCCACATCGATACGTTCAGTTTTTCCTCAAGACTAGATATGAGATAGAATATATTACACGCAGCACTTGAGACCAGTAAATATAAAATAACAACGGTAAAGTGCTCTGATGTTTTCTCCGCACAGCATAAATTATGAAGCGTCAGCGTGAGCTTAAATTTATTACAGCCTTTCCTACACACCGTATCACTGAAAGCACTCTGTTTTGAAGAGTAACTACTGAACGTTTTGTCGGTCCTTCTCGAGATCCGCAATTTGAGAGAAAATAATTTTCACTTTAGTTTAAGGTGAGAGAATCGGATTGTTGCTAAAGATACAGAAGTATTCTAACGGATGTTTGTATTTTAAAATTCTAATGATATAAAATGCATTCATTGAAATTTGTCTTTTTATCCGACTACGCGGCGCAAAGTAGTAGGTAGGGTAATCAGTATTTGTATGTTTATATGTATGTATGTATGTATGTATGTATGTATGTATGTATGTATGTATGTATGTATGAATGTATGTATGTATGTATGTACGTATATATGTATGTGGGTTTGTGTCACTATTTAGATGAAACGTGTCGTGTAGGGTATTACTAATTAGGTATTTTTAGTTTATTTATTAATTACTTATGAGTGAGCATAATACGAATCAGAGAAAAATTCCTGTCAAAATATAATCGTTTACGCCATCATAATTCTCAAAAACATGGATTTTCATTTTTACACTATTAATCGGTATAATTTTACCTTGTTTAATATCTATTTAGCCGCTTATAATCAATACAATAATAAACTTAATTAATAATTAATTCTAAACAAGTATAGTGAGTATTAGTTTATCTCTTTTTTAATTAAACTTAAATATAAAATTACACAAATAAAGACTGTAAAACGAATAACGAGAATAACAAAGTAAACGCAACTGATGTTCAATTATCGCTAAGAGATGAACTAAGCAAATGCGGGGGAGATCAATTCAAAAAACAAACATACTAGAGTTCATAATTACAGCCATGAAAATGATATATAGTACTAATTGTGCCCCGCAGTTTCAACCGCGTGAATTGGAGGAAAAATTATATTTATATAATGTTTACATTTCCTACTTGAATCTGATATTTTTATGTTAATATTGAATGGAAACGAGTAATAATAAATAATAAATCAACCCATCACACTCAACGGCCCCCATTAAGACCTCGAGGTCTTGTGTTGGGGGTCCGGAAACACACACAACACTAACACAACCACCCAGACCACGACAAACATCCGTATGGCCAAAACAGACGTTTGCCGTGAGCGGGGATCGAACGCGCGACCGTTAGCGCTTCAGTCAGTCGCAGTGACCACTGCGCCAACGTGCCTGTCAACGAGTAGTTTTGTATGCGAAAATAACTAATACTTTATTAACGAAAAAATACAATACACCGGTAGTAATGTTCACAGAAAAAGTTAAAGCACAGATAAAACAGAGACAAATGTGACATAAATAGGCGAAAAATTTTAATATTACAACATTTTACTATTTCATTGGTTTCAATTTAGTTTCAGGTAGGTAACCCTCTTTTTTATTTATTAATTGAAATAAATATATTATTGAATAAAAGTAGCCTAAGTTATTCCTTATAACATTATCTATCTGAGAGTGAAAGTCCCATCAACATCGGTCCTGCCGTTTCAGAGATTAGATAGACAGACAAAAAAAAAATGTGTTTTTGATGTAAGTACCGTATAAATATTTTTTGTGCATTCAGTTAAAAGCTGTAAAATGGAAATTACAAACAGTCACTTCAATTTTATTTATTAGGTATATGTATATATGTTGAAAATATTTTATAAAGATATCATATCACAATATTATTAAAATTTTCATTAACGGTTTATAGTAAAACAGACACTGGGTATGATAGTAGTTTTTTTTTTTTTTTTTTTAATCTATTTTTAAGGGGACTTTGTCAATTTGACGATGTCGCCCCGTAATTCTTGGTACATACTATAACCTAAATTTAATCAAATACTTAAATAACCACTTAATCAATTATTTGGTGACAAAACATTACCCGAGTGGTTAGAATCCAATTGGGCACCATTTCCACACCTGAAGCGATACAAAGTACACAGCTTTCCGGCTTCTTTCGACAAGGGAAAAGCCAAAAAACTGCTGCAAAGCCCAACATCATATCGCCTGACGCCTAGTAACTGCTGCCTTAGAGATTGATTACAGACACATTCCAATAAAATATGTTGGATATCATCTACAGCATTACAGGTCTGGCAGTTTGGTGACTCTCTTTTACCCATTAAAAATGCCAATTTATTTGTTGGAACATGTCCGGATCGTAGTCTTAATAGTGTTACTACCAAATCTCTGTGTGCTTTCATCTCTTGGAACCATGGGTAACGAAGAATTCCAGTTTGTATAGTTTTGTACCATATTCCTTTGGTACGCGACCGCTCATCGAAATATTCTTGCCACATATCTTTGCAGGTAACTTTAACCGATTGTAAATGGTCAGTGTGCAACGGTAAACAGTTATATACAATTCCTTCACTTGTAGCTAGTCTTGCTGCCCGATCTGCTTCCTCATTACCCATGATTCCAATGTGAGACGGAATCCATTGGAGAATTACAGTCTTATTAATCCTATGTAACTCGTTGATGGTTTTAAGAATTGTATAGGCTATCGGGGAATCTCGAAAACTCGAGGGTAGCCGAGCCAAATGCAATAAGGCACTCTTAGAATCAGTAAGGATCACAATACGACTGTTTTCTAAAGACAGTGAATACAAAAGTGCCTCCGATATAGCTATTAATTCACAATACATAATAGAGACATTGACTTCAATTTTAAACTTAAAAGAACTATCAACTTGTGGGTCAAAAAAAGCTGCACCCGCATCCTGCCCATTTTTGGATCCGTCTGTGTAAAGTTGATAGACAGAATCATATTTATTTACTAAATATTGAAAACAATTTCTTCTTAAATCTACCATATTAATTGATCTCTTAGGAATACTTATACTATCAATATTGCATATTATATTTTTTGACAAGTCAATATTGCTTACCCATGTATTTAAAGTAAAAGCACAATGTATAGAATTAGAATAAATGGGCAACGATTGTAATGATCTATGTGTTTCTACTAATAAAGGGATTTTTTTATTCCTCCAATATTGATTATCACACAAGTTAGACAGTTCGCTTACGATATTTATGGTAATATTATTTTTTAAAGACCTAGATTTAAGCCAGAATTTACACGCCAAATATCGTCTTCGAATGTGTAAAGGTTGTAGACATAATTCATTTTCCATGACCTGTATTGGCGTACTTTTAATAAAACCCCCTATCACTCTCATACACATGTTCTGTATCCTATCTAGTTTAACTAATTGGCTTTTTGCATAATTGTTATACAGAAAACTACAGTAATCCAACCTACTGCGAATAATTGAAATATACAATCGTCTCAGATGTATTGGATGAACTCCCCATTTAGCCCCAGCTAAAATCTTAAATATATTTAAATGTTTGGAACATTTTTCCTGAACTTCGTTTATGTGTTTTTTCCACTTTAAAGATTTGTTCAACCACATACCTAAATGTTTAATATTATCTACTTGTTCAATTATATGATTATTAATATATACGGTAAATTGGTTTCTGTTTCTACCTCTGCTGAATAGACATATTTTGGTTTTATTTTCGGATATTTGCAAACCCAACTCATTAATTAAATTTTGAAAAATATTAAGTGAATTTTGAATTTCAATGACTGAATCCGAAACATTTTGTATATTTAAATATAACACGAAGTCGTCAGCATATTGCGATACAAATATATTATGTAAACTGTGACAAATCTTTGAAGTGGCAACATTGAATAGTAATGGAGATAAGGGATCTCCTTGTGCTATTCCAGTTCCAGTAGTTCTCACCACTATGGTATCACCGCCAGTTTGAATTAGTAGATGTCTCTCATGTAAGAATTCCCACAAATATCTACATAAAAGCGCTCCTACCCCATAACTATCAAGAATTCTCAAAAGTGCCTCTAAATTTATGTTATTATAGGCATTCTTAATGTCAACAAAGCACCCCAACGTATTAATTCCTTTTGAAAACCCTACCTGAATACGAGAAACTAATCTAGCTAAATTGTCAGCACAAGATCTAGTCCTTCTAAAGCCAGTTGTTTCATTTGAAAAACAAAAATTCATTTCTAAAAACCATTCAAGTCGACGATTAATAATTGTATGTAAAATTTTGCACATACATGACAATAAAGCAATTGGTCTAATACCTGCTACTGAACCAGGTTTTGGAATAGGAACTATACTGACGTTTCTCCATTGTTTCGGAACAAAGTTAAAGAGTAAAAACCTATTGTATAAGGAAACTAATATCATTTTACCTGAGTCTGGGAGGTACTTAATCATCGAATAGGATATATTATCCGAACCAGGAGCTGTATCTGTTTGTTTGATGCAATTATTCAGTTCTTGGATAGAAACAGGGCCAGACAATTGCTCATTATCAGATATAAATAACGGTAAAGGTGGAGTCACATAATCTGGTGCTAAGGATCGCAGTAAAGCTTCGGCTTGATGTTTATCGATCGCGTTTCTTGGTGTTTTGTTTCCTTTAAACCACTTCATACGTCGATACATATCGGGCGTAGAAATTGTGCAATCTACGCTGTTACAAAAATTCATGTAAGATGAATATCTGCTTTCTCGTATCATTCTTTGAGCCACTCTGTTTTTACTTTGCACTTTATCCAGGTTCTCCGGTATGGGATTTTTCCTAAATGAGGCTAGTGCCAGGCGTCGTTCAGCAACTATTCGTGACAAATGTTGCCCCCAATAATGTTTCGGCTTAAACCTCTGTTGACGTAACGGACTGTCACAAACTTTAACTATAGGTATACTTTCGTCTGCTGCCATATTTATGATGTCAGTGAAAACGTCATAGGCTATTTGGTGATCTGTAGGTAATTCGAAATTGTATAATTTATCTTCAATATTTCTTGTGTATTTTGACCAGTCTCCCTTTTTATAATTCCTCTTTAAATGATAATTGTTTGTAACATTCATTTCTGTTCTAATTTTTATCACCAAATGGTCGCTTCCTAAATTCTCGTTCATAACTTGCCACCTCAACTTCAGTGCTAAATCTAGAGAAGCGAGGGATATATCTGGAGACGTCTTCTGAACCACACTATTGACAAGTTTAATACGTGTTGAAGTGCCATCATTGAGGGTGATATAATTGTGTTCGAGTATGGAGTCAAATATTTGTATGCCTCTCAGGTCAGTCTTGGATGACCAATTTGTATGGTGCCCATTGAAGTCTCCGGCTATAAGCGTTTTTTCTCTTTTTAAGCTAAAGACTTGATCCCAGTCATACTTATTTGTTCGCACTGAGGACGGACAATAAATGGAAATAATATTTTCTAGGTGTTCACAGTTTGATATTTTAATATGAAGTATTTGAATACCTGCATTATTATGAGTTGTATTACATCGACTTGCCTTAAGAGACCAGTGAGCTAATACCGCTACGCCCCCATATCCGTCAGCGCGATCCTCTCTGAAGATATTATATCCGCTTATGCGAAAATTACTGTCAGGATCCAACCAAGTCTCATTGATGATTCCGATGTGTACTTTTTCCTGACTTAGTAAGGCTTCAAATTCATTAGTTTTAGGCCGGAGACTTTGAGCATTCCATTGTAAAATATTAATTATTGAAGTTCTGTTAGTGTATTGATCCATTGTTTAATATTATTAACCAAAGGCATGTCTGATATAAATTGCATTGTAAAGGATATGACCCACTCAAAAATTATAGAAACGCAGCTTTTAATTCTTTCTTCCAATGGTACCTCTCTATTCATTATTTTCTCTTTTATTTTATTAAAAAATCCTTTGTCTCTTGAACTTTTCCTACTATTTTCTCGTTCTTTACCTTCTTCATCTTTACTCTCATCACTATCTGTTATTTTAATATTTTCTTCTGAGTTGTACTCTTGATTTTGCTTTTCACTTCTTTTTTTCCTGTTATTTCTTTTCTGATTATTCGACCTATTTCTATAAACTTCACCAGTCCTTACAATACTCGCGTAAGTCTCAGTTCTGTCAGCGAGAGTTGGTATTAACGTGTCAGTATTGTTTGTATTTTGGATGTTACTCGTCAAATTTTCTTGAGATAAATTTTTAGAACCAGATCCAATAACAGGCGACTCTGGGGGAACATACATAGTTAGGGCTCGCTTATATGTACAATTGAAGTCTGCCATCAACTCTCTTATCATTTTCTCCTTGATATATATGGGACAACTTCTTGATAATGACATATGTTTGCCAGAACAGTTATTACATTTATAAATCACTGTGTCACAGTTAGGGTGGTTCTTACTACATTTTGGACATATGACCTTATTGGACGGACATAATTTTATCGTATGACCAAATCGCCAACATCGGGAACATTGCGTTACAGGGAATTTATACGAAGTGATCTCTGTTCTCGTATCGAATATATATATATATGATGGTAACGACGCTCCCTTGAAGCAAACGCGTACCGCCTCCGACGGTTCCCATCGTCCATCAAAACTATTCCGGCGTTTTAATCTTTTTACTCCTATTATTTGAGTTTCGCTACTTAATCCCTCCATGATTTCTTCTTCAGTTAAGTCTATATCTATATTTTTAATCACTCCATAAGACTGAATTGTTTCTAAAGTTCTTTGGCACTTGTATCCCTCCTTTTTAAAAAACTGTGAGTTGATCATTCGGTCACAACTATCTTCGTCTGCAAATACAATAAGTACTTTGTGCGGATTAATGTATTTAATTCGCGTAATGTTACATATATTTTCAGATTTTAGAATTTTGCAAAATTTAAATTGTTTTGGTAATATATCTGTAGACGTAACACATATTTCAATCTTATCCTCAGGAATTCTAATTGTATCACTTATGTCACTCCCTCTTGCCAATCTTTTACCTCTTCTATTGACAGTAGTCCAAATCTCATCCTGATCCTGCTCCCTATTTCGTTTACTGATTACGATATCGTCCCGATAATCTTCTCTTGTATGGGTTAAAATTTCCACACTACTCGTCATCTCACTATTTTCCATTGTCATACTTCTTATATTCCTTTGATCACGTACGGTATCTTCTAACTCGTCAATATTCATTTGTAAACAACATCGCGCGATAGGTGCATACAATATCAACTACTTAGGTACAAATCAAAACCGGTTTGGCGTGGAAACGTAAACGCGTCCAACTAAACACAGCGCCCGCGCGCGAATCCAATAGTAGTTTTAATTGCATATTTTGAATTTAAAAATTTATTATAAATACTTGTACGAATATAATTAATTTTACATTAAATATCACCAGAATGATTTATTATTATCAAAAAAAGTATTAAACGCCAATAATATATAAAATATATTAAGGTTGAAATTTTTTTAATAGCTTTCCGATTTTTAAGGATCATATCGCTATACTATAATAAATACACAAAACTTTTCCTAAGTGTGCTGTAATACGGGGCTTAAAGTCCTTAAAACACATGCTCGTACTCAAACTCAAACTCAAAAAATAAATGGTCAATTTTTATACTTGTTTTGGTTCAATAACAGAAAATGTTATAATGTATATGAAAGTTTTGCTTTACTTGATATTAATTATATTTTAACGCAGCACATGCTCATGCTTTAAAAGCCTTCCAAAATACTTTCTTCTATATGCTGTGTAGAGTATATTTTTATGCTGGTTTGTTTTTTTTTCAATATTCAACTTTAAACAATGGCCGACCTCAAAATGGCTGCCCTTTCCTGTCGCTTGTAAAACCCACTAAAATTTGTAGCCCCGGCCAGCGCAGCAGAACGAAAAAAACTGGAACTAATCAAAATGAATTCAGGGATGGTCATATTATAGTCATCGACTTCTGCGATTCGGTGTCAATACAATGCAATGGGTCGTTAAGACCGACAAGGGTTATTATGCAGAGCTATCGCTATCGAAACGCAATATATTTTTACAGTGGATTTGATTCATTTTAATAAAAAAATCACAATTCATTGTTAATATATATCGCATTGCGTTAACTATGTATATCTAACTGTTATTAGCTTGCTGGCTTGTATTCAACAACACACCCTAGATATTTTCGTTGCTTCGTTAAAACTGAAAAACGAAAATTTTCAAGATTATTTCGTACCTACCTATTATAAAGCACTAAGAGCCTTTATTGTCTAATTCAAATCATAGAAAAAATACGTATTAAACTACGAAGTAACAAATCTTAATCTAATATTATATGGAATATATTCTTGGGGCCATGCGATCTATGTATAAGGTCTTGTTGCTCCCAGATCATGAATCGACATCCAATAAATAATTTTGTTTCCGAAAATCAAGTAACAGCCAATAATGTATGATGCAGTAAAAATTAGCTATTTTTGTATTCTAATAAACAACCATTATCCTAAAGATCCTCCAGTAGATTAAAGATGGCCCTAAAATTAACATCAACTAGACGATGTCCGTAGTTTACATATTGATAAAACCTGTACAGTAGGTTCTTTTCGGAAATGGAAATAGATTAATGACTGTTTGTGTCAAAATAAAGAGAAAAAAAAGGAAATAAAATATTTTCCTGTTAAAAAACTCAACATTTTTTAATTGTTTTCTGAAATATTTAAGTTTATTTGCAAACTTATTTGAATGCTGAATATAAAAATAATTTCACACACAAATCAGACTATTAAAAAACTAATTAAGCCCAGAAGGATAATTTATACATCACTTTTACACACAGGTAAAGCAAAGAGGAGAGAATATTTTAATGAATAATTCTTTATACAAACAAATATATTTTTTAATTTCTACATATAGTATACTTCTTATTTTATTAGTCATATTATTGGCATATCTATTAAATTATTGTCTACCAAATCTTACATATATATATCTATGTATGAGGTTTGCATTAGTTATGTGTACGTTTATATGTATGTATGTACATACATATCTGAATCCGTAGAAATTACAAACAAAGCAAAATCGTTGACTTTTACTTGAAGAAAATATTATTCTGCGAATGGTTTTTAATGATATTCAAGAAACGGGTCCTTAATAAGGCTCAATTTTTTTTAATACAGTATTCCGTCCTACAGCCTTACCGCCGAATAATAAATTATGTACCGTCTCGTACCAGCCGTGCCTCAGAATTTTCTATGTGAACTGATTTGGATTCCGTTCAATGATTCAAATTAAATGTGCCCAGCAAAGCCCTGAATTTTCGATCACATTCAACGCCCGTGTAAAAGAATTTAGGCAGCAAAAAATGAATGACAAAAATCACACATTTATTTTACTTGCTTCTGTATTTAATAATGTAAAATAAAATCCTCATACACGAATTATAAAGTTTTAACGAGATCATCTTCATTTTAATCGTTTTGAATTTTATTTTTGTTTGATATTTCTTGCCGTATACTCAAATCGAAGAAAGACTGTTTAGTCTTTCTTATATATGCAATTAAAATACTATAAAATAGTAAAAAAAAATACTTAAGGAATTTTTCGGATACAACCATGCTTATAATACGTTTTACAAATTATATCCGACCCACAGATAAACAAAATATAGTTGCAGGCACATAATACTTTAATAATATGTATGTATGTATAAATGCGAAAATAAGTCTGTGTGTTACAAAATCACGTCTGAACTTCTGAGCCGATTTAAATGACATTTGATACAGCGATAGTCTAGATCCTGAGATAGGACATAAGCTACTTTGAATCCCGAATAAAAGTGCACGGTCCCCGTGGAAATGTGATGTAAATGGGAATGCGATATAACCGAATTCCTCACGGACGAAGTCACGGGCGGAATTCTAGTAAAAATATATAATTTGAATATTATCAAATAAACATTTTTACAGTAAAAAAATTTTACTTCGTGTATTTAAAATTTGATATATCATTGATTCATATGTGTCCGTGGAAATTTATCCAGTTTTTTCGCTCTCCTTAAAAGCTGCTAATTTTGAATTTCGCACTGTTAGAACTACTAGTATAAATTGTTACAATATATTAATATATACAAACTTAACTATTTACAAATCATAATAATATATAGTGTACAAATCATGTCCGCGCGGAATGGTGGCAAGAATGCTAGCTGCGCGTAAAATAAATAAATAAATTCATTAATTTTATAAATGTACGTATAGTATTAAAAACAGTTACAACTTTACTAATACAATTACTTTTCTAATTTCATTGAAAAATATACGTTGAATTATTTTTTAAAACATTTTTACAGTAAATATTTTAGCCGTGCTTCAGATGTTGAAATAAAACATCTAATTTATATACTAGCATTACCGTAAACTACGATTGGAATCCTAATATTGGCTAAATATAACTTCATACTTTATTACGTCTAGCATATTGCTATTGGAAAATATCTCGTACAACAATTGATTTCAATCTAGAAATAGTGCTGCCATCAAATCTTGGATTTTTAAAACAGTTTTGTGTAAAAAATATTGCTTTAATTAAAATCTTGAAGTAAAAGAAATATTCATACGCTATTTTAATCATAATATGATATGATGAATAATTATTGTGAAATTATTTCATAGAAATAATCAGAAATTATACATTTTAATACTTAAGTATTTTAATTGTATTTATATTCGCGGATAATATTTATTTACACATTTTGTTCACAAAACACCAGAAGTATATAATTAAACTTAACTGTTGTGTTTGCATTATTATGGAAAAACGTTATTTCACTTTTTTTTTTAAACATTATATCGTTGTTTGTATTTGAAGCATGCACATAAAACCCTGACTCCTTGCCCTTAAATGAAAATATTTATACAATAGAAACATATAATTATATTATATATATATAACCTTTGTACACATACTCAACCTTGTTAAAATTAATTTGCATATTTTCAAGTAGACTGTGCGTTGAACGCGAATTTCTACGTGACCTATATAGAGTGAAGGGTCTCTCCGTTAGCGAGGTGTGACAGGTGGCCAGGGATCTCCAGCAAACAGTCTCTCACTGTCCCTTGTTTTAAATAATTGAATTCATAAATTGTCTTTTTATATTACGAGTAAAACACAATCGAAAAATTCTTATAATCTTAATTATTATTTTTTTTACTTTGATTAAAAATAAATTTAAGATTGCGATTTTAATTGTAAAATAATAAACGATTTATGGAAGCCAATTGTAAGGGAATAAAGATATTAATACAATTCAACGTAAAAACGTTAATTATTTACGTTTATATAATGGCTATATGAAGGATTGATATATGTTGTCGTGGACTTTTTCGTTTATACATACATATATAAGATAAATATTTCCATTATACATTATATACGTATAACTTTAACGATTTTTGTAGCTCACGCCAGAATAACTCGCACATTTTTTTCCCACTCAATTGAGACTTATCGCTATAATTTAGACAATTCACACAATATTTTTATAAATTATATGTGTGATTCTGATGTACTAACTAGTGTATAGATTCATTTAAATCTATTTAGTAGTTTTTACGTCAGTAACAAACATCCATACCTTTATTACAAACTTTCGCGTTTATAATATTAGTGAAGTTAGCCTTGGAGCTTTTGTAGCTTCAGACTTGCATTTGTATCGGTAAGGTATCCTACATATATATTTCCGACATATAATATATACATTTCTTATTTAATAATGTATAAAAACGAAACTAACGAATAAAATAACTTTACACTATTTTAAAAATTAGCAACAGAGTCAAAATACAATTTCGTAATGATACAAGGAGAGTCGCTTAATCACGAAGAGATATGTTTTTATTTATACACTTGTTTTGTCTTCCATTAGATTATCTCGCGACTGAGACTGATTGCAAGTTGTCGAAACTCGACGTGGCGTCCACTTGTCTTTCTAAAGTGGTACACATTTCAAACTTAATCTGTGATCTCTATTTCATAGGACATAAGGAACAAAGTGCGATATCGTTTATTTTCGTTTTAAGTACAAAATTGGTATTCGAATAAGGTCTGCCCGCGACCTTCTGAAGTTCTTCCACACTTTGAATATTGAAGGATGCTTTCGCTGTAAGATACTCTCGTAACTTAGATTTCTGTTAATATTGTTGGGTAAATATTTATTTATGTTGATCTTAAATGGCATAATTATCTTAAGTAAGAGTGGTTTCTAGTCGTTTTTGGTACGCAAATGTTAATAACAAATTAACATAGATATAATAGCAAACGTTTCACTTTGTAATTATGTACAAAGTTCTACGAGGATATTTACGTGTAGATTGATTTTATTTTCTTATTTTATGTGTCCCAAGTGCAAAACCAAATACGCCGTCCTAACACATGTTAATATTATAAATTCAGTCAAAATAGACCATCATAGACTTTATCTTGTAAATACTAAGAATATTATATATCAACATTTGATTTACCTTCATATTCTTACTGCAACCAATCTTTCTGATTCGAAACATTGCTGTTGGGCTGGAGATGGTGATAAATTATATTCCTAGAGCGCAAAATTTTGATAACGTGCGCTATGAAAATTGTTTACAAGTTAAAGTGTCCTTTGAAATTAGAGCCCCATGAACCGCTCGCGTGCAGTGCACGTACAGCGGGTTGCGGCGGGCCTGTTATTATTTCTATATAGATAAAAATAATTGCTGAATATATACGTAAGCAAATTGCTCAAGAAGCGCTTGCAACTATTTGATTATTTCTTATTGATATGTTTATAATCATTTATCAGAACAAGGTGTGTATAATAGAAAATATTTTAAAAATCGTACGGAAAAGTAAAAATTTTAGTTCAAAAATTTCTTTATTAAAAATAGGTACGTCACTATTTTAGTACTCCTGTGTGAAGCCGGCAGATAGTTTAAAATATTTAAACATCGAATAACAAACTACAATACCATTTTAAATATTCATCACAAAAATGTATAACTCTTATTTTATTTTTTATCTTATTTTGCATATCATTACGTAAAAATGTAGTTTAAATACTACATTACATAACATAATATATCCAACAACACACCTCTACTAACAGTAAATAAAAATTAACTCAAAAAGCACTCAGCCGATATTTCTTACGAAGCAGTAAAAATCGCTTTATCCTGCTTCCAGTGCAGTTAAATATTCAACGTTTTCCACGAAGGAGTTATTAATGTTAGTAGTAATACATTTACGCTTTAAAGGATATTACTAGTTTAATATTCGTATTACTTTTTTGTATAAAAAACTTAAATAACGGAATGTTTAATACTTTTAATTGAAGTGTAGGTAGATAAAATGTAATGAGTTCATCTTTACTTAGAAAGAAGAAATATCTTTGTAGATAGTTTTAAGTGATAAAAAATTGCTAAAATATAGTGATTAGTTTATGTACATTAAGTTAATCATTTTATTTTACCGTGGTAAAACTTAGCTTAGTGTGGTAGAACTTAGTTGTAAACTGACTACAGCTCTCGGCTTAAAAGAGCCAACATAAGTGTGTACTTAAACATCTTTTTCCTTATTTCCTCGTCCTCTTAGTCCCTTAATCTTTCGTAAGTCTGCAACACATTTATAGCTCCTCTGGAACTGCAAATGTACATGAGTGATCACCTTAAATCAGGTTACCGTCCGGTCATTTTCATCAATCATTATTGTCGAAACCTACTGCTGAAAAAAAATAGCTTTTGAAAACTCAACGTCACTGAACCGGGTTTTAAACCGGGTTTTAACGCGGTTACGTTTATCGGTTGAGATCGTGTTTTAACACTAGGTCATCTCAGCTTAAAAAAAAACAATAAGCCAAAATTACCTATAACGAAATATCAAATTTTGACATCAGTTTTAATAAAACCTATCCCTCGACGAATTATGCACAAATTTTATATCTGGTTAAATTATTGTTTTCTATAATAATAATCACGATTTATTTTGTGAAATCATACGACAAATATTGATAGTGCTTCAACGGTTTTATATACCTAATTTATTCAAACGAATTTAATTCGGTTTACATATATTTACGCATTACTCTCCTTTATATCAGTGTAGTTGGATAAAAAAGATATTATAACGACTGTCATAAGAAATTTAAGTACTCTTCATAATTTTCACGTCGCATTTCAACAGCAAATACAGGCTGAGTGCCATTATGTTAGGAATATTAGAAAATGAAAAAGTTCGTCTTTGTTAGAATTCCTTTGTTATTTTGCTGAGCGTTCACTAGTGTTTGTGATATCTGATTGCTGTAAAGACATGCTTCTATAGAAATATGAGGACTTAGACATCTGCAATATAAATACTGTTCTAAGGCGTATTGTATGTTAATGTTAAACTATATAAAAAATAACGTACGTGCTACTAAACCTACCTTCATCATCCATCTAGTATTTTCCCGGTTATACCAGGGTCTGCTTACTATATATATTCTATATACATATTCTAGTACAAATATTGACGAGTTACTGATTTTTACAGAGAGCGATTGCCATCTGACCTCGGCACCCTCTGAGGGTATGCCAGTAACCATAAAAACTAGAATAATATGCCTACTTAGAGTAACGATCATTATCAGGTAATTATGAAAATAACCGGGACCGATAGCTTTACTTGCTCTCCGAGGCAAGGTGGGGAGACCTACAAGAACAAACACACATACCGGAACAAATATTTATATTTGTATAAATATTTGCCCCAAACGGGATCGAACCATTAGAGGTACATTCAGCACCACTACACCAAAGCGGTCGTCTAATAAAACCTACGTTAATTAAATAAATTTTATTATATAACAAGTATTTGATAAATAAAATTAAAAAAAAATGTTTAAGCAACATAAAAAATTAAATTTATTGAGAATTAAATTACAAAATAATACATATACATATACAAAAACAGGAAACTTAACTATTCAACAAAACTATAACAAATCCTAATAATGACTGTATAAATCATATCCGCGCGGAATGGTAGCAAAAATGCTAACAGTGTTTCCCCTTTGAATCACAATTCCATTCTCTGGACGAAACGTGTGACTTAAAACTAAATAAATTGACCTACCACACTCAACGGCCCTCATTAGGATCTCATGAGTCACATATAGACAGTGTTTTATTTTGATTATTTGAGATGTAATTAATTAATACACTCTTTTTATTTTTGTGATGCGTTTATTAATTTTCTTAAACTCAAAAAAATACCCAAAACAATTCACGTCTCCTTTTGTTTTTTTACCCTTAACCATAAACAATCACAGTGCTGCCCTCTGGTACACGCTCTTTATTTTAATATATAACAAATAGAAACACCCAGATCACAACAAACATCGGTATGGCCAGTACAGACGTTTGCCGTGGGCGGCGTTCGAACCCGCGGCGTTTAACTTTTCAGTCAGTTCCAGTGACCACTGCGACGACTTGTCTATCAAAAATAAGATAATTCATGGAGATTGATTAATAGTAATAAACCTAAATCAATAAGAGCTAAAGTGTATTGGAAAAAAATGTTATCAACTTTAAACTTAAGAAATATTGCAATCAATAACTTGTAGCAAAACTCTACACAACTCGAAAATCGAATTTATTTTAATTTAATGTTTCTCGCGTTAATATAATTGCTTTTGAAGTGAAACTTCTTACGCGACGATTCGATAATCAATAAGTTGCCGAGAGTTGAGACTAAAATTTTAAGGACACGTCATGTTCTGACATATTTCGTTACACAAGTGAAGAAAAATATGACGTAGAGAGATAGTGAAAGAGACCTATACATTTAAAAAGTTTCACATCAATAACGCTTATGGAGCACGCGCCTTTTTTTACATAATGATATTATGTATCTAAAGATATGTTATAAGCTCATGGATTTTGACAACTAAAATCCTGACCATTTTGGACGACGTTACCTAGCAACCAGTTAGCGACTTAGTATGAAAAATAAAGAAAGAAATATTTATTGAGATACTACAGTTATTCTTAAGTAACAGATTAAATGAGATACATGAGCTAATATACGTACATAACCCACAAGAGTATCAACACAAGATATGTCAAAATCAAAATCTTGTTTGTTGTTGACAAGCTTGTCAAGGATAGATTTTGACATATCTGTTTATATTATAATGTTAAGGTCATTACGTATAAATTATAATTGTACACTCATTGTTAAAACTTGTACATCACAAAAGATTCATAATATCAAACGCTAAGATGTACTGCAAAATGAAAACCGCATTCGGTGCTGAAAATCGTCGTGAACTTGTTCAATATCGTTTGAGATGCACATTGTACTGAAACTCAATTTTCCCCGAAGAAGTTGAATTCAACGTTCGCATGCCGCAACAATATTCTCTGTATGAATTTTATATATGTTCCTTCGCATCTGATAAAACGCAAATATGGAACTTCGTTTAAACCTTATTACTTAACCTATGTTTAAAACTAACTAGGTATATATTGCAACGGTACTTAAAGTATACAGATTTTGTACCAGGAAATATACCCTACTAAAATTTAATCCCAATCCGATTAATAGTTTCAGAATGCATAGAGAACAAACATACAAGCATATATATATATATATATATATATATATATATATATATATATATATATATATATATATATATATATATATATATATAGTTATGTGTTTCATTGCTGTTAGTAATATAATATAATATTAAAGCAAAGTTTAGACTAAGTATAATTATTTTTGTAACCATGTCGTTTCGTTTAGACCTAAAATAAAAAAATATAAGCTATTTATCTAAAAGGTGGCGTAAACTCTAGATTTTGTTACTAACTACCAGTACTTCGTACAAGAAAGTTTTATATATGTATATATTACGTAATTTTTATATGGTGTTCATTAAACGCTCTATAAAAAGGTCTACTAGTAAGTCAACTCTATCAAATGGTTTGAGGTCGAATTTACATTGATCGTTGTTTTTGAATTCCTCTAGTACAAATATCGTTATCTGCAAAAATTGATAAATAATCGATGGACGGATGAAAATTTATATTTCTAGAATTGTGTACGTTGCTCGTTTTTTAGTTAAATTGTTACGATTAACAAGTGAACCTTAGTATCATTGCAGTCTCTAAATTAAAACATAACTCCAAAATAGAACATAAATTAATAAAAAAAAAACCATATGCGTTATAATAATATCTGCAATTAGCTGTACTGTATCAATATCAATTCTGTAAGTGAGAATCGTTACTAACCAACTTTAAATCGTTATAGATCGAAAACGGTACTTCTAATGAAAAAAACGATATGAGATACCTAAATAGTGCAACAAAGGTACAAAACCACATACAAAAATAATAACAACCAGCGAAGCGTGGTTCGGATGCAGGTGCGGTCCGAGGGGGTGTAAAAAAGAACACGACCTCCCCAAAATCTTAATAAAATAGCTGTAAGTTGTAAGGAAAATTTGTTTAGTGAATCCAAATATCACTGTGTCGATGTTTTAATATAATTACTTTATAACGAGGCTAGCACTTAGAACGAGACGCGACACAAAGCAGTACATCTTTCTCCACTGTCCAGTGTATCGTCATACTAAAATTAATTATAATTGGTTTACTGGTTTAGGCGTGAAACGGTAACAAACAGTCAAAAGTTGCCTTTACATTTAAATATTGGTAGTGATGACTGATGATGTATGTAACAATGTTATTTATATTTAAAACAACTAGCGACATAATTAATCATTAAATTTAATCAATTTTAATTATAATTGTATATTTAACAAAAAAATTTGATCTCTTCAATAATTCAATTTATTCGACTACCTCGTAGTCATTCCAGTTATTTCAATTTTCAAATGTCCTTCCATTTCCGGCATTTAGAACTATCAATAAAGACATTATTCAAATATCTTAGACGTGGCAAAGATTTTTAATCAGTATCTGTGAAAATTTAGTTTTCTTAATATTTCTTACATTTTCTTGAACATTTAATAGACTTTATGTCCCTGCGGCGGAAGCGACGAGTCACCTTCCGACTTACACAGGTACTGACCGGTCACGGTTGCTTTGGAGAGTACCTGTGTAGGATCGGACGCGAGGCGACGGCGGTTTGCCACCACTGCGGGGCGGACCAAGACGATGCCCAACACACGCTGGAGGCGTGTCCCGCGTGGACCGCGGAAAGGCAAGTCTTGGTCCAGCAAATTGGGCGAAATCTCTCCCTGCGAGCAGTCGTGTCGGCGATGCTACGCAGGGAATCGGCGTGGGAGGCCGTAGTCAACTTCTGTGAGACCGTCATGGTCCAGAAGGAGACTGCGGAGCGGGCTCGGGAGAGGGCCGATCCCGCCCGGCGGAGGCGACCTGCGGGTCGCCTTCACGGCCTCCAAGCCCTAGTGCCCGGGGCGGAATAAGTAGGGCACTCCCTCCGGCCGTGGGTGCGTGAGATGGGGGTCTCACGCATCCGTTTTCATACGGCCGAGAGGAGGACCGCAGTCCGGTATGGCCCCGGACTGCCGGTGTACGCACCAGCGAGGGGTGTGGGGAGGGCGAGACCATCTTCGCCCTCCTGAGAAGGGCTCCGCAAGCCACGAGCGGAGCAACGCACGGGAGAGGCCGCGGACGTGCTTGCGAAAGCGATCCCGTAGCCTCTCCGTTTTCCGTGCTGTGGCGGCCATCGCAGGGGGTTTTAGTGAGTACAATCTCACATAACCCGGTCTCCCCCCCAGGAGTCGGGTATCTATGAAGATTTACCCTGCGTAAACAAAAAAAAAAAAAAAAAAAAAAAAAAAAAAAAAAAAAAAAAAAAAAAAAAAAAAAAAAAAAAAAAAAAAAAAAAAAAAAAATATATATATATATATATATATATATATATACATATATTAATTTATTAACATTTGTTTTTTATAAGAGAATATTTATTTTTTTTATAAAAATATAAGTTTTTGTTTTATAACATATTCTGACTGGGTTAACCCAACTACATTTTTTTCATCTTATTATTTATTATCTTTGATAGAAATTAACTTAAATACGATTATATATAATAGATAAAGTCTAAAGAATTCCTCTCGCAGTGCATCCTAAACGACTGGAGTGAACGATGCAGTCTAGACTGATCTTCCCTAAGTGTAAAACTATGAGTTTCATGGCAACTACATAATTATATCTTCAACGGCTTCTAGCAGAGCTTCTCGCCGCGAATGTCGTTAAGTGTTACCTTTATGAAACAGAACTACATAGGAGGAGAGTATCCCATTGATACATGGGGCACATAGATATATTTAAAAAGGAACTACATAGGAGGAGAGTATCCCATTGATACATGGGGCACATAGATATATTTAAAAAGAACGTAGTAGCAGAGTTATTCTTGCACATAAAAGAATGCTTTTATAGTCACAAACAAATATCTGTGCGTCAGCTAAATTCTAACTACCCCACGAGTGGGGCAGTTTGATACAAATTTCATTTTTTATTAAATAATTGCTCCAATGTCCTTTATGAATATATCTAAGAGTGAAATTGACTATGTCCAATGTTAGTTAAATAGATACTGAACACACCAAAATACTTTACTGTAGCATTACTATTCATATTTAATATAACGGGTCTTATCGCGATAACTAATAGTAGTAATACCTTTTTATTGCCCGACGTTTCGACGAAGTTACATTCGCCGTGGTCACGAGCTGACTGGTGTACTGCGCGCCCTCCGGCGACGAGTGCGCGAGTTTTCTTCGCCTACCCTCACAATATTAATATTGTCTTTACCGTTATTATAATGCTGGGAGCATACCACACTAACACAATCGCTTCGCGCGAACATTGTTCGAGGTACTTCACTTTTGTTAAATTTATTTATCACCGGGTTCCAAGCGGCCGACAATTTAAATCCGTCATCGCGATTGAAGGTTTTATGTTTTTTAATTTCATTTCAATTAGTTTTAATTAGTTATCGCGATAAGACCCGTTATAATAAATATGAATAGTATAAATCGCGAAAGTTTAAAATATATAACAATCAAAAAAACGAACTATTGACAGTAATGCTACATCATTACTGTCAATAGTTCGTTTTTTTGAACTTAATAAAAAATTTTGTCAAAGTTCCCCACCTCCCCCTACCACTAAATTAAAATACAGTATTCCAGGAATATTCTCATTCAATAACAACAGTAAAGGTGACCATTCCAACTGCCTTATCTCGAATTTCCCCTCTATATACAGCCTAAGAGGTATTAATCATATTAATAACTGTCGCGTCTAACAATACGTCATCATCGCTCATACGTCAATGACGTTAGCCCGCAGACAGGCTAACAATTGAGTGGACGACATGTTCATTTGAATTTATAATATGTTTATTTTCAATTTATTACATTCAATATGCTTATATTCAATATATAGGTATATAAATATTTTTAATGTTCCCCTTCTAAGGTTAACAAATTGCAATGAAATTAACAGTTTTGTGCAATTTAACTACGAGTAGGAAACGCGTCTTGAGTTATGTAGTCACCGCAATAAAAAACAAAAAATCCGAAAAAAATGTAAAATCTATTTCATTACTCAACTTATTTTTAAATTTCTGCTTTTTAATATTTTTAAAACAAGTTACAAATTAAGGTCACTTTATGCAGTTAATATTATATTACAAAGGTATACCTAGCGATCACATTTTCCCCAAAATGTTGTTATTCGTTACCTTTTTAATTTTTCCATTACAAAAGTAAATTTGAAATTTCTTTCCTGATTGTACCTATATTTCGCGGCTATATTTGTTGTTTTCTTTTGGTGCGAAAGACACTTCCCTAAAAGATGCCCGGGACATGGTCCCTTCAACTTCCGTACCCAAACCCGAATAGAATTTATGGGTGACCCAGATTGACTTAAAACATTTTATAGAAAAAAAAACGTACCAAAAACGGACCAAGTAGGTTTGTTACGATATGAAATACTAAAAAATAAGTTTATATAATGCTACAAAGGTATGTTAGGGCATCGGATGTTACTTAATAAATCAGACGACTCGCCTGCTTGTTTATTCTATTCTCATAAAAAAAGTAAGTTCTCTCTGGTAGTAACGAATATAATTAGGTATGTACAACCACATAAACATTTTAGGAAGCGTGTATGTAACTCCGTATATATTTATTGCGTTATATAATTGTAGGGACATCTATCCATTATCCAAAGTGGTTGTTCAAAAATGCAAAATGAATATTAAAATCAAATTAGATAATGGCTACGAGTAACTCAGTGTTTTTAAATATAAAACTTTCCTTTTAAGTACAAACTTAAATTAGAGATTCGATTTTATCAAACTTTCGTCATTCCTTTGTGTCATTCGAAAACTGAATATTTCAAATTTGAATCCTTTTGCTCATTTAGTAAACCCATTCCGTGGAACGCAATCAGTAAACTTTTTTTGTGAAACAATTTTTAGAATTTCAAAGTAATTTCGTCGGAAATTGAAAACTTTATATTGAACTTTTTGGGTGAGCCGAAATATGCTGAATATTTAAGCTCCAAACCAAAACTCACATCAACTTTTCTTTGAAAAATGTTCAACGAACCGAAAATATTAACATTAACGAATGTCAATGAATACGCTTTTTATTATAAAGTTAAATTATCAATAATAACAATGTAGTTTCAAAATAGTAGTTAATGAACATAACTTTAATTAATATGCGAATAAAATATTTTGTAAAAATTCGTTTCGTTATAAAAAAGCGGATAATTGATTCGTGAGTAACCTTGTGAAAAATGATCATCGCCGCTCATGAACGTGTGCAGCATCAGAGAATCATCAGAAATAATATGATGGGTAAAGACAGAGAAGAAAAGAAAGTACGGTTATGATGGAAGTTGGGCTTCTGGCTATATAAACGAGTATAACATAGTTATAAATCTGGACGTATTAGTTTACGGCGATTTTTTTTGAGGGAATGTTCCCCGATCGAGCTAGCCTTTTTTCGAAATAGTCAGTGGGCTACAGATACGTTCTACAACAATAATGTTCTAGACTCTACCAGAATAAACTAGGCTCAACCATATACCATTTATTTACAGTATTTAATTTTCAGTGTTTAAAGTATTCGCCGATGAAAACGTTTTAAGATTTCGTCAATACTTTCCAATTCATAGTCAAATTATATACTAATATTTTATATTATAAAGAGGTAAAATTTGTTTGTGAGTTTCTATGTTTATAAGTTTTTTTTTTATGTAGGGGGTAATCTCTGAAAGTAATGATCCGATTTGCAAAATTATTTTTGTGTTGGATAGTCTGTTAATTAAAAAAGCTACGCGAGTGAAACCGCGAGGGGCAGCAATTCACTTATTCTTTGTCGTATTCACACGTATTAATTAGTTTTTGGATCCCATCCATCTTTATTTAAGGATGTTGAGTTGTGTGCATATTCAACTAGTATTTTAAGATCTCTAAACGTTTTTTTCACTACTTTTCCTATTAAGCGACAAATGAACTATTTTACACATTGCGATTGTAACGGTATTAGATCGATAACTAGATGAAACTTAGTGGAACATTTCCTACTAATATTATAAATATGAAGACTGTCTGTTGGTTTGTTAATTATTTTTCATGTCCAACATTTTATTAGCTAAGCTTACTTAGTGTTTGTTTGGATAAATTGCTATATTTCTTAAGATTTATTCTTCTTTTTGTCATCTATCAAAAGAATTTAGGATCATAACTATAACTCACTGTCTAAATTAGTTATGTGGTTAATAATTTAAGTTTAATTAATCATAAAAAAGGCATACATTATAAAACTTTTTCGTAATGAAGTCACACTAACGGACCTTTAAAACATAAAACTTATTTTTGGACAGTTGTGCTAATGCAGCATATTTATCCTTTTGTGGCTATTTATTTTAACAAATATATTGAATTAAGAGATAAGGCATAAAAGCTTAGGACAATCTTTATCCTAGAAAATAAACACATCTTTCGGAATATATCAGAATTCTTATTTAAAATCCACGTGACCAAAGCCACAAGTACCATTATCTCGGCTTGTTATTTGTTTAATAAATCAAGGAGGCATTTAAGGATAATTAACGATTTATTGGAAAGGATACATTTAAAAACACAAATAAAACACAATTAACGTTGTATTATTTATTTTCGTCCGTGTTCCAGCCGCCCGGTACATCGGGCGGCGTATACTCGTTACGTTAAGTACACGTAGTAACGCTACTTTACCAAATTTTTCGAAATACTGATATTATCTGAGGGACGATGTCCCGCAACGCAAACAAACCGCGGTGACAACATTGAGAGACGCCCACGAACATTGCGCCCACAGTAAATACTCTATAACGAACATTTATTTACCATATAAACATCCATGACACAAATCATAAAAGAAACTATTTACACTATGTGATTTACTCTTTACATATACATCGGTTATTGCTCTATATGACAAACAGGAGGGATATTATAGTAAGTCACCGCTTTCGCACTGCGATACATTTTGACAGTTGATTCGTTTCGGTTTTATACGAAAATCAGGAATCAACAGTAAAAATGAACCGCGTTGCGATACCGATATTATACGCATAATTGCCCTGTAGATTTCATTAATCTCTGATACTTCGTTCGAAGTGACATTGATTTTTTTTATTTATCTAAATGAACACTGAAGGTAAAGGAAGGAATGCTTTGGCACCATCTGTCAATACTATTGTGTGATTAGAGATTTCATAGGAATCTAATTATTTATTAGTTCATCCGTTTTAGTGCTACCCTAAACGATATAACCTATATATTTGCTAGACCCAAATCGCTTTAATGAGATTTTGAAAATTACATTCATTTTCATCTGAAATCAATAAATAGTATAATATAATTATTATATATTGTTAAAATATTTTATAACGAGCAATTTTCACGTGCAGTTAATTTGACATTTGGATTTGACACTATACAGCACGGTAGATATATGAATATTTGACCAAAAGTCGGTCTTCATAGATTAAGGACGGAACTCCTTGTAATTTATGCAGAGGTAATTCTTATTCATTATCTAGTAAGGTCAATGTACTGCTTTACTAATCAAAAGTTATAATTTTATAAGTATATAATTAGTTATAATTAGATTAAGTTTCATTGAAATTAAACTTAACAAAAGTTTATTTTCCACAAACATTTTGTTGTTATGAAGATCAAATAGATTACAATATTTTAAATAGTTTTAGGTGACACTCATGAAAGGAGACGTGAATTAGTAATTAAAGTTAATAATTATTCTTTAAAATAATTGTTGACTATAATGATTTCCTCACATCTCATTAAACCGTTCGGGTGTATTTACATAAATTCACAACATATAATTTATCTACATAAATATGGCGAACCGACATTGTCTCTCAGTGTTGCCGCCGCGTCGAAGCCAACTGAAGCTGTGCGCCGTAGTCACTACACACTACTGCCGCTACTGCGGCTGGCTACACACTGTCGAGCGACACTTCAAGTCATATTTACATCTATGCTGTATGCACGGATCGTACTATTGAATATTACTTTACATTAAGTATATTTAAATTAGTCCACCTCATCGTTTTATAATAAGTACTAGCCTCCCGCGATTCTTTCGAATCTATCGATAAGATAATAGACATCGGGTCATAGAAAGTCTTATAAAAGCAGTTTATTATATTTTTAGTTTCTCTTACAGACAAAATTCTTTCGACGTCATTATTATCAGTACGGATCGCACCTATTTCATAGGCTATACGCAAAACAAAAGCTAATAAGAATTTATGTAAAAGCGATGTAGATATGTTATGAAAATTTTAAACATTTTTAATAAATTATTAGCAATTAATTACATACATATGGTATAGAAAAGTTTTATATTAGTTTTCTTAATCGTTATGGCATATAAAGTTTAAAAATCGTTGTTGCAGCTAAGTATATATCAATAGTTTTATGGTGTGTCCAATAATACGACCCGAAATATTCATTCGTTTCAGCACGAATGAAATTAGTGTATCGTCCTAATGATAATCTAACGTTAATGTACGCGTATTACAATATTTATA
Organism: Hypolimnas misippus; assembly: GCA_037950945.1. NCBI lineage: Eukaryota > Metazoa > Arthropoda > Insecta > Lepidoptera > Nymphalidae > Hypolimnas > Hypolimnas misippus. The sequence continues at coordinate 11,735,403 of JBBEEQ010000012.1, read as the reverse complement.
CTGCTTCGTTCATGTTATATTTATACGAGATTGGAAGATGAATGACTTAGCTGCGAATACTCAACACACTAATTCCATTAGCGTGGCTCCTGTACAAACTCGTTAGGCGATTCCTTCATTATAATGTATTAGATTCATTTATAAATTCACTTCTAAAATCATATTGTCATAGATTTTCAACCTTCAGAAAAGATTATTATTAAGAAATATCCGTGCATGAATTCTCTACCACGATCTACACGAGTCGCATACACTTTGCAACGATCTAAACGACTACGAATAAATTCTCTTTTTCCATATATTTACGTTAATCAATTTCATACATAAGCACATTAACATGTCAATACAATAAAGTCCAACTTTTTTTTATTAATTTTATTTAGAAATATTTTACGTTAATATTATTTTAACATAGAACGTGACGAGAGGTACTCCTCCCCTTTGTATATTAGTGAGAGTAGAATAAGAATTCATGAGCGAACATTCGGTTTATATAAAAGGCGAGGTTCCAACACAAGTCCTAGTATTATCACAAACAAGAAACAGGTAAAACGGTAAAGTATCAAAAACGTTGTGTCCCATATCAGTCGTGTTCTTTGTGCAATGCTATTTTATAATAAACATTTATAACAAAACTTCTCTTGAAGTGTTGCTCAAAAGCCATTTGTAACCAAACAGCCTCCGACAGACATATAAATAAGTGTCATTAATACAATATGCTCTCTAAATAAAATGGACCAATCATGGCAGTGAAAATTTAATCAGTGCTGTCATTGGTCGATTTCTACCACCCTTATATGTCTAGCAGATGCTAGTTTTAAGAACTGAGATATTATCTGCGAATTTCAATACTGAATGTGAAACACTTACAGTGCCAGTTAACCTTCAGTTTAATATTAAATAATTTTTATTAATATTAATATTTAATTTTTTATAAATGAAATGACCTCTCAATAATGACTTGAAATATATTTTTCAAGATATATTTATTTATATAATATTGAAATCTTATTTAACGTTTATAAATACTAGATAATAAATAGGTTGACTAAATCTCTTTGAAATTCGTAAATAATAACTCCGATCTTGAGATTGCGACCGATCTCACAGGATAAAAAAATCCATTCCTTCATAGAATTAGCGACTCGTAAAAATGCTTTACTAAATTCTATGTTAGTTTAATATACCGTTATACATATATTTAAGTTATTAATGAACAAGGATTATTTGGAATATTCGAAACTTTCATAACAGCAACGCTAGACCTTCTAACTTGTCACGTAATCGCTCGTTCTACGACGGATGTCCATCGAGTGGTGCCTACTACGAGCTACTGATATGGTCTCAGTCTCAAGACGGTCCGCGTCTGATCTATGATACTCTCCCTACTCGACCTACTGACTTGTGTCCACTGCCGACACTCAGCGCTACAGTGCTGCGAACTGATATCGCGTATATGTGACAAGTGAAGTATGCCACTTGATAGTTCCTCGTGAGCCAATACCGTGTCGATCGTGTACGCAAGCCTCTGATATGTGGGACGATGTGTGTAGCGCTTCGGGCCGTCCGCCGAGGCCCGCCCGAACGGTACAAAATCGGAGCGTACCTACATATACGTATTCAATTATATACAATGTACAATACAATACGATAAACACTATGGCGTCTACGGGGCGGAGCGCCGGCGGCCGGCGAGGCGTCGCCTCGCGCGTCAGAAGGTAAACATTCTCACAATAATATACATCGTAACTCGCTCTATATATAACAAACATTTTACGAGCGCGCACCACGCTCGTCAAACAACATAATATACAGCAGAATCGTAGCACTCTTTCGATTCGATAAAAAAATTGACTAGAAAATCTCAATTCGCTATGAGCACTATGTGTGCGTGGATGTCGAGGAGAAGATGTCGGCGGCGCGCCACGCCTCCGCCTCCTCCTCCGCGTCGTACTGCTGCAGGAACGGGTTGGTGGAGCTGTAGCGCGGGCTCGGCGCGCCCGAGTTCAGCGTCACCGCCAGCCCCGCCGACGTGCCCGGGATGGCGGAGCGCGGCGACTCGCGTGAGCCACCCTCGCGCGGCGTGCCCTCGCGCGACGGGCCCTCGCGGGGCGTGCCCTCGCGCGATGACCCCTCACGCATCTCCCTTGCGAATTCTCTCGGCGTCGTCGCTCTCGGTGTCGGGTCTCGTGGAGTGCTGCGAGGGGATTCGCGCGGAGAGGCTCGCGGGGAGTGTCGCGGTGACGCACGAGGAGAGCTCGCACGCTCCGGCTGCCGCAGTATCGACGATACGGACCCGCCGTGCTTAATAGTGTCAGCTGGGCTGTGGCTCCCGGAGCTGCTACTGGGCGAACCGGGGGACGATACTGTCACCTGACGGGAGCGAGGCGGAGCGGGCAGAGGGCCTCGAAGAGGCGACTGCGGACGATATTGGCCGACCCTGACTGATGAGAGAACCTGGAAGTAATTTTTTTTAATATTATAAAAATAACTGGCAAACGAGCAGGCGAGGAGGAGCCTTAAATGCGTTTCCAACTTAAAAACGGCATTCGTTGGGATGAAGGAGAATAGGAAATAAAGTAAGGAATAAGGGAAGGGCTTAGGCCTCCGGCTCTCTCACTCACCGTGAGAGTGAGGTTCTGCCCCGGTCGAGCTAGCTCGTATACGAGCTGTAGCCAGTGGGCTAAAGCTAAACTCAACCTCAATAAAAATACAATATTTTGTTTATTTGATAAGGAAGTTAAGGAAGAAGAGATAATATTTGATAATTTACATACATGTGCGGGCGGCGAGCGGTCTGCTACGGGCCGACCCGAGAGAGCTGGCGGCGGAGATGCTGCTGATGCTCCCGCTTGATGCCGATATGGACTGACTGAGGGCGGAACTCGGCCTAAACAAACGTTAAAAAAATAATCACTATAAACTGGTTGAAATTAAAGATCAGATAATTATTTAAATATCAATTTCATAAATAATATAATATAAACGAGTTTCTGTGAAAGTTAGTGATAATTTTTGTTTGTTATGTAATAGATGAGCTAAAAGTTATGGTACAAGCATATAAATGGCGACATCGAAGAAAGAAATAAAAATTCATTCGTTTCGTATAGACAATAATGATAAATAATTGAAAAAAAAAAGATATTCAAAGCGATTTCATTTAAACAGTTCGACACGGCTCATCGTTTTTATATAGAGTCATGAAACCAACACCCTAAACTTGATCATTACAAGTACTAATAAATGTTCTTTAAACCTGGGGGGAGGGTGGCTGAGGCCACTGGCGACGCACTGACTCTGTTTCCACGCGGCCCGGTTGCTGGCTCGCCGCGCCGAACTGTCTACAAACATACATGCGTTAAGGTACCGCTTAGTTTAATCACAACAACGACAACAAAAACAACATGCAATAAATCACAGAATGCATAAGCAGAATATTAGATGAAAGGCGAGAATTACGATTGTAAGTTTTACTTTCGTATATAAAACAACTCTTTGACCTAGTAATAGATACGTCGTCAGTAGGTATAAAAGCTATGAATGTCTAAATGAGGCACTCATAGTAAATTCTTTCAGGTGTAAAGCAAAAGTTTGAGAGCAAAACTTATATTACGTGTAATTCTCGATAAATGTTGATTGTGGGAATGTTTTATGTATGTTCATTCTTTTATTTCTATATCAATGGCAATATTTCGTCTGATTGTTTTGAAGATATGTTTTGATGAAATCTCAAGTTGTTTTTATGATAAAATGATTTTTGGGTAATCAAAAAACGTTTTCTTCATTGATTCCAATAGTAAACATAAATTAATGAATATAAACACTGACCATAGGTGAATAAAAATAGCAGACAAGTGAGACATTGAGAAGTGTAAAAGAGATGCAATAAAAAAAAGATTGTAGATTTCTTTAAAAAAAACTGTACATAAAAGTTTTAATAAGCACATTTATAATAAAATAGATATAAAGCAATGACACAGACGACGACATTACCTGAACGCTTAGGAGCCGGCCAGATCTGCAGAAGACATTGAAGGACATGTATTGGGCGCTGGTAGTCCAACTCAGTTGGTGGTTGAGATTGTAGCATCAAAGGTGGTGCCATCGCCACGGCCAAGTGTTGTGGGGACATCTTGTTCCTATCTTGGGCAGCCACGACTAAGGCCAGATGGTCAAGGAGAAAGACCAAAGTAGCACGAGCAGCACGGGGTAAACATTCAACTATCGACGCCATCAAACGAGCATTGCCTTCTTTGTCATCTGGGAGGCATACACCTGCGAAAAATAATTTCCCTACATAGGTTAATTTTACAGCATACTCGATCGATGTTATTTTATTTGTTGCCCTTAGTTTCTTAAATTCTATTTAAAGTTGTGAACATTTTTTAAAGCAAAGCAAAATGTTATAGAGATATAACGAACCTAAAGCATCCAAGGTCATTTGATACAAGCAACGGCTGAACAATGGCTGCGGCAACTCCGTTAAATAATCTTTCAATACGCCAGTGATAACGTTGATATCAGGAACCGAGTCCGGTGTCAGTTCCACGCCTCGAGCGTTTCGCTCGAATGCTTCTCTTAGTATACGTTTTTTGTTTGCAGATCCGCACAATCGATAGAGACCTGAAATCAGAATGTTTACTTAGACAAAAGATTATAAGAACTCTTTATTAATCTTTATTTATATATTCGATATAGTCTAGCTGTAACTATACAGTGATAGTGACTACAGCTCATGGGCTGGCTCGACCAAAAAAAATAAAAACCAAATGAACTAAACTGAATGAAATAAATTCAATATAATTAATGAACTTTTTAATGTTGAGCTTGACGCAACTTATACAGTATAATAAATTTTGATTCGAATAGACCAGTAGAAGTTGCTCAGACCTTTGAACAACTATAAGAGTGAGAACCTACAAACATCTAAACAGATCTTCATAAATTATAGATAAAAACCATCTCGATTACATCAGCTTTAAAACGAAAACATCGCATCAAAAGCGGTTTATTCGTTTGGGACCGACGATGCTATAAATATATAGATACACACGTCATACTTATAAAAGTCCTCTTTTTTTTTGGTCGGGGGTTAAACACAAATCTAACCTATAATATCCAAGCCACGTCGTTCAATCTCCTCCACACATCGTCTTACTACTAATGGCACAGGTGGTGCGTGCGGTGGACGAAGCTCTCGCGCTACTACTGACTCCAATTCCGCCCCGAATAGTGGTGGTGGAGCTAAACGGGGTGCAGCTGGACGACGTCGAAACAGCTCGTGTGGCTCCGTATGACGAACGCGCATGTAAAGTGTTCCACGGGGCTCCATCTAAGCGGATGAGAATGTTTGTTAAAAAACCAGACCAATACCAATTTGTTTGTCAAAAAAACATTTGAAAGACATTATTTTTAAATAATTTTATTTTACGAATTTTTTCACTGTAGCTTACTTTTATCGCAAGTTGATGGGATGGAGAACGAGCTAGCAGATCCGGCAATGTGACAGCGCCTCGGAAACACAGTTTATGCCTATGCTGCGGATCCCACGAATATACTAATACATCCAGCTGACGATTATCGACGAGTTCCAATTCAAATGACTCGTCCCAATCAAATTGAAGCTCACCAGTACGTACCTGATAAACACAAAAAAAAAATCTAATATTTAAGAATAGTTTTAAGATAAGTAGCAGATTTCATTAGCTTAATCTACGTTGATTTTCTAATTTACTTACCACTGTGCGAGCTTTATGAACACGATCACATTCCAATACACAATACAGATCACGAGGTGCTACTGGAGGTTGTGGTGGAGCAAGAGGGCCAGATGGCGGTGACCCTGGGGATGATCCAGATGGTGCTGGACGCAACCCACGTCCAGCAAGAAGGTGAACCCATAGCATCCCAGAAACTCCACCAGATATACGGGACAATCCGGTCATTGATGTGGAAAGACCTCCTGCACCTGGTTTATCTACTTTGTATTTTAGGAACTCTGTAAATAAATATTTGGAAATATTTTCACAACAGTTGTTATTTAAAGATATAATTATAATAACCAATTTCGTATCCTAAAATCACCATTGGGATTAATATCCAGATGGCGTTGATGTCTCGAACCGGGTGTCGGCACAGGGCTGGGATTCGGACAGCTAAATTTCGATCCCAATTCGAGCAATTGTCTAACACGTCGAGCTGATGGAGATCCACCGACAGTAGGACCAAGCTGCTGAGAAGAGAGCGAACGCGCTGGTAAGTGACGTGGTCTTTCAATACGACGCGCTGCTAAACCTAGTGATGAACCGAAGCGACTGCCGCTTTCCATCTGGAATTAAATTTAAAAAATTTCAAATTTATAGACTGAATAAATTTTATTGATTATACAGAGAATTAATCTCTATATTACTATTGGCAAGATCTTTGTGTTATTTTTTATAGTTTCTTACATTTTAATAAAACAACTGCTGAATATTTCTTTCTAGAATTAATGGTATGCCCAATTATTACACAAAATATAAAGACTATAAAGAATCTTGTTCTTAATTTTTATAAACCAATATCAACCAAAATGAATATTTACAATTTTAGGAAAATAGTAAGTGAAAAAGTAAACACTGTGCCAGTTAAAATGAAAAAATTGAACGGAAATACAATTGTACATACATTATTTAATTTTTTGTAGATACTCTCTATAACTAATTAACTTACATTTTTAAGAGCATCGTGTATGTTTTCAGCTGAGTAATGTGTAGGAAGTCTTGGACGAAGCGTTTCATATAGGGCGCTCGTAGATGGGGCTCGAGACAACCACGCCCGATATTCATCAGAAGTGAACACTGAGGGAGAAGAAGGCAATCGACCTGCACATAATATTTGAAACAACGAAATTTTAGAGTTACAAAATGTTTGAAATTCTGTTACCTGGCAATATTTATACCATCACAAATTATTATTTTAATTTTTCTACTCAATAGACAAAAGTACATACTACTCTTCTACTAGCATAATTATTTACTACATAGTCTTTTCCGTGATGCGACAAGCAAGGCTTGAACTGTATTGAATTGTATGTATCCTACATACAAAATCAAACCTTGCTTCTAGCAATTTTTACTATGATTTTTAATTTTAAGACAACAAATTAATAACAATAAAAGTACCTCTGGAAGAACGTAAATCTAATCTCGAAGATAAAGGTTCAGGCTCGTCTTGAAGAACACTTCCCGCACGTCTTGACAGACCCAATCTAATTAAAAACAAAACAGATGTTATTGTTTACATTAATACGCATATATTTAAACACTAAATATTGAACCTCACCGTTGCCCGGTTCCTCTCACATCTCTCGGCAATGAATTAAACTTCGATCCAATGTCTCTTCCTAATGTGCTACTTCTATAACCACTCAATCCAGAGTAATACGGAGTTCTTGTAGGAGCAGTAGCTTCCGTATCCGACGAGTAATCCAAACTGCGGTTCCTTCTAGTAGTACCAAATTTGCTGCCATAAGATGGTAATCCTAATCCTGTTGTTCCGTATCCTGCTCCGAGAGTAGAACTTAATCCAGTGCCCGTCAATCCTGACCCCAGTCCCGAACTTGTCAATCCTGAGCCTACTAAACTAGAACCTGTTAAGCCACTTAGGCCAGTCGATGATAATCCAGAGGGTAAACCTGGCCCTCCCAAACCAGTACCTGCGAGACCAGTTCCTGTAAGGCTAGATGGTAAACCAGAACCAGTCATTCCAACACCACCATAACGTTGTCCATATCTAGTCAAACTGGAAGCTGCAAAAACACAAATGGATTTTAAAAAATATTAAGGTACTATGTACCGATAATGTAAAAGAACTATTAATTAATAAATAGTGACCAGTACCAGGACCCGCAGCAGAAGCTTTCAAGCTAGATCGGAGTAGCGAATGGCGACCAAAGTCAGAATGTGTTTCCGCTCTTGGTAATTGTTGTTCGGAACCGGAACGCGGTACTCTGCCTCCGAAACGCGTGCTAGAAGTCAAAGTGGTTCTAATTAATGTTTATCATACACTATTTACATATTCTTCATAAATATCATATTTTCAGCTGTAAGTTAATATGTGAAAAATATACCTTCCAGTTTCAGGATAGAAAGAGTGCACTTTTTCCGCTAAACTCTCTAACGTGTTAGGATAAGATCGCTCATATGGGACAAAATGTGTTGCGGATGATTTCGGCTGTTCCGTTATAACAGGTGGCGGTGGTCGGTAACTGTTGACAATTTCATAATCATTTTATAGATATTTTTGTTAATTTATTAAAAATTCATTACCTGAAAAATTATTACTAAAATAAACGATCTCAGTGACAATAACTCGGTTCTTTAGATTATGTTTTTAATAAAAAAATAAATTCCTAAAGAGAAGTTACGGTTACCTCCAAGTTGAATGATCAGACGGTGGGCGTGAATTATAATAAAGATCTAGAGGCGTGGAGTCTGGTGATAAGGCTCCTAACTGCATACGACTTCGCTCTTCTCGGCCATCGCCTACAGGTCGCACAGCACTTCCAGGACCTCCCGTCGAACGGAGCGTACCATGTCTGGAATTCAAAGTTAACTTTTACATCTATTGACAAAGTAGGTAACGCTAAGACATATCTAAGTTATAATTATCACTATCTATTTACTTTGTTTAAACAATTTACGTTTTTTTTTACCACTAAAACTAAAAACTTCAATTATGTCAGTTGTTGAATGAAACCATCAAAGCAATATTTAAGTTGATACGATAATATCCGTCATAATTGTAGACCAATACGCATGAATTAGTTAGATCATAGCACTTAGTTAAAAGAGCTTTAATAGTAATTATTTTACTGTGAATAAAGTCCGTCGACTCTGTCTCGATCTCTGTCGTCATCGTCCCGACAGTCACGCTTCAACACCACTACTGGAGGTGGCTTGTGTTCAGGGCGAGGAAGTGATGGTGATCCAGGACCTGACTTTCCTGTAAAACGATAGAAAATGGTCAAAACGTAGTTTTAGTTTTACACGTGAATTTTGATATCCTTTGAATAATACATATAGATTTATCTTTTGGCTACGAAGCGAGACCGTCTTATATAATATTTTAGACATATGAATAAGTTGTCCCAGATTTCGAACTTAAGCCGTATTTGCACTCGCAACCTTAATTATGATTTATTTATTATTTTATACACTTTGGTGTCCTAGGATGATGTTGCCTGTCATTTAGCGGCCGATCAGCCGATATTGCGCCCAGAATTTGACAGTCCGCAATCTTAGGAAACCAAAACATAAGTCAGTAAAGTTTTAAATATATGAACGTCTTACCTTTTCTCTGTCGAGTACATAGCAACAGTCGCCGCGGTATTGACATAATTATCACTACATCGTCCAGTGACATTCGCCTGACATCAACCAAGTTGACGGCCAAGATCTCATCTCCAACTTTCAGGCACCCGCTGTTGTACACCGCTGATTCCAGAGCTATTCTGGATATAAACACTCCATCTGTCCGTGCACCGCCATCTCCTTCTCTTATGTAAAGGCCCAAGGTTTGACCAGGGCGCTTGACGATCTCCACTAGTTGAACTATGTGGCGTGCGTCCTGCAAAAATGTCACATTAAGTAAATGCTTACTTAAATATAATTAAATAAAGGTACCTGTAAATACTGATCAAGTACTTTTATGACAATGAACTCCGTTTTATAATATAAAGATTTTTTAAAATTATATTTATAGTATAAACTTAATGTAATACAATATTAAAGTGGCATACTTTAAGGTTTTCATAAAACACATTAAAATGCCTTACATTACTTGTTATACCAAAAACATATTTGTTAAAAAATCAAATATCAAGTAGACATATACACGCACTTTTGAATCGTCGGACAAATCAATTTGCTACCAATGGTAAGGACATCCATTTTACCGAGAATAATCAGCAAGAAGTTCAGCAGTTGACCATTTGTCCCAAACATTCTCGAATACGCAATACAATGTCTCAAATAGACGCAATACTAGAATCGACCGCAGAATGCGGCAGGACTCCCACAATGCATAGCAAGGGACAAGAACTGAGAGTGCACATCCCAACAATGCTAGTCTAGATTGCGTTCGCATTCCCACCGATCTAGGCCAGGAACAATAGGGCTGTCTGGAGTGAGCTCTTTCAACGTTCTGCTGGGTTACGAGCTGAGTATTCAGGTCAATGGAGCAGGCAAAATTACCTGTTTTAAAACGAAATTAAATGGTAATCTAGAATATGCAAATATCGATGAATAAATTTGCTTTACAAAGAATATTGAAAATCGATGCGAATGTGATACGAGTATGAGGAGTATGAGGGAGGCGTTAGATTACCTTTGAATATAATGTGATTACTTTTTTGTTATCGCAGAAAGACTTAAAATATGTATAAATTAGGAAATGTATATACAATTTTATTAAAAGAAGATGATACGTAAGTATATTTTAAAGTAATATAAGCACATACTTGTAAAGCAAAAAACTTCTTAGCGGCTTCTATATTATTTCTGCCAACTTGTCTCAATTCAAGAATCCGTACTATCATCTCACCGCGTCGCTCCACTGCCTGCAAAATATAAAAAAATGTAGATAAAAATCAGTATAAAGATTAAAAACACAATTCATTAATAAAATTTATATAAAATGTACATATATCTCTATATTCGTTTAATTTATATATCGAGCTTATAAAACTGGTACGCGAGGAAAATTGAAAATACGCAACACTAGACGCAAAGATAAAACTTCGGGAGGAAAATCAATATCAGATAGAAATTCTAATCTTGAGAAGTCGAAGCATCGTTTAAAGAGTAAATACACGTATGTGATATGAGTATATAAATACCTCGAGCGCCGCGGCTGTAGTGGCGTCGTGATCATTTTCCACCATTTCAATTTGCCTGAATATTTCATTGCTGACACCCGATACCTGAAATATTTTGATTAATATTATACTCGTAGCTGTTAAACGACAATCATTATTTTTAGTTCTTCAACTTCTTTTTTTAACAAAAAATTAGATTCGAGTAAAATAGGAAACTGGTATAATTTTACTTAAACTTATTTGTCATCGTGTTTTCGCCGAGGATGACCTAATAGTTTGAAAATGTCGATCACAGCCGATGATCATAGGTTTAAGCCCCAGCTAGCACCGCTGATTTTTTAAGCACTAAATTTGTTTTTAAATTCATCTCAAGCTCAGTCTGGAAGGAAAACATCGCGAGAAATGACGTATTGACCACGAGAAGTTCGGACACATATTAATCAGCCAATCCACAGCGAAGCAAAAGCTCTAAGCCTTCTCCTCAATGAGAGAGGAAACCTTTGCCTAACAGGGGGAAATTTACAAGCTGTTACTTTACTTTTATTTTATCATCGTTTTCGTGAAAACGGTTTATTAAATATCAAGATAAATAATATATAAGTAGATATTGTTATATTGCATTTAAAATGACATTAATAATAAATAATCACATAAGTACAACATATTTATCATGAAACGAAGGATATAAAATTCAAACCTTCCTGAAGTCCGGCTGCAGCACGCAGGGCGGCGCATGATTGGCGCGCGAGGGCTGCGGCGGGCCGGGCGGCGCGCGGCCCGGCGAAGCCGTCAGGTCCGGCGCCGCGCGGCCATTCTCCTGCAACAATGTAAAAACATATGTTGTAAGAATCGATTAAGTGCATTAATTAGCGTACTCGATTTCTACGTAAACGCAAATAATATTATTATAATAAGAGTGTCTTTAATAAAAGCTCTGACTATATTTTAATTTGTACCAAAAATTTTAGGTTAGATAGTAAATATCAGTCAGTATTTGGACTGATTCGGATTGTACATTTCAATTGTCTTTTTGGTATTGACAAAAATGCACAGGATAAAACGAAATATGACGCAAAAAATAGGGACAGATGGATTGAAAAGAGATAAACTAGACGAAACAAAGCTGGCCACAAAAAACAACAGCACAAAAAAAAACCAGCAGTCCACCACGCGACATATGGAAAACGTTTGTGATTTTTATTTCAGCTTCGTCCCGTATGCGAAATTAAAATACCACGTGTAATAGTTATATTCAACAATTATAAGATCCTTCATTAATATTTTAATTGCTAACGGCGGAAACGCGCTCAGGTCGACAGCGCACTTCATTATTTTAGTTTCATTTATTTCTCTTTATTCTAGTTCACTACTCGTTGCGAGATGCATGTAAATGGAAAACACAATGAACGCATGAAAGGAACGTTTTTCAGAGTCGTAACCCGAAACTAGGTTAAAGTTCAGAGATAAATCTCCCATGTCTGAAACTTTACCACTTGAAATTGATACACTAAAGTTTTATTAATGTAATTTTTAGGTATATAACCTATATTCCTATATTCCTTTTTTATAAAAAAAAAACGAGGCCGACAGAATTAATAATTATTGTCGGTTATCAAATAAAAATTACATTCGTAAACAAAAACCAAATTAATAAAACAATATTTAAAACCCGTTACGGTTATCATTACGACATCAGAAAACATATACATATGTATGTATCTTGCCTTAAAATTTGACTCGCACATCAAATAATCAAATCCTCTTAAACAGCGTGTACCAGACATTATTTACGCAAAACAATTTTATATATTCCCGACCGGTTAAGATCGTGTATCTGTGGAGCGTTATTCGGCGTTCGATCGAGGGAGGCGGGCGGTCCCTGACCTACTTCCCTCTCGTACGCACGAGGTCACTGTACTGCAGCTGCAAGATCCCGAATACCGCAGAGGTGACTGGACGATCTCGAGCCACCAAGTGCTTTTATCTACCAACGCTCTACTTTCGTTAAATTATGGTTAAAATGTTTAAAAATACAAATAGTTTATGATGAATGAAAAAAAAATTGCTGAGTTTATATGAAAAATGCAGACAAATCACAAATATATGGCGTAAATCTCAAAATGACTTTTTGTTCAAAAATCATGATGATGAAACGATGAAAGAAAGGGAACTGACTTCAAAAGGAAAACACGTGATTTCGTTTACTTTAGTGACAAACTTATTCCTTATTTTGATTTAAAAACTATATCACTAAACCGAATTATATATACTATATTATTTTTGAAAGTATACCCTTATACTCAAAAATAAAAGAAATCCTCAAATCAGACGAGCTGTTTTCGAGTAATTCGGGAACATACGTAAAAAATAAACGATCTCCGACGAACTGAGAACCTCCTCCGTTTTCTTTGTCGAATAATAAAAATTAGACACGTTGATATTAAGGACGTTTGGAGACTTCATTACAATCAGGAGGTTACAATTTTTAAGGAACCATGATGTAAAATTTTGCAAAGGATTTTTTTTAATTTACCTACTTTATAGTTAATTGAAAATAATAATCGTAACAACTTAGTAATAAGTACTAAACAAAGTTGTTTTTTTAACAAAACGAATCATTTTAATTTTATGAACACATTTTGCTACTAATTTTAATTCCTCATTAAACAATAAATATATTCTAAAATAAAACTATTATAATATTTATATTAACTTGACATTTCAATGAATAGTTATCATGATTACATTTAGAAATAAGTCTATTTCCATTCAGACATCTAGTTTACACTATTTGAATAAAACTAGTTTTAGGTCAACTTTGGACAAAATTAAACAATCAGGCGAAATCCACTATCGGATGAAAGCTAAAAATATTCACAGACTCAACTTTTGTAGCGACATTTAAATAGTTCACTAATTTATTGTTAAGTGCTACAAAAATATAAATGGTACATTAGTATTGATAATCCAAATTATTATTACTTTATATAATTGTTATTAATTTATACAAGAAAAAAACTTCGAAATCTTCCTTACAATTTAGCTTAAACGTTCTAAATCCAAATCCTAATTTAATCATTAATATTGATTAATCAAATAAAAAGAGACAAATTCCTAACTGGCTAACAATATACAAACAAAGGAAAATAATTACGTAATATAACAATACGGAATAGAAAACTCAAAGTCATGATTCATAACAGTATCGCTGATTTATTCCAGAGTCCCGGAACAAAAGAGGGTAACTGAAAAAAATGCGATTTCCGTATCGTCTGACGTGACATTTCACCCACTTTCGTAACAATTACATACACGACAGTGCCACTCTTTAGTCTTTACCTGCGTTCTACGTCTAGTATATTAAACGATAAATAGTGCGTTATTGTAAATTGTTTCATATTTCCCAGTGAGTAAGATCTGTATTACATTGGCTGAATTGACTGAATATCTAGATGTGATCCACGTAGTGAACTGAACAATGGTAGGGTGAAGAATAATAAACTTCCAAGCATCATACGATATTTCTATTTTATTAAGTTCAGCTGAATCGTTTAAAAGACTTTATATACGTTCCAAACTAATAAAATAATAATAAAATTTTTATTCACAGTCAAATCGTTCAATTTGTCTTTGTTTAAACTTTTAACGTAAATGTTCAAAATATTTTCCACTTAATGTTCATATTTCGTTTAAACCCAAAACATAATTGACTTATTGTTTGAAAAATTACGACAGCGGTTTTCGTTTTGAGAAAAAAAATTTAAACCATTTTGGTTTATAAGAGGTACGATATAAAGCCCATTATTCAAACACAAATTTCCAAGCGAGCCCTATCATTTGTCAGTATAATTTATGCACAGTGAAATAAAGCAGTGCTATTTGCAGACCTTCAAAGAAATCTATGTCATTATATACTGTCACTGTAATTTCTACTTTTTCTAAACAATTAATAACCAACCAACAAGGGTGCATAGTATAATTCCAACATTTGTGAATTATTGAGATTTTGTTTTACGATTGCAAATAAATTAAGGTAAATTAATATGTTATATTAACCCTATTATTTTCGATACATAACATTTCAATTTAAAACTCAGTTATAATCGTCTAGCATAAAATCCGTAAGAACTTAACAAGGCGTCCAGATTAAAAATACAAGAGACAATCCAAGACGGGGCAGTTAAAAAGACGCTCAGAGCTCGAATCGATGAGCGCCGTACGCCTAATCGATACGCCGTACTACTTGCCTGAATGGACTGCGCGCGCCGCCCGTCTTACGTAACGCGCAGCTAACACCTGTTGCATTACTACCACCCAGTTATAACCCGGCTATACTAAAAAACCCCGCCCATCCACTACGGCGTTTATTTAACACTCGCTCCGAATTTAGGCGGGTAACCAGTGTCAATGCACCGCGGCAACCTTCGGCGCTGCACTCAAGGGTGCATAGTAGTGGCTAGTGGAGGCATGATAATGATCTTCGTTACCGGTATTGGAAGGCTATAATGAGACGTTTTTATTGGCGTATAGCATAATTCCAGTGTTTTCTATTTCATTTCTTAATGTTAGTGTTTATTGTAAGCGATATTCAGTTTGGTTTCATTTTCTTTCATATGAAACTTAAGTAAAATAAAAATACATAATAAAATGAAATTAAAAAAGGATTTCATCTATTTTAAATATTCTTTAAACCCACTTAATAATCCGTATTTGGTTTGAATATAACCATACAAAAGTATTATTATTATTTATTAGTATGTTTGTAATATCTTGATATTGATTAACTGAATTTAATTGACGGAGCAAATTAACTTCGGAAATTCAAATACAGAATGGTTTTATTAGCCATATTTATAAACATTAACATTAAATATTAAACACTAAAAGAGATTTTCAATAACGTTAACAAACATGATAGCACAAAATTAAATTTTAATGGTACGATACTTTCTACGCATTAATGTATACTCGTGTGTATTTTGCTGTAATTACGTTCTCTCGCCCGTTCACACACACTACTTGTGTTGTTAATTGATTTATAGCATTTCGTCTACATAAAATTGGGCTTTGCCCTGATTTAATATCATATAGGTCAGGTCAGATAAAATACCTAATAAGTAAATTAAAAAAAAATACAGCAACGTTACCAAAACTACTTTTTTTACTCTTCAGGTAATTTTGGAATTTTGAACCGTTAAATTATGTCCTTTAAAACGTATTACTTATATCAAAAGTACCAGTTCCCGTTTCCATGAAATGTGACGCAAAGCTGCAAAGAAATTCTCTTAAGATGTCTCACGTCTTTCAAAGGTTTACTCGGATATTCGCGTATATAGTGTCGTTGTATAGTGCATGTATGAAATTATACGAAGGGGAACGAAGCCTCGTCAAGGCTACACCGTCTAGACGTGGATGTAAGTTATTACTACATCTGGTGCATACATTTTATATTGGCGACGATATTCAAAATGGTGAAAACAAACAGCGATATAAGCTAAATTAGTCAATTTTGAAAGTAACTTCAATTCTATTTTATCTTTTAAAATTAGTTAATATATTTATATATTTATTTTTATGAAAAAAATGGGCAGAGCAAATGAGTCACCTAGTACTAAATGTTAAATCAAACTAAATTAAAATAATGTAAAAGAGAAGAAAGAAACTTCAAGAAGAGAACTTTTAGACTTTTTCTCACACGGCTAAACAATATATCAGATATTAGTTAGTTTACGGTACATTTCTATGGAAGTGTGGTACTACCCGATCGATTTTGGGCATATACAAATCATAATCAGTTACAGGCCGGCTCTACCACAAATCAAATCACACATAAAGCCCTCTTTTATTTTACGCTTCAACGTTTTCGAGAACAATCAGTGTGTGGCGATAATATCATAATTCTTTGGTGGATAAAAAAAGTTTTGATTCAGTTATCGATGGAATTTTTTAGATGAAAATAAATATAATCTTAGGCGAGAATTACACATATAAGTTTTCCTCTCGGACTTTCATAAATATTTATATAAGTCTTTTAGCATTGCCTTACATATGAAATAATTTACTGCCAGAATGTTTTGACAGCCACTGCTTACGTTACTACTTACAACGTATCTGTTACTAGGTCACAGAGTTATTTTATATCAGTTACGAGAGTAATACTTACCAATATAATTCTAGCCTTAGATCCATGTATAATATGTATGTGCATAAAATAAGCAGACGTTTAGTTCCCATAGGATTACAACCACCTAAACTAACATCAAATACATTAAATTTTAAATATTTCATACAATTTAAACTTTATAGTAATAATTAATAGCTTAAAATATCAGTTAAAATATATTTACAGAGTACTCTCGCGTCATGATCATACCGAAAGATAGAAATTTTCATTAACTTAAATCAATCTCGCTCGGGTCATTTCAATATTAACGATGACGTAGCTATCGCGTCCTACTTTCACTGAATAATTTGTAAAGATCATACATTCAACGCATGAGATATATGAAAAGCAGTGTGAATGGAGATTCCTTGACATAATATACAAGGTTCCAGCCGTCTAGACAGGCGCCGGCACTAACCATTAGATGGCATCTGACACGCTGACGTAATACTGAATTGTCCTTCAATAAAGAACTTCAAAGTGTTATTCTCTTCTTTGGGTGACCTTTCTTTACATTACTCTATATTCAAATATTTCGTTCTTTATATTTACTGCTACCGTTTTTTTGTTTTTATATGTAATACTTTTATAAAGAAAGCCACTATTTTCTCTCTTCTCATAAATTGTTTTTGTTATGGTTGTTTTATCGTATTGTATATTGAACTAACTTAAAATGTATAAAACTAATCGTCTGTCGATTTTCTCAGTTTACAGGACTCTAAAATCAGAACAGTTACTAAGAAAATAACAATTTAGTTTATGGAGATATCGCCAAGGAGAAATGACTAAGGCAAAACTTGCATTTGTAAGTTTTTCTCTCGTAAATGACTCAATATAACTCTGTAACCTGGTAACAGTTACCTGGGTAACCTTACGAGAGCTCTGGCTGTCAACAATAAATTCTTTCAGGTGTGAAGAAATGACAGACAACTTTTAAACTAAAAGCCATTAACCAATGAATTGAATCGAATTAAATAACTTTTGTAAATCTTTATGAAAGTCTGAGGCGAGAATTACATTTATAAATTTTGCTCTCGGACGTTCATAAAGATTCATTTTCGGACTTTCATAACTTATTGCTCATTGCTTTACACGTGAAAGAATCTAATGTTAGTGCCTAGTTTTTGAGATACATAGCTTTCATTCCTACTTACCGCATCTGTCAGTAGGTTACAGAGTTATTTTATATCGCTTACGAGAGTAAAACTTACAAATGTAATTCTCGCCTGAGAGCAAACCTATATGTGTAATTATCACGTAATAAGTATACGCTCTGTGATACGACCAAAACGCATACACGCGTTGCGATATCGCGTCGTGGCGCTTTACGACGTCGTGCAACGTTTCGAGGTCGCGTCGTGAAAATCTACAATGTCCTTTGTAAAAAACATGCTGTGACATCGCATCGTGATCTTTTGTTTGATTTTCAATGAAATAAAGTCGTTTAAAAATTCTATTACCGTACCTTAATGAGAATTTTAATGTTAAATTATAGTATCTTGCCAGTTCTTTTCGGTAGAATCTACATTCAGAACCGGTGGTAGTTTCCTTAATATATACATATTGTACTGACGATTCAAAAGTGCTCATGAGGCTACTTAAATAAATATTTCGATTTTAATGTCAATTTGATATTGAATAAAATAATTTATTTATATTAAATAAAATGATTAGCAAAATTTAATAAAGCGTATTAGCTTATTATACTAATGTTCTATCATACTAATGTTTTTTGATTTGCGTGAACTCGTCAAAATTTCCAAACCCATTTGGCATGTCACGGCTCTCAAGGCAATTTAAGTGTAATGCTTACAAGAATGTATGCCAGTTTCGGTAGAGTAAATGGATTTTATAGGTCAATGTCAAGGTAAAACATTACCTTTGGTAAACCAGTACTATAGAAAGATCGATGAGAAACAATTATTGATGGAAAAATATTATATGTAAATGTTCTTTTAGTAAAAATTCTTAGGTATTTCTTCATTTATTTCACTACGGCAAAGCTAAGAAAGGGTGATTTAAGCAGTCTATAAATATATCCATATACATATGCGTGTATATGTGTTTGTATATAAACTACTCACCATGTCACCTATTTTGCCGACCACTTTGGACGGCAAAATGGTTGCTGTGAAATAGTTGACGGGCTTGTAAAAGTTGGAAATAAGTACAGTTTTGTAATTCAAATACTATATAAAATTTATACGCTAAATTTTTGACCAGAAATAATAAAATTTAAATAATCATAATCCTATTAAGAAAGAAAGGTTTTGACGAACTCTTGTTATATGATTGAAAAATATGTATTTTAAATTTTGTAATGAAAAAGCAAAAGTAAAACGCTGTGTGTAACGCAGCTATAGCTATTAGTGTGACGCAGTCAATCGAATTTTAATTTCGTAGTCGGGTTATAATTTTTTAACCCATATTGCTATGTAACTATCAAAATTGAAAACGTTACCTGCGTGCATACAGATCATTAATCATTAATCAACTTAGGAACCGTAAACTTCTACGAAATGGTAGACGAAGTTGGGCTTACGGCTCTCTCACTCTCCTTACGAAACCTAGCTATTAGCTACTTTAAGCCAATTATCTGCCAATGGGCTACAGCTAAACTCAACCTCAGTTAACGTTATTCGCTATTAGCTAATTGTTATTATTATTTATACAACAAGCTATACATTTATATAACTTAAAACAAGGACTGTTTTTTACCTTGAATAGTAGATACATGTTATTCGTAAAAATACTTTTACAAAGCAATTTGTTTATACGAGGCTATCTTTTGTAAAATCGATTAAAGTCCAACTTACAATCTTGTGCTGAAGTTCAGAACGAACTGCTCGAAGGCTCCAAGTTTGTCTACGCTTATGTAAATCGCGTGCTTTCGAATATATGAGATTTTCTGAGACAGTTACAGCTAAGACATATGTATATGTTTTGTTAAATGGACGCTGATAAGCAATACTGTGTCAAGCCACACGGACTCCATTTTGAGAAAATGGCGTCTAAAGATAACTTACGTATTCTTAATAAATTGGTATATAAATTTACTAAGAATACGTATGTTATCTTTAGACGCCATTTTCTCAAAATGGAGTCCGTGTGGCTTGACACAGTTTTGCTTATCAGCGTTCATTTGTACAATATCAAATCTTTAAAAGTTATATATTATAGTTAGCGTTGTTGTGTGTGGCTATATACTGAAAGTTTATTTCTAAAGCGATTTTTTACCAAAATCTTTTATATATCCCACGTAAATAAATGCCCACATTACTCTATACAATTTTTTCCCCTTTTTATTCTTACAAATTCCCGTCTTAATCGGTTAAGCTGTTTCGAAGATTAGCTGCATGGGCAAATTTAAAAAGAACCTTTTTTGCTACTCCAACGTGAAAAAAATATACAGATTTAACAGACTCGAAGAAAAGTTTGTTAAAGTAGTAAACCAAATAAACATAACAATTTATGTATACATATTTACGAACTAGCTTTTCCCTGTGGTGTCTCCCGCGTTAATTTGAGGAAAACTTATATTTATATAATGTTTACCTTTCCTACTTGAATCGGATATTGATCACTTTTTCATTGGATTAATTTTTTTTGATGATTAAAAAATAGAGTTACCTTTTTTATCATTAATTAAAAAAAATTAAGTAGCCTAAGTTACTCCTTATAAGATTAGCTATCTGTGAATGAAAATCCCTTCGACCGTTTTAGAGATTACCCAGAACAAACAAACAGATAGACAGACAGACAAACATTTTTCAACTGTTTTTCTTTTTATGTAAGTACCGTATATACTTTCATATAAATTTAGTTAAGAGAGGTTCATTTGAAATAACAAACAGATACTTCAATTATATTTATTTGTATAGACACAGTATAGACGTCTTAGTTTTAAAATTTCATAACATTAGGTATATATACCGTTATATTACTGCAATGTTATAAAAATTACTAAAACATCGTTATAAGTATTGTTTTTAAAATTTATTGAACGCAATTTGCAACTTTTAAAGAAATTAGAATTTCATAACTGATATAGGTAACTGTAACGGTGCTGTAAAATGGTTTCATACCGTGCTGTATCCATATGTACCTAGACTAGGTTGTTTTCTAAAGTAGCAGAGGTAATGTAGGTTACATTAGAGCTGAGATAAGCATTCGCTTTACCTACTCATTAGAGAGAACGCTTTGATATGAGAACTTTTTGTTTTTATCGTTGGTACTTTTAAATCTAAAAATAATGAATGAGGGGAAATTGCTTATTATTGAGTCCATTAGTCCTTCTAATAGTAGCTTTTGTGCGCTTCACTAGAGTTAGAAATGTTTATGTTAGACGACCGTATAAATAAATGATTATTTTCTATTAACAATAGTAATTTTGCTTTTGTTTATATAACATAATTTCAAAAATTATAAATATTGCTATCAGACTTTCATAAAGATTTACATAAGCTGTTTGTTCTATATCAGCTTTACATCTGAAATAATTTACTGAGAGTGCCTTAGAATTGGCAGTCACTTTCGTAACTATTTACGATGTATCTATAATTAAGTTACAGAATTTTTTTATATCAGTTACGACAGTAAAACTTATAAATGCAATTTAATTCTTATATAAGGGTTGAATTAAAAAAAAATCCTTTCTAATAGGTGCTGAATGATTACTGGGGTTCTAGTCTCTAGCTCACTTGTTATAATTAATATATTTATGAGAGACGAGCGATATATACTAACTAATTAACGAGGTACCATAGACAAAATACAGTATCATTTTCTTTTATGATATATTCTTAACAATGGAATGCTACTCAACCTAACCATACGTAACCCAATTCGTCATGGTTAATGCATTGCGTTCATAAATCAGTCACTCTGTCACAGCTTCCTTTTCAAATAAATAATTAGTATACATAAAAATTTACTACTTAATGTGATTACAGTGCTATATAGATTTGAACCGACTTTCAAAAAGAAAGAGATAGAGACGGTTAGACTGTTTCGGTTCATTCTTTTTTTCGTTTAAATGGGTATACTTTCTCATTGGTTCCATAGAATTTTCATCATAACTAGAATACGTTTGTCATTCAAGTTAAAGATTGTGTTTAATGTCAGTTCCCTTTTTTAAAAAAAGTCCTGTAACTTCTCTTCTACGAAACGAGCACAATCAATATAAAGTTAAAACAAAAATCTAAAAACAAATTACCTGTTTTTTAACTTTCTATAGAATTCAAATAAGTTCGCGAAATCAATTTTTCATTAAAAAGTGTATAATTTTTCACATTCCGCGAACCTTGTAATGCGCTTCTAATAACTTTATTCAGGGAATACCACATTAGTTACACATCTAAGGCTGTGTGAGTCAGCGAACAGCAATCGACATGCTTTGTTTCTATAATAGTTATGAGATGAGTCAACCCTCTATGTGGTAATATAAAAAGTAATTTTAAACTGCAATTAAAACGCAATGTGCAAAATGCATAACTTTATATATCATATTTACCGTTTATATGTTTTAAATGTGCTCTTTAATTTCATAAACGAAAGAGGGTCAGCTGTTTTCTTTATCATCCATTTTTTGTATAAACAGTAACTTTTTGAATGCCACGACTTGTCAGTAATGGAGTTTTTAATAAAAAATGACAGGGCAATAAGTCTAATAATGCTGTATTCTTTTATTTTGAATAATTTATTCATGTCAGCTTGGTTTATCATTTATATATGTATTATGTAATTATTTATTGAGTATAAAACTCAATTACTACTGCGTTACTAAGACTCATATCGTGATGTTTTATAACCAAAATAAAACGTTCCCAATGAACTATCTACCTCAAAAATAATTCCATTCTGTAACTTTTATTTCTTAATTCTAAATAATTAGCAGACGCAAGAAATATATCAATAAACAATTCAGCTTTTTATAATAGTACTAGCTGTACCCGACAAGCGTTGCAATGTCATCTAAAGGGTATAAGTGTTTTGGGCCAGGAACCCCATGGGCGTTCCCAGAACACCGTACAAAAGTTTTATCACAATCCGATTAATGGTTTCGGAATCCATAGAGGACAAACACAAACATTGATTACTATTTATATAGATAGAATATAAAGATAAATTATATCGGATACACATAAATTTGACATCGCAAATGCCAATTAATTGACAATCGTGAGACCTTAAATGTTATTTATGATAGAGCAGCAAGCGTTTGTCGGTACATAAATAATTTTCTACTTAATTATGAAAATTTGGGAAAACGTATAAAACACGAAAGATGCCTTATTTTATATCACAGTCTCTGTTTATATATATTTTTAGAAATTAATTAATTAAATTTTGCCTATAGATTTCAAAATTTTGAAAAGTAATGTTATGATCGATAATAAGCAGTTCATGTCTGATTTTTGCAACCCTTCTGTATTTACGTATTTAAATGGAAACCGTAACTAACAGACTGGTCTATCAACTCACAGCTCAAATCACTGAACGCAGTAGGTTTAAACGCACACATATAATTATAACACAGGCATCCGCTAGGAACGGATTTATTCAAAATTCACTCGATAAAGGGGTGAATCGAGGATCCGAAATATTAAATAAAAATCGAAAATAGTGCGATCTCTCGGGTTAAAGCTAGTAGGTATAATTATATATCAAAAGTTTTAAAGCACAAAATGAGTTGAAAAAAGTTGTGCGTCGTCTGGGATGCCTGGTGGATGTTAAACATCGAAATTATTTTGTACAGGTAATACGCATAAAGGATTGTTCACGCCAGAAAATAAATATTACACGATAAAACATAAAAATATCAAGATTTTATTCAAGCAAAAGATGACTGTTTATTATATAAAAATTTATATTCATTAAATACAAAAACTCAAAATTTGCTTTTCCCAAGAGAGGGTTCTTCCAGGAGGACTATTTGTCCATCGAGGTACGGCTATGTATGCTTTTCTTATTACCCGCTTGTCCCGAAAGGAAGGGCGTACGCAAAAATTATTAAGAAAACTAGATGCCGACACAGGCCAACCAACAATAGTTATAGATGTTTTTGTGTCCGGCACCAACATCAAAATAGAAAATGTTTAGTACTACTTACGTTCATACAATATAATACTGTCCCTATTATTTAAAAATATTCATATTAACTGTTGGTACTGAATGGTACGTTTACGCTCGTTTCATGCTTCATCCAAGACGATTACGGCAATTTCGGCTTGACTTTTCTTTATCCGAAATCAAATCTCTATTCGTAAGTTCAAAGCTAAAATTAATCTTGGCGATATGAATGCTACAGCCATTGCGTCGCGTGATTTCGTTTTTAGTTCCTAATATTACTATTTGTAATTTAAAGCAATATTTTTAGTAATCTAAGCAAATATTATTGAAATCAATATTTCATTATGTTTTTACGTTTTTACGCAACTTCGCTGCTGTTAATACGGAGTACTGCAGTAGTAGTAGTAATTTGCCGGTAGGACACGTGCGCCATGTAGTGTAAGTTATTTGTCTATACTACTGTCTATAACCTCTGCCCAAGTGCAAACAATAAATTGAGAAAATTTTATCGCAATCGGATAAACTTTCTAATAAATATTTAAATTTATTTATGTATAGAGGGAAAAATGTGATCGCGCGCACAAGTTGAGGTCATATCATACATATAATCTATCATAGATTTAGGGGAAATAAAATATTTTGATGTTAATTTGTACGTTAAAGTAACTTGAATGCGTTTTATTTTTATAAAAAATACAAATATAAGCTATAACCTAGTAACAAATACGTCATAAGTTACAAATGCTGTATTGACATTCGTCAATAATAAGGCACTGAGAGTAAAATTTTTCAGGTGTGAAGTAATGAGAAATTACTTACGTAAATCTTTATAAAAGTCTGAGAGCAAAATTTATAAGCGTAATGGTCGCCTACTAGCAAATGTTAACATAATCTTAAATATTTTTATGATTTTTATGTTACAGGGTAATTATGAAGGAACTGTTTGAGGGTAATTATGAAGGATCTTCGTATTGTTGAAAATGAAAATTTTAACATTCTTAAAATACTTTTATAATTATAAGCAACATGAAATCACCTTGTAAGTTAAGTTAAGATTGTGTGCAATAACATTGGGCACATCTTTAATAATATTTTAAAGAAGTAAAATTTGTTCGTTTGTATGGAGGGGGTAATCTCAGAAACTACTGATCCATTTAGATTTTTTTGCGTTAGATAGACCGTTTATTGAGAAGAGTTTTAGGCTATGTTACATTACACTGCTATCCATTCGAGCGAAGAACAAAGCAAGCGAAACTGTGAGGGATATCTATTGATGTATGTAAAGATGAATAATTATCAGAGACCTACACACGTGTTCTCTATCATAATTGAAGACTGATTACTGATTGTTATTTATACTAATTCCTTATTACTCCACTATGTGTAGGATTATCCTACTGATGTCGGTTAAATACAAACACTAGGGTTTGTTTTAAAACAATTATAAATGTTGATTACTAAAATAGTTATACAATAATTACATTATTCTACATGTATCTCTCATCCTTTCTATATTTGGACGCTGATAAGCAATATTGTGTCAACACAAATAATTAACAATTAGTTTGAAGACCATATATATCCATCTTCTTTTTTCTATTTTGATAAAAAGTACAATAAATTAAAATCAGATTGGTATAATAAGAAGTTTAATCTAGTAATATTTTTTCATATATATTAGGTTATTAAATATTGTAAAATATTAAACACACTTCAATATCCAAAACAGTAAAATAAAAATTTATTCCATACTTAATTACTTGACTCTCTATTTTTTTATAACTGTTAAATACATGATATTTTATCAAAATACATCAATATCTCCGAATGTTTGTGGGTTGACACATTATTGCTTATCAGCATTCATTTGTAATTTTAACAAATTACACACATCATACCCTCATGATGAAAGTTACATGTTCTTACAAGTTACGAACTTGAGTCATATCGCATTTAACGCGGTCGCCGAAAAGCACTTTGGGTGCGTCACGTGACCGCCATTACGAACTTCACACATTAATATTGGACTTAAGGTATTTCCGACAAGAAACGTGAAGGCTGCTTCCTTAAAAGGGTTTTTGATGAAATAATCGAAAACGTTTCCTTAAAATATTAAATCAACTATATACACAAAAATTTTACTTGTTTTATCAAATTTAAATTTACACATGTTTTGTACCTATTGCATTAATTTCAATATAACTTTAAGTCAAAGTAATGGTAATTTTAAATATCAAATATATAAGAAAATTTCTATATTTTCAGCTAAAAGCGCTTTGCAAAAATTCTAAACAAAGAAGTCCCGATTCACATTACTACATAATATGCAAAAAATTAAAATTCATCTATACACGTTTCACACGAATTCACGTAGTCGTTTGGCAAGTAGGTAGTTTATAGGTAGAAGACATCAATTGGGACCGTTTTTTTTTTAAATTCACTCCCAAAAGGAGTGAAATGGGTAATCAAAATTTGTATGGAAAAATTGAACTAATTTATATCTCCTAATATAATACACAGGTAAAATTTGTTTGTAAGTTTGTATGTATTAAGTAATATCTACTGATCAGATTTCAAAAATGATTGTTGTATTAAATAGCCTGATGCTTCAGGCAGGTTATAGACATCATTAGGCATATTACATCACTCTATAGAGTAAGTGAGTGAGTCATAACTCATTGGAGCGAAGCAGTAACCATAAACGCGAGTAAAACCGCAAGGGGCAGCTAGTACTATAAATGTTAATGTAAAGTTACCTTACCTCTACCGTTGTAAATGTTAAAAGTAACTTTTTTAATTTATATCTAACTCGATTCTAAATGGGAACGTTCACTGCAGCAAGCACTTGGAGTACATACCAACAAGTTATGTTTCTGACACATCCTTGAAATATTTTTTTAAACGTTTGAATTTTTTAAAGATAAAAAACGAAATATAGCATCATTACTTATCGCCTGCGCCAACATTGCTATTCTAAATTATGCACGTCATCTTCTACAATTTCGCCTATCAAGTACGGTATAAGTATAATAATTTCTATCCATTTAGAAAGTACCATTATATTTTTGTTTAGAACTATTTATCATAGAATTATATTGGATCTCATTAAGAAAAAATATTTTATTTATTTTTTGTCAACAAAAACAAATCCTTTTTAATTCCCAACCTAAAAAGAGGCGTGTTAAAATTTGGATGTGTGTGTATTTGAGTATCTGTATATCTCTCTGTAGCGACATAACGAATGAACCAATTTTGATGCGATTTTTTTTTGTTTGATAGCTGTAATCGAGATGGTTATTAGCAATAATTCATGAATATCTATTTAGATGTTGCAAGGTTATCAACTCTTTTCTAATTATTGAAACGAATTGAGGAACTTCTACTGGCCTAATTGATACAAAATTGACGATTCTATGATATCAAAATAATATTGTTGCGTAACCTTGACCTGTAACTGCAGCAAAAAAATTAGCAGGAAACACAACTCCTCACCAGCTTA
The DNA here is from genome assembly GCA_037950945.1 of Hypolimnas misippus. NCBI lineage: Eukaryota > Metazoa > Arthropoda > Insecta > Lepidoptera > Nymphalidae > Hypolimnas > Hypolimnas misippus. The sequence continues at coordinate 11,707,812 of JBBEEQ010000012.1, read as the reverse complement.
CAGCAGAAGTTTCATAGTAGGTCTCAATGAAAGAGTTTTTTTTTTTTTTTATTTTATCAATTATTCCTTAATGTAATGTAGCAAATGTTTGAAATGTATAATACGCATCATCCTAATGTCCATCCAAATTTACGTTTGCTAAGTAAACTAGAGTGCAATCTCTATTTCTATTAAGGAAGATGAAAAATTTCTAAATCACCGATCTTCTAATAACTTCCTGTCAATCTCTGACATCCTCTCAGAAAATGGTTGTTTAAATAGACATGCGATGCAAAATCATCTTAATAGTGATGTAAATAAAGTACCATTTGCGTCGTAGGCCTTCGTAGCTCATTAGGGCCGCCTACAGCGTCGGTTCGAGACGTCAGCCCCGCCCACTTAAAGTTTCCTTGCCTTAATGAAAATCGCTGGTCCACGTCCAAAACACTTTTAATCGATTTTAAATTGACGGTGACGAAAATATTTTCCTATCAGATCGATATTACTCGCTAATAACATAAGCTGTGTATGTAGGAGTATAAGCGTCGGATATAGATATATAAAAGCTATATAAAAGTATATATATACTTCTATTTTGATTTGTTGGTTTGAAGCATTAAAGACTCAAAGATCTTAGTCTAATCACACTGCTCTTTCAGATTAGAAGATGAAAATTAAATTAACTTTTCCCTTTAAATCTTCCATCAATATTGTATACCCAGCATTTAATTGTGATATAATTCCTTCTCTATAATTGAAATAATAAATCAAGCTGTCGTAGGGCGACCATTAAATTACTTCGTAATTGCAGGATAAACGAAATGCTGACATGAAGCGTTGTCATCTTCCTGAAAGTCTCTGATCTTTTCAAAATAACCTCTACGTCCCTAATAATCTTATTTAAGGTTTACATTGTTCAGTTCATAATTTACCTTGTAAAAATTATTTTAATTTATTTTCTTATGACTAACATTTTGAGCCTTACTTGACAATTCAAAGGCGAATATTATTTTCTACATTTACATTATACCTAACTAGGTACAATAGATTCCTTAATTTTAAAATATACATATGAATATCTACCACTCTAAAATATGAAATAGTGTTCCCTTCGTAATTACTTTTTCTACAATGAAAATTACTTTTTAAAATCAAATTAGGAATCGTAATCGAAGACACGAGTGGAAGACGGTAACGTATCGTATTTTATGCAGTTCTGTGCATGGATAAAAGCGTTATGAGTATATAAGCAATTTCAAATCTTAAAATAAAGCATATAAACATTTGATGCTTTTTAAGAAATATATTATTTTTGAATAAATACATTTAATACGTTTTGTATGTATATGCAATATTCAATTTTCTCGAAATTAGAATTTTGCGACATATCATTAATGTTTTCAATTTCAATTAAACATTCTGTTTGAAATATAACCTTTTAAATAAGCAAACAACTGCTAAATAAGGTCCGGTGCTTAGATGTAAGAGCAAAAATAGGTTTCATCTAAGCTCGACTGACGACAGACCACGAAGACCACAGAAAAGTTAATTAGTTCTTGCATAAAATACTAATGCACTTACATAATTAAAAAAAATACTATTTTTATTTTTTTATAATACATAATAATACTAGCGACCCCTCGCGGTTTCACTCGCGCTCAACATAGGACTTTCATACAAACTTCCAACCCCTATTTCATCCCCTCACAGGTCGAAATTTCAATTTCAAAAATTGTTTTTTTTTTTTAATTTCTTATCAAGTACTTAAATATAAAGTTCCATGGTTTTATCTTTTAAGAAATCCCATACAAACTTAAACTCTATTTCAACCTCTTTATCGCTTTTTTTCAATAAATTCGCAATAAAAGAAATCTCAAGATCTAAAGATTGTCCGTACCAAATTTCATTAAAATCGGTTAAAAGGTTTAAGCGGGAAAGCGTAACAGACAGGCAGACAGAGTTACTTTCGTATTTATAATATATTAGTGATTGTTTGTTTGTATCTTATGCTCTACTATACTGTATACCGATTGAGATAAAACTTTGTAAACTTAGTGTTTACACTCGCGGGAAGTTTATAGCCATGATATAATTAACTTCTAATAGGTGGCGCGCGTATTCTACCGGCCAGGCAGAAAAATAAGTTTTAGACGGTTCGTCCGCCATTATAGAATCTATAATGTGAGCTAAGACGCTAAGAAAGACTAAAAATAACATTATTAGTCGCATTGAATAGAGTAAAATAAAAAAAATAGTCACGAAAAACATTTCTGCTTTGAAACGAGATATTAAAAGATATTTCCGACTTAAGTGTTTATCTTCCGTTATGAGGGTAGAAGGAGAAACGATTGACGTCAGTTTGAATTTTTAAATAAGCTTCAGGGCGGTGTTTCGAGATTTCCCATTACCAGGATTGTGATACAAATGCATTATTAATAATCCGAAGCTGAAACGAAATACTCATGGATTTCATTTTTGACTAGACAATTTTTTTATCAAAGGACAATTGTACCAAAGTCCCTTAGTGATAATTTTTTGTGATATTCTCTTGGATTTATAAAATTACTTCATTAGTTATTGTGTTTGCTTTTTAATTGTATCTTTTGACATGTAATTTTGTTTTATACAAATATTGTTTGGTTTATTTGTATTGTTGTAGACTATGTAACGTCCGGCATTGCAAAATCTACATTTGACACTGACTAAATTTTATACCCTACCCTAGATGGTTTTTCCATACAAATTTTGGGGTTTGGGGTTCAATATTTATACTCACATCCTTTGAGGGTTGAATTTTAAAAAATCCGTTCTCAGCAGATGCCTATATTGTAATAACTGTCTGTATGCCAACTAAGGATGAACATCTGAGGCTAATGACCAATAGCAACAAACGATATGTCATTGGAAAGCTTTTCACGTTCCACGCTTCTACGATGGCGGGAAATCCGAAATATTTCTGGAAGAATATTTCAACGTAAAGATAAAGCGATGCAACGAGTTAAAACTTAACTACAAAGCTTTGCTTTGATAAGCGACGCGGAAGCATGTTAAGATTTAAAAGGAATAAATTATAGGTTATCCTTAACATTAGACAATATCTGTTAGTTATCCTTAAATATGGATTTTCGTGAAGACGGAATAATAAAAGTTATCTAATGTATCTTGTAAGTGTGGGGAGTGGAGATTTAGTACGGAAGAGTTTTCGTTTAAGCTTAATATTTTAATTTAAAAAAAAACCTCAATTATAACTTTTTTATATTCTTTTTTTATTTACAATTTGCATAGCCCACGCGAAACCTAAACAGGTCGCAAAAGGCATAAAATCTTATTTTTCTTGTTATAAAATCTTGTTTATTTTTTCGTAGCGATTTAAAATTTTCTGCTATAGAAGAAGTTTTGTTATATAAAATATATCTAAAATTCCTTTTTATATCGCTTATTGTTATTGATTTCTAGACTGACTTCTATATATTTGCCCACTCTTCTATCAAACCAATCTTTTTAGTGTTTTTTTTAACTTTGAGGGATCAGTTAGTCAATCACGATCATCTCTCATATTGAGATATTGCAACGAAAATGTTGCTAAAATAATTCTGATGAAGTCTCTAATAAAAATACATTAAGTTCTACTCTTGTCCCAATTTAATAACTAATTGCTAGTAAAAACACTATTATATTTAGCTATATAAAATCAAAGATCAGTAGTTAAATCATACCATGAATTCTTACGGAAAGTTAATATCACAAAGTGACACACCCAAATATCCCAAGGCTTCGTAAAAGCCGAGCGGGCACAGACTATACATACATAGGGATAAAACAAAACGCTCATCTTAGTATGGACCCACGCCCCTCTCCCGATTGCCTCCTTTCTCGCTTTTCTCTGAGCAATGCCTAATGAGAAGCGTAGACCTAAAATTTGGCGCCAACTCGAACTCCAAAGAGCACTAGAGTGAAGAGCAAACGATTCAATGCTGGAGCACCCGAACCGTAAGAAAGAAACTCTATCATCAAAGCGATAAAGCGCTTTATGTTTTAAATATAATATATTACAGTGAAGCTGAACAGCGCTATCGAATTTTCCAAGATTCTATTTTTAAAATAATTTTCTTTATTGCCTGTTCTCCCGTGTTCACGTTGAAACTTTCTGATATTATTACTAGACGTTATATTGTGATGCAAATATTAAAATATTATACTACTCTATGCTTGTGACATTGGTCGCATTGATTTTATTTTATCAATAAAATTAAAAAAATATTTTAGGTGCCTAAATTAATTAAATAATTTGAAACATAATAGAAAAAAACCTTTCCGTATTAAAGGAATACACGTTTACTTTTACACTATCTATAAATAATTGATATTAATATTATTATTATAAAATATGAGTATTATAAAAAAAAACATAAATATATTTCAAAAAGTGGAAAAAAATAATATTCAATTATTTTATATAGCAACCAAGCAACATAATGAAATCAGTCATAACTATTATTTTATCTTTGAACCAAAGTTTTTTTATCAGTCATAACTATTATTTTATCTTTGAACCAAATCAATGAAACTACCCACGAAAATTGACCTTTAAAATATTTAAACTACAAAAAAAAACTCGTGCAATTATAAAGCCATTAACAACAATTGTTATAGCAGGACAATGTCACAGTAGATATAAAGGTTTTTCATGAATTAGTAATAAAGGTGTTATTGCTATTGATTGCCGTTTTTTTTTTCAGAAATGGCTGCAATCCTTTTCTACTAACTTAAAAAAATAATGAAGTTTTCGTATTTGGACACTGATAAGCAATACTGTATCAAGCCACACGGACTTAAATTTGAGTAAATGTCGTCTAAATATATTTGAAGACGTATAAATCCATCGTCTCCTTTCTATTTTGATGAAAGGTATAATAAATTAAAAGCAGATTGATATATTTAATGTGTTATCTAATTATAAAATTTTAAATATATGAGATTATTGTATGAATTGCAAAATATTGAACGCACCGAATTCAAAACATTAAATTAAGAAACTTTTTACCGTACTTATTAAGTTTAATTGACTTGAAGTTTATTTGAATAATGTTAAATAGGTGAGGCAGCATCGAAATACATCAATATCGCCCTATTTAACTTTTTGTGGGTTGACACATTATTGCTTATCAGCGTCCATTGGTAGTGTATTTTTTATGTCACCTAAGAAATCCTTCACTTGTTAATCGATTTAGATAATTATCTTCCTATTTTCATAAATAGCACATCAGAAGTTTCTTCTCGATAACGCGAATGTCATTAGCGTATAAAATTCTTAAAAAATCAAAATGGTAGCATTTTATGCGCATTTGAGTTTTTTATTTGTTAAACAACTCAAGTTCTATATTTGAAATTGTTCCTTGGTTTATCAAAATTCGTTGAGAAGTTTGATTAAAAATCAAAAAACCTACAATAAGTATGTCATCCAAGTAAACGAAATTGTGTTTGCTTTAAAAGTTCGTTTTTTTTTAATACAAAGTTAATAAAAAAACACAATATTTTAAAATATTTTGAAATAAACTAAAGATAAAACTAGACTTTATTTATAAACAATGACATTTTATATAGTACATGACATTCTAGATATTTAACGTTATATAGATAGATATTTAATATCATATTTCATTTGAAGTTAAAAAATTTTACCCATTTCCAAATTTTACAAGCTCGTCAATTAAGTTTTTGACAAAGATAGTCTCAGGTGCTAGTTGGTTGCTAAGCAATATCATCCAAAATGGTCGGCATTCTGGGTGCCAAAATCTATGAGCTTATATAGTATAATACCTATATTTGTATAATACCATTGTACATAAATTACTGGAATTCGGTACTAATTAATTAAGATCGTTAGATCTCTGCTTCTATGATTCATAGGATAATGTAGTCGTATTGTCACCCATAGCGTACACAATAAACATTGAATCAAATAAAAAAACAAAAATGTTCTCATTCAAATATAGAAATAGATGTCGAATAAGCAGATCAATCAATGAAACTTATATGACACCGTTGAAACGTTATTAACGAAATCAGCACAAATAAATCATTAATCTAAAAAAAAACAGTGAAACAAAACATTAAATATTAAACTAAAATTGCATTTACATTTTATAAAAGCGAATACATTCATTGTTCACACGAATTTTTTATTAATAAATGTTCGTAGCCACCCGCTACGATATTCTCGTAGCTGTCTACGGAAATACTACCAGCGTTCAATATTATTCACGATATTTAAACGAAGCCACGATGCTACAGTGAAACTTGAAACACGTTTTTTTGCATTATGATCACAAAAGGATAGGTTCTGAAATACTATCTAACATGCTATTTAGTCCGAAACCCACTTATAATTGATGGCACACTAGTTAAAGGCCGAAACACATCGTTAAACGCATAAAATGTTACAGAGAGCTACCGCTATCGTACTACGATACATTTTGACAGTTCATTTGTTTCGTTTTACGGGAAAAAAAATCAGAAATCAACTGTCAAAATATGTCGGTTGCGATAGCGATAGCAAATGCGTAATTGCTCTACTGGATGTTTTTTCGGAACACACTAAGAGTTAAATCGAAAGAGCAACGCTTTTCATTGTTTTCGAATATCCGCGGATATCACGTAATACCTACACGAACAATTAAAACATAGTTGCGTGCATAAACTAGTGTACAACAGACGGGCACAGAAACTTGTAATGAGAATGGAAGTGAGTGCTTCGCGGCTCTGCGGTTCCTTGACATGTCTCAGAACTTTGACGTATAGTTTTCGTCAGCGTTAACTTAACCGCTAAACATTTAATACGCGTGGATTTATATCATATTTACTTATGTTTGTATCGTTTTATTAAACGCTATTTCGTTCTTATTTCATAGATGGTATTAAATGCTATATTAACTTTTATATCCTTTATTTTTTGTGTTGTTTCATTTCCACCTATTCGTTTTACTTTTATATCAATTTTTTTTATATATGTATTGTACATAATGCATATAGCTTGAAATTAACCTTAAAATGTTTGAAAAGATTTCTATAAGTAATAGCTAAGAATTATATCGGTTCATAGGAACGATGACAACGGACACACAGGCACATAAATATATAAGTCAAATTTAAAACACTCCACTTTTATGGTTGGGGGAGGAAAAATAAAAATTAATGTTTTTTTGTTGGTCGTATCTTAAGCAATGGCGAAAGAACTTTTTAAACTTATTACTTGAATTGCTAATAGATATAGTACAATTATCTTTCTCAAGATATTTCGTATAGAATCCGCCAGAAAGATAAATAAAATACAGTTTTGAACACTAATTCAGCATTACAATATCGCAAAAAATCCACGAGCAAATGCTAGTACAAAAATAAAACTGACTTTAATCGAATTCGTTAGTGATCAATTCCTTTTGAAATAGTTTTTATAACGGTAGGATTAATTGCGAGAGATATGGTTTTGTGCGTTGAAGAGATACCGATTTCAAAACAGAAAGATTTCAGATTAAACGATTAATTACGTTAAACTGTCGCCACCAAATCATGGTATTCAATTTAATTATTTAGTTAATAAGTATAATTTAGTTAATAAGTATAATAGTTTTAATTATTTAGTTAGGCTTTTAGTTGCGCCATCGACGCATATTATTTTGAAAATTCGATGGAAATGTTCGGTGAGGCAATCTTGCTTATTCTGACAGCTGATTTCGTATTTCTATATGAAAACGTCTTTTTGATTATCAAAAATCTATTTTCAGTTGATTTTTACATAATTAGATTTTTCAGATCTTTAAATACCTCCCAAGTGCGAGTCGAACACAAAGGTACCATTTATAAACTTTTAAATAAATTGATTGTTATGTTTTTTGTTTCTTTTTGTTTTGTTTTTATGACTGCAATAGAAACCATGCAACGTACTATATGTATAAATTTTAACGCTCACATACGGTTTCTGATAGATACATGGGCCTAGTAGCAGAAGTTGGCTCCTTAAAAATCAATGTAATAAAGTTAGTCTAGTAACTAATCTTTTATTAAAATCAGTTAAAAAATAAATAACAATATTTTTACTATACATCTAAATAATACCGAAACGTGTAGCATATGTAAGGTCTCGGAATAAAAAGCAAACCTTAAGTACCTTAAGTTAATATCTGTTCAATGATATTCCCCTTAGGGCTTTTTCATTGAAAACATTTTTACGAATTTCACGAAGAAACAAGACCTTCTGACAAATTTTTGTTGTACACGACCCTTTTATCTTTTGTACAGAACAAACAAGTTTTACATCCTTTGTTGTTTTCAGTACTATAGAACAAAAAGCGAGATATTACGAATATATTTTAAAATAATTCTATTGTAATTCTTTGTTAATGAATTTATTTCAATAAAAATCTTTTGTTCTGTTTGATAGCAATATAAAATACTGGACTAGCAATCCGCCCTCAACTTTGCGCGAGCACAATTTATTAAACAGAGTTTTTATTGCAAAATGTTTAAAATATTAAATATTTATCATCAATGAAGAAAGTTAGCACCGTAAAATTTAATATTATATTTATCAAACCTAAAAGTAAATAAATGAAATATTGGTCTTAGTATTAAAGTGACTGGACGAAAAATATCTCTGAAACGAGATAGCTATGCTGCTATAATAGTTTAGTTTCACTTAATTCTTTGATTCACGATTTACGGTTTTGGAAAAAACTGTTCTATCAACAACTTATGACATTAAAGTCTCAATAAACGGCCGAAATCGCTACTGCAAAAGGTTTTGAGATTTCCCAAAAATGTGAATTTTTGAATTTAGTCACTTTAACACTAAGCGTGCATTATGAGATATTAAAGTTAACGAGTGACCAAGAGTGACTAAGAATTTCAGTTTCAACCCGTGCGTCGTGACATCACATGCACTCGTTTTAATTTTTTTTTTCTTATTTTATTTGGTTTCAGACTATGCATTTGCGTTTATTTAAAAATCATGCAGTGTCTGAGTACGTCGGTATTGTACCAAATTACAGCATTTACAAATAATTATCTAAGAAAATTATTAAAAATGAATATAATATTTTATATTATCACTTATTTAGATACTGATTAATATAATGATACATGTAAATCAGATTGAATTTATCTGTTTTTGTTATTATTTATTCAAGCATTAAAGTGGTTACTGTGACCATTTTAAAAAAATTAAAGCAGCCACTGTTCTTTTGTGTTTTTTAAATTCTTTAATTATTAGCTAATAAAAAGTTTTCGTTTAGGTCTTGTGGTTTTCACAGCATTCGCCATGACAGTAAGTAAGTTAATTTTTACTCCGACAATGTTGATATAATACCTGATATCTTATAAAATATTAATATACAAACATATTTTATATGATATGCCCATTTCAATACTATAGATACAATTATAATATGAAAGTTTTATATTAATCAGGTCAAAAGTTTTTGCGTAAATCTTCGTAAACTGAATAAACAACTTTTCTCTTTGTAATATTTGGAGTATTTAGGCCCTTTGACGTCACGGATAGAACGACATTTTTTATCCAAAATGCCTAATTTAAAATTTTGATAACTTTTTTAGTTTTTTTGATATATTATAATAAAAAAGTTAACATTTTTCTTTTATAATAATTACATTTCAAAAAAAGTATGTCATGTATATCATGTGTAGTCGGGGCACATTGTTTGTAATGTAAATAGCTGTAAGTAAACTTAGCGAGACAAGTCAGAATGTGTTTAGTTTTACGAAGTCAGCGGAAAGACACTCGACATCTTCAGTTTCTCCCTAGCTCTACGAACATGTATATTGTCACTTAAAGCACGATTTGAGGCAAACTAGGTCGATTATAATATACAAGCTATCCTTCGCAGTTTTACTCACATTTATGGTTACTGCTCCGCCTTTATACGTCATAGCGTCCTATTTAATAGACTATAATACTATATCATATATAGAATTTACTAAATCAGGCTTGTAGATACTTTAAATGACCATTTCAACAAACAGTATAAACTTTGAAGTTTAAATATTAGTATAAAGTGTATCAAAATGAATACATTAGCAAACAGCACATATTAAAATAATTATTTATTACTTCAGGATAAAGCTTGACAATAAATTAAACATCATTTGATTTATAATTGCAATTTATCTACTTTTGTTATCAAATAATATTTATCTGTAATTTGTTTAAAATTCAATACTCATTTGAATCTATAGGTAACTATACCTAATATTTACGCCTAGTTTTTTCCCCACGAATTTATCTGCATACTAAAATTCATCCTCTATTTCACTCCCCTAAAGCTTAACTATCGCGACGAACCTCTTTTCCTTCTCCAAGGTCCCATCTATCTTTGTTAAACAGTATTAGCATCAAAACTTAATACACAGAGATATATAGAATAATGGAATATGGATGTAACCTTATTTAGTGCTACTATTCCACTAGAATACTAGCGAAGTATAGACCATTAAACGCAGATTGCACTTTATTACATTTCAAAGTATCTACTCGAACAATCTTTTATGTTGCCATAGGTCTGAATCGTATGACGTCAGTCGGGCGAACACTTAATATTTTTTAATGTACGACGAGATATCTGTGATGTGGAAAATACGTGAAATCATTCATGCTAATATTATAAACTAAACTGCTTCGCTCCTACGAGTCGTAGCGTGATGTAATATAGCTTGTAACCTTCTTGAATAAATGGGCTACCCAACAGAAAAAGAATGTATCAAATCGGATCACTAGTTTTATAGATTACCACATCTACTACACATAAACTTATAAACAAATTTTCTCTGTCCTCTCCTTAAATTTAGTATACTCGTAGACGTAGAGAAAGTAACTCTGTCTTGTTTTTAAGGTTTATACCTAAACCGCTGAACGAATTTTATTTATTCTTTATATACAAATTAGATCTTGGACCAGGACATTGTTTCAAAAAAAAAACTTAAAGGGGACAAAATAGAGGATGAGAGTTTTTGAAGAAAAGAAGTCCCGTAGACTTACTAGTCTATACAAATTATATAAAGATAGAGCCAATTTTGTGCGTGAGTCTAAAAAACCAAATCCGCCATACATTTTAACTACATTCTAAATACGACATAGGCTAAACTTTCCCCTAAACACTACACTAAACTTACATAATTATTATGTTCTTTTATTATTTGCTTTTCGGTTTCTTATTTGTTTTATTTATTTTAATATAGAATATGAGATCCGTCTTGGGTATTTTTTTATAAAAAATAGACAATAATAGTTTTTACTTAATTTAATTATGTGAAAATGAAACTATTTTCCAGAACTTTTATCGAACTCAAAAATATCACTTTTCTTTCTATAAAAAATAAAATTACCCAAGAGTTACTAGCACTAGTATTTTTTTTTTGTTTTTCTATTTTTTAGCCAATTATAGCTGTCGATACGGAAATCCTCCAAACAATATGAACTTCGATAATGATTTCGCTCTAATAACTTCGTTCCTTTTTTCTTCATGCATTTTATTTACACAAAATAAAACCAATTGCGAACCCAGTCGACTACAATTATTATTTAGAATTTAGTTAGCTAGCTTTCACGTTTATTTACTAACTCTAAAGTAGAATAACATTTAACAGAGTATAGTTTGGTGTAAACCACCAAAAGACAATTTGATTTGGCGAGCTAAATTTTTAGATATATTGTTACAAATCGATATTAAAGCATAAACTACTTTAAGTATTGTAAATTACTAAAAAAATTACGAATTAGTAAGAAATAAATTATGTAAATTCTTAATAAATAGCCTAAACGAAGTGCCAAATAATCACATTATAGCGCTAAAGCTCAAACGACATCGCCGATTTTCTTCGATTTTAAGAAGAGTCGAAAACGTGTAGCGTACACGTTACTTTCTAAGACCAGTTAAATCTTATTTGGCGACTTCAGTAAGCGTATTACACAATTTCTGTAATAAGTACTGTCTTTCAGTAAACAGTGAAGCCGTAGATTTACAATCGACGGTTAATCTGCTTAGACCCTCTTGCGACGGTTTTATTTAACTCTTTCTGATATTATTCAGATATTTTTGAATGAAATCACGATTTGAGAATGATGTAATCATCTTCTTTATTTACAAAATTGAACAATTTATGGCAAAAAAAGGATAGCATTCGAATTTTCATTACATTAAATCATACTAAAGAATCTTTAAATCAAAGTTGACAAAAAAAGCTTCGACTGAACTTCTTTCATCGTTTTATCGATCTGAAGCTTTTTTGCTTTTCTAAATCGATGGTATTTTTTAGTAATCAATAAGAAAATGTTGCTTCTTTTAATATTAATGAAAAGTAAGTTTGTAAAGTAATCGTCGAGCTTATTGACTAAATTAAAAAAAAATGTTCTCGATCGTGTTTTCATTCAATAAAATCAGAGTAATATCAAAAGGATTTAAATAAAACCGTTGCAAGAGTGTCTAAGCAGATTAACAATCGATCGTGAATCTACGGCTTCACTATTTACTGAAAGACAGTACTTTCACTGCTTATGATATAAAGTTCTACATCCTTGCAACTTTATATGATAATTTTAAATTAAACGCAGGTAAGGTAACGCGCAAAAATATTGAATAAATAATTTTAAGAAAATGGTCATATATATATCATCAACGGGTATCTTATACGGTCATCCTTGTACTCTACCAATAACGTCATATAAGTGTACGACATTAAAATAATCAATGCTTACCACTCGAATCGACTATCGTATTTTGTTTAGTGGTCGTTGTGATTTAAAATACAACACAGAAATCCAAAACACAACTAGATGTAAATTATAAGGAATAATTTCGGATTCTAATGCGCAATATAAAAATATTGATGAAATATTCAAATATCAACATGAATATTACAATCATTTATTTTTCAAGTATATGTAATCTATTAAAACAGATTAAGATGATTCTAGGCTCAACGTTATAAACGTAGAGTAATATTATGATGCCTCTAACGTTATCTAACATTCCAGTGCCGAAATCGGACAAAATGAAATGTCAATTCATGCTACCCGTTTTAGTATTATATATGTAAAAGTAACGGTTTGTTTATTTACCAATTATTACGAATAAACCGCTTTTAATATTTTTTATAGGTACAGATAGATTTTTGGATTGGTCTTTCATGAAAAACATTGAATACGTTTTGTTGCAAACATAAACAAATTAAATAGGTGAAATAGGGGAGAAACTTAGAAGAGCACGAATGTATAATTTCTTAAAGAAATATATAATTCGAAATAATTATTTAACGTAGACGAAGTCGCGGATACCATCCACTTATTGTAATAACACGCAGCAGCATTCTAATCTCAAAAATTTTCGTCAATTTGATAAAAAAAGTCACAATCATTCGAAATTATTGACACGATTCTACAACATAAAAAAATTCTATGATTTATTCGAAAGTGAGAACGAACTCAACTAAAAAAAGTTTCAAATCAAGAATCAATCATACGTTACTAATTCAACAAGCGAGCCGTGATTACACTCCGATTTCCCAGCCACGCCCCCGCCCGTAACCAAGGCACTTTATTCCAACCCGAATGAATTATTATAGTTCAGTTCAAGGTGTCAATTTTTAAGTTTTTCAGCCCTTAAAATCTTTTATTTTAAGGTTATCCTTCTTTAAATTGGCTTTGGATTTGTTTTAAACGTATCATTTACTCGTGACTTCGTCTGTGTAGAATTATTATTTCAAATAAGCTATGTTTTATGATGAGTTCTCCAAACAAATAACTATTTCGTCGCCTTCGAGTTTTATTTTGGCAAGAAAAAGTAGCGATATATAAGTAGATATATCCTGCTGCAACGTTCAATCTACCTATATCTATAACAAAACTGCTTCCGCGCATTAGACGCGAAAACAAAACAGACTGATTTCTCACGTTTATAATATTAAGTATTGGATTTTGCTTTTCTGTAAATTAACCTTTAAGACTACAAGGAGAAACCATATATGTAATATGATGTACATAAAAATAAATAATTGTATTTCTATTTAAAAACTCAACATTACAAAACCGAAAACTATCCAAATCATAAAAACGTTTTATAATATTAAATAAACCCATGAATTTGTTTTCACCAAAGTTATGTAAGATTTAATGAGATTATGAAAACATTACAAATAATAGCCGTATATTCCAACATTTTTCTATAATATTCATTTAAATACTCAGTTTTTACTCTTAGCTAATTACGAGTTTTAGAATTAATATTATAACATTTAGAAAGCAATAGTATTTGTACCACATTTAAAATAATAAATGTGTCTAACATTCCTCTACTGTACAAATAGCAAAAGAATTTTTCATTCTTTTGAAATGAGTTGAATCGATTCAGTTTTTTCATCTTTTGTTGATAGAAAAGAAATGAGGGCATATAACAGTCAGTTAACCATGACCCACTTCCTTTTAAAATAGTAAAAATTCTGTGCTTCTAATAAGTAGATATTATAGTTTTATTTTTAAAATAACCATTGTATTCCATAAATGCACTCATGCCTTTTATACAATATTTCTTGTAAATAATCTATTGTGATATATGTAAAGGTTATGTATTCTTATATACATAAAATATGTACAACGAAAGTGAAAGCATAACGATATCGATTACAACAAAGGAAATGAATAAATTAATTTAATATTCAAAGTCAAATAATATTCAAAAACCTTATATGTTTTTCTATTAAATGTTGGTACGAAATGTGTATTATCAAAGTACCCTCAAATCTAAGCGAACTAATTTCGGTTAAAATTTAGGTGAAATGTACGTGATGTTAAAAATGTATAAAGTAAAACATGTGCTCTATTTTACTACCCCAAAAACCGCACCATTAAAGTTTTACTCCAAAGCCCGTAATTATTAATAAAGCACAGAATTTTTCCCTTTGGATAATTTTTTACTTCTTACTGAATAAAAATGATAAATCTCTCAGTACGGAGTGTATTAAAATTATGGTCAGTGCAAAAAACATTATTTAAATGTAAGGAGTTTGCAAGTAACCGAGGGTAAGTGCGTTCAAAATGGGTTAACGTTTTGATTATTATCCCCCTAATATGATACCACTGACCTACATTAATCCATGTTGTTATCAAACTAATCTAATAATAAGTGAGTATGTTTGTTACTTCTTCACGCTGCAAATTAAGAGATTTAATTAATATTCAAAATCCTTTTTATCCGCAAGCGATATTGCACGACATAGCTAGTTGAATTATAAAAAAAAATTACATGACTTTTTTGCGGTGTATGTTTATAATACTTTTGTAAAGGCAACTAAAATGAATTTCCCTTTAATCAGATATCATTATATCTATCTATGTTGGTACGTATTGTCATAATGTATTTTTCATTTAAAATAATGGTACAAGGTTTCACCCTCATATTACAAAAGATAAAGTAAATTATGCTGTGTGCTATTATGTTATAAAATTATATTATCATGGCAACACACATACCTAGCATATTCTAAGTGTAAGAGATGGCAATACAGAGTTAAACGAATATCAACCATGTTGTCATATTGATAGATCTCTTATGTTGATTGACTCAACTATGTTGTAGCTAAAATCAAATTTTATACATTTTAAGACCCGTTTCCTTGGCGCATGTTAATATATCGACAAGATGGCGAAAGGGATATTCTTTTGACAATAACAATCGCCCTTCCTTAGTTTAAACTAATAGAGGAAATGTAGTTCATAGAAATCACTAGGAGTTTATTTTTATATTGCTGCAACAGAAGAGCTTTAGACCAATGAAGTAATGAGCTATAATTATATACAGACCCCGTGCATTCGCTTGAAGTGTTAAGCTGTCAAGGAAATACGAAACGCCTTGTAAGTTTATACCAAGTCGATACAAACTCGTAGGTTTTCGGATAATTAACCTGGTGCTACAATTAAAATGTAAAGGAACTCCGTAAGGTGTTTGATTACGACTACACAAAATATCTTTAGTAAGTTTAAGGGTTCGAAATTTGGCGCGGCGCTCGTCGTACTTAGAACGCTAGTAGTAGGTATGATAACATACGTATATAAAATTTATGTTCCGTAGAGAGAAATAGGTATTCACGTTTTGTAATAATATCATAATCTTGAACGAGGATTTCAAAATAGAATTTCATAATTCGCAATTATATCGCAAGATAACATACGGATAACGATTAAAATCAATCCAGAGTCGGGCTGTGATCACATAAAAACCGAAGTACTGGCGTAATTGGGCGTTATGGTGATAGGGAAAAGGTCCAGGAAAATTCACAGACTCTGGGAGTTAGTGAGGCCTTAGCAAGCGGGGTCGTCGAACGGCGTCGGCGTCCGGGCCGGGAGGGGCGACGGTTTCGGCGCGCGTTATCGATCGGATCGCATACCTTCCTGCGGCCGCAGCAGAGCATCCTCCGAGCGCGCGACTGTCCGCCCGGCGAAGATTTCAACCTGGTTAGTTTTCGCCACTGCATCGGTACAGGTTAGCGCGGCGCTTGCGGGAGCGGCCGCGGTGACGGCAGCTCGCGCATCGCGGTCGCGGTCGCGCCTCGTACGCGGCCGGAGCGCGCGAGCCTTCCTCGCGGAGTGCCCGCCGCACGTCCGCGCCTGCGCCTTCCTACACCACCCGACACCCCCACACTTACTCCTCACGATTAATAATTCCGGCTACGCTGCCAGTGCGTATGTGGGTTAGTTTTTTGGCGATCGATGCGATTATTCGGTGCGAGCCGTTTCCGCTAGACCGCGATGCAACCGCCAGACGACCTATTAATCGCTTTTTGACATCCATTGATAAGAAATACATGAAATTAATAAAGAGTCTTTTACGTATGCGTACGTTTCAATAGCTGTCGGACCTAAACAGGTGGTCAATTTAGTTACATTCATGTCATTGACATGAAATTAGCAATTGATTACACAGGCTACTACTACGAAATAGGTAATACGGGTACAAATTATATTTATACTGCAACATTGAAACGAAACTATAATAATGTTATTGTGAATATCGGATTCAACATACTTATTTGTAATTTATCAGATTTAATCATTTTAGTTTAAATAAAAATAAGCTCTTCAACTGTCAAACAACTAAGTAAACCTCTGTTTGAAATATATTTTCAGCTAGCTGTCCCTTGCGGCTTCACTCGCGTTTATGGTTACTACTTCGATAACAGTAATATAGATTATAGGCTATAGCTTTCCTCAATAAATTAACTATCTAACACAAAAATAATTTTTCAATTCGAACCAGTAGTTCCTGAGATTAGCGCGTTCAAACAAACAAACAAACAAACTCTTCAGCTTTATAATATTAGTATAGATTTTAAACAATGGCAACAAGACATTCCTGTAAACAAATTTTAGCGTGAGAGAGATGTTTCTAATTAAAAGGGTCGAAAGTTTATACATTGTTAGGATGATAACAAGCCATAGCCAGAAAAGTATAACTTCTGGTAACCACACAAAGAGCCGGCAAAACCGCAAAGGGAGGATCGCAAAGCCCTGGAACGCACTTGCCCGTCCACTTTCCCGCTTTGGTAATTTAATGGAAATTCAACGACCCTTTTGGACGTACTTGCACGTGTCAAAATTGACGCATCAGGCAATTGTGCCAATTAAAAGGGGAACTCATAATGCATGTGAAGTTGACGTAACCAATTATCGTAATTAACCTAACGAAATATTAATATGAAAAACCTGAGCACTGTTAAGGTGGTCGAGTAGAAGGTAATTTTAATTTTTTATCTTGACTTTAAAAATGGAATTAGTTGCTGCAATTCAAGAATTTATTTACTTGATACTTTAGCAATGTAACGTTCTTGGATATACAAATATACGAGAACTTAGAACGTAGTTCTTAATTTCGATATAGCGTGGTGTTCCCCACAAGAATTGATTAGGCCAATTTAGTAAATTGTTTTCATTTTATTTTTTTGGCAGCGATGACTTGGTGAAAATAATTCATGATAACGTATTTAATACTTTATTTCTATAAGTCATAAGAAACAAACGCAACCAATGAAGTTATTTAAACATATTTTTGTTATTATCTCCTTTTAGAACTATTGCCCATTTCCAGTTCCCATTGAAGAGAAAACTATTTGAATCTTGAAACCCACCCAACACATCTGCTTAATACACATCTACCCACGGCGAGTTTAAATTATACAAAAGCTACACCTACATTTTGGCCTATAAAACAAATTATTTCATTACATGGTGAATGTAGACGTCAAAATGACAATCGTTTGATCATGCCGTGGCATCGGTAACGACTATTTTTGCCAAGCAAATTATTAATTTGATACTAAGAGCACCCGGCCGTAATATGCGGGGGTTGCAGGTTCTGCTTAGTCGCAATTATTTGAAAGAAAATGTCCTATACATGACAAATTTAAATATTTTTTTCTAATAATTTCTGCCCACTGAATCTACCGATGAGTCATATAATAATTAAGATTTAGAAAAATAAACTAATTTAATTAGCAAAATACGCAATTCCGTTTACTTAGACTCCACTTATACTGGTTATCTAAATTTTAAAATTAAAGCACTAAACAATTTTGATAACATTTTTTATGGAACCAATCTGAAAGCATATATGGATGCTGATAAGCAATAATGTGTCAACTCATAAAAAGTCAAATTTCGTGATATTGATGTATTTTGATACTACGCCACCTATTTAACATTATTCAAAAAAAATTTAAGTCATCTAAACTAAATAAGTGTGGAAAAAAGTTCCTCAACTCAATGTTTCTAATTTAAGGTGCGTTCCATATTTTGCAATTCATAAAATAATCTCAAATATTTAAAAACTTATTATTACAAAACATATTAAGTAATTCTATCTGTTTTTGCTTAATTATACATTGTGTCAAAATAGAAAAGAAATAAAAATCAGCCAAGTGCGTGTCGGGCCACGCACAATGTAGGGTTCCGTAGTTGTCAGAATTGTCAAGATCGGTCAAGCAATCTTCGAGTACCTATTTTCGTAAAAATGTTTGAATGTGAATTATACTAACGATTTTGAACATTAAATGTTCGTCGATTATTTATTATTCTAACACTTGTAAAATATACTTAGCGCCGATAAATTTCCTTCCTGATTAGCGCCTATGAAATCTATGGAGATTTGGTTGAAAACTTCATAAGCGCGATTCAGAATCACTCGCGACATGTTTTATTAAGACATTGTTTTATACCTTATTTTATATTTTATTTTAATTTAAACTTATTAAATATTTATTTATTTATTCATTTAAATTCATATAATTATTTAAAATTATTAATATTTACATAATGTGATGCTTTAAAAAGTGAAATATTTATTTTTACTTAGATCATCTATAACTCGATAACCATAAGAACCAACATAGCCGTGACAATTTTCCTTTTAAATTCATTATATGTACCGCTATCGTGAATTTTTTCATATTTTTAGACGCTGCAGTTTAGTGGGTAGAGGGGGGGACACTTGACTCTAAGAAAAATTGACACTTCAAAGCTTAATATTTCGGAAACAGTTCGTCGTTCGGAAAAATGGTTTTCCCACACCTATAACATTTTTAAAAGACCTATCTAACGATACCCCACAACATGGGATAAATGAGAAAAAAAATTTTTGGTCTCTCTTAACACATAGGGAAGACACCCTGAAAAAAAAAATATTTTTAAGATTTTATTGTACGACTTTCTCGGCGTAATTCATATGTATACTCATACCGAATTACAGCTTTCTGGTATTAAGGGTTTCGGAGCAAAGCCGCGGACAGACAGACAGACAGACAGACAGACGGACAGACAGACGGACATGGCGAAACTATAAGGGTTCCGTTTTTTACTACGGAACCCTAAAAATGGATATATACGTCTTCAGACAAATTTAGTAAGAATAGCTTTGACATCTTTAGACGCCTTTTTCTCGAAATGAATTCCGTGTGGCTTGACACAGTATTGCTTATCAGCGTCCATATATCAAACAGAAAATAATTATTAAATCGGTAAATAAATGAAGACATGAGGTAACAAACGTTTAAACAATACGCTACAAATTGAGAACCTTCTTCTTGTTTGAAATCGGTTAAAAACATGTTTTTACGATCAGAATACGCGTCACGCCTATATAGTTGCATTTTTTTATGATTGTATTAATTCGAATTTAATAACGGAGTGCTAAGAATTAGTTACAACCCAAAACCACTACAATAAGTGATTTCGCCAAAGCTGACAAACCTACTAATTATCTGATAATCTTATGACACACATTTTACATACATACAAACATATTTACATAAAAATGAAACAAGAACAACAACAATAAAATAATTATTCATTTTGCGAAATATTTGTATTCCAAAGTGCAAGTAAAACATATCGTATTGACTGGGTTAATTGTATTGTAATTAATAATTTTATACAGCTCATATTTACTTATAGTTCCTACCTATAATAAATTCAATAAAAAATTTAAACAATTAATAATTAATATATACGTTTTTCAACTGGATACACATGTGTAAAGAAACAATTTAACAACACGGACCCAATGACCTGTATATGTAGACTAGACTAGTCCTACACAATACAATAGACCTATCTATGTGCTTAAATAAGTCTTATACATTAAACTGCTCTACATTTTAGTCCTCACAAATTCGGCCACTGGAAACTATCCAAGTCTTTATCGGGTTCAAAGGAATCCTTAGGCTTTCGTTACAGATACTAGCGTCAAATGAACCAAATGTATAGCATGAGATGTGAGCACCTGGACGTGAATGTAATATCCGAAAACTAATATTTAAATGGGTGTAAAGACCTTTATTAAATACTAGCTCGTTCCCGTAATTTCTTCTGTGGAGAAAAATTATTTTGAATCCATCCCTTCCCCAAAACTGTCATCCCTTATTTCACTATCTTAGTAATATTTATGAGACACAAATTAGCATAATTGGATGCTGATAAGCAATAATGTGTCAACCCACAAAAAGTCAAATTTGGAGATATTGATGTATTCTGATAGTGCAGTACCTATTTAACATTATTAAAAAAAAAATCAAGTTATATAAACTGATAAGTACGGAAAAAAGTTTCTTAATTAATTGTTTGGAATTTTAAGTGCGTTCCATATTTTACAATTTATACAATATTTGAAAAACTTTATTTTTATAATGTATTAAATATATCAATCTGCTTTTAATTCATTGTGCCTTTTATCGAAATAGAAAAGAAAAGATGAATATTTGTATACTTCTTCAAACAAAATTATTAAGAATAGGTTTGACATCTTTAGACGCCATTTTCTCAAAATGAAGTCCGTGTGGCTTGACACAGTATTGCTTATGAGCGTCCAATTATGTCCTTCTTCAATGTCCAATCTACATATTATATTGGTTCAACGACTTATGCCTGAAAACGCAAAAAAAAACATATATTATATTAATATAGATATAGTACGGACAATCAAGGTTTAATCGCAATAATTATAATTAAGTAAGGTCACGACGTAATGATGAAAGACACAACTTTCTCGAATCGTTGGGCAAATATAAAAAAAATCGCGATTAGACCCTTAAATATACATTAATACAAATTATTGTTCGTTAATTTATATTAAATGGCAATAATTAGAAGATATATTGCGAAGTTTATTATTTATAAATACTTTATACAGAGAATTGCATTTTATTTAAAACATTAAACAAAATTGGTGTACTAATATTTGCGTAGAGCTCGTAGGCATAGCGTAGAAGCGTAGTATGCGTAGACATAATAAGAAAACATCTTTGCTCTCTGTTTCTGATTTTTTCTTTTTGCATTTTTCCACTTGATTGAACATCTCCCGGTTCGTGTGAGCATTTGTAACATGGTGGATATTATAAGGGTTCGCTTTGTGAAACCAAAATGTTTTGCTGTTGGACGTAATGAACACAAGGTGGTAGGAGATCAAGTCCGGCTGTGTTATTGTTTCTTATGCTATTTTCAAATGACCTACCACTTTATTTTTTCTTTTTACATTGCGTTTTGATATACCATACACATTCTATCAATGTTTCATTTTCCCATAAAACACTAAGTGAATAATGAACAAAAAATTAAATATTTTTTTTATCAATTTAAAACAAGATTCCTGGTTACGATCTTTTTGCTTTATATTTTTAACTTCAACATTAAAATCGGAAATGCCTTTAAAATTGAGATTTTACCAATACGCTACCAAAACTAAAAACTAACTTCTCTTATATTACGAACATTGATTCAGTCACCCCACATACCGGAAAAAAACAAACATTTTAAGATCTTATCTACCCTACCCTATCCAAACTTGAACAGATCCATACCACGTAGTTATGACATGCTCTTTGATATTTCTATAGCGCCTAAAATTCCCCTACCATGTATTCAAGTTAATATAAATAACCAATGATATAAATATAGGATGTAAGACATCTTGTTCGAAAGATCTTAAAACAAATGCTAGAACAATTTAAAATTGTAATTAAACACAAAAGTGTAACTGAAAAAGTTAGTCCCTATAATTGTCCAGTTCGGATTTCATTTTGTGCCTTGATTGCGTTTTGAATTGGCATCGCGATATTTTCAAATGAAATAATACTATTTGAGCCGTTTCACTTAGTGACTAAGTTTCAACGATCTTTAATAACCTGCACCTTAGTAAGACGAGATAATTGAAAACGAATTGTTGCAATCTAAACCAGTTAAAATTTAATTATAAAAGTATTATTTTGATATATGCCTAGTAAAATCATTTGGTATTTTAACTGGAAAGTTTTTCGGTAGTTTTGATAATTGATGATTTTGTAAATTTTTATGTGCTCTTTCTAAATCTCTACTTAGCTCGCCGCCATATTGAAAAAATAGTACCTGAAGATAATTTTTTGAAAATATCTCTTACTTCTCAATTTTTGATATAAATAGTTATTTACTAAAATTAAGCTGGAGAAAAATAATAATTAGATGTGACATATGGTATGCGATGGTGGATAAGCTTCTTTTTTTCAGATGAATAGTTTTAGCGTACGAGCGCTGCAAAGTCGATTCAACGCGCATTTTCACCAAAAATCCCATTTGCACATCTTCACCACTATTTTGAGTAAAGGACTGCATTAATGCTGGATTTTTGCATCAAAGTTAAAAAAGATTTAAACGAAAAATAAAAACATAAATATAAAATAATAGTCAAGGTTTTTTTTCAATTTGTGGTGTCATCGTCATAATTTTTTTTATAAAAACAAACATTATAGGTACTCATAACTATTTACTTGGCTATCTCTCCTCTTTGCTGTTTCGATGCAATTACCAACTTTGCGAAAACTATCGATGAGGCAAACTTGAAAAATAATCATGATAGTTTATAATATTTTACATATCTTATGTAAAAAATAATTATTCTTGCGGCTTGTTTTTTAACCCGAGATTGTAAATTGCACTTAATTAGTTGATAAGTCACTGAGGTTATAATTATTCATAAAATGGTGTATATGTCGCAGGCAAATAGCTTCATAAGCCGCTGAATTAACAGCCTAGTCTCAACTAGCGGCTTGAACAACATGCAGTCATACCTTCTAGTACAGTACTTAATAAATTGGTTAGTTGATGGTTAGGCCATTCATACAATAGTATGACCATGTTACAAAAAAAGAGCAATTATCTGACATTAGAAATAGTTTTTTTTTTAATATAAGATACTGTTATTTGGAAATTATAATCGAATCAGCTAATCCCAATTCCATCTGGTACTGGTCTGTTCTAACCCCACTGTTTTTATAAGCCCGGAGGCGCGAAGAGGGTGCAGCCTCCGCCTGTTATAACGAAGTGCATGGATGCCTGCGTCTTGTTACGTTAAGACGGAGAGGCTGCTGCTCCCGCAGCGCCAGAGACGTAAAAATATTAATTGGTATTAAAAAAAACTTTTATGCCCCTACCCTCAAGGTTTTATATTTAAATGAATTGGCTAGGCAAGTAATTAAACGATGAATACGGTAGGCAACTCTTTAAATGTTATTGATCCAAGTCATTTTGCCTAGCTAAGTAATTAAATGGATGAATATTATTCAGTCCGCTAGTGCACCGGTGCCATAAAGTAGGCTAGGCTGTTAATTCAACGGCTTATTAGGTTAGTTGCCTGCGACATATATTTAATTATCTACACATTTAATTACATAGTAAATATAAATTACAAGGATTTTTATAGGATAAATTACACTCATCTGGTAAACGCAGCTTTAGGAAGGGAGATCTTTGCGCGGCAACGGGAATTTTAGAGAATTTTAAATTTTAGAATTTTACACATTTACAAAAATCTTATAGTACACATAACATATTAAAATGGCAAGTAATGGCACCTGTTACATGTACCTAACTTGCCCAGCTGACGAAAAAGGGACGAACTAGCAGCAACTGATGATTAAATAGATACACAATTTTCATAAACGATTACACACCAAACAATCAAAACGATGTCCAGTTGTATTTCATTTTGATGAAATAGTAATTTCCGATTTATCGTAAATCTTATAAGTTAGTTTTTTTTTTTTTTGTATATATGTTACTATAATTTTTTTGTGTAAAATTGTTCTTTTGTTTTTCTAGAAATAACATATATATGTGTAAACTTTATAAACAAAACCTAATATTAATACAACAAAATTTCATCCAACACACACTAATTTACTGAATTTGACATCATTATAATAAAAAACATACTGTTGATGTAAAAAATTATATTCTTCGTCATGAATGTTAATATAATGATAATATTTACACAACTGCACTTAAATGGACCATTCTTATAATTAAAATACTAATTGTACATCTTCTTTTCACTGAGTCCTTTGTTTTAAATGTGCCCAAGGGTCTTTTAACATTGAAGGATGCAAATAAGCATCAATATTTGTTTTATTTTCTCTACCATAGCTGCTATTGCAATCACTCTGAAAAAAAAAAGATTTGTATGTGTGATAAAAGTAGATAGATACTGTAATTAATTATAGATAATATAAACTTAATTTTAATTATTCCCACGTTACCCCAAATTATTCAATGTACTACACCAAAAACTAACAATTTTTAATATTTTCCTAATTTATTCAATTAGAATAACAAAACATTTTAATTCATATCACTAAGACTATTAATCTTTTTTGGAAAATGCATCAAAACATAATGAAGGCAAACTTAAGAAAGAATTAAATTAACTTAATGTTATGAAACTAAACTTAATTTAAAATTGGTTTTGCCTATCAATAATTGTTTTAATTTATTATTAACCAAGCCGATGTGATAACATTAGCTGACTGCATCATACTATTATTTGTAATACATGCTAATAATTTCCTTCAAATCTAAGAAACACATTAAAGACAAGGACACAAATATATTTTTCATGGTAACAAAATATTACTTGAATAGGGCATCATTTACATGATTATATTGCACACTTAGTATTAAAGTGACCGATATGAAAAATTAACAATTATGGGGCATTGCACAGGATGTGGATATAATAGTTATTTTTGTTTTTAAAATAATAGATAATGAACCACAGAATAGATTCAAAATTGATTAGACATGTAAAAGTTTGGCTAACTCATTTCAGAGACATTTTTAATGCCGTCACATATAGTATAAATAACAGTGAGTGTTAATATTTTTAATACATTTCTAATTTCTGATATAAATCTGTTGTTTTAGACAGTTTCTCTCATGTTAAATACAATAAATCATATAAGTGTGTTTCCAAATATTTTTAATATTAATATTGACAACATTTTTAATATTAATATAACTTTAAACAGCATCATGCCCAAATTGCCATAGACATGTTTTGTTAATGTGTTTTACGCAAAACAAATGTATTGATAGCTCACCCCAAAACTATTACTATTTTGAGAATTATGTGTCCATTGCTTTTGATTGTGCCCTCGTCGTCTTTGATTCTTTTGATGCCAATTATTTTGATAACCGCCTTGTTGTAAACTTCTATCTTGCCACCTCTTTTGGACTGGGG
The DNA here is from genome assembly GCA_037950945.1 of Hypolimnas misippus. Taxonomy (NCBI): domain Eukaryota; kingdom Metazoa; phylum Arthropoda; class Insecta; order Lepidoptera; family Nymphalidae; genus Hypolimnas; species Hypolimnas misippus. Next base: position 11,681,737 of record JBBEEQ010000012.1, on the reverse strand, counting down.
TACTTTGATTTAAAGGAATAAAATCATCAGACATGTTTTAGGTTATTAGTATTATAAATTTGTGCCTTAATAATTATTTTTATAAGTTTGATAATTTAATTATTATATCTTTCTTATAGTAAATATAATAACAACATCTAATAGTATATTTATTAATAATATATAATCACAGATAAATAATATTTTATCTTTTTTTAAAAACTGTGGCTCTGGTTTCTAGCTCTTTTGAGGCCATTTTTTTTACAATAGGGTTGCCGTAACCGATTAAGGCCAATTCAGCAGAGATTTTGCCTACCAAAGTAACGATTTAATTAATAATCTTTTCGAACACAGAAGTTGCAAAACCACAAACTAGTGAATTTATATATGCTCATTAAACATAGCGTCTACAGTTCTAAAATACGGTAAAGCATTGATTGTTATGATATTTGTTTGAAATGGTAAATTTTATTATATCAAATATCATGTTGTCATAATTTTACTGAAGAAGTTATTTTTTTAAAGTTATTTGTGTAAATATAATATTAATTACTTTAAGATTAATGACTTTAATAAATTATATTAATTACTTTTAGAATAGCAACATTGTTGATAGTCTTAAAACCTATGACTCCAAGCCAATGTTAATCAGGCAGTCTAAAAAACGAAAGTTATTTGCTCGCAGATTCATTATGAAAATTGTGTTTTATTTTTATTAGAGACAATACGATGATTTAGTGATAATTTATAACCGATTTGTTATATTCGGTTAAAGAATATAACAAAATGTGGATTCCTTCGAAATCTCCGAAATTGGCTGTCGGTAAGTTTGACGTTTTAATTCAATCATCAATACATCCTGCACGATATAACAGGAAACGTAAATACATGTTATGAATTTTTAATAAACGATTTCCGAAACTAATATTCCCGAAAAATAAATTTCTTTAAATTTTAGTTATAAAATAATAACTGTATTATTTGTTTACTTGTATAAAATATAATTAAACTAGTAAACAGATTATGTACTCACTAGTATATATACAACATAAACATAATACAGAAATAGTCAATGTAATTAAAACAAGAGACACTTCAAAGTTTTGTTATATTTTTATAATGAATTACAACACAGCATAATTAAGACTTCACTAGCATAAAAACTCAGACTCAAATACTCTGTTACAATATAATAATATAATTATATGAAAGAATTAATTTGTTATAGTTTTTATCGTTTAATATTTATATTATAAAAGTAACAGTATTTTGCAATATTTATTGATGTTAATAGAGCAAATAAAAATGACAAGAATTGCAATAAGTTTTTTTTAAACAACACAATATAAAATATTGATAACTTAGAACAAATCAACAATACAATTCAAGATTAATTTATTTAATTTTCTTTATTCACATAGAATTCTAGGATTATATCCAAAAGACAAAACTTTCTGTTTAGACTGCTAAAGACAATTAAGATGAGTGGTTTAATCAAGTACTTGTAGAAATAAAACTACATTTTCTGCATTATATAACTATGACCTTTTCACTGTTAACACTTTTAACTTTGTATACAGATTAAATAAAACATTTCCTTTACAGATAAAAATTAGTCATAAGATTTGGATAAAAATAAAATATTTTGTACAAAATTTAAATATTGACACATTTTGACTTCTCATTTACACCCTACATAATATTTTTTTCATATAAATTGACATATTTGTCAAATTGGCACACTATCCAATAGTGTACCTTTGATGTTCATGAATGTATTTAATAAATGACTCCTTACAAAATATCTGCTATTCTATGTTAACAGTATTCTGAATCACATTTTCCGATTATATTAAATTCTTGAGATATTTTAATTGAGTCATGTCATCTATAAATAAATTAACCATGCTGGTCACTTTATAACACTCAGATTGTTTCTTTTAGCTGTTTATAACTGGAAGGGAGATGTCCGATCAGGATTGCCACTTGAGATTGGAGAAACAGTGCAAATATTGGAAGAGCATGGAGGTAAAATAAGATTATAATATTGTTTAAAAAATATTTAAATTGTGTACATTTATTTAATACAACAGTCTTCATAACAATTGATGACTTTACCGATGTTTACCCGTGTAGCTACAGCACTTGCCCAATTGTTTATTAATTAATTAATTATTACTGCTCCGCAGTTGTACTTTAATTGTTACTGCTCTGCTACCATTAGTTTTAGCATGATATTTGTGATTATATAACTAAACCCTTTTTTTAGAATTTATTAAAAAATCTTGTAGTATTTGAGATTAGTATGTATATTGAAATAACAAACACCTATACTACATCTATATATTAGTATAGATTAGTGTGTAGTTATTCTAAATTTCATAACACAAAAACAAATATTTTATATAAAATGTTTAAAGCTTGTATTACCTAAAGGTTACATATTGGGTTTGGTTCACTCTAAAATGCAAGTTATTCACTTTTATTTTTCACTAAGATGGTTCCAAAGTCATCATACACAATGTTTGAAACAATTACAATTATGCAAAAAATAAATTTGAGTTTAGAGGTCAGCTTGTCAAACTTTATTGTATAAGTCAAGCAAATATATTTAAAATCTGTTTTTTATAGCATAAAATAATTGCTCTGTTATTATTGTCTATGAATTAAATGTGATGTATTGTTGTTGCAATTTCAAGTTTGTATTTTTTTTTTTAAAACTAAAATTTTTTATAAACTTAAAAAAAAATATGACCTCACATACATATTGATGACCAGTCTGTCCAGTGATATAACGAATGCTCCTTTAATGTAGACAAACAAATATTTGTTTTAAGGTTTGGACTTTGTCCTTGTAGGTCTCTCCACAGTGCCTAGGAGACCATGTAAAACTGGTCATTCTGATTCTTAACACAATCATCTGAAAATATTACATTTAAAAAGGGAATTTTACCAGTTTAAATAGTTCCAGGAATGTCTACAGGTGTTATAGAAGTCTGACAGCAATCATTCTATTAAAATCAGTCTTATCAAAAATAATAAATGGATTTTAGTAAAAAGCCAAGGAAGTACTAGATATAAATACAATAATTTATATGTATTATTTTATATTTACAGGTTGGTTTCGCGGTTTTAGCACAAAAAATAGATCAACATGGGGTATATTTCCGGCATGTGTCGTTTCCATTCGACCGTGTACCGTAAAGGGAAGCGGTGCGTCAGCTATTGCCGAATTCAAAGATGATCCTCTTGTACGTGAAATTGCTTGCGTGTTGAGAGAATGGGCTCGACTGTGGAAGAAGTTGTATGTGGTAAGATAAATAAACTATTTATACATATATAACAAGCTTCTACCTGCGACTTCGCTCGCTTTGATGTACATTTTGTTACGCTGGACGACCGGTGAAAGGTTATTTTACTAAGGCTCTGGATCAGTACTTTTTTCTGGATGAGATACTTTTATGTATTCTGGCAAAATGCACCTAAAATTTTATGATAATCATTTGAGTTTATTAGGCATGAAAGAGTATCAAAATAAAAAGAAATCTAAGATTCTTATTTATGTTATTAGATTCGATTGTTTAGAATGAAAAATTCACTTCCTACCTAGTCTCTTTGTTCATTACCGTCTGAATCATACTTCGTCATGTTGCTAATGGATGTTGAAATAACTGTTTGTCCTGCCTTATATCTGTCACTTCTGTTTGTTTTTATCTCGTAGTAAAATATTATTTTAAGCACATGGAAGTGGTTATTGAGTTATTTTTTCACAAGGTCACAATTTTAATAGTAAAAGTAATTATTTGTAAATTAAGTAAAGTTAGATACGAATATTAATTAAAAGAAATAAAATTTAGATTATCGAAAGAAATCATAGTAACAAAATGTTTTCGTCAACTTTTAAGTGGCTTTTAGAAAGGCATTCGTCGTAAATGGTCGCACGTAGATGTAAAAAATATTAGAGTTTTGAGATATTTTCATGTGCTGCTGCACACGTTTAGATCGGCGATAATCTTAAATTAGTAACTTAGTGGAATAAAGAAATTCCCCCATATACAAACATTGATACATGAATCTTGAAAATATGATGTATCTTAAGCGAGAATTACACTTTTAAGTTTTGCTCTGATAATTGATTTGGACGCTGATAAGCAATACTGTGTTAAGCCACACAAACTCCATTTTGAGAAAATGGCGTCTAAAGATGTCTAACCGATTCTTAATCAATTTGTTTGAAGAAGCATATATCTATCTTTTTTTTTTCTTATTTGTTATAAGGTATAATTAATTCAAAGCAGATTGATATATTTAATGTGTTATCTAATAAAAACTTTCTCAAATATTTGAGATTATTGTATAAATTGCAAAATATGGAACACCCTTGAAATTCGGAACATTTAATTAAGAAACATTTTCCCCTACTTATTTAGCTTGGATCACTTGTATTTTTTTTTAATAATGTTAAATAGGTGACGCTGTATCAAAATACATCAATACCTCTGAATTGGAGTTTCTGTGCGTTGACATATTACGGCTTATCAGCGTCCATTTGTCATTGCCTTACATTTACAAGTTAGTCCTTTATTTTCGACACTCTCACGGCTCTTGTAAGGTTCCTTAGTTAAATGTTGCAGGTTTAATATCAATTACTAGTGTTATACTTACAAATATAGTTCTCCTTTACAGTCAGTCATGTAACAAAGTCTGATTGAATACGAGACGTATTCAGATGTACGTAGTACACAAGTTCATAGCATATGATTCATCTAATAACAGACATCAACCGCGAATTCCTAAAAGAATATTTAAAAATTGCACGTTTCTGTTTCGCATTAATCAATGAACCATGCGTAAACATGTCTAACAAAAGATTAGGGAAACGATACTAAGCATAGTAAAACGTAGGGATTACATCGTAAGCGCCTTTGGCTGACATTACAAAACATGTATGTTAAGGATTGTATGAAATATATTTCGGTACTATTATCCTTGTAAGGCTTAAGACGCGGAAAAAATGATTTGACTTCATTTTTGTTTTCATTTCCTTGTATGTATTATAATTCAATTCATTTACAAAATAATGTAGATACGAACAAAGTCTTAATAAAATTGTTTTATATTTTAATGACCGAGATGAATGAAATTATACCTATACTCCAGAAGTATTACAAAAAGATATCCGTCTAGTCACATATAACATGGTGATGTATGTTATATGTAATTTGAAAAATGATAACGATAATGGATGAATATAATTATTATATTATATATCTAATCAAAATATTAGTTTCTGAGATATATTAGTATTCTGTACCCATATTTACAAATAATCAAAGTATTATTTAGTGAAGGGCAAAAGAGCCTGAAACCCTGAAAAGGTCCCCACAGTATGAATTATAGACCGTTTAAATTAAACTAGGATAATTTCATTTAAACAGTTTTTTGTTAATGTTCCACAGTCAATTCTTTACGACAGTGGCTACAAACCTTCAAAATGGTCCGTAAAGAATTGAAATAAAAACTTCAAACGATATTCGTAGGAACGGGAAACATACCGATTCAGTGCAGTGGCGAAGGTGATGCGTGAACTTCTTAGTGGTCGACGGGCTCTCCTCGCTGGAACTTTGACTCAGGATCAGACGAGAGCCTTGCGGCTGAAACTAGTCGCTAAACTAGACTGGGGTAACAGGTTAGTGATGTTTTTTTTTAAATGCATGTATCTAGCATCTAATATTAGTGAGGTGAAACTGGAGTTTATATTAAATATAAACATTTTGATATTCGGCTCGTGTTTACGTTCGCGTAGGTATAGGGAATTTTAAGAATAATGTATAGTAAAAATTTCGATGTATTTACTTTTTTAAAGGTCTTTGTCCCCCTTTTACACAGCCTTAGTGTTTAAAGCTAATTAAGTAACCGACCGGGTTTTCCGACATAAAAAAGTAGGTTCTGTATTCGATCCGTATGTATGTATGGCATACAAATGTTTTTCTCAAAAACTACTGATCTGATTTTGATGGAGTTTTCGCTATTTTAATGCATATTTTTCCAGTATTTTTTTAAGAAATAAAATTTTGAGCTGATGAATGACAAATAAGCACAAAAACTAAAACCACGATTAACGTTGCATTCATATAATGTATGTATGGGCAATCTAAATATAAGATTAGAAATTTCTAATTTCAACTGGAAAGCTATGAATAATCAATTTAGTTTTAAAAAATTAAATTTTATATTAACAAAAGTAAATGAGGTTAATGTCAATTCTATGCATATTTTAACTTTCTGATATTTTGTAAGGTTTTTAAAGATATGGTTTTGTATTTAGGTTATGATTAAAAAAATATTTTTATAATACCGAGTTATTACTTATAATAGTTGTTTGACGACTGAGCCATTTTAGCCACGAGGTTGGTACCACTGGTACGCGACTCGCGTTTTGTACGCACATCGTACTAGTCGCAAGCTATTTTTGTTATTAAAATAGATGGCGAACGAGCAAGCAAGACACCTGATATTAAGCTTCAGACGAGCCACAAATGTATTGCTAGCTTAAAATAAATAAGGGACGTAAGGGATAATAAGATAAGTAACGATAGGAATGCGAGGGGGTGTTTGGCAATTTCGTTATGTTCCGCACACGACGCAACGCGTCGACTACGCGCTTAACATCGAAATTATATCACGACATAGTCGACCAACTAGTTGAATGTGCGAATAAACCGCGATTCGCTTGCTTGTACGTTGCACGTAAGTGTGTTTGTCTGAATATAATTATTTACTAAATAAACACATCCCGGAATTACACTAGTTCAGTAATAATGTTTTCAACTATTTGAGAAACATCCTACATGATTTGCACTAAAAAGAGCTAAAAATTTTTATAGAAACACGTTAATTCGACATATATAATTCCTGTCCTGGTGTCTAATTTAGTGTTCTGCGCAACATAATATGCATAGTTCACACCATCACACTTACGTGAATCGAGGTATAACGACGTTGCGACGTCGCGTCCTAGCACGTTTTGTGTGTTTAAGCCATAGGCCAGGATTAACTTTTCATGTCTGTGTTGTTGTAAATTGTTTCCATTATTTATTATACATATTGATTTATTTTAACCTTTATAAAATAAAGTCATTTACTAACAATTTCATAATTTTATATACGTATAATATCAGGATTGTTGGTTATTCTTTTTGTCGTTTTATGCAGGCTTATCGGTCGCTATAGGTTCGAAGTTTTTAAGTAAATATATAAAAAAAAAAACGGTAGTATCAAGATAACTTTCGTTAGCGGTACTTTGGACATAGAAGTATGCCATTTACTGATTCGGTGTGCGGGTATATTGTTGTATATATATTTTTAATATAAAGGTGATAATCAAACACTGAGTTCAATCTCTTGCTAGCAACAATGAGTTTTCAAGTACTAAATTTTTGTTTCATCTCTTGCACGGCAGTGACGGTAAACGTCGTCGTCGTTGGCGGTCGTGGTGGATAAAGCTCTATACTTTAATAGGAGACGAGGTCTATGCCCAGCAGTGAGACATTTATAGGCAATATATTTACTTCAAACAAAGGTATAAAATTGCCAATATTAATTGAAACTCGAAATAGTATCAAGAGGCTACTCGTTTAATGGAAAGTTATAATCCGTTTTAAATCCCACAAGATCCCAAGCTCAGAAAAAGAAGTCCCAACCCCAGTCACAATGTTTTAAAATAAGTAGATTCCATATCTTGTTAAAAAAAAAAAAAAAACTTTTTTTTTGTCTGCTAATAAGAACTTCTACCCTATTAAAAAGATATTGTTTTGTCTGACGAGTTTCTTAGATTTTATGGACCTTTCTTCGTCAAAATAACGTTTGTTTTATGTAAATCATCAATTTTAGTGTTATATTTATAGAATTAAGAAGAGGAATAAGTTTCATTATAGTTCACTTATTTTAGTAAGTTATTGTCTTTAATGAAACCGTTTGAAAGCTTCATATAAGTCCTACGTGAATTATTTTTAGTTAATTTCATAAGTTATAAATAAGATTAAAAAAACGAAATCAAAAGCAAAATATGCAATTTCGTTTGCTTGTTTGAATATTCCAGTTATTTTGATTTAAGAAAAGAAACCCTGAATCAATTTTGATAAAATAATCTATTCGTCAAATCTAAAAGTGTATCCTTTCAAATAAGAAATTTTCGTTTCCTCACGATGTTTATATTCTTTATTGCACAATCAATTAGTAACATACATTAATTATGTAAATATAATGGCAAAGGTAGACTTATCTCTAAAAGAGATCTCTTCCACTCAACCTATGGAGGTAAGTTATCATTCAACGCTAAGCAAGAGATAAACTTAAACACAAATTTAGAACTTGATAATTCAGCGGTGCTACCCGGGGTTTGAACCCGTTTCGGTTGAGATCGTCGACCTCTAACCAATGGACCATTTCGACTAATTGCTTACAAAAATGTTACTTAAACATATTATATGTGGGTGTACTTTATGTGTTTCGTGGATTTGCACTACATGCTAATTGCTATTACATAAGTAAAATAACAAGACCAAAAAAATTAGACTTGTTAATTTAGATTAATATTGGAATTATAAGTAAGGATAACATCTTATTTAATTCCAGCTAGTGCGTATAGCTTTATCAATGTGAAGTTGGTTTGTCTTTACCGGTTCCTTATAATAAAATAAAAAGAGTTAATTTATTGATTTGTTTAATTCGAAGGCTATAACCAAAATACAATTACAATAGTCGGGCAAGTTCTCACAAGTCTTGATATCGGAATGCTAGTGACAGTTTCTATACCATTCATTGACACTTTTATTTAATAATGAGGATCTTTAAAGCAACCTTAAATATGCTGAATAAAAACTAAATACATTTCAATGGGTCAAATAAAATGATTGCAACGCTAAAAATATATCATCGATGCGCCTATTAAATAAAGCTATTTAAAAAGTAAAAGAATGTACTTTAATTACATGCAAATAATGTGTACTAAATGTACACAATGAATGGATTAATTCTAGTTTAATTACAATATATAGTAAAAAATATTTTATCGATATACCAGAGCTTATTATGCTATGAAATAATACGAGATTCGTGGAAGTCCAGTAATATAAGATCTTACATCTTAATGAATATGGCTTAGTTGACTTTAATAACCACTTAAAACTAACCTAAATGTTTAAAAAGGAATACAATGCTTACGGAATGATAAAATCTGTAGTTTGGAGACATTTATTTCAAAATGCATTTCTGGCGAGTGAATTCCAAAAATATCCGTTAAATGGCACTAATATTTGAGTGAAATAGTTGAGTATATCATCTACAGAATAAACACCTTGTCTTTTGCACCAAATTTCTTAACCTAATACTATAATAATGAAAAATATCAAAAGGCAAGTCAAACTGTTGTCTATCGCTTACAAAAGAAACCGTTTGTACTTTAATTTCATTGCCTTTTTTATTAAAAGAGAAATAATATCAAGTGTTTTATAATTATTTGATATACATAAAAATGTATTCATTTGTCACATTCTAAAATATATTTTTCAATATGACAAAGAAAATGTTGAGCGGGTGATATGTATGCCATTCTTTTATAAACTTCATTTTTAAACTTATCACAAAGTATTATTATATATCTATTATATTTAAAATGTTTGACATAATGTACCTATACATTGAATATTCGTATACATACTTATTTAATTGTACATATTTTCAAATTCACGAATTTTTTTTTTATACCAATTAAATCTACGCAAACAGTCTTTAACGTTTGAAATAAGAACAACGATAAATTCATACAATTTAACATATCCAATAAGTTCACTTCATGCATCAAATTTTCTATTATAAAACTTTAACTAAAGTTAGTTCGTCAAAAATGTCTTAAATTTTATTGAGACCTTACGTTTGAAAGCTAATGCTTTGCTAAGGCAAATACGGCTTGCATAAAACAATATCGCCTACGTTACAACAAAGGAATGTCATGAACTTTAGTAACTTGTATGTCAATGTACACGATTCACTACTAAAATAGCAACCGCTTAATACCAAAAAAATTGTTAACCAATATACCCTCGTTTGGACCGATATAGTTCGCATACAAGATTTGAGAAATCGGCATAAAGTTGGATAAAGTCACAATAAGCAGGCGATTCTCAAACCATGTATTTGAGCTATTCATTTCATGAGTTTCAATATTGCGAGGGTATATTATGAGATAATGTATATTTACTACTTTACGTCTCAGTCTCCTTAGAGAACTTGTCGATGTCGGGATATATCGGTGCCATTTCTAGCGTGGAAGGTGCCGAAGGTGGGTTAGAGCCGAGATGAAGTCTACGGGCTAGCTCATCCAACACCTCGCCGAATACACGAAGTGAAATGTTCTGGCCCAGCAAGTGCAGCAGGAGGAAATCACCAACCTAAAATTTTATTTATAAATTTAATCATTTTTTTGCATATAAAATTCGTAAAGATTAAGTTTAGCTTTATCCCATTTAAGTTACTCAAAATTCGTTTGTAATGTACATTCATTTACCAACCTGAGTCTTTCTAACGAGAGCCTCAACTCCATTGGGAGATCCGAAACGGAACCGCCTTTTAAGAATAGTCTCACGAGTACTCGGCAACAGAATGACGGCTGCTGAGTAAACAAGAGCCAAGCCGGATACAACGGAAAGGATAATAAACCTGAAAATTGTGAAAATTTCAAGCGTTATTGATATGAATTAAAGTTTTTGTGAAACAAATCTGTTAATATAAACGACGCCGACGCCTTGAATCACAATGAAATAATAATTTAGTCCGATGTAGGTTCGTTCACCGAATCAAGGTTATTTATAATTACGATTAGGTGATATAAACGTTTCAAAGGCTTTTATTTTTAAATGCATGCTAAGGTCAAGCAATGAATTAGAATCGAATTGACTTATAAACGCTTGCTCACCAGAACCAAAGGAAAATGAATATCTTCTCGTTGAGAATGTTTAGAGCAAGGACACAGAGCGCGTCGTGTTTCTGAATTGTTCCAGAAGCTCCGTATTTGTGGAACGTACACTTTGTGACTCTGGGAAATACCTCGATCTGTAAAAATACATAATATTCATAACATTCATTTCCAAATATATACTAGTCTTGTTTAAATTCGGATGCTGAAGGGTATATTTCTTACCATTGGGTCTGTGCGTTGTTCCTGGTTCATGTTAGAGAACCTAACCACATCAGTTCCGTAAGATAAGAATGCACCGCCGAGGAATGTGTCCAAAAAGAAGATATTGCCAACCTAAAAACAATAACAATTTTAAAGTTTAAATACTTTGTTTCATGGATTTAATATAGAAAATTATTTCTATTATGGTATCATACTTACAACATTGACAAAATTAAGAAATTCGCAGAAGAAGTAGCCGAATGAGTAGGTATTGTGCATATGAAGTGTATCAAGTAGATATTGGACCAAGCGATTCTGAAACAAGACAAATTAGTAAAATATAAACATATATAAAGTAAAAGAAGAACCATATTTAAAATTGATGTCACGATTAATTTAAATTCAAATACCTAATGAATCGTAAACATAAATTATTAAAGCATTCTCCAATCACATTATGCAACTAAGAACTGAGGTCAATTATTAGGGACATTGAGTTTTATTAGTAGGTACGTCTTATCTTAATTGTACCAATTGATGGAACTGGTCACTATGCACATGATGAAAGACTACAATAACACGGAATTCGTGCGTATATAAAGATACTGTTACTTGTTTGCCTGTTTGCATGCATAAATAATATAGGAAGTACGCACGAAATAATACCCGATAACTCGTGACACTATTTTGTCGACTTAGATATGTATTCAGCCAAATATAAGCCTTAAGCTTAGAGGAATACGGTTAAATCTGATCGTAATATATCATAGTTCTTTTGTTTACCTGACTCTTCGTTTTATCGTCGGAAATTGCAGCCATGGTTCCGCGCATACCGTCGGATATCATGCGAACTTTGCCTTCTTCCCAGTTCTTCCAGATCCAGTGAGGGACATAGAAGAGGAGACCCTGAAATTAAAAATACACACTTAAAACATCTTCATTGATAAATTGCAAATAAAATAGTAGTAACACGTGATTCTCTTTGTTAAATAAATAAACCAGGAATATAATTATCATCAGGTAGTTACAGATGTTTTTATTACATCCGTTCTTAACAAAAACCTTTATTACGTGTTTTTTTGTAAGGAAATCAGGTAAGTTAGTTGTTAAATTCGTTGATTTTTTTGTTTCAATAAATTTACCTGGAAGAATAGCATAAATGGCACCCATTGATAGTATGCATGGATGCGTTTTTCCTCGTCGTAGTCGTTACCAAGACCGGGATGTGCGATTCCCTTAGCACCGCTGTATGGTAGGGTGAACGTGTAAGTGATCCAGCAATAGGTATTGAGGATATGCGCTGGAACAGCTCCATCACTGATGCAGGAAATCGGGTCACCTGAAAGAAAAAAAATGTTCTTATGATTTCAATATTATCTGATACATTGATTTTTCACTAACGGTTAGAAAGTTATATGTCGTATGCAAAACATGATTGCGCTGTAGCGTATCTATGTATGTATCTATCTCTTATTAAAGGAAGTATTACTGATTTCTCACGCGTCCTCGACATTGTATCGCATATTGCGGATGGCACTAATGTTGAGTTTAATAGCACAGCTGCCCCCACCTGCCGTAATTGTCGGTCGTGACTTGATCACCTTGCCCGTGTTGAGGGTTATGCTATCTATAATTTGAATAAGTGGAAGTAATATCCTAAAAAACTTACAGTAACCAATTTAGGTTTTGATCTAAATAATTCGAACTGAATTCCTTTTAAATCTCATAAATACATTTTATATGATCAAATTGTTATATGCAATTCCTCGAACCTTTGACAATGAAATCACGTTCGCAGATTTCCAGAAACAAAATACATAATGCTAAATGAGGTAAATAAATGAAGTTAAATACAAATACTTGGATTTGTGTTTATTTTTAAATGTTTGCTTTAAACGGGTCACTAAAACATATATTTTATCCTATAAATTAATTTTGTTTAATAATTTTGATGTAAGAAATATTTCAAATGGATTATAGATAATTCTATATATTGTCCATTTATAGTTATTTGTTAAACGACATTGAACTAAATGTGATTTGTCAGTGAGTACATCTAAATGCCCTTTATAATATGACAATGAGCATTGGAAACATGGAGATACTGATATCGTATCTCATAGCTCTGGTACTTTAATTTAAAAACCAATTAGGTACTCAATAAGCAATGACACAAAAGAGTCATTATGTAGTCCCTAATAATAATAATAAAAAAAAAAACATAAAAATTCAACCCGAACCGCCCTGTTCGCATAAATAACTGGTGAAATTCAGTAAGATATATTTGCTTAAACTGAATAAATAGTTAGAGCATCAGCGCCAATTGAAACAGTCGCATGGTTGCTAATTGCCCTATAACGAGCACTTAGCATTGTTAGAACGTTTATCATCAAATTATCTTACGAATATAACATCACTTATCGGCGAATGAGACCAAAGAAAATCTTCACCGTTGGGATTTACATAAATCATAATATCTGTTTAGCTTACTTTGAATTTTAAATGTTTTTAGACAATCGACAATCTTCTCATTGAGACCATTTCAACGAGCCCCAAAACGATAATTATTAAGTTGGTAAGGAGTGGCACACCCTACTATTACCAGATAATGCTCCCAACATTAAGTCATTACACAAATATATTATTTTGATATGAATCACAGTACAGTAAATTGAGTCCATTAGTCGGGTAGAAATTCCTCAGAACCTTCAAACAACTAGAAAATAACCTTCAAACATGTCAGTAGATCTTCGGTCGAAGGGTATATTTTATGTATGTAAAGCGAGCAAAGCCACGAGCCAATGTTAGTTTATTCATATAATATTCAGTGCTATGAGATGCACTGCACACGCTCTTTGTCACAACAAAGATAAATATTAAGCAATAAAGATGCAAATGACATAAATCAACTGCATATTGCACACATGTGAAGGCGGTGTATGAAATTAGGTCATCTTCGAAGGTGATTGATGCAAATACAGGTACCAACTATGCGGGCGGCTAGCGATAAGGTTAATTGTAACCAAGGATCGCTATTGGCTATTGCTACTCTAGATTCAACAAATGAAGTTATAACCCCAGACTCAGTCACTACGTAAATGTTACTTAAATTTTACTTGTGATTCGATCTCATGTTTTTTATTCGTGTTCTGTTTGAATATCAACACGCGTCTTAAAGGCTACATAAGTTGAGTAGTGATTGAGAAGTTCATCGTTATTTGTTTAGGTTGGAAGTAAAATTTAAAAATTTTAAATTAATGCTGTTGCTTACAAGATACCTAGTAATAATTCATGCGATAGGCTTTTAGTTCTATTCTAGGTCACGGTAAACTTGAGGTCTGCAAAAGCCTAGTAACAGTTGTTCGTTATATCTTACACATTAATATACTTGTATGGACAACACATTTGTAATTTCTTCGCAATAACTTGGGATATAAGCCGCACCTACGAAATCCTATTCCTTTTAATAGCGTAAAATAAAATTTTACAGAATACATGTAAGTTATAAGATAGATAATACAAACTTAGTTTTATCTACTCAATTGTCCGCATGTATTTCTAGTATGTGTAATATAAATATGGATATTCTTCAAAGGTTAACATTGTTATTATAAAACGGAGTTAGTTATCTGTAATCAACTACGAACAATAAGAACAACATGGTAAATTATTTAGGTTTCATTTTTCTTATTTAATCAAAAGTTTTTGTTATAAAGCCAAAATTAAATCAATCAACAAATAATTATTATTATTAGTAAGTATTAACATAAACCAAAAAAAAAACAAATTATGGTTTCAGAAACTTAACAATATATTTCATAGTTCGATGAAATGAATTTACTATACATTAAGTTATTCAGTGCAGCATTATCAAGTACCTTAGTAACAGTCTAGAATAGGCTTTATCGCCAACACGCGGTTTTGATTACCAACACCTGGCCTGCAGATGTGGTAGCATAACATTAAACATTACATTTTGCAACGCTGCAGTGATTGCAAACTGCACACTGCTAATATTAACCCCTTTATAGACTTGTGAGTGGGTGTTCTTTAGAAGATTTATTTTGAATTTAAATGTATAGAAAAAAAATCTTTATTTTTCTTATTTTAAATATAAATCTCATACAATATAATTTTATTAATATGTTTGGAGCCAATGTTTTTTAATCCCACGTGTATTACCAAATTAATTCTATGAAATATTTGAACACTTTAGTATATCTTAATAAAAATTAAATATTGACTTACGTTAATATTAAAATATGATTCATTTTCTTTAGAAAAACGTCATAGATGACAGCAAATAAGATAAATTCATCTTTTTCCAACCTTGAACTGACTCAAAACCAATGATGAAATCCTTAACGATATAATTATCATCAATTATTATTTTTACATTTCATCATTCTTTATATTTTCTGATGGGAAAAACGTTTAATGTACATACAACCGTTTTATTATAAGAACTCAATTAAAATCCATTTATAAATTTACAAGATTATCTTGATTATACAAGCGATTAATTATATAGCACCTGTTAAGGAAACATAAATGTATACTCGACTTTCTAGATCTCGTTATAATGTTTATGATTTCAAACGTGACTTATAACTATAAACTGTTTGTAAATGTTCGATGTAAATAAGACTTAAGGGTAAAGTCTATGCATATTCAAAGTAAGAAATTATGAATATAATCATATAATTAAAGCAAACATTACATTCACCAAAGAAAAGAAATAAAATGAAAGCAAACTTTTTAGGTACGTTTTGAACGTAAAAGGAATTTCAGTATAGCGGAACTAATGAAGTTTTCTTTTATTACTCACATTATTACAAAAGGTTAAATCGAATAAGGAAAATAATTATTAATTACTATTCAATGAGAAATGTTAGAGGTGAGGAATTTCTTAGATAGGATTTTGTGAAATAAGTTCTATGCGCAAAAACGGCCTAAGTGAGTTTTTAACAAGAAATCCTGTTTTATGGCAAATATTTTTTTCATTTTCATGTCTCCCGCTATCGATGGCAATTAGAATGAAAAAAATAACACATTTAGAATGGAGATATGATCACTAATTCATTTAAGTAAAAATATTACTTAGTCCATTTTGGCGCTTGCTTGCGACAATTTTGCGTAGATAATGTCTTACATCACATTTAATCTAGCTAAGGAAATAAAGACAAAATATTATTTGTTGTTTGGCGCTTCACAGCGTGATTAAGCGGCAGTTTATATTGCTAGTGTTATTAACAAGGGGCGCGTGATAACACAATTGTAAACAATACGCGATGGCCGTTCTTACAGCTTTGTTGCCAATTAATACGTCGTCATCTCGTTAGTTTGTATAATAAAAATAACAAGCTAAAACGTTATCTTCTCAATGTACTTACTGTGAAAATTAGATCTTATTAATGGTATAAAAACGTTGGATTCATAACTTTAGGTGTATCATATTATAAAGTAAAATAACAGTCCCCTTATTATTAAGAACGTAATTATCATAACGCGCTCAATTTTTCCTTTGTGTTATTTGGTTTAATTTTTTTTTTCATTTCGCGCATTAATACGTTTTATAAACAATTTGATAACGTAATTGCTACCGCTACTTATAAATATACAATTATTGAAATAGTATTATAAAAAATGAATTAATTTACAAAATAAAGTAAAGCAAATATTTAAAAAAAATCGAGGTCAGAATAATTCTGTTAAAACTTTCAGGAAGTCTTAGTAACCGAACATAGTTGACTCGGCTTTATAATTTTTTTTTTAATAATAATAAAAATAAGGTATTTTAAGTTAATTGCTGTTGGCAAAAGAAGATCAAAATTTCTCTATGGACGTAATAGTTCAATGGCCCGTTTCGCTTTAATGATTTTAACCTTATCACCTTCGTACACGCCTCTGTATTTGTGTGTACAACCAATTTGCTCGTGACGTCTCAATTTGGGTAACTGTTATAATACCTACAGATGGCTTATTCAACAATGAAATGAATGACTCACTTTACCTAACTGACGAGATGACTGACCAGACAGACTGTTATTTTTATCTATCTCCAGGTTATTAGTCCACAGCTTGCGGGTCAAGTCTTCGATGTTAATTAGCATGGATGTTATTTCATGAACAATTAGTAACTTTATAGCGTTCCCGATTATCTACTTACTTTCTCTTTGCTATTTAAATAACATTACTTTCACTGTGTTTAAAACACGTGTACTTTAAAGTCATGCGGATTTATTGTTATTCATGGTCTATAGTGAATATGTTAAGATATTTAAATTATTTTATTATTACAAAGTAGAATGTTACATGAAAACACAACAAAAACAAAAATTGAAAATTAAACTAATTAAATCATTAAAATTTTAAATTAAAATAATATTAAAGACAAAAGAAGTAAATAGCAAGTAAAACAATGCAAAATGAGTAATGAGCAAAAGTTTAAATAAACAAAAGAATTCTATTATTTATACTATAGGTAAAAGAAACATTTCAATTCGTCTCCCCGAGCCATGGTGTCCATTTGTTAAATTATGCCGAAATTTGTTAATAGTACATGACAGGAAATTTTAAATTCGATGATAATAATAATTAAGAACTCACCAATTAAATTATTAGCTGTAACGAGGATGCACGATAGGAACATAATGGCAGAAGTGATTCTGTAGTGCATCCTGAAGACCATGTTGTCGATGACAGCCTTGTCGATGAGGTAGCGGACTTTCACGAAGCCCGCTACCGCGGAAGCCAATCCGAACACAGCCATCTTCAGTCAACCTCCTCTACTCCTATCTGTAACAACAAAAATATCACTGAATTGTTTTATAAATTCAAAATACCTTCTCCCTAATTTCAATATTTAGAAAGCTATAAATAAACATAGAAGTCGCCATAATAAGACAAGCAATAAATTTAACACATAGCGTCTGTTGTGCATACGAGATTACACTAAACAGTAACTTTATTGTCCTAATTTTAAAGTTCTATAAATAATTCAAATAAGCAAAGGTAGGATACTCATATACAATAACGTTCGTCACACGTTTATAGATACATATGAACAAACAAACAAATACAATTTATTGAGTGTTTGGAAGATTCCACGTTAAAATGTTTGTCATAAATGCTATATAGGTACCGTTAAGCGATAATCATTGCTACCATAAGCGGCTACCTACCAGTATTCGAGTTGTGTTCTCAATCATTGACCTTAGATTATTTAAAGTATTCGTCTACCCACGCTCACTATTATCTAATAATTATTTTTGCAAATAAATTTTTAAGTTTCTTTGTCATACTTAACTTTAATGTAATTAATAATAAACGTACTCTTCGATATTAAATTGGCTTGAATTAACGGTACAAATATAACACATAAACGGGTACCAACTATCATAAGTGGCAATTCATCACAAATGGATCCAACCTTGACGACTTCTTGATCTCGTTCCTACGCGGTGTCGTGTGTCTAAGATAAATTATTTAAGACGTAAGGGGAACGAAAATTAATAACTTTTGTCATCTTCAATTGCCACAAGAATGTGGGCGTCAGTCTGTTTTATCGTTTTATGCACTGATATAGCATTGGTATGCTTCTGATCTGATCTGATTCTGAGTTTAGCTCTTTTATCAACGTATCACCGTCAGTAACAGAAACCTATTTATATAACTTTTTCTCATAATTCTGTTTGGATTGGATTGTCCGTGGTTGCGGTAAAGGCGAATGGTGCGCAAGCGCAGGGCCTGAGGCGGGTCGTCGACCGCCGTTCGCCTCCTGCGTTTTCAACTTCCCCTCCTCTTCTCCCATTGCCTTACCGCCCTCGGTCCAGAGTGATGCATCGCGTAGCAAAGCGAATTTTGCGCGGAAACCAGTTTACCAGTCCGGGTAGCGACAACCTTTACGCGTTTTGCACATCGATCTCTACGAATTATTTTTGCGAGCGCGAAGAAAATTAAACCAACGAAATACAGTCATGATATTGCATAAATTTGTTCTGGTAAAATTCTAGTTAGTTTCAAAGTTTTACGTTTAAATACATCGTTAATTTCTACCTATAAAGTCTTATTAAATAATAAATACTTAAATGTAGGGAATAAAGTAGTTGAGACAAGCTACCTACATATATCCCATGATTTATTATATCTACGGATGTACGAATGGTTATGTTTAAATAAATTCCGTATTTGTATAAAAGATGCTTAGATCCATATAAGCGATGAGACTAAAAAACTGAAATACTAAAATAAAATGACAACTCTATTGTTCTCAAATAAACAATAATGGTTTTTACCACGCATACAGTTTTTGCTGTTACAGTTCAATAACCATTTAATTTTCGAACATCTAAAGAGCTAAGTTGGTTTTTTACATGCATCTGATTTTTTACTTTCGTATATAATGATATCGCCTTAACGATACTGAACTCTTGTTAACAGCTGCGGGCACGCGTCGACCGGGTTCTAATACTAATTAAGGCAGACGGACGCAGGCATCAATATGAACGTCTCGTACAACGCAAGCATCTCGTGGGAAAAAATCTCTGCACATCCATTCTTGTTAACGATTTTCCGTTCACGTATAAAGACTTATTGGTTAGGCTTGAGAACGTTTTATCGATAACATTACAAATCGATTCTTAGATATTTTTATTGTTTATATGTCGTACCAGTCAATGTCTATTAAACTAAATAGTACAGTGAAATAATTTCAAGCCGCTAGTCCAATTGGTATTATATTTGTACAATAAAAGTTGTTGAAAGATATTAGAATGCGAGCGAGTGGTGAATTGTCGTCTGGTGTAATCTACGTGATCTCGCTACGCGGTGTTCGCCGGACGATGACGTCTCGTCCGATATAATTAACTCCATTGACTATTGCATCGTTCCACATTGTTTACCTCGTAGAAATTATGGGAAGACACGTGATTGAGAAAAAAATAGAACCAGCTTTCCTGTTTAACGTCGCTATAAGAATGCACAATTGTTTATTTTTACAGTATTTTTCATTCGATTTTATGTTTTTTTTTTTTTTTGTTTTATTCGATGTTGTTTCGTTTTATAATATAAAAGGAAATTATTTACCTATATAATCTGATTCATAAATAAGGTTGAATGGGTAAAAATATAACATATATCCACTTTAACTTAAGCAACACCGTCAGTATAAGAATGTGACCATATTTTTTCTATGAATGGGCGTGCGTAAGATAAGCCTAGTGTAGGTAATATCGGTCATCACATCCGCCGCCCTTCGCCAGTCACCAATATAATATCACAATACGGAAATGCGCTCTAAACCTATATTGCGGTTGCAATATAGGGTTAAGTTTCATGTGCTTTGAGCTGATAAATTATTACACGCTTATGATACGAGAATATTTATATTATATATATACCGAATTTTTATCGCATTAGTCATTAATTCACAATTTTTTTTTAGCGTTATTGTTACACGTTTTATATAGGACCTACGTTCGTTTTTAATACAAAAGCAGTCACCATCAATCATGAATCTTTAAATAATCTTTTTTTTGGTTATATGAAATATCATCAATCATCATATTATATTAGTATAATGTTTGAAAAATAAAACATTTTTAAACGAAAAAATAACGCATAAAACAACAAGGAATTGCTTCTTTAATAAGGACAAGTAATGGCAATTATAATTGTGTGACCTCTTTACGTAAGTACAGTACATCCGACTGACTTGGCGATATTATAATGATCCGCCAGATGCTCCGTTATCACAAAGGTCAAAGTTGCGAGTTAATCAAGATACAAGTCGCGTATAGAAAAACTTGTTCGACTAATTGTTATCGCATGTACGGAATACACAATGCAATGTTTTAAACTACATACATCAATGACTCATTACAGTTGACAAAGAGCTGAATCGGCAATAGTGTAGAATGATACTAAGCATAAGACATGACACAATTCGGTAACTTTCTTGCGAAAAATGCAATTGCTAAGATTGCTTTTACTTTACGCATTAGTCACTTTATAGTCGAGTTAGTCATGTTTCTTTAAGATATTTGTATTTTACTTTTTATACATCCAAGCTCTGAGTTCCTATTTGTTTGGTCGTTGATTTGTATAAGTCACATGTGCACAGCAACGTATATTTTATTATGGATTAATGAAATAATTATTACTTATTAAAGACATCATCACAATTTTCGATTATAATTATAAATTATTGCATAATTTTTCTAATATTGACATCATATTTTAATGTCAAAAGGTTACCTGGTCTCGTAAAGATCGTTAAATTCACATAGATCAAGATACAGTGGGATAGAGGTTATCATGTGTTCAGGATCACTATGCAGGTGGCGGGCACGCTGCGTGACAAGAATCCCTTGTTTGTGACCTGTTAAAGATATGCTCATTGCCCGTGCAATGAACTACATGTTGTATCTATTATATTCTGTATTCAATTTGACTTCGAAATAACTGTTCTAATTAAATGGATTAAGTTTTACAAAGTTTTTCTAGGGAATTGATTGATGAAAGGAATATATTAGAAATTTTAAAGCTTTAAATTTGGATTTTATAACCCCCACAAAGATAAACTTAGTGTTCTTATCATTCGTTTCTCATATTTTAAGCAAATAAAAGTTATCAGCAACGTTAAAATCAAACTTGGTTCGGGGAATCGATAACTAGAATTCGTTATATCTTTTTACCATTATTTCCAAAAGCATTGTTTTTTCAATTTTGTTTGTTATTCAAGAAGACCGTCAACCCTAACAGTATTACTATTAGCATGGGAAAGGTTCCCTCACAAACACCACATTATTTTCCAGTCGCGTCGAGCACGTTGTGATTTGGTATTTAAATATGTTTCGGGAATTCGAGTTTTTTTTACTCATATAGAATTTAAATAGACTTGAAATAAAAAGAGGTTTTTAGATGACTAAGGATTTGACAAATATATTAAAGTCGTAATAATTAGCAGTATCATAAGATCAAGTCTCATATTTCATGATGGTATCGACTTTCATATTTGTTTTATTAAAAATTTAACACCAAGATGTATCAACTGAAGAACATTCTTACATTTGAATGTCATTTAGATAGAAATTGTAGTTTCTTCAACAGAAACGTTTTACCAAACCGCGGTAAGCGGAATAATCAAAATAATTTTAACGTATGGTGTCTATATTTGTAGTTTGATAGATATTTGTACTATTTATTGGTGGAAATCAAAATATACTTTATTCAAGTAGGCTCTCACTTTTGAATAAACGAAAATAAGTTGTTTTAACTACGGTGTTTATTGTTACAAGTTCAAACTTATTTCCAGTTGCACTCGTTAAATAATTTGTAACTAATTATGTCTAGGTTGATAACAGTAATATAAAATTTTAATATTAGACAGTGTTTTTTGTCAGGTTTCATCTGTTCCGGTAATATATTTGAAATCATAATTTACGACGCCTAGTGCAACAAATTAAAATTATCGAATAGGCAAATTAAGTTATTATGCAATTACCCGAGAAATTGTGAATAATAAATGTCTTCATAATAGCACTAATGAGTAATTCGATTAAACATAAATCATTTATTACTATAATATTATGAATTAAAATGTCTATTCTAATTCAAATTAATATAATACGTGGCGTTATTGGGTCATATTATTTCAAACAATCCATTAATAATAATAAACCCATTTCATTTGTTCTATTCATAAAATTCCCAGTAAAGGGTACAGCGTCCCTTCCCCTTTTTCAGGTAAATGAGAGCATACGCTACCTGTGGTAGATTTAACACCTCGTAACTGGTTTAATTCATAACTTGCACTACGTCATCTTCATCTGTCATGTTTAACCGACCGCCCTTAAAAGAAAGCAGAGCAAATAAAAAATTCTCTATGGCTATGCAAGAGGCTTTTGTTCCTGCACATGCTCACATGTATGCCGTCAAACTGCATTCCACCGTCGTCGATAGCCGCTAAGCGTGTCTCAATACGTTCTGAGCTTTTGTAACATAGCTTACCTTTTCAAAAGTAACTGTTATTTTACCCGCCGAGATTTCGTAAAACGCGCACGTTTCTTCGTATCACAACACAACAAACACAACCGCGCGTTCGATTGCACGTAGTCACGTCAGTTTTACGTCATATTATTCGGGATACGTAAGTTTGTGAAGCAGAATTATTGAAGTAAAACGAGTGGCAATAACGGCCGGCACACCGCACGCCAGCTGCTCATGGGTCGGGAACGCGAACTGGAAAGCGCACTCGACTCGGCTCGAGCGGCGACTCGCGCGTGTATCACTACCGAACGGCAGCGTGTGCGCATGAATGCCCGTCTCTTTCCCTCCCGCATCGCATGCAGTACAAGCGTTACCTGTCCCGCTTCCCCCAAATCTGAGTAAATGCACAGTAGTCAGTCTCGAGAATCCATCGGGGAACGAGTTCTGTCCCATCTCGACTTCTTGCGTTTTCTCCGTGGCGGATGCTTCAAAGTTTTGTACGCCAATTTAGAGCGGCTATGAACATGATTACTAATTGTAACGGGTGAAAATTGCTCGCGGCTTTTAATTAAATACATTGGTTACTCCTATTATTATGTAAACTCAAAATATCAGTTATGCTTTTCATTGTTTACACTGTATTTTTAATATAACTTTTGTTTGGTTTAACTTATTAAAATGTAAAATCAAAATACATCTTTCATAACAATACATTTTTTTTGGTATACACGCAAATATTTTAACTTGATTTTTTTATGATAGGAATTTTTTCGCAAAGGTATTTTTAAAATTACTACTTTGAAATATGTTTACGGCTATATCGTACTAAAACAAATTGATACAGTATCCATATATTTTTTACCTAAAGTGATTATGTATTTTTGCTTCGAATACCACCATGGCAAGTAATTATTCTTTATTAACGTACGTGTAATATGAGTATCTCAACAATTTATCATTCTTAATCATTAGCGTAGTATTCATTAAATTTTATGGATATATGGCTGCATTCTCGCTTCGCGCCGATATGAACGGTCCATCGCAATTAATAATAATCTATCCAAAGAGGACTTGTCTGGAGCTGAGGTCAGCTGCTCTGTCATTGGCTAGGCATTTTGACCGTTCTACCTGTGCTGCGATCGTTTCGTTTCTTTTTTTTAAATAAAGCAAATCGCATGGCTCACATGACTCAAGATCTCATTATATCGTGATTCGTGACACCCAAGAAAATTGTTTTTAATATTTAAAATCAGATATTTTTTTATCTGAAACTTAACGTATTCTGATAAACTTAATTATCTACTTTAATCTCTTTCTATTGTACACGAAGTATGTATTTTTTTTATTATTATTGCGAGTTACTTTTATAATGTACATTAATTAAATTATTGAACAAGTTTATATTACCTAGAAATCAAAGTGTGGTCAAATGCAATCTTTTTATTTTTTTTTTATTCGAGTCAATATCAAAACTTAACATTTTAATAAAATTAATTATTTGCCTTAAAATCGAGTTTCTATAAAAAGTATGAGTAAATGAAAAATTAAAAATTAAAAATACAGCTTGTCCTCTTAATGAAGACCTTAAGACGTAAACATTTTATAATAATTTATTAATTGATGCAAATTCGAATCCAGATCTGGTGCAATCGCTATGCGGTTTGTGTTACTTTTAAAGTTGAAGACGCTATTAATATATGCTAGTTTTAAGTTTTTTTTGCCAGAACCCTTTATGTAAAGTATCCCTAACTTAACATCTTATAACTGCACATGCCATTTAAGTGCCTTTGAAAGTAGTTTTTATTCGATTCGAAATCGAAAGTCAAAGACCCATTTCATTTAATTTTTTTATTAAAAATATAACTTCGATAAAAACCTCTCTTTATAATTTAACAGCACGTATATTATAGGTATATAAAGATAGATAAATATTAACTAACGTCTAAAGTTCAATGAGCTAAAACGCTACCAAAACTTGATTTACCAGTTCCATGACTGTCATGCGAGCTATCTAGACGTCTGTCTTATTCTAAATTTGTATGTGATGCAAGATTAAAGATAATCCGTAACCTCTATTTGTTATTCACGTAACGTTAAAGGCTTTTATGTTAAATAAATTGTCATATTATGTAATGAAGTATGGGAAATAAGGTTTTATGCGATCTCAATACTTTTGCCTTGTGGCTTTTTTGCGATCGCGTTATTGTATATTTGTTTTAAAACGATTTGCATGTATAAATGTATCCCTCCAAAAATATAGCCTATAATCAAATATAATCCTGTATCTTTTAAATGGTACCATAGCTTTTCATTTTAAGATAAGTACAGAGATTTCAGAGTTCACTTCGCATATAGAAAATTCGCGCTCTCTTTATCTATTTAAACAGTAGATATAAACTATAGTATTCATTTGAAATCTTATTGCTTATAATACTTGATACCAAACTTTAATATAATGTACCGATAAAACTGGGACCATTTTATGCGTTCATTGAAATTTCGAATTGTGTTTATACTATCGAAAATATGCTCTTCTATTCGTATGCATTAATATTACCTAACAGGAAAATAGTGTTAATTTACAATTAAAAAAATGGAATTTAGTGGGCGACTATTTACAGCAACTTTTTGCAAGTTTACTCACTTTCGAAGAATTTTACGTAACATTACTGTATGAATTGTATTATTAGGTAATTTTACTACTACTACTACTTATACTATTCGTACTTTTTTTTTCATACAAATAAGACGAGGAGTTAGGGTTGACAGCATTTTACTCAGTACCTCATTATTATTGAATGATGTTGAGACAACGTTCGTTACTTTCACAATTAACTTTTTTTTATTATTATTATTAAATCGGTAACATATAAATGGAAAATAATGAAAACGTTGCAAATATGAACAATCTGATATTTTAATATAAATATTAAGAACACATTAACACTTATTAATATTTACTGTATATTCGTCGTAATCAGTCGGATTTCTATCCGATATAAAATTACATCATTTATATGCAATTGTCTTCTAATTATCCTAATTCATTCTACAAATAATATATTATAATATAAAAATAATTAGCAGAAAATATTACTAAAATGGTTTTAATCACTAAAGAGAATACGATAATTGATAACAATAATGAACTGCAACTAATAATTATCACTTATTTCGGCCACAATCGAGAATAATGTTAATTAAGAGTCAAATATTATGATTTTTTGTATAATTTGATTAGCATAGCATATTTTAATCCAATGTTTTCACCATTCTGAACAATTCTCAAACACTTTCATGCAT
The DNA here is from genome assembly GCA_037950945.1 of Hypolimnas misippus. Classification (NCBI taxonomy): domain Eukaryota; kingdom Metazoa; phylum Arthropoda; class Insecta; order Lepidoptera; family Nymphalidae; genus Hypolimnas; species Hypolimnas misippus. Next base: position 11,655,285 of record JBBEEQ010000012.1, on the reverse strand, counting down.
ACAAGCTTTATTCCGCAATTTCGCTTATATAGTTAGCTGGAAAACTATAGAACAAAGCTATAATTTTTGTTTATTATATTTTATGTGACATCAAAAATAATCTTCATTTCTTAAATAATATAATAATCGCGTATAATAATTTTGAGAAACAATTTTTGTGAGTTTGTAATTACTTGCTAGATTGGTTGATTTTACGGTTAGTACTTGTCGTCTGCCTTCGAGGCCTGGATGCGGCGGAAGCGACGAGTCACCTTCCGACTTACACAGGTACTGACCGGTCACGGTTGTTTTGGAGAGTACCTGTGTAGGATCGGATGCGAGGCGACGGCGGTTTGCCACCACTGCGAACCAAGACGATGCCCAACACACGCTGGAGGCGTGTCCCGCGTGGACCGCGGAAAGGCAAGTCTTGGTCCAGCAAATCGGGCGAAATCTCTCCCTGTCGTCGAGCAGTCGTGTCGGCGATGCTACGCAGGGAATCGGCGTGGGAGGCCGTAGTCAACTTCTGCGAGACCGTCATGGTCCAGAAGGAGACTGCGGGGCGGGCTCGGGAGAGGGCCGATCCCGTCCGGCGGAGGCGACCTGCGGGTCGCCTTCACGGCCTCCAAGCCCCAGTGCCCGGGGCGGAATAAATAGGGCACTCCCTCCGGCCGTGGGTGCGTGAGATGGGGGTCTCACGCATCCGTTTTCATACGGCCGAGAGGAGGACCGCAGTCCGGTATGGCCCCGGACTGCCGGTGTACGCACTAGCGAGGGGTGCGGGGAGGGCGAGACCATCTTTGCCCTCCTGAGAAGGGCTCCGCAAGCCACGAGCGGAGCAACGCACGGGAGAGGCCGCGGACGTGCCTGCGAAAGCGATCCCGTAGCCTCTCCGTTTTCCGTGCTGTGGCGGCCATCGCAGGGGGTTTTAGTGAGTACAATCTCACATAACCCGGTCTCCCCCCCAGGAGTCGGGTATCTATGAAGATTTACCTGCGTAATCAAAAAAAAAAAAGTACTTGTCGTCTATGAGTCGTAGTGTAATATTGTATAGCCTTTTATCATTCACTATAAACGGTCTATGTATTGCAAGATGATTTTTTTAATTGGACTCGTAGCTCCTGTGATTAAACGTTCAAATAAAATGAAACATACATTGTTTTGCATTTATTTTTATTTCAACGAGTAGCAATCGAAAATTGTATGAAATTATCACCTATAAATTTTAATTTTGATTAAATTCTTTGTTTAGGTAGGTGGCTTTAAGGACATTTTTTTGATGAATGATGATGATGACAACCGTTAAGCGAAGCAAACTATCAACATAACACAGATTATATGTGCTTAGTGAATTAGTTTACAACTTGGTTATTGAAGGTTAATATTAAAGTCATAATACCAACAATTTTGATGTGTTATAAAATATGTCCTGTCTCGGGATTCGGGAGACGGCTGCTATCGACGTCAGTCAGTGTCGCTCGTTTAACTGGTTTGGCGACCTTTCCGCACCACGCCGAACGAAATATTTCTTGTAATATATCTGCTTGATGTTGAATATATGCAGTATCACTAAAAATAAAAATATTATGGTATCAGGCTACGTATTGAAACCAATATTAATAAAATAATTTGTCAGCTTAAATGAACCGTGTGTTTGTTTGCGCGATAAAATACACACGGAACTTTTAAATTTCAAAATGACATGATGTTACCTAACTTAAGATATATCAGTAATTTATTTTCGTTAAAAAATGTTATATTTTTAAAATGCACGAGCAAATGTATATGCTTGTTAACATCTAAAGGTATAAGTAAATATGGTGGTATATGTCTTACGATTAACGTCTTAAATTATTAAGATATCTGTAGTATTGTTAGAACCCTTACTAACTTATGCTTATGTGATATAAGCTAAATTATACCTAGACAGATGTGATTTTTTGTTATACTTTCGCATTTAATTATTTATTTGTCAAAAAGTGTCCCATCACTTTTTACATTAAAATAATGATTCAATAATTAAGATCAACTTATTGCAGTAACAGTTACAAAATTGCTTTTATAAAACTCGTTTCGCAAAAGAACTTTAAAAGTTGCGAAACGTCATCCGAGCATTCAAGTAAATTCAAGTTTCACCGTATAAAGCTCTTTACATAACTTTTATAAGTTTTTGTTTCGTTCGCCATCGTACATTCAAATTTGCTTAACGATTCGCAACGATCTCGCTCACATAATTAATTCCAGTTTAGTTGCATCATTTTTAAAGTCCTGACATGCGGCACTGTGGTATGTTGCTACGTGATTTTATTAAATACTTGATTTTATGATATGTGATCGACTATCACCTAATTTAATCATTAAAACATGGTATTTTTTAAACATATTATTTGACCGATATTAGTATCAAACGGTAAAGGAAGGATATAAGTATCAAACGGTTAAAGGTAGGAAATTTAGAATGACGAAATTCATAGGAAAGTTGCAAACATTTAAATAAATATTAAAAATCTTATTAAATGAGTACTGTCCGTTAAGGCTCTTGTTTTAATTCAGTAACCAAGAAATTAATATAGGACGTGGGACCTATTGGCAGTTAAAAATTGTATGTAGGTATTTGTTTCTCAGAATCGGTTTGGTGATTCACAATAAAATATTCAGCGCATGTACCTATACATTTGCATGGTTCCGTTTTTTACTCGGAATTATGTATTGCAAGAGCCTTCGAAAAAATATGTTACCAGTCAGCTTCTTTTAAACACATAAGGATAATGTAAATTTATTATGTTTGAATTATTTCGTGTCATCGTGAATTCTGCTGACTTGCGGTTTTCCTAAGGTATTTACATTGGAAATGGGGATTTACGTTTTGCGTTAGCTACGTGTGTACGCACAGGTTTTTGTTAAAAATGAAAACTTTTATCTTAAGTAAAATCAATTGATTATATAATTGAAACGTGTAACTAATAAGATAATTAATTTAATACCTACTCATTATCAACGGCGACGAGTTCTGATATTCGATCTTCTTGCGGTTACATTTTATAATTAAGTGCGATTTAATATCATTAACGGTTTATATATTACTTGTTGCAGAAAGCTCGGACTCGAACTGGTGCCTCGTCGAGGCGCTGAAGCCGTTGACCCGGAGGACATAAGCTTGGTAGAACTGTATAGGGTACATGCGGAGAGCGCCGAACGTGCTGCAGCAGTAAGAAACTCTTTCGAGTGTTTTTTATCATTGAATAATAAATTCACATATAAACGTCCGTATTATCATATAATCATAATTAAGATGTATTAGACGCCGCATTGACAACACGTCTATTAATTATAAAGTAACGGTAGCTAGACTTAGATAAGTCGTGATTTCTTTTTCTTGGAAAATACTGATGTTGTTGTATATAAATATATAAACGCAGTGACTTAAACACGACTAATAGTACATATAAGGAAACTCGACCAAGAACTAATTTCTAATATTTTATTTCTTAAACTGTTGACAATATTTTTATTGACATTTTTATTAGATTTTATCTCCAAGAGCTAAATCGTAAAACACGTTAACAATTAGATTTCTAATGAACAATATATCTATATGTCTATAAATCATGCAAATATCCACAATAACGTTTTGTTGAATGGGATTAGCGTCATTACATGAGAATTATTATTATTTACGACGAAGCAGACAGCGCGCGATGCCATTTGTATGCGAATGACGAGAATTTTATGTAATTTTTTGTAGCTTATTTGCATACTTTTGAAGTACCGCCTGTTTGAGTTCTAGATTTATAAAATAATTCTAGATTTTATATCTAACTGATGAAATAAAGCATTCTCTATATTACCCGCAGAGTACAATTGTACAATTCTATCGTATATTCTAGACTTTAATATTAACAATATGACTGAAGAGTATTGTGTTGTAAACTTACCTAAACCTATATAATTATGTTGTTTAAGTGACTTTTTGTGGTTCTATTAACATTAAATATAGTCTAAGAATCAAGTATACAATTCATTACATCATTTTACCGTAAACCGGGAATGAACTGCCATAATTTTTCTTATGGCTTTCATTAATATCCACATTATTAAGAAATATTATTATAATATTGTTATAAAATCGTATAAAGTTAATCGTATAAATATTAAAATCTGTATACGTTATCGTTAAACATACATATGTACGTAGATTTTAGATTTTCTTTTAGTCGTTTTGAATTAATTTCTTCCCCTCTGGCAACTTGATATAGCCAGCAGATGTTAATTAAAAAAGCTGATTGTTTAATTATATTAACTGCACTATTAAATAATTTTATTTAACTAAATCACAATTTAAAGTAAATTTATCTTATTCATATTTAGAAGAGTTAAGTAATACGAATCCAGCTCGTATTAGCGCAATTTATATATTAATAATGTGTGCTTTCGGTCGCGATCGTGATTCTTAATTAACAACCATTAATGGAATCATTAATTTGGATAATTAATGTGAAATCAAAAATGAACTTCGTTATTGAAATAAAATTAAATTAAACGAATTTAAATCATGTCTATTAATTATTAGCGCACTACGCAGGAATAATCCTCGGGGTTCTTTTTGCCCATCGTAATAGATCGTTTGGAATTGAATCTCAATAAAGCAGACGGGAACTTAAAGTACCACACAAGGAGTATATAATACTACGTAAGAAGATTTTGAGGTTTAAATAAATAAAAACCTATGTCTGGCGAATGCGCTAAGCTTACCAATATTAAATGTTCACAGATTATGCCAAGTTACACAGGTATAGCCAAAGACCTAAAAAGTATACTCGAGCAAATTTAAATTTAGTTAGATCTGCAAAACTATAACAAATGACACATTAGTAAATAGAGGTGAATTTTAAATTCAATTACAAGTGTCAATTTGGCCGGTAGTTTTATTTTGTGATGGTTCGAAGATTAAACAATTAGCCGACTAAAGTCCTTCTGTGCAGGCTATTTATTAAGTACGAAACAAAAACATAACGAACATATGGAACATCGAGGTTTATGTGTGTAGTAATGAATGAGATCCCTTTATGGTATTTATGTCAAATGTAAATCTTGAAAGCTTTATACTCACTTTTTACTTTACATGTTGTAAAATGATAAAATCAATAGAAATAATTATTAGAATTGCAACTCTCACGTGTAATTTTAATAATGTTTTTAAAATAATAATGTAATTATTTTTACATGTAAATAAGAATAAGCATGTTATTTCCAATAAAAGTTACATTTATAAATATAAAACAGCTAAAATGTTTCTCTGATTAAAAAGCTATAAAAGGATCAAACACATTTTCGTGTTATTGAATCATTTAGTGGTAGATCAGTCGTTTCATGCACTTCATATCTAAACCGTCTTTGTGTGGGTAATTGACAATATCCTTTTACATTGACGCGGCAAATCTCGCTCACACGCAGCATAACGCCTTTTATAGATCTCTGCATGTACCTGCATGAGATATAATCGATCATATTTCTTAATGAATTTACCACCTACTTGTTTGTATATATTTAAACATAATTAAACAAATACAGTAAATTATTATATTATTTGATTGTCTTTAACCTTATAATTTGGTTAATTCCTTATTATTCTGAAGGAGGAATAAACTGAGTTCAACCATGACAAACAAAAAATCAATGTAACGTTGGAATTAATAATTTATCCTACAACTTCATTATTTGATATTCAAAAATATGAGTAATATTTTCTAGGTTGGTTTATCCAAAAGGAAGCTACTTGGACAAACCAGTGGAAGACGTACATTAACAATTTATAATACTTAACATAATGTAAGCGTATGTTGTTCCTTTGACCATATAACCTTATAGATAAAAGTTTTTTTTTCAATTATTTATTTAGTTATTGATAAATTTTTAGAAGTAGGTTATAGTATACAAAATGATTATATTAAAAACGAATAAATCATTGAGGTTTTTTTTAAATCTAATGCATTTATGAAATCATAGATAATTTTAAGTATTTTAGTGCTTATTGTTCTGACGAATCATGCTGTCATAAAAATGAACAGAAAACGTTTACTTATAAACACTTTTTTACACATTTCCAGTGGCGTGGTACGTTACGTCGAGCTGGCGGTTCGGGGAGCAGCTTCAATTCCGGTACACTCACAAACAGCTCTAACATAACAACCACCCCAGTACAGTCCCACTACCTAATGTGCAGTATGCGAGATTTCGGCCATACCGCCGGTGGGGATGAGGCAGAGTTATTGCTATGGCTCCATGATGCGAGAAGAGCTCAACCATTGTCAGAACGATTCAGGGTGCGAATAGCCAGAGACGGGTTTTCAAACTATGTGGATAGACTGCATGCTAATAGTACACTTTTTGCGGTAAGTATTTTTTATAGGTACATTAATAAAGACCATTCTGAACGTTTTCATTTATTGAAAAAGTTACTAACAATATATTTTTTATCACATTTTTATTTTATAATTATATTGAAACATTGAATCAAATGTTTTGCACTTGCCTTTTGTCCTTTTATGCAAGAAGGTTTATACCTTTTTTTTATTCCACGACAGTTTGGCATACATATAGACCTCTATATACATAATACTACCTATATATTCCTACCTACCTATATATACATTTTAACCCTATACTTGACATTGTGCACTTACATACACATTAAATTTAGATTTTTTTTTTAACACAATATTACATGGAATCGTTTTAATAATAACTCTAAGTGACTTCGTAAACGTCTCTTTACGTAAGAAAAATAAATCTATATCTGTCTCGCTCACATATTGTCAGTAGTAAACAAAATGGCGAGCCGTCGGCCGGTGCTTGCGCAACGCTCTGTAAGTATCGTATCTTATCACAATCAAATTATGTTATAAGTACGAAATTGTAATAATTTTAATTTTTTCAAGCTTTACGCAATTGTTTGTTTATATTATTTTTGTGATAAATATTTTGAATATTCAGTAATTTACATCTTACGTTTGGAGTGCATTAAAATACACACTGCCTGGTGCCTGGTGATGGACACAATATTTCTTGTGTATATTTAAATGCACACTGCTTGTTTTGCTGTGAATAACACCCTATTTGTCGAGTACATATAAATACACACTGCCAACGCTATAGACTATTACTTATTGTGAACGTTGAGTCTATAAACGCCTTTGTTTGAGCATTATTAAGGCAGAGTTTTTTTTTTTAAAGCATGACAGCAATTCTTAGTACATATTCCTTGAAATTCCTATTTTTTTAGCTTGCTATATATTTTTTTCAGATGACTAGAAGTCGAAAAATTCTAGCTTTGGTGCCTAAATGCGGAGCTAAATCTGATGTAGAATCTAGCGAATCTTCTGAAGACGAATTCCAGACCTGTAGGCCTCATCAAGTTTTCTCCGAAGACAGTTCTTCTGTCCGATCAATAGCGTCATCCGTCGAAAATTTAAAGATCTCCGATAGTGATGACTGTGAGTACCGAGAAATATACGCCGTTGCTCCTGTCCATGAAGAGCCGAGATTCAGACACAGCACCACCAACTCTACTCCATACTCACCTTCTATTCTTCAACATGATCCTGACATTATACCGCCTTCACCATCAGTTTATATTCCACCTTCACCATCTATAGACTCAATCTGCAGTCCCGTATCTTCAGCACCTGCCGCAACTACCGCTATTACTGCTTCTGCTACTGTGCATCTTCGGCGGTATAAGAAAACTCCGGTGATCGTAAAAAGAACCGTATTAAAACCTACCAAAATGTCTCCTAAATGGACAAGATCGAAGTTTCAAGGATCAGCGCATTTAGAAGATAATATGCTTTTCGATTCTATTGGTATTGAAAAATCGCCGCTTGATTAAGCTATTTTTAACTGACGATATACTAGAACTTATAGTTTATCATTCTAATTTATATTCTGTACAGAAAAAGGGCACTTCAATTAATATAACCAAAGACGATATCAAAGATTTTATAGCTATGAATATTTTAATGGGTGTTGTAGATATGCCGGCATATACTGATTACTGGTCAAATGAACTTAAATACAGTAAAATAGCTGACGTCATCACATTAAAGAAATTTCAGTCTATTCGACGTTATATTCATTTTAATGATAACTTAAAAGATGACGGTGACAGGTACTATAAAATAAGGCCACTAGTAGAAAAAGTTCGTCGCAACTTTGCATTAAATATTCCTGAAGGAAAACGTTTCAGCATTGACGAGATGATGGTGCCTTATAAGGGCACTAGAGCCGGAAGTCGAAAACAATATATCCGGAATAAACCCAAAAAATGGGGTTTTAAATTTTTCGTTCGTGCTTCACCATCTGGCCTCGTGCATGATTTTCTTATTTATGGAGGAGAAGATACTTTTAGACTTCATACTTTTACAGAAAAAGAAAAAGGTATGGGTCTTGGAGCCAAAGTTGTAATAGCTTTGGCCAATTTATCAAGCAAAAACCATGCTCTGTTATATACTTTGACAACTTTTTTACGTCAATTGAATTAATGCATCACCTAAGGAGTGAGTACGGTATATTCTCCTTAGGTACAGTCAGGACAAATCGACTTCGTGGGGCGGAAAAAAAATTACCATCTGATAAAGAGTTGAAAAAAAAGGGCAGAGGAGCTTTTGCACAAGTCGTGTCTAACGAACACAATATAGCTGTTGTGAAGTGGTTCGATAACAAGTTTGTTGTGGCTGTAAGTACGTATGTGGACGCTTACCCTGTACAGAATATAATGCGGTACAAGAAAGAAGAAAAGAAGAAAGCTTTGGTCACATGCCCAAATTTAATAAAGCACTATAACGGAAACATGGGTGGAGTTGATCTAGCCGATATGTTAGTTGCTTTATACCGTACTGATTTGAAAGGCCATCGTTGGTATTTAGTATTGTTTTCACAGATTTTGGACATATGCATCAATAATGCCTGGTTGCTGTATCGTCACGAGAATAGTGGAAAACAAAAACGATTGCCACTTAAAAAGTTTCGAGTCGCTCTATTTAGGCAACTGCGTTTTTTTGAGAGGAGTTCTAATTTACAACCTGATGCTCTATACAAAGCTGTGAAAATAATAAAAAAACCAGTAGCGGAGAGGCCTGATAATGCTACTCGTTACGACCTAACGGGACATCTTCCTGCGTTTACGACAAAAGGCAGATGTAGACTATGTACGAAACATCAAACCAAATTTTTTTGTCCAAAGTGTAATGCACGGCTATGTATAGTTGAAGGGCGAAATTGCTTTATAGATTTTCATACAAAGTAGTATTTAAGTTTTTCATATTGTTACATAATAGATATATAGTAAGTAAACTTTGATCTCAGAGCTTTAGGACTGAATATTGTGATAAATAATGATAAGAAGTTTAACTTTGTTTGAAAAAAAAATGTTTAACTACTGTAACATGCGTTACTTATTGACCTAGTTCCTAACAGATCTCAAAACTTGTTAATATTTTTTAAGATTTATATTATTTTAACATTTTTGTTTATTTTTAGGGTTCCGTACCTTAAAAGGAAAAACGGAACCCTTATAGGATCACTTTGTTGTCCGTCTGTCTGTCTGTCTGTCTGTCTGTCTGTCTGTCTGTCTGTCTGTCGGGATGTCAACCCTTTTTTCTCAGAAATGCATAGACGTATCATGTTGAAATTAATATCATATACTCAAGTCTACGATGACATGCGGCCGTGAAAATATTAAAGTTCTAAGTCAACGCAATCAAAAGATAATGGAAAATATGTCGTATATTTTGACCATTTTAGCGTTTTCGCAAGGGAATCAAAACCTATAGGGTACTTCCCATTGACCTAGCACGATGAAATTTGGCAAGAAGTAAGATCTTATGGTACAAATAAAGGAAAAAATCTTAAAACTGTAAATTTTTGTATGTATGTTTGTCTGTTTGTAAGTTTGTCTTTCAACCTTTTTTTCAGAAACGCGTGAAGGTAACAAATTTTTATCAACGTCAAGTACTCAGAGTTGTAATTACTAAGAGCTGTGAAAAAATCAAACTTCTAAGTTAACGCAATCAAAAGATACGGTCATTTATATCACATATTTTAAGTATGATAGCGTTTTTAACGTTTTCGCAAGGGAATCAAAACCTATAGGGTACTTCCCATTGACCAAGCATTATGAAATTTGGCCAGGAGCAAGGTCCTTTAGTATACATAAAGGAAAAAATCCGAAAACTGTAAATTTCTGTTCGTGTGTCTGTCAGTCTGTACGTCTGTCTTTCAACCTTTTTCTCAGGAACGCGTAAATGTATCAAGTTGTAAATTGATCAAGCGGAAAATATATTAATCTTAGAATTAAAATTATATGTACTTGTAACAAATTAACATAGAAGTTGACCATGGTCAAAAAAACAATTTTACAAACACTGAGAAGAAATTTGTATCAATACGAAAACATTAAAAAGCAGCAAACCTTAATAAACAACGCAATGCGATCTATATATCGCAGCTAACAAAATTATAGCGCGATGCAGCGTACAACTAATGCCATCTATTACAACATTATGACATTAACTGTGATATAATTCTGCTCGATTAATAAAAAAATTTATTTTAATTATTATTTAAACGCGCTAAAAATTATAAAAAAAAACTTTTCATTTAAAAGTTTTATCGTCGATTTATAACGTCATTACGTAATTAACATTCAATATAAGAGCTTCACGCGATTTGATTTAAGTACTCGTATTGACTTAGTACGAAAATTTTAAAATTAAATTCAAACAGATCGAGTTATTTAATTTACTTATTTATCTACACATATAAGTCTTCTGGTTATTAGTAATATAATTAGTTATTTATAAATAAACAATTAGTTTTGTTCGAATTAAGGACTAATTATTTTCGCCTTGGCAACACTAATATATATTTTGATATTTTGATTGATAATGTAAATCTAAATATTTTACAAAAGTAGTGCAGTGGTAGTGGAGTGTAGTAGAATATAAATAAAAATAAAACGAGAATAAAATATAATATAATTATGTTGTTAATGTCAACAAGCTAGTTCATTGAAATTGTCAAGAGATGGCGCTAAGTGTATCCTGAATCGCGCTATAACTTTGCTTTATTGAAAGTATAAGGTGTATTAGTACTTAAAATAAAATTTTGTGTTTCCATGGATTGCATTCATGATCGTGTTTTAAATTAAAGTGCTCCTAAATAGTTTCAAAATAGTTTTTGGGACGTGATCCATATTTACATAATATTTGATTATATTTAAGAGACTTCTAAAAAGGAGTGTTTTCAATTCGACCTTGTATTTAATTTTTTTTATGTTTGTTCACCGATTACGCCGCCATTTGTGTACCGATTTTCAAAATTTTTTTTTTGTTTGAAAAGGTATACTTCCAAGGTGGTCCCATTGTCTTCAGGTCAGGATCAGATGATGGGATCCTGGAGAAATTGAGGGAACTCCTCAAATATTATAGGCAAGCGTATACCAATTTAGGTATTTTTGATAGTAACTTATGTTGGAACTGATGATGAAGACCACAAATGGCGTAGATGGGTTAGTCTTATATAGATTTCTATAAGTTTGTACGGAACCCTCGGTGCGCGAGTCCTACTCGCACTTGACCAGTTTTTTAGTTTAGTTATAACATGGCAGTGTGCATGTAAAACCACGTTCTTCTTTATATTTTTTTTCTTGTGAGCTTGGCAGTGTGCACTGTAAGACACAGAATATATCCTGAAAACTGAAATTCAGAGATTTTTTATTTTAATTTTCCTGGTATCCTAATAATCCAATTAAGATAGATAAGTAGTAAAACGATAATTTTTTTAAGGTTAAATTCTCTGCCAAGTATAGGGTTAATGAAGCCCTTGAAAAACTATTCCGTGAGTCGTGATTATTTTTTAAAGTATAATTTGTTTTATTCTCTAAGCCATCAACACGCCCCGGCTTTTAATGCTATTATAATTAACAATAAAGGTAATCGTAACCTATAAACAATAATACCTTCCAAATCGTTTTATCTTCTAGAAGTTTCTTCGGCCATTGTTCCTTAAGAAGTAGCTTACCAGATCGGTCCACATTTTTGACCTTCTTTTAGTTTTGGCTCGATTTTTAAAAACTCAAAGAAACAGCTTATCCGTTGCAGGAATATTTTTTCAAATCAAACTTATGTAGATGAGTATATAATTTGAGATTATCACGTTAAAAGATAAACAAATAAACAAACTTTTCAGCCTTATTATAAGTGCATATTAAAGGTTGCACTCCAACATCTTACAATTTACTGTAAGCAGATGTAATACCTTGCAACATAATTGCCAGGAATCTCGGTTTCGTAGCTAATAGCTTGTAGGTACAAAGAATTTGTAATCTTATTATTATCATCATGACTGTTTCGGGGTTATATTGGTAACCTTAAGTAGTGATCGTGAGTACCATTAAATTTGTTTCTTACTATAAATTGTTAGAAATATGTCAGCAGTTACCTAATTTCATCATTATTATTTAGTGTTAAATAATAACAATATTTAAAGAGGAAATGAAGAATTTATTTCTTACTGTTTACTTGCAATTATTATTTTACGTCATCACCGTGTTTTATGGTTAATTCATTGATAAAACCTATATTATGTTTGTGTTTAAATTAAACCAATCAATGTTGAAACTTAGAGTTCCATTAATTTTGTGTAATGTAGCATTAACAAATAATAAGAAATAAAATCTATAATTAAACTGAATGCTTACAACTAAGTACAGTAGGCCTCTGTATCGTAACGTTACATTACACATACTCGATTTTAATGACATTCCTTTCGCTAAAATTAACTTAATATTTTTTATATCAAATTTCTTATGTCAATATTCTCTTTGTTTGTGTTATGTTGCAACTTCTATGTACATAATAATAATAACAAAATTGAAAATCCTTAAAATCTGCATTAAGACTATTTCAATGAGCCCCCACACTATCGTCTGCTGTAAGTTGGTGAGGATTTGTGTATCCTGCTGTTTCCAGATTTATTTGATATGATTCACCGTATAGTAAATTTCAAATCGATTAGACCAGTAGAAATTGGTCAGATCCTTTTATCAACTAAAATAGAACTGATAACCTTGAAACATATGAACAGACTATCATAATTTTTTGTCTAAGTACCATCGCGAGTACATCAGTTTTCAAACAGAAAAAAAGCACATCAAAATTGGTCGATTTGTTAGGGGGACTACGATGCAACAGATACATACGTCAAACCCCCCATTAAGATTTCATGATCCTGCGTTCAAACACCGTAAACAGATATTTACGACTACGACATACATACATATACTTTTCTTGTACAAGAATCTAACGCACCAACGTTTACGCTGCAGCCAGATGCATTGACTACTGCGCCAACCATAAAGTCCAAATATCAATGTTCTTTCAGGACCTTTCAAGTACGGATCTATCTCGTGAACTATGGCTTGTCGCATGGGTGATTCGAGTGGGACGATGGGCGGGAGCGGGGGGCAGTGGGACGGGGGAAAGGAGGGGGCCTGTCGCCAGAAGGCCCCTCGGAGCTGGTGTGTTACCGCTATCCGAATTTCTGAGACAGCCAGAACCACAGACTATAGAAAAAGAATATACGTTTAAGGTGAGTTATATTTACTTTAGGTAACACACGTTCAGGATTAGAAGATAAAAAAAAAAAATTATTTTTATATTTAACTACTTAGTTGAATAATGTATAAGTTCTTTTATTTGGTAAAAGAAAAATGGTATTTTAATTAAAATCTTAAATTTGGCTTAATTTTTTTTTTTTTCAGGTATATCAATGTGAAGAAAAAGATTTTCATCAATTACATGACATGCTTATTAGGAAGCAAACAAACAAGTGCAATATTTTACCTGGTCAACCGAATTATGGTAAATTTTCTATTAAAAATATACTCATAAGAATACTTATCCATGTTCTCAAAATGGTACATTAAATTATTTTTTCTTTTCAGGTATAGTTGTGGCTCTTAGGCTAATAACGAACGCGGGTAGTATATCCGAAGCAGTCGCTTCAGGTGCAACCGTAACAGCTAAACGGGGATTCCCCGACGTTATAATGCCGGGCGATGTGCGTAATGACCTGTACCTTACATTGGAACGGGCTGAGTTCGAACGAGGCGGTAAAAGTACGGCGAAAAACGTCCTAGCTACTGTCAGTGTTCACGATAGCACTGGGCAAGTTATTAACGTGAGTATAACTAATTTTGTTTCGTATAATTTTACTTATCTCACAACAGACTATTCGATCCGACTTCATACAAAATTTGGCTTCTGTAAACTCGTTTTGATATCGATTGTCTAAAAATCATTACCATAAAGAATTATTCATAGCGTGGTGTTTCAAGTGTAATAAACGTACATCCAACACTATATATTCGAGGGGGGTAATTGGACGAAAGTTAATAAACGAATTCCGTTTATCCACCCCGGCAATAAAACAACCTTGTGATTCCGATTATCTCCCTTGGAGAGTGGATACCTTCGGGTGGCTAAATCGGAACATCCCTGCGATTTGTCTATGTATAGGTGCAAGAACAGTTATTTTTCAAGTCGGTTATGTTTTTCTATTAACCCTGCGTAGGACTGCGTGTGGGGCGCCAGCGGCGTGGGCGCGACGTCGTACGAGTCGCTAGTGCTGTACCATAACAACTCGCCCGCGTGGGGCGAGCAGCTGCGCCTCACCGTGCCGCTCGACACGTTCACGCTCGCGCACGTGCGCATCGAGTACCGGCACTGCTCCAGTGAGTGCATCAGAGCGGCGAATAATTGGATGCTGATAAGCAATAATGTGTCAACTCACTAAAAGTCGAATTCGGAAGTATTGATGTATTCTGATAAAGCATGATGTATTTAACATCATACAAAAAAGTTTTTCAATTTAATATTTTGGACATCAAAGTGTGATCCATGTGTTGCAATATGTAATAATCTAAAATATTTGAAAAACTTAATATTAGATAAAACTTTACATTACACTAATCTGCTTATAATTCATTATTCCTTTTATTAAAGTAGAAAATATATGTCTTCAAACACATTTATTGAGAATAGGTTTGACATCTTTAGGTTCCATTTTCTTAAAATGAAGTTCGTGAGGCTTGAAATAATATTGCTTATCAGCTTCCAATTGCTATTTAAACTCTAAATAATATTATATAATAGTATTTAGACACGATTTCACTAGTGTTCTTACAACGTCACTTTTTTAGTCTTCTGCCTATTGCGTTTCTGAACACAAAAGCTGACACAGTACTCTCTGAAGATATTTTTTAGATTATCTTCTCTATTATCGTTCTGGTGTTTGACTTTTAATTAATGTTTCAAATAGGAAATTCTTTAAGTAATGTAATATATCACATTTCCATAAAAATCTTTTTTTTAAATTATTTTTGTTCACTTGTCTTTAGCACGCAATTTAACTTGTTGCTTGGGTGTTCACTAGAAAGTGTTAGTGTTTATCATATTTATTACAAGGTAAGAGTAGACTAAAAGTATGCCCTGGATAAGCAGTAGTGCTCAAATATTTAACTAAATATATTAAATTTTTTGTAGTTGTAACTAAATAAAAAAAAATAGTTTTTTTTTTTTTGTAATGAGAAATATGATGTGTTAGATTTATAAAACCACCCATTTGAAGAAGTTTAATTAAAAGTGTAACTATATACATATTACATACATTATTAGGTTATCTAGTGTTTTCTATATTAACAGGAATATCTACAACGAAAATTATTATTTTCAGCACGCGACAAGAACGAACGCAAGCTGTTCGGGTTCTCCTTCGCGCGTTTAATGGAAGCTAGTGGTGCGACACTTCGGGACGGGGCGCACGATCTCTACGTGTACAAGTGTGACGACCCTTCCAAGTGAGTGGGGGGAGGAGGCTTACTATTGTGGTATTTTTAAGCTGTAATAAATTTAGAGGCAACGTTTCTCACACTAGACTGTTTCGAGAGGGAAAGTAGATTCAATTTCTAAAATAGAATATTTTAATTTTTAATTTTTTTGTTTCGGTCTGATTATTATTATGAAATTTGGTCTAGTTCATTATCAAGCGTCTTGAAATATTCTTGGATGCAATATTTTTTTTATTCTGACGATTATGGTTAAAATTTATTGTAAATAAAAATGCACATTACTCGGCTAACATAGTCCTTATATTCATCTCGGATTTAATGATATTTTTTACAGGTTAGTTTCAGCCAGCTATCTGTCCTTGCCTTCCTGCGCCAATGACACAGCTCGCAGTCCAGCTACAAACGGTGTACTTGCAACATTTCAACGGAGTACAAAAGAAAACTGTATTATTAGCACGTTACTTTGTTCTACTAAGTTGACGCAAAACGGTAAGTCATTTATTTTTAAATTCACTATTGTACACACAATGTATATGTTCTTCAGAACTTCTAGATCACTGTTCAACACTCTATACTAGATAAAACTTAAATTTAAAATACAAACCTTTGTGTAACTAGACAAAATAAAACAACATACATGTAATAACTGCTTCGCTCCTATGAGTCGTAGCGCAATGTAATATAGCCTATATCCTTCCTCAATAAATAAAATATCTAACACAAAAAGAACTTTTCAATTCAAACCAGTAGTTCCTGAGATTAGCGCATTCAAACAAACAAACTCTTCAGTCTTATAATGTTTATAATATATTTAATGTGTTTCGGAAACAGATTTAATGATTTGATATAAGTTTCATATTTAGCTAAGGTTTTGCTGTGTAACTTGTATCTATATTACCTAGGTGGTGTCTAACCTTCATACTTTTCATCCTATTATTCTTACAGTTATTTTAATAGTATTATTTATATATTACGTTCACAGAGGACTTACTAGCGCTGTTACAATGGCGCGCCCGACCTGAGAAAGTACAAGAAACATTATTAAGAGTCTTACGGCTGGGAGACGGTTTGAGCTGCGAAGAGCTGATTAAGTTTTTAAGGGACGTATTGGATGCTTTATTCGCTCTGTTCTCCACTGAAGATGGCAATAGGTAAGGAATATATATTTTTAAGTAAATCTATGAAAATAAGGTGGTTTTAAGCATAATGTTTTCTATATGATTTTATTTTCAGCACACCCCATTCCGGCACAGTTTTTCTCGTTCTCGTGTCAATCTGCAGTCTGCTTGATGAAACTCGATTCCAACACTTCAGACCAGTCCTCGACGTTTACATAGAGGAACATTTTTCGGCTGCGCTTGTTTATAAGTATGTACTAAATTTATTGGTCGTTCGTTATTCGTTATTCGTCATCGGTTTAAATGACTTGAAAAGAAAAGTTTTTTTTTTTTACTATACAAGTATGTCTAATTACTTTTTTTTTTCATAATTACAAATAGTAGTAAACAATTGGTTATTTTAATTTATATTTTGATTGTATTCAATAATAACAGAGGATTGCTATCCTCCGTCCAACACTGCGCCGAATGGGCTGCTGGAGCTGAAGGTCAAGAACCAATCCGCAAGTGCCTGCGCTCGCTAGGCGCCGTGTTCCGATTGGCTGTGCGCTCGCGTTGCCTGTTCGCGCGCGCCACGGGCGGCCAATACGAAGACAGCTTCAGGAGGGACGTGAGAGCCGCACTGCACGCTTTGAAGGCACTCGCGCAGCATCCGCATAGGGAACATCTTGCCCCTGCTCAGGTGAGTGCATTGTGAGGGGTAGGCTATTTAAAAGGGAACATCTAGCAACCAATCAGATATCATTTATAGAAGAAAGACGCGAGCCACAGTGCACAGGGCAGCAGTTTTAGGAAATATGACACATCTTTACTAAAACTGCTGGTCATGGCTGCTACACGCTTGACGCTGCTAAAGGCCTTTACACAGGGAACATCTAGCTTCTACTCAGGTGAGTACAACAGAACACGTAGGAATAGACCAGGCACAACTGATAGAATACGTCCGTCACTGCTAGTTAGTAACACACAGTCTGCATACTCTAAAGGCACTTGCTCATCATCCCGCATAAGGACCACCTTGTTACTGCTCAAATCAAGGTTTCTGGATGTAGTACAAAACAACAGTGACCGATAACTGAAGCGTGCCACGTAATACTAGTATGACTATAGCATTAGAAGATGTCTCTGGAATTCTTGTCATTAGTTTACTTTTAATTATGAATATATTTGTCAGAATAAAGACGAGAGATCTATCCTACAGAGAGATCCATAGACAAAACACAGTATTATTTACTTTTATGATATATTGCTTACAAAGAGTGGCCGTGCCAGCGTGTGATGTTACACTCTGTAAAGGCCCTAAAGTAATTAAGGCAGCATTTTGTATATGTTAAAAAGAGTGCTTTTAACACAAGGCCAAAAGGTGAATGCTTTATAGATAATCTGTAGTTTCAGTGTTATTGTTTAAAGAAAAAATTGTTTAACGCCATGTAATATTTTATTTGGTTATATTATTTAATATTTAATAAAAATGAAACATTCCAGATCGCATTAATGACGTCATGGGCGAGCGTAGCAAAGGAAGTGGCATCAGCGTTAGGACCCGTGGAGGCGGGACGCATCACCGCGGCCATGTTGGACGCGCCCGCGGCCAACGCGCCGCCAGCGTTGGCCAAAGCGAGGCTTGCAGCTGCTCAAGATATACTGAAAGGACCGCTTGGACAAGATCCTGGTATATAAATTAGCTTATAATCAAAATTGAAAATAGTATTCTTAGTGAAATATAGTTTAAATTGAGTTTGATTTTACGAAGAATATAACAAGACCACAGATAACAATAAACAAAGAGTATATATGCATATGTGTGTCAAATACATGCTATGTAATGTAATGTTTTTTTATTTATTGATTTATTGTATAAATTAGCATTCTGCACTTCTTTTCTATTCTATATAAACAATAAATGTCCGAAAAATCATACTGTTCCGCCTGTGTAATTTTCGTAAAAGTTTTCCTAAGTTTTTACTTCAACTATTTAATATATATACATTTTTTTTCGTTAGTTTGTTTACTTACTAAAATAATTTATTATCTAATTCAGAGGCACGCAACATCGTTTTGACAACTGCGTGCCATCATTTACGAGTCCATTTGGCGAGACGAGACGAATTATCTCAATGTGCGGATATGCTCGGGGAACTAGTCACTTTATTGTGGAAGAAGGAAGATCCCGACCAACCTGTAGATGAAGATGAATTAGACCCAGATGTAGATGTATTATGCTTGAACACCTTGGATGTGTTGGTGGAAACTGTACTACATTTGATTGGCGGAAATACTCCTGTATTGGTAGGTCTTTTTTTGTTTATGTAGAACATTAGGGGTTATATATTAATGTGACATTCCTCCTTTTTTCTTTATAAAATACTAGTAATTGCTCGCGGCTATGCCCGTGTATATTTTGGAATTTCAGCTAAATAAATCTACCAGTGAAATTGTGACCTTTCCAGGATTTATTACCCCCTAGCGTCATTTTAAGGAATGATTTTGAAATTCTGGGTTACATATATTTAATTATTCTCCCTAAGTAATGTTTGTGCTGAATTTAAGGATAATCAGTCAAAAAATACATTTTCTCCATACAAACATTACTACTCCTTTCCACCCCAGTGTGGAATAATAGTACCCCGTTTTCTATTTTATATTTCATTACTATCACCCAGAAGTATATGAATTAAGTTTTAAGTTAATACAACCACGGAATAGGATTTTGCGTACAAACGTTTTTACCCCTTATCACCATCTTAGGGGTAAATAGATAAAGATCCTTTCTTAGTGGATGCCTACAATCTAAAAGCCACCTACTGCCAAAATTTCTAGTTCGTAGCCTCTGCGGTTTAGGCTCTGCGTTGATGAATCAGTCGGGACAAGTGATTTTATATATATAGATAAAAACTATTTGTCAATAGAGGTTTTTTTGTTATGGTTAATTGAGATAATATTTTAGAAATTAAATACAGCAAAAATAATGTAACAAATTACCAAACATGTTTCGTTTTGTAATTTCGTGAAGTACTTTATGTTTGTTGTAAACTTGAACAATTATTATTTACAAAATAATCGATTCGGAATAAAAGTACATATATTATCAAAGACACATATGGATTTTTGTATAAATATTTCATAATTCTCATTCTATTCTCCAGGGGCCGATGGTGGCAGGGCTGCTCGGCGTGATGGAGCTACTGAAGCCAGCTCACTACCAGCGCCTGTGGAGTCACCTCGCGCCTCACCCTCACGACCGGAAACCGCTCAAAGACTTCCTCATGCGCGCCTTTCTGGTCTTCAGGCATCTGATCGAACAGGATGTACGTATAATTATGTACTAAATATATAACTATAATTGAATGTCAATTTCGAATATATTTGTCTAATCTGAAAATACGTTACGTATTTAACATTATTCAAAAACTTTTAGATCATATAAAGTAAATAAGAACGGAAAAAAGATTCTTAATTGATTTTCGAGTCTGTTCCATATTTTGCAACTAATTTCATATATTTGAATAAGTTATTAGTAGATAAAAAATTTTATTCTATTAATTTGCATTTAATTCATTATACCTTTTATCAAAGTAGATACGAAAAGATAGATATATACATTTGCAAACAAATTTGTTAAGAATAGGTTTGACATCTACAGATGCCATTTTCGCATAATGAAGTCTGTGTTGCTTGACGTGGTGTTGCTTATCAGCGTCCAATTACTATATTAATGCGATATGTTGGCGCATTGGTCATTTTACTGTTTACGGCGTTAATAAATGCGGGTTCAATTCCCACATTGTATAAATAATTTAGATGTTTATCGTGATTTTTATGTCTGTATTTATTTTGTATGTTTTGGATACCTGATATAGAATTTTATCTGAATATGAACCGATGTGTATGACGCGTTTATATATTTATTTATATTGGTTTTATTTAAACGTTCCGTAATTTATTTAAAATTCTAATGCAGATTATAATTATTTGAAATGAACAATATTATCTACCTAGTTTCAACTAGACATGCCACAACTCCTGAGTGCACCTAGGTTTTTAAAGGCGAAAAAGTATGTAATGATAACAATTCTACAGAACATTTTAGCATGTTATATTTGTTGGATTTTGTATACCAGGGTTAAAATTATCGTTTTCCAGATTTAATTAGAATAAATTACCAGATAAAGTCTTGTGGTCTTACATTTTCGTTTTTATCTTTTATTTATTTTTCCAACTCTACACTAGTATTGATAAAATGAAAATCTTGAAATTAAATTGCTTTAGACAATTTTTGGCAACAGTATTGTAATTTAGTGTTAAATTACTTTCTTTAGGTATTCCCGCCTGATTGGATGGTACTAAGAGTGCAGAGCTGTAAAGTGTTACTGTCTGCGTTACAAGATTTGGCGAAGCCTCTACTCGAAAGGTTCCTAGGGGACGAACCGCCGCAATTTGATTCTCAGGTAATTAATTAATTTCAAAATGGGTATTTAATTTTTTTTAACAAGGAATATTTTCTATTATTTTAAGTCGCAAAATCCATACTTTTTATTTTTTTCATCATAGAATATATATATATATATATATATATATATATATATATATATATATATATATATATATATATATATATATATAAAAGACCCCGATGAATTTAAAACATTCTTTTTGGAAGTTGGCTAAAAATATCCACAATATAGTCTATTTTTCATTACTTACCTTACCTTACATAACAATACCATAAACGAAAATCGCGAATTTTCGAAGATTATTTTTCATTATAAAAAAATGATACAGTCCAAAAATTCGGTTGGTAGTTTCATATATTCTCTTGTGTGGTTAGAAGTACACCATATTTGTCTGTTAAATAAGACAAGTGAAGAACATGAGACTATACCTCCAGTACGAGTACAAATGTCGCTAAAGTCTGCCCCGTGCCAGCTGTGGTCGGGCTACCTGGAGCTGGGCGTGTCGCTGGTGACGGCGAGCGCGCTGCAGGCGGAGCAGTGGGCGCGCGGCCCGCAGCGCGCCGCCATGCGCGCCGCCGCCGCGCTGCACCTGCTCGCCGTCTGGACGAGGCTCGGTACAAGCGCTGCCATAAACTTTCTTTCTTCTATAACAGCAAAAAGTGGAAAACTAAAACCTAACTACGACCAAAAACGATAGAAATATCACAATTATCGAATACGGACGAAGTCATAACAAATACTAGTAATGTATATATTTTTGATATGTACAAGTTTTTTTTCAACTGAGTGCTTTATGCATACTAGAGGATAAAAATAGTCCGTTAAAACATAAGTCATAACTCTCCTTTGGCTTAGCTGTAATCGGGAAAAAATAGCTAACAAACGAAAAAACGAGCAACATCATATTAAGTGATCACCCCTTCTGATACTTACAGCAGATTAGTCATAAATGTGTTGCCAGCTTAAGAGGAAATGACGGATATAAAGGGATGGGACGTAAGAAAAAGAATGAGGCTGAGTTAAGCTTTAGGCACTCTCATTGTACGAAACGCAGCTATACTTAACGCCGCTCTTCTGTGAGAATGAGGGTACTGCCCCAGTTAAGCCAACTCGTATATGAGCTGTAGTTAGTAGTCTATGTGGCGGTGGCGATTTCTGTCTTCATAGTCATGTGTAGTATGTGCGGTGCAGGCTCGGTTCATCTGCAGCTGATCAGGCGTTACTCCGCAGTAGGCTCGCTCGCCTGCCGCCCCTCCCGTAGTACCGTGTAGTGCCCGTGCGCAGGCGCGGCGCAGCTGCAGCTGATCAGGCGTTACTCCGCAGTAGGCTCGCTCGCCTGCCGCCCCTCCCGTAGTACCGTGTAGTGCCCGTGCGCAGGCGCGGCGCAGCTGCAGCTGATCAGGCCTTACTCCGCAGTAGGCTCGCTCGCCTGCCGCCCCTCCCGTAGTACCGTGTAGTGCCCGTGCGCAGGCGCGGCGCAGCTGCAGCTGATCAGGCGTTACTCCGCAGTAGGCTCGCTCGCCTGCCGCCCCTCCCGTAGTACCGTGTAGTGCCCGTGCGCAGGCGCGGCGCAGCTGCAGCTGATCAGGCGTTACTCCGCAGTAGGCTCGCTCGCCTGCCGCCCCTCCCGTAGTACCGTGTAGTGCCCGTGCGCAGGCGCGGCGCAGCTGCAGCTGATCAGGCCTTACTCCGCAGTAGGCTCGCTCGCCTGCCGCCCCTCCCGTAGTACCGTGTAGTGCCCGTGCGCAGGCGCGGCGCAGCTGCAGCTGATCGCGCCGGCGGTGGGCGCGCTGCTGGAGGTGACGCTGGTGGGCTCGCTGCGGCGCGCGGCGCTGGGCGCGCTGGTGGCGCTGATGGCGGCCGAGCGCGCCGCCACCGGCTCCGCGCGCCGCACCGAGGCCGCGCTCGTCGACAAGCTCGACTCGCTCGTCGCCGACAACAAGGCCGACGACCACTACCGCCGGCTCTTCGACACCGTGTTAGTGCATTGATACATTTTTTCTCTTGATCTGACTGTTGGATATCATTTGGATTGTTTTCTTAATGGCCTGAAAAAAAGAAAACTATTCGGAACGTATGTATGTACGTTTGTATGTCCGTGTATATATCTTCTTACAATTATACTACGAATAAATCTCTTCAAACAGAAATGTACTAACGCAGACAAATAATCTCAGCAATTAATATCCGAGGATATGCAGCAGATCCTAATATATTATATTCTAAATACTAAGTTGTAAAATATGCATTTGAATAGCAAAAACACGCATCCAAATTGAATAAGTATTTTATGAGAAAATCGCGAACATACTAACGTATATACAGGTCAAATATAAAAAAAATCGGGGCAAACAAGTTTCCACTTGATGTTAAGTGCTCACCGTTGCTCGGGCATCTGCAATATTAGAGGATTGACAGGTGGGTTTAGATAAAAAATATCTCTACATTTAACGCTTGAAAACACCTTTATTATAGCGATTTAAATTAAATACAGCAAATCAATTAGATTGACAAGTATAAACATAAAAACCATCATTTTAAATTGCTTAGTATATTTATGAAAACCGCATTATAACCCGTTGCGTAGTTACAAGAGATCCAAGTGTACAGACGATGGGAAGCAACTTTGTTTTATACTATGTAAATATGTTAGTATTTTCAATGTTATAATTTTAAATGTTTTAATATTAATTATTGATGTTCATGCAAACAATAGGGAGCACTTAAGTTCTGTGTAAGTATTAAATTAATAGTAATTATAACTAGCAATGGATTTCAATAAACTTAGGTAATATAGGTTGGATTTAAGATAATCGGTGATATCACTGGACAAGAGGATGTTAATTATTACAAGATTATACTATTATAATCATATCCACCTGTATAATTGGATGCTGATAAACCATACTGTGTCTAAGCACACGGACTTCATTTTGAGAAAATAGAGTCTAATGATGTCAAATCTATTCCTTATTAATTTGTTTGAAGAAGTATATCCATCTTTTCTTTCTATTTTGATGAAATATATAATTAATTAAAAGCGGATTGGTACAATCAAAAGTTTTATCTAATAGTAAGTTGTTCTAATATATGAGATTATTTTATAATTCATAATGTTGACATATTATTGCTTATCAGCATCCAATTAGCGTCGCATGGAATGAAGTGTCTTGCTGGGTCTTTCAGTTACTTTAATCGGCGGCCGCTGCTGTCAAAATCGTCGCTTAGATGGAGCTTGTTATTGCGATTTGAATTGATTTGCCATGAAGTCACTGTCACGAACGCCCAGCATAATTATTACGTGAACGAATCTCCAGCCTGATGGAGCGCGTGTCGACGGAGGGCTGGCGCGAGGCGGGCGCGGCGTTCGTGGGCTGCGTGACGCGCCTGCTGGAGCGCCTGCTGGACTACCGCGCCGTCATGCAGGGCGCCGAGCACCGCGACAAGCGCATGGCCGCCACCGTCAACCTGCTCGTGAGTACGGCCTCGCATCGTATACACGTAGCGTGGGTACACGGCCTCACACCTCACTGACCTAGTGACAGTATACGACCTCATACCTTACAAACGTAGTGTGAGTACACGAATTACACGACACAAGTACTAAATAGATTTAGATGAAATAACACACACGATACATTTTATTAACATACCACGATATACAGCAAGTGGAAACTAGTATGGTCAATAAAGTAAAAAAACAAACCAGAGTAGTTATTGGACATCCGGCTGAAGTGAAATTCGCTATTATATTGAAAGTAACCAATTGAAGAACAGTGCTCTTTAGGGAAGCATTATTTGTTCATCGTCTCCTCCCCTCTCTCTTTCTGTCTCTATTGTTTCAATGTCTTTTTCTAATAGCAAAGGTGTCAGTCGTACACTTTGCTCATGTTTTCGCTCGTATTGATATACGTCAAACATGCGATAAGAAAGTACGGTTCAATGTAATGCTACTATTGCAATTAAAAAAAATAATATCATTCCTTACAGAACTTCTATAAGAATGAAATCGACCGGAAGGAAATGTATTTGCGTTACGTTTACAAACTGCACGATCTGCACATAGCTTCTGATAATTGGGTTGAAGCTGGATGTACACTTTTGGTAAGACAAATAACTAATTCTAATTTTAATTTCAGATATTTTTTAATTACGTTCTAAATTATATGATGCAGATAACTCCTGTCATATTTCGTAATATTTCTCTTTAAGCTATATGCAGAAACATTAAACTGGGACAGCGATCAAATAGGCGTAGATCCGGAACACCCTGAAACCCCAGAGTGGAAACGCAAAGAGGCATTGTACAATCAAGTACTGCAATATTTTGATCGCGGAAAGGTAAGAAAGAGTACCACCTGTAGTAAAGATTGCTTGTCTTCGCTTATTGTTTACTTTACTATCTATATACAAGTCAAATTACAATTTTATTATGCATATAATGATATAATAAATCTGTATTTGTTTTTTTTTTTTATATATAAACATTATAGTTTACGCAGTTTCTTTAAATCGGTTTGGATAAGCCTCTATCCTCTAATGGACAAATTTAATGATTTTAAAATCAAAATAACTACTCCCTTGTAAAATATAATTCTAGAATAAGTATGTCATAAAAGTAAACAAAAATTACGTATTTTGAAATTCTGTAAAATCAATAAAATAAGTCTCGTTAATATTATTAATAATGATATTTCAGTGCTGGGAAAAAGGTCTACCACTTCTCCGTGAACTGGCTACTCTATACGAAACTCGATTATGCGATTATGCGCGTTTAGCGCATTGTCTTCGTACGCATGCCACCTTCCTTGATTGCATACTCGAGCAGTTGAGACCTGAACCGGAGTACTTCAGGGTCGGGTTCTATGGCAAGGGATGTCCCTTGTTCGTTAGAGTAAGTGCAGAGAACATATTTATTTTTTCTTTTATATTATTAATACAGCGTGTTTCTATTTCAATTTGAAAGTACTGAATACTTATAAAAACACTTTCTTGTATGAAAATAACTCATAGTGAATAAAATATCTTTATAATAAATACGTTGCAACAGACATCGTCAAAAATACAAAACAAGAACATTTTTAAAGTATCATTAAAATTATTGTATTAATATTTTCCTGTCATACTTTAAAACAAAATTGCTCGGTTTTCGACAGAATAAGCAGTTCGTGTACCGCGGCTTGGACTACGAGCGTATCGGTGCGTTCACTCAGCGCCTGCAGTCGGAATACGTGTCTGCGCACATACTGATGCGGAACACACCGCCTGATGACTCTGTTATCGCTTCTGATGGACAATGTAAGTTAATTTTTTTTTTACTTGATAGTAATTAATGAGTAAATATACTTTTAAAAAACCTCGAAATAATTAAACTTGCATGAAATTTATTGTCACTCAAAATTGGGATTTACCATTATTTTAGCTATAATTAATTTTTCGATTTACGCCAGGCAAAGTTAGTCCTTCGAGTCGATGTTAGTTTTAAGTTAACTTAAAAATGCCAATTTGCCATGCTAAAAATATCCATTACTGCCAAAGTTTAATAGACAGCTTTACAAGAACGTTTTCTCCTATACATAATTATTTGTAAAAATTGGAAAAATAAATGAACGAAGGTGATATTTTGCAAATTTAATTTTTATTTAGGAAATTGCTTTTAAATTTAATCACAGAGAACATATTAAATAAATGAATTTATTCAAACATAGTGCATGTCTGTATAAGGCTCAAATGCGGTTTTTTTTAGAAAACCTTAAAATGGTAATACTTAATCTGTATAACGTATGGTCGCGACCCAGACATCCAGATCTGCAACGTGAAGCCGGTGTGCATGCGGCGCGCGTGGCCGGGCGGCGCGCCGGAGCCCGTGAAGCGCTTCTACGCCTGCAACGACGTCGACACCTTCCTGTGCGACCGCCCGCTGCACAAGCCGCCCATCGACAAGGACAACGAGTTCAAGGTCGCGCCCTTACCGCACCTTCCCTTACCACCTGACCCCACCCTCGTTTGACACGCCCTATTCGATTCTGGCCATTCGCTGTGGCGTCACTCGAGTCCATACATGTTCTATCAAAATTATATACAAAATTTACAACATAAATAATATGTGGAACCTCATGAGGATGCAAAACTGAATGAAAATATGTTCGATAAATATTTCAGTTTAGAGTTATAATGAAGTAATTATTTTGCTTTTCACCAATATTTAAAAAATATTCTATATAAAATTGTTTAGAGTTTTGAACACACACCAATTAATTATTTCCCTTACAAATAAATGATATAATCTTAGTTTATTATTTTACATTTCTTTTGCTTTACAGAGTCTATGGATTGAACGTACAACACTCGTAACAGAAAACACGCTTCCCGGAATACTCAGATGGTCTGAAGTTATATCTCGGTCTGTGGAAGAAATTCCGCCCGTTGAAGTGAGTATACATATACAATACAAACATATATAACCATAATTAAAAAAAACTTTAACACATTAAAATTCTTCTTCAGTTCGCTTGCGAAACCATGGAAGCTACAGAGAGGGAACTTCGAAGCCTCATATCTCAATACACGGCAGATCCTACACAGAACATCAACCCGTTCTCGATGAGGTTGCAAGGCACCATCGACGCGAATGTACAGGGCGGTATAACGAAGTACGAGCAGGCTTTCCTCACGGCGGAGTTCAGTAGGAACGCGACGCCCCGCGAGGCGGCCGCCGCGGCCAAATTGAGAAGACTCGTGTCGTCGCAGTTGGCAGTCGTGGAAGCGGGTCTCACTTTACATGGTCGGTTAGCACCGGAGGAAGTCAAACCGTTGCATAGGTAAGTAGTAATTGGATTTGGGGACTTTGATTACATTAAATTATGTACTGTTTATTTTAGAATTGCGATTTTGCCTTGTTACCTTAAGTATTCTATATTAATATTATAAAGACTTGTTTGTCTGGTTGAACGTGGTAATTTCAGAAACTATAACTAACTTCGAATTGAAAAATTATTGTTGTGATTGATAGTCCTTTTATGAAAGAAAAGTATATAACATCACGCTAGGACCATTTATGCTCCGGTATTATTACCGTAGCATAAATGGAACATCGCGAGTATGCAGTAGCTCTGATTACATGCGTGCGCTACTTAAACTGTTAAAGTGTGGAATTTTAAGAGGATTTCCTCAAATTAAGACAGGTGAAACTGCAAGCACAGCTGATAAATAATAAAAGCGAGTATTTGTTTCGTTGCTAGACAATAGAAAATATTCGTAGAAAAGTGTTCAAAACTCAATCAACTATGACGCTTCATTGTTGTATTATTAGATTTTGTTCAGATATTTATAACTTTCTTCACGATATTTATTTTTAATACTAAGCACGAGGCATAAAAATTACAAATTGTTGTGATCTTTGAACTAAATAGCTTATTTTTTAAAAACATATAAAATTTATATGAATTTAATAAACTTTCTCTTGTAACAGGCGATTAGTAGAACGTTTTACACAACTAAGACAGAACCTAGGACCGGGGTTGGCACGAGCTAGACGTCAATTATCCGAAAGTATTGTAAAGTAAGTACAATTGTTCTAATATATCTATATAATTATTTATTTTAATAATAGAAAGCATATTGAAATTATGTTGATGTTATAGCACGCCACTCCCTCCAGTGCCAGCCTTGGATAAGAGGTCTCACAGTATTCAACAGAACGACAGCTATTACGAAGATGGACATCTTTATAATAAACCGATTGTAAGTTAGCTAATTATTAACAATCAAAATAATGACTCTGTACAGTATCAGCCAACTTTAATCATCATTAATTTTCTCTTTTTTTATAAGTAATAAGTGTAACCACCCTGATTTCTGCATTGGAATAATAAATTTCAATAACTTCATATCCAAAATGTGTTTTAAAAGCTTTTTATAGGTATTACCATATTACTCTTAATGATTATGTTAAATATCTTTGGTACTTAAAATTTAAGGAAACGCACTTTAAACTACTAGTTGCCCACTGACAGCACATACGGCCTGCTTCGACCAGGAAAAAACCACACTCTCACAAAAAATCGACGTAAAATAGCTAGTATAGATGCGTTTTGTAAAGAAAGTAGGAATACTAAGGTCCCGTCTCTTTCCTTACTTCCTACTCTCCTTCTTTATTCCTCTCTAAGCCGCCAATGCTTTTGTTATTTCTCTGGTGCTGCAAATATTCATAATCGGAAGTTGTCACGTTTCCACACGTGACGCACTTGCTCATATGCTTGCTATTTTAATAGAAAATATTTATTTTATTTTACAGTATTCTCTCGAAGATTCGATCGATCAGCAGAGCGGTTTGATGTCCAACAGTCTCCCGTTAACAGATAATAGGGATAATAGAGACAATAGAGACGTTCTCGATGATAATTCCATGATCAAGTCAGCGCCGCCTTTACCTTCTAGACCCAAGTCGGGAGACCCAAGAAGCCCTACTAGACCACCCTTAGAAAAATATCGGTAAGTTAAGAAATATTTAATCAATTTGTAAGAAAACGTTACATATAGAATAGTGTACACAATTTTTATTTGGTTTTATATATTAAAGTAGCATTTTTTTTTTCACTTCGGAGAAAGAGAGAGAGTATAAAGAGAGTAATTAGTTGCTTTTACAGTAATTAACTATTACAGTATAAATAAAAATGTTACGAATAATAACGCATTTTCAGCGATGCTGTGGATGAAGAAGTAGAAACTCGACGTCACAGCCGCGCTTCCTGGAGCGAGCCCGGTGACGCTCCGCCCTTACCGCCGCGGGTTTCCGGTGAGAAAACTATTTTGATTTAAACATGTTATTATAAACATTTTAAAGAAACGAAATAACTAATATCCATTATTTTAACTTTCTTTTATACAGAGTTTCATATTCTATGCAATCTCTTTGGGGAATGAATTTTCTTAAATACTTTTTAGCGTTCATTTACGTTATATAAAGATCTCTTCCGTAAAAATTTTGTACCAAACATAAGCTAGGCTAATTTAGGCTGTTTTTTATGAGTCAATGGAAGAGTTGTATTAATGACTAACAGACACCCGTAATGAACGTAATAGGGAATTTTAATTTTTTTTTAAATATTTTTATTCGATACTTAATATCGCTATATAATAGTAAAAAAAAAATTAATCCCAAAAAAGTATCTAAAAGTATTTTTAAATAAAAGATAAAAATAGGCAACCAACTCGGGAATTTCAAACGCCTACAATTTTGGCGCGCTTGGTGTGACGTTAAAGTCTATGAGAACAAAGAAATATGGTTAGAGGTTAGGTTAAAGAAGTATTGTGTTGTGCTACAATTTTACAGTGTTTTTTTTTATTTTTGATGGATTTTCCGATTTTCCGTTTTATTTCTTACAAAACATGTGATTTATTCAATTCTTTGATTTGTGGCATAAAACTAACTAAATCACAAACACTCCACCTGTCAAGTATGCTCCTTATGAGATTGATGTGACGTCAAAGTCTACGACATCCGCTCTGACCAATAGCGTCACGTTTCAAATATTTAAATTTCCCATTACTTTTTTGCAGTTTTTAAAAATTAATTTCTTCCTCAGAAAGAAATTATAATCAAAAATATTGGTGTAGGTAGGATTCTAAAGAATTAAAGATAATTTAAAAAAATATTTGTCCCTTATTTGAATCACATGCATGTACCCTATTGTGAAAAGATGAAATTTCCGACATCCCTGCTTGAAACTAATCGTAATGATTTGACGAAATCTTACAGTATTTTCAATAAATTGTAGCCTATGTTATATTCTGGTGTGTAAGTTTTATATTTCTGGAAAATGATATCAAAATCTGTTGTGTGGTTTTTGTGAAAGAATAACAAACATTAAGGACGAGAACTACACAAACATCCTGGTGTATGTGTGCGCAGGCGACAAGCGCGCGTGGGGCGAGGCGCCGGCGGTGCCGCGGCGCGCGCGCGGCGCGGAGGAGCGCGACTCGGGCGTCAGCGTCGACGCGCACCTCTACACCAACGCGCCCGAGCGCAGCGAGCACGGTACGCCTCACTGCCTCACTACAACTTACTTACACATATAGTCAACTTTTCTTTACTTGTCTTATTCAACGGCCAAATATAATTATAATTAAAAATATGTTTGAAAATTGGTGATTTTTTTTCCAGATTTTTTTACCAAATAACACAAGTAAAGAATAATAGACTATACGTTAAACGTGTGTTTATAATTATAAAATATGTCTAAGGATAGTTTTGAGGTAAATATGCTTTTGGCATAATTTAATTATGTATACACAATGCTTAAGTGTACTTAACAAATAGATGCCTTGAACCTATTATATATTTATCATTCAAATGAAACGTGTGATGTATTATTTATTAAATATTTTCGTATGATTTCATTCACTGTTAAGCAATATAGACAAAATTTATCCATATTGCTCAACAGTGAATGTTTGTTTAATTCTTAACAAAGTTTACTTAGACACGTGTTGAACATGGTTTTATTTAATCTTTGGTAATATGGCAGTTACTTTTCTAGCATAACGTAGCCTGCTATTTGGCGGTTGCCATTTTGTCTTTAGGTAACATCACTTATAGGTTTAACGCCGCACTCTCAAGAATTTTTTAGACGCCCATAATTTGATGGACCGCAATTATAGGTAACCAAAGCATATAGATCTAGCGACAAGTATTACGGTCAGCGCAAACCGAAATTTTTAATGGTTGTAGAGCTTAGCCTACCTAATCTATGTAATTACTATATTACCTATAAACGTACCTAATGTTTATAATTACAAATCTCGTTTTGTTCGCAGACATAGTGGAGTCGCTGCGTTACGAAGAAATAATCTCCATGATGTCTGAACCCCTACGGGTGGACGAGGGGGAAACTCCGCCCCCCATCCCCCCCAAGGGCTTAGGCCACCTCAGCAGCTTCGACTCGGGGCACCATGAGAATGGCGAGTCGCATTGCTAACAATTACCGTCACGATATTTCAGAGACGATTGGATTAAGGGCACACTGACACAATACTTTGTGTTGGACTTTTAATATGATACTAGTTGTTTTTTTATGTGCAAAATTCCGTTATTTTTCAGGAAAAACACAACATTTTTAATGACTATTAATATTAGATATATAAAAAAAAAAACACAAGAATGGTTAGTATAAATTAAATATGTCATAGTCATCTTTGGTAAGTGTCACATTTTGTTAAACTCCTCTAATTGAAGTCGGGCCATAGGTATGACAAATACTTTTCAAACAAGTCAAAATTAAAAAAATTTATAACGTTAATGGTTATAATGCGGTATATATACAATGCTACAAGCATAGTTTACAATGCAAAAAATATGTAGATAACAAATTCAAATAAATGAAAACGTGGACGAAAATGTAACAACTATTAAAAAGTTAGTGTCAGTCCTTTTCCAAGTTGCTCTGAACTATTTATTAAATAAATATATTCTTTCATCTGAAAGGAGTTATTTAGGCATCGTCTAGGGATCTAAACTAGGGATGTTATGGAGCTTCGACTCCGGTTCCGCTATGTCCGATTATTATTACACCTTCGGTTCCGACTTCGGCTCCGACACTTTTATATCGAAGGTTTTAATCGGAGGTCGAAGTATAACATAAGAGGTGGGCGTGCGGGCGGCCTGTGTCGATTGTTATGAACAGGTTCATACATCTCATGCGAGGAATCCCTCCGATTCCGATTCCGGTAAATCAAATTTAAAAACTGCGAGTCCGCCTTCGGTTCCGATAAAACTACCTCCGTTACATCCCTAGTCTAAACCATACGCACTCAACGAATGTCGCGATTAACGCTTTGAGTATTTTGAAAGTTTATAATGATTATTATAGTGGCAAATTAAGTAGGTCGCTAGTTGACAAAGAAATCTGATGAAATGTGCTAGTTATTGATGCCAATGCAATTTAAGATGGTTAAATATATTATAAGCTAATCTTAACTAAACATTATAAGGAATCGTGTTGTATTTTAAAAGATATTCGTCGTTGCTAAATATTCTGAAATGCCAGAGCTATGACCAAAATAATTATAAAAGTAATCGAAGTAAGCAGGAAGACAGAGATTATATATTTTAAATGTTTTAATTTCATTTCAATGAAATGTATTATTTTTGTCCACTTTTTATGTCTATCAAATAAATTCTGAAGCATTGCCTCAGTGTGCCATTAATCAAAAATATTTTTATTTACAAGACGACACGGTGTATTTTATTATTAGTTAAATTCCAAACGTATAATTTATTATCATTAAGTACAAGATAGTACGAGAGTAGTATGTATATTTTTATAGTATTAGAGATTTTATGTTAGCAATGTAACATGCATGTGTAGTCATTTAAACTTTAATTTTTTAAATGAAAAAAAAATCTAGATATAATTCATACTTGTGCTACTTTTGGTGAAATGTTATGTAATGTATCGTGCATTACATTTAATTGCAAAAAATATAAGAGATTGTATAGGAACGGTAATAAAATAATGGTGGAAAAATAGTGCGCCTGCAAAATGCTTATAGCAATATTTTAGTTACGATAAATTGCTGTTAACATTATTCAAGGCGTTTAATACTTTTCATTTTATGGATATCTAAAAAGTCTGAAGCTTTTTTCATATTAATATGCATATCATTTTTAGAAACTAGTTTACCATTAAGCTTAATGTTATCAAATGGATGTTGATGTAGTTTTTCAATCGTTTAGTTTTCATCGGGGCCATATGACAGGTGATAAATATTTTTTCTCGTAGTATGCAGGTCGCGTTATCTCGTAATAGCTAGAGGAATGTTGTCATAGCTTTCATTGTTCACGTTTTTGTGTGAATTCGGTGGTTTAATTACATTTCTATTGTTGTAGATGCTGTTGTTAAGCGTAATAGTAATTCTCTTTTTTTAACCAAATATAATGATATTTTAGTTTTATCGTATTTTAATAAGTACATGTTAATGGTGATAATTATGTGTCAAATTATGAAGGATATTCATTTTTCGCTTGAAAAACTTATTAGTATTTTCTCTACTTCATTTCATGATACTAAATTTTTTAAATTATCATTTTACTTAAAGTTGATTAAATATAATAGATAAAGTTTTATGGCGTTTATATATTGGGCATATTTACAGCGTCTAAAAGCTTTTAAACGCTTAAAATTGTATGAAATCGTGCGCTTTGGCAACACACAACCTACTTTGGACGAGAATATACGCGCTTATAAGCTCGTAACCGAATAAATGTAATGAAATGCACATCTAGGCACGACCCATACGAGGTTTTAATATGTCTGTTATGTAAACGCCCTTATAATCAATTTTTATTATTCAAAATTATGTATAATATACGTCCTTATTAGTAAGATCTCTTCTTGTAATTAAATGTCTTGTAATGTAATTTATAAATTATTTTTTGCTGTATTAAATTTTTATCAATTTAGATCAAAAAGTATTAACTATATTTTTTATATATTTTGAGGACACAAGCTTTTTGGCAAGTGTTTTTTTTTCGATAAATTTCCTATTTCATTGCTCAAAAAATCAATTTAAGTCTACTTTCCGTATATTGAAAAGTGCTCTATGTTTTATATAATTATATATTAAGTAAATAAACAAAAGCATAAATTAATTAATTTATTAAGCATAAATTTTGTGTATTTTTATTCTATTTATTGACATTTCAGCAAATATATAGTTGTTTTGCCATTTAATTTTGAGAAATTTGAAAAATATATTTAAAGTGTCGGTTTTTCGCTTATTATATTTCAAAGATATTTTTTATTTTATTTTTATATTAATATTTTTAATGATGACATTTTGAATTTCGATCTGTAATAAAAATATTTAAAAACAAAATTAATAATAATGAAAAACTTTTTTTAATACAAGTTTGAGATTGAAATTTTCAATAAAGCCACTGCCAAAATTTTAAACATAAAAATAAAACGAAATACATAATGTCCCAGAAAAGAATTATATTTCTATAACAGTGCAATTTTATAGGAGATTTTTTATTCATTTTTATCTTTACACATTTTGGAGGTTATATTTTTATAGTCTATATTTCTTCACTTGTCTTATTTAGTAGCGAATATGGCTTTGTTCACACATAAAGAGTTAGAGACGAGAAATATCAATCATATTGAACTGAATCATTTTTTTATACAAAAAAAAAAAATAATGAAAGATAATGTTCGTAAAATCGTGATCATCGTAATCAACATTAGATTTCCGGAATTTCTTACCAAATAAGACAAGTCAAGAAAAATTTACTATAAATGATAGTATTACGTACATTCTATATTTTATTCGGCTTTAATTCTATGATCTCTCTGATTATAACTGAAATTTTGAAAAATCTATTTGAATAACACGGTTTTGAATTGAATTTTTATATAACTATTAATATAACTACATAACGACTTTTTCGTATAAATTTCTAATCAATTACTCCGGAAGCAGTCTTTCATACAAGTCTTTCCAATAAACAAGTGATATTTTAAAATTATACATGAACTATTTAATTATAGCTCTTAAGTCGTAGACTGTAAAGTCACATTTCCAACGAACAATATTTGTAACGTTATAACTATACTAATGTGTTTAATCGTATTAATCCTCTATAGTTGTCATTAGGACTTGTTTATATTTGTATTTTAATCATGTAGTTATTACCTATTCACGTAGTTGTTTTTAAGATGCTATTTTTGAAGTAACGAAACGCTACCAAAAAGAATGCTAATTTACTTCTAATATCAATGTTATTTTTTATTATATTATGTATAATGTTCAGTTTTATTTACTGATTTTATATGAAATTTGTAAAATTGTACACAAATTCATGCGTCAGTGGTATAACAAAGAACTGCATTGAAAAACCTTTTAGTGTTGTTTGTAAGTGAAGTAACTATCTAAAAGTTCTTCTTATATACATACTGTGCTAATGTTGTGTGTAATATATAAGTTAGATATCGCATTGAAAACCGATATAATAATTTAAATAGTAAAAACATTCGTTACATTCTAAAATAGTGTCTTAGTAAACAACAGAATTGAGTTACCTATGCATCTATGATTTTGACTGATATTATTCATTATAGTTAATAGTTAATTAGTGAATTTATTATCATTATATTATCTGCGTTTGTTAAATGGATATTTCTCAGTAGTTGTAGTCGATAACTATAAAATTTAATACAATTTCTGTAATTTGTACTCTTACCAAAAAATCGTCGGCTATTTTTATAACGTATTATCTCAAACGTAATCATTGTTTATTTCGTCATACTTATCAATCGATCAATTTGTACTTCGCTATTATTGAGAGTTATAGAATAATCGTCAGTGCATATATTTAAAAAAAACTGTTAGTGTAATAAGTCACTATTAGCAATGTTGCCATAAAAAATAATATTGTCCTGTGAGACAGACATGTATATCCGATGTTGATTACAGAAATTTATTTATCATAACATATCTCCGTAAGAAATATTATGTAATATTTCTTACTGTCATGTTTATTACAAATGATTTCGCATAACAGAACGAAATTATGAAATAAAATACATTTTCGTAATGATTGTAATGTGGGAATATTTTGTAATATTACTGAGTAAGAATAAGGACTC
This sequence comes from Hypolimnas misippus, assembly GCA_037950945.1. Lineage (NCBI taxonomy): Eukaryota > Metazoa > Arthropoda > Insecta > Lepidoptera > Nymphalidae > Hypolimnas > Hypolimnas misippus. Next base: position 11,618,177 of record JBBEEQ010000012.1, on the reverse strand, counting down.
AAGAAATGATGTTACTAACCATCGGTTTACTTTGCTATTACGAATATCTTATAATTAAGAATTTTTTTTTTAATATTTGCACTGACAACACTTGAATGCACGAAGACCGCTAATAATCATCAAGTACAAAAGATAATGTTAAATGTTGTGAAGGATTTGCTGAATTTTAAATGTAACCGTATGCAGTCTCAATCGAAATGATTATGCAAATGGACGAAATAAATATTTAGATGGAAATGATGTGTTTTATTTTATATCACTTTTTAGGTAACTACATTTGTATGGATTAAGAGGCATATATAAAATTATGGCTTAAATATTATGGTTTAAATACATTTCATTACCAATAAACTTATAAGACATAACTACTTTATGTATAAAGCATTATTCCTTGTGATGTAATCCTGATTACTTGTAATTTGAACATCGGTACGAAAAATATTTTTATTAAAATGTGTGAAACGTTTTAAATTTCACACATTTTAATAAACATTACACATTACAAACATTAATATTTAAGTTTCCAATACATAGAAACTAAATATTTTTATCATTACAATCTCCATCCTATAAATAAATATTGAGTTTTATTTCTTTGCAACAAGTTAATAATAACCTGCAATCAGTCAACACCTATTACAAAAAATAGTAATAATATAACACAAAAAAAAAACAAATTTAAAGAATTTACTTACTTCTGTAAAAGTCTTGCCTAAAGTTTAATAAAATATAATTAGACCGACCATATCGAGTTAGTGTTAGAAATGAAAAGTGTTTTTAAACTCCACCTACCTGCGCACGCGCATTGCCGACGGCACGTTGTCATGGCGAGCCGATTATTGTATTTATCGAGTGCATTTCGAAATAATAACTGCTCTTACACTGTAATTGAACGTAGTCAGCGGATTGGACACACCTATTGATCCAGAATGCCTCTCATCTTGAGATATGTCCAACGATATATATTTTTAAATAATAGAACAATATTTGAAATTTTTTTGTAAAACTCTGAAATACTTGAATAAAATTTTTAATTCAAAAACAATAGGTAAGTGGACTACGCATTACACTTTAAATAATTTACTTGTTTCATTTTTTATCCGAATACAGCGAAGTCTAAAGAAGGGTTATGTATTTATGTCCCGTATGTACAGCGCTCGCAACTACTTAACGGCGGTACCGATTTTGATAAACGTTTCATCATTATTTTATGTCCTGATTACTGTGTGATTTTATGTGCTTTAATTAGGTGGTCGGTTTTTTTAAGTCGGTAATTAAGTCTTGTTACTTCCAGTAATAAAACATCTCAGGACCGTGATTACATGTATTTCATTGAACTTTTAAGAAGTTTCCAATGACTCCGCCTACTCGCTGCTCTTAATGGATGCGAAGAATGTTTGACAAAATTTGACACCTTAATGAGAGGGAGCGTCGCAACCGATTTATAATATGTTACAACATGATTTGCAATAAGATAACAATTAAAAAAAACTCGCGGAGGATGTTAATAATATAAAGTTTTTTAGAATAAGATAATATGGTAAGATTTTTAAAATTTTACACTATAATGGCCTGAGCAGACGAGAGACTTTGCCGGCGAAACTTTCGTCCGTCACAAATTAAAATTATTATTCGTCAGGCTTTTATACGTACTCTTAGTCCCCTCGTGTGCGTTATGTAATACAGTTACGGACATAATAGTATTCCAAAATTTATTCCAAACAGCCCTTAACCGACACTATAAGAAATGAAAATTTGTATAGTTAGATAGCAATGGGCTATACAAAGAAACTTGTATTTTTAAAATCCATTAATTATATCTAATGTAAAACATGTCCGCGTCGAATGTTGGTACTTTGTAAGTAGATCCTACGTATTCAAACTAAATTCTCAAAAGATACTGCTTATTGCTACTATTTATGTTTATTAAAAATAATACTGACATATAGCTTTGACAAACTAAAAAAATTTAATTGTAGCGTATAAATAAGTACACATCTTAAAATAAATTTCCTTATACTTACCAATTTTTAATTAAAAAAGACTACAATGGCTGCAGCTTTACCAATGGAGTCAAATCCAGAGACAATGAATAAGTATCTCCAAAAACTGGGAGTACCGAAAAAATGGCAAATTGTTGATGTAATTGGTCTGGAAGGAGATGCTTTGAACTGGGTACCTCGACCCGTTCTGGCGGTGATTCTCTTATTCCCATTATCTGAGAGATATGAGCAACACCGCGTGCAGCAAGAGAATGAACTTCTTAGTAAGGGACTACAAGCGCCAAAAGATGTATTTCATTTAAAACAAGTGATTGGTAATATTTGCGGAACTATAGCTTTGGTACATAGCGTTGCTAATAATACTCACCAGATAGATTTAGAAGATGGACTTCTTAAGAATTACTTAAAAGATTCCAATGGATTAGATGCTGCAGCTAAAGGAGCACTTCTAGAAAACTCTGCTAATATTCTGGAAGCTTATAAAGAAGTTATTGACAGCGGCGCGGATATCGTGGATAATGAAACTGTTAATAATCACTTCATAACGTTTATTCACAAAGATGGCTATCTATATGAATTAGATGGGCGTAAGGCTTTACCTATTAACCACGGACCGACGACTGCAGATAACTTTCTAGAAGACGCTGCAAAGGTCTGTCGTGAATTCATTGAACGTGAACCAGATCACATTGGTTTTAATGTCGTCGCTCTCGTCCCTTCTCAGTAACGATTACCTAAAATTGTTACTTATTTAATTATCTTTTAGTTTAATATAATAAAACTTTGTCCTTATTTATTCTTCTTTTTTAATAATATTAAGGAGATTTTATACAAAGTTAAATGATCCAAATCTACACTTAAGATGTATTTTAAAATAAGTACTAAAGATTCCTCAATTAGAATTTAAAAATTGTTTTTTTCTTGAATCTTCTTACAATTTACAAATCGAATTCGCCTGAATTACTGCATCGACGTCTCAATTAAAAAATCTGCACACTCGTAACACGGCTCCCGCATTCCTCCTTAAAATTCTCTATCTTCGGAAACTAATTAAAAATTCGCCTCGCCTCCGTAGCCCTGTGTTCAATTCAACGATATAACTTCATTTATAAACGAGCAATCTTGTCCAAGATAAGGGCTGGCGAGAAAACAACGAAGAGCGCAACTTGCCACACGCGTCTGCGACGCGACCGGACAAAAAGTAAATTCAGACAAACAACCTCAAAGTTTTAAATGGAACGCGAGTGAATTCACCGCGTTAACTATGGCGATACTGGGAAGGACGCGACATCGGTAAGTCACGTCATCTAATAAATGACGCCGGCCCTGAAATAAATATATAATATTGTATTTGTGTAAATAAACAAAATAATGCGACGGGAACCCGAAATGCTTTAAATATTCAAATGAAGCGAGCCGAGGTGAAATACGAAGGTGCGCTCGCTCGAGTTGAGCCCAATTAAATCGGTGCCACTGAGGTAGAAATTAAAAACAAAAGGATGACGGGGGTCCAGCGCGCATTTTTCTCATGAGTATTATTAGCGCGATGTCAACCCACAAAAAATGGACTTAGAGACTTGTCGTGCCCGTGATCATTATCGATAACATCCCGCATTTTGTATTGTTTTGATAAGTGTGATGCTGTTTCATTTGGACGTTTTGTTGACGTTTTACATTCACTCTACACAGATGATCGATACGGGGGTGAATATGTTAGAAAATTCCATTCAAATTAAATTGCTTTTAAAAGTGGTTACTTTTTTTCGATTCGTCATATTACACGTATGTAATGCACTGTCAATCACAGTAAACGAATCGGTAACAAAACCTCGAACACTCAAACAGCATTGGCCACGGTCATTACTCACAGCGGGGCCTGGTGAGAACAGATTTAATATTTGCCTATAAATCAATTACGAGCGTGTGGCGAGTCCGCTTAACGCTCTATTATTGTGCCTTTCTTTAAGGTAATGATAAATTATCTACAAAGGTTCACACTGTGTTAATACAATACGTGCTTACATTCACTTGCAGTTCATAGACGCTATCCCTGCTCAAGGTTTCACCTTCCGGTACGTAATTTCAACAGCTTTTGATTTGGTTTAATCTCCCGCTAACTAATGTTGGCTCTAATTCTACAAACCACCGCTCAGTCACCTAATTACTGTGAGCTATCGCTATCATAAAATGCTACATTCTGACAGTTGATTTCTGATTTTTGTACTAAAACGAAAAAAATCAAATGTCAAAATGTATCGTGGTGTGATAACGTGATAGCCAGCTGGTCGTAATTAAGTTCCATGACCGGTGACGTAGCCATCACTTATCTACCTAATATTTGGCACATTAACAAAAAATCTGTTATGCAAAAAATATAATGTAACAATGCATGAATCATTACAAAATACAAATAGGAATTTTATTAAAACCTAGAATAAAAAAGACGTTATTTTATTTAACTATTAAGTTCCTAGTTTATATGCGTATTACATTTTTAAGATTTAAAAAATATCAAGCGGCATTGAGTAATCTGCTAATCTATCCTAAAAACTGATAAAGACCAATCTATTTACATAATTATGTAAGTAGGTATACTTATTGAAAATAATATGCACTCTATTCAAAATTATATAGGTATTTCGTTCCATTACAACGAGATTCATTAACACCCGATACGACCTCTATACGACCGCTCGATATATTCAAATAAAATACATTTATTTTAGACAATGAGGATCTAAGTGCTTATTGGAAGATTGCCCCTTACCACCGTCAATAAAGTATTCGCTGTATGAATATGAGTCTACATCGCTCGCTATGTTTGCTCTAATATTGAATAGTAAGTATGCGGGATTCGGTAATGGATGACGTAGATTGAATAATCTTAGGGATTTCAAATCGCGTGCTCGCTGGTCGGTTGTGAGGATCGCGACGGGGGTCCCGCGGCGGCCTACCGACGCTCATCACTATTCAATAAGTTCCATTTATTGAAATTACATAATTTGTGTGTGAATAATGACGATTGTGATGGATCTTCGTGGGCGATGCGAGCGACTTAAACCCGATTAACTTTTGACCGCCGGACGATATTAATAAGCTGTCTATTCAACACTGTGTTGCTTGCACTCACGTTTAACATTTTCCACTTGCGTCTAAAGAGTGGTAATTAATTATCAAGATTTATTGTATTTTTATTTATTTTCATTATGTTCATATATATCTGCAAGTTTACAATGTACATTATATAGCAAGTTCACATAACTATTTTTCGTCATCGACTAATCAAATATGAATAAAAAATACGTAAAACTTGTTAGATCCGACTGAGGCATTTCGAGTGATATCACTAAATCGAATCATTTGAATAGTGATTTTGTATATAAAATTTTATTAGGGCAACTCCGTATCTTGAAATTACTAGTAAACGTGTGGGAATCAGTATTTACTTCGTGTAACTAATTAAAAGGAGAGCGGATCCAATTAGAATGTAGGTACTTATTTAATGAGATGGAAATGGAGTGGCGTTTAACCACAGACGTAGCACAGACTTAGTTGATTTATATCATTGCACGGTACTACGTATTTTTCTTGAGACCTTAAGTAAAAGGCTCGTTAGCTGAAGCTTGACTTTTAAATTTTAATCATTAGCTTTGAAATTCAACGGAACTAGTATGATGCGTTTAAATTTTGACGTTGAAAATTGTTTAATGTGAAATTTTTCTTTTTATTTTTACATGGCTAAACCTTTAGAAATTCTGTACGTATCTGTGTATATGAGTAAGTTTTATTTGAGCATAACTTCTATACGCCTGAACTATTTTCCATTTGATATCGCTAAATACTCACATTATCTTGTATAATAAATTCTATATAAAATCTAGGCACAACTAATTTCTTTATTAGTAAAAAAATTATCATCATGTCCTTTGGTGCTTGCTTTGTGTTTATACTGTATATAATATACATATATTAATACATAAATATTGGGGAATAAACTGCCACAGAATATTGGAATACTACATTGAATCAGTTTACAGAATATACTCGTACCATACACAGAGATGACTTAACAAAAACGTAGTTTTTAAAACCAAACCAACAAAAATTGTAGCGTAAAAAATAATCTCAATCCAATAACTCAATTTCGATAACACGACCTTTCACACATTTTGTTAAACCCATTGATTAATATCCCTCGAGAAAGGCTCGATAGCAATAAATTCGTCATATTTAAGATTTATTACAATTGTAAGACGAAACTAACATTTGCAAACAGTTGACGTACATTACTCGGTTATGAATAATACATAATCCATGTTTTGGTTACCGCCTGTACCGATGTTAGGCGGTTTATCCACTTCGGACGATACTTTAATCATTTAAGTGTTAATGAATGCATAAGTATAGGCTATTTTTCTTGACTTGTTCATGACTTGTCTTATTTAACATGTATGGCTTATTTCTAGCCACACGTAAAAGTTAGATAAAAAATTAGCCATTGAATAATTGAATTGGAACATTTTTTTATAATGCAAAATTATAATGAAAAATAATTGTTTGAAAATTCGTGTTATTGTTACGACATAAAGACTAGTAAAGAAAAACAGACTATCGTACAAATATTCCTTTTTTTATATTGCACTTGTGATAATGGGCAGAACTTTATTTTTGGAATAAAATAAATACACGTACATCAAGATAGTTATTTACTAATTATGAAATCGATGATTTAAGTAAATTAACAGTTAATTATAAATAAAGTATTTCTTGATATCGTTATATTAAAATTTACAAACATTCCTTATATTATTTACAGTTGTGTTAGAACGACTTGTTTGAGATATTAAAATATTAACTTTCGACGAATATGGTAAGATATTAAGTCGATTATTCATAAATAATAAAGCGAATACAATATATATGAAGGTATGTACCTACATACATATATTCCTTATATATGTGTTAAACTATTTTTTTATTAATAATTTAAATCAATGGGGTCATGCCCTTATTTTTCTGCGTTTTATTTGTTACGCTACGCCTCCTAGCCGTACAGTGATGTGTAACAATCTTCCTACGAGAATTAAACTATTCTGCTACCTTAGAGTCTTTTAGTAGACATGAAATTCGTACCTGATATTGTTTTTTTTTTGTTTCATTATTATTATCGATTTAATTGCTTGAGATATTTTGACTCAGTACTCCTAATTAATAAATTATAAACGGGGAAAAAACTGTCAATGATTACCGTATAAAACAATCACTTTTTCCACTGATCAAATTGGTAGTCAAAAGTAGTTTAGAATTGCAAAATAAAATGCAACCAAGTATTACAAGAAACAAAAACGGGGAATACAAAATAACGAAACCCGTCTAATACATATTTATTTAAGTTTTAATGAGTAGGCGTCTTTATGTAGAAAGTAGAATGATATAAACAGCGACCCGTCCACCACGAAGCTTTTACGAGTTCCGAGAACATCTAACATAAGACACGAGCAGCTCTGAAACGGTAAATTGTCTAAATTAAATTAGGTGGGCCACGGAGGCTGGACCACTCGTGACCTGACTAAGAAATTGATGTTGTCTGAAGGAAATATTTCTTGCCGTAGGAAGTCGTAAAACCAGCCAGATGGACATTCCACGTTGCTTAATCACAAAAACGTGAGATCTATTCTGTTCTAATTTTAGTTATTTTTTACCCAAATTTAAAATTAATAAATGCTGTTAGCTAATACTTTTTTTCAGACGTTTTGTACGGTATACAGCCTGGAAGATGTACATACATCGATATTATCGATAAAATTAATTATTCACACACACAGATATAAACGAATCTACACACTTATAATTACGATGATATGACCTTTAACATTTTCTCCATAAAATTTTAAATCGCGTTTGAAATTGAATTTTTCATCTCCTCATTAGTAAATGTTTTTTTTCAAAACCCCGAATTAAATTATTATTGAAATGTAAGTCCAATGCGACAAATAGTTTGAGCTATTAATTTATCAATCATGGTTTCCTTTTATTAGATACTATCTGCTCTTCGCGGTTTTGCTCATGTTAATGTAGATTTTGTTTTAATGTAATAAATATAGCTTACGACCATATAGAATAACTTTTCAAATGTTAATAAATTCCAAAATAGTTTCAGTCAACAGTTCAGTTCTGGCGTATATTTCGCACGTACAAATTCGCAGGCTCTATATTATATTTGTATACATTAAATTTTTAAGGTTAGTAATAAGGATGTTGAATAAGCATATCTCAAATATAATATATATAAAAATATAATGTAAATGTTTACGTTAATTATTATTGTTATGCTTAAAAGTAAGTCGATATATTTATTTTAATGTGTTATAATATATTTTTTACTTTATTTAATATTTTAATCAATTAAATGGAAATTATTTGTTTTATCAGACAGGATTCATTGTAACTACGTAGGTAATTATTACTTATGTAGTAAATATCCCTCAATATTAAGTCCTTGTTGTCACTATATTAGTTATTACGACTGACATAAAAACAATAATAAAAGAAAAGAGTATTTTCTTTTCTTTTATTATTGTTAAAAAGAAAAGAAAGAAAGATAAATGACCACAAACCGCGATATTGAAATAAAACTCAAACAGCTATTAAGGGTTGAATACGGCAGCGGCCGCCCGTGGAGAGCTAACTCCCTCAATTAGGTAAACCTCACTCGATTTCTTTAGAATCAACTTTATAACTCACATTAGCTCCAAGATACTCATAAACCTTCCCATCGATCGATATCTCATCAATTAAGATAAATTCACAAAACATGTGTTATGATTGCTTTATAAATACGTATTTTTTTGGCAGTTCAACTCAATAATGTAGGCCGCTTATTTCAGCAAAATCTCTTTGATGCGAATATTATGTCGCGACGGAGCTGAAACCAGTTTTTCGAATGCCAAGTTTATATCACAGTTTGAAATAAAACATTTCGTTAGTATCAATAGCGGAGCGTTTTATTATATAATTCAGTCATTTGTTAACATAAAGCACCATAAATGTTGGCGTCGTACTCGCTCAGATAAAACTTTCATCCGATCGGATTGTATGACAACTAGTATCTATTACTTCATAGAAATTCGGATAGAGGGCACCGGTCCAGATTCGTAGAAACGGAGTGTATGTATGTCCAGTTAATTATTGAAGTGGTGTTTGGTGGGGAGTGGGGAGATTAATGAGCGGCTACCGCTGGCTTATCGCAACATCTGGGCCATGACTGATCATCTGTCGTGCGCCTGCGCCTGCAAGACTAGTGACGGGCTGGCGCTGGACGTTGATTCCAATTATTATTTACATATAAACGGATAGATGGATTTTATAAATCGTAATTACTTGTAATTGTACAACACGTCAGTACTCAATGTCCTATATATTTAAATAATTAACAAGTATATTTTTATACAAGAACGCATTACGTAGTTAAGAAAGACACATTTTATCTTATTTTAGTTAGTTTATTTTACTTTAAGAATATCTCGTAGTTTTTATTTGAGCTATTTAAAAAGTAAAAAAAATGTTGCAATTAAAATGTTACTAATTATTATAAAGTCGTTTTTTTATTATGTAAATATATTTTTAAATACATCGATACCTCGTCTCGCGATCGCCCAGCACTACCTGTCGTGATATGACATTGGACGGCATTGCTTCCCAGAAGTCATACTCATCGAATACCTTACGAGCGCCGTGTACCATTCCACCTTTTTTTCTCCGCTCCATAGTTTTATTGGATGCATTGAAATATTTTTGTTTAGATTAAACGACGTTTAGCCAGTAGATCGGTACATTAGGATTAATGTCGGACATCAGTTATCCGCGTGTCCCCTTACATTGTTCGATACTGACGGCGAACTGTCATGGGAATTGAATATTTAATGGTATGCTCAAAATATTGAATGGCTCGGATGATGCCGATACAATCTTACAGCTACTGATTAATTATTCAACCTTTTTGTAGGTAGCCAATGATTTTGCATGAAATCGAAGCTTATCTATATATTATAAGCGTCTGAAAAGAGATTATAAGGGTTTCATTTTGTGAATTCAAATACTTATTTATTTTTTTTGTTACGCTTTTTGTTTTGTTGTGAAAATAAACCAAGATAACATATAAGTACAAGACAAAACAAAATAAGGACCAAGTCGTTTTCGAAACGAATAAAAAAGAGCTATATATTTTTCAAATAATTTACGCCGTGACATATTAAGGTCGTCATTAAATCCTGCCTTAAAAGTATTGATATCGATGGCTAATTGATCTTAAATCACAAAAGCGAACCTACGGTAAGTAACTATCCAATAAATAAAACCAAGAGTCGCGATAGTCGTGTCGTCCATCATACCGCTCATTACTGTACATTATCGGACGCCGACACAATCGCCCGATTCGGCTGTGAAGATCGATTGATTCGTATCGAAGCCTGATGTACGATTCTGATTGAGTACAGCGTAGTCTACATACGTCCTTAGCATCTCCGGTGCTGGAGTTAAAGATTATAATGCCGTGATTGTGGCGTACCGTTCTTTACGTCGATGCTACTGATACGTGATTTATCAATATTATAATGAGTACGAATTCTATTGGTATTAAATTCGTGTGAGTTACAGGGTGCTGTTAAAGAATCGTTTATTCAGATATATTTTCATACAAGTCGAACCAAATAAAACGCTTACAAAGATTTATCTAGTGATTTAAAAATATATATCCATTTTTAATTTGATTTTAATATTTTTTTTTCAAGAAGGAGAAAAGTATTTATGAAGCATAAAACTTTAAACGTTTCAACGTTACAAAATATTATGCTAATTAAAAAAATATTTAGATACTTTAAGATTCCTTCTTAACTTATCTCAAGCTGTATAAATCATGCTTAATAAATACAGGTATATTTGAACGTATTGAAGACAATTATTCTTTTGAAATACGTACATGACATTTCGCTCTTATTCTTCATACATGTGGGATGATACGAGAACACCTCCCAGCCTCGCGATCGCCAACCCAAGTAGCCCAACATAATTACAATTGTTCATTTAAATACAAAGGCTAATTTAATAAGTGACCCGACTTCCAAATGTCAAAGCCGTTCAAATAAAAAATACACAAAAGATATAAAGAAGGATGGCGCTCGGACGAACGAACGCCCAGGCCGGTGTCATGGGAAATGAGACTCTTTATACTTCAAATAAATTGGAAGTCATTTTTTAAGAGTCACTTTTTTATATTGTTTGGATATTGAGCAGTACAATGGGTGGACAAGAACGACTGTTAGGTAACATTTTTAACATCATTATAAGTGAAAAGCAGTGACTGATGGTGTCCCGTGAAGCTCGTTACTTCGGAAGGCTTATGGTTACTTCCAAGAAAAACGTTCACGTAGGTGGCTATGTGCTTACACGGGCTAGTCTTTTTATAATAGTGCAATATTTATAATGGATGCTCGGGTCGGAATACTAAGTGGGACTCGTACGTTTTAACGTCTTTTAAAAAACGAATAATTTATTATGAAAAATGTAAGTGTAATGTAAGTAAAATAAAATGACGCACAGTCTTAATACAAATAAGTAACGTAAAACATCATATACATCACAAAGAGCAGTAGTAGTTCTCAAGAGAACTTGTATTAAAGAAAACATTAAATTCGAATAAAAACAATCGTCGGTTTCCTAGAAATAAGTAAATTATAATTTACTGTTCACCGTCCCAAGGGTCATAGATAGAAATACTCATACGTTTTATCGATGAATGTGACAAAAACAGATAAAACATCTCCTATATTTGTAGCAATATGACCGCTGTGTCGTGTGCAGTAAGACTCGCGGGTTTACGATGTTGACGCTGCCAGGGGGTCGGAAACCAGCGCCGGTAGCCAGCTCTGCCCCCCGCTGCTCCGCTGTCATTTGCTCATTAATTTCTATTATAAATATTTATAATTACCAACACAAGCCTTCTTGAGAATATAATCGTAATCTGTTTCGTTTATGTATTTTAAGTTAATGAAGTAAGTACTGATGTGGACAACTACTAGTCCGCTTCTAAGTCGAACCAATGAACTCATATCCATATTGATCACTGCTTAAACAAATATTTCGATTTTTTTTTATTATACTCAAGTCATCTGTAAATGTGTTTGCTTTTCAATTGGCAAAGGCAATGTATGTTATATATGTGTCCTAATAACTATTTTTCAAGAATAATTTTCTGTTATAGTACTAATATACACAATAGTAATAAAACTAAGATACAAAAAAAAAACTGACTTAGACGAAACAGTTATTTCGTTTTATAACCAAATTACTAAAGATTAGTCTAATCTGGAAGCATATCGTTTGAAACAAAAAAAAATATCTGTAAGGTATAAGAAAAAACGGATTTATAAGGTAACAAACATAAAAATAATACGCTACGAATTGAGGACCTCCTTTTTTAAAGTCGGTTGAAAACGGAATCGATAGCAATTGATTCAATTTTAAAATTATTCCAATCACCCAAATCGATACATTCAAAATAATTGTTGCATAACTTGTATATTATATTATACGTTTATATGTAGTTACATATATAATCATAAGAATCATAGTTAAAATAAATTTACCTAATTAAATTCTAAGCTCGCTCACGGTAGCATAAACAACATCTTCAAAGACGACGCGCAGGAAACACATAATAAAATAATCGTTTATAAAATACATCGTTCAACACTAAATGAATTTATTTATCTACTATATTAATCATATTCCATAAGAACACTCGTTATACCAAAGAAACATCCGAAGCATCCCAAACGATCGGTGTTTTTATGGAATCTCCGAATTCTAAACTCTAGTTACGACCACAGATAAAAGTTAAAGATATAGATAACTTTTTTTGAATAGTATAAAAAGTAGAACTGGTCAGTATATTTGAGCATCGACAGATACATGAGAGTTTCGGGCCGAGGAGATATGTGATAAATAGTGGGCGAGATAGATAAGCTACCGAATATCGGACGGTGCGGTAGCTAGTTAGGTACGCGTTATTCATTGCATACCAAACTGATTATCATTAAGATGGGGCTTAAAAATGATTCGCTTTCGAATTTTTACCCTATACATAAAGTTACCTGACATGACTCAGGAAAGTTTTTAATTTATCTGCCGTACTTTTTCCAATATCTAGACTTATACAATTTTGTCCCATTAATGGCACCTCTGCTCTAATCAGTGCGACTTTTTGAAATAATATTTTATTAAGTTCAAGACAAGTAATCGGTAAGAGCTGTGTGTTTTATTTAAATTGTAAAAAATGATTTACCTTAAAATGTAGGTGAAGATATTAACATTAAAAAAGTGTATACAACTACACGGTGCTAATTTTATGATACATCGGACGCATCACGTCGATCGCTTGCTAGGCTAATCTAAAAGCCGTCAATGCCGTTATCTAGAACGACCCCAGTAAAGCAAGTATACGACCCATAAATGAGTCGACAAAATGCCGCCGCTGAAGCCCTAATCGCCGCGCAGATATACACGGGGAAGAAACCGCCAATATTTACACCGCTTAACATAAAATACCACAATAAAACTTAATGGTACGTCCAGCAAGAGTTTATGCTAATCGTCGATAAAAATATAATAAAAATATGACCTTGCGGAGCGTCCCGCAGCTCGCCCCATTCCACACGTCAGGACCTGGAAATAGAATTATCATTAAAACCTAGGCTCTTATAGAACTACTATGAACACTACGTACGTCTGCCACAAAGTAATATTTACCAACATTACATAAAAAAATAAGAATCTGGGTTACAATTATTAATTAAGTACGTTTATTTACACATAAAATTTTTGTTTGTTGTATTAATAAACAACAAAAACGTAACTTGGCTGAATTGAATGTTCCTTACGTTCAGTGCTAAATCCGAGAAAAAGTTTAAAAACACCGTGTGGTAGAAGACTTTTGCAATTTAAAAATAGAATAGGTATTCTATTATTTTTTCATAAGACGGCGACCGGTCCGAGAGTCGCGGCGCAGTGCTCGCGGGCTAATCACGAACACAGGTAGCATATCGCAACATCTCGCTCGCGACACACTATCCATTCCGGTTATTAATGAATACGAACCATTTTCGAATTTCGCCGCCGCTCGGACAGCTGTTTATTTATCAATGTCCATTACGCCCGCGACCCGGCATCATCAGCAAATATTCGAATTTACATAAGAAAGTCGTAAGGTCCGGGCTCCATCATCCTCGCATTCCTGTATGATCGTTTCCAGAATTGTTCATCAGCGATTCAAACAAATGCGCGCTAGTTATTTGCCGTATTGGTCTTAGTTTTTTTTATCTGGAATCGATCGTGTGTAATAAATTTTCTCAAACGAATATGCCCGCTAACACAGAGTATTAACATTTAATAATTTCTAAACGTCCGACTTCTATCATCGTCAGAAAACGTTTCATCGGAAAACCTATTGAAGTGCATCGAAGGGTCCTTTGCGCCGCCGTATTACGATTAATTGATGTTAATTAATAAATTAATTAACCATGTTCATACAATGCATGAACGATTCAAGTTTTTCTAAGTCTTATGTGTTTTTATTTGAACTACATTTTTATTGTCGACCGGCATTCCCTTTTTTGCAGGTGAACTGCAAATGGCATCATGACGGCGACGGGCGTAAGTTCCATATTTTGTAATTAATTTATTAAAATTATAATGAGTATCGCGATGAACTCCTAATTGGGACCATGTTATGATGTTCATTCATATTTTAATAATTAAACCGATGGCGCATATTGTCATTATTTATGTCATATTTTCTTGTATGTTTTCGCTGCTTTATTAATCAGAACCGATTGTTTATAGAGGTTTTGTTCGGTCTGTCGAAACTTTGTCGGTGCAATAACTGAATGAATCACAACAATATTGTTTTTTTTTTCTTTATCGACGATTCATAAGACAGTTCATTAATACCGGAGTTGTAGAATTAATAAACAATATCGTATAATTTAAACCTGGTCGAAAAATGGAAATAGTGATCTGAAAGTCTAATTTGGTACAATTTAATTGGTAATAAAAATTATCATTTCTTAATTTATCCTGCTACCATTACTGTCATCACAAAAATAACTTCTTCCAAAGCATTAATTTTGTATAATTTAATTATAAATTTTAAATTATAGTTAGAGGAAAAAACATTTGCCAATTATTTCATATTATAATAATTTAATCAGGAATGCAACCGCATTTTTTAACATCTTTTAATTCAAATTCTTTGATAATCATTTAATTTCGTTATTCGAAAATACTAATTGCTAGCTACAACGCACGGTCGATTGTCTCTTATAATGTTAAAATAATGTAATATTATTATTATCACTTCCTTTTTGTTAAATTCAGATTTAAGTATAAAATAATTCAATAATTATATCGCACTAGCGATCGACCGGCTCTGCACGGATGCAATATTCATATTAAACATTAATTTCGACTTTTTCGTAAGATTATTCAAATTTGTTTTTCACTTGAACCTTGTCTTGATAATTACGAATATAACTAAAAAAAATCAATCCGAATTGTCGAACTGTTCCCAAGTGGTTGTCTTTCATGCATTCGAAAATTGATTTTTATATTTATTAAAATTAAAATTCTTTTATAATAATGTTTTGAAATTAATGTTACTTAATGTAAATACATCTAATAAACAAAATATAAGAAGATATATAGCATAATATTATAAGGTATGTATGTATTTTTAAGATACAATCGCTGAGCAGTATAGCCCACGTGTCGATTGAAGTTCGCCGACAGCCGCGAAGTCGTCACGTATTTACCTCCAAGTGTATTCTTGAAATAAAGCTCAGTTTTAAGAAGGCTGCCCATTCATTTTTCAATCTAGATATAGAACTCCGGTACGTGTTACTACGGCTCGTTTCAATATATAATATAATATATATGTCTTGCGGTTTCACTCGTGTTCAATTACAGTAACTGCAAGATTACTTGACGTTTGTGGTTATTACTTTTAGTAGTAGCAACACGTTTTTCAGTCTATAACGATTATTATTATCTTTTCCAAATTTTACTTAATTTAACTTAATCATAAATCATTTATTTTATATAAAGCTAACAATTTTATTAATTCACTTCCTTATAATATTGTTGCAATTATCTACTCTGAAATTTTTACTTTACCTATTAAAACTTCCCACGAATGTTCATCTGTAAAACGAGAAACGTAGTTATTTTGACTGTAATATTAAGAAATAAAAAAAAGTTTATCGCGTAAGTACTGCCATTAATTCTAACTAGTTGCTAAAGAAACTTCAATTCATCAATTTAGATTAATTTAAGATGTAACAAGATCAATGATTTCTATAATATAGTTTTTAAAGTGTCATCACATTGAACAACAATCCCGCTCATTATTTAATACTTCGTTACATTTGCAATAATACTTGAAAGATGTACAAGACTTTCATTTTTTACAAAATAGCCACGAGTCGCAAGAAAAAGGGATGTCGTCGATATAAAATTTCCTAAACACATCATTCTTCATCCTGGTCACTAGAGTAATTAATATTGTAAATTCTTTATTTATTGTTTCCTGTTAGTCCACGCGTATAATGCTAATTTGTTTTTAATAGTTAAGAACTCTTGAAGAAAGACTGTAGACAAAACCGCGGTTGCATTAGAACGAATATTACGAAAAATTATCATCATATCAAGAATTTCGACATTGCGACTATGTAACTAATAGCTCAAACGGTAGATCACCTGGTACGGAATGCATTTCGGGTTCATAAAGCGCTGTGTCGCAAGTTTTTGAAATGATGATTAAAGTTTAAAATTAATATTGTAATTTAGTTTTATTGAATGAAAAAATAGGCTATCAAATATTAATTATAATATAAAATGGTTGATTTCCCAGTTTAGGTATACTATTTTGAGAAGCATAGACAATTCTTCCTTTCAATATGCACCTGGCGTTGGGTATGGTTATTAAGAATATCAAATTATAATACACAAAATTGATAAATTCAATAATTTAAAAGTACTGAATACAAACAATTGTCTTTTACCAAGAAGAAAGTCTTTTGTAAGTTTATAAGAATTATGTTCTAATAAATTTGTTTAAATCCCGATGTTGTATTTTATTGCCAAGCCATGAATGCTTTACCACTTAAAAATATACTCATGTAACACGGTGTTGAATCTGCGACCTTCTATTAAGATTACGTTTTCTGTCCTATGTCATCTCGAACACATTACACTTTACAAAATTATAAAATTTTTACTTTAACTCAGAGCTCTATTATTCATTAACTATTAATTTTATTTTATTTCAAAGGATGTACTTAGTTACTTGCGCAGAATTTTCATAAAAATCAGTCCATTAGTTTGTTTTTAATTAACTGGGTCTACGGTATCACTCAAGAAGCATATCATTTCACATTATAAAATAATTTAAGTAAACCAAAAGTCGTAAATAGTCGGTTCCTTTTTTTTAATTTTCTTAGTTATATAATCTTTGCGGTCGAGAGGTAACTAAAACTCATATTCCTAATGTTATTAGTATTAGTCACATCTCAAGTGCAAAGAATTAAAGTTTTAGTAGATATTTTCTTAAGTTACATGTTATGCAATTTTTATTTTAATATACCTACTTCACTTTAATGTATAAAATACACAAAAATACAGTAATCCAAAATTTCGTACTTTCCAAGAAATGTACTCAAGTTGCTGGTTGTAAAACATCTTATCGACCTTATTTTTTATTTTGTGTAGCAAAAAAGGTAGGCGATTAGAATCTTGCGAAAAAACACTGGCTTCATAACTTTCGTCTGGATCTAAAACACATATTGTAACATTTTTTTTAAATTTCTAAATATTTTTTTCCAGTATTAAAGGACTAGTTGTATTTTTTTTTTAATTAAAACGATGTAATTGATACACTAAATTTTTGTCGATATCAACTATTAACAAAATGAATCTATTATTTAAAATAATTTGTTTACAGACTTCTAATCTTAAAATAGAAACGAAAGAAGTCGTAATTGAATAGCTCATAGTATATAGCTCATATATATAGTATACTCAGTGTAACTCATATACCATTTTAAATCCAAGATTTTATTCAACAGATCATAATCCCTATTCGATCGAAAACAAATTTCCATCGACAAAAGAATTTACAAGACGAAGGCGAGCAAGCGAACACGCGTCTGGCACAGGCATAAATACACAAACAGGCATTATATAGAGGAGGCCAATTTAACAGACTTATTGTCTCCGGGCAGCCATAATGCGAGACGTTGGGAGACGCAAAAGGACGAAGAGCTCCGGAGTTCCCGACTCCGTCCGATACAAAACAATGGTATTTAATCAACGATGATAAATGCTGTATTCGAGCACGTTTTTTAACGATACTGCTGTATTGTTTTGGCGGGAGCTTACCGTTGAATACGGAGATAAGTCGCCGCTGTGAGTGGCTTAGCTGACAAATTGGAATAAAAGAAATATTTATTCGTGTTCGCGTCGTGAATCCTTCGGTTTTGGATACGTATTGTGAACATTCTCACATATTCTTGCATCGGCTATATCTCAGCCTTTCGTCAGAACATAAAATGAAATCGGAGATGTGGAATATTATCAAATCTGTTGTCTAAGGTTTCTTCCGTCACTGTTTTTATTCTATACTAAATTGTTATTAAAACGAAGAAAATATTTCTGCTTACGTACATACAACATGAAAAATCTTAGTTCAGTAAAAAAAAGTTTAATTTATGTACATAGTCGTAAAACGACTCACAATCGTCAATATATTATTATTAAAACAGAATCAGAAAAAAAAATGCGTGGACCCTACAAATACCTAAATGGTTTCTTCGACATTTCTTACATACTTGTGCCTTTAAGTTGGTTAGATCTGGTATTTTAATTGTCAGTCTTTAGATCTATTAGATCTCGTGTAAGCCACTCCTTATTAGCAACACATTACACTTGAATTAAATCGACACAACGAGCTATAGTAATCACATTTTTTTCATAAGTGACGCAATAGTATGATTTGTGTTGTAATGGGTAAGGTATAAGTTGGTACGTCATCGCTCAACGCAGTATGAATAAATCACGATATTTTGTTGAAATAACGCGGAGGAATTGATCAGCATCTCGCGGTGTACGGGCCAGGGAAATGTACGGAGGTGCTCGTAAATTTGTGCGGTAAAACAGCAGGACGCCGGTACGACTGAAGCGACGGATAGAGCAACTGCTTGATTTATGGCGATGCGACTGACAATGCCTCATGTTTGCATTCGGTTACGATTCGCGGGATCTCAGGAATTGTTACCGCGAGGATCATGTTCGGAATATCCTGCGGGTATTGGAATTATTGCGTTTATGGAAATATGAAGGACAACATCTCTTGTTGAAATCTTTTTCTTATTTACTTGTGATTTTAAAATTTTGTTAATATACCAAAAAACGATACTCGTTTTATCAATTAAAATATTATTTAAAAGTATTGTTAATATAAACATCCTTATGTTCGCTTCCTAGTCTCGTTGGTTAACTTTTAAACATTTACTAGAGACAAAGAACGCAAGACTGCATTCATGTATCACAATTACACGTATAATCTGTAAATATCGTGTAGGCGTTATATAAAAACCGCCAGTTACATTATATAAGTAAAGATGTATATTTCATGACTACAAACAGGATTTAGTTTATCTTGACTGCTTTTTTGAAAATGTTCAAATATAGACTAATTACGTCGAGTTTACAAATGGCGCGCTCGGATTCTGAAGATGCTTCATCAAGTTGTTGTGTGACCGTGGGATGGGGATCGCGGCCACCATTTTCGGCACATTCGTTCGTTCAATCACGTTAATGTAAACGGATGACAGCAAAAACCATTTCGTTAGTTACCGTTTGACTTCAGGCAATGGCACTTTCCTCTCATGAACGGACGCGTACCGCAGTGGAATACCAACCGCCCCTGAGATCTCTCACCTACCACGTTAACTTTGTTTTGGACGCATAAAACATCCTTTATTGACAGGATTCCGTCGAAAAAGTAGAACACAGGAGTCGCGGCTGCATAAATCATTCCCTCTCAAAACTGGCACTAGCGGTGTGCGCCTCGGTCGATAAGATTCCCGGGCATCTGCAAAAACAATTATGTCGGTCCAGAATCTTGTATTTGTGTCGTGTTCGTTTTGCCTCTAGACGCCGGTTGGAGCTGCGGTGGCATAATGCGTGCCGATAAATATTTATACAATTTATTCATATTCCCTCTGATGCCGCCGGCGGAGCTATCATAAGACCACGGATTTGATATTTTCTAAACTAATGTCTCCTTGGAGTATCCCTTTTTAAACTCTGGAATAAATTCTTGATTTTAAAGCATAGCTTCATAATTATTGACCTGAAGATCTGTACTATTATGTTAAGCAGTAAGTGTCTGTTGGTGTTTGACTGTATTAACCAATTTAAAAAAATTGGTTACCATAACAAAACATTTGGTTATTATAAATGTTACTGAAAATGACTTAAGGTAAAATTAAGCTAATTCGAAACAAATAACAAATTATTTGGGTCCTATATAAAAAGGAAATCTCTTAAAATAATCGAATAAACCTTTTCCATATTTATGTCAAATAACACTATAATAAACCAAACGCAATACAAAATTTATAAGTCCAGTCAACTGATATGAAATTCTGGAACACGAATATTAACGAATTTATAACATTAGGCAAAAACGACGGGAGATACAATAGCCTTTGGTATCAAAGTGCGGTGCATCGTTGTCAAATCTGGTATCTTAAGGGTATCTCGGGCCGTCGATGCATCAGTGTTGGCAATAAATACATCGGCTGGCAAAAAGGCGGGAATGTGCGCTACGCAGCGCGCCGGCGGTCGTCGCGAGCGTCGCCCCGGCGCTTTTTGATGCCACTAAATTTTCATAATGATATTTTGATAGATATTTGATGTTGGCTAAGTTTTTGTATTGTAGCATCTATAATTGGATTTCGTTGCTAGATTCCTTAGAAGTTATGTTTTTATGTTCGTTAACACTGAAATATTTTTTGTTTCTCTTGCTTTACTTATTCATATTTGACATTTTTGATATCAATGCGGAACTGTTAGGTAACTTTTATATTTTAAAAAATAGGAAAATAAATAAAGGAAGTTAACTGTGGACTACATTCTTGGTTCTTTTTTAATGCCAATAAAATAAGATACAGTTTTACGATAAAAATGTTTGAATAGCCAACTATATGGAATTATGTATGTTTATTAAATTTATTAAATCTATTAATCAAATTTTGTATTAAAACTGATAATATCTAGTCAATCAATATACAACATAGGTTTTTAGACACCCTTGACGAAAATTTTTATACTGGAATCCTTACGTAGAGGTACGTCTGTATGTTTTAATCGATATAAGAAAGAATGCAAAGTTGGTACAATACTATTTTAATCAATTAATTGGCATCAATTTGATGTTCATTTGAATTATATAATTTAGTGGTTGTATAAATAATCGCAACATAAACTTACTATATAAGCTTT
This sequence comes from Hypolimnas misippus, assembly GCA_037950945.1. Taxonomy (NCBI): domain Eukaryota; kingdom Metazoa; phylum Arthropoda; class Insecta; order Lepidoptera; family Nymphalidae; genus Hypolimnas; species Hypolimnas misippus. The sequence goes on along the minus strand of JBBEEQ010000012.1, from coordinate 11,596,557 downwards.
TAAAAAGTACCGAAGTTTAAGACTAAGCCCTGCTACGTCTTCTTACATATATTTTTAATCTATAATAATTTACGCCAAAATACCATACAACAAAAAATTCTTAAGATTGTTTTGTGATGTCTATAATGCGCAGTTACAACAACCATTATTGCTTCCTCGTACGACGAAATTCGTCTCTAGCTTTGGACGAATCTATTTGGCCCATACTTACGTATACATTTCTTAAGGGTTTTGTGACTGGGAACAACTTAATTATTGTGGTTATAGAAAATATTTGATATAAATCAATAATTCTTGCGAGGAGAACCGTTTGCTTTTTTACTAATTTATTGGACAAAATCGCAAATTATACAACCTTCTGATAATCTTCTCATGAAGATCATTTTATCGAGCTTCTGCTGTAAGTTGGCGTGAATTTGTGTATTTTGATATCATTCACACTACAGGAAATTTCAAGTCGATTAGACCAGTCAAAGTTGATCAGATCCTTCAATAGCTAGAAAAGAGCTGATAAGCTTAAAATGTCTGAATAAATCTTCTTAAATTACAGCTAAGGTCCACCCTATGTACATCTACGATGCCACAGGCAGACCCACACAGATACACGTGTCAATCTTATAACACCGTCCCTGTCTGTTTGGGTCGGGGGTAAAAAGTGGTTGCAGCGGTCACGGGACAATTTTTCTGTAGTATAACAAACTTCGGATGATGATGATGATGAGGTATAAACAAATTATATTTTGCGAAATAGGATGTAGGTGAATGTAAAATGTGTTGAATTAAGTTATAAATCAAATGTTTACATAAGACAAAACTTAACTAAAAAGAATTTAATTGTTTTAATATTAAGAAATTACCTTCAATGTTCATACGGAATGAATATCAAAAAAATATAAATTGTTAACTATAATATAATGACCTACCATTGTAAATAAAAATTTGTTGCTTTGGTTTGTTAGGAATAAACGAATCTATGTTCCTAATTGCATTAGTATCGCTTGTAGGAAAATACTAGGCCTCGAAAATGATATTCATAGTAGTGTTGCCCAAATGCAAGAACAAGACGAGACTTAGCCAGTCTTGGTCTTGGTCTTGCGCCCATACACCTGGTCTTGGTCTTGGTCTTGGTCTTGCGCTCCCGGTCTTGGTCTTGGTCTTGGTCTTGCAGCAAGAGTCTTGCAAGTCTTGCAATTACCTATTAGTCTATTACTATTTATTAAAGTTTACTTTAAATGTTAGAAAAACGTATTAGAATTGGAACTTGGAACATTGTGAGCTTGAATTAACATAGCCATAGTAAAGATCAAGCAGATTAATAAATAACTGAAGATTTGATAAGAAATTCGAAAAATCAACTGACCTATATGTCGTTTTCATGGAAGTAACTGTTTCTTAATAAACATTTATGATTTATAAGCTTACATTTGCTACAACATGTAAAAAAAAAAAAATTAATTACAATAACTTGACTGTATTTTAAAGAACAATACTTATCTGTCTAGAAAGAGATTGAACTCTCAACTTATAAGAAATTTAATAAAAGAGTTTTACGATTTATCATTTATTTGAATAAAAAATAAAATACAACACAAATCAACAGCTTTATCATTAGGTTATGATACTTTATATCAATTTTTTTGACCAAGAATTAATACAAAGTAACCATCTGGCTGACTCATCACTTAACCTATTTCTATGTTTTCTAATTACTAATGATGCGTTAGAAAATAATCTCTCAGCAGGTACTGAAGTTGCCGGTATTGAGAGAAAATCACGAGCCATTTTCGATAAAATCGGATACTCTGTCTCATGCGTCCTCCACCAATCTAAAATGTCTTCCGAGCTGGCAGTTCTTGGTTTTCTCAGGTACTCCTCTAACTCGTCTATCACTAAGCCTTGAAGACAAGATCCAGATGACGTCGAGGGACATTCATAGAGTTTATCAAAGTCTATTACGTCTTCATCTTCATCACATACTTTATTTTCTTTTTCTGGTAATTCCAGAGATTTGTTCAGTGAGTGTAGACTTTTATATTCTTCATAAAGTTCATTGAACTTGCGCAGACTTTCTGTTTTAAGTTGCTTCCCCCACATTGTCAGGTCAAAAGTCTGAGCCTTATGCCTTGGGTCTAAAATTAAAGAAGTACAATAAATCCAGTTGCTCTTCTTGTAATATTTAAGCATTTTGTCTCGAGCTGCTTGGAAAGCTAGAATGAGCCTTTCATCCACTTCAGATCGATTAGGTTTCTCATCTAACTGTTTTACCATGGATTCAATTTTATCTAGCAAGAGATTGAATGATACAATGACTAGCGGTAATGTAACATATTTGTCTCCACCAAGTTTTGTACTTAAAAGTTTAAAATTTATTAGAAATTTATGTAATTTTTCGAGTACCTGCCATTCATTAGCTGTGATTTGAAAATCATTTAATTCGGTGACAGAACTGCACAATATGTCAATGCCCGCTCTCACTTTTAAACCAAATCCAATCATATCATGTGTGGAATTCCATCTCGTTGGACAGTCAAGAATGGCATTTAGATTTGATGGCACGCCAGCTGCTTCACAAGCAGACTGAAACTTCTTCTTCACTATCTCACTTCTTTTTATTTTACTGGAAATGCTGCGTAACTTTGTTACAGATGTACGCGAGTCAGCAATATTTGGTGCAGATTCTTCATCTTCCTCATCCTCAGTTTCGTCTGCATAGTCTTCGTACTGCTGATCTTGCGCGTTAGTGTCAGACTCACAGTGTAATGCTAAGGTCTTTAATAAATCTTGTACACCAAGGTTTAAAATGTGAGCAAAGCACCGGAAATGTTGATTGTCTGAATCAAAGTGTTGCGGCAGCAGTTTGCTCAGTTCATACATAAATTTGGTATTTGCAGTTGCGTTGTCGACCGTGATACCTTGTATTTTATCAATTATGCCATATTCCAATAAACATTCATGGAAAATCGTTGCAATATCTTCCCCAGTATGTCGACCGCGTGATGGTATAAAATCAAGAACTACAGATTGATACTTCCATTCGTTGTCTATATAATGAATAGTAACCCCGTAGTAACTCCTACCAGCAATTGACGTCCACCCATCAATGGTAAAAGACATTTTAGATGATAATTGTTGAAGTCGTTCCTTGAGATTCAATTGGAGCTCTTCAAATCGCTCTTTGACTTTCCTTCTAAGTGTAGACCTTTTAGGAAACACCATATTAGGGCAAATACGTCGAAAATATACTTGTGTAGCTTCGTCATCGAAAAATGAGAAGGGAAGATATTTTTTCACCACCCAATCAACTGTAGCTGTCGTGATGTTGTCACTGCTGTTTTCCGACTGAAACAAAACAAGAAATCTTGTGTTATTATTTAAAACATACTAGGTTTGAGCGTATAAGAGGAGGAGGTTTGTTGTTGTTAAATCGAGAAAATCGTTAAATTGATATTTGTTATATTAAGGTTGCACTGTACTGTAATTTACCAAAATAAAGTACTTAGTTGTTACTGGCCGATTCAATGAAAATATGGGTGTTAGTGGTGTTTTCATCTAGAAACTTCATCTTTCATCGTTGCGACATATTAAGTATGTAATTATCGTCTAAAAAATATTTTAGACGATAATTACATACTTAATATGTCGCACCCCTAGATGAAAACACCACTAACTCAAAAATACTTACGTAAGTTAATGGCGTTTTTGAAAGTATCGCATGAATAGCTACGCGGAGTTAAAATTCTTTTAACTGTTAAAAAAATATTCTTACCTGTCCACTTCTTCCAGCGGTTACTAAAAAGCTTGTGATATCTCCACTTAATTTTGGTTTAACAGGAAGAAATATTTCTGATTCCTTTTTGTGGAAAGATATTAGATGTTTCCTTAAGCCTGAAGTGTTTCTGTTTTTCATTTTTATTTCAATCTTTTTATGTTGGCACAATTTACAGAAGGCAGTTTGGGATGCATGAATTATTTCGAAAAACTCTTCAAATTTGCTTTTGGGTCTTTTAGATCTGTGACTCAAACTCTCGTTACTCGGACTAGAATAATTTGAATCTTCGTCACTCATATTAAATTGTACACGTGATACGTTTTTAGAAAACAACGAGAATTAGTAAAAACAATTATTAAGTTAGACTCGAAGCACAGCTCAATTGGAAATGACTGGAATTAAAATAATTCCTTTATTTATAGTACGTTTCCTTGCTTTCTACCGCGCCGCCTCGCCACGTGCCGGCTCTATGAAAAGGATGCCGCCGCAAATGAAACAATGCCGCGTGCGGCGTACAAACACACACTAAATATTACCTACTTGTACAGACGCGACGCGTGAATAAAATATATGTAAAGAATTAGTGCCAATCACTATTCTTTACATATAAGTGAATGTTTTGGCGTACATCTATACTAATATTATAAAGCTAAAGAGTTCGTTTGTATGTTTGATGACAGAAGTTTTAAAATAAATAAATAAGTTCTGAACGTCACTATACCTCCAAAGTTACTATTCCTCGTGGACGAAGTCGCGGGCACAGCTAGTAAATACTTACTCTCATCATCTCTCTCAGAGATATTCGGGCTGATAAGTAATACAAAACTCTTATCGCAGGCTTTTTATTTTATTAGTAGATAAGTACCTACGCTTTTTATATTATTTTATTAGTTTTGTAGAATTTTTTTACACGTTTCAAGTATATTTAAAAGCGGCTACAATATTTATTAAACGGGTGATATTTGAACACTTTTTTGCTATTTTTTCTTTTAAAAACTTAAGAAATATAATGACTAAATGTACAATAATAGTACCTAAGTAATTAGTTTAAAACCATATAAGTAATCAATATTATAATATATACTTACTAGAATGAATTAATATGACATCTACTACCTATCCTTACCATTTTATCCTAATCATAATACTACTTGCGTGATCAGTATAATGTATTCATTTTCATTCTAAGCACTCTGAAACTTATTTATTCTTTGGAACACCTGTAGGTACTCTTAAAATTCGAAATTATTTTGCATGAGTATACCTACGCCCTATGGCGGCAATCAAATAGTGTCAAATGTTATGATTTCGGCGTGGCGGCAACGATTGTTTTAGATTTCAAAAGAAGCCGCCGGCGCGTGTATCATAACCATGTACTTCCGAAAAGCGGCAAATTTCTTTGAGAAATAAGTACAAAACCTTTGATGCCGCATTATCAAAGTGCCGATGGTTAAAACATAACTATGCATGCACTCAGTTTGATTTTAATAGATATTTTAATAGATATGTTTATGGTATTAGTCGTAATGCGCATAGGTCCAGTTTTTCATATTTTTTGATACAGTTTTTTGCGTCTCATAGAATTCCTAAGCGTACCTACCTATACACCGAACTGTTACACCTAACTACTCAGTGAAATAGCGCTAAGTCCTAGCTGCAAGACGCAAGAGTCTTGCAGGCTATGTCTTGTTCTCGCTCAAGTCTTGCACGGTCAGTCTTGGTCTTGGTCTTGCTAAAAATACGCGGTCTTGTTCTTGGTCTTGGTCTTGCAAAAACGCAAGAACAAGACCAAGACTGCAAGACCAAGACTGAATTTGGGCAACACTAATTCATAGGCGCAGCCAGCATTTTTTCTAGGCACAAGTAGGGCACTTAAAACGTAGCATGTTGAAGCCCTTCTTGAAAACCTAGAGATAGATGTCTCGAACAAGCGATGATTTAAAAATAAATTTGTGTTACTATGTTACTATAGTGTTAGTTTTATTTCTGATACACCTTTTATTTCTCTTACAACCAAGTTCAAACAAACTATTTTAAGTTTCGTCGACTCACAATAAGTATAACCTTTTTATTTGACGATTTTATTATAGTTAAGAAAAGTACAAAAATAAAACAAATTATTCAAACTTTTTTTAACAATGCTATAAATTTTAGAATCTTTTCTATTCCGGTTATAAAGAGCTGTTTTAATTATAATACCGATTTCTTAATATTTTGTTAAATTTGTTTTAACTACAATAATTTAAAAATGTAAATAAGATATCTTAACGGGTATATTAAGAGAGGAGTTTCCAAGCCTTCTAACTAAGACTTTCTAGGGTCGACTAAACACTAGGTTGGACAAATGGCATCTCGTGTCTTACCCCAAAACACTCTTATATAATCACGCCTTTAGATTTACATATCTAACCTTAAAATATCATCTTTAAAGGCTAGGCTGGATAATATAATTTATTTAATACTAAAATATCTGGGAAAATTCAGCATTCAGCATTACTATTGGTGATTTATATCAATAATGCCAACTATATACATAATTAGATTCATATAGTAGCCCACTTGCTGTCGCTGGTTTGCGTGTCGGTACGGTTGCGCCCGCGCAGCATTCCGCGTCGGCGTGGTATCAGATGCTCGCGCACGTGACGGCATCCCGCCCCGCCCCCCGCCTTCCAGGAAAGGGACATCGGGGATCATGTCGACTTTATCTTAGATACCTTCTAGCTTCCTAGTGACATTTCAGATTCTCATTTTATATTCAGACTGAAAGATTTTAGCGTAACTTGGCTACTTCCTTTCGACTCTACTAGCAGTAGTTAAATTTATGTCCAGTTTGTTGATACTGTTAACCCTTACTCTTGCTAAGAAGTCTCCTGAAATTATTTATTAATTCTAGGTTGTAATTTGAATATTAAACATAATTTGTTTATTGAAATTCGACTGACACAGTTGTAACCAACATTTCCAGAAGAAACATTTTACCATATACAGATATACCTATGATGTTTGTATCAACAAACGTTTACGACTTTGATTAATAGCAACCATATTTGTAATAAGTAGCAACTTTTAGAAAATATTACAACATCAATTATTTAACCGCAATTCCTCCACATTCGCGGAACTGGCCTATAACAAACGTCACGTCACTCGTTTCAGACGTGCGTTGAAGATCAGGTTCATCCTTATCTAGTTGTTGGTCGTCTCGTTTCGAGCTGCTTCCTCGCGCCGCGCTTTCTTCAGCCATGTTTGTTGAAATACGTGACCACTATGATGCTCGGCACTGCTTTACACTCACCGCTGTGAGTACCGCTAGAAGTTATAGGGTTAGCTACTTGTACTAATTGTGAGATTTTACTTGGTTTATATTAAGAAATTTGTTTTATTTACTATATAAACGCTTCAGATGAAATAAAGATACGAATAAGATAATAATTTATTACAGCGGCATTATACTATTCTCACATTCCAATAAAGATATTCCAATGAAGCATAAAAGACTTTTCTAGAGGCACTTATAAAGTGAAGTCGAACTTGAGTGCGAACGTTATCTATAAAACGCTTTATAATGACAATCACGTATTTATTGTGCGCACTTGCAAATAACCACGGGAAATTGGTATGTCAACGATTGCAGAAACGTAAAGGTATAGCTTGGATGCGTTTGAATAATTCGCGGTGTTGGCCGGCGCCGTTGTTAGCAATTGTCGCGCGGACAACGCTTAACGATAGCATCGTGCCGCCGGCCGCCGGCGCCGCTCATCTAGATCGCGGGACACCAAAGACATGCCCTCCGCGGATAAAGTCTTCAACGAGTCAAGCACCCGCGCAATCCCTTTGAGAACTCCTCACCACCGCCCGATCGTGATGGCATCCTAGAGAACCTTCGCGTTACCTTTTTTTCATAGCGCGAATAACATATTCAGGGCCCGTTCGATCTTTTTACGCGATTGATTTATTCCATCTTCTCGCCGAGTGACTCACATTACTTATATTTTCTCATTGGCATTCTCAGGCTCAATCGTCGATAAAAACCATCACCTCTGGTGGCGAACGGATGTTCGACGTGCTGTCAAATATCTATAACAAAGGGCAGGACAAGAAAATAAATAAACCCAATTTGCTTTATTGGAATGCTATTAACCATTTTTTTAGGTGTAACTTCTGTCACCGTCGGCGTTGATTTCGCCACATTAAACTGCGCTCGAACCAAATGCAGACGATTATGCGAATTCTCAACTTTTTCAGATGGCGAATCTTAATAAATATGAAATTAACTCGCCAGTTAAAAGTCTCGTGACGTAGTCGATTATTATTGTACGATTTTTAGAGATGAGTTGTGCTTCATTTATTAAACGACTTCATCGCTGTGATTATATAATTAATTATTATATTATAATTTTATCACAAATCTCGACCATTATTAAGTTCTAAAATGACGAATAAAAATTAATGTTCAAAATATTCTTCAATATTACAGTTTTAAAAGTGATAATGTCCATGTTTTCCTCAGACATCAAAACGCCAAATAATGATAAGTTTAATTAGAGTCCTGATCATAATAAGTTAAAATGATGTCATGTACACATGTTATTAAGTATTTAATAACAAGATTAAAGTTAATAAGCGATGCAAGAACACTCGATAGCCATAAAAAATGCATTCAATATTTATCTTCCCAATTCTTTTGGTCATACAGAGATAAATTGAAACAGATATTTTCAAGTATAATTATAAAAGAACTTTATAGTTAACAAAAACTCATTTTTGTCGTAATAAATAGGTACTTAATGCAATATGAACGTAAGGAATCCACCGATCACGGGTGCTTCTTTTTTATCAAGACATTCGAGTTGCCTCTAAAACAAAGTCGACAACCTCAAACCGAAATTATAGTGTTTAAGAGTTTTAATATAACGCTAAAAAATATACGTAAAAATTATAAAATCGATGGAGCTCGTAATATATGTAACACTGCCTTCTGGCAGCCATTACTTAGGTGCGGGCTTGTTATTAAATTCGGTCTTATTTATTTATTTATGGGCGATACGAGTGTATCGTGAACGTCTTATGTGCGTACGGAATTACCGAATATGGAGTAGCTGATGCCGTTTCCAAAATTTATTATTTATTTACGATGGTATTTCGTATTTATTTACGGCGTTTCGCAATTTATAAAATTAATATTATTAATGAAATGTTTGTGAGTGAGAGTTTATGATTTGTTACTATTTTACTCCATACTTCATTGGCTCAATTGTTTTGAATAAAACGTTGTGATGAAACCATGGGATATAGCTTATTAATAACATAGAATAAAACCCTACAGCATAAAATCTAATAATTAAGACAGCCGAATTTTATTATACATATAATTAAACGCAATATTTGATAGAATTGACTAAATTCTTGACGTGAGTGAAGTGACGAAGTTCGTGATGATTAATAATTTTTAATATTTTTTTGTAAATGGAAAATCGTTTGAAGCAAGTTATTTCATGACTTTAAAATTGTGGACATACGGACAAGAATGTCAATAAAACAAAAGCTGTGATAGCAGTGTCGATGGTAACGCCTAGGCGTGAACATTCGATGCTAAAGAATCGATGATTAATTCCGACTTAATTACAGAGGCGATCACATAAAATATCGATTTGGAATATTCAAATCGTACAGGTGGCTGGACCCGCCCCGGCCGCGGGCCCCGACACTTAGTGCGTGGTAGAAACGCATTGCTTAAAATTTATTAATTTATGTACTTGTGTTATTTGGTTTCGGATAGGTTGGTGACCTCTGTCGTCAGTAGAGTGCGCGGTGCGAACGAGTGCTTGACTGGAAATATCGCGGTTGTCTAAATTATACTAAAATTTAACGATGCTAAATAGGATCAATCCTATTTAGCATCTTTTAATTACAATGAATTGTATCTATATTGACTATTATCGGGGTCGAAATATAAGGATAAACTGAAAGAAATCTAATGCTACCCCGTAACACGTTTAGCTTTCTAATTTTTAATATTAACTGTTTAGGTTGTGTCTATTACGTTGTATTAAATAAGATTTTTACAACACTAAAGTAAAATTAGAAAAAAAATATAAATTATTCCTTTTTTTTTTAATTTACACAACATTTTTGTGGCTGAATTTAAAATAGGATGAGCCAGTTGAATTTTAATTTTAGAATTTAAATGCGAACTATTCGAGATGGCAAAAGTTCCCCGCGAACTGTAATATGCGTCGAGCTCGCTAAGTTAGCCCTATCTCGGAGATTAATCTCTTAAAACCTACCCGGCTTTCTCGGATCGTTTGCAAGCAACATTAGCCGGCAGATGCATCGTGCACGAAGTGAGTTTCCCAATAATTTCATACTCAACGAGTCCCGATCGAAAAGTTGTGGTATCGTTCCGTCCATCTCGCCGACGGCCACGCGCTGTATGTAGCCTTATTAAATGCAAAATATTGTTACTTTACATAAGAGATCTTGTTAACGTTGCACTAATGGTAGCTTTATATGGCATTGTTTTATGGGTTATGTATATAAATATCATTACTTGTTTTCTTGATACTACTACAGTCAAATATGAAGACAATTCATCAATTGTTAAAAGAAAAACTAAATCAAATTTTAAGATATGTATATTTAAAAAATAAGTTATCACTTATCAAACATCCATACATACATATGTATCATTCAAAAATTCTGAACTCAGTTTGTAACTGAGTTACTAACTCCTATAAATACACACCCACACACACACATGAAGAAATTATTCAAATAATTTATAAATATTTTTAATAAATTCGACATAGCATTATACAAAATTAAGCAAATAACAAGATTAAATTAATTTCTTTACATAATAGAGTATCTAAATACATGACTGCGCAAACTTAACAGTGAAATGTTCCCACTTCATAATTCAAAATGCAATAAGGTACTGCAAAAAGTTTCCGCGCCGCCCTTGCATCGGCCGTAGGCGGAGTCGATAATGCCCGAGATCCAGGATAGTGCCTCCACGATGCATCGAATCTCACTCGTATTTCAAAACATCTATTTGTCTTACCTGAAAATGGATTTTAATATCGATCGCGAAATCGTTTCCCCGTTTTCAATATATATACTTTTATTATATAGTTGTATAAATTTGAGGCTCATTTGACATGATTACGTAAAGTTTTCGCCTTACCCTATGAATTACTTCTTGGTTTATTGCAATTGGAGCATAGTAATCGGAAAGTCAAACAAATATTTCAAATATTTAATACTTTCCCTCAGGCCGACAACGCACCCGCAACGTCCCTGGTGTTACAGATGTCCATGGGCGATAGTATCCACTTAACATCAAGTGGTATTTGCTCGTTTGCCCCCCTTTTTATTATAAAAAAAAATATATGTATCTAAATATAAATAGTCTAACAATTGGCAGTTAAAAGAATTAAGTAAAAGGTTTACTTTATTGTGATATAACTAAAAGCCTAAGAATAAATTTAAAATTAACAAGTTCTGTTTTCAGTTGTGGTAACAATTGGCAAAAAACAACTAACAAAATGTAATGGTTACAAAAATCTAAAAATTTTTGTTCGATTACAAACTGTAGCAGGCATTCTGTAGCGTGAGAACAAATTAAACTATGCTACTTGAAAAAAAAAAAACAAAAATGATATTGGAGTTCTAATGGTTTACTTTTGAGATCTCTTAACATAAAAATGTAAACTACATGAATTGTAACACACTTTTACCGCGAAAAAATTTAATATGTACTTTTTAGGTATTTAATTCACGTAAAAAAATCTAATTTCTCCTTATCAATCCTACTCCTATATTGGTTTATAATGGGAAAGAACATACGAATCTCAATCACTTCAGAATAGAACAAACAAATTTGACTCCAAAAATCCAACTACTTTGCAGCTTAACATTTAATTTTGTATAAAAAAAATCATCTTACTCGTGATTTCTGTTATAAAGAAAAGTGGTGAAAATCATACACCAAAGAATCGAGAAATCTCTAATAAGAACAGCGTAACGAATAAAATTCCAAATTAACTTCAGTAATCGAGACGGTTGACCAGTTCGTTCAGAAATAAGGCCATAATAGTTTAATTAATAAATCTTCCTCAAATGCTATGTATCTGTACATCTCAGATCTATTTAACGGGAGCGTTTTAAACGTCGTATTCCCTAATTAAACTTAGAGATTTATTTGTAAGAATCACATCCTTATTACTTGTGTAAATTAAAACGTGAACATTAACGATCTCTTCTTAATTACACTGGAAGGTTTATAGCATTTAAAAACATCAGTACGCCGTGAAAAAAATCCCTTTAAGAGTGGTAAGAGTGGTTTATTTTTAATGTACATTTCTATATTTTTCAACGTTTGTGGCGTGTATTGTAATGTATACATAGGGCATAACAAGATAAATGTTAAGTTTTATTAAAATATAAGTAAACTCTTTTTAATAATTGATTCTTTACAAATATATTTTACTTCAAATATGTATATGTAACGACTTTAAGATCATAACGATACTTATTTGAAATTTTTTTGTATAATATTGGTTTCTTACGTGAAGAATACATAATATTTCCCCTCTATTTGTAGCGTTTAATTGTTAGATACTAGATACATCTGTCACAATCATTATAACACACCTGCACTGGACTGCACATTTACATAAAACCAAATTGCCTTGGACGATACGCCACGGAATTCCGAATATCCATAAACGTAGCTGCCAGCATACCGAGGGCCATACTTAAAAACAAAATTAAAGGGGATAGCCGTACGATAATATGAATTAAAAATAATAAAACAAAAAAATAGGAGTCACGGATCGCCTCGAGTGTTTTTTTTTCGAGTTTTTTTCGAACGAAGCCCGCGAACAGACTCGGCCGTATCTCTTGACAATATCTTTGACGAGTTTTTTATACGGCATTATTTTTAAAAGCACAGATTATAAATGGTTGTTTGGCGATTTAACGCCCAATCTAATTAGGCAAATGATATGTGTTTTGGACTAAGATGAATTTATGATAGATTTATTTTTTATTGATTGATGTGATATTGGCTTGTGTTATGTTCGTATTCAATTAAATTTTTAAATAGGGACATTCTCGAAACGAGCAATTTAGTTGAAAATCGGCACGATAATAACGATAAATTTATTTTATCATAGTCTAAAGCTTTTTAATACAACCCTAGCTGTCGCTTGCGGTTTCACTCGCGTTTATGGTTACTGCTATATGAGTCGTAGCGTGATGTAATATATAGCCATTCTCAATAAACAAACTATCTAAAACAAAAGGGATTTTTCAATTCGAACCAGTACTTCCTGAGATTAGCGCGTTCAAACAAACAAAAAACTCTTCCGCTTTATAATATTAGTATAGATTCACGAGAATGAACCTGCCATATATATGGTTACAAAATATAGTTACTGTAAATATGTTACTTTCATAATATCTATTTGACGTAGAAATTTCCAACCCAGTTCCAACTTTAACAACTGGACTTTAAACTGGTATCTAGGCAACTACTGTTTGTCCGGTCTTCCAAAAATGTCATTTAAGGAGCCAAAAATTCATGCACTAATAACATATCTATAAACTATAGTTACATGATATCATTGTACACCACCAATAGAATATATGTATGTATATATAGATACCGTTTACCATGCAATCTCTTTAACACCACTGGGAAGTTTTTAATTATTTTAAACTTTCGAGTTTATACGTACGAACTGTGAATTTGTTAAAAATAAAACTATCTACATTCAAGACAAAACTAAAAGTATATACCTTAAAAAATTAAAGAAAAATAAAATTAAAACTTTTTTGGCTGTTTACGTATTTCTTTTGCTTTTTGTTCCCATTAGCAAGAGCTCTAATGGCGCCAAAACCAAAAATGGCCTGAGAATTCTTCTAAATATACAAACAATCATGAATTAATAAAATACAGATTGCTAAAGTAAAACCAGGTTAGTGCTAGGTTTTATTTCAAAATATAGGTTTATGTGGAGTTATTTATATTTTGTAAATTATAATACGATCGTAGCCTTTGTGACATTATATTTAATAAACTAGTTCTTTTCTATGTTATCGAAATGCTTTTTAATAATTGAAATTAAAAAATAAACAATTTTAGTCGCTATAAAATGACATGTTTTTTAGGTGAGTGGGAAAACCGGCAGTAATCACTCTACATTCGATCAATCGACAGCCCATTGATCCGCATTTCCATTAAAAAAAAAACTATTTTACATTTTTTTCATAAAGTAAGAAAAAATAGGCTTTACACTACATCCGTAACCAATGTGTTTATGAACTTTGATCCTATGAAAACTGTGGGATTCTTGAAAGGCTATTAGAATAATAAAATTACAAATAAAAATATTTTAAAACGAAACATCTATTAAACATTTGGCAATGATATTTTTATAACTATAGATATGTTTATTCTATTTGACGTTAAAAATCAGTACCCATTTCCTATTTTGGCAAGCTCGTGAATTATCACTTGTTCGTCCAAAGATACTCAGTGGCTATCTGGTTGCTAGGCAGAATAATCATCATTCTTGGTACTGAAATTCATGAGCTATCTATATATCTACAGTTATATAATGTCATTATACATAAGTAAATAATCTACTGACACATATTTTTATCTATATATAATTAGTAGTAGCCAATCAAGATAGAGAGACACTTTTTACATTTAATATTATAATATTTTTAAGTTGAATTTTAAACAGGATGAAACATTACTGACTTCTTTGTCTTTAAAATATATGACAAAGTCGATACGAAAGTTATTTCTAAAGCAATGTTTATTTCGTCTTTTATTAAGGAGAAGGTTAGAACCTTAATCTGTCACATTGCTTCACTGTGTCAATATTTCCCGTCACAGGTTCTTCACGATGTTTTCGTTTACCATCTAGAACGATATTAGAAAAGTTAACTACTGGCACGTGAAAACTCAACGGTGCTAGCTGAAGTTTGAACCTGCGGACATCATTTAAGATCAACGTGTTCCAACCACTAGATCATCTCGGCTCTTAGACAATTTCTGATCTATTTTCGTGAAATCGTATTAATTAATCTCGCTTAATAGTTAATGTTCTAGTAATTTTATTTCATTGTATATGATTTTTCGCAATTGTTTTGCGAACAGTAGACTTAATAAAATAACAAACGTCCAAGAACTTCAAGAATTCAGAATTACTTCACATACTGTAATTTTGATTTTTCTTTATATACAGTAAATTAAAAGCTGTAGGAATTGTGCAACAATAACTTTGAATTGTCTAACTAATATTTAGTGTAGGCTTTATAATATTGAGATAGTTATTTTAAGAAGGAAAAGACATAAAGTATTATTCCAGTAATGGTTAACGTAATAGCAATCCTAAGAAGGAAATAGAACAAGCGTAGACCTCATAGTTGACGACCTCATGCTAGTTGAAATAGGGGCAGCGGATGCGCATGCGCAAGCGATCCCGAGGCCTCTCCATTCCCGTGCTGATAAAGGCTGTCGCACGGGTTTTAGTGGGTATAAATCGCAACATAACCCGATCTTCCTCCCAGGAATCGGGTATCTTTTCAAAGATTTCCCTTGCGTAAACAAAAAAAAAATATTTATATATATAAATTGGACGTGAGAACCTGAGGACCATGCTAATGGGCGTACACTTGGAGAAGTGCCTGTCTAGAAATGAACTATCTATGATGTGTCTAATCGTTTGGAGCCAAGTGAGTTTGTTGATAAGAGTAAAGTTGAAATAAAACTATTTTAAACGGATTTAAATCGCGTATATTAATTATTTTTATCATCCCGACGTTTCGAGCACTTACAACTACGGCCAATAATATTTTCTAAAATCTCAAATAGACAAATGTCACCTTAGTCTACCCGTGACCACGAATGCTGCAAAGTGCTCGAAACGTCGGGATGATAAAAATAATTAATATACGTGATTTAAATCCGTTTAAAATAGTTTTATTTCAATGAATAATAATCGCGAAAATCTAAGACAAAGATAAGAGTAAAGTTTTTTTTTTCCCAGGAATTAATCCCAGGATCTACTAGTTCGGTTTGAAAAACTTAGACCCAAATATTTCTACAGTTATGTATACTTGATCAGATATTTACGACAAATGCTATTTATTTTGTTTGGCTAATAAAAATCCTCAGGTTTAAATTTTTAATAACGGACTCGATCTTGTAATTGTTTCGTTCATTGACACTTCACGCTGAACTAATTATAATATGATACATTGCTTATTGACGCTGGAATAGACCAACTACAGCTTACTCTAGGTTTGCAACATTCCCCATCTAAATCTAAATTGTATCAAGAGACTTCTTTCTGTTATTTAATTAGCTCATTAATGTTTTCTTTGAAATGAAACTATTTTAAACGAATTTAAATCGCGTATATTAATTATTTTTATCATCCCGACGTTTCGAGCCCTTTGCAGCGTTCGTGGTCACGGTCTACCCGTGACCACGAACGCTGCAAAGTGCTCGCGATTTAAATCCGTTTAAAATAGTTTCATTTCAATGAATAATAATCGCGAAAATCTAAGACAACGATAATGTTTTCTTTTTTTGATAAACAGCAGGCATATAATCTAGGTCATCTGTTATTAAGTGATCATCTCGATTGAACATTTACACATGAAGGCCACAAATGTGTGACCATCTTATATAGGTATGAATCATGATGAAAAGAAATAGGAAGTAATGGAAGGGATGGGAGAAGGGTTTATGTTTCTGACTCTCTCACATCGAACGAAAAATAGCTACATAAGCTACTTTTTTCGGTTTTATGTAAGAGTGTGGTGCTGCCCCGGTCAAACCAATTTGTATAAAAGCTGTCGTCAGTGGGCGTCAGCTAGATTCTTAAGTTTCACATACTCTGTTTGTCATTGCTTTACACCTGAAGGAATAACTGAGTAACAGTTACCAGGTTATCTACTTAATTTTGAAAAGGAAAGTTTAATTTTGAAATTTGAATATTGTAGAGGATCCTATGATTATTTGACTACAGACTCAAGTATTTTTATGTCAATATGAACATTAACAAGAGGTAGTTAATATTATTTAATTTAATATATTTCTTACACATATTTATATTAATATGATAAAAGGTAACACTTGTTTGTATGTATATAGTAATCTAATTGGAAAATTATTTTTAAGTTAGATAGCCCGTTTATTGAGGAAGGTTATATGCTATATTACATCACGCTACGACTCACAGTAGCGAAGCAGTAACCATAAATGCTTGTGAAGATGGGAGAGAGCTAGCTATAAATAAATTTAAGCTTTCTCCACTCCATGTCTACATGAATTTGCCAACTCCTATTCTACCGTGCGCTTACGCTTAAAACAAAGGAACAAAGTTTACTTTTTATGTATATTTTTTTAGTTACTATACTTGTATTTACCTATTAAACTCTTGTTTACCTCCTGGTGCTTCTTGTCATGTATCTAAGTGTAAGCGTTACATAAACAACTTTTTGTAATTCTGTGGAACACATACCTACCTGAGATGATGCATTGTAATTACGTTTCTAAACGTAAGTAGTTTAAAACTATTAATTAAATATTATGTAAGTTTTGCAACATCAATACCACATGTTCGATTCAAATAATTACTCACATACCTTATAATTGGTTATTAATAATTTTGGCAGTTAGAGAATTCATTGTACATACTATTAAAAGATACAAAGGTATTTATAATTGTTTTATGTTGGACCAGTAAATCAATTATGACTATTACTTAATTTAATAAATCAAAAACCCAACTGCATATCAAGACTTCAAACCTTTAATCTAAAATCGTTAATAACCAACTTTAAATCGGTATTGATCCTAGACGGTAATTCTGATTGAAAAACGATATAACAAACTTAAAACAAAATAATTAACCGTAGGCTTTGGATAAAAGTATTTTTAATATAAACAACGAATGTGAAAGGCTTCCTGCAAATAGACGTACAAAAATATTTACATATTTTTAATATTAAACGATTTAATGCTAGGTCCTAATTACAGCCACTTTGATCGAAGGCGATTCGGTGGCGACATCAAAGTCATCGTGTGGCACTTTCTACAGCGACTGTAAGATGCTGTCGATGCAATGGATTAATCGCTGCAAATCTGAAAAGCCGCTCACAGCCAGCGACTTTGATCTGTATTTTCTGTTTTCTTTTTTTTTAGGTTCTTAAGCTGTTAATGCTAAAACCATGTTAAGTTATCTCTGGGGTTCTAGTAACTAGTTTATTCGTAATTATGAATATATTTCTGAGAGTAGAGACGAGCAATCTATACCAGAGAGAGGGAGGGTGCGTACTGCCGATATATAATAATAACTAACTGATTAACGAGCTACCATAGACAAAATACAGTATTATTTACTTTTATGATTAGTTACCGTTGTCGAGACATTAAGTACAAAGTATAGGAAAATATTTTATGAATAAATACGTTTGTTACGATACAAACACCTATTGATATTCGCTAATATGTGGACACAAGGGGTTTAAGCCGCAACCGAGTTGACGTCGACCGTTCACTGACAGTAGGATACTGAATAAAAAGGGTTTATTATCAATATATCGTAGTTAGTATGAGACGTTTAAATATTGTTTTGCATTTTTCTCAATTTCTATCTGAATTCGAATTAGCAGGTGAGTGTTTTAAGAAACAACAAAAACATTATTTCACTTAAAAATAACTGCAGAACGTGATACAAGATTGTAGTTTGATTCACGATTTAAGAGATGTTAACAAATAAGTCTTAGAATAGAACAGAAGCCTAACGATTAATTGCAAATTCAATAAAATCAATTCTTTGGTTATTAGCTTTTAGCCAATAAGAGACAGTTATTTGCAAATGATGATGTACGTGATACATTTTGACAGCTAAATTTTTCGTTGGAATACGAAAATCATAAATCAATTGTCAGAATGTCGCATTTTGTGACAGCGATAGCTCGCCGTATTTATCCTGTAGATTTTTTTATTTGTCATTGTACTTTTATTTTCCTCACAATATTTGACATTTAGTTCACGGGCGAAAGAAGGCGTCAGTAGTGTGACTTGCGCAGTTGAAGGACACAAATCGTTGCAGGGACTCCGCGCGTGTGCGCCGACTGCCGATGAATGCTCGTTAACGTGGGAACGTGCCGAAGAAAGTGGCAAATCGCTTAGATGCATCTGACACAGCGTCGCTTGCTCATTGCGGGCACGTTTCTTCCAATAAAAATTCAATTGAAATTATAATATAGCCGCCGTTCGGACGCCCGACGCCGGCCCGTAAAAACTGTAAGCGTTCAGCGCGCCGGGCCGCTTCAGCCGACATCATAATTTAAACCTCGTAAAAACTGGTGTCTTAATAAATAAATCAACGGATTTTTTTCATCGTCCATAACTTAAGTAGTCGAGGCGGGAAATCGGATGGAAGTCGAGGGCGAAACTTTTAAAAAAGGAAACTGCTCTCGCGGCTGCGGGCGCGCCGCGATTGGCCGGCGCGCCGGGGGCGGGAAGCGGCTCGCGCGCCATTGGCTCGACGCAAACGCACTATAGGCGCGTTCATCTCGAGACACGAACAAATAGATTTTTTTTAAACAAAAGCAATTTTCCTATTCTTCTTGTTGGGCGACGTTTCTATAGTTTGTTTTTGCTCGGCTCCGTTTTGTATTGTTTATTGTGTTCGTACGCGACAATCCACTCCCGGTTAATTCCCAGTGATATTAACAACTCCTCCGTACATTGTTGCGAGGGTCGCATGTAAATCGCTAAAAACTCGCGATTGTTGTTCAACGAGCACGCAGCGCGTGTCGCAACTGGCGAGCCCGCGCAGGAAGCCCGCTGTGAAATTATCCATTGTTAATTAACATTAGATACTTACCTCAACGCAGTGTCGCTTTCAATACTCACATGCCCTTAACAATGGACAATTCATACATTTCTTCTAGCGTCTTAATGTGCAAAAACTATCTGCGTAATATTACTTTAATGAGCTATCAGTATTAAACACGTTTTTCTTTTGTAATTAAATAAATTACCTATTACAATTATCTATCTATCATTTATTCATTAGCATTCTCTTACAGAACTTGAAAATATTAAAAATAATATAAAATGCAGTTACATAGTATTATTTATTAGGACAACCAATTGAGAAAAGATAAAAAAAGCTTTAAAAAACAACGTTTAACTTCTAGTGTTATAACTACACATTGATGTAGATGGCTTACGTATTTTATAAATAATATTTATAAACATTATATTTTAATAGGTGTCGTATTTTGTCGTATTTTAAATGTTATTACGATATTCATACAAACTAGAAAAAGAACTAAAATAGTTAGATATATTCACTTATTGTACCTAACTTGTATACTATAGTATGGGTCCAAGATGAGACTAATTAAATAAAAAGGAATTAAATTCCAGATTTTGAATAAGACCTAAAAGGTTATATAATTATTACAACCATGTTATTCAATACTAAAACCATGTTATTTTATTATATTGACACAGTTATTTGCCTTTTGAACTAGAGATTTTAGTAGTAATTGATGATAATCATTTCCTACATAATAAATATACTTATCTCAACTTGCAGGAGACTTATAAAACTTGGGGCTATTTGTGTAGAATTTAACTGTCAGTTGATTTCAGAAATCATCTGTCAGAATATATGTAGATAGCATGATTAAGTAGAATATAACACTGCATAAAACTATACGCAGTGTTATATTCTGACAGTTTTTTTTTATTCTAGAAAAAAAAATCACCTGAGAAGCCTGACACGGCTCCTTTATTCTTAGCATCTACACATATATGTATAGATATAATTTCTTGTCCTGACTGACTAACAGATTTATCAAAGAAGAGCCTAAACAGCTGAGTCTACAAACTTCAAATTATAGTTGATACCTTTTATGTTGTAAGCTATGCTTAGTGAATACTAAGAGAGGATTTCTAGAAATTTCAGTCTTAAGGGGCTAAAATAAGGTATAAACGGTTGTACGAAAGTCCCTATTTTCAAAGTAAGAAACATGTCATTTAAAATTGATTACTTTCTGGTTAGAAGCAAATTCACATGTACATCGGCATTTTTTAAATGTTACGCACGTGAATAATGGATTTTAAATCCATATGTAAAGCGGTCGAAGCCGGTGTTTCGCTAGTATGGCATAATATTTTTCATTACACGATTAGATTGCAAAAGCTAACACAAATTCTACGCTCATCAAATATTTATACTTATAGACATCATAATTGTTTGTCTTGATGTTTTACGTTTATTTTATAATACAACGTATCCTAGTAAGAACTGTTGTATGTTAAGCGTATTATAAAACAAATATAAAGTGCATAATACCTCGTTCCATTAAATTCAAGTTCTCCGCCATTTCATGTTTCGACATAAATCTCTTAAAATATTCATTAGGTGAAATGCAAGTCGTGCGGCCGCCGAGAATAATAAATATAAAGATACCTATCCACGTGTCTATCTGTACACTTGGAGCATGCGCAGAATTAGATTAGTAGATTGTCAAACTCGAACTTAAACTCATAATATAATTTACTTGTGATAACACCCTGTATTTGCCGTTATGGTAGCAAACTTTTTACTTCTATAAAGATTTTTTAAGATATCTCAAGCCATATCTTAAGCTACTTATCTTTTATTTCCTTTTGAATTATTTTGTTTTTATAATAACTTTATCTAAATAGATACAATGCAGTCACTGTCTCAAGTTACAATATTATTATATCTTACAAATGATTTGTTTGAAATAATTGCAATGTCAATTGTTTATATCATAGCATCTAGTTAAGTATTTATGTCGACACAAAACTTAAACTTGTGCATTACCAAATCAGTAATTATAACGAATTAAATTGTTAAAATACTATGATTTATTAAATTTAAAGTTCAGATAAAATTTAGATGTTACAACTCTATACCTACCGATTTAGTCCCATTGAGTTGAAAACGTTTATTGAGTAAATCAACAAAATCCGAATCATCTAAAAGACATTTGTAGCTCAACGTATGCGATTAAGGTGAGTGGGTAGAAAATGTTAGCATATAACCCCATTAGAAATCACTAGAAGCATTACCATTTGTTAACATTCATGAACACTTCGTCTAACGACAGTAAAAGCTGGACAGAAAGCAGCTGATTAGTAAGCGCAAGAGCATCCGATAACACCCGAGCGCGGCCGAGAGCACCCGAGATGTTCCGAGATTGTGCCCATTTTTCCTCCAAATTGCGCCCTTTGTTATGCAAAGCGCGCAGGCGCCGTGTGCGGGCCACAATCGCTCGTTTATGCCGCGCGTGTGACACGCCTTATCACAACATCGCCTTCACAATGCCAATGACCGATTAGGATAACTCATCACCGTGTTTGCCTACGATTTTAATTACGTATCAACGTGTGGTCTCATTTCCTTCACTTAAACGTAAAGCACGATTTGAGACATATCGTCCAGAATGAAACGAGCTAAACTTGTTGTGATCGTCGGCGTCTAGTATCGGAACTTGTTTTGAAAAACGTGTACATATTGACGTTGAAAAACCTGTGTGAGGTGCCTAAATTATTTATTTAATAGATATATAAACGCGTAAATCATGTACTGACTCTAAATTGGATTAAAATTTATTAACGAATACATTTAGCTAGTTTTTTAAATTGCCATATTTAAAAAATGAATTCCTAGTTGAACCAGTTTCAATTTAAGATAAACCTAATAAACTTTTTCGTATTTGTATATAAAAAATACTAATAAAAATCCTCTTTCATATTGAAACCGGACAAAAATGAAAAAAAAAAATTCTAATCCAATCAAAATTAATCTGCACCAAAACACCGACTAGTTTTAGAAACCATTGCAACGATCGAGCAGATAAAACGGCAATCTAACGAAAATACTTCCATTTACCGATTGATTTCACACCGCTTCGTTTACAATACATCCATTTCCATTATTTAAGCAAAATATCCACCAGATATATCTCAATGAGTGGGCTCCGATCACTCATTTCAAGTGAGTAGGGAGGTAATCCATCAAATGAGGTCTCATTGATTTCCCTGCACTAATAATTGCGATAAACAACGACCAATTTACTTTTTGCTTACAGTGCACTCATGTTACCAAATATTTCACTCTATTCCATAGATTATATGGAGCAAAGTTCCACAGCAATATTTTCTCAGTGATATTTGATTTACTTTTCTCTATAGAGGCCGGGCTATCGCCCACCGTCCCATGCATCATATTTGTCGCACGTTTCGTCATCAGAGCAGAGATCGGGATCGCCGTGATAATGAATGGTATGCATTAAAAGTACTACTGGCTCACCTGTCTCCAACAGTAGGAGCTGAATGCTTAATGAGAATATTAAACACGGAATACTACCAATAAATCATAATTTTGTCCGCAGTAATTGATAGGGCACGTTGCATTTTTGCATACTAAATTACTTGTATAAATATGTAGATATATCTTTTGAATTAAATACTAGTAAATAAAGTTTAAAATTGTTTATAGCCCTATTATGTCTCATTTATTATTACAAGTTATTTTAGTTGTTTTTCTTAATACAAGTTGTTACATTATTATACAAGTTCACACAAATGTCTGCCTAGGTTTCTTAGAAAAATATAAAATTCTCTTTCATTTCTTAATTAATATTATAGTAATTTAGGTAAATATTATTAAATATTATTAATTTTTAATGTTTAAATTCGACTAATGTAGTCGAATAATGTTTTAGGTTGACCCTTCTGTCCAACAGGACTGAGCTGAGCTCTCTCGACCCTGAAGAGACATTTAAAAACGACATTAAAGTGTTAATCTTAATGATATGATATCGAAAATGAAAAAAAAAATTCAACATATTCTTAAAATAAAAAAGTCACATTTTGAAAATGACAAGGAAAAGATAAGGAGAAAAATCGTCCATAGAATAAATTAAAAAAAAAAAAAAAACATAAAATATATTTTATATGCAGAAGTTAAACTTGATCCTTTTATTCTAGGTAGATGGACTGAGCTGAGCCATCTCGACCGTGAAGAGAGATTTAAAAGCGACGGTAAAGTGTTATGTTAATCCTAATATAATATCAAAAATTTAAAAAAAAATCTGACGATAAAAGGGTCACATTTTAAAAATAGTAAGGAAAAGACAACGAGAAAAATCCTCCACGGAGTAATACCCAAAAAAGTATATTATTATAAAACTATACACAACCTCTTTAACAAAATATAAATACCAGCCAGTAACTACCACTAACTTTATAATAGTTATTCACTACATTTATTTTAAAATCTCATACTTCAACACCATTGCCATTTTATCCACATTAACATTTATAAAAATAATACCAAAACAGTATAAAAATGCACCAACACGTTTCATCACCAGATGTTTGAGAAGTAAACAAGGAATCGAGATCACGTGAGATTAGCGTATACCACGCTTTTTGTTCCGAGCCAACCTTACACGGTTAAAATGCATACCATGAGCATAAATTTAAATTTGCGCTGTTATCAAAATAGTTACTCTTGCAGAATTTTATTTATGAACGACGAGAAATGTTAACGAATGAATTACGTGTACTTGAACGCGCACACGACATAATAACAACATATAACAAACAATGCATTCTTTTATATTATTACATTTGTGTAAACGTAAAAGATATTTCTTAAACAGTAAATCTGTAATGCAGCAGGGACATTGTAGAAATTTTATAAAAGATAAAAAACTACGAATAACATAGTTACTCTTTTACTGTTTTAACTAGCAACTTGCTATAACTTTACAGTTTAAGTTTTTAAATAAAGAGGGTTTTATAAAGTAGACGTAGGTATCTCTCTAACAAATGTACCGATTTTAATGCGATTTTCTTTGTTTGAAAGCTGATGTAATCGGGATGGTTCTTAGCTATAATTTATGAAGATCTGTATAGATGTGTAAAGGTTAGCGTATCTTTTATAGTTGTTGAAAATATATGAGCAATTTCTACTGGTCTGATTGAATCGAAATTTACTATTCTGTGACTTCAATAACAATGAATAACGTAGTAAGGTAACCACGATCTGATGCTGTAGCCTGGAGTCAATAAGATACACGACTCTTTAACAACTTAAAACAAAAATATCGTGTTAGGGTTCATTGATATGATCTCAAAGAATAGATCGTCGGCGAATTTTTAAATTTTCAATATTTAAATTATTTATTTAGTTACATCGCATTTACATGTGTACATATGAAAAAAAAAATAGTCTCGTGAGCCAGAATATAAGTAACCTTCATTCAGTTTTTCACTTTAATCAATTACGCTGTTACAGCGAGAAATAACAAATAAACGTACGATCACAGTCTTCCACGACTACTACTTTCTTACATAGAAACTTCCACTATTACTATTTTCGTTCTATAATATAATCAACTAGCGACTGTATATAGTAGGCGAGAGTATCTTGGGGACAATAAGACAATATACGGGTATATTGAAGTTGGAAATGGTACAGATTTTTAAAGATAAATATTATGAATGTTATATTTATGTAGTTACTAGTAACTAGTAGTACTAAAAATACTCGTACATTATTAGTACACCTTCACACCATCTATAGACCATTAATTTTAAAATTTCAAATCTATTACTTCATTAAATTCGTACATACATTAACATTCAACTAGGACTTTCATACAAACTTCCAACCCCCGTTTTACCCTCTTAGAGGTAGAGTTTTGTAAAATCCATTCTTAGCGGATCTCTATACCCTAATAAAAACATACTTGCCGAATTTTAACTTAGCAGATTTAAGTTTATAGTTCAAAAACTATAAAACTCAGTGCTTTAGCACGAAATATTAGAAGACTTTGTATAGAATCAAAGATTCTCTCAGACACTAACTGGTTGCTAGGCAACGTCGTCCAAAGTGGTCGGCACTCTGGGTTCCAAAGTTCATTAACTAATAACATATTCATTGTTTACCGGTTAAGAAGTAAAGGAAGAGTTTGCCTGGGACTTTTTGACTGGATATGACTTTTTAATCTGTCGTACATACAATGTTAACGTTTGTATATATGTTTATATACTGGCAAAATGTCTCGCTACATAGCAAATTGCAATGTTACGTCTCCTGTTATGATTTATAGTATTCGTAACTTGGGTACAATATTATCCGCTCTAGAATAAACTTTGTTACAGTCTCTTGGCTATATTGCATCGATTTCGCTTGCATAAATTTTAACAAAATCTAGAGGCCAGCATCGACTTTGTCCGGGTTACATATAGATTTACATCCCTTAGTTTCTTAGTATTAAAAATATTAAAAAACGTCGATGTGCACGTGCATTTATTTCTAACCAGAAGTCACCATTTAAAATTCGTGTTTCTTACTTTGAAAGTGACTGAATTTCATACAGCCGTACACCTCTTATTTTATCCGTTTAAGGGTGAAATTTTCAAAAAAATATTTCCTAGTGGATGATTATAATATAAAAGGTGTTTAAATTTTAAGTTTGTAGCCTAAGCGATTTAGGCTCTGTATAGTTGAATCAGTCAGTCAGGCCAAGTAATTAGATTTTGGGATTATTTTCTGGAAAACATTGTATTTCCGCTTGACAACCATATTAAATAACTATTATTTTGACGAGTTTTTTTAACCTTTATATCGTCGGTTTAGGCTCGTACATGCAAACTGCCGAACTTTACAGGAGGGACAAAAAACTTGTTTTAAGGCGAACTATAAGAAATATATTTACATTTTTAAATATTTAGACTTAAGATATTGTAAGAAATATTTTTATTAAAATTATATTATTTTAATACCGTTTTCACTGAGATAATCCATTTTTACCAAAATTGTTATTTACGAGGTATCACGGAGGTTTAGAGCGACAATATCTATATGCGTGAATTTCGCATAGAAATAGGTAGTGGTAGATAAATAAGTGTTTAACTTTTTTTATACAATTAAAAAAATATAAAAAAAAACCTTAAATACTATTAGTCAATTTTTTTTAGTTTCATTTATACGGGCTTATTTTTTAGCACCATAAAAGTAAATATGTTCTGCACAGAATTTTAACATTAAATAATTCTGTTATTTCAAACCCCGAATACCAATTTATTCATTGTATACTGTAACAAAATTTAATTTAATTCTAATCGAATAATCGCTATTTTAGTTAAAACGGAAAACCGCAGGAGTGTTGATCACGCGAACAACCGTGCGGTTGGAGATGATTTGAAAACGAGCTGTCGACAACCTGCTCGTTAATTTGCCATGTGTTCGATATTTGAATTGTTTTATTTATTTAATTTGACTACAGAGTAATTTTTAACCGACTAAAAAAACAGGGGAAGGTCTCAGTTCAGCGGAGACTTTTTTTATGTATTCCCTATTAGTCGTACACGCGTTGACGGATTTGGCAGTTTTTTTTTTTTTTTGTTTGAAATAGTTTAATTTAAAATAAATAATCAATAAAAACTGTCAGATTGGCACTACATAATTTTCTTCCAAAAATGTTCGGCAATTTGTTTTAATTAAAAAAAAATATTTTCTGCAATATAATTTCTAGTAATCAGACCTTAATGCGTTAGTTTCAAAGGCAAGACAAAGATTTCCTTAATAAGTTATTTAAAGTTTAAATTACATATAAATAAATTATATGTAGAAAATGTGAATCGAAACAATGTAATGTAATGGTACACCTTAGGTGACTCTATAAAACGGCAGTATAATAATTATGCCACTATGTATGAGCCCTAATAATGGGGCTATAAATAAAGAAGGCTCATACTTTTTCCAGTAATACCACACACTTTGTATCGTACTAAACTAAATAACGAAGAACCGCCTAAGTGCAATTTGTTTTTTCAAAAACAGTGCTCTTTAAGTACTATTATTTAAAATATACCTATATAATATAATGTAATATAGAATTAAATATTATTATCAATATATACCAATTTTATGAATTCCAATAAAAGAATAAAAAAAAACCGACAATCTTATAAAGATTCTAATTCTTATACTTCTGTTATGATTTGATGAGGAGTTGTTTATTCTGTTAATTCCAGATGATGCTGCAGCATCAGGTCAAGGTTATGCAACTATCTTTTTTATCTGGAGTTTCTCGCATCCTTTCAACAGCTAAAAAGGAGCTAATCTTTAAACGCCGAAACCTATAATCATAAGCTATAGCTTAGAACTAACTTGATTATATCAGCTTTTAAACAAAAAAAATCATATTAAACTTGACCCATTCGTTAGAGAACTACAATATCACAGACAGAGATACACTGAAACACAGACACACAAATACACACACATTTTTATAATAAAATCCCGCAGAAAGTGTTACAATTTCCAAATAATAAATTTGAAGTACATATTAAAAAGTCCTTAATAACCAAAGCATATTATTCTGTTAGATGGATTTACACAGGGTATTTAATATATTTGTAACTCAAAAATGTACGTACCTTTTGTAAATTTTTAAAAAAAAGTAACTATCGGGTTTCTTGCCGGTTCTTCTCGGTAGATGCTACATTCCGAATCGGTGGTAAATTCATTAAATTAGTTTTTGCTTACTTTTCGTTTCTGTATTGACGATTTGAAAGTGATTGTAAAAGCCTACTTGAATAAAGTGTATTTTAATTTTGATTTTGCCACGTCAAACTTATAACGCTATTCTTTTGGGTCCGGGATTACAAAAACAATTCTGACATTTTTTCCATCTCATTTCTTCATATTTTTTTTTACATTTGGTAACACTGAACGTAAACATAAAGTAACTACTTTGTTTATTATTCAAAAAATCGTTTTAAGAGTATACAATAAAATTCTACCCCACTTTACCTCCTAAAACTTACCAAGTTTAAAAATTCAATTCTAAAACTCATTATAAAAAGAGCAATAATTACATTATATAAAAAACCTACAGTTTTAGTTTTAAAATAAAAGACTTACCAAGAAAAGAATAAATTATTCCTCATTTTCCCGTTTTAGCAATTAACGTTACATGAACTGTGTTAAAAATATATATTTAATAGTTCTCTTTGACGATTGCACAATATAAAGAAGTTTTAAAGTCGTTGAAATTACAATTTTTATTAAAGTACATTGTAAGCGTCCTAGTAAACGTAATTTATCACAAAATTATACAACGGAACATTCCAGCTGTCCTTTTTTTAAAAGAAACCCTAATTGGATTAATAATTTTATAGGAAAATAGGTCAGAGTTACGTGTTTATTCACGCGTTAGTTGATTAAGCTTTTAAAATTATCAATTACTCTGAAAAGTAAGCGATGTGAATAATTTTGTACCAATTAATTTGATAACATCCTTTCCACAAAGGGCTGACACCTGCTTGGTCTAGTATTGCAAACTTAATATGAACCGACAAATTCATTTACCGTTTTATTATATGTCGGAATGCAATACTGAACCTTAATCACAAGTAAGTAAAGTTTTTAATTGTTTGTCACTTGCAATTTTATGGGTGTCAATGAATCGTTTCTTCAAGTAAGTCTTTAAACTTTTTTCAGATATTGACACTGGACAAGAAATGATTAGTGACAGCAGTCTTACGTCGGTGGTTAAAAAGATTATATTTTTAATTAGTCATGAATAGTGGAAGAGACGAGATGGTCTAGTTGTTTGAACACGTCGGTCTCAGCCGATGATTGCGGGTTCCAATCCCTGCTAACACCGCTGAGTTTTCAAGTGCTAAATCTGTGTTTAAATTCATCTTGTTTTCGGCGGTAAAGGAAATATAGTGAGGAAACTTGCATGTGCCGGGGGAAATTCTGATACATGTATACCTGCAAACGCTCAGTGGACCAGCGTGGTGGCTTAAACTCTAAAACCTTTTCATTCAAGGAGAAGAAGCCTTTGTCCATCAGTGGGACATTTACAGACTGTTACTTTAATGTTTTATGAAAAACTAGCTGTTCCTTGCGGTTTCTCTCGCGTTAATGGTTACTGCTTCTCTCCTATGAGTAACGTGATGTAGTATAGCCTACAAACTTCCTCAATAAATAAACTATCTAACACAAAAATAATTTTTCAATTCGAACCTACTGGTTCCTACTTCCTGAGATTAGCCTGTTCAAACAAACAAACAACTCTTCAGGTTTATAATATTAGTATAGATTATATTTTATAACTATATGAGTAGATATGTTACGTCCATACCTATTTAACCTCAAAAATCTTTACTCAGTCTTAACTTTGACAAGTTCATTAACTGACTTACTGCCTAAAATATACTCTTTATTCAGTCGCTAGCTGGTTGCTAGGCAACGTCGTCCAAAGTGGTAAAAATTCTGAGTGTCAAATCCATGAGCACATAACATATGAAATTTTATTAATGAAACGTGGTATCGTTATATTTATAATTATAGGAATGATCAACGTTTTTAATAAAAAATGGAATTAATAATAATCAATGTTGATCTATAAGAATGTCGTAGCTATCATTATAATTGTTCTTAATGTATAAAATTAAACATGAACAATTTTTATAATTAAATTACTATTACGTAACTCAATCATCGACTCGTGCATATTTGAAGTTTCTACATATACTTGTACACTCATTTACTAGTAGACACGCTAATGAATACACATTTTACTTAGTACTAACATTATAATTATGTAAAACGTAAATAGGTTTATATAATATAGATATAAAGTAGACGGGAAGTAAGTAGATAAGGAACCTTTTGACAGCTTATTCAATACCCACGTCGTATAAAAAATGCATGACCAACGCCTGGTACTATTTCTCAATGGCTTATTGAATTAAAATACACCGCATTTTAGATTATTCCATAAATTTTCATAATAAATACTTTTTTTCATACACCAAGTGCGGAGCATCTTACACATTTTTTTAAGCACCGAGTATTTTTCTTTAACAACTTACTTTTTTATTGAAAGTGAACTTTTTTGTTGTCGTTTACCACAATTATATAGTCAACTGGAATTGACATGTGCCTAGATCATTTCCAAATCGATTGGCGTCTAAACACCGTCGAGTGACTTATGTCATGAAATATTTTTTATAATAAAACAAGACAAAAGGGGAATCAATTATCGCTTTAATGACTAAAGATGCTTTTTGATTCCTTTCAAATGAAACGTCTAACTAATCCTATATAACTTTATGAATGATTTAATTTACCTTTTAGTTGAATTATTTGTCACTAACTGTCCCTTGCGGTGTCACTCACGTTTATTGGCTTCGCTCATATGAGTCGTAGCGTGATGTAATATAGCCTATACCTTCCTCAATAATTAACTATCTAACACAAAAACATTTTTTCAATTCGAACTAGTAGTTCCTGAGATTAGCGCGTTTAAACAAACAATCAAACAAACTCTTCAGCTTTATAATATTAGTATAGATAACAAAACAAGATAAAATTGAAAATTTTAAAGAGCCCCGACAATCTACTCACTTCTCAATGATCAATTTGCGAGGCCCATCACGATACTTCTGATGTAAGTTAGGAGTTTACGAATTTGTGATACCATACGATAATGCAGCATCGGGTAAAGGTCACTCAACTATGTTATTTTAATATCACTCATAGTATAGTAAAGTTCGAGTTGTTTAGACCAGTAGAAGATTCTTAGATCGTTCAACAACTAGAAAAGCGATAACATAAGTACTTCTAATCGATATCTTCATAAATTATAGCTAAAAGCCATCTGGTTTATATTAGCTTTCAAACAAAAAAAACGCATCAAAATTGGATTACTTAAAGAGCTATGATACCACAGACAGACACACAGATACATACGTCAAACCTATAACATCCCTCTTTTTGTATCGGGCTCTAAAAAGGCTATTTACTTACAGTTATTTTGATTTCAAAACCAAACTGATGTTGATGAAAGTTATATGACATCAATCAGACCTTTCCAATAAAAAAAAAATTCAAAATCAGTTTATAAATGACTAAGTTATGAGTTAAGAAATATAAAAAAAACATCAGGAACTGAGAACTTCCTCCAAGAAGACAGTTGAAAAGAAAGAAAATAAGTCCCCTTGCTACTCATCAATCTGATAACAAAATTGACCGCGACTGATAAATTATGACCATTAAAAGAGCTAAAGTTATATGTTGCACTAGTTTGAAGTTAAATTAATTTTAACTGCTTTACTTCGCAAAGTGAGGCTCCGTTCATCACGGTGCCAGCGACGTGAATCGCGTGACCGGCCTGCATTCAGCTCGAACCTTGTAAGTTTCTCGCCGCAAACTGTAGCAACTTATCGAAATCGCATCTCCAATCGCCCTACCCCGATAGCCGGCCCACGCACCGGGATGCAACGCTAGCTTTTTACCAAAGAAATTAACATAAATACATATTTTTAATTACAAATATACGACAATTAACAGATCACATCGCGAAATCGAAAGCGAAAATTCGTAATTTTTCGTTATTTACATCGAAATTATATTTTTTTATGGTGCGGTAGAATGCGTGCACGCATGCTCGTAACGCATGTCTAATTAGCACTTTACGATCGTAAGAAAAATTATATCTTCAAGTTAAATTTCTACCAATTACACTACAAAATTAGTGAAACGTTATTTTATTATCATCAATATTTTTAAAATTTGAAAATATTATGTTTAAGATATTACATAATTAAAGCCTTGAGAAATAAAATTTAGGTATTACGGTTTACAACGCTGTGGCAAGGTTAGGGGCTTGTCGCATGCTTTTAGCGTTGCCAATTTGTAAATGGTGACTAAGTGCCTCCCGCATGCACTAAAGTATGTTTAATTATAAAGTGCCAGCTATAGCTAACCAACCAATATTACTGAGGACCTCTATACAAAAGATTCACAAATAATAGGTACCAAATATTAATAAGATATCCACCAATAAAACCAAATAACAAAAACTTATAAATGACGTAACAAAAACATCCGCAGACATCTAATTCAACATAAAACATAACAGTTCTCGATTAACTAAGTTAACAACAAAACCCTCGCCTATTGTATCGATTAAACTATTTTTCAAACAGCCAACAAGGCAATTAAACAACAGCAATGGAATTTTATTCAGATTCATCAAACCAATTCGAAATCATAATTGATCTGCCATGTAAAAAATATAGAGGGCTGTTAGGTTGGCTATAGGCGCCAAAATATAAAACTAGAACGATGACTGGCCGAAACACTTGGAGCCAAAAGTCAATTAACGACCGGCCGGGCACGTGGAACAAGCAGCGGGCCGGTACACGACAAACATTCACATGAAACGTATGAATCATATCATAGAACGGTAAAATCGTGGATTTGTTCTATGATATGATTCATTAGAAATTTTTAACACTTGAATAAAATGATTTTGGGTTAATAAATAAATTGTCAAATGTATACGAATTAATTTTTATTATTACAACTTTGATGCCTTTTATAAAATCTTAATTTAGCAACTATACGACTTTCAAATATGTGATTCTACGATCTAAAAGTCCAACAACATGATATGTATCGTAAAAAAAATACATGATCAACATTATAAAACCATAAACATTTTTGGCAACAAGTAAATTTCAAAACGTAAAGTATTTTAGAGATACTCTCACAACTTAAAAAATAATTAAATCGATTTGGACGAAGCTGTAAACAGCCATAGCCAATCACTTAACACAAACACAAAGTCAGCTTCAATATATCACAGATTCGTCTAATACTTTCCGTATACTGTGCATTTTATTGTTGTGAGGTCTCAGTTGGTGGACTCGTGTCCGCTTTCCGATGCCGTGCATCCAAAATTCTGCAATTCAGTAACGCACGTGACTCAATATAACCACGCTTGAAAAATTAGAACTAGACGATATCTCGATTAGATAGAACTTCTTAACGTTTTAATGGAATTTTTAAACGCTGCTTATTTTAACTACCGACAGTAAAAAGGTTTTACGAGGTTTTAAACGTAGAATAATTTATAATTGTATATCGTTTGGTGATGATCGTTCTGGATTAGGATAGATAGGATATATGCTTCAGAGTCGATCGTTTTAAGTTACTGTTCGAGGACAGATATTTTGTCATTTCTACTTTTTATCCCAAATATCTGATGATAATCCTTAGTCTCGGTATGAAATTATTCTTGCCTTTAATTGTTACAACTGTTAATAAACGTAATAAATAATAAACGTATCATACTCCACGGCCCCTATTAAGATCTCGTGGTCTTGTGTCGGGGGTCCAGAAACAAAACACTAACACAAACACCCAGACCACAACAAACATCTGTAGAGCAAATATAGGCGTTTGCCGTGAGCGAAAATCGAACTCGCAACCGTTAGCGCTTTAGTCAGTTACAGTGACCACAGCGCTAACGTGTCTGTCAACCTTGTTACCTTTGGAGTTGGGAGTTGTAGATGTTAGATGGAAATCGTACTCAAAATGAAATTTGTTAAATACTTGTAACCTGCTAAATACAGATAAGAATAATAAACAGATCTTCGCAAATAGCTGGACAGGGAAATTATATTTATGTATTTATCAAACTAATTTGATCTTATAAATTGATAAAAAACCCAGTTATGATTCCAACTACCGATCGAATATATAATTTAAAACGAATAAAATATTTTCAATTTAAATTTACATAGAAACATAAAAGCAACGAAGCCGCGTGGGGGCGCCGCCTCCCCGGCGCAGCCGTGAAAAATGCGAATTACGTTTGAAGATGGTCAGCCAGTCAGAAACTCATTGTTGTCCTGATAACAGTATCCAGCGATGCGGACTCCGCGTTCTCGGCGAGCCATTGCTCGTGAAATTATTATAGACGCGGAAAAGTGGGAAATTAATAAAGCTCTTTATACTGTCGAATGCGAGTGAAAACGTTCGGAAATTATTTTTTGAAAGGTTTTATAAATAGCCGCAAAAATAAATTCGGGCTAAATCAATAGTACGTACTCATTTTAATCTTGAAAAATATCTATCCATATATTTGTTA
Organism: Hypolimnas misippus; assembly: GCA_037950945.1. NCBI lineage: Eukaryota > Metazoa > Arthropoda > Insecta > Lepidoptera > Nymphalidae > Hypolimnas > Hypolimnas misippus. The sequence continues at coordinate 11,561,729 of JBBEEQ010000012.1, read as the reverse complement.
CGTTTTATTAAATAAATAAATAAATCTTGTTTATAGATTTGGAAGACTGCATACCTATTTATGTCGATGTATCTACTATAAATACTATAAATTTTAACGCGACATTTACTACGCCTCTTTTTACACAAATTAATATCTAATGGAATGAGTAAAAAATACCGCAATATTTAATTATATATTTGGACGCTGATATGCAATACTGAGTTAAGCCACACGAACTTTATTTTGAGAAAATGGCGTCTAAAGATGTCGAACCTATTCTTAATCAATTTTTTGAAGACGTATATATCCATCTTTTCTTTTCTATTTTGATAAAAGGTGTAATGAATTGAAAGCAGATTGATATATTTAACGTGATATCTAAATAATAAGTTTTTTAAATATTTGAGATTATTGTATAAAGTGCAAAATATGGAAGGCACATAAAACTCAAGACATTAAATTAAGACGCTTTTCCCGTACATATTTAGTTTATATAAATTAAAATTATTTTTAATATTGTTAAATAGATAACACACTATCAAAATACATCAATATCTCCGAATTTGACTTTTTGTGGGTTGACACATTATTGCTTATCAGCATCCATTTATAGTATGTATATCCAATTTCTCAATGCATAAGTTCATGGAACCAACATAGATTCGGATAGCAAAAGGTTTATTTGGTTAATTTTTTGCATTGTACTACAACAATTATATAGAAAGATCATCTGATATTTCGAGTTGGTAGGTGCGAGTATGTATACAATTTTATTCGTCGAGTTATCACTCGTTTACACTGCAATGCATGTACACAATTGAAAGAGCCCTTTTCACAACTAGCTACAGTTATTGCTACGGTTTTTTTTTTTTACTTTACAACATGCGTACCTACGAGTTATCTGATCTATTCTAGTTGTTGAAAGTATCTGAGGAGCTTCTACTGGTGTAATCAAATTAAAATTTTCTATACTATGAATTATATTAAAATGAGTTGCGTAACCTTGATCCAGTGCTACAGAATCACCTGGAATTAGCGGCACACACACCTCCTCACCAACTTACAATACAGAGTTAGGAAAAAATGTATATTATAATTTAAATATAGAAGTGAGCAAAGCTTTGCTGTATTGTAATCAAACACAAAAAAGGAAAACGAAGATTAGGATTACAAATTACTTATTAAAGTTTTAATCGAGACTATTATTTCTGATATTCAGTAGGTATCGACATTTCAATTGGCTGAGACAAAAAACTATCTTATAACGTAAATATATGTGTATTTTTAAACTTCAATTAAAAATATGACTTGTAAAACAGTTAATAACCAAAAAAGACAAAAAAAAAACATTTTTACGATGGAATGTGAACAATTTTTTTATTTGTATTAAACGCCATGCAATGCTCGTAAACACGTAGAAGCTTCACATTATCGTCGTCACCCGTCTAGTTAACATCGATCGAATTTAAACATGAATAAACGTAAATAAAACGTATTTTTTTTATTTCATTTCTAAAAAAATACACGAAATAAGCCACTTAAATTGAGTTTCACAGTGACAAAATATAGCAACCCATTTGCATTTTCTAACTTAGTGTGGTTTTACCCCATTTAGGGGCCTATATTTTTCGCCATCTTGACATTTTGACGGCTGGCTTTTGTGGTAGCAATGTTGCTTGCAGCGCGACTACATTGTATTTTAATTAATTGTTATGGCCCGGGTCAAGACGGGGCCTCACAAACGGCGGCCAGGCATGAACGCTAAAGAGTGAAGTGTCATAAACTTGGACCAATAGCGAGCTATGTTAATGGCTTAAACCTGGTTAATATCGCTCTGTAGTTATTTCACTGTGATTTTCGTTTGATTAAGGCTTAATTGGAATGATTGTTTTCGGTATTTTAATGATTGTTTTACATTGAACAACATTAGCAAAAATTTTCGACGCAATTCACTTTTCTGACTTTTTTTACTAATTACATAAACCAACAGACTTCATTAAAACAAGTCGAGTTAAATTTTAATATAAGTGAAATTATATGTATAAAAAAATATTATTATATACTTCACTATTTTTTTCCTACGGCCGTACTAAAAAAGTTATAAGCATGACATAAAGAATATTTTTTATCTGATGAGCGTTTTATAAATCGTTTGTAAATTTTTATTAGTAACGCCGTTGAGTTTTAATTTATGAAAATCACTTGAAAGTGCCCACTACACCCTAAACTTCAGAAAACGTTCAAATGTAGTTTTATACCGAACAAGATAATTCAACTGATTCAGATAAGGTGATCTAACACGTTCCGATATAACCAATAAAACATGTTCGGTGTAGGAATACGAATTCCCTCATAGTAAAGTTTGTAAGGGTCGCAATTAAAAGCCGTCCGTAGGTCGATTACTATGTAAATACGGACAAAGGCACCACACAGCCTACCTCCAGTCTTTGTTCCCTTTAGCTCGTTACGCGCTGTAAATGCGCAACGAGAATTTTGTGTATAACAAACTCGCTGCCCCGCGTGGTTTCACTTGCACTTATGATTATTGCTTTATTATTGGCCCTAGGGTAATGTAATATAGCCTATACCTTCCTCGATTGACGACCTATATAATGCAAAAATAAATTTTCATATCGGATCAATAATTTCCGAGAACACATACAAAATTTTTTCGACAAACAAAATTTACCTTTTTAAAATATTACTTTAAATATAAATAGTATAGATACTATTTAAGTATATATTTATACAATAATCTCATATATTTGAAAAACTTTGTATTAGATCAAACTTTTAATTATAACAATAATTTTTCATTCAATATCAATTTGACAGAATGAAGTCCGTGTGGATTGACATAGTATTGCTTATCAGCGTCCAAATATTCGTCAAAATTTTGCTAAATAATAATTAATATTAATTATTTCATGGCCTAAATCTATATATAATTTCCTTAATTTTATACTAATTGTAATATATGTACTTCAGTTTCATCATGTAATATCTTTTAAGACCTGAACTATTTAATAGTTTTAAATTGTATTATTAATGATCCATGTTCACATAGTCTTTTATTGTTGCTTAGTCTATGTATATTGTTTATCTACTCATTGTATATAATTTTAATTATGATCTGTTTTGTCAACCATAAATAGAGAAATAAAAAAAAGAGCGTCATCTCTCGAAATGCTCCTATCTATGATTTATAATGTAGGCTCCTAGTGTCGGGATTGTACCTACTGAATATTTGAAATTAATTAAGTCGTTGCTTAACAATTATTTTTATTTTATAACATAGAGATGCATTGGATATACCATCATTATTCAGTTTCAAGATAAGACATATTTGTTTAAGGTTATGACGTCATTTTTTTTACAAAAAACACTTCAAAGTAGTACGATTAAACAATTGTTTATTGAATAACAATAGGTTATATTTTAAAATAATTAAATAAACTATTTCTACTGACAGATATTTCTTCTTTTTTTCATTATGTCACATAGTCCCATTAGTTTATGAATGGCTTGAACATCAACCAGCCAATTCATTAAATATTGTAATAGACGCTACGACTGCATATCATTCAGTCCGTTGGTTGAACGGCGTCGTATAAGAAAAAGACTAGGCTGTTAATTGAACGACTTATTAAGCTATTTGGTTGCGACATGTACATATTAATTCTAGCACTAAACTATATAGAGAATGAAAATATAATAAGCAAATTCAAAGTTATGCTATCAATTTGAAATATTGATTTTCTTAATAAATCCAGGCAGTTTATTAGTACCCATGACGTCACATTTGTCAGTAGTTCGTGGAGCACATACATTACCTAACTAATATGTAGGCGCAGTAATTACTCAATACGACAGTACCGTGTATGTTAGTAATATTTTACGGTTTGACAGTCGAATATAAATGGCACAAAGGATTTATCGCATAGATATTGTGAGCTATTGCATCTCGACGCCTTTCGCGAATTAGTGGATTACGTCTATTGTTTAACGTGATAATATAATGACTATATTATTGCTCTGCTGTCTTGAGATACTGTTATTTATGCTTCTATATTAATATGTAACGCTGAACAGTTTGTTTCGTAAGATTACATACGTTTACTACATATGTGTGTGTTTGTACGTGTCGCTTGCTTAGTATGAAAGTAAACGAATTAAAAAAAAATCCAAAAAACGCAAAAAACGTTTTCAACTTGAGAACTCGGCCTTTTATTTAACAATTTAATGTAGCAAAATGTTGGTATAATTGATTTTTAAAAACAAAGATTATAAATCACAGGTTTATATTAACATAAACTAATTTTAATTACTAGTACAAACTCGTTTAACACAGATTTCGGTTACTTTAATACTGAGCATACAAGGAGAAAGTATGTGTCATGATATGACATTAAATTTCTATACTAAAATTAATGTCGCACTCCATCCTTTTAGAATAAAGCAATTGTGTCCGACATTTGTGACGCAATTTCATTCTAAATAAAGCTTGCCGGTGGGTCATTTATCAAAATCAATATTGGAATTGCTTCAGGTCGAAGAAGCCTAAAACATGATAAATTTATTAACTCCTTAGCTTCATCGTAAATGCACTAATGATTTTTACTTAAACACAGTTTCATATTAAATAGGTTTATTGTTTATATGCGAACAGCTGATAAGTATGTTTTAAAATAATTATGATTAACATACCGTGGGAATGAAACGTTCGCCTTTATGATCTTACGTTCTTAATTATAAAATTGTAAATTAATAACTTGAGAAAATTTCAGTAATATTTCTTCATCGTTATTTTTTACAAATTTTTTATTATAAACTAGCATTAGATTTTATTCAATAAAATTATAACTTTTTTTAATATGTAGAATTTCTATGAAATGTGTGTACGAAACGAATGAACATACCTATATAATAATGATATTGTGTTTATATATTATTTGCTTGTTCTAGTAAAGTTAATTACGTAATACAAATGTGTATTCAATAATAAGTTCAAAAAGAAAACAAACTTTACGTACGGAAATATAAGAACCTCCAAATGTAAGACAAAAATAATTTTAATCAAATCAGTTTTGTACTATTACTATATCACTCATATAAAAATATAACTAAACACTAATCACAAAACAAAATTTTATTATAATTATTACAATCATTGCCTCCGCAATAGTTGCCTCATTTGCCTCATCACATAGCAACTGATCACGCTTCCTATCAGAACCTCCGTTGCGATGTGTAACAATCTCAACAGCATGTAATCATATGCAAGCTCACAGCGATCCTAGATTGCACAATGAGTAACTCCAAACAACGCACGTTGATTGTCTAATGAAAAGTAATTAACCGGCGGGGGAGGCATTGACATGACAATGTCGGACAGAACAATCGATGGAAAGAGTTAAAGAGGAGATGCTGACTCAGCACAAAACTTGTGGGACATGACTCGTAGCAACAGCGATCTAAGAAAGACTCGTTAGAATAAATACTCGATACACGTTTTAGACACAATATACACATAAAAATATTAATGCAGGATTTCAAAACAATTTAAAAAAAAAGCTGGTAAACCAGCAGGCAGGGCACTTTATGTTAAGACACCGATGAGCATGGATATTTGCAACACCAGCGAGTCTCAAATGCAATGCCAGATTAAAAAGAAACACAGGTGGAATTTAAAAAGAAAATGCGGAAGGAGGCTTACGGCTTTCTCACTTGCCGTACAAAATGCAGCTATTAGTTATTTCAAGCCAGTCTCTGCTAGAATGAGATACTGTCCCGGTTTAGCCCATAAACGAGCTATAGTCAGTAGGTTAAATCTAGAGTTTACCTCAATTAACAAGTTAGTTCTGATTTAGATTAAGCCGTAAGGTATAGATTCAAATGTTCATGGCAATATTCAAGTGAAAATTTTAGTAGATTGTAAAAAGACAGGCGAAATAGAGTCGTTACACAATACGACGTCATTATAATTAGTTGACCAATTTTGTTATAAGCGACCCGGCAGAAACATGTTTTCCTATACATAATTATTTTTAAAAAATCATTATCATTTTCTTGTCCTGGTCCCACTTTATGTGAGGTCGGCACAACGTGCTCTTCATTTCCATTCGTTCCTATCAGCCGTCATCTCAACACTCACTCCTTTCTTACTCATGTCACCTTTTACGCAATCCATCCATCTTTTCTTTGGTCTACTTGGAGTAATATAACCGTCCACAGTCATATCTAACACTCTTTTGTCACGTGTCATTTATTCTGTTTTTCACATCCCGGTCAACATCGCCATTGTTCTAGATCAATGATCCAATATAACGAAAATAGAGCAGACTAGTAGAGATGTACCATGTTGCCTTAGGGCAATAGGGGATAAACTGGATGTGCCACCAAAATCGCCGAACAGGTGCTCCATTTTGATTATGCTGAGGCTTTAGACCGACACTCTCCAGTTTATCCTGTCATTTTTTCAGTCTGCTCTGGACCTCCGACGCATCTTCTCCAACAAGTACAATGTCGTCGGCGAACAGCATACACCAAGGTGCCTTTTGATGAATAACAGACGGTTACGATATTTACGATAAGATCTAAGGCTATAATTGTTTAAACAACTTGACACAAACAATTGAGGCTGCGAGAGCAACAACGGCCTATCTGCAGAGTTGAAATTTTAAGGTATACAAAAGTCAAACTGTTGTAGCTCCTAAATTTTTTTTGAAAAAGCAATGGAATAAACGTATCTTGATTCCCATCTTATAATAAATCAAGAAATCATAGTTGAGTCATTTTTCGTGCAAAGACGACATATTATTTGAGATGTATAATAAATACATCATTTTGTAAACAATGTTGGTTAGGCCGTTGTTGCTCTCACGACCTCAATTATTAGTTTAGAGTTTACTGTGATGAATTTGACATATAAACCATTTAAGACTATCCTATGTATGTAAATATTGAAATATTTTGAAAAATGTAATGCGTTTTTTAAATGAATTTGACCGTTTAAGCTTTTTCACCGCTAACAACGCAATGGTCAGTTACTTATGCTTTAGATTGTAATTGCGCTTCCAATAATGTAATGCAAAATTGTTAGTCCCCTGTGCCCATAATTACTTGTAAATTGGCTCTCAATCTTCGCACGGAATATAACAAAACATTGCTCTACCTCAGACTCTACACGTTGAGTATCCGAATAATGAAAAATTTTAAACCATTGTATTACATTATCAAAATATTAATACGAGTTCGTAATAAGTACTTTGTTAAGTATAGCCTATTTCATGACACATTTTAAATACGTGCGTAAATTAAACATTCTTCATTAATATCAGAAAGATATGGATATGTATACGTCAGTTGACAATTATTATTGTGTCAGCTGTTACATTAACATAATATTAGGTACCCTTAAAACAATTTGCGAAATAGGCAGGTGGTATGTTATTACATTTTTATTTAACAATTAACAATAATAGTTAAAAAACAAGGGTTTAACTATACCTATTTTATATAGTATTTACGCAACTTATCCATCTTGAATAGTTATTTTAACTTCGTTGTAATTTTTATTATCTTTTTATAGATATGAATAAAAATGTAATGTAAAAACATAATGAATTTGTTGTTGTCTTTTTAGGACTTTTAATGTAACTGTCTACTATGTTATCGTTATTGCATTACAAAAAATTAAAACTTGCTTAGTATTTTAAAAATTCGCATCATGCTTACACTATCGCTTCTATATTCTTTATATCTACTAATTCATACAAAATGCACTTTTAGAAATTATGTTACCATAGAAGTATTGATAATAATATTACGCAAATAAAACTGCGAGGAACGGTTAGTTAAATGTAATATAAGAAATAATACTTCACAGAATTTTGTATATAAAAATTTCAGTGACTCGTTCGAATTAGATTAGCTTTTACTTAATGACGAAATAGGAAGATTGCAAAAAATTTTCAAGTTTTCGAAACTTTGCTATATATTTATATGCCAATCTGCAATCGAGTAAAGGAATTAAGATTGCTATTTTGCTGTTTTAAGTTACATGCCTTTTTCAAGCGTTAGCACTTCTTCAGCTGTTCTCTCTGTTTACTTACCTGAATCTAGCAGTTAGCTATACCGTATCTATTCATTCGTAGCTCCTCGTCCGACTCGGTTAGTTAAGTCCCAAAGAGGCCGACATAACTTCATTGATTAAAGCTCGCCTTGATCGACGCGTTTTACGTTTCCTATTCGTGAAATTGCTTAAGTGTACCATGTCGATTGTGACGTAAAGCATTTTATGCTTAGTTACAACCTTTATTAATGTTTTATTCAAGCGATATCAGGCGATTTTACGGTCGCTCGTGTAAAGTAAATGTGATTATATATATTTTTATTCAGCTACTAGTTTAGTTTTTATAATATATGGTAATTTTAAAACGTGTTTTAATATTCAAGAAAAATTAACTATAAGCTAAATTGTATCACAATTATGTTCTTATATTGTAAACTTAAATAGTCGCAAACGCAGCCTCTCAGCTAAAATTTTTACGCGAGAACATTTAATTGATTTATCTATTGGTTTCAACTAATTATTGCGATTAAAGATAAAAACCAAACACATTAAGAATAGTGTAGATATGTTAAAATACTAATAAATAAAAATAATTAGTATTGTAAATGACAACAACGTAAATCGTCAATAAATACATACTATTAAAGCTCTTATTTAGACAGCAACAGCGTAAAGTATTTGATATAATCTTCAAATTTGCATACCGTGTCCCCCAAAGTGTGAAATAACGTTAAATAATAAATAAATAACTAAAACAGTCAATGTGTCTTTTATCCGGAAATAAATGTGAAATTATTTTGTGACAATTATTATGAAGGAATTTTGCAAAAATTCCCCTAAAATTACCACCACGATCACTAGAAGTAAAATCTCACCATAAATTAGTAGACGTACAATATTCACATAGAATCTATATTATATATCATAGAAGATTTATTTTTCAAATTTTAAGATAGGAAAAATCATCAATCCCTAAAGTGAAGTGCCCTAAAGTGAAAAAGCCTAGAGCGAGCAGTGCGAAAGAGGGGCCTGTACACAACCTTACAAAGAGTGAGTGTCAAAACCAAGGCAGAAGCAGAAAATTCCTTCGAATGTATAAGCAACGATAAAGAATTTACTTTAAACCTTTATAAAAGTTTGCTTGCAAAACTTACAAGTAACTAAAGCAAGTGTAATTCCCACCTTAAAATACAAAACGTTTTGATAGTCGACGTTTATTTCGCTTGAAATTACATATTGTTATAACGTTTAATTTTTGACAATTATCCTGCTTTTATCCCATTATTTTTGACATAAATTTTATTTAGAAAGACAACTTACATTTTACAACATTAATCCTTACAAATTTTTTAACTCTTTTGCGGATTGGCATATAAACTTTTAAGTAGTCGTAATTGAAAAACATCTTGTAAGTCAATAAAAGCATTTTTTACGGCGAAATGGATTATACTCCGCTCTAGATAACCTAATTAAAAAAATTAAACGTTATCTACTGTTCGCATCAAGTGTTATTCGCTTCGACACTAATCGTACAGCAAGGGGTACAGTCATCGACGCGTGAAGATGCCGCGATAGCCAACCGCCCTGCCACATGACGCCTGCGTATGCGCAGCCCGCGATCATTTCGCTGATTGTAAATGGATTTTTTATTCACTTTCCACGGTGTGAGACAATCGGTAATTAGCTTGGTAGTGTTGAATTTTAGAGACGATTCTTTTTATTATGATGCTTGATCTTCCTAAATTATTAATATCATATGACGTTGAGCTTTATATTACATGTAAACTCTTTTGAGTAAGGTCATTGTGATTTACAAAGTTACAACACTATCTATAGATAGAGAAAAAAATTGCCCGTATCTATTTAAATTAAATATGTGTTATTATCAAAATAATACGTTAATACAAAAATACAAAATAAAAAAGTCATTATATATTAACAAGAAACGCTTCAAATCAAACATTTGTAATCCCTAGATATTCAAATTTTTACGGCAAACGAGCTCTGGAATTCATTGTACCTTAATTAATAAACAATATTCTTGGAAATGATAAAGAAAAAAATATATACTTACTGTACTTATGTTTATAAAAATATCTATATACCCACACTTTGTAAGCTATTGTTCAAGAATCCACAGAGCACAGTAAAACCGACTGTGATTTTTGTTGCGACCATTGTATCAAATGGATGCTGATAAGCAATACTGTGTCAAGCCACACGGACTTCATTTTGAGAAAATGGCGTCAAAACATGTCAAAGCTATTCTTACTAAATATGTTTGAAGAAGTATATATATCCATCTTTACTTTTCTTTTTTGTTAAAAGGTGTAATGAATTAAACGTAGATTGATATATTTAATATATTATCTAATAAAAAGTTCTTCAAATATTTGAGATTATTGTATAAATAGCAAATATGGAACGCACTTGATATTCGAAACAATTAGTTAAGAACCTTTTTTCCGTACTTATTTAGTTTATATGACTTAAGTTTTTTTTTTGAATATTTTTAAATAATGCAGTATCAAAATACACCAATATCTCCGAATTTGATTTTCTGTGGGTTGAAACATTATTGCTTATCAGCGTCCAAATATGAATGTTATTTTTTTTGGTTAATAAATAAATACTCAGCCAAAGGTGCGAAAATGTTAACATTTTGATTTGTACTGTGATAGAGCCTAGCTGTTACGTGTACTTCACATATGGAGCGAAATAACCAGAGAAGTTTCATACTTTTGTAGTAGCGTTTCGTTATCCCATTCTTCCCGGCTATCCCATTGCCCTTCAACCCTTATTCGTTTTCAAGTCGGTAACGCATTCGTGGCTCCTGTGGTATGTAATTTTTTATGGGCGGCGGTCATTCCTTTATATCACCTGCCAATATTTCATAAAAAAACTGTAAATAAATACAAAAAATAGTTGAAGACGTTGTCATATACGTTGTAAGTTTTTTTTGTACCTTTTCAAGCTAGCTACATGTATATATTTATGTTAAGAAACTGACTCCGCATAAAAAAGTAAAGTAACACCCGTAAATGTCCTATCGCTATATATATATATATCCTATCCTATCCTATCCTTCTCTTTTATTAAAGATAAGGGTTAGCTTAATTCATCACGTTGTTGCACTGTGTATCGGTTGGCGAATATACATGTATCAGACTTTCTTTCATCACATTTAGGTTTTCTCACGATATTCAGCAGAATGCTTCACCACCGAGCTCGAGACGAATTTAAACACAAATTTAGCACTTGAAAATTCATTGGTGCTAGCCATGGTTTGAACCCACGATCGCCAGTTGAGACCGTCGCGCTTTAACCACTAGGCCAATCGACTCATCATAGCTTAAATCAAATCCACCTCAACCAGCATTCAACGATTAAACAGCTGTACACTCGGATCTGATCGACCGATACTGACTTACGAAACGCTCCGTTATTAGACAAACTAAAAATTAAAATAGCTAAACGGGCTTCCCCGCCACTAAGCAGACCAATTGTGGCTCGCAGCGGGCGGCGCACCTTTCATTATTCTATAATAACTCTGATACAGGGCGAGAAATCTCCGTGTCATGCTGCGGCCGAAACCAACTCTTACCAAATTAATTGCCACGTTCTGGGCGGTAACGTCGCTCCGCTCATTGCCGTTTCTGCAACCCGAATTCGTGATACAATCGTAATTAATGAATTATTGTCATTGATTTCCTTGAGAGTCTCCCGCGAAAGAATTCAATAGACGTTTAATTGGTTTTTGTTGTTACGAAATTAGAAAATATTGACATAAATATAAAAGTACGATTATCTTCTATCATGTGTATAGAAACGAAAAATTAAATAAATTTCCTTATACGTTGGTTTGGGTTTATGGTATCATAGTAAGAATTTCTAAATCATTTTCTGTACGTAAGTTATTGGCTGTTTGCATCTCCACCGGGCGTTACTCGTAACATCTGTACAAATCGATATAGCACTTGATCCGAAATCGAGATTATGCTAAAGCGATGTTAGACGTGTCGAACGCACTATCTCGGATCGATATAAATCATCTTATTAACTATTGTTTCGGGAGGTGTGGTGTGAACGAGCGAGATGCTATCGCGCCTCTGATGTGTTTTAAATTAACATAATAGGTTTTGTGAATGGATATCGTCTCTCTGTTTGTTGTTTTTGACGGCAAGACAGCATGGGAATATTGGTCCCGCTAAACTAATTCTCTAACGGATTTCACGCAGTCATTGACTGGTATGCGTAATGGCCGTAACAAGATTGTAATACTTTTTTCGTCGTGAAGTAATAAAATTAATTGAACATCTTATTTTAGAGCGATGCTTTTCTACAGTAAGTTACATTTCTCGACCATTTTTAAAGCAATGTTACAAAACAGAATATCTTTTATTGGTAAAAAACATGGTTGTTTTAAAATAATAAAATAATTTATCGATTTTATTTCGAATTATTGACAGTTTTTTTTACATTTTTATGCATTACATACGGTGAGAGAGAGAGAGACGGAAGCCAAATTCCCTTCCCATTATTTTCTTTACTTCCCATTCTCCTTCATCCCTAATTCTTTTTTAAGCTGGCAACGTATTTGCAACTCTAATGCTGTAAATGTCCATGGGTAGCGATGTCCCACCTGCTCGTTTGCCAGTTATTTAAAAAAAATAATAAAAGTAACCGACTTCAAGAGCAAAATACGTACCTAATAGTTATTTTAATTTTAAAACAAAACTACTGAAGCTATTTTGTAAATAAATCTATAAGACTGATCGAAGAGTATTAAAACGAACGAACATTTCTTAAAGAAAAGTAAAACTGCAATTATCACCTATTACTTAAAGTCAACGAGGCCAAACTATGGAAAAATAAATACCAATGAAATATAAGATATGTCATAATATAGATATAATAAAATTGTTTAGATAATAGTATTAATATAGGCATAAGTTTAATAATATGTATTAAGTAACCTTATAAGCTAAAAGAATTAATGAAATAGTTCAAGCCGTTTTTGAGTAATCGGGGAATATAGTTAACTTTTAAAACATTTTTAACAATTATTATCACAATTCAAAAGTTCAAGGTTTTTTTATAATTGTCCGTTTTTTTGGTGCAAATTTCTAGCAGACCAATCATACTCCAAAACTGAAGAAAAAAGTTTAAATTCAGCATCTTTATTCCCACAATAATATAAACGTGAAGAAAAGTCTTTGTACACTCAGTTTAAGAATAATTACGAAAATTTTAGATAATTTTTACTTATATAAAGTTCTCATGCCCAAAGTTGCAGTTATAGCAGCTAGACTATTATGTATGTACATGTCCATGCCTATGTATGTTGTTATTCAGTCAAAGCTTCCTTCTACGATCGTGAGAATAATAAAACGCTGATTCATTATTAAACAGTCGCAAATCATATAACAAGTTATAGTAAAGATTATGCATATATCTGTCATTGTTTATGTATAATCTATTTCTCTTTACTTGTCATGTTTGGTAACATTATCCAGAACGAAAATCACAAATTTTCAAATATTTATCATTATAAAAATTGATTCTATTCAATTATTCGATCGATAATTTCACATCTCTTACTCTTATGTGTGGTTAAAAAACGCAATATTTGTCTGTTAAATAAGACAAGAAAAAAATAGACTAAAAAATTGTATATTTAAAAATGGTATGTGGTTATAATTGTAACAACATATTCGATGCAGGTTACATTGCGTGAAACCGAATATAAAAAGTTTACATCAAAAAATTTTATAAATAATTTTTATTGTAAACTGTTTGTACTAACTTAGCCCAGCGATATAACCGCAAGAAAACCTAAAAAGGTATCCTTTGTAAACCAGAATACTCGTAATCTATCTCCATTTCTAATTTTACTTAAATCTGTTAAGCCATTATTACAGTACTCTACTGGGTGCTTGCGTACTGACTCATTATATTTGTGTGTATAAAATAAGTTTGATAATATGTTAAATGAAATTAAGACTGTATTTACATACACTTTTTTTGTTTATGTAATATTTACACTAAAATAATTCAGTTTTTACGTATAAAAACCTAAAAACTGTAATGTTCCTTTTGAATTTTCGACAATCCCCTTATAAACCTGACAATTTCTAAGAAAATAATTCAAAATATGAACTATCATAATTGAAAATTTTATTGAAAACCATTTTCATTCTATTTTCAATTTCGCGTTAGTTCTTACAGAATGGACACAATTCTAATTTATCAAAACCTTTTCTAATATTTTCATGTTCATAAAAGTGAACCGACGAAAATTTTATATATAAATTAGTTTGCCAAATAATAAATAGAATGACAATATTTATAGCAATTGCGTGATTTCGTAATAACAAATTGTAACCTTGATTTGTTAATAAGAAAAGATTTAAGACAGGAAATGACTGTCAAAAAGTTTTACTCATTTTTATGGCGTGTCATTAATAACTTCACACAGACTTAAATACTTTTAATAAAATTGTAACGGGGCGTGGCTGTACATGATTATTTTCGATAGAAAGGTCAAATACACGCTCCTTAATAAATATTTTAATGTCTGTCTGTGCTTACATTACAGCTGAAATCTATTAGGGTATTTTGGTAACTTCATACCACTTTTGCGAGTGTCATTTATATAAAAACTTAACAATACCGTATAAGTATAGCATTTTTATTCGTTGATAAAGTCGTATCATTATTTAGGATTATAAGGAAAAATTGATTTGCCAAATTCTGCATTTGCTTGTATCGATAAAAAATATTTTATACTTTAATCAAATATTTTTTAAATCCAAGGTAAAAAATACACCTATAAGTTTTGCTTTCAGATTTGTACATAAAAAAAGGTTTGCACCTAAAAGAATTTAATGTCAGTGCCTCCATTTATTTACGCACGGAACGGCTTTCGTAAGGTTACCTAGGGAACTGTTGCCAGGTTACAAAGTTGTTTTATGTCAATTACGAGAATTAATTTTACAAATGTTATCTCACCTCGAGTTTGAAGTAAAATAAATTTTATGTCAGACACAAAAAAATATTAAAATTTAAAAATGATTTAATAATATATAAAGAATTTTATAATTTAATATTCAAAGTCTTTTTGTCGTTTTATCGGATAACAATTGTCTTAAACGTCTGCTTTATAAAATTTTATTATTTACGACTTAAATAATTTTTGTTATTGTAATGATTTGATACAACTTTCAGTTTTTTTATGGATCTCCGAGAAAAAATTGTATTATACTGCGTACTTCAATAAGTTCTTTATGAGCAGAGCATAAAAAATTACCCGTGAGTAAAACAAAAAAAAAAATAGCTAGTCATTTATGAAACACCTGTTAAGAAAGCATTAAAATGACTCAATCGATTAAATTTGTAATCGAGTTTTAAATTTGGATTATAGTAATATCTTAGTTTATTTCATTGGAAAAGTAAATAAATAACGAAGTGACTCGCGAATAATTCGCATCGTTAATTCTTTGTTACGTCATAATTTTAAAGTGGATTTTTTTACGAAAATATCAATTTTATGTCTCTTTTATATCACGATAAATTCCTGAACTTACTTTATTTGCCAATAATGAAATTTACCAATAAATAAAAAAAACAAAAGTACTAAATACTTGCCTTATAAGACTACGAACAAAATTATCACGTGCCAGAGAGGAATAGAACGCAGTATGTTAAACATAAAAAATTTTAAAAATAAGACACACAAGAATAAGGAATATAACTAAATTATCCTATTAAGGGGAAGGTTTAGAGCTTAATCCAGCACGCTGCTCCACTGCGGGTTGGCGGATATATGTACATGTGTCAGAATTTCTCCCGACATATGCAGGTTTCCTCACGATGTTTTCCTTCACCACCGAGCTCGAAATGAATTTATACACAAATTTGGCACTTGAAAAATCAGCGGTGCTAGCCGGGGTTTGAACCCGCGATCATCAGTAAAGATCGACGTGTTCCAACCACTATGCCATCTCGGCTCATGGCGATGGCCCAGTAGAGGCACAAAAATTGAAATGGTACCATTACCAGGACATATAATGCGTCTTCAAGACAATAGATGGGCCAAAAGTGTGACCACTTGGATGGGTCCACAAGGGAGAAGAATGAAAGAGAGACTAGATTGGAAGATTAAATCAAAAATATCGCCGGTCCCAACTGGACTCAAACAGCCCAATCCCGAGAAGAATGGCAAATGTTGGAGGAGGCCTTCACCCGTAGAGGGATTCTTGCAGAAAAGTAAAACTACAAATATCACTTATTACTTAAAGTCGACGAGGACAAACTATGGAAAAATAAATACCAATGAAATATTAGATATGTCATAATATAGATATAATAAAATTGTTTAGATAACAGTATTAATATTAGCATAAGTTTAATAATATGCATTCAGTAATTGCCAGTTTACTGTAAGAAATAAAAGACTTTTTTTATTTTTATTTTTTATTTATTACTTTATTAAACATAACAGCAAACTAGATTTTTTAAAGAGGGCAACCAACTTCGAAAGAAAAATACGTTATTTCGTTTAGGTACTTGAATAACTTACTCCAGTTATTTCGATTTTAAAATAAATTTTGATGAAAATCTATAGAACCAATTCGAATGTACTTCGGTTTTAATCGGAGTGATTTTTCAAATAAAAAAAGTTTAACCAAATCGGTCTAGCTGTTTTCGAGCAATCGGTGAAATACAAAAAAAAAGTTTTCGACGAATTCAGAACCCTCTCCTTTATGGAGGTCGGTTAAAGATAATCTTTAAAATAGCTTACGAAACATCAATTTTGATGTAGCAAAAAATATAATTTACTCGAATATATAATTTTATCGTAAGTTACCTCTGTTTAACATTTACGGGAGCATAACCCAAATATAAAGTTTAGAAATTATATATATATGGTGTTTTCTTTTTAAATTGGGACAAGTGGGATATTTACAGGATCTTACTGCATCAGAATTAATTATACACGTAGTACTTATATAATGTACACCAAATTTTATAATATACATTATAATATTTTTTTATCAAGAAATTTAATAACTTTTATTATAATATAGCTAGTTCAAATGAAATAAAAACTAAGCATTTAAATTACAGTATAAAAATTGGATAATCAGATAAAAACTTAAGATAACATAACTGATAACAGACAGATAAGATTGAAATTAATATTACATGTTTTAGATTTTAATTTGATTATAAACAAATTAAATAAATTTAGCATTTAAATAATTCTATATCTTTGTGTCCATTCATCATTGTGCCATTAAAGAAAAATTAAATAGTTTAATTATATTATAATTATGAAGATCATAATTTGTTACGCTTCTTATTTAATTAAAAATGTTATTAATTTAGAACATATGTATTGGTCATATTAAATTAAATAGTCATATAAAAGTTTCTACTAATAATTAAGACTTCAAAAAACGAAACTACTTCAAAACCTAAATAAGTTAATTCGTTTACTTGAATGACAAACTTATTTTGATTTAAAAACAAACTACTAAACCAGTTTTGATAAAAGTTCTATATAATTAATTAAAATGCTCCTATATCAAAATTAAAAAAAGATTTTACAGAAACGTTTGTGTGTTAGAGGTTATTATGATATTAAAGATTTCATAGACAATGAAACACTTTGGGAATAAGGCGATCGCGTCCAGAATACATTTTACGTATTGTATCCAATTAATTCAAACGTTATTAAAAAATTGACAAAAAAAGTCCCGCTGATTTCCTTCTTCTTCTCATACTTTTCCGATACCGTGATACATTCATTTTATTGACGTTCAAAAAGATAACGCAAATTCCTATTTTAACTAAAAATATTTTGATTTTGTTAGAACCAAACTAAATGTAAAATATATATCGTTGTCTTAGATTTTCGCGATTATTATTTATTGAAATAAAACTATTTTAAACGGATTTAAATCGCCTATATTAATTATTTTTATCATCCCGACGTTTCGAGCACTTTGCAGCGTTAGTGGTCACGGGTAGACTAAGGTGACATTTGTCTATTTGAGGTTTTAGAAAATATTATTTACAGCTACCGCCAACGGTTTTTTAGATGGTATCTTGAAACGTTCCGGTTGATAAAAATAATTAATATACGCGATTTAAATCCGTTTAAAATAGTTTTATTTCAATGTAAAATATATATATTTTTTAAATACAAACAACTACGACAAATGTACTAGTATCAATTTGTTAATGTTTATCACTTTATACAGAAGTTATAATATATTCGATTGTAAGTATGAAATTTTACATAAACAAGACGATTGAATAATAAAAAAAATATTTACAACACTCGTAATAATGTACCATCATATCTTCTCTCTTGAAACCAACAAGTTGCTATGCCTAATAAGGGATACCTGTTTACGTCTCATACAAGAGTCAGTCAACAATGATACATATTACATGACACAGACATAGTTTAAAAGATAAATAAATAGGCATTTTCACCGTTTTTATTATTTATAATGCCCGGAAATAATACTTTAACTGCCCATCTATACATATAAACACGAAAGGTCACTCACTCATCACGAAATCTCCGAAACTACAAGTGCTAGGAGATTCAAATTTTGAATAGAGGTTCTTTTTAGGACGTCGGTGCTCATTAAAACGGGATTTTGCAAAATTCGACCCCTAAACGGGGATTGGAAGTTTGTAGGAAAGTCCTACGTTTAGTGCGAGTAAAACCAGAAGAGGCCGCTAGTAACAATACATAGTAGTAATTTTACATAGGTACATACCATCGAAAAACATAACCCTTCATTTAGTGCAGTCGGGTATGAAAAAATAATTCGATCGGCGTAGCGATTGAGCATAACTAAGTATGAATAATCCTAGGCTAGGATGAAGTACGGCCTGCGCTCGATCGGATAACTACTCTCGTTAGCACTATCTGCGGTGGGCGTGCGCATGTGTTGTGAAGTACAGCCGAACCAGGCTTGAACGGTTTTCATAATACGTTGTTATATTAATATTTATGTTGTACAGGTTAAGGTTTTGTTTTTGAACTGCTGGTCCCGTGACTCTGTTCATCATGATATTAAAACGTTTAGTTATTTAAAACATTAAAAAATTAAAAGAATAGTCAAAAAAAAATTCATATAGGCAGGCCAAATCCGAAACTATACCCACCGATTTTGATGAAACTGAATTTTCCTAGCCAGGTATCGAAGCCGCTGGTTTAAAAAAAACACAGCCTATATTATCACACAATCTGATAGTGTTCGTTTTATAGATCAACATCTGGGCAGTAATAGTATACGACGAACTAAAGGAAAATGCTTCTTTTTATACAAAATGCTTTTAAATTCATACATTAATTGTACCTTACGTATCTACTTAAAACATACATGAATTTATTGAAAATCAAAATTTTATTTTAAAAACATATCTAGACTCGGCTACTGTACGAAATTTTCACTTCTGAGTTTTGATCACCTCTTTAAAGAAATAACTACTTGAGGTTTAGAAAGAAGTTTTTGGTAGCCAGAGCAGACGGTACTCTAATATTACAATTTACGCTGCCAGCGAGGTGCAAAATGCTTAGTCATGTTCAATAAATAACATCTCATTATAATGGCGAATCGCGACTGGATTGTCTACAATATTTCACGCGCCCTCTGATACAGGTATTGGGCGTGGAAACAGGGACGGAGTCAGTCTTTAAGTAGGGAATATATACGCAAATCAAACCATTAATTTCCTTCGATTAAAACAATGCTGAAAGGAATTCATTGAAATTTATTTTTATTGAAGTATTTTTGAGATATTATTTAACATTTTGTTGTAGGATAAAATAGATAATGGCCTGTTTTAGGAGTCTTGTCAAGTCAAGGTGTAATTAGAGTTTAATTACTGTTATTCGTAGGACCATATATTATAGACTAGCTTCCACTCGCACCTTCATCCGCGTAGTTCTTTGATAAAAAAATGAGCCTAAATGTTATTCTAGTGAATGTAGCTTACATTACTGTAAAATTTCATCAAAATTTTTTGATAAGTTTTTGGGTGAAATATCCCATTCGATAATCCATCTATCGATCTTCACAAACATTCGAATTTATAAAATTTATACACAGTAGTAAGATACTTAACACAATTAAAAATTTCAACTCAACTTCTAACAATAAGAACGAAACGAAACATAAAAACGATAAAGACCAAACTTTCTAATTAAAAAATATATATGTAATCATTCATTGTATTGCAACGTTGTATTAAGAACGATGACAAAATCCCATGACGAAACGCGTATAGGCGCCCCGTACCAATTGAAATATTTTTACGATCTTTAACCATGAAATGTCGAAAAAGAAATGTTCAAACGCTCCTACAATTTCTCGAATGCGGTCCATCGTTTCGTAAAAAGCGTAACGATCACCATAAATGCAGTTTGTTACCATTATATCAATTACATCACAATTCAAATGGAAAGACCTAATATAATTGGACAACTTAAATGCTTTCTTATTATGTTTTTACAAATTAAAGTATCTCGGAAAAGTACTTCCCGATATTTAATCACCTGAGGCGTGGTCATATCAGTTTAGATTTTATCGATGGTTCTGATAATTTCTTATGAAAATATTTTGATAATATTATGTGATATTTCGCTATGGGTATCGCCTTAAGTATCAAGGTATTCTCATTCACAATTTTTTGCGTGAAATTTATGAATTTGTTATGTGAATGTCCGGTTATAATTAGTGATGTGCCGGATATCAGTATCCGTATCCGCGGATATTTCGGTATTTTACATATCTTTTACCGTATTAATTATCAATAAATAGATGCATTGAAACGAATTTTATACATGTCTATGCCCAGTAGCAAACCAAAATATCAACAAAACAGAAGAAAAAACCCATGCAATATAAATCGTAAGATGTTTTGCCTGTCACTCGAAATTTCAAGTGGCGCCAACTATTGTTTCAAGCAACAAAGTTAATAACAAGTTTTTAAGTATCCATAGCACCGCATCCGCATATGCGGATCCGAATCCGCGAAAATACAGATTTAATAATCGGACACATCACTAGTTATGAAAAGACATCATACATCTAGTTATAATATGAACAAGACCCGTGTTTGTACTAAACGAGAATGGACAAAATTATCGAAAGGACGATACTGTTGTGCAAGCTTACTTTTATGTCTTCTAGATTCTCTCTTTTATCTGGAATTGTGCCAGAATCCGCTCAATACTTTAACCCAGACACACGAGTTAATTATCGGATACAATCACAAAAACACTGATCCTAATAGTTATTTTGTTATTCGACTTAAATACAACGTAAGTCGTTTACAATTTCTATTTAAACACTGTCGTGATCGCTTTAGTTCAGTCAATGGTATTCATCCGTACTTCCATACTAATATTATAAATGCGATATTAACTTTCTCTGTCTACTTGTTATATTTTCACTCCTAAATTGCTGAACTGATTTTGATGGAAAAATATATAGAGATAAATTGAACCTTAGTACCTTGCTACTTAGTGTCGTGAAAATAAAACGTGAAGGGGAGGAAATATGGTATAAAAGTTTCTACGTAAGCGAAGTTGTGAAGATTATTTAGTATTTTGTTAAAAAAAACTACTAAATGAATTATGAATGACTTGATAAAGTACAAGCGATGCTACTACGACGATGTATAGACGTCCGTGATACTATAACTATCAACTGCCAAACGAGCATATATAGAGGCATCGAAAATTAATATTTATTACGTAATTCGAACTTTCGACCATAAGGTACATGTTTAACTTAGTAAAATAAAATGACCCTATTTTTAGTCAATATATCTTAGAAATTAAAAAAGATAAATTAACTCTCAAATCATAAATCCAAATAGAACCTTTTCACACCGGTAACAGGTCAAAGAGTTAAAATATCAACATTAACCTTGTGATCGACTTATTTACCAAATCTCAACTTTCATAGTCCGCGCCGTGTAGGCGTGGTGGTCGTGCGGCCGCGGGCGCGGGGCGTGGGGCGCGCGATATGCGCCCGCGCCGGCCGAGCTTGCGCCGCCGCCGGCGCTTGCTCTGCTTTGCGCACCTCGAAATGTTCGACCATTCGGTTCACGTGGTTTGTTAAGATATCCTTAGAAGATTTCAGCTCTATACAACGTACTACACACATTTTATGACCTAAACTTTCTATCACCTCCAGGCAATGATATCTTGATTTAAGATTTTCCATAATTACAAAGTGATGCTGTTTGAGCTGAACTTTCAGCTACATCAAAAAGAGCTTCATTACGTTCATCACATTTTTATTAAACTGATATTACATAATCAAATATTTATAAGACAAGTAACTTCATATAATGAATAGCGACTTCTTTAAATGAGAATGTCACTGACAACAATAGCCGTATACCGGCTCCGAGGTTTCATAATCATTTGATAATCAAATTCATCTATTACAAATCGTGTTTGATCCAGTCTCGTTATAAGCCTTCCAAATAGAAAAAACAATAGCAACAATGGGCTCTCAAATTCTCATAGTAGGTGTTAGCGCCTCATCCGAACGATGTTTCATCCTTATGATTTGTATCAGTTGTTATCCGCTCTGTAGGTGTGTATGTCGATGGTAGGGCGTCTGGTTTAATAAAGAGCGATAATTAAATGTTGTAGTTGAGTTGTTTATACGAGCGAGATCGCTCGGCCCGCCCCCGCGCGGCGCCTCGTTCGATGGGATTAACGAGTTACAAGTCTTCCGTGATCAATTTCGATTGGAATAACTGCATAGGCACTTTGTAATCCATCGCGAGTTTGATCTTTGACTTGTAAACAAAAAACGTTTACAAGCCGAAGTCCAAAATGAAATGTATCGATGCGGTGTACACTTTGCTATACGAAAGGATAACTACAATTTTGTGTACAAATTTAGAATGTTTACTACTAGTAAGAATAGTAGCTGCAACTAACTAACTACAACGCTGTTGCGGGCTGATCCTGTCAGGGTACTACTATAGTTGTGTTTTAAACGGAGAATAACAGAACTAGAAGCGTAACTTTCGACCTCTCTCATTGCTTCCTATTTATTTTAAGACCGACAATGCATTTATGGTTTCCCTGGTGCTCATCATGATCATCTTTAATTATTGATCGCTTAACTTTCTAAGACACTGCTTATTTGCTCGTAATTTATATATGTAAATAGACAACTATATTTTTACTAATCTTTGATTGGTATTAAAATTTATGTTTGTATCTATATTAATCTTCACAAAAGAACTAATCAACTGAAATATCGAAAAGTAAATAACACACCATATAACTTTAATAATTATATATAAAACAAAATTCAACCTTAAACCCTATTAATCCATTTTAATTAAGATTACACAAGTGGAAGTCATATAAGATCTGTATAAACTAAGAACTTTAGGAGTTTTAATACAGTTTTTAGACGTTTATAATATTTAACATCGTTTCGCAACGACCTAAGACACTTAAGTATAAGAATGTTCGAGAGATTTTCCTGAGAGCTGCGTTCGTGTAAAAATCTCTGATGGCTAATACTAAAGTGTAATGACGCGCGCGCGCGTGTCGACGAACGTAAATTGTTTATTATTTTTTATGGGATTTTCATGGGAGGAGCGGGATCGTTAAGGACGCGCTAGGCAGCTCTCGTTTCGTTTTCTTTATGTGCGTAGAGAACGTTAAATTTAGCATTACAGAGTGGGTTTTTTCTAAACAACAAAGTCTCAGTACCTATTTTTAAATTATCTTACATCAAATTACTTGATATTCATTATATAATTCTTGGACATCTAGGGTTGCATTATATGGACTTTATGGGCCTTATGTTTGATTTGATTATACATCGTTGTTATTCGCGTTTGAATTTTCGTTGTTGGTCGTTGGTGATTATGTAACTTTTAATTTTATCATCAAAAGTAAAATCTTTTATTAACAGTATATTTCTTAATAAATTATAAAAAAAATCATTTATAAAAATGTGTTACTTTTAAAACCAATTGTGTTTTTTCTTATAATTAAGCTTAAATATAATAATAAAGTATACAGAATAATGAGACTATACATTTTAAATATAACTAGCTGTTACTTACGGTTTTACTCGCGGTTATGGTTACTGCTTCGCTCCTAGGAGTCGTAGTGTGATGTACATGACATAGCCTATAGCTTTTCTCAAAAAAACACTATCTAACACAAGAGGAACTTTTCCATACGAACCAGCAGTTCCTGAGATTAGCCTGTTCAAACAAACAAACGAACTGTTCAGCTTTATTATATTAATATAGATTATTTAGCACAAATAATTCTCGTTTCGGAGATAAATGAATTAAGCTGGAGTTGCATTTTTTTTTTTTTAAATATTAAATAGAATAAAAAAAATACAGAAGAACTAAAAAATCTTTGTTGCATCATTTCCTATCATATTTTATTTAAATATTACATCAACTGAACTCTTCTTTGAAATAACATGGTGGTCGTTCACTTTAAACATAAGTTCAAATATATGTACAATTGTACATATATAAAATTATCCACACATAATATTTGTTTGTTGAAATTACAAATCTTAAATCAAGAGTCAATGTCACATTAAGCGGCTTTATACAAGGCAAATGTATGCTTTTCGAGGTTAAATCGCTAAGCGTTACCCTGTCAGGCATGAGCAACGACCGGAGGTGGCCGGGTGGTAGGGAGGTGGTGTATTGTAAACACAATTACCCTCCCACGGGGCAACAAATGGCGCCTAAACGACCCATTCGTTTGTGATTTGTTAGCAATATGCTTGAGCTGTAGGAGTTCTTCTTAGGTGATCTGAACTTGTCTAATCTTAATTAAAATGTATTAACGGGCTTTGAGGGTGAATTTTGTTTTTAATTGACTTTGAAAAAAGGAGGAGGTTCAAAATTCGTCGGGAGGAAAGGCATCTCCCTTGTTGGTTGGTTTCTATGTGTTCACCGATTACTCGAAAACAGCTTGACCGATTTGGATAATTCTTGTTTCTGTCTATACTTCCAAATTGATCCCATTGAATTTTTATTAAAATCGGTTCAATAGATTGATTTTTAAATATAAATAATTAAAATAATAATGTCAATAAAATAAACGAAATAGCGAATTTAGCTTTTAAATCAGTTCCCCTTTTGTTAAAAAGTTTTGTATATCTCATTATAATGTTATATGTGTTATTTAGTTTTTGATGTTGTACTTAATCAACTTTGTTGTACTATTAAACTCTAATAAAACATAGTTGTCTATTTATGTACAAAAATTGCGAACACTTAAGCGGCGTGTCTCCCGAAGTTACTGTATCATTTATGATTAAAGATGATCACGATGAGCAGCACCAGAGGAACCATAAGCCATTGTGGGTCTTAATATTTTTTTAATGTAAAATAAAGATTAAAAAAGCCGTATTTTTATTTACCAATGTTAAAACAAATCGATAACTATTTGTGACTTTAATTAGAATGACATATGGCAGTTATTTACTGTCGAACAAAAAAAATAAATAAAGCACCATTATAAATTATCGATATTTGTTCTACGCATTTAAAATTCCTGGACGTATTCTCAATTGCATTAAACTAAAAGATATTAATGTAGGTAACTTTAAGATAAACACAATTTACATCATAATCGCTATAGTATAAATTGCGGTACAAGACGATAAGTCATTTAATTGAGCACATACAAGACTGCCCACTCATTAATATAACAGAGGGATCAAAGAAACAACATAAATAATTATTCGTATCAATCAAAATCGCTTGACCACTGGATAAAATCGATTTCAATAATGCTTTACACAAAAAATCGATTACGGCACAAATAAATTATCGAATTTAATTTTAAATATTATAAACAAGTTTTTTTTTATTTAAATGAAACCAATGTTTTTTTTACGGTTCAGATATTTTTATAATTAA
Organism: Hypolimnas misippus; assembly: GCA_037950945.1. Taxonomy (NCBI): domain Eukaryota; kingdom Metazoa; phylum Arthropoda; class Insecta; order Lepidoptera; family Nymphalidae; genus Hypolimnas; species Hypolimnas misippus. The sequence goes on along the minus strand of JBBEEQ010000012.1, from coordinate 11,535,700 downwards.
TTATGTTACCTCAAATTGCACGACTTTCATTTTTTATATACTTACTTTTCTATATTATGTAGAACATGATTTTTTGTATTGACAACATTACTATGTTTAGCGTCCACAACATTTAAAACGTTTTGACGTGATCCATTTTTCAAAAGATGAAGTATATTTTGTGAATCCAAATACGAATTTAGTTCTCCTTATTCAGTTTGCTTTCCAAGGAAGATTTTAGATGCTTTAAGTCTAATGAATTGAACCAATCACAACATCAACAACAACATCCAATGTACACTTCCTCATGACGAATTAAAGTTGACATGTTTTTTTTTTTGCAAATGAAAACATACTTAATACATCTTTTATTTGAAGACAAGTGAATTCTTATAAGATGGTACTGTAATATATATAGTTATTTACATTGGTAAGTTTTACTCTCGAGAACGATATAAAACAACTCTGTAACCTAGTAACAGATATGTCGTAAATGGCTATGGAAACTGTAAATGTCAAGAATATAAAATTAAATTTAATTTAATTCCTCAATCTACAAAGTCTTAAAATTAATATAAAATTCTTTCAGGTATAAAGTGATGAGAAATAACTTTTGTAAATCTTTATAAAAGTCTGAGAGCACAACTTATAAGTGTAATTCTCGCCTAATTCACAGTACGTCTTTTGTGAGTACTTATTAAATACATACTATAATGTGGTAAAATGCACGCCATGATAACTTGTTGTGTAATTGACGATGCAATTCTGCAACGTTGCTGCATTTGATGATTATTAATTCATTTAATCATCATAAGGTTAACCTTTTTTGATCGTAAATGAAAAATCATATCATCGTACCACGATGGAACACGTTGACGACACACGTAGAATAATAAACGAACTATAAAATGACTATAAATCTAAAACTTGTGCAATTTAAACTAAAAAGCATTTTATTTCAAGTGTGGATCCAGCTTCGCCGCCAGGGGGTCACCTAGTTGTGGTCAAGTCACAAAAAGTAATAATTTAAGTTTGATAATAATCGATACAAGTAAATAGATATCACTTCTTCTACTTCGATGGGTACGTTTTTATGGATGGAGAAGTGGCAGTCCGGTTAAACGTTCTTTAATCATACAAATTATATTAAATTAATTAAATATTAAAGGTACTTACATAATATCTATAGTGTGGCAAAAAAATACAAAAATCATGTTAATCATCATCAACTTTATCAATTATAATTAGTGCTCTACCTAGGTCTTGGACCAAGCCCGAAGGGGGGGGGGGGGGGGGGGGGGCGGTCATGACTTTGTCCATGTTTTATTTGCTAATTGGTGGTTGCTTACAGAAAAGTTACACCTTCACAGCACGACGTCGTAATGCGCAACGACGCGACGTCGTGTTCTATATTTGTTTTGGTCACAATGCAAAAAGCTTTTAGCGGTTATTCAGAAATCTATACACTCAAACCAAAATATATTTGCTGTTACATATATAATAGTTATCGAAGTTAAAGCTACGTTTAGAGGAGTGAAGGAGAGAACTGATATAAAACAACTTTGTAACCTAGTAACAGATATGTCGTAATTATAAAAGCTGCTTATGTCAAAAATAAGATACTGACAGCAAATTCTTTCAATTGTAAAGCAATGACAAAGAACTTATGGAAATCTTTATGAAAGTCTGAGGGTAAAACTTAGAAGTGTAATTCTCGTCTTACAGCTCATTTATGACAAAAACATTTCCTTTTAAGCTTAACATTAGCCGATAAACGGCAACCGAGGAATTAAAAAGACAGTCGCTATTTAATTAGTATTAGTTTCATGATTACTAAACGTAATAAATTCTATGAACCATAAAATTACGAACCCGCTTTCGAAATGTCATGTTAATATAATTAAACCACAAGCCGACGTCTGTAAATAAAAAAAAACTTGTACAATTTAAACTAAAAAACCTTTTATTTGCTGATTGATGGTTGCCATTACACAGAAAGTAACATCTTTATGAACTCTGAATAAATTCTTATACGTTCAGATAAAATAAACGTTTTATGTAATAGGGTTTTTGTTAGTGACAAATAGTATAACATACGAGTAGCAGATGTCTAGTAAGTTTACGTAGACTCAGTTTACGTAAAATTACCTTGAATGTAAAATTTATATTGTATAATGAATATATTAATAAATTGCTCAAACGTAAACGTAAAATACTTCTTCGGTGAAAATTACATTTATATGTTTTGCTCTTAGACTTTGATAAAGATTTACATAAGTTATTTCTCATTGCTTTACACCTGAAAGAATTTTCTGTCAGTGCCTTATTTTTCACATACACAGTTTTCGTAATTGGTTACGAGGTATCTGTTATTAGGTTACAGAGTTGTTTATAGAAGTTTCGACTCCGCAAAGTCAATGTTACCTTCTTGGGGCAAGGTATTCGTTTTTATAATAAAATTCCGCAGAAAGTGTTACAGTTTACAAAAAAGAATTTTAAAGTACATATTAAAAAATCCTTTGTAGCTAAAGCATATTATTCTGTTCAAGATGACATAGATGATAAAGATGCTTGGATTTGGTACATATAAGCTGGATTCACACAGGGTATTTAATATATTTGTAACTCATATATGTATGTACCCGTCGTAAAACTTTTAAAAAGTAACTATCGAGTTTCTTGCCGGTTCTTCTCGGTAGAATCTACATTCCGAACTGGTGGTAAATTAATTAATTAATTAGTGTTTTGATTTCTTTTGTTTTTGTATTGACGATTCAAAAGTGCTTGTAAAAGCCTACTTGAATAAAGCATATTTTGATTTTGATTTTATATCAGTTAGTTAACCTGGTAACATGCGTAACCTTTAAATATTAGAAATAAGTCACTGGCAGTTAATTCTTTCAGGTGTAAAGCAATGATAAAAAATCTGTACTAATATTATAAAGACGAAGAGTTTGTTTGTTTGTTGGTTGTTTGAACACGCTAATTTCAGGAACTAGTGGTTCGAATTGAAAAATTCTTTTTTGTTTTAGTTTGAGGAAGGCTATTTGATACGCAATGAGTTATAGGAGCGAACCGGTTACCATAAACGCGAGTGAAACCGAATGGGAAAGCTAGTGTATATATAATCTTGATAAAAATATACGAACAAAACGTACAAGTGTAATTCTTGTCTAATAAATATCTAGCCTAGTCCATCGCGGAACGTCAAAGCAACTTTAAAAACTAATTAATTCCTAAGCATATTGCAATCTTAAAAATGCCATCTCACGCCGACCGTATCGTACAGCTACACACTATGCGCACAAAATAAAACTGACCGGTCAGCAACAAGTGTATAATTCCTGGAATACCTAACAAATGTTAAGTTTTTTCCGTTGTCCATGCGACATGGCCCAATTAAGGGCCAACACGGCCAGTCCCGTACTCTCTCTCTTATAATTTATTCGCTAAGGATTTCGTATGGTTGTTTTTTTTGTTCGATCGGAATCGGCTTCGTAAACACCTTGTTTAGTCGTCTGCGAGCTTTGGTCGATGATAACGTTGATATGAGATATTCGATACGATGTTAGTTAGAGGCTCGAGTTAATGTTACAAAAGCATTAAATTAAAAGAAATCTAGAATTAATTCAATATCGGTTTTCATTTATATTCATTCATAACAAACAAATTAATATATCTCATTATAGTATTATATTTATATTTTGGGCGTGTAATAATATGATAATTGTCTATTTTAATTCAAATAATGTTATGGCATGTAATTGGATGATGTACTTATATTTAAATATGGACCAATTGATTATTAAACTCCGTTAATATTATAAATGCGAAAGTAGCTCTGCCTAACTCTCCTTCTGTTTGTTACGTTTTCACGCCTAAACTGCTGAACCAATTTTGATAAAATTTGGTATAGAGATACATTAGACCTTGAAAAAGAACATAGTCCACTTTTTGTAACGAAACTAAAACGTCTAAAGGTTCACCGCTTCGGGCATTCGGGGGTAAAAGTTTCTACTTAGATGAATATGCGGGAACCAACTACAACCATATAATGCAAGAAATTACATATTTCTATATCCTATTGGTCGCCTAGCGATCGGAATCCGACCGTAGTTCATTAAATTTTCAACCGATTTAAAGATTGGCCACAGATAATCTATTCTCAATTTGACTACAGACTTTAACAATAAAGAATAGATTATATATGTGTGTGTAATATTTCTTAATTGATTTTATCCATAATTAAAAAAAAAACATTCCTTGCTTCTCCCCTATATAAACTATATACGTATACGTGAAATTTCATACTATTTTTCGCTTGACGTATTATTATATTAATAAATATTACTTTATGACTTTATGATTGTTAATTAAAAAAAGATTCAAGTTTTTTTTTAATAAGAATGATAAATCGATGTACAACTAGTAAGTCTTACACAATAAGAAGTATAACATTACCATCTGCTTTTAGACAAGCGCATTCCGACTTGCCTGTTACAGGGCTTGTTAACACCTCATGTACACGATTAATCCGACCCAACACGTCACTTGCTCGCTCCTTATCGAGTGGATAGCTTTTAAAAAAGTGGTATATTATCACTTCTACATAACTTAACAGATCTTGATATATCACAATAATAACAAAAAAGGCAAAACATTTATACAGCTCAGGTTTAACGTTTAACATAAATCAAATCATCAAATTGTATTCCACCTTCTCGTGGACCACAGCCTTTAGCGTATGGCCATTGGCCCACTGTGCCTCGCAAACTATGACATTTATCTCCTCTTAGGAGAATTTAGTACATATAAAACAAAACCAGTTCTTTCAGTAGCGGGCAAATGTCGACGGTCTACAGTTATGCCACAACCAAATGAACGCAGTTTGTCTTAAATCATTCTATATAATGATATAATTATTTATGTTGATTTGTGGTGTTATTTAAAAACTGGTAGGTATATCGTCGTCTTTACGGTTTTTTTCTTTACGTTTAATTTATAACGTTCTTTATATTATTTACGTTATGTTAATCGGCGCATATTACACGTTTTTTTTCATTAATATTTATATGAACATGATCGTCGTATATCTTTAAATTGTTTTCACGGTCTTTACATTAACTGCAATTGAAATTGATAAAAAATTAATATTTTCTCGTTTAGTAATAATCACTTGTAGGTACGTATTGTATAAAAATATTTGTTTTTTTTTTTTTTTACAATTTATTAGAACTTTGTACTGATTTAAAAGGACGAGACATGAACATTTGTATCTAACTGCATTCTACTTGGAATTAATCTATTTAGAATAATTGCATTTTCAGTCATACTTAATAACGAAGCTCTTATATTCGTGCGGGCTCCGTGCAGTCCGGCGCGGGCGCATCGATTCCCAGAACTCTTTAATTGCATCCACTGCGAAGATCGAACGCTTAAAATCGATTTTTTATTCGATTTATCCAATGTGAGCCCGAGTTCAAAATCTTGTTTTTGTTTTGCGATAGTGAACGTTCTGTTTATGCAAATTTTACACGCATCTACTGAAACTTCTCAATTAATTAAGATGGTGACAGACGGCTGCGTTAAGTGTAACGTTTTCAGATTTCATAAAGACGATAAGAACTTTAACTTGTTACTTTTACGCACTGATATATAGTTTATGTTTTAGCTAAATAAGACATTATAATTATATATTGCGTTTACTGCCAAGCGTTGAGGAAAAAAGTATTAGTTTTGAAAATATTTATGAATTAAAATCTGTTATATAAGCACTTATAATCTTAATGTCTATTTTTTTTTGTTAAAATAAAATTATCTAGGCGTATTTAATATTAATAAGACGTTGCATCCGTTCGTTCCTTTTTACGGTGCATCAAAATTTCATTGTTAAAAAATTATTTAATCAATATTTCAACATCAAAGTAAAGAACTACATGAGCCAATATTATAAATCGTAATTTCATAAGCGATTCCCAAATGATGTTAAAAGAATGCAACTGAACTAACACATTCAGTATATGTTGAGAATAATTTTAATTGGAGACATAAAGGATAGTGGGCATTAGTCCAGTTCCAGTATTTCAATGAGCGAAATTGTCGCATTCACAACGGCCTGCCTGCGCGTGTCTTCACACCTTTGTGAAACTACCCTACGAACGATTCTCAGCCTTAATAATAGAGAAATAAAATACCATTTAGCGTACATGCGATATTCAAATCACCTCATTTAAATAACAATCAATTCCCAACTTTCCTGCGATATCCTTTAAGTATAAATTTGCAAATAAATAACGACCAATGAGACGCTAACTATTAGAACCGTGTCAAAGGTATTTCATCTTTATCATTATAGATATTAAGTCGCAATTCATTTGTGATGGAAATATTAATATATCAGTTGTAGTTCTAAAGCTATTCGTGCACGTAATGAGGTGAAACAACTCAAAATGCGAGCGGATTCAAATATGTAGAGTTTTTATCTTTTACGAGTAAGTACTAAATAGGCATCTCTAATCAGAATCTAGTTAAGAGTTAGATTTAAAGAGCAATTGCTAAAGTAATAAGCTCAGACACGTTCAGAAAGAAGCCATTAGAGGATGAGAGCTTCTGTTTCTAGATAAAGGTTAGATTAAGATGCCTAAAGGTTTTATTGACCCTTTGTTAATAGATTTCAATAGTGATACAAATATTTATTTTTAAATGCATATTTAACGTTGTTCGAGAAAAATTACCCTTAAGAGAGTGTAAAGGTATTTTTTAATGTGAGTGAACCGCTAAAATGTAATTAATTGAAAATAATTTAAGAGTTTTACGCTAATAACGAGTTTTAAACTGTTTGGCGCATATACGAAATAAAAATTAATATTAATTCAATGGCGCATGTGAAATAATTGGTAACTTAATGTAAACATTCAAATGAAAAACGAATAAGTTCTGTAATTTTTGTTCTTAACTTATTTTTTATAACATAATTACAGTGAAACATATTAGCGTTTACGTATTTAATAATAATTAACTTATGATTTACTTACATTGGAAAAGATAAAAATTAAAATAACTTCAAATCACAAATATATTTGAAATCCATTAATAATTCAACGACCAATTTCTTATCGTAAAGATTTATGATTATATTTAAAACGAGTGATCGATTTTTCTTCAACTTTAAAAACGAAAGCGTATTTTATATTTATAGTGAGTAATTTTTTATATATAAATCTAGCTGGAGACTGGGATATGCCACAAAATAAAACAGAATGACGGAGACAGGTGTAGACACCTCACGCTCGGAGCAAGGTGCAAAAGAGGATCAGGTGTATTTGTTTAACAAGGTGCTCACTCAAGGACCACAATAAAATAATAATCCATTGTTTTCTTGCGCGAAATTACCGCTCTTTCCTACTCGTACCTTTACGAGTCAAAATTAGAAAGCTTTAAAGTCTCGCGTTCGTAAATTTTATTACAATTTGTAATACATATTTTTTACAGCATCGTTTACCGTGGACGTTAATATCGTTTTTAAAGTCTCCTTTTTTTTTCATGTGAATGATAAACATAAAACTCGCTGTACATCTTTACATGCTCGTAGTTAAATGCATACTATAAACATAAATTATTTTCTTAATAAGCTTTGTATATTTTAATAGATAGACATTATTTGCATTATAGATAGATTTTTTTTGCATTATTTTCTTTTTTTTTTCATTAAACGCTTCATTGTGCTTAGGGTTTTTATTTAGAATTTCAGCCACTATGATTTGTTTTTATTATATACATATAACAAGTATTTACCCACATTTCTTATAAAAAAGTTTGAATGCTAACTAACAAATATTTTTTATTTTTAAATTTTAATTAAGATTATATTTAATTTTTATATTTCTTTTGCTTTGGTATCATTTTTTTTTGTTTTCGGTACTAAAAATCAAAACGTATTTATATACACAATTGTTTGTCTCGGGAACTTTTTCAGGTACCTAAATTAAATTAGCATAATTATATTATGCAGTTACCCAAAGACAGATATGAAATTTTAAATTAAAAATTTTAATAAAATGACTGTTACGTAGGTACTTAGTATCGTATTAATTGAAAGGTATCAAAAATTTCAAAATTTATTTGGATAAAATACATTCTAATTTCATCAATTAATTAATGTTTCAGGATATTCGCTTTAATAGACATTCGATAAACCATTTGCAATTAATTGGTCGCTTATTAATATACAAGAACGTTCGTAAGCGTTTTATTAACATATTAAAGAAATTTTCACAGAAATAAAATATGTCACTTAGATTTTAAATATAAATAGGCACACATGAAGATAAACTTCTTAAGCCTAAAATGTAAGTAAATTCCTATTATACCACAAATAAAATCATGCTGTATAAAGAGCGGTCAGGTGCAGAGGCGCGTGCGCAAAACTTTGACAGTTAACCTCAGATGAACTGACGGATTCAACCGTTCACTTCTCGGAACCTTGTAAAACTAAGATATATTTTATTTCGCATAACTAAATCCCAAGACGTGTCTGGTTATGTCAATAATAAATGACAGCTTAGTAGAAATGTTAAAGAAAATTTTTATTTAAAACCACAATTTTGTGGGCATAGATAATAACACCAAGTATTTTTTTCACGAATAAGATGAAGAATTTAAAACTAATTAAGCCACAAAGGTATATAATATTTGATTATGGTTGTTATTTAAATTATTGTATCTATATAAATAAAGACAAATGTACCAGATTGTATAAATAATATATTTTTCATCTCAGATTTTAAAATGAAGAGATCGCTCTGTTAGAAGCCTAAATTGTATCAATAAGAATTAGTGTTTTTGTGTAAATTGCCCCTGTTTCTCCCCCATATAGGGCATAATTTAAATTTTTCAAGATTTTGAAAACATATTATGTAAATTGAATTATAAAATCACCTTTAATTCATACTCATACGCTATTAATCGTGTTTTGTTTGTGATATAAATCTAGTTAAGAAGAACGTATTACCGAAATAAAATATTTCGTAAATTATTTTGATAAAAAAAAATAAGTTCATCTTGTGGTTCTTAAAACCTGTACTATAAGAATACATTTTTCACCGCTAAAAGTACTTTTTGACTTATGACTTGGAAATATAAGATTAAACTCTTGAAACTTTCGAACTTACTGTAATTAATATGAATGTTATACGATAATTTACACATAACTGTGGTAGAGAATAGCTGTATCCAACTAACTGCACCTCGTATATGGGGTAGCTCGACAAGTATAGTACCTCACTCTCACAAAAATTCGACGTAAAGTAGCTGTATTTCATACGGTAAGAGAGACAGCCTAAGTGTTAACTCCCTCTTACCATTTTTTCCTTTACTTCTTATTCCCTTTATGCATCCTTCCGTTTAAAGTTAACAACGCATTTGTGATTTCTCTGGTGCTGCAAATGTTCATGAGACGGTAATCACTTAACAGCAGATGACTCGCCTGCTCGTTTATCTGTTATTAAAAAACACTAAGTAATTAATTTTTGCATTTTTTACTATTAAACAATCGCAAACATGTTCAGGTATTTAGCGAAAAAATTGTCCTAAAATCGTTAAAAATATCCTCATTCAGAAATCCAGGAAAGGAGTCAAGAACCTTGTAATTAGTGTGCCCGTTGGCTAAAGGTGCGTGTCTAAACTTCCGTTCGGACTGAGCCGATAAACCCGACGCAGCTTTAGTCACAGGTGCTCTCGTTCTGTTAAAAAATCCTATCTTTAAAACCTCTATGACGAGGTGTAAAATAGAAGGGGAATTTGCAATCGTAATTTTAACGTTATTATCATGACAGTTTTATTGATATGAAATATTACGCATTTCTATAATTACGTACTTTTTATCGTTAAATTAAAGTGTACATTAATATTAATTATTAAAATTTAATTTAACGATCGATGGGCTGAGTGAACTAGCTTCTGCGTGAACTGTAACTATTTCAATCCCTACTCTTAACGAATATTTATAAATCATACATAATAATTTCATTGTCACCAGTTTCATAACTGCGAGTTACTGTGTATTGAATTGAAATTGAAAACTAAATAAGTTGTGCCAGCATCGAAGGATATTTTATCATAAAAATATAGATCTATGCATTCAACTCAGCAAAAACTGGTTTCCTATCAACACCAAAAATCAAGAATAACATACTTACAATATACTTTTTAACATACTAATATTTGGACTACTTGTAAGGCAAATTGCATATGCTTATTGAATACCTATTTTTTTTTATCATGTTACTTTTATTAATTATGTCGGGCGGTATTTCCACATACTAATATCAAAGATGTTATACAAATGACAATTAATTAATAACAATGTCGTGCTGCTCTATAGAAATTCCGTAAGTTTTTGTCAACTCACCTGCCCAATGAGTATCCCAAAAAGCCCGTTACCTCGGCTTGTAATTAGCATACTTTTGCTCGAACAAAAAGATTATTTGCCCCAATATATGACTTAAAATTCAATACGTTTGCACCAAATTATAATTACGGCAGTTCCTCCGTCGAATGCATTAAGGGTCGTTTTCTTCGTATATATTAAAATATTAATGCGCGAGGGAGGCCAGCAGGTGTATTCGTAACTATTAAGTTACGGACACTCAACGCTGGACTTCGTCATGAACAGTGTATAAATATGTCAGGAGTTACACCGTGTTTTCGGCTGTTTTCGACGGTTTAATTTATATCTTTATTTAAAGGAAGTCTTACGAATAATATTGATCAACAAAGAATTTTCGACAAATAATTTGATAATATACTGCCTCAGGTAACATGACCAAAGTGTCTTTAATATAAGCGTTTGCTCTCATCTGATGTAAATTATTAAAAAAAATTCTGATGCGCATAATAATTACGTCCGAGTTAGCACTTAGAATTATCTTCTTTTGATAAGTATTTTAGTATGGAGAATAAAGTAGTTTAAAATCCAGATTTGTTTGTCCGTCTAGATAATCTAATTAAAACTACGAAAAGCGAGACACATTTTTATATATTTCAATCATGTAAAGTCGTGTGCCTTTAAATTTTGTACAAAAGGAGGAAAGCTTTTATAAAATTCTCATTTCCGCGACTATGCTTTTAACTTAACAAGAAATTCTTTTGTAATAAAAATGTAGTTCAACTCAGAAATTTATGTCTTAAAAATGCTTTCTTAATATTGTTTGCAGTATGTACGTAGATTTTTAGGGTTCCGTAGTAAAAAACGGAACCCTTATAGTTTCGCCATGTCCGTCTGTTTGTCTGTCTGTCTGTCTGTCCGCGGCTTTGCTCCGAAACCCTTAATACCAGAAAGCTGTAATTCGGTATGAGTATACATATGAATTACGCCAAGTTAGATAGATCTTTTAAAAATGTTATAGGTGTGTGAAAACCATTTTTCCGAACGACGAACTGTTTCCGAAATATTAAGCTTTGAAGTGTCTTTGAATTTTTCTTAGAGTCAAGTGTCCCACCCTCTACCCACTAAACTGCTGCGTCTAAAAATATGAAAAAATTCACGATAGTGGTACATATAATTAATTTAAAAGGAAAATTATCACGGCTATGTGGGTTCTTATGGTTATCGAGTTATAGATGATCTAAGTAAAAATAAATATTTCACTTTTTAAAGCATCACATTATGTAAATATTAATAATTTTAAATTAATAAATGAATTTAAATGAATAAAGAAATAAATATTTAATAAGTTTAAATTAAAATAAAATATAAAATAAGGTATAAAACAATGTCTCAATAAAACATGTCGCGAGTGATTCTGAATCGCGCTTATGAAGTTTTCAACCAAATCTCCATAGATTTCATAGGCGCTAATCAGGAAGGAAAATTATCGGCGCTAAGTATATTTTACAAGTGTTAGAATAATAAATGTTGTGCACAATTAACATAATTTTTATTTACCTACGGCGTTATAGCGAAAGAGCGAGTTAACAATCAAACAAACGAATTCACTTTGGCATTTATGGTATAACATAAAAGATACGGATTACGTACCTATCTATTATTCTTTTCTTAAAGAGAAATTAAAAATAATGTTATAATAATAAAAGGTTTAAAATTGTAAGTACGTATATTGTATAAACTGACTTAAAAAAAGAAATTCCCAGTTCGTCGTAAACTTTTTTACGAAAATAGGTACTCGAAGATTGCTTGACTGATCTTGACAATTCTGACAACTACGGAACCCTACATTGTGCGTGGCCCGACACGCACTTGGCTGATTTATTTAGATTATTTGAATCGTTGTGAAATATACATACCACATAGTGGCTAAGAATAAGTTTATACGCGTGTATAAATTGTCTATAAATCTTGCCTTTTATTAATTAAAAAAAGATAATAATAATAAATTAGCTAAATTATTTAATTTCTATTAAAGAATCCAATATAAGGTAACCATATGTACCCTCGGTCTCAAATGTAGGTATATGTTTATTATAACTAAAAAAATAACCCACGTATTGAAAACCTCATCCGTTTTTATAAGTCGGTTATAGTGACTTGTTGTTCCGGAGTTTACTTCGCACAAACAAAAACCATTCTCTATTATATTAGTATAAAAGACTATAAAGGTTCGTTTGGAATACATCTTGTTTTTTGATTCAAATATAATTATAAAATCATGATTAATTTTAATCTGACACCATCAGTAAAATATTTTTATATTTAACCGCAGTGGTTTCTTATATGAAATAAGTTTTATATAAGATAATTTGCCGTCTATGTAAGTACATCCACATTACCAGAACAAGGTGTGTATGAAAAAAAGGCTTAATAAATAGAATGGAAAAGTGAAAACTTGGTTAAAAAATCTCCATATGAAAGAGTAAGTCTTAATTATTGTTTATTAGAACATCCGCGCAAAGTCGAGACGCGTTTCAAGTTATTCAAATTTTCTTGATACTGGTTTCTCGAGAATCATAAAGCTTAAAATCTTTGCTAGTAATAGTCGACGGCTTAGCCTCATAGTTAATTACTATTTTATTGATACTTACACATTTTTTATAGTTAAAGCCCAGATATTAATAATATATCGTATATGTTTTGTGTAATTTATTTTAGATGATATGGTTAATTATTTTACAAAGTTGTAGTTCGGTGCCGGTTCGGCGTTTGTAGTAAATATTTCATATATTTTACTTTATTGTTTAATTGATTTATAAAAATCGATAGATTATATATACAATAGCATACATTGTATCCATAAAAGATTGGAACTAAATCGCGTAATCTCTTCGCCAAATTTCTATATGAAAAAAAAAATATCTTAGACTTAAGTAAACCTTGCCTTGTGAAATTAAGACTAAATGTTAATAAATGATATAATATGTAAGATTGTCATTTGTCTTTTGCATGCTTTCAGCAAAACTGACTGCGCAAATGAGGAACAATGTTAGGGGTACATCTTTGGCCTTCGAATCGTCAATAGTTTAGAATTGATTAGAACTGAATCGCATAACTTACACAAGGAACAACGGTTTTGTTTTGTGATGGACAAAAGTCCCTCAAACAAGTTCCTCGCGCAGGTCATAACATAAATTACATAATGTACAGCCAGGATCACCAAATAGCAGACCGCGTTAAAGATTCGAACCGCTGGCCTATTTCGTTATTCAGTAAGTAACCTTATCTTCCGGTGTCTTAAAACCTTATGTGCTCTAAAAAAAAAGTAGCAACGGACCATGACGATCATAGTATTTAAAAAAATAGACCCCAAATGTAACTGATTCGTGATATGGAGTATGTACATATGTATTCGAATCCCGCTTCGAAGCAGATATCTAAAATAAGCATATTTCTATCTAGATCCGGATGTTTTTTGGTCTTCCCATCACGGTGCAAAATCTGCCAAACCTAGTCATTATCATGAACGTCTGAATATATTTGTTAATCATGATAGAGAAATTATTCTATTTTAAAGCTTTGATGGCACGATCTCAAGAGTTGCGGAGGTCAAATGAAAAACATTCTATCGAAAGATTACTAGCTGTAGCCCACTGACTACACCTCGTATACGGCCTGGCTCGACTAGGACAGTACCTCACTCTCACAGAAAATCAACGTGAAGTACCTATTTATGTTTACACTTATCATCAGTTGTTCCGCCTGCTCACTTACCAGCTATTTTTTATAAAAAAAAGAGTGGAATATTTTTATGTCCTACTTAGAATAATAACCGATCCTTGAAGAAAGGCTGATAATTGATAAGAAGAAGAAATCATTACACAATATTTAATATTTTTAATAGAATTTAGATTTACATTATCAATGTTTTTCAAGACATTAAATTGCTTATATTTAATATTAACTATTAATATGTATGTACCTACTGGCCTTTTTTGTTCCTCGGCATTTCTTGGTACCTTCGGCCTCGTATATGATTTTTTTCTGCTCTATTGTTCATTAATAATTTGGTCTCGCGACTTCGTCTAAGATATCCGTAATGCCTATGTCATAATAGCTTTATGCATGCAAATTGACAAGATTTCATACAAACTTTCATCCCGTATTTTATCCCCTTGGGGGTAGACTTAATCAACATCCTTTCTTAGCGGATGCCTATGTCATAACACTTATCTGCAAGCCAAGTTGCAGCCCGATCCGTCCAGTGGTTTGGGCTGTGCGTGGCTAGATCTCTATGTCAGTCAGTCACCTTAAAGTTATACATATTAAGATTAATACGCGATAGAATATATCTTTTTACAGTTGATTTTTTCTATGATAAAGTAAATCATCTGGATATTACTTATGATGAAAATAATGTTGTAAGCATTCATTAAGTAATTGCGACATCAGTCAACGGTAGTCGCAGTCGGCTTTATAAGAAAGGCTCCGTTGCGTCACACACGTATGATTGAACACCGTTCGTGACAAAATTATTAAATATTTGCATGTTTGTTGGTTCATCAGAGACTCTAATAAATTCCAAGTAGTCTTTGGATTCTATCGGGATCGATGATATATGTAATAACAATTTTAATGTGTAAATTGTATATAATACAATATCGTAGCAAGTCGACATAATTAGATAAAAACATAATTATATATGAAAATGATCAAAAATGGACCATAAAGAAGTCGATTCATTTACATATTTATTATGTGTACAAAATTTTAACCATAGGTATTCAAACAAACAAGCAAATGTCAAACATTAAATTTTTGCTAAGATAGACCAGAAGTAAACTACCGTGACAAAAATATTAGAAACTAACTTTATATTTTTCTTGATCGTTAATGCATTAAAATATTTCATAGCCATAAAGACGTTGATATGAATTCCATTTTGTATTTATGTATATTTCATTGATAAAATTAAACTGCAGAAATGTGATATCTATTTGAAAACTTTAAGCTTTTTATATTATAAGGACAAGGACTTTTATATTATAAGCCAAACAAGTCAACCGTATTCTTTACGACGATCTTATTATAATAAAGTATTGTGCTATAAAATTGAAAAGCAAGTCAAATATGTCTTGACACTCGTGTGGCGCGGGGTCAGCGAGATAAGCCCGGGTAAGTCCAAGATTGATTCCCGGATCAGACGGATAGTCGCGGGCATCGGAGTGTAGACGATTCTTTACTCACGACCCACTGATCTCTATGACTGACTCCTAAAGCGATTTGTGATCCTATTCTCCGACACTTTCGAATCAGAGTGGATAATGGTTACCATTGATTTATGAAGTCCTGGTACTTTCAGGTACATACACTCTCGAATAAACGGTAAAATTTTATTGCCTCATACCGATGAAATGTTTATATGCGATAATCGTCGTAATATTATAACTTCAATCATTATTCGGTCGTCAGCATATTTTTCAAGGCGCTTATCTTAATTCAATTTAGGCTCGAGTTACACGTTCGAATATACGCAGAACCTTTGTTGGAAGGAAATACAACAGTTTTACAGTCGTAATTTAGCGAAGTGCGAAGTTCCGTCACATCGGGGGGTACGCGCATTCTCGGTTAGGTGTAAGAATATGCGCCCAGTGTTGTAGGCCTTGAATATTCCGCGGTGTTGCCACACGCAATAAATCGCAGGGAGTGATGGCGCGCTTTTTGTTGCGCGACATTTTTTCCCGCGCTAGTGCCGCATATATCACCGGCCGGTACGTAGTGACTTATGCGGTTGTCTCAAGTCCCGCTTAAAATAAACCGCGCCATTTTTTGAAAGGCATATTATTCCTTTTGTTTACTTTTTATTCGTACTTAATACTTTTTGCCTCCGTCAGCTCTACGTTAGGGACCAGTGTAATTTATTTTGTTGTTACTCTTTTAATGTCCGACAGTCGTTTACACGTTATACTTAGGACCTGAATTTTGAAATTTATTGTAGTTTTACCAGCCACAGGATTGACTTTTTATATCAAAAAGGTATATTCAACATAAAAAAATATCCGCAAAATAAATCCCACACTTGGATAAGAACGAAGCAGCTGGAAACGTCGCGACCACAACTTCGTTGGAGCGAAAACGCTTACAAAATAACTAAATCTTATAGAACTAAAAAGATCAATCGCAAACATTAATTGTATACAACAACGAGGCACCCTTGAAATCCGGACGATCAGAAACCGCAAATAAAACCGACCTATTAAGTAAGGCAAGTCGGGGAGCGTTTTATAGGTACATTATCCGATGTCCTTTCTTCTGAAATGCGATTAAAATTGAATAGGTCCATATGTCGCCGGCAGCGGCCCCGTTGCGTCACAATCACACGGCCGGCTGCATTTTCAATTTGCCGCGAGATAAGCGCGAGTTTTGGACTTTTTCTGCGGAATGGCGGAATTGATCCGGTGACTTATGGCGAACGTAAGACGGACGGTCAATTGAATCGGCTTCTAATTTAATTCAATGCCATTGGAAATGTATGCGATGTTTTCATGTGCACTTGACCGTATGATCTTTGTTATCGCATAAGGTATTACAGTAAAAGTTCACGTTTATAAATGTGAGTAAAAGAAATAAAAAGGCATATTGAAATATCAATAAGTATTGATAATTTATTCGCAATTTTATTTAAAATACACAACTTCACAATGTTTCGTTTTAAAAACTAAAACTTTAGGTACGGGATATCGTTACAGGCTGTTCTGCGGTGATCGCTAATTTACATTTTTAATATTTTGATAGTTTTATTTTCTAAGGTCATTTACATTTTTATATTTACACATACTTTTTTGATATCGAAACAATGTTTTTAGGAAACGTCATTCACACTTTTAAACATTTTATTTTTCGAAATGACAACCCCCAAAAACAATATTTCGCGATTAATTTATGGCCACACAATATCTTATTTTTATAAAGTACAGCAATACAAATAATTCATGTAATATTTCATAACAAATCAACGTACATTCAGTAATCTGTTACAACCCAATCTTGTGTGGTGTTTAGTGATACAAGAAACGTTCAACGACATCCGAAAATAACTGTTCCTCATACTGACAATGTTTTTATCGTAAATTTATTTACAACGTACGAATTACATCTATCATATAAATTACTATTGCGTTTTAATAAGACTACACGAATCGAATTTACAAAAGAAACATCTGGAATTTTTGAACACATCACAATTCCTATAGCGAACCTATAAGTTCAAATTAAATACGATATAAAAATAAAACAATCTATACAGGAACGGAATATAACTTAATAAGATATGTACAAAATACACATTTTTTTACGAACGATACCTACTTATATATTTATATAAATCATCTAAGCGGACATAGTTAACCTTATCTAATATTATAATACTGTACAATTTCGCTAGTTACTTCACCTTGTAAAACGAACTTAGACCCGCGTCACACTTAACTACCGGATCGCTTTGGAACATTAAACCCTATTGTTATACGACTCACATTTCTGCATCCCTTTTCTCTGAAGTAACTCGATTATGCCACTTCTTAATAAAAATAATAAAAACGTCTAAACTTCATTTATCAATACAAATTATAAGAGGAACTTCAATTAGTCCATTGATCCACAATATGAAATAAAAATGGCAAAATCGTTTTACGATAAAATCGATAAAATCGATACACCAAAAGGGTCAGTAGCAGTCGACTCGAGATCCGGTAGTTCAGAACGATACGGCTTATTTTAATACTCGTAGGGAACGAATCACGGTATATAAAAGACATTGGGATAACAACTGGTTTTAATCAGATATGTTGATCAATTCATCAATACGAGCTTGTATTGATGTGCGTTTATATAGCGCTTAGAAACATCAATTCTGTCACAGTCTTATAAATTAGTGTGATGTGTCGAAGTGTGATGACCTATCATGCTACAAGTGAAATCACAGTATCTATTTTGTGATGCATCCGTCCCGGGTAGGTCCTGGCGAGACGTACCTACATTTCCACAGTATTGCTCATGTCCGGTTGACTTATCACGTGTACTCGCTCCTCCAGCCCGTCTGTAAAGAGATGATCTCGTTATCTTCTAGTTTACATTATTCCCATTAACATTCAGTGATACTGGCTGGGACCGATGGCGTAACTTGTTCTACGGGATACGGTTTAGATAACATCAAAGTTACAGTCGATACTAAATCGTCACAACTGATTACAAATTGTTTTAATTTAATTCTAACGAGTTCGAAAAATGTTTAATGGGAAACACGAATTGTCTAATAAAGTAATTGATTTAACTCACCATAGAGTTTAGTTGCGCGAGGTGGTGGTGGTGATAAGGATTGTGGGAGGCCGGCGGTGGGGCGAAGCCCTGGTGTGGGGCTCCATACCAGTGCGACATGTGCGCCGCCGCAGGGTGCACTAGCCCTACTTGGTGCTGACCTATAGACATGGAAAAACATTAATTTATTGTTTACAATTGCTACATGCATTTGCTACTATTTATTATTCTGTATCAATTATGCTTATATCTTTTTTTAATGATATTAACATTAATAAAGTTTTTTTTCCATTATACCTAACCCTTATATTTAAGCAAAAAAAAAACTTGAACATGGAGTAGATATTCTATATTCTTATTCATTTTCGTCTATCCAACAAATATTTATACATAATAAAGTATAATCAATATGAATGCGAATGATCAATAACTAAGAGAATAGAATATTTAAACAAGGAGACAGTGCCAAATTAAATTTTTTTTTTATTATAATTAATCAATAAGTTCTTACCGAAATCCATAGCTGACGGGAAGGCGGAACCTCCGAATCCCTTGGTGGCGTCTCCAAGAGGCTTGATCATGTCTCCCATGACGCCGCCCAGGGCCAGCGCACACGCTCCCCCACCACCCATGCCCATACCACCCTTCTTCTTCTTGCTTTTACTGCTTAACTTGCGATTCCTTGTTTGGATTCCTTCTTTCTTCATTGTCAATGGCCGATTTACCTGTGACAAAGAGAATTACATTCTTAAAACGATGGATATATGTATGTATAATAAAGAGGTAGAATTTGTTTTTAAGTTTGTTTGTAGAAGTCAATTCTTGAAACTACCGATTCGATAAAATATTTTTACGTTAGATAGCCATTTTCTTGTAGAAGATTATATCGCTTTTGACTCATAGGAGCAAAGTTACCTTAAACGCGAATAAGACCGCGAGGGTCAGTTAGTAATAAATAACTTCATAAGATTAAAACATTCGCTCGTTTTCATCATAACTTCAAAAAAGACATAAAATTTAATTGAACAAGTGCAATTGTCATAAGTATTGTTTTATGCATTCCGTTACACTGTTATCTTAATGTCTACCTACAAAAGGAAATGCAAGTTCACCTACTCGCTGGCACGTAGAGCGTTCCTCATTGAACCACGTAAACAAGAGGTTAACAATCGTAGCAGACTGACTCAGTTTTGCCAGCGCGTTCCCACTTTATTGCTATGACATGACATTATAGCTGTATAAAAAACGTTTGCAAACTAATTTGGAATGCTAAGTAAGAAGTATAAAGGCGAGCCGAGACCATAAAATGGTATCACAATGGGCTGTGTGCGAATATTTAGCTGTTTGGTCGCCGAAGCCGACATGCGTGAAGTGGACCTACAACGCATCCTAATTACAGCAGCGATGCACTCTGTGACTACATTTGTTGCTGGTGGGAAACTTGTGTTGCGTCATCGCACATTCGTATGCCGAAATGTTAGGAATCGTGTTTATTAGCGGCAATTGTTAAATTTGAGATTTTCGGAACGTTTCAAGTGGCTGTAATTAACATACAATAGATATGAGTAACGAAGAAAAACTGTGTATTGTGGTATTATAAGCCTAAAAAAATATTTGTAACTCTTTACTTTCAATTCTCAGCTATTGAAATTGTAATTTGGAAATTTCAAGCCGTGATTTAAACAAGCATTTTCGGTATTATAAAGAAAAAATTGCACATAATTCTAGCGATCAAAGGCAATGTAACATATATGATAATTAATTAAGATGATCAAGTAACTTAGTCGAATGCTTTAATTAATTTTAATTTTTGTGGAAAAGAAATCGTCATTTTTTTTTATTTTTATTTGTTAGTATTATTAATATTAGATAACATTATCCAGGTTCACAGGACTAACATATCCTGCTCCCTAAATTCCGCTTACTTCATTACTCTCCTCAATTAAATCTATTAGACTTCGAGAAATATCTGAGTTTCTAGGGGCGTAAGTTCTGCTGGTGTTTTCTTGTTACTATTTTCAAATTTAAAGTTGTTATGGTTGCTAAATAGCTTGTTCTAAGTTTCTTTATTTTTCTGCTACGTAAGCCTGATTTTCCTTTTCGATAAGCAAGGTACTTTAGCTAGAGCTAAGTACATGTCATTGGAATAGAAGGTGTTCTAGCGAGCCCGAAGAAAGCACCGGCAGTTTTATTGTTTCGCGTGCGAATTGCACTTTCATATTTGAGCAATTCGCGGGTCAAGTATCTCGGTCACTTTCTGCATTGCATCGTTATTTCCACGAAGCGTGCGTCACGACGGACGGACGGACGGACAATGAGTTATTCATCGCCTTCCATGGAAGTTGGCGGCATGTGGCCTAAACGCACGATTTCATAGCGCCCGCGCCTGCCGCCGGCACCAGCTCATACGCATGACCTGATCTTATTTACGCTTTCGATGTAACGCGTGTGGCGCTAGCTAAATTAACATTCATATGATGACAGATGATCCTCGATATTCACACGCACTGTAACGATAACTGAAATGATTCGAACATAACACTAAACTTCGAGTCTTCTCAAATGTCTTTCCTGGTTGGACAAGCAAAATAAACCAAGACTCGATTTTCTAAATAATACATAAAACGTCTGCTATAAATCGTGAACGTGATCTGTGGCTTGTGGTCGTCAAATAAAATTTAATTTAATAGAATCAACGCTAAAGAATATTTTGCGTATCTCGTGACATTGTCCATGAGTAATGTTGAATCTATATACGAATATGCTAATCTAAATACAACAAGTAATTCGTTTCATATCCATTCATATATCAATGACTAAAGCCATTTAGTTTAGCAGGGGAAAGTCACGAGATAGTATTATAACCTAAAATTGCAGCAATAAAAAGATTTTCGCTTCAATTGGACACAAGTGCGTTTTTAATCTTCGACAATGGAAGGTCATTTAATCAGGCAAGTGCAGTAAAACTGTGCGTGCTAATTCCCAATGTCCCTAATACGTTCCTACGAATCGCCCACACAACGACACTCGCATACCGCGCCGTCGCTGCTTGCAATTGAACCAATATAAAATGCATTAACATTAGCACTGCCGGCAGATTTAGTGCAACGTAATTAGGTCATTGCGAAGCCTTCGTGTGATTGAACTGAATGCATCGAAATAACAACCGATTTTATTAACGCAAATGTGTTATTATCAACAATGCTTGATATCTTGCGAGCAATAAAGTCACAGAAGCGGTAATATAAATTTTGTGGAAAGGTAACGTCAAAGCGTCGAAAGAATTAAAAACAAATAGTACATCAAACAGGAAAATGTTCCCAAGTTCGCAATCGTCATCCATACGTTGTTTGCATGCGAAATTCAGTCCCTTTTAAGGATTATAGTCCCATAACCGGCGCCGCGGAAGGCGTATCAGTACCTAAAATGGCCGCCTAGGTATACCTCAGTACAGTTAGTGGTTAGATCTCAAGACATCCGCCATGTTGGAGCTGAATTGCTTAATAACTGGCCATTATGTCAGGTTAATTACATTGCCGTTCCCACTGAGACGATGCGCTCTGTATACACGGAGGCATTGCAGGCTCGTTGCAACCGACTAACACGAAGCCATAAAGCAATAATATTAAACCACCACATGTATAGATAATACCTGATTAAAATGTATGGACTTGGCAGTAAAAACTAAAACTTAGCAATTATCTTTTTTACTTAGTTACGTGAACAAATTACGAATCGAGAGTGAATATTATGTTTATATTTTCCATGAAGCCCGTACTGTTGACTATTTATACAGGCTACGTGTACCTGTAACGTTAAAGGCAGGCAATTCGCGTAGGAAAACAATAACAATTACGAAGAGAAATATCTTGGTCATATGCTAGTGAATCCGTTTCCTTGCTAACGATACACGCACTTTGCATGCAACATTCCGCCTCTTTGTACGGCCGACCAAACGATATGCACAAATCATTACGCGAATACCATTCTTATTTCCACTACGGTAGTGATCATAATTGCGTGCGCTTAACCTCTATCTACGTAATAGAAAAGTCTATATCAACATCACATTAACACACAATTCTGATATCAATGGAATAGCAATAAAGGTTACTTTGGCTCTGATAATAATTGGTTGTATTGTGATGTCTTGTAAACTGAAGCTGGAAATATAATTTTCAATAGATAGCAGTTTTAATGCTTAGTTCAGGAAAAGCGGGTGAATGCTTTCGTGTAGACGCATGCACGTTAATAGATAATAATTTAAAATTAATTCCTGAAAATGGTCTGGAAGAATGGGTAATCATAAGACTGTCTTTTGTTCGACCACAGTATAATAAAAGTGTTTAAAGGTTTATAATTTTAAGGTTAGATACACTGTATCTATAAAAAATATTAGTGGTAAACAATATAGTGTTAACTAAATAAATAATAATTTCTTTATATAATGCATATTTTAATTTTATTTCATATCACTTTAAAATGGTTGAAGATCATAATAACTTTCAGAACTACTGGTGTTAAAATATACGTTACATACACTTTTTTAGTTTTCTTTTTCTTAATTATTGGATAAAAGAAATAAAGTCATAAAAAAATATATATTAATACAGCACACAGTTGGTAAGAAGCAAATAAAATATATATATGAACCTGTAGTAATGAATGCATTTAGTATATTAGAATTTAGTGCAATGGAATTATGTAAGTAATAGAAATAGTAATCATTACATTACTAGATGAAACATATAAATAGTACAAAACACATGCAATATCATAGCACTTATGTACAAGCATTCACAATCAAGTCGCAGGGCAATTACAAGCGACGTCATGCTTCTAAGCCGTTAGGGTTGGATCGCGTGAGTTCGCGTTCACCTATATGTTGATCCTAGCCTTGCACTCGATCCTTAAATAAATCTCGACCAGTTCTATAGTTTAACTACAAATTGCCTTTGTAAACTAATCTACTTTATACGCTTTTCTTACTTTAAATCTCTGTCAAAACAGCGAGTCTAGACGGCCTTATGTAGCGATTGAAAAGTTCGTTTGTAGATTTGTCAAAATGTATGAAAATGTTTTCTCATTTTTCGTAGATTATGATTTATTTACGAAAATTATTTCGTTAATATTTTAGGCTCGAAATAATATGCTTTGATAGTTCGGTTAAAAATTTATAAAATTAAATTTTCTATAATTTCTATGTAAAAATATCTGATATTATCATTGTATCGTACTATAGTGGTAGGCTTATTTTTCTAGAAACGTAATTACTAATAACGAGGTCTCGTCACATTATATACCGTGTAACTAAATAAATAATAATAACAGGTTAAAGTAACGATTTTACATCATGTCTGTATGGCGGCACAGTATATAAAAAAAAAATCGAAAAAATGAAGCAGTGCATTGTGAAAAATGTTTTAGACCTTGTGTGCTGTGCGTGTGAATAATTACGTTAGGTTTCTAGCGTACGTGCTATCTGTTCCCATCTGGCCACAGCCGCCATAAAACCACTCAAATGGGAAAATAACAGGCTCACATACAATGCCATGGAAAATGCGGCCCCCGATGCGCATAATTTTTCCGACAGCTAGAAAGCTTTATATTCACGTTTGTGTGTAATTAAAGCGGTATTACGAATGTTTACTGCGTTACGACGAAACAAAGGAAAATCGATATGGATACTTGCGTTGTTTCAAATTGATAGCTATGGTACTTTACCTTACTTTACAGTGACATATCTTAGCTTCAGTATTTTATGTAAAACACAGAAATCAATCCATAAAATTTAGACATTATCAATCAATTAATGAATATTACTAAAAAACCAAAACAATATGCTATAATAGAAATATCGGAATCAGTTTTAACGAATGTCTCAACTTAATTTCTGTCGGGCACACAAAAGAACAAACACAAAACGAAATTCGGTACCGTTCCAAATGTTCCAATTGTCGCAACAAAACCAGAACAAAATGGAATGCAACGGACACGAAGCGAGAGAAATTGTACAAACTCCGCTTAGCTGTAAATCAATCGATAAAGATCAGATAAATTAGACAGGCGTACCAGTGCACGACAAACCTTAAGAATTAGCAACCAATTACACAACAAAAAATGTACACCCATTATCAAGCAAAAAACTGCCTTAAATGGCTTTATTGAAACCGATAGCTGTCACGTGCGACTTCTGTTTTTGTCGGGTAATAGCCTATTGATGTCAATGTTTACCTAAATAACGATTGCAATTACGTTTACACGAGAACTAGCAATGATATTATATAACCGTGCAAATGTTATAATAAGCTTAAAGATTTTAGTATCTAGAATGTAGTCCACTCAAGACGACGTTGACTAGCAACCAGCTATAGCTTAAGTATCTTTGGGCCAACAAGACGATTTACGAGCTTTTAAAAGTTAGGAACGAGTACAGAATTTTAACTTCAAATAATATGTACGTGACATATCTATAATTATAAAATATATTTGAAAACTAGACATCTTCTTATATACTTTTAATAAATTTAAAAATATTAAAGCCATCCTTTTGTCCATATAATTGAATTTGTTTTAGTTGAGAAGCAATTTTGGTTATATAATCGTCTCATTGTCGTGTTGAGTGATGACGTTTTATTGTTTTTACTAAACATTGCAACAAAAAAATATTAAGGTAAAAATTTTTGAAAAATCGTAAACAGACAAAAGTAATACAGCTGCATGGACACTTGAAATACTTATTAATTACTTAAATCATGATTCTTAGTAATAATTTACGACACATCATTAAAATCAGTTTACACCGGAAAGTGTATTTTTTAACATTTTCATTTTATATTACGTTTAAAAACAAGTCGAAATCTACATTCCATATCATAAGTATTCTGTGTCACTTTTCTTACACTGGTATCATTTACAAACTTTTTACTTCTGTAACAGCAGACATGTAACGCAAAGATTATCACACCTCGTTCTCGCATTCAATTTTCCATAGCTTTTATACGATAGGCAAAACCTCGACGTCGCGTGTGCGTTTCTTTTTATTAAAAGACATTTCAAACTCATAACAACCGACAAGAAATGACTGGATCGAGTTACAATAGATATCAATCGTGTGAACAGCGAACACCTATAAATTGCGAGATATAATAGAGTCGCGCACGCCTCCGTGTTCACTTGTCTTCATACTTTTAATTATTATATCAATGCCAGTAATATCGATAAAAACGAATGTATATATGAGAACCTTTTTCCACACCTCGACTTAATTGTTGTGTCAATGAACATAACAACACATGTTTTGTTTTAGTGTTAATTTTTCTTTACTCTGTAATAGCGATAGAATTTTCAAATTGTATAAATGTATTGTTAAAGTTTTATTAGATTTATTATTATATTACTTATAATTATATCAAAACACTATTTAAAATACCTACAATTGAATTACTAGTATTGATATCGCAGTCAAAGGCAAAATTTTTGATAATATATTCTATCTACGTCATCTTTTAACAGCCTACATATTGGGAAAAAACAATATGGATTTTTATTAACTTTGGCATAGTAACAGATGATACTGAGCTGATATTTCCATTATCAATATAGTTATACACACAAAATCATATAGCTTGAGGTAAATAGAAGACCGATGATGTTGATATACCATAAAACACCCATCGTTGTTTCTTGGAAGCAAAACAAATATAGAATCTTTACAAAAAGACTCTCCCATCTGATCCAATCAGGGGAGTGTCGAAAGTTGCAATTAAAGGGCGAAATGTTCGAGGACGGGAGAAATGTGGCGTGGAGACAAATAAACGAGCTATGTAATTATCCGCGACGATGCCCACACGCAAGTTTCGTACGCGGAATTGAGCGAGTAAGGAACGACGAATACTTTATCTTCAAAACTTATTTTAATAAAAAATTGATAAAGAACTACAAATAAAATCTTAAATTCCATAAATGCGTAACATATTATCTTTTGGTTTTCTATTTTCCTGATAACAAATTTTGATATTCTTGAAAAAAATAAATGTTTTAGAACTCTCTGAAACTATTTTTGTTAAAAGATTTTTTGTTCAAGATAAAAAACTGTGGCGCCTCGGGTATGTTTCAGCTGGCATGATGTGGTGCGTGAATGAAACCCAACCAACTGTTAAAAGAAGGGGTTCAAGATGTTTTAGTGCAAGCTTTCTTTTATTTCTAAAATTATTTTTATATTCGTCATTAAATTCTAAGTCCTGCTTAATACAGATTTTTTACATTTTATGTAGGCGTAGTTATGTAGGTCGTCTACCTTACAAAATACCGTCGTTTAAATAGAATTATTTGAAAACTATAATAGATATTATTATATCGCATACAATTAAAAGACACAAAAATTATTTTGTTGTTAAAAATAAACGTACACCAAAATCATACGTGGAAATCTTAAGATCATTTTTAGAGTACGTTTTTAATTCAATTAGGATCAAAAGTTCTTCTGTAATCAGTAACAGTCTGCCCCACTGATGGATAAAGGCTTCCTTTCCTATAAAATAAAGAAGTAAAGAGCTTTGAAAGGAACTTTTTTAAACTGATTTAAAAAGCGTACTTTAATGTTATATGATAGGCGGATATGTGTCAGAATTTGAAACACAGAAGTTTTCTCACGATGTTTTATTTCACTGCTCTTCATTTTAACACGTAAAATCAGATCGAACAGTCTTACCACTAGACAATCTCTCTTATTAAGTAAAAAATAACTAATGACATTTGTGACTTAAAAAACTTTTCTAAAAGATTTAACTTGCTTGGTTTATAAAAGACGGTTATTTTAGCGTTGTCAGTGAATTAGTTCCGCGTTGTTAGCGCAGCAATCGGGCTTGCCGGCGCCTGCGCAGCGCGTCTTCAATCTTGTACCACTAAAGGCGCAGTTTCATAAATGTTGAGGTGAATTTAGAAAATCTATGACGCGTATTTTTATTGAATAATACACAGCTAAAATTAGGAACTTTATCATTAAAAATGTACTAGTTTCATACGAATCAAATTTACCATAATCTCTTCATAAATTTAATAATTTATTCTTTAATCAGTAAAAAAGGTTTTTTTCTAGCATTTTTGTCTTATTTTACTTTAATCTGTGTTAAGAACATTGTAATTAATTTGTTATATCTTCTCTTTATCTTTGTCCATCAGCGGTATTAACAGACAATTACCGGCTTATTTTTTTTTTTACTTATAAAATAAAATTTGCTCGTTAAGGATTACTAACCCAACTTAAAAGCGCTTCGTCGTTGTAATTAATAGGCCACTATATTAATTAAATTTATGATCACTTCACTACAATTTTAATAGCCTTTAAGTATAAAATCGAAGTTTATTGGTGGTAATTTGTATATGATTTATTTAGTCGGATTATATCGTAATGCGGTATCACATCTATGTATACAAGTTACTTTAAAATGCTTGATACATGTTGTAAAACTGTACGATAATTATTATTATGACATTGATAGTTAATGTACAAACCGCGAGCTACAGCTCAAAGGCGGTATGTTTAATATGTATTAATAGTATATTGAGTATTACTTTCTTAGAAACAGTAAGTTCAACTTTGTAAAAATATTAATATCGATTTTTATTATGATGTCGTTAAAACACATCACTACTTAGATCCATTCCATCCATCTATCACTGCGTCAAAATTTAGAACCAATACTTGTAAAAGATGTTAAGTACATCCTTTATCAATAAGACACCCCGAGCGTCGCTAATTGACAATTCGTTCTGTGATTGCAATAAGCAATATTTCATAATTAAGGATGTGCCTCGAGAGATGTCGACGAAACACCAAGTCTGAGAGTTTGATGTGCGCGCATGATTAAAATAAATACTCGGGGCAGTAGTCGGACAGCTGCTACTCCGGGGGATAATTGAAAATACGATTTATAAACCCGCCAAATTTATCGACAACTTCGATTTATAGCGGGCGCAACCTTACGTATGTTATGACGACTCGTATCCAGATATCTTAAAAAAAAAACTTTTTGTATTAAAGGTTTATACCATGTAAGTATTTGTCATCTACGAAACATAAACATTTGATAGTTTTTTATAATTTAATTAGAGTTTTAGTATCGTGGTACCGTTATTATGAACGAGATACGTTTTACGCTAACTGCCTCACATTAAAATCATTTAAAAACGGCGTGATATGATAATGAATTAATGATAACAGTCATTAATGATTATTCGAATCTTCTTACAGTTTATTGGTTTTAAAATGTATTTAAATATATACAGTTAGAAGTATATGTGAGTAGTAGAAAATTTAATTTTTAAAGTAAAACTTTAAATTAAAAAAAAAACGCATAAAAAAGTAACGTTTTAAAAGAATCACTTTCATTTATTACACAGATTCGGGGCAAATATTATGCGGAATTTAATTTGAATATAGTGAAACTAATTACTTATCAGCTCCTACATCTGAGATTGCGTCATCGATAAAAATGTTTCGAAGTATTTAACTTATTTTTTTGTCATCCACATGTAATATTGTAACAGTGAAAAAATATTACTTTTTTTGAGTCATGTAGTTTTTTCGTGCTATTAATTAATTAAACATATTAAAACTGCCTTATTTATATTTGTGTATTAGTTTAATTTGTCATCACTTCTAGGTGATTTGTATTGTTATTTATAAAATTTAACATATAATTTTATCATTTTATTAGTTCATATTATATTATTAATTTATTAAACTGTTTTTATTTTAATAGGCTATTTTTATCTTTCAACAACTAATCTATATAAAACTACATCATCATCGTCAATAGCCGTATTGGTCCTGCTGGACATAGACCTTTCCAAGTGCACGCCACTTAGCACTTATTCCTCATTCTTCAAAGAGCCTTCATTAAAACCTCGCAGAGCTCCTTGTAAAAAGAATAATTTTACTAATTTACAGTGTACCTACTTTCTTGCCTATTAATACGTAGCTTATTTATTGTCCATATATTTCGAGTTCATTTGACAGTTTGACACGTACAAGTGAATAAATTATAAATTAATGTTTTCTACTAAATGTCTTGTTTTTTGTTTAATAAACAACTTTAATTTACTAATTATACTATATTATTTCCAAACATTTATTGTATCTACTATCCTTTTTTTGCAATGTACACAAGACTACTTTATTTGAGTGTCTTCTATTTTTAACGTCCAGGTAATTACAATTATTATAAATTGTAAATGGTGTTATTATAAATTGGTATTGGTATAAATTGTAATTACGAATTTCAGTTTTCCGTTTACAACATAATCATTTATTTCAGACTGAATGATTGTCACCTATAGGTACGGATGTAGTTTTGTTTCGTTAGTAACATAACTTAAATCGATTAGCCAAAGAATGTTAAAATGTTATATTTAGAATTGTTCTAACATTTAGTCGTGCCCCTTTCTTTTTTGAAGACGTAAAAGGAAATGATATGTCCACATCAAATATTTTAACGACGTTTACGTTTGTCATTAAAACAGGTTTCTTTCACAGACAACCTGCGGTATTGCCAACGTACAAATTTGCCAAATTTTTTGTCAAACAAAATAGAACTTTTTAAATATAACGTCTTAATTATAGTGACATCTCCTTTGAAAATCATTTGATTCTAAATTAAACCTTAAATGATTATAGTACCGATGGCTGAAACATACGAATGAAAGTAGCAAGAATAAAAATAATTTATATACAGCTAAACTCAATTGAGACCTCTGGAAGCCTACTCTTATTCCCCATTCTTTTCTTTACTTCATATTCCATGTAATTTCTTATTCCTTTTTCACTGGCAATGCATTTTTGGCTTTCCTGGTGTGACAAATGTCCATGAGAGGCGGTGACCATTTTACATCTGACCTGCATGCTTGTCGGCCCATAATTTAAAAAAAGCTTTTCTTCCATATAAATAAGTGTCCGCAGTGAAAATCAAACCTAACGACCTTTGATATTAACAGCAGATGCCACACGGTCGTTTATTACACTTTAATGTAACTTTTAAAAATCAAAGCCGTCGGTTATCAGTAAAAGTGACCAAATGGCGGTTTTATTCTTAGAAAAACTGGCAACTTTATTGTAGACTTATCAAATGTTAATTAGTTCTCACTATCGATACTAGTGTTCGTATCGCGGAAACAGATCGTAAATTAACTTGATTTGTAAACTTAAATATTACGACCGGCTTGCAACATTTTTAATTACGCTTGAATTTCATTAAGTATTTCTCCCTAAACGATTCGCCGACACGACTCAAAACCAACGCTTTATTCAAACGAGGTTTACTTACAATATTAACAAATATATATTTGATATTATACAGACGGAAGCAATTCATTTGACGCGAATATGAAGCGAAGCTACTTGTTGGACGTTGGTTGTAAAATTATTACTGGCTTTTTATACGGAAGCAGATACTTTGCGAGGGAATTGTGATTTTACATGAACATACCTTATATCACTGTAACACGTAATTACACGTGCACCAGACGAAATAACTAAATACTAGACACAAGTCATAATGAAGATGGCGCCACTAGTTCTAAAAGCTCACATCTCAAAAACAATTATGGAAAACAATAAATTATATGTTTCGCCCGTGGCACCGAACCCGGTCCAATTAGATGTCGACTGTCGACTCAGTAAATCTCATACGGCTACCACGCTACCCTAATTCATACGCAGCCGCCGACGAGCGATCGTAACTGTCGACATGGACGCAAACTTTAACAGTTTCTCGATTATCGATAACTCAGGTTCACAACTCTCATTCCGAGCCTCGTTGTTTCCATATGGAGTTATTTGTTACCCAGACGTTTTACTTACGAATATATTGCTGATAGCAAGAACATTTTTTTAATTAATGCCTATCACGTATTTAATCTAATTAATACTCGTAGGTATATTTAATTCATTTCGCTTTCGTATGATACACTTTTCATATTAAATATACATTTCAAACACGTTACATCCGTTTTTTCTAACTGCAAATTATTTTATAAGTCAGCTGCTGTTTTAAAGCGTTATATTAAAAATTTATAACTAGAATAAATAATTCGTTACGAAGCGATATATTTACAACAATTTAGTGTTTTGTTAATGTAATCATGTCTCTCTTGGTCAGAAGTTGTAAATGGGCCGGCGGCGCGTGCGCTTGTGAGACGCACCTGCTCCTAAGACCCCAGTAATTATTCCACCACTTATTATATGATTATAAGGCTTTTTTGGTGCTTTCAATCAAATTACACCTTGGCCTGGCCACTTTGAACGAATGAGATGTCATAAAGTTTTTTTTTTAATTCCGTTATTACGTACCTACGACGGTTTCGTGGTAACGGTGTAAAACGGTGCCACAATTATTATTTCGGCTCTTTGAGGTTATCGATCGACGACACCTTTGCTCCATTATTATTATTAGTCATTAAGAAAACTGGCATACTTCAGGTAAGTGCTGAGATAAGATATATTTTAAATTGGTGAGAAATAGAGTAAAATAAATTTATTTATCAAATCAAATAAAGTTTAAAAATTACTTTAAATTGTAACTTAGAAAGACACAAAAATTTCAAGAATTTTCTCTTCCATTTATTTCAATGTTTATTTATAAACAATATCTTAATCGCTTTTATGAATGCGATATTTATAAATTCTTACAAAAGATAGTTCGAAAGTCATGATTAAACGTCTAAGCTCGCATAAATAGAATAGTATCGACGCGATTTTAGAACGGACTGTCACTGAGATCGCCTAAATGATAACGTTATGGCTCCATTCTAAAATTGCGCTCATGAAAACACGCAGTTTTGCCGCCGAGCGCATCGATCCCGTGATAAGCGGGCATAAATAAATAATTAGACGGAGAGCTGAGGAAGTTGGGGGGAGGTGGGCGGGGAGGGGGAGGGGTATTCGGATAGTTCTTAGATAGTATCTCCCGCAACCGCGCTTTGTGTCAAACGTCAGATGTTTATCTATAAGATGTTTACAGATGTACCGGAGGGGGACCGGCCCGAATCTCTGGTGAACGCAATCGACCGACACTCTAATATGGTTGATATCCAAGTTAATTACCTGTGCTCTACCCGCGTCCGTGGCGTGCGAGCCATGACGGTTGGGAAATATTGAAGATTTAGTGAACGGGTTCATCTAATAATAAACCATATTGTTATCGGAGTTTATTTTAAGAACTCTAAAATTAAGTGCTATTATGTTCCACTTTAAGAAAAGTTAAATACACTTAAAATAATAAATGTGGTACAGGCCTAAATCCTAAAACCTTCTGAAATCTCCCTCTTGGCTAATAGAGGAATCGTGTGTAGTAAATATTATTTCTTCTTCTAACATTTCTAATCCAACCTAGATGTATCTATAACATTATAAAATGATATTATCTTACCTAAAAAATAATTTAGAAAACAATTTAGCGTCAAACAAACTTATCGTTGTTCTGAAGAAGTTGAAATAATTTTATTTTTACTTGTCCCCAATGCAAGGTTATTCCTGTGCCCGTAGATCACGCTAGATGGCGCTGATAGCGTGGCGGCGAGCCAGATCAGCGATCATCTACTTCAGCGTTTTAAAGTCTAATTACTAAATCTACAGATGTGTTATCTTAACGATTACAATTTTTATTTAAAATTTCTATATACTTCTACAAAAAAAAAATTGAGATTTAAAATAATTTTCGAATTTTAAACGAAATTTTTTTTCAACGTTATATGATAATTTTATTAATATTAAAATATTATCACTCATTCTAAATGTTTTATTCATAGTATATAATTTTGTCGAAAGTGCCGCCATCTAGGCAAATCATCATCATCAACTAAACTTTAGACTATTATTAAGACATTGACTTAATCATATAATATATCGTATATAACAATAAAGTATAATGGCGACATTGGCCATTTCACAAATCTCTTTGCAGCGACCTAAGCGTAATTGTTTTGTAGAAGGACACGCGTATCGCGCAAACGATCGCTCGACTAACTGCAGCTGCCTCTATGTTCCTTTTTTAAAAACCCCGCCGAATAAATTAAAAACAATAAAAATTAAAACCGGCCAGCATTTAACGCCTTATTTTGATTTTCGCACAATTTTTGTTATACTCTTCATAAATAAAACGTGTTTATTTTTTAAATCATAGAAATTTTAATATTTGCTTATTATTATCAAAAAATAGTAAAATACAATACTATTTTTATAACTATAACAAATCCTCCAAAATAATTACGAAATACAATTCAGTAACATCACATTTGAATAATTTAATAATTGAATTATGATTGTATGAAACAACTCTAGGGCGTAATGATTCTAATTTTATATGTAAATAAATAGTTCCGTAAACGTCGCACAATGAACTTTTACAGTTCCTTAACATGAATATACTTAAAGCTTTCTCGTGAAGAGAAACGGCTCACAGTTTCCCAAATTTATTACAAAGACAATAAATCAGCTGAGAATCGCTCGCTAAACAGAATGGGAGGCTCATGAATAAAAACATGCTATTTAGCGCTACACACCATGCCTTCCAGTCTACAGAAAACGGTTTTATTCCCATGCCAGGTGTTCGAAAATTAACTCTAAGAAACGGTGTCAAGTATCAGAATTGCATATAAACTTTATAGGACCTATTACCGTTGTGCTTTGTACGGCAGTTCTACGCAAACGCATTTCCGGCCGAACGCTGCCGGGAAAAAGCCATTTAAAACAAAAAAGAAAAAAAATGGTAACGCGCCGCGCGCCGCGCTCGGACACTTCCGGTGGGCGCCATTTTTTCTGTATTGCCAACAGATAAAATCTTTCCGGCCTACTGCGCAAACGCCCACCGAGGTATATTTTTATTTAACACAAAGATGAATTTGGCAACATTTGATCACTCAAAAAGTTTGTCATGTTAAGTAGAAACCGTTAACACAGTACTCGTAAATAAAAAAAAAATTACCATATCAGTTTTTGGTATCTGCGACTAAAATTAAACAGTACAGCAACATAATTAGGAGTGAACGACATTTTGCACTGCCACAAAATTCAACGGTCGAATCTATGTAAATGGGATCGCTGTTCGATGTTGAATATTCAAATTGATGTCATTATAACATTCGCCCAAACGTGCTGGCCGTTTGGCCACCAGCCAGTTGCATGTGTAATGTAATGTAATGAGTAAATTAAACGCTCTTTTTATCTTTGCCGCTATTCATAAACTGGTTCAATAACCAGCATTGATAAAATGTACGAATATTACCAAAAATACTTTATATTTATTACGTACACTCGTTACGAAATAAAAAAAAAACTTCGTCATTTTAAGTGGTAGAAAAAAAATCGAAGGATCACTTTGTATTTATAAACCTACATTTAAATCTAATGCAAAAGAAAAACAGTGACTGTCAGATTCCCTCGGATGTTGGCTGAACAAAACAGCACTTTAGACGAAATAAAAAAAGACTAGGAGAGCGTTCTCAATTCAAAAATTGAATTGATCGCCCCATTGTATTCGAAATGTATCATTTGAGCTGTTATTATGGGCGCTCTCTCTCTAGCTTCAATGCAACCTGGTAATCCAATACTTTTGTATGGAAGGCACTTAACGTTACGATCTAGTTACGAAACGGCTGATGTGTTGTTAGAACTTAATTTGTTTAGTATTTTATAGTAAAATGTATAAGGATGTGTTTGTTGCATGGCTCGGGAATGATACTAGTTATTTATCGTGCAATTTGTACAGCGTGTTTCTAAACTGTAGCATCGTATCGTACAATAAAATTAGTTCTATATTTCATGCGAAATATTATCGGTTCCCATGTTAAAGTTACTAATTAGATTATATTTGTTTTATCATTAAAATATCGTTGAATAGCACAGAAACGGAAGTTGCCAAAAAAGTGGACTAGATAATCGAATGTTTGAAAGGTTTTAAAAAAATGTTATAAGCCACAAAAAGCTAATCGAGTATAACTCGAAGGAAGTACCGAATAAACGAGCGTGATAAATTAAATAAACAAATTTATAAAAAGCCACGGACAGACGGGTAGGCTCTTTGTTACGTATTGCGGTTGGTAAGCGCCGGCATGGTAAAGAAAATAAGCATTTATCGTTAAAATTCAAGGTTCATTTTTGATTGGAATGTTTATTAATTTGACTAGGCACGTAGACCGCTGGAATCGAACCCACGCACCTCGATAATCCTATTACCCGACTATTGTGGTTGCTCAAATAAATAATTTATTTTAGATTAACTACATTCAATTGGGACCCATAGAGTTTTTAAATGGACTTTTATTAAAAAGATCTTGTCATTGAGTAATAAAAAAATAATTGCGTGATTATTATACAAGATTGGAATAACGTTAAATTATGTAATAACTAAAAAACATGTATGTATGTAAATATGTAATTTAATTTTATATGCCACATGTTACATATAAATATAAGTATGTAGGATATCAAAGTAACTTGATTTAAAAATTATGTAAGATTTTTATTACAGATGAATTTTCGAATAAGACTTGAAAGTCATCATTCATTTCTTTACAAGAATGTTTCCCATATCAATCAAGTCAACAAACAAGCAATGTATCACAAAGGGCCAATAAAATGTTTTTATTAAAAACAATAATACAAGAGTGCGTTTAGTGAGACCGAAGGACCGTGATCGTTGCTTTTGTAGTAGTATAATGTTAGTTAGGGCAATTTTAGCGGCCCCAATTGTAGCTTAAGAGGCGTGTTTGGAGTAAACACTCATGTTTCGAGAGGTGTAGCTAGTTTTAATAGTTTTGATACTTAAAATTCATTTTTAAAGCATGAAACCTTTTATTAATATGATTTATGACATTATTTTATTAAATAAATATGTACAGCAATTGCCAATGAAATATGTTTTGTAGATAATTTGTATTATATGCATTACAAACATGTGTCTTATATAAGACGAATTACGCGTAATAAATAAGAATTGATATTTTTTAAAGAGAGTAATGCACCAAATTTTGGTACTTTACAATAGCTTAAAAGGAAATAGTATCAAGAGTTCTGAGTTACGGTGTAGGCGCCTGGTGATGGAGTCGCATCACAATAGGCCCGTGCTTTATTGTATGAATTGCGTTTTTTGAGTGAAATCGATCACGAGCGCCGGCCCGACATTATACTGTATTTATTTACGCATTGTTACTAAAATGTCCCTTTGCTGTGCCGATCTTTCATAATGTAACCAATACTTTTTATAGAGAAACGAGCCTTTGATTCGCGTTATACATACATAAAATATGGCCGATGAGCATCTAGAATAATGTATTATTCAAATGGCAAACATAATTTTTTTAATAGGTGCAATACTTCCGGTGTTTACTTCGAAGGCACAAACTTCGCTCTCTGTCTCTTTATATTATTAGTATAGATGCGTAAAACTCAAAAATGTACTCGATACGTAAGCCTAATTGACTCGTTATCTGCAATATCTTAGCTTAATTAGCTCGTACGTAATCCTCCATAATCTAAATGCAAATAAATGCACATTTCAATAAATTCTCGGTAACTCGAAGACATTTATCTTGCAAACGGATTCAACTCGTTTCCACGAAACTAGATTCTCACATTTTTATGTATGATTGATAAATGAGCTCACTCCGAAGGCCAAGGGGCCAACGAATGTTTACAAGATATCTATAAATATGTATGAGAAGGCGTTCCTTGCGTCTTGACATCGCTACTGGTTCGTTCCCGTATTGTGCTCCCGTCATTATACCTTCAACTTCTGAAGTAGCAATCTTTTGTAGCTCTTTACGAATAATTAGACCAAACAATATCGTCGCTCGGATACTCGTAGCGGCAATAAAGTATACATTACAACAAAAAATCTCAAGTATTTCGTGGGGCCGCTTTGACTGTTAATTCTTGTCATTGTAGCGTTCCATTCCGTTACGTTTGTTCTTTTTCGAATGTATAACAGAGCGAACGCATAAGGGCGTTCCGTATGTCGGGGTTGTGAGAGTCGTGAGAATTGTTTTTAGCAATAACAAATACAGTTACTTGTACGAATACTCGGAATGAGTTCGAGAGCAACAACGTCGGCTGACGAAAAGGTCAAATCCGTCTTTAGAAAAAAAAAACACAAACATGCACTCACATTTATACAATTAAAAAAACAAACACGGAAAATGTAACCCTATTTTGCAATATTGTAACTTAACGTGAGATCTAAAAAATCGTGATATTAAATAACCACAAGGTATTAGCAATGTCATCGGCATCATTCGTTTTAACTTGACACGATTGTATGGGTGTTATGACACATTACTCCCTGTATGGAGCGACTGGACCCCAAGCAGACGACTCTGAGATAAAGTCAAATCATCCTGAGGGATTACTGGCCCTTGGGAGAAGAGATGGAGGGGACTTAATATTTTGTTAATGCTTTTGAATCTTATTTACTGAAGCGTTTATAAAGTGTTTTTTAGACTAATGCGTTCGAAACCAATGGGTTGTACTCGTAATATAAAAATGATATTTTTTGTGCTTCATACATTACGAACGCGCGAATGCCAAAAAATAAACCAAAGATCAGGATTAGGGCACATGTTTCATATGTGTGTGCCGGTTTCTAGTACATAAATATAATTACTATGTAGGTAAATGTAGATTTACTTGAAAAGAAAATAGTTTTCATATTAAGTTATCTAGCTATATACGCAATATAAAAATTAAATACACGGATGAGATGATGAAAATAATTAATTGAAAATATTATAGGGTAGTTGTAATTTGAGCCTAACCTTTAAAACTTGAATAAAATTAATATTCAAACCTGCTTCTTATATGTGAAATAAGTATTTGATTTAGCGAATAGTAGACTATATATTATACCGTCCGCAATTTTATACGTATTTATTGAATTGAAACGATTATTTTTTTGATATCCTACTCCTAACTTGAAGAATATTGTTACAATCAAATTTGTTTAAAAAGCGATATATAAACAATATATACGTCAAATGAAACAAAATCAATATCAGTTATTTGTCTTCCTGGCCGCACTGATTGCAAGGCAGAGTAACGAGGAGCGGTCTACCTAGGAAACAAAATCTAAATTCAAATTACTCACATTATGTAGTTTGTAGTACAGCCCGCACGCGTTGCACACCGGCTCGCCATTCTGGTTGCGTCGCCAGAGCGTGGTGGTTGTCGTCTTGCAGTTCGCACACGACGTGCCCGCTCGTCTCGCAGCACTTTGTAACGACTGAAAATATGAAAAATTATCTTAATATCTGTTAATTCGAACATCATATCAAAATGCTTGTATTAGCACATATAGACTTAATAGACTTCTGCTATTATTCTTATTCAAGTGATTTGACAGTTAATCAATACCTCAAATGCTTATTATGGCGAATCTCTTGAAGTCACTCTATAATGAGATGTAGATGAGCTTCAAAAGTATATGTATATAATAATAGCTTAATCAAAGTAATATATGTATGTTAAATAAAATTGTGTAGAGAAAAAAATAGGGTTAAATTAGCATTTGAAAAGTCATAAATAATAATTAATAACAGTTAAGACACATGCAAATTTACAACCCCATTAAATTTAAAACAATCGCCATACGACAGAAGCAGGTCGCGAAACGGCACGACCGACAAAAAGTGAACATTTGAACATGAAGTCGAAAAAGCGAGTAGCTATCGTCGGCCCTTCTTACGCACCTGCCCATTACTACACGTCAATCAAACAAAAAATATCCACGGCATGCGGTGGCCGTTTTATACAGTCCACAAAAGTGCCTCACTCAATTAAAAATGCATTCGTCCTAAACCGACACGAAAATAAAACGAGCCGCACAATCCGACTCATAATAAATCCATTAATTTGTCATGTCATTTATCGAACAAAAAGTATCGAGGTCGTAAAATATTACCAACGAACTATTCGGAACGTCGACTCGGATCGATTCTCGGTAACTAGAATCGAATACTACCAAGATTATCGTGACCGCACCGCCGTATTGTCCGTTTTAATATTGTAAGTGACTGTATCGTTCTCGGGTACTGACGAGCTCGAAAAACAAACAGTAATACTTAACATGTAAACAACGCTCGACATTTATGAACGGCTGAACGGCTATTAATGTTCTCGTAATGAATAATATTTTAATAACACAATAATCGTGACCTCAAGATTACGTAAAGTATGTATATACTTCAATTATCATAAATATACGCTTGTCAAACGCTAGCAATGCAAATAACAAATTAAACCCGATTGAAAATAATTTAATGAATTCAATAAATAAAAAGTACAAAAATTAAAAGAAATATAGTTCAGACTCGTTGTTCACGTCGGTACAGCTGCATATTGGAATACCTAAATATTAAATGGTTTGCGTCAATATTCGCCTCGTCATGGCATCTCCTTTGTGCCTGAATAAGATTAGAGCTCGCCATATTAGCCGAGCCAACAACCAAAACTCTTTCTTTCTATCAAAGAACGACTTAAGTACAATTCCATCTGAATCACTCCATAAAAAAAATAATTTTGTCTTCAAGCCTCCACGAACTCGCCGAACTCTCACATAAAGCGGACCAAAAATTAACTTTAGGGTTTATGACTCAATTACGCGAAACCGATTTTATAATCTGCAGATAAGATTTTCTCATCAAGCTGTAACACCCGCTGCATCACGCTGGTCCCAGGGGGACGCCGTCTAAACCGGAGGGGTACGGACTAAGCCGATTACAGAAGTCAACCGATCGTGGGGGCGCTTTTATTTCCATGGAAAAACGGCTGTTTAGACGTAATTTTATGACCGAATTACTTTCGCTCCTCAAACACTGAAACGGTTGAAAAACATCGTAAATTTTATGAGTGAAATTATTTTTATTCGCCTCAGTCACGACGAGACCTCAGTGAAAGCCGAAGCATAATTAAAGTTAGGAGAACACTTCGCATTCCTGAGGAGGATGAATAAAATCTTAAGCACGCGGACACTTGTACCCGACGCCGAAGAGTTTTATTAATTGTTATACCCATTTCACTGTCAACAGCATTCCACCGCGATCGATATCGCGCAAGCTTCTAAAAATAACTATCAAACAGAAAACACGCCGACAAAGATAAAAAGATGCTGTACACAAACAAACAGACTAAATCCAGTGCATATTGTTATGGCAGTACTTTAATTTTCAGTGTAGTGTAAACTCAAAGGAACGGGCGCAATGACAAAATCAGGGCTTCTTTTGTGCTGTGACATGAACAAAAACAGCTCCATTGTTGTCATTTTGGACCGAATTTACTGGTTATAATAGACACAATACTGCCCTCAGAAGTGGACAATTTGAGCAAATTGCGAATTTGAATTTAAAATATTTTTTTACATAAATAGACACAATAATGTTTCACCGTGTATATAACAAACGTGAACCTAAATACAATACCAATACAAATATAGATAAGAAAAACATACCCAAAAGCAATAATTTAATTAAGTCAATGAATACATGTTTAATTATTGCCAACGAACACGCCAAACGGATTAGCGTCATTCGAACTCACTCAAAGTCTAATTCAATAAGCTACCCACATTAAAAACATATTTCTATAAAGACCACCCTCCCCTCTTTCTCGCGATCCAATCAGCCTTATCTTCCCCGACCCTACTGCAAACACCTCCTAATCAAATCAAATCACAGCCTCCGTCTTCCCTAATCTATCCGCCTATCTACACTCAAACATAAAATTATATTACAAAAAGGGATGGTTACCTACAGCCCCTCATATATTTGCAAACACTGGCAAAATTTAACCCATCGGAAGCGTCCCTGTACTACATCCATATAACTTCGTAGCCGGAAAACACAAACCTACTTGTCTACACACAGACGAGCCTCTTTCG
The DNA here is from genome assembly GCA_037950945.1 of Hypolimnas misippus. NCBI lineage: Eukaryota > Metazoa > Arthropoda > Insecta > Lepidoptera > Nymphalidae > Hypolimnas > Hypolimnas misippus. The sequence goes on along the minus strand of JBBEEQ010000012.1, from coordinate 11,494,093 downwards.
AGCACATCATGCACACATAGCCGCGTATCAGCATATCTACGTCATCTAGATCCCACTATGAGAACCCCGAGGGGGAGGCAATCCATTTACCGTAGACCTCTCGGTAGTGAAATTTCTTTCTTATATTAATGTTCCGAGAGATCACAATCGCGTGGCGGGAGTACTGTTTTTAAAGGTTTACACGGCCCCTAGCAGTGAAAGCGCGGAATCGATGTAGCCTTTACCCCTCGCCCCGCACCAGTTTTTCCGGCGCTCCGTCCTTATCAGACCGAAGCGATTAGATAAAGATAGATAGAGCGTGAAAATAAAGATTTTCATCGTGTTCACTCACACCGAGCCAGTTTCAGCTGAACAATAATATAGCGGTCGTTTTACAAGTGTGCTGTGTAGATATTAAGGGTTTTATGTACTTTTATATGAGGGGTGTTGGAAATAAAGGTTGAACCCTTAAATTATTAGTAGGTAAGTAAAATTTAATAAAACCCCTATTCACATATCATGAACTAATGTTTTAGTTCGCCTGGCAAATGTTATAAATGAAACAGAAGTAAAAAGATGTGAATTTTATCTATCTCAAATAATATCACCTTTGGTGGTCAAAGTATAGTTAATACAATTCACAACATATTATTTTATTACTGAAAACAAAAAAAATACTAAGAATGTCCAGTTTCTGTGTATTTTAAACCACCACAAGTTACGCCAACCTCTCCCAGCTCATTGTATGACTCTTTAATATAAAACATGATTACACAGTTTTTTGATTACTCTGTCTCTTCGCTGATATTAACGATAATAAACTACAAACTAATTGCTCAACATTACGTCAATAATAATGACAGCTGGGCGAGGCGAGGTATTTGATAACAGTATGGGCCGAATTTTCTAAATCCGTTAGGATAACAAAACGCAGCGGTTGCCCAATAGGAGCTATCGCGATAGTATCGCATTGGATTGACACATCAAGCCGCCCGGGCGAGATTACATCGCGTACATCGTAATCGACGCCTGCGTCACGCTGCCACGTCATACGACTTACTAAATTCTTTTATAATCAATAACGAAATGCTCATCAAAAGTTACCTACTACACTTAACAGTTACCACCGAAAGTTTTGTCACAATTGTATCAATTTAAAAATCACATCAAAGAAAAATAAGTAGTCCACGCAGAACAAACACAAATACCCGAACCACAACATCCGTATTCCCAAAACCGTTAGCGCTTAAGTCACTATTATGACCAAAGTAAAAGGTAGAGAACCTTTTCGGTTTTACTCCTAATTGTACAATGGAGAGGGTTGTGATACATACATTTTATATAACAGATATTAACGTTATCTTTATATAACGGATAAGGCTACTATATACGCAAAATAATAGATGAATTAATAGGACAATCTGGTAACGATATCATTACTAGATTGTCTTATTCATTTATGTATGTATATAACTTCTGCGGTGTCTAGACACCTAGTATGAAGTTAAATACCACTGAACGAATAACATCGTCAAAAACATATCAAGCAGAACTGAGTAATAACTATACTAAAATGTTATATAATAAAAAAAACTATTATATTAATCAATTATTCTTTACCATATTAATTTTATTAAAAACTAACCAAATAAAAAAATAATCTTCGAATATAACTACGAGTACTATTAAAATCAATTTGCAATAAAACATCATTTCCTGTCACTATTGCATGAAGAAACAATAAGTACGCGATGCTTATTATAGATAAAAAAATATATGGGAATGAACTGCAATTAGTTCAGTCAGACGTTGATGGATAGTGCCACTGTAACACTGCTATAATGCAAATAAAACCTTCCGTCGCGTCACAAGACACATAGCCCGTAACCACGCTTAAACTTTTTATATTATATCTACTAGTTATTTCTCGCGGCTTCGTTCGAGTTAATATCTGTGTGTTAATGTTTTGTCTAATACTATGTCGAGCTACACGGACTTTATTTTGAGAAAATGGCGGCTGAAAACGTCAAAACTATTCCTAATATTTTTTTTAAGACATACATTTATATATGTATAATGGTAATGAATTTAAAGCAGATTGCTATTATGAAAAGTTTTATGTAATATTTTTTTGTAATACGTGAGATTTTTTATATTGCGATATATGGCACTTCAATATTAATTATGGAACTTTTTTCCGTACTTATTTTTTTTAGATGATTTTAAACTTTTTTAAATACTTTTAATTACGCATTATCGAAATAAGTCAATATCTCTGAATTTGACATTGTGTAGGTTGATACATTAATGCTTATCAGCATCCATATATGTACATATACCCTCATGAATATAGCCTACATGACCATCTAGAATAATGTCCCTTTTAAATGGTAATAATTTTTATAATTAGTAATGGTTCCGGAGTTTACTTCGTCCCAATGGTTTAACTAATTTGATAAATTATTAAAAATTCGTCTTGATGGCGCGAGAATCGTTGGGTACATAAAATTGTTAAAAAAATAATAATGGCGGATTTTATGCTCTCCAATTTCTAATTAGCTTTCTAAATTGGGTTTATTGGAGTTATTACTTTTTATTAGTACCTACTTAAAAATAAAGGTACACCTTGTCATTTTCTATTTTATTGTATTGGAACAAGTTTAATCTATTTTAGGTATTATCTATAGATCATCTTGTTAGATAACAAACGGCATTGGTTCTATCGTTTAGTTAAGGTTATACAATCGTTATCTTTAATATTAGGTAAGAACACAATTCTATTGACAATTACTGAAGTCGTTAAGTACACTTAAGAACATTTAAGCTAAGCTTTTTATAAGAAACATGTTTATTTAGTTATTTTACTTATATTTCGCTAAGAACGTAATGTTTTTTTTTAATATGTTTTGTTATTAAATCCATGGAGATCATATGACTAGATCTGTCTCGCGGTTTCTCTTACGTATTGCGATACTTAGTAAATTAAGTGATATGTATGGTTTCTGATCTGCTCCTATGAGTTTGTCACGTGATGATTTATTGCCTCTTCAATACAAAAAGATTAAGAATATTTAACACAAAACCATTTTTTCCAATCTAACCAGTAATTATTGAGTTTCGGGCGTTCAAACAAACTCCTCATATATTAATATACTAGCAGGTTTGGTTTACTGTTCATCGCGGATTCACTCACGTTAATAGTTCGATGTGATGTAATAGAGCTTTTATAAAGCAACAATAATTTTTCATATGGGATCAGTAGTTTCAGAAATTACGATTCAGAGATGTAGATACACACACAAACAAATTTTACCTGTAGTATATATACATATTATTATATATAGATTTTAATAATAATCTAGCTAAATAAGGAAAAAAATAACTCAACTCAAATGACATACGAAGCAACTTAAAACAATTTTCCAGAGGCGACTAAACGTTGGTAATTCAGCGTCGGGTCGCTTCTTGTAACGTGTGAATTTGCATTGAATGGCAAAGGACGGCGCGGGCGTTTTCAAATTAGATACAAGGCGAGGCCGGCGGTTACACTGTGTTCTGTATTCCTATGGAATTCAATGGGATTCCTCTAATCTGTGCAACACGCTGCGGCACTGTGCCCTCTGTGTCGCGCTGTCGAAAAACTATGACCGTTTTATTAGAACGGAACGCTGAGGCTAGGTTGTGATTTACCTATTTCAATGACATAATAACTTATTGTTGTCCTTAAGCTTTTATTTATGGTTTCACGACTTCCATTAATAATGTTTACTATTATAGTTTTTATAGTTATCGCTATATAGGTAAATGGTTTATGTTTTATTAATATTGTATTTTTCTAGACTTTAACGATAACGTGACTAAAATGTAATGAATTTTATTAATGTTTCAACGAATAAGTAATTCAAAATTTTATAATATTATGACATGCTTTATGTAAATATCCTTAGCTTAGGACGGTATTAATTTTTGTGCTAATATTTATGTTACAGTGTTAAATATTAATAACAATCGTGTAAAACTTAATATCAATGTATAGATATATTTGTGTTTTATTGTATAATAATAGTAAAATATATTTTATCAAATAATTAACATACAATACGGCTCAAAACAACATCTTTATACACGTACGCTAAGGTGTAAAACCGGACAGTTATGTAAAGGAATAATGGATGATTAATCATATAAACAGGTGCACCGCAACTGGCACGAGCGGAGCCGGGTCCCGGAGGGAAGCGAGGGAAGTCGTAAATACACCAGCTGCCTGTCTAGGTACCATGATTTTCTACATTTGCATCGGAATTGGGAAATTACACTTGTAATTTATTCCGACCATACTAATATAATTATGTTTATTACGAGGTACAATTAAATTATACATCGGTGCAATGGCATGCAGTAATTAAACACATGTCCAACGTCTAAACCGGCTCTATTTGACTATTTGAATCAAATATCTTAAGTTATTAATATAAATGCATTTTCTAAACATCTCAAGCTAGATGCACTTAAGCAATTTAATTCTAAAACGAAGATACGGTACAATATTATTGAGTAGATGATAATTTATGGATATCTGAGAATATTTTCGTTAAACATAGTTAATATTTACGAATGGAAGGGCGTAGTGTGAACGCGGATCTCGCGGGTCGCGGGGTCAATTCGCACAGTTTAGCAGCGCGTCATATTTATAATTACCCGCGGCGCAAGCACGCGTGCTCTCCCGCGCTTAGCCCGCGCCCGCGTCGATAAATCAAAATTTTAAATCACCGGTGGGCGGGACGCGCCGCTCGGCCAGCGCCGAATAAAATGAATTAAAAATAAAACAACGAGCCCTCTGCGCGCCCTGAGAAAATTTAAAGATATTTTCGCTTTAGTTTTTTTAATTAATACCTTGTTAAATTTTAATATTGAGAGCGCATGCGTTATTACAATGGGTGTGCGAGAGATTTTAACTGGCTTTCGGTAACTTATTGATGCCCCGCATGACCCTTAATTGGATCATTTTTTTAACGAGAAATGATAAGGTCCGACGATGGGTGCGACGGGTTCATTACACGGATCTCTCGTTCTGGCAAATTAATTGCGAAAATAATATGCCGAGCGTGAGTTAAGAGACGCTTTGAAGAACCGTTTCTTTCATTTCTTCCGACAGAAATTGCTGAAGTGATTGAAAACTGCTATGTGGTTGAAACAAGTTAACCAGAATTATGAATAACACTTTAATTACTTAAAGATTTTTCATTCCACTTGATTGTTACAGGAATATAGGTATAGTATCTATCATCTAAGTATTTAATTAACGTTGTGGTAGAGTCAACGCTTTTACATTCCATGAAAGATTTATTTACCAATGTATATGGCGTATTTGTAAAACTGGTCGATAGTTGCAAACACACTTAAATAAATACTCTTAACATACTTTTTTTTCGACAGATTCCATATAGACTATGTTAAAAAATAGTTAAACCCGAAATCTTTTGGTGTACCATATTGAAATATTATTTTTTATAAACTTTTTTACAACTTAAAATGTATACTAAGTAAGGCATAACGGATCTTTTTAGATACAATTTTAAAAGCTAGTCACCCCAAAGGTCAAATATTTCCAACATCTGTGCGCAATCTCGGACGTATGTCAGTCGGAATCGTAGTCGGGTAGACGGTAGTCAGCCACGCGTCACTTAGCCGACAGCTCTTCATTTCCATGGACATGAGTTGATTGGTGCGCCTTTAATAATTCCCCCGTGACGGCTACCCGCGTCGAAACTAAACTAATGAGTAACTGCTTAGGCTTTCACTATATAAAACCAGCGTATCGATATCATATGTTATTTTTAAATGTTTGAAGACTTGTTTGTTATTTGCGGTTGATCATATTTCGTTAACGTATTCTTCTATATGTAATCGTATTGGTTTCATATATTTTCAAAACCTCCAATTTTCTTGGAAGATTACATTTATGTATGTAAGATATTATTCCGCGACTGAGAAAACACAATAAAAATGACAAAAAGCTGACAGAATCAACAAGAATTTATTTCATTAACCATCATAAAACAAATTTAAAAAAAAAAGGTTTAAATGTTTCATTAAAGTGCAAGTAACAACGGTCTTAAGAATTTTGTTGCTCTTTTGATATATTTTTCAAATAAACTTTTGTATCGATGTCTTTTGTATCTTTCATTAATTCCTTCTACTTCGGTAGTCCGTACATTTACCACACGTGCATTCATACGTTTTTAACAAAACCTAATTTATACAATGCAATTAGTAGCAAAAAATAATTACGACGACTGTTTATAACGTTGTAAAGTGTTAAAACATTAACGTTTTCTAAAGGATAAAATGTTAAGTCTATTTACTTCAAAATTTATTATGTCAGAGAATAATGTTAGTTATTGTATTAATTAATGTTCGCGCCAGCCCTAAGTGACCGTGAAATGACATTCAGAGAGCGCGATCGAAGTACTTTTTCTTGAACAATTTGCACATTTGAAGTTTTTGCAGACACGTGACTGATGCGTCATAAGCTTAGATTATTGATATTAGAAGTATTCATAATTTTTTACTGTAATTACCCATGAAATATAGGGTGTTTGTTCGCATGAGTGTCAGAGTTATTTATAAGCAGGGTAAGGGGGAATTTTACTCAATAACTCTAGGGTTAAAGGGTTAGCGATAAAATCTATCTAATTAATAAAAATTAATCGTGTTAATCGTACTGAATTTTTTAGGTTAATTGTTATAGCTATCATTAAAACACACTCGTAACAGTCGGCACGAATTAAGAGAAATACAAAGACGGGACTCTCGACTTGCAAGGGTGGGCCAACATTTTACAATACGGATTTATTATCGGCCAAAATCGACCACTCAAATATACCTGTCACCGCTGTAAAACAGCGCGATCCAATTTATATGGGCCCCGAACAATGGTAAACGCGGTAAACACAATGGATCGACGCAAAATGAACAAAAATGAATCAAAATGAACGCTTGCCGGCGGCCTCGCTTAAGATATGAACTGACTTACTAACTATTGTTTTCAAATAAACTGTATTACATGTAATAAAAATATATACTTTTTTATATTGTATAAATGTCTGGATACGTGTGGGAACTAGCCGTTACGTAATTAATTAAAACCGGATAATCATATTTAATAACTGCCCTTCACATAATATCGACAGGTCACTTAATCTAAGTGCCAAGTTCATAATAACATTCTCTGCATAGTAACTCATAGTTAAGGGGTCCTTAGGAAATACTTTAAAATCCCAATGAATATTTTACATTGTAATACTAATGCAAAAACTTGTGTATTTTCTTGATATGGATTCAATTTCTCTAATTGTTTATCGTAATAATAAAATGAAAGAAATTAGAAACATAATAACTCATGAGACTTAATAAAACTCATTTCTAAAAAATACTAGTATATATATACTTATATATTTAATTTTTATTATAAAATAGGAGATATAGGTATATCTATAATGTTTATGTAAATCGGAAGGGTTGAAGGGAACTGCGCACGCGCTGCTGACGCGCGGACCACCGGCGGCTGTGTCAGCCCTGATTCACGGCCCTGCCGATAGGGTTGGGGCTATATACTCCGATTTCAAAACTAAAAATTCTAATTGCCTTGTTTTAAACACTTAAATGAGACTATATAATTTTATTAATAAAATGTTATTGATATCTCTGAAAAGAATTCGTTAATATTATTTGAAACTTTATATTTAAATTTGAATTAAAAAAGAAACTACATCAATAGTAACCGTATATCGCGGTATAATATGTGTTTATTATCTTTCAAATCGTGTCATAGTTTTAAATAGCGAAGATAACATATCATTCTTGATACAAGAACGCTTCGAGCCAGCCCTGCTCAGTGGCTGCGACAAGCGTAGCATTGTTAGGAAGAGGCCGCCCTGGCTGTATAAATACAGTCGTATTGCCACTCGTAATATGTGAAATAATCTCTACAATTCGAACCGAAACAACTTTCACCGTAAGATCGCCGCATTATAATATTAACATTAATTATTGTAAGAGCGTGTGAATAAATTGTTACCGGTTTGAATCGGTCTATTAGAATTAATAAAGCCACCAGTCATACACAAATAAACAACTGCTCAAATACTAAATACTAAATGAGAGATAAATACGGTTTAGATCGGTCCAAATCGTTAACACTAACAACTCATTCCTATCGCACTCCGGGATTTAATCGCGCAAAATCTACCGCATTGCCTCGCATTCAACGCATCGGAATGCGCAGAAAATGGAAAAAACATGGCGCTAAACCGCGAAACTGTATGTATTTAAACGCCGAATCCAAGATTCTGAACCACGAAAAAACGGCCAGCATTGGGCCATTTAAATTTTTCCAAAACGTGAACACAATGGAACAGATTCGGAAAGTTTGCTTTTTGTTTTATTTTTAATTTTAAATTTGAAAAAGGAATTCGGTTCGGCAAAGCCTGTCACATCATTCCAGCGCTGCTAAGTGACGCCGGACGCACGTCAGTCCCGTGGATGCGTTTTATTTTATATGAATTCAACCGACTCCGTTCGTTTTTTGTTATCATAGATGTTGGACTCGCGTATACGATTAATTTCGTTAGCATTTATCCATTTTTTTTTTCATTTTATCGACAGTACCTATAAGATATTGTAAAGAAATTAGATAAAATAATTATTTCAAACGTAAAGCACGTTGAAGTGTAGGAATTTGCCACTTTTTGTAACAAAAACTGTTTAACTGTTACCAGTTAACTTATGCAACAAGTAAAAATAAATAAAAAATGCTAAATAAATAATTAGACAGCATTATAATAAAACAGAATAACCTTTGCATAATATTAGCGCACTTTCCATAAACGGCGATCAATTATTAAAATTATAATAATTATGGCATAGTCATGTCGCCTCGGGTAACCGTATCGCTCGGGAATAATAAAGGTTGTCGCTCACTAGCGCTCGCACGGATCAACTTGCGATTGACGTGCGTCGAGATGACGCTAAAAGGTCTATTGTATACGAAATGCTCGTTACTCCGCATCCAACCGGTCTTTAACACGCTGGAACAATGTGATCACTTTATACATATGTAGCGTTTTTATGCTGTGAGAGACCTAACGCACATTTCTAGAAATATTTTCTTCATTCAATACTAAGTTGACTTTGAGTGCTCATTCTGTCATTATAAAGATAACGTCTCGCTGAAACAATAAACTAGATTTTTATCTCACATTTCCTGCGGTATTAAACTATTTAGAAAGACTTGCCGCTTTTAAATAAATAAAAATTCATATAGAATAATGTAGTGTGTACTGTATAACCAAGCTACAATGTATAAGCTTGTTATTATTTTTACATGATTTTTATGTATTTATTCAATAGTAATAAAGTCGTTACTCAAACAGCGACCGTTTAATGTAAATGTAATTACTCCATTGCGTTCTTTTATAGTGCAATTAATCAAAGGCTGTTACAATATGCATGATTACTTAAACAAATAAAAGCAATTATGTAAATGCGAAGCTCATTAAGCATTTCACGTGAATATTGTCGCGGTAAGGCTATCGCGTCGACGCGTGATCTCGCATCGCGGATAATATCGGATTGCGTCAATTACGACGGATCCGCTGCGATCGCGCGATACATTTAAATGTATTGTATGCGACGACCCTCATATTTGCCGAATAACCAGTTCCCGACGGTAACGAAATTAACATCACATTAGTTTATATTGACTAAACATGTTTTAAAAGTACTTTAATATTGATATTATATTTGCGAGGAGGCTAGCTCTAGGCGGTCATCAAATGTAATAAAATTGCCTGCTTGTTATTAATTTTTTATGCCATACTATATAATAATAATTATTTCTACGGTAAACTTTCCATATTTTTTGGAAGTTAATGTCTACTTTCTTTATGTTAGTAGATTGTAGCAACAATGACAAAGTCCCCTTAGGGCGGCCATGTAGTTGTGGCGGAAGCGGCCGGGAATCGAAGCCCGGTGGCTTGTACTGCGCGCGCGTGGGATGCTACACCACAGTTGACAAAATGCTACTTACACGTAAACCATTTATTTATACTTATATTCACTTAGTTTATTTTACGTTTAATTACTCATAGTTTAAAAAAAACGGTGATCAACAAATAATCATATTTAGCTCAAATATAAAGTTATAAAGATTGTAATTTCACGCGATAGATTATCTTTCATATAATTTTTTAGCTGTACGTTTTTATTATACAGTTATTATGGCAATAACAGTTTTACGTATAACGTTTAACCTCACAACAATGTGAATTACATTGTTTAATTACTTATAATAATTTTATTTATACTAAACAGCATATTAAATACATATATTTACTAAAATGTTACATTGAGGTACTCATTATGATTAACTATCTATATCAAAAATGGCACAGTTTGACAGTTAAAGGAGACTTTAGTATAAAAATTAGAAGTCAAATGTCAAGAATGTAGCATTTTATGATAATGCTACTTTAACGTAATTACCCTGAATAATGGAAATCTTTTATGTCATCATAACGAAAGAGCAGAGAATAAGTGTAGAATATAAAGTACCATAAATATTGATATTAATATTATTGGGTATGTTCATAGCCGTATTGTTAGAGCGGGTTATTCGTCATTAGTCAGTGAGACATCGCGCGCACCCAACAATTTGAACGTAGCGAACGCACCGCTAAATTGCGGCCTGCCATCGCACCGAACTTTATTTATTTGTATTTATAACGCATCGTAGCTAATTATATCGGAGAGTATACCGTGATTCGTGTACTTTTAGGAACAGTTGGCGCTGACGGGCTAATGACAGCCGCGGCTTCCTGCTATGTTAATTGCTTAGGAAGTCCATAGTTGCGGGCTCATCGAATTATTTATTAGAACGAATTTCGTTCTGGTGTGCGTCACGATCGGTAGCAGCACTTAAAGTCTGTCAGTTCGGACGAAGCTTAGGCCAGATTATAACGTAACACGGTAGTTCGCCTGCCTTTGATGTCATTCAAACGATTGCCTAATGCTCTTAATTGCTTAGTTTGGGAGCAACATGAGGAAACACAATGATTGGCATTTTACAGCGAAGCTTCTGCGTGTGAATCGTATGATCCGATTGAGTACCTACTCAGAAACATTCCTACTGACTTTTTTTTGTATTTTTAGTAATCTTATCATGTCACAACAAAATTCTCATATCCCTTTTCGTGATATATATATAAAACAAAAATAAATTTTAAACATGACAAACATTTCGTTTGGAACGTGTACTTTTTGTATTTTAATTTATTTACAAATGAGTAAAGAGCTACGTAAATAAAATCATAAGTTCAAGAGAAATACTCTCATAACTCTGAGGCGTGCAATTTGAGGCTCTAAATCAAAGGCGTCCGCAGACGTACCTCGGCTACCGATAAATAACTCCGCGCGAAACGATTTGTGTAACACGAGGTTCTTTGCACTACCAACTATACGGTTCTTATTAAGTTATTATAGCAACTTCGTATTCTATCGTTTAAGTACAGTGTGAAAACGCATATGAACGGATAAAAAAATCAAGCGTTTATTCAGTCTTCATCGATCCATAGAGACTTTATTTCGAATTGAAAAGTGTTCAATTATAACTCAAAATAAAGTATATAGAATAGGGTAATCACACACATTGTATACCTTATAAAAAGATAATCAAAAACTATAACTACAGAACAATTAAAATTCTACGATTCAAATATCACACATGACACGTAAGTGACACGACTCGTTCGTTATTTAAACACGCGTTTTTAACGTTTTTTTTTTTTCAAGTGACAACAAAAGCACAGCAACTAAAACGTAGCCGTGCAGGTTCCCAATTGAGCCCATACACGTATGGCAATCGATTCTCTTCGCTTCACGCGTGAAATCGCTCGCGCCGCAGCGTCCAAAACCGATCCGTTTAACTGAATCACTCGATTACCTCGCCGTCATACACGAGCCCACCGTCCCATCGAAGCTACCTTAAAAATATCACACGCCCATTAAACGATACAAAAAAATGTCAGCCTCTATTTTGACAAGGAAATAAAACAAAAACCCTCCACTCTATCATACGAATTTATAACCTACGAAAACACCGTTCCACGTTATTAATATCGACATTAATACATTCCCGATATCCTGCCCATAAATGTCGCAGCCGCTGGCGCCTAGTACAGGTAGAGAGACTGTAGAAGTGCGTACAGAAAAACGTTCAATTCCCAACAATGAACGGAGACACGAAAAAAAATATTTTGAAAATTTATAATACCTCCCGCTACCCGGCCACCGGTGTAAAATCCTGAGAATTGTAATTTTTCTTACAAAATTTAGTGATATGTCAAACCTGTTCGACGTGGCAAATAAAAATGTACGAGGCGGCGGGGAAAAAAAGAACTGAATACTTTGGGTTATTGCTAAAACAAGGGAAGGTTACCATATCAATCAAGGCGTTGACAAAAGTGGAATTTTTTTCCTCGTGCTCGGGCCGTGGGATGAAAAAAGGGTCCGTGTTTATGGAAATGCAATAAAAGACACGCGAGTTGTGCGCGGACGCAGGCTTGCGTAGCTCTCTTAGTGATATATAACTTAGCTGTACATTTTTAATATACTTTAAAAACATATCACTACATTATCTACACTTTTATAGAGGCTGGAGAATTTGCTGTGAACATTTTAACTTAAAATATCTCAATGTCATCAGAAATCCATTTATAATTCGTTTATATTATGATTGATTGATTTTTCCACAACGCAATTAAATAGAAGAAAGAAATCCCTGTAATCCGCTACGTATGCCAAGAATTGAACCTCGCTATACTAGCAGGTGGCGCACAGGTTGCTCAGGTATTCATCTCGAGTAAGATTGATAAAAGTTAGTGCACCCCCGCCGCGAGGCCGTGTCACTCACCGGGCACGGCCCTGCGTGAGAACCTATTGTACCTACCTACTTGTATTAAAAACTCTTATGAATGTTACAATTGTTAGCACATTAAAAAGTATTTCGGTATGGAACGATAATTTAGAAACATGTCAATATAAAAAAAGCGTACGAAACAATGGATATGTTCTAAATTTGAATATGTATCCAGAGCGTTACATATTAAGATAGTGTGATTTCTAAACGAAATATAGGATTATAAACACCTAGCAAGTTTAACAATTGTTTTTTAAATATTTAATTTATTTCATATACACACAACACAACAAAACATACACAAAAAATATTATATGAAAAACAAAAAGTTAAACTCTTCATAATAAAAACTATTTTATGTAAGCGGAAATCAAGGTCAGATCTAAATTAATTTCATTACCTCATTAGAATTTCATCAACTTAAGCCGACTTTACGATACGATGAAATGTGTCTAGAAATGTTATACAATTTACGACATTCGGCGTGACAGGTAATTATTTAGAATATTTGATAGACAGATAAAATAAGTACGTTACGCGGTATTTGTAAAAACATTTTAACCATCGATATAGATAAACTCGGATATTATTGTAATTCATGATTGTTTTTTAAAAGTAATTTGATATAAAAAAACTTATAATATTCTACAGCTGTTAAATTAATTTAATTTTTCGCAAACAATTATTAAAACACATAGAGATCGACCCTATAATAACAGTTTCGAAGTATACAATAAGTAAGTTTGCTGGTTATAATATTTTGAAACAAGTAATGTTTGTACCGAGCAGTCGCCGTAATCTTTGAATCGGTGACCGCAGCGTGAACGACCTAGCTACACATGAGTGAGTCAATCGAATCACGACACTCTAATTCACCTCGCATGTTATTTCGTTAATTTTTACTTATAATAAGTTTTTCAGAGAAATATTAATTAGTGAAAAGTTTGATACAGAAATTTCTAGAAACAATTCTGGTGTGTATTAAATGCTATTGTTTTAAAAAGGTAACGATTTTAACTGTTGATATTAAATACTAAAAATATGAAAGTAAAAAATAATGATTTTATTATTTAATTTGTGTCTGAACATTAATAATCAACTCGAGCTTAAAAATACAATACTATAGAAATTGTTTTTTATATTGTTAATAATAAAGAGATATTTTCCCGCTTGAGTTTTTAACATGCACCAGAGGGTAGAGCAAGATTTATTCGACAGGTCGCGGTGATCGATGAGCGGCGAGCGGTCTCCGGCGACATCGACAACGGTCACTACTGTATCAACAATAAAAACCTTCTCCCCGAATTATAATTAATAAACTATTGACATGCACGTTTAATGGATTCATTTATTTGTAGCTATAAAAGGGACCATTAAAAACTTTATGACGGCGCTCGGAAAAAATGCTAGACCGTTTCAATATTGCGAATGGTAAGTTATATAATTTAGTTTGCTTTATTCGTTTACAGTAAAAACTATACAAATATAAAAAGGTTTATGAAAATAAATTAAAACATAATACCGCTTTTTTATATAAAGATAAATATTTCCCGGAATCTAAATTTAAACAAAGCGAACGTTTTATTAATTCTTTTAAACATTCTTATTCATTCTCATATGACGTCATGGCGAGGCACTTAAGGCAGACAGTGTGGGACCGATTCGTACATAAGCTTAAGGCTATAGAATTCTTATTGTAATATTTATTTGGCACTTGTTTAGGGCCATGAATGCCAAATAGATAAGTTCTATGACCGCCCGCTTTTGCTCGCATTGCTCGCGCGTCGAACGAGGATGTGACGATTTAGTTGTGTGATAGTACTGCATATTAGCTAATAATTAAGACATTTGCAAGCCACCTGGATCGATAAGATAGCGTGGGAGATTTCGAGTGCGGAATCCGAGGAAATAAATTTTTACAGCGCTGTCGATGGTCCTTGATTATTGAAAATTTTAATTTTATTCTTCAGTGCGATATGCTCTTATTTTAACGTAAAAGCTATATTGGTCCTATGATTTACACACAATAGATAAAAGATATTAGATTGCCAAGATAAAGATAAAGAAAAGAAAAACAGGTATGTTTTTTAAACATTTTTTTTTATTGCACCTTTTTGTCATTCTAACGGTGAGCACACAAATTTTATATCTTGAAGTAAAATTGTTTCATCATTTTTGCTAACCAGAATACAAACGCTATCATTAATATATATAAAACGATATTTGTAGATAGAAAAAAAATTAAGACTCCATACAAGTCATTTTTGTTAAATCTTGATATCGCGCGTCGTTAAACATTAGCTATTTATTTTTTGTATAAAATATTTAGAGAAGCCTGATTTTATAGATTA
Source organism: Hypolimnas misippus (assembly GCA_037950945.1). Classification (NCBI taxonomy): domain Eukaryota; kingdom Metazoa; phylum Arthropoda; class Insecta; order Lepidoptera; family Nymphalidae; genus Hypolimnas; species Hypolimnas misippus. Next base: position 11,478,787 of record JBBEEQ010000012.1, on the reverse strand, counting down.
ATTTTAACAAAAATTTCAGTAAAATTAAATTTTTAATCGAATTATCCCTATTGGTTAAAATATTTTATTTCTATAGTGAAGTATACGAAGCTTTAGCCATTTAATTAAGCTATTTTGGATAAATACTATTGGTGAATAAACCAGATTTTTATTTTGTCTAGAACGAAACACAATTTTCCTCACAATATTTTCCTTAGTAATTAAATTTTAATTTTAATAGTATTTTAAACACAAAAAACATTAATCGCACCAGTAGTTACCTCGGCTCTACTTATATTTAGTGGTACAAGACTTAAACAACTTTGTAACTTTTTGCTTTGATGCAATAATTTTGAGCCGAGATTATCGGACGCAATGTAATACCATCCTTATATGAAGCTCGGGAGCGCTTCGTTGTAACCGTTACCATTTTTTTATAAGTACAAGCTGCTGTAATGTCGTTCGCAAATTTATATATTATAATAATATAGATCTCAAATTTTTTTGAGATAAAAATAATGTCATGAACAAAACTGTAGTTGCCAACATTCTAATTTTTTTAACTGAGTGGTAAATACAACCACAGACGTGAAAAGCAATGAAATTTTTAAAATTAATATCAATAACTCTATATTCTATTTTTCTTCACTTGTCTCATTTGGTACCATGATCCGGAACGAAAATCACAAATTTTCGGATATTATTTCTCATTATAAAAATTGATTTGATTCAATTAATCGATCGATAGTTAATATAAAGAACGCCACATTTGTCTGCTAAATGGACGCTGATAAGCAATACTGTGTCAACCCACACGGACCTCATTTTGAGAAAATGGCGTCTAAAGATGTCAAACCTATTCTTACTAAATTTGTTTAATGAAGTTTATATCTATCTTTTCTTTTCGTTTTTTAAAAAACGTATAACGAATTAAAAGTAGATTGATATATTTAATATATTATCTATTTAAATGTTTTTCAAATATTTCAGATTATTCTATAAATTGTAAAATATGGAACGCACTTGAAATACGAAACAATTATTAAGACACTTTTTTCCGTACTTATTTAGTTTATATTACTTGATTTTCTTTTGAATAATGTTGAATAGTTGATGCAGTATCAAAATACATCAGTATCTCTGAATTTGACTTTCCTGGGTTGACACATTATTGCTTATCAGCATCCAAATAAGACAAGTAAAGAAAAATTGACTATACATTGCTAAATATTGTCTCTCGAGAATTATCTTAAAAAATGTATCGGTTTTATTATAGGTGTACAATTGTATACAACGTCATAATAATTATGCTATTTGGTCGTGTAGCTCGTGTACCTTAAAATATTTATTACCTAAAACGGATATTAGATAGTAATAACATAATTCTCTCGTAAATAATATTTCGATGTAAGATATTATAAGGAGTAGAGCAAGCGTGTATTCAATATTTAAATTTTAATTATAACAGTTTTGAAATTATTTATTTATGACTATATTATAAACACTCAGTCAAAAATATTGATAAACAATCTATTAATATAATAAAATTTTCTATGTAAAGGACAAAAACTTTCGAAAAGATTTATCAATATAATCAGCGTTAAGAAATTAATGTAATAATTAAGTCCGAAGCCTATCTTTGAAAAAAAGTTTAATTACACAAAAAGCTTTCCACATACGGAACAAATTTTTTGAAACTGTGATAATAGATACAGCTTACTATAGATATTAACAATCTATTCACTACTAACTATTGCTCGCGGTTTCGCTCGCCTTAATGTAGATTTTAAAATAATACGCATATGTTTATGAAATATAGCATTTGACAACCTATAATGAAGGAAATTTCAAATGGTACCATCATTTTAAAAATAGTTTCAGTGGCTCCGGAATTACTACGGACATACAAAAATCACTATCTCTTTTGATTTGGATAAACTTTAATGTTTATATAATTATGAATTGTGCGTTCTTTTGTTTATTTAAACAATAAGAGGTAGATGTATTTGACAAAAAAGTCATAAAACAATTTATAACATGTAATTTTAAACCTGTGCAATGAATTTTTATCGCACATCCATCTCTGTTATAATGGCGAGTGTAAGCTTATAAAAACCGTTTACCACTGAATACGCGTTATTACTGTATTTGCATTCATATTTTATTTTATTACAAACAATAAAATGCCATTTAAGAATGTTTATAAAAATAGACATATTTAAGTATGCTATTCATAATTTACATAACATCAAATTTATGCAAATGCTTGTGATGTCTATTTATTAACAATTCTGAGTAAAGCCATGATACTTATTTATTCTACACATCTTTGCTGAAGGTCTTATCTAAGCCTTCAACTCTGGTACAACTTTTCTGTGCTTCGTGTTTAGTGCATACTTTTACACACCAAATTCGATCGAAGCACATCCAGAATACAATCTATCGCCTTTCTGAATTACTTTCAAATCTATTATGCCGTTACAGTGTAAAGAAGTAACACACACATTAACTTATCCATTTATAAATTAAAATGTTAGCTTATAATTTCTAAATCCATTTAATATTGCACAAAAAAATCTAACATAAAGTAAGATATTAAAATCTTAATTGGCAATTACATCAGTTCATTGTTGATTATTTAAAGTTGTAACATGAATGTCACATTTTCGTCTAGACCCCTAATTTGTATTGTCAAAAGATTCCCACTTCAATTCTCATCCGTGTCAAGTGCATTTAAGTAATTAGTCTATTTTATAATGATTGTTTCAACTGGTGCCGCCCAATTATTCTGCTAATTTCGACAAGGTCTCCGTTTCATAATTAATTGCTTTTATTACGTTATTTAGAATTACTTTAAATACCAAATTAACTGAAGTTTTGTTTAATCTCTTCATTTAATGTAAGAGATTTTTCATTTTATTTATTTTAATCTATTGTCGGGTGTAATTTGTTTCAACTACTTAATACAAGGATTAACGCCCGCGTTTCCTTAATTTATTTAGCGCGAGCATTGTGTTATAATTTCCCACAACGAAATTAAAAGTGAGAATTCAATCTCCAACGCCGCATTAACGGTAATACTCTACAGTACACTGACTTTTAATATTAAAACTATGTGGGTATCGCTACATCCGGGTATAAAAACCATTACTGAATAAGCTACTTGGAAATGTTTACAATCCAAAAGCGAGTGATATTAAATACGAGACAAATTTTGAGCCGCGAGCGTATAACCTCCGAACATATTTCCAGCTCGACGTGAAAACGGTCTCGGAGTACGTTACCGGTCCGTGCGATTATATCATAATGTTTGGACATTACATAATTTAGCGAACAAAAGGCGAAGCTGGTTCTCTAGTTTATGTCCGCGAAAAGGGTATTAAGGTAAATTGTACAATTGTGGGCACGGGCCGGTCGTTAGCGGACGAGCCGGGGCGACGTGACGTCTCAGCGGCGATGTCGCATTGTTTCAGTTTTATGCGTGCCCGACCTTAGATTAAACGTTAACTCGAAGATTTATAGCGGTCATAGAGAGGCTAGTTTGGTATAAGGAGAGATCTTTCGTCGAAACGCTCAGGTTTCTTAAGAGCCCAATTTGTGGGAGCGCTTATGCGCTGTCGTGCTCGTATGCATGCCCCGCCTTTTTATTACTGCCCCTAACTGTAAACAACACCCATTCTGAGTTTGGTGAGGCCTCACTCGAGCTTGTATTAACCAACTGAATACCGGACTACCAATTTAGATAAATGTACTTACTCATTATATTTTTAAACAGCAATGAGTCATACGTCCTAACTTCGTCCTTAATGAAACTGTTTATACGAACAAAGGTAATTAATTATCTCACGTATATTTAAACAGTGCTAAATATTAATTTCGACATTATATACCAAAGTCGTGTAGTGTAGGTGATTAAAAAGAAGACAACGACCTAACTTAAAAAAGTTTGAAAAACTCATAAAATTGGTCGGATTCTTACACTCACCAGTCTTCGCTTGGGCTTGATGAGCGGTCGGTTCTGGCCGTTCATCTTGTAGTATAGTCCGCACGCGTTGCACAGGTAGTGCCCGGTGCCGTCGCGTCGCCACAGCGGCGTGCTCGTCGCGCCACAGTTGACGCACTCCCGGCCCTCTGCGCATACAACAAATGTCGTTAACATAATATCACTGTATACAACGAGGTAAAAATAATTAGAAACTGATATATAAATGAAAAGTTTTTGTAAATTTCAATATAAAAAAAAATTAAATGATAATTCATTTGGGACATCTGAAGTGATCAATTTATGAGTAATGAAGTCAAAACTAAATACATTTTTTCTTCTCTAGATTAGTTTGTTAGTATAAATAGCAAAAAAATATAAACGAATAATAACATAAAATACGAAAGCATATTTGAACTGAAAAATGAACTTAAAATTCTTAAATGTAAGGTTTACCTGTCTCCTGGCAGGCTGGGAAGACGAGAGAAAACCACATTCAGAAACATTACCAATCAAATTTCACTATATACTTAAACATGCAAATTAACACTCGCTATTAAAATACTCTAACATAACCTACAGCTCATGTCGTTACAAACTGTATTGCAATTACTGAGAAAAATATAAAAATATTCAATTAACAAGGGAAAGCGAGTCAAGTTTCACTCGTGGAAAAATATCAAGATTTTTTTTAACACGCAAGGAAAAACATGGAGAAAGTAACGTTGCTTATTACTTAAAGCGAATACCCTATAATTATTAAAAATATAATACTAGCATAAACTCTCAAGCGATACTTGATACCTACGTCGAATGTTTAAGGTGAAAAGAAACTAAAATAAAAGACAATAAAAATCAGTAAATATTAACTACACGTCAAACCATGGCAATATTTCATAAAAGCCGTAATTAAAAATAGTGTAACATTGATAGGAACACGTTATATTTCATTCATAGTATAAACAAAAGCGAGTTTCTTAAAAAAAACATTGCACAAACAGTCGAGAGCGATTTACCAAACAGAGCGTTAAGGAGCCATAAAGTATTACCTACATGCTAATTTTAACTATGTGTAATTGTATTAAACGTACACAAGTTATAATTTCAAAGGCAAGCATTTCAACCGTATAACGCATCCGCATAACTATAAAAAGGCTTAGTTTAATGGGATATTTTATACCAACCGTTTTTCCTACAAAAGCAATAAATATAATCAGAAATATTTAACATAAAATTAAATTATAGAGTTACAAGTACTAAAACATGCTCTATATCACATAATACATGCAAATATTTTGTTAATTAACCCCAGACGAGTGGCCCTCCGGGAGAATATTTGTGTCTTCACGCAGCTTATGTTAAAACGTTCCAATCCTTTATATGTATTGTTATTTTCTCCTATATATTTTTATACATTAAATGATCATGGCTTCAAATATTATATACATTTTTTTTTTATTTCAAACAAGTAAACGTGTAAGTTTAAGCTATACCTATATCCAACCTTAACAAGACTTAAGGATATTGTTATTTTTTACGCTAAATCAATTTCACATTATTCGATTACTCACAGAGGATATTCATATAGAAAACAGCCGCCCCTAATCTTTCTCTAAACTCGATTACCAAATCGATTATTTATCGAGATCGATTTAAAAACCCATTTCGTGGCTTCGCCTCCTATCTCCGAAACGCGTTCACAGATTATATTAACAATAGAAAATCTTATATTACAGAAAGATTAATTTTGCGAATTTTCTTAAAGATTCAAAAATAAAATTAATAACTCGCATTCGGAAGTGCGTAACATTGCCTTAAACGGAACGAGTTTATTGCTCTAGAGACGATATCGGTCGGTTTATCGATAGATATCTATGCGATGATAGTATGTACGATGCGATTATCAAAGTCCCCAGGCAGACGCCGCGGCGCACTGAATAAATAATGATCCCCGCGCAGGAATCTAACAACAAGAAAGGTGAAAGTGGTCGAATATCGGATAGAAAAAACTCCCCGACCGAGCACAGAATGTTTCTCGGGCTTGAGGCAATATGGCCATTTATCTTTTTTTATGTAAAACCAGATCACAACCGGCAATTAAATCGCCCGGACCTTATCGAAAACTTATTGCGATCGAACCGACAACTCACTTTTTGGGCTAACCCTTTATTTTTTGTACGTCGATAAAGCCTGTAATTTGTTCCGAGATTTCTAATAAATAAACACCAATAACGATTATTAAGAAAAAATAACAGGATATTACAAGTAACGTGAAGTTTTATGATAGTGTCTCTCGCGCGGGGACCTATCAAATTCAATAGAAACATCTCCATTGATTTAAAACATTTGGAAAGTCAGTTCGGCCGCAGGCGTCGGTTTTATATTTACAACCTTCTCGACCAATATACAAAAATCACACATATTATTTCAGATATCATGACTCGGTTTAATTGGTCTACAATTAAATCTTGCCATCCCAATTTTTCATCACAATCGCTACGCGTTAAGTTCTCTACGCTGTGAGAAATATTATTTCATTTCTGGTTTTGTTTTGACTATCGAATGATCTAACGTTCGCCGCTCGCTCGCTGGACGTGATTCTGACGTGAAATAAAGATACCATTTAGTGCGCACGTAACGGTGCCTGTCCAGCTAGAGATAAACCTATCCTGAACGACTGCAGAAGTTTGAGCAAAAAATTCCAGTGTTTGTTCAAAATTAGAATGCGGCGCGCTCTTTATTGCCCGGAGTGACGCGCGGTCGTGACGCGGCGGCGCTACGTGACCGCGATAAAAGATTTTCATCTGCCATATTTACGTAGCCGAGTGGGCGGTTTTTATTTTTCGAGAGCCTCCGAGAGAGCGCACTCCAGCCTCGAAGAGTGCGCGCAAAGTTTTCACACGCCCCTCTCGCTGGGAAAATATACCATCGTATTAACCCCGCTGACGTCGCGGATAGCGGATAAACTAACCTCTCCAGAACTATCGATGCGTTCAAAATAAATGAAGACAGCCCGTTACTCCTCAATGAAATCGCGCCGTAAAAACTAGTACATAGTCACGTATAACGCTTGTACGAAGCGGGGTAATGTAATTTAAATGAAGGACTAATTTGCTCCCGTCTACCGTGACGCGCTCTCTCGGCGCATCGGCCCATCAACACGTAACGGTGCGGCTATTTTGCATACAAACCATTAAATTATTGCTTAAAACTTATTCTTTGTTGCGCCACAGAGGCTGTTATTACGCCTTAATTGTATGTTTGTATGCAAATAGAAAATTGTATTGTAGGCGATGGTCTTCGGTAGTTGTAGTCGGTATTTTCCGCGAAATACATAATGAGGATTCTAAAAATTATAATCATATTATTTTATTAAATACGAACACACAACGATGACATGGCGTTACGGCGTGTAAGAATAAAGTCATTTTTCACGGCGCCTGCACAGACCAATGCTGCGGCGCTCATATTTGCATTGGTTATTATCATACGGTCAGATAATTACGTGTGACGCCACTGCAACGAGCGGTTGCAACGAACCCTGTATAATTATACACATCGGTGATATGACGCGAGCTTAATAAGACAGAAGATCGTGCCCGCGAAGAATCTTTTTCTAGTTAGAAACTGAGAACGTTTTATGCCTACGTCTATAACAGGAAAAACATACGATTAATATCTGATTAAACTCGCGTTGAAACTAAAATAATCGTTGACGTAAATAAATATAAATAACAATAAAAGGTATACGAACTCGTTAATTACATAAACACAAAACTCATTTGGCGGTCTGCAAGTACACTTTTATAATGAATTAATCACTGAAGTTCCGCCGAAGTCATATGCAAATTTCGAGTGTTGCATTGTATCCCACACTGTAGTGCTGCTCCGACAGACCGTGACGGACCACTGTATTGTTACCTACCACATATTGTTAGCTACAAGAATATTTAACACAAAATATTCATTAGTGACTCGTTTCCAAACAGCGCGGTAAATCCCTTTGTACGTTTTAAGAACTATCAAAATAGTTAATTATTTGTATTTGTTTAGAACGGTTTATGTTAAGTTTGATCTTAGAGAAAGCAACGATTTTACTTTTACATTTTTACAGCGTTTTTATTTTTAATTTCTACAGATTAAAATCGGTAGGTATCGAATATCTATTTCATCAATAGCTATCAATATAAGAACTAAAGAAGTATTTGCCAATAAACAGCAGTTTATTTAAATGAGATATAAAAAATAAAACGAAATATGTAACAGATATCACTAGGCAGATGTTTTGTAAAATTCTTACTGTATAATTCTTAAATAAAAGAATTGCACTCGACAAAAATAATAACACACCAAGAGAGCCCGGCTTCATTCCTCTTAGCCGCCGGTCCGTGGCGTACAATCACACACGGCTGGAAAACCTACTCGGATTTTTTCACACAATAATAATATTTACATCGACAACATAGAGATCATAATTACATGCACGCTTTTAGGCAGTACGTAATTTTTTTCACGAAACGTACGACTCCACTAATTGGTTGCGCAACTTTCCGCGAAACATCTTTGTTGCTGCAACACTACGTGAGTTGCATAGAAACAGTCATGTCGTATTATAGTTCGGATAGAGACAGTCGATTATGAGTCATAAGACCTTTCGTTAGGAACTAGCTGCTAAAAGTGCAACGGACTCGAGATACGTTGCATTTGAATTATCGTTGAAACACTGGAATTGTAGTTTAAATTAAATGCCATTTAAGTGAACGTACCGAACGTATTGTTTTAGAAAGTACACAAAGAAACCATTTGGAAGTTTAAAACTAGTATTGGTTCGTTGTTACTGTTATTAATCTTTTTATTCTCATTGTTAGCTTAACTTTAATAAACTCTGACTGTTAAAGAAGAAATTAATAAAGCCTTAACGCTGCAGGTACATAATTATATTTTACAACTATTCAGACCATTATTATCCGTAATGTAAGAAAAAGTTCAACCGTAACTTGTTTTAGCAGAAAACAAACGATATTAACATAACAATTGTGATAGATTGAAAAATTTTAATTTCTTCTAAAATCCGCTTGTTTTATTGCACTACGGCGAGGTCAGATCGGCAACAATGGAATGGGCTACATCCGGGCAGCCGCATTATCATAATATTGCTTCCACCACAGAACATGGAACACAGAACTGGCATCACTCACTTCAACCACAAAACGTGTCGTAAATTAACATTTCATAAAATCCATAGATAATCTTTCCTAGACATTACGCGATACTACTTCTGGTAGCATTCTTTCTCTGTGACTACTAAGAATCCGCCATAATATACGTTTAGGTCTATAGCATCTGTTTATGCGCCATTTGAACGTCCACACGAGTCAATGTTTACTTGTATGGTTTAAGACATTATCCAATAAGAAAACTATTTTATTAGAATATTAAATTATTATAATTCTATTTATTTCACGTTTCAAGTTTTGTTGGTAATTCAAGAGTTTTGAAAAAGTCTAGTGTAAATCTTATTTAATGATGTTTTAAAGCTTTGACCGTCGTCTACTTTCATGTGAATATATATTAACGATTTCATATTTTATTCATTTAAAAAAAAAAACGCTAGATTTGACATACCTATCGACCTTGCTAACATACAGACATCCTGCTGATCGAACGAGGCTTTCGCAAATGTTTCCCTTGAACCTAGTTTTAGAGGTCGGGCGCGTTTAGTTGGAATTCCTTAACACAAACATACCTCAATGAAGCTTAAATGTGATTAACGAATTGTAATGAAATATTTTAGTTAAATAATTTTAAAATAACCGATTGTCAAAAAGATATTATGTCTTAATAGTTATTGACACATTCATTGACTTTACTTAAGGTATGTCCAGTATATTAACTATATATAATTATTGCAACTATGAAAACTTAAGAAAAACTAACATTCTAGATGAAATTATTATGTTCGTTCGAATTCAAGTTTAATAAAAAGACATCAAATATCACTCTCCATGTATGGACATATAGAGAATGATGTCAAATCGGCAATTGTCTTGCAGAATAAATAATTGTAAAACCTCAAAGTCAGTTACTGTGAGTTGGTTTACTGAATTCGAGTGTAAGTTCAACTAACATTTTCCTTGAACCTAGGTTTAGAGGTCGAGCAGCAGGAGGTTAGTCAGCTACCGCAATAGTTCATTTATGAATTAACATCAAAACTAAAAGATCCATACTAACTCATATAATTATCATAAATACGAAAGTCACTGTGTATATCTGTTTGTTTGTTACGTTTTCATACCCGAACGAATTTTAATGAATTTAATGTATTGAGATAAAGTGGACATCGGTAAAAACATAGGCTACTTTGTGTAAAATAAAATTTGAAGAGTTAAAAAAAAATATGAAATTCCTACTCAGAGAAAGTCGCGAGAAATAACTACTAATTCATAAATAATCACTACATTTGCTTCTCGGTCTCGTCCGCGTACTATTCGACACTCGACATTTATTGTATTGCTTCGCGTGAATAACTCGAATCGTGATTTTTTTTTAAGTCTATACAGCGTTTTCCACATTTGACTGAAGATGACAATTTAATTGAGTATTTTTGTAATTAGTTTTTTCGAATTGAAACAAATAAACCAACAAAGGCTTCAAATTTATAACGTTAGTGGAGAATATATAAAATTTTACACGATCGTTAAGCAAATATAGAAAAAAAATTAACAAACATTTATTCGAAACGCTATTTAACAATATCTAGCTTCATTTAAAATCGATATCACAGCAGGAGTTGCTACAAATATTTCTGTTGCGTTATTAATAAAAATTTAATATTATAATTACAATATTAAAAGAGGTGTCGGTTGTAAATTTAATGTCGATTCGATCAACTCCTTATTCAGTAGCGTTAAAATACAGTTATAAATTATAAAAATTCTTAACTGTTTATCAATGGCCAGTAACAATTTCAAATTATTCAAGAGTTGCGCTTTAGTTTTTTTTTTGAAATACTGACAAGAACTAGTTTGCTATAGAACCGGTTGATCTCATTATAAGAAATTATTATAAGGCCCGTAATAATACTTTAAGTTAATATGAATAAATATAGCGTTAAGAGAGTCATGTGTTTACTTTAAATTTTCTTACATGTTACATAACTTCTTCTATAAACCCTATGAAGAACTGAATTGTTTTCGGTATACTTGATGTAAATTAAAAAATCAAAGGATACTTTATTCATATTTGCTTTTACAAGCGTTTACTAAATGTAAAAAATATGTTAAATATATACAACTTATATTTCACTTTAAAATGAGTTGATGGTTCCTGTATAGAGAAGAACTGTCGAGAAACTCAGAAAAAAAGTATATTAAAATACATTAGTAAAAAACACATACCATATTTTCTAGTAGTAGAATTAACAAAACAAACAAAAATTACTAAATAACTTTAAAACCAACCATTCTATTAACATTTAAAATGAAACGAAATTCATACGTCCTTAACGAAGTGCGCCATTACTATTCCAATGACACCGCCGATGTACCAGCGGTCTATAAATCATCACATAATTCAATAAGAATTGCGATTTCCGTCACCGATAACCGCGCTACGATTATAATCGCGAGACGGCTTATTGACAACGCGGTTCTACTTTTTCTATCGCAATTAACGCCGTCTTTTTCACTACGATTCTAATTATCCATGAGAAACCCATTAACGAGATTAGATCCACGCCCGTGAGATCGGAACATGCTAATCAAAGTTGAAAATTTCACAAAATATTGAATAACCATAATTGTGCTAAATTGAATGTTGGCATTAACGTGTAATGTTAGTTCGTCAGTAATGAGAGACAATAAACGACCGCTTTTTGTTCTCTGCCATTGTCAAAGTTTAACTATGAGTGTTATAATTACATATTTATGTATAAAATAAAGCGAGCGTAATACAATTACTGTTGAGTAATTCTCAGTTATATGAATATTCGTCATATTATTGTGCTGGGTTATTGCGAAATCTCGGTCCAATTGTTGAGGTAACAATAGTCGCATTAGGAGCAGAGGTTAGTGGAACAATATTACGCGAATGTAACTTTTAATTATTATTCTGTTTTCGGTGTTTGCTATATAGGCATACATATATTTACGCACTTCTTTTATCGGCGGTAAGTTTTCCACTATTGAAATATAATACTATTATTATATGTTTAAAAAAACTATTCTATTATTGGTATAACACTGTATAGATTTTGATATGAAATTTAAAATATGATTAAAATAATTTACTTTAATCATATATAAGAGATTAAATTCAATTGTATGGTTATTTTTGGATATTTTAATATTAAAAGTAAAATTTATATTCGTTTATTTTTATACCGAAGCGAAAAACGTTTAATTATGTTTTTAATTATTTCGTTTCAGCAAAATTTAGGTGCACAAGCGAGATAATTAAAATGTAAGCCGAGATGCGCTGATTAACTCTTACATATTTAAATTTAAAGCAAACAAAGATGAGTCGACGATTTCGTAAGAGGTTAATTCAGAAGATTGTCTTGAAAATTAAATAGAAATCCACTTAGCTGTAAATACTCACGTAAAAACAATGGCTCTACAATTAGGTAATGGGAAACCAACTCAACTCCGGCACTCACAGAAAATTATCTGAATGTTGACAACGATAAATTTTATTGTTAAATTATTATTAATATTAGTGTTTGTTGATAAAATTTGTACCACAATGATGGCGTAATATTTTAAGTTGAATATACATAACGACTTTGATAGCCTGAAAGTCAATGCACTACAAATTCTGATATAAAAATATTATTTTTCTGTCGCGTGATGTTGACCGCCTTTTTCTTCGTCACACTGGAAAAATCAAGACTTTTACAAGAATTTTTTTCTCCACCGAGACAGATACCTATCTACTGTTTTAATTTCAAATAAAAATTACTTAATTTCATGATTTTGAAAATAATTAATTTATTTTTATATTTTAAATTTGCATTTAACAATGCAATAAATTGCATATAAATGTAAAAAGCATCCGGATTTGAAACGGCATTATATTTCGTCAGTACATTATTCATATCTGAATTAATTAACGTGACTGCGTTTGAATTTATTATAAACACAGACAGTTAAGGTCTAAAGCTAGGTCATAACTTTTCAAAGTAAAGAGTAAAACTCACCTACCGAAGTATGTCAAACCTAATATAATTGATTTAAAAAAACATACGTTAAATCTTGCCCAATTTGTTTCGTTATATTATTCGACATAATTAGATTTTGGTTAATGTATATATAATGTTAGTAACCTCCACCGATTTAGCAGTTAAACCAAGCGTTACTTTCGTGACACCAACAAGAAACCACCGTGATGTACAAAACCCGTGTAACCATCCCCAGTGCAACCACGCTTATCAGACCACGTCATCCTCGAACAGTAATCGAATAGAAACAAAATTAAACTCTCTATTATCGAATTAATAATCGCGACCGATGAGGCTTCGCAGTTCTAATTACAGCTACTTTAGCGCCACCATCCCGTTACCTTCCGAGAGAATGGACCGATTATTTGATTTTGCTGATTAGGAACTGCGGATTTCGAAAGCAGTATTTAGATCTAATCAATATCAAAATTAAGTGGAAGAGGAGAATTTGGTCATCGACAATGTAATTACATCTTTTTAGTTCCACTTTATTCTTTTTTTATATTTGAAGTTATTTATAGAGTACGCAGATCAATGATCGGATAAGCGTGAGGACATGTATGTGAGTGCGAGCGAGGGCGGTGCAGTGCGTACGTCCGCGCGGACTCACCGGCGCTAGTTCGCGTCTTGTTCGGTCGCGGTTTACTCTGCTGCTGCCCGCTATAACCCTTCCCCTGGTAGTTGTAGTAGTCGCCGGCGGCGGCGTTGTATTGCGCGTTGTATTCCCCAGAGGGCTGACTCTCCTGGGGACACGAGTCCGGCTGCGCACCTTCTCGTTGCTTGGAAGGCGGCGCGCCCATCATGGGCTTGACGTCGCCGCAGAGGGGCAGCTCCTGTTGCTGCTGCATGAAAGCGACGCTCATCGCCGTGGCGTGCGCGACGGCCGCCTGGTAGTCTTGCTGACCTAGCGCCGCCGCGGCGACGGAGTCGGGGGTGGAGTCTTTCGGTGGCGTGGGAGGAAAGGAGAATAGAGGATGAGGATGAGGGTGTTGCGCTGGGGAGAGAGGCTTGTCGGCGGGCGCGTCCTGCTGGAAGCCACCGCCCCAGGCGCCGCTGCTCAGGGCTTTGGAGTCGAGCCAAGGATGCAGCGGCGTGTGGAAGTGCGGCCTGCACACCTGCCCGCTGCCGCCGCTTAACGTTCGACCTGCACAAATATATATGTTTTAAATCACGCATTTAAAATAGAAGTTGCAAAAGAAAATAATATTAATTTATTTAAAACAGAATCTACAATGTCTATAACATATGACAATTTACATTATTATTATTGTCAATTTATTGAAATCAAAAGTTATAAACAAATTAGTCGGTATTCCCAAAAGTTTGTAGCACTAAACTATATAAGCACAGCTGACAAAGATCGGCCGATAGTCGAGTCATTGTCCGAACTAGCCGTCATTAGGGCGGACAATTTGGAGGCGTTACGACCCGCCCGTGATACCGAAATTAATATCATTTGAATCCAACAACTCTTTCACACGACATCTCTATTCTTTAAAATTAACATGACCATGAATATTCTAAGCTTTAATGCGTATTTGATAAACAAATAACCTCTATTATACCGCGCTGGTCGAGTTGGTTGCGCGCGAGAACAAAGGCGGGCCATTCCGAAATATTACAAAAGTCGTGTCACAACAACGACCAATTAAAATAGTGGGCCAACTGGAAATTTCATTAATTAAATACTCAGCGTTAGCATACAAAGCCGTGATTTGTTTCATATCATATGCACTTATTTATTTAATAAGGTATGAAAATTATAATTGCTTTATACTGCATCATGATTATTTTAAAATCTAAAACGGGATTACGCACTTGTCTTTAAAAGATTAATTTTAATTAAGTACGTAATTGTTCTTCGTATATAACATTTTCTCATAAGAGTATCAGCATAGTGAAAGACGCGTCAATATCACTAACAAAAAGTGTAAATAAAACACGTATACAAATCACCCTATTCAATTTATTCAACAATTATTATTTAACATTGAACGCAAACATATGTACTGTGCAAGGGTAATGATAATTGTGCGAGTGAAACTCGTGGATTGGTGGATCTACACGGGGGGACCATCCCTTGTCTGTACCCCTGTGAACTAAAACAGGGTAAGAAATGTACTCTATGGTCGGCCCGCGGCGCACTGCGGGTAACTAATAGTTGGTTTATATCGAAACCTATATTTTATTTCATATCGATGTAAATCTATAAATAATACACTGTATTTTTCTTACAAAGTTGCGAAGTAAATAATAAGTGGGTATGCATTCGATGTCTGTTTTAAAATTATTTATAGAGTTTTTTATGGGCATGTACATACATGAATTCAATACATAATCATGATTAAATATTCTATCCATTGAATTAAGAGAAATAGTTCTCATTGAACACCGACAAAATTAAAATTAGAATTAGTACGACAAATTGAGTAAAACTATGTAACTGGCGAACAAATTATTTATATTAACTTATTCCCTCTTAATTGGCCTCGATTCGTTATCTTAACAACGTTTCTTATCTGTAATTAAGTAACCCGACTGTATCTAAACATGACAATAACGCTCCGACCTTCCAAAATAAAGAGCAAAAGAACTCACTGCTATTTATGTATTTTTATATATTTTTAATCAAACCAAGTGAACGTAATAATAATACGATTATAAACCTTTGCAATTTGTTTTTAAAATCTCCCTCACCCTCTATCTTTTTTACAAATAAATTAAAATTAGTTTATATTAAAGTGCAGAACTAGATTTCTTTGTCGCTGCAACTAAAAAGAAAAGAGCTCATGATCTTTAAATGGCTAGACCGACCACCGCAAAAAAAAAAAAAACAAATAGGTTCACCTATTTAGGAGCTACGGTGCGACATACAAACACACATAGCGGTCAAAATTATAACACCACTCTTTTTGCGCCGGGGTAACAAAAATCAGTATAAACATTGAATAGAAAAATATATGTACACCTAGACCATAACAGAGTAACAACTATAAGTAATGGCTGACTACAATTGACATATCGACTCTATCGATTAAATGGAAATCGTGTTTGTTTAAAGCCCAACACCGATTTGTTGACATTATAGCCTTTATACTCGTGCAATAAAAACTGGGCCTTACGTGCTCTGTTTGCAACGATCTGCCCGCATCGAGTAGATCCAGGTGCTGATCGTAGCGAGAGATTAAAGGAGATTCTTATCAAAGCGCCCGTAGTCGAAAAAAAAAGTGAATTTAGTATTGCTCGTCGAAATATTAATTAGTTCTTATGGTCGTCGAATTTTAAGAGCTATTAATTTATGGCTGTTTTTCTTTTACACTAGTGATGTTATGTTTTAGTAAAATTGTAATCAGTTTTGAGTTAAATTATTACGAATATGTGATACTCAATTTCTCTTATGTGACTTTTGTAAATAGGTACATACACCTATTTAAATTTAAATTCTATGTAATTTAAAAAAAAAACATATATTTTTAAGACAATGTTATTATTATAATCATACGATTTTTCTAAATTGCAAGTCATATTCAATTAGGTTCTCTAAATCTTTTACATATCCATTATCGATCGTCATTACGGCAAACACGGAATAAAACAATAATCAGTCGCTAGCGTCACATTAAGCCGAGTACACACACAACGTTTTGACAGCGTCCACGACACCGGCAGCCACCCCTCGTTCACAATGCCACCAGCGATGGCAACCCGATAACGTATGAATAATTCCTGCTATCGCACCATCTCGCCACATGCCCTACCTGCCCCTTACCATGATGACAAAAATCGGCAAACGATGCGACTCCATAATATGGGACTCGAACAAAAGTTCGTTTTGGAATCGTTGGCGCGCGTAACATAGTACGGGAACTGCCGACGCTTTTTATTCATTAGACCGGCTAGTTTCGGCCATTGTGTGGGTATGTGTGCTAAGCCTTGATTGTTTGGGGATTTTGCAGAGTTATTAATAAAAGAAAAAAAATAGAGAGTGTCAATTCAGTTACAAAGATTAAAAATCTTTAAATAAAATTTACATTCACTTTTTAATATAATATAATACTATTTTATTAAATATTGAAAATTGATAAATCGTTATGTATAGTAAAATTAAATTACTTACAATATTCTTAAATAAAGTATCGCTAATATTATATACATATATATCTAGTTTATTCTAATTGTAATCAATTTCAATAAAACAATAAACTAAGTAACGAATCTAATCGACGCAAATAAATAATTAAATCATAAACCAATCATACCAAATTCTCACAGCCGGCAAACAAAACACCGGAATTGAACCCCAACCCCTGCCCCCATGTACCCCCGGCAGATGCAGCCCGAGATCTTATCATCACGCGCCACAGGGTACTGAAAGTGTTGTTCAAATTGACGCTAAGTTTATTCTGTAACGGTTTTTGTTTGGCCCCTTTCGATTATTTACAACATTACTACCGAAAATGTTACATTGTAACTAGTTTTTATATAAATAATGTATCAACAACAATCGACTCCATCATCGCCTTATATAAACGTAAAAATTCAAACCAATTCTATTTTATATATACGAAATCGATAAACATTTCTTAACAGCTATTAAGTTTGTCTTTCATAGAAATAACAGTAAAGATTTTCATATTTACTGTTATTTTTATAGAAATCTTTATATGCGTATTCATATTTCTCCAAAGAATAAAAAAGAAATCATAATCAATTAATGGCTATCGTATAGAAATGATATGACAGGCGAATGATTATAGAGTTAATATTAAATCAGTTTGTAATTTCGTTCTACTTAATAATAGTTTATTATGTATAATGTGTTAACCCACAATAAGTCCAATTTGGCGATATTATTTTGATAATACGTCACCTATTGAACATTATTAAAAAAAATCATGTTATGTAAGCTTAATCGGTACGTAACTTAAAAAAAAGTTTCTTAATTTACTGTTTTGAATTTCAAGTGGGTTTCATATTTTGACCGTGTGACTTGACATAGTATTGCTTATCAGCGTCCACTTACGATATGCTTACAGGTTGATACGTTTCAAGAATTATTATATTATTCAAACTTATGTATTAAATGAAAGTGTTTGTAAGTAAGAAGTGTATGTTTGTTACTTCTATAGATTGTAATGGATCAACGGATTTGAATAAAATGGAATGGAAGTAACTTGCATTCTGGATTAACTCGTAGGCTACTTTTTACCCCGCGGGCCGCGAATGAAACTACCGATAGCAACACGTAAGTCTGAAATATTTGAGTTTTAGTACCATAAAATTGCCACTTCCTTTAAAATAATTAATCTATGTAAAATTTCTTCACTAACAAGATTTTAAACTTAAAGATTTTACCAATCTCGAAAGATTGGTAAATTTTTTTTAAATTAGAACAAGCATTCATTCAAATTTATTAAGAAATCTACTGGATTTTACACCTTATGCTCCAAAATATTTGTAACTATTTGTTTTCGTATTCGATTCTATGTTCTCGAAAATAACTATAACAATTTTAAGGCGTGGTCTAATAGCTAGCTCCCGTCTTACATATTGCGTCGCCCATGGTAGAAATCACCCTATTCGCCTTATTACCTCAAAGCCTTTGTACACGCAACACCATTCAACTGACATTATATAGTAGATACATTTAATTTCAAATCTTGTTGAAGTCATAGCTAAATTAGAAAATATCTAGACATTTTCATCTTCATTAAACACTACGTATATATTTATTAATCCTGACAATTAATTTAAATTTTTTAATGCTATATCAAATATTCGCGGTAATGAGAAACATAAAAAGGAATAACTTAATCTTTATTTATGAATAATTAAAATTAATGTCATTAGCTTTAGAGATTGAATTAAATGTATCAAATGTGGAAATAGTGTATCGTGAGAAACTTCCCAGCGAGCGTCAAGGCCATCCGGGCAGCGTCGTCCAGTCTGCCGCGGTTTATTTGCACGGCCGCGGCCGCATCCGAATGCGGAGTGCGTGCCGGCGCGTGTGTCGCCGGCTTAACCGCCGACACGCATGCCAACTTATCCCTTCAAGTTATTGTCTTTAGAAATGTTATCCTTTGTTCCCGCGAAGGATCATTACGTACTCCGTCATCGGCGATCCCGTGACCCTTATGCCGTGCGTTGTAAACGCTACAATTCCCCGACATGCGTCTCTTGTGAAATGTCCGACGTGTTAGCGAATGATAAATGTAGGCGTCAGTATCGCGTATCGGATCTCGCCGTTCGCACGCCGAATTAATTTTAATTTATTGATCGTCGTATCGACGCCGAGCATTTTAGGTACCTACTAAGACAGTCCAGCGGTCGTTTGTTTAATAACTATTAACAACAATGCAAATAAAAAAGTTGAGGTAAAATTTATTTTACCAATTCACACTTATTTACGTAGGAAGTCGAAAAAACTCTGATGAATACTTATCATCGTTGATACTCGCTGCTCACCCGTCACATGTGAAACAGCAGGTATCGTATCTCGCGAAATTAAAAAAAAAACGATATGGAATCGATAGAAAATATAATTTATTAATATATTCGTTTATGTCGTGGGAATTATGCAGTTGTTAACATCGGCGTTGATATTATTATAAGTAATTTTAAATTTATTTGCTCTCAACGGTTCCGATAAGTTTTTCTTTTATCTTAATAAGTGTTTGGAATGTATCATTTTAACACATGTTAGTCTAACGCAATCTTTAGATTAATACATCAAATTTACATACAGCGAGGTTAAACATGTATCGACAAGCATGACATTATTATACTTTTAAAATAAATTAACGTTAATTTTTTATCTATACTTTCAACACGTCTAATGACTTCATTAACATCCGCTGATAAATTGACATAACTTTATGTTACTAAATATATTGATAAATAACAATCGAGCCTATTAAAAACAATAAGGAATTAAAATGACCACGATATTGACAAAAAAGATCGACGACTTAATCGAAAACAAAACCTAAAATTACAAAAAAAAAAAATTAAAAACTTTAAAAATATAAAAATGTTTTATATTACAATGCGAATGTATTATGGATTAATGGTGCTGTGAAAAAGGTAATAAGGTAAATGAACTAATTATTCTTCAGCGAATAAGTCAAAGTAAACAATAATAATGCAGGTCTTAACTTCATTCGTTTTTCATATTTTGTATAAAATACGCAGAACACTTCTAACCGTATTCCGAAAAATCTGTTCCCTGATTACTCGAAAATGGCTTGACCGAATCCTTTTTTTGGTTAAAAGGATGAACTTACTCTCCTATTTTTCCCATAAAATTTTCATCAAAATCGGTTCAATAGATTGGTTTTAAAATCAAAATAAATGGATGAGTACGTCATCAAAGTAAATGAAATTACATATTTTATTAATGAAGTCGGGTCCCTTTTTTTAAAGTCCTGTCAACCTTTAAGGAAAAACTACTTTGCACATAAGCGACGCGGACACGCCAGTAATCCACTATTTAGTTTTTGCTAAACGTGTTTTTGCATAAATAAATAACAGAATTGAATAATACGTGGATACAAAAACCGCTTCTAATCCTGAGCCATAAATGTCAACGTCGTGAAACAAGCTTCGAAACACTTTTCATGTTAGCAAGTGCTTTACTTGTATTTTTAGGTACAGGCTACAGGCAGACCATTGTGAGCGCTCCTAAGTTACGCCACACATGTAGTTGATATAATTTACATTTGTGTAACCATTATGCGCCGATTCAATACAAAGTATCCTTCTAATTCTTATAAGTGTTGTACTCGTACACCCGAAAAATGTTTTACGAGCTCGACGATCGCGTCCCGAATGGTAAATCGGTCGCCCGGGCGGTCACCTCACGTTACGTTTTGATTGGATTATAATGCTATTATATTACGATTCTTATTATTACGGTTGGCTACCGTGGCGTGTGACAGGCGACGTCGGGAATAACAACTAGTGACGGCGAGCGGAAGAACGTTCGCCCGAACGACAAGCCTCGCGTCGATCGATTCGAACTTGAGCCCGCTTAATATCCGGGTTCAATTTTACTAGTCGAAATTCAGGTTGTCGAATTCGCCGCGTTGAGAAGTTTTAATTAGGCTTTGTCAAATCATCGACTTATTCCATTACGTAACCATCTGTAACGTAGATAAGGCTTCCGTTTCTTTAATTGCAAATTTGAGTTTATCTGAGGCTCTCATTACGTAATACGCACGCAAGTTTCAATATTCGATTTGACAATCTGGAATGCGCGTCAAGTCTTCGAAAACGACAGGAGCCGTTAAGCCGAATCGGATTATGCCGAATAGTGGAGTTGAGTCGTCGTGGGTGTCTCGCAGTGATTTATAGCCCCGTATCGAAGCTATAAAGTTCCTATACACATAACGCGTGGCTGTTAATAAAGATGAATTGTGAAACGCTTAAAACAGCGGGCAACTGATCAACCAACGATTGTTTTGTGGATTGGTACGAAGAAACTGGTTTTTAGTAGACTCCGAACTCGCCGTCTCTATACTACCTACCATTAGATACATGTGAACTTTATGATAATCAATCGAATCAACTATTAGGAGTCAATTAAGAGATTTATATCGAGTACTATTATGTTATATACTCCTAATTTATATAATACATATTTTAACGCTTTTTCTTATTGTTATTTTAATTATAATACTACTTTTGCTCGCAGCTTCAAATTGTATCCATAATTTTTAAAATAGCTTTCGCGATTCTGGATTTTATCTCGCATACAAAAAACCCTCCCTCTTGTTTTAATTATAGTTATATAGATTTTTATGAAAATACGTATATTTTAAACAATTTCTTCTCAGTTGCAACAGCACTGGCGAGCATTTCTTTGCATACAGGACATGTGATTTTAAGTGCACGCGCCCTGCATACGCAATGCGTCGCTGCCCGTTGGTACCCGGGGTGGGTACATTGTATTTTTATTTTCTTACGAACCCATCACTTCTCATTAAGTGGCGTTTGGAGAATAACTTAACATCACTAATGTCCGGACACGAATTTTATTGTTATTGCATTTTAATAAATTTCATTGTTCGAAGACTCGTCAATGGCTCCCTTTCATTTCCGAGTAAGGAAGGAAGTAGCATCACATGTGCTTTTGTTTGTGGGAGATTTTGGACATTCCTTGAATTAATTCAACTTCTCATTAAGTCTTTTAATGTGTTGTTCGAATGTAGAGGATAGTTAACTACGGCGTGTGTTTTGAATAACGCATCAAAAATTAATCATTGTTATTTAAAAGGAATACGACCAATCAAATAGTAAAAGAAAGAAACTAAATCCGATAGCCACAAGCAATCGGGCAATCAAATATATCATTTTCAGATCAAAGTTCGGCGATCTCACTTTGGACGGAGTTCATGGATCCGTAAAAATATCTCATAGCGACCGCGACCACAGCATCGGATATGTCACGCTACACTTGTGATTCACTTGATCAAACGCACCGACGCTTTGCGATGCCGGCGGCGTACGCGCAGCCTAGAAAATTTCCACTACACTTGACTCGACAGTTTAGTACCGAATGGACTAGTTAATTGTTATTATAAATTTGATACCCTGCAAATATACGTTAAAACTAGTATTTATATTGGCAATGACAGCGAAAGTATTTTTTACGTTTTTTTGCAGTGGATTGCGGCTTGGGTTTTCGAGGTATCGGTCTCAAAAACGTAAAAAGAAATACTAAATTTGTCAGCAAAATAATTATATTATGTGCTTCTTATAACTTAAGATATCAATAAAATCATATCACATAGTAGCTGCTCCTCACGATTTCACTCGCGTTTATGGTTTCTGCTTCGTATGAGTCGTAACGTGATCTAAAATAGCCTATAACCTGCATCAATAAACAAGCTATCCAACGCAAAAAGAATTATTCTAACGGGATCAGTACTTTTAGAGGTTACTTCCTACGTACAAACTTATAATCAAAATTTAGATGTACATAATATTACTACAGATAATACATATTTAACGTTTATTTATCAGGAAACATGCAAAGATGTCGCAAATAAAAACATAACTTTAAAGAATTTGGTGTCTTATTATCATAACTGCCGGTAAATAACTCAGCGCGGCACTAAGCGATCTAACTCATAGCACATTTGAATTATGACAATAGACATCTGACGTACAGCAGCTACGGCCGAGACACGACATGAGCAGAATATGAGTCGCCGTAATCATTTCAATAATTAATAACCGCGCGCTCACGATGTCTACCATTAAACGTGATCTAAGCTCTCGGCTTTTCAACGTGGAATCAGGTAAATTGTTTTACGATAGAATTTATAGGGTTATACGACTAGCGAAATTACGTAGCTGGCTAACGTCTAGGTCTCTCTGACCCCACAATCTTGACAATGGCCGGGTGAGAGACCGAGTGTTCCAATAATAATGCCTATAATGACGGCGCCGGCCGGCAGCCATGGCGACTTATATAACCGCGTGACTTGCGCATTACGGTATCGGGAGAAAAATACGAGTACGCACAGGGACGGAATGATAACTACCACTAGGGGACTATACATTGACACAGCGCACACAGGCGCAGGCGTCTACATAATAATGTATTTGTTAAATAAATTATGTTTAACTGGAATTGCTATTTGATAATCATTACAAACGGAGCAGGCGACTGTTACATATTTATCGGCATAGACGTAGGTAGTTAGTGAAAGGAGCGTGTGACTTTTGATGGACTTTCTAAACTTAAACTACGTTTGTTTACGTTATTAAAGTATTTAAGTTTTTATTTTATTTTTTAATTTGTTTCATTTAGTAATGATAAATAGAAAGGAAGAACTAATTAATGTTATTTATTGTGTACGTCAAATAGAATTATTAGCAAATTTCGAGGAAAGTAATTTCGAATTACTTCGAAATTATTTACAAACACATACATCTAGAAAAATAAAACTCCAAATTTAATACTAGACGTGAAGAGAAATTGTAATTGAAAACTTCTTATTTATAGGATTTGTCACGCAGGATAATTTAAAGATTGTTGCCATACCACAAACATCTTGAACATTTAAGCTATTCTCAAAATTAAATACAAAATCCTAATTTATATTGACAGAACATATAAAAAGTTTTAAGAAATTCTAGATATTCCTAAGATTAAGTTCGCCCCTGTACATACGGTGTCTTACTTGCTCGCTGATCGTCAACAACCTATAACTTAATCCGGTATCGACTTGAGCAGGTTTACCGAGCACCAAACTATTAACCGACATCATAAAATCAATATATGATTTGAATATAACCTATTTTAATATAATTACGACGTATGAACGAATATAAAAAATTGTTATACCTATTAAGGAAATATAAGACGTTTCTTAGAAATATCAATCTATTTTTAATAATTAGATTTATAACGATAACATATATTTTATTCGCAGTGAATCCGTAAAATAAGGAAATTGTTGTAAACGTAAATCACAACGGCAAGTAATTACAATATAATTTGCAATAGTAAAATAGATCGCATCGGTAACGAACAATATTATCTATACTAATATTATAAAGCTGAAGAGTTTGTTTGTATGTTTGTTTGTTTGAACGCACTAATCTCAGGAACTATTGCTTCGAATTGAATAATTATTCCTGTGTTAGATAGTTTATTTATTGAGGAAGGCTATAAGCTATATGACATCACGCTACGACTCCTAGAAGTAAAGCAGTAACCATAAATGTAAAAACCGTATGGGACAGCTAGTTTAATTATAAAATCGTTTCTATAAATAAAGTTATAACGCGAGACATCGATAATCGAGATTAATACACTCTAAAAAATCAATAATTAATAACCTAGTATGATATATTAAATACTGTTAAAATGTAATGTGGCAAGAGAATTCGCTAATGTATCTATATCAGCGATCATAGCTAATAAATCAGACTTACGACTTACTCGCGGACATAAAGCGGACATTATAATCAATGTTGCCATGACAGGTTGTAGCAATCGTCACCTGTGACGTGGTACCAACACTAGCGTTATATGTACAGTCAGTGACGAAACTTTATCTATATCATTTAAATGATATAACTGAAATGACATGTTATAACATCAAAACCGTTGTTTCTTTTATTAATTTTGTTTCTGACTGTACAATTAATGTTTTTGAATTATATAGATTAAATAGGCTTCGTTGACGGTGGTTTATTTAGTCATACAGTTACTTTTCTTCAATTATAACTACACTAAATGATATTTACTGTTCCATAGTCCGCATAATTTTATATAATTTCATGTTTACAAAAAAAAATAAAAAATGCAGAAAATCTAAAATTAAAAGTAAAAAAAAGGTTTTTTTTTTACTTATTGGTTTTAGTAATAGTTTTGTCAAGGCCCTTGGGTCTTTAATATCATACTAGTAATTAATTTTAAACCTCATAACAAAAATAGTTCTAAAGTTTAAATTAAAATAGGACTTGCGTGACACGTCAAGTCCTTTTCATTCTGAACCTTATTAAAAACTCACGACAAAATATTTTATAATAATCGTACATATATGTTTATTAATGTTGTATATTATATACATATTTTATCTACCTATAGATACTATTATTTGTAGTTTTCTTGGTAGTTTCGTAATGCACGTAGTTAACCGCTTTTTTGCGTCGATTTTAGAGAATCAAATACACCTACATGATTATGTTTATATATAGAACAATTCTGTTAAATAAAAAACAGTCACTTGTTATATAATAATTTAAGGCATGAATTAGTTGTAACTCTTACTTTCGTAATATAAAACAACTTTGTAACCTAGTAACAGTTACCTAGGTAACCTGACGAACGTTCTGGGTGTCATAAGGCACTGAAAGTAAATTCCATCAGGTGTAAAAGCAATGAACACAATTTATGTAAATCTGTGAACAAAACTTACAAGTATAATTCTCGCATAACATCACACTGATTTAGATACCGCAAGCTCAGATAGTAAACAATATAATTTTTGCCCGAAAACAAACTTAAAGTTAGCGGCACGGATAACTAGGAGTTAGGGAATGCACCCGCAGCGCGATCGACTCTTGATGATAGTTATTTAACTTGCACGCGCCGTCGTACCGCAGATTATATATCCACTTAAATCATTCTAATATTCTTAACAATTCCACGTCCGATGAATAAGTATTTGATAATATTACGTCAACCGAACTTAAGGACTGACTGATATTTTATTACTGTGTTACGTGAGTTGTATTTAGTTAACATAGACGAAACATTAAAACAAAAATGTAGTCTTACATTATTTATAAATAGAGAATAAAGAAACAGCTTTATGGATGAACATAAAATTAATAATTAATAGCCTCGTTAGATAAATACTTATATTATATCTAAAATATTTTTACCTTTTTGCTCTGTTTGAATTTTAGTGAATTTTCTTATTCTAGGTGTTTCCCAAGTTCAAAGAAGCATTTGATAGGTAACCATTAAACTTATCGTGAGAAATAAGTAATATAAGCAGATAATATAACGTATAATAAGACGCGCTTGTTTTATATTCATTCGCTTCTTGGATAATTTTGAAATATTCATAGCAAATTTCGATAACGATTACAAAGATCGATGCGGCCTGATAGCGCGTCGCGAGCGCAACAAAGACAAATACTGGAAACTTTACACAAAGGTATGAATGGATAGCTCCATTCTTTACGAACGGCCTGTAATGAGTCTATGTAGGGTGCCCGCTGGTAGCCAGCACAAAGCAACGTCGTATAAATCATGGCTCGCCAGGAAATCATTCATCCTTAGTAATGTGCTGCGAAAATAGCCTTCCAGGCGGAACGACTCGTGCGACGCTAACGCCCTCTGCCCTAAATGTTTTAACCTAGAAAATATGGCGTAATGAAAACATAAATCTCATTTAAGCGATTTCAGCAAGGTGTCGAGCGTACAGCACTCGCTAAATATTTCGAATTCCATTCGTTTTGTTGCAAAAGTTAGGTGTGTTTGATTTATTAAATTTTGTCGCCCATTATAATATGTGTCTTGACTCCTAGCCAAGGTTTCAGATTTCTCGTTAAAGTTAAAGTTCACATTATAATACTTTACATTGAAACGCTAGACTAAAATTATCGATTTGCATACTAAGCGCCCGACACATACATATTTCAAGTTATGTGTACAGGAATCGTTCTATTATTTTGGTTTCTTTAATACATGTTACATATTTTAAATAACTGCTGTTTAAATCTGAAGTTACTCAAGGGATGTTAGTAACCGCAAAGCGACATATGACAAATCGTGACATAACCACCGACTCATCCACACCGCTTTACTCGCAAATATATAAATACAGCCACGAAAATGTGGAAACAAACGAAAATCGACTTTATAACGATGTAACAGACGTTTCTATCGTGATGTTTCAACATAAACTGATGTTAGAGTCCTTTTTTGTCTGAACGCACACGAATTCTTGTGGCCGGGTCGCATGACTTCGCTACCTTCATCCATCAAGCTCTCCGCGCATCACCTTCATCGTAGCAATCGACCGGAAACAGGGACCCGAGACTCCAAATTGGACCGAGGTCCTCAAATAAATCCCAATGTAAACAAAACTATCAATCTTCCAGTATACATATAATTCGAAAAAAAAGTCCTTAAACTGGTTACATAAGAACAAAGAAAACAAAGCATTTTAATATTTTAAGCCACCTTTGATAAACGTAATTACGTAAAAATGTCATTAACGATGTCGCTACAGAGTCGTAAAATTGAAATTGTCTGCGCAATTGACATGCAATTAAATGGCACAAAATATCAAACGACCAGTGGTGTTATATAACTATACATACGTTATAAACTTATACATTTTGACGCCCATACTGCCGACCACTTTAGACGACATTGCCTAGGAACCAAATAGCAACTGAGTATGACAGGCGAGAGTACAAGTCTTAACAAGTCAAACTTGAAAATTAAAATAAAACATATCTATATTTATAAAAAATAATTGCTAAAGACATTACGAAAATAAAAATATTTACATTGCAACACCATTACTTAGTAATCTCACATTGAATGCGGTCCGGTTTTGATAATAAGCATCAATATTTGGATGCAATCAATCAAAGCTAATCACGCGAAAGACATAAAAGCAAAATGAATACATTAAACTAGTAAGCGACGGCTGCGCACCGGAGCGAACCGAGCCTTTTTTATAAGAACCTAATAATGAACGATTATATGAAAAAACTCGCCGGGGAACTGTGTACTCAATGTTTATTAAACATTATTTTCGTGACGTCAGCAACTTTGTTAATTAACTTTTAATAAGATGGGCCAAGGTGTACGTAAACATTACCTATATCCATTCTTTAAATTATGGTCGCCATACTTTGAACAATTTCATTTGTTGAATCATGTTATAATTAATGATATAAAAATTCATAATAAAACTTCACATACAGTGTTAGTTGTCACGGTGCAATAACAACAAAACTTAAGGCGAGAATTATAATAATAAGTTTTACTCTCGAGAGGGATATAAAATAATGTAACCTACTAATAGATACGTCGTAAGTAGTTACGAAAGCTATGAATGTCAAAATAAAACACTGGTAGCAAATTCTTTATAAAAATCTGAGAGCAAAACTTATAAGTGTAAACTCACCTATGAAATTTTTTATATAAATAAGTCAATATAGTTGCGAAAAAAACATTGAAAGTTGAAATTTTATTATTAAGACTCAAAGCGGACCTCCTGGGGTTACACTCACAAGATTCTCTGTCATTAAACTACATATTATTATATTATATTGCTTGCCTGCAATAAAATTCTCCTTGAAGGGGTTTTAAGTGGCTTGTAACATTTGATCTAATTAACCTTCCAAAAAGGAGTAGGTTCTCAATTCATTGGGGATTTATGTTTACCGATTATTTGATAATAGCTAGACCGATTTGCTTAAATTTTTTGCTTGAAAGTTTCATAGAATTTTTATCAAAATCGGTTTAGTTTGATTTTGATTTAAAAACAAAATAATTGAAATAAATATGTCATCCAAATAACAGAAATCACGTATTTTGATTTTGAAGTGAGTTTCCTTTTTTAAAAGACTTGTGTACCTACTAATTTATAAGTACTTTTTGCACTATATGTAGGTCAAAACTAATTATTAAACAGATCCATCCATACTACTATTAGAAAATAACTCTACCTATCTGCATGTTTGTTTGTTACATTTTCACACCTGAACCAATGCTATTTTGTGATGAATTTTAGAATTATGGTCAAGATATTGAACCTTGGTGTATGACATTAGCTACTTTTTATCGTAAAAATAAAAGTTAGAAAGGGTACGTTATAATAATAAAATCTGTAAGAACCAAAAATTTCTTAAAGAAATAGACTATTCAAAATAATTTTTCCACGCAGAAGTGTCAGGTACCGACTAGTGAGTTATATTTATTTCTAATTTACTACATAATTACTAGGTAACAAATTATTTGAAGCGTGTTACAAGGATAATATGAAACTTTAGTAATAGGTATAAAAAAGTTTCCTAATTAGGTCAGCTCGTCCCGCGTTTAGAAGCTTACGAGGATATCGATCGTTGCGAGCAGAGTTGCAACCAACGCACACCACAAAGTATCGACAATATCTACAAATTATTCATCAAAATATTTACTTATATAACATAATTACAAAAATATTTGAACGAAATTAAATATCAAGAACGGAAATATTATGTTTCGTATTCGAGACATAGCCATAAATCTTAATATATTATTTAGTTTTTATTTTACACAGACATGTCTTTAATCACTAAAATCCAACTATTTTAGAACTAAAAAGTAATAAATATTTCGTCATTTATACACAAAAAATTATACAAATTATGAAATGTAACCTACATTACGTTTATATGTAATCGAAATATGTTTTTAAGTTTATGTATGTATGTTTTTAAGATTAGTTTGTTTGTCTGTTCGTGTGTGCGGTAACTATGTGAGCAATAAAATTAAACGCTTCGCTCCACTATTTGTTAGCGGTCGCGAATCGATTTTTCTAATTGTAACAGTCTAACCGCCGTCGGTTCAACTGAAAGTAGTTTCTCATTCACGTCACTAAAAAACGACATGCAAGCTTCCACCATTAAACTAAATATAGTGCTGACATGAACCATGCAATATATTTGCCGTTTCTTATATTTAAACATATAAATAAAACTGAACAGACACTTTCTGTAATTTCTGTTTTTTTTTCTATTTGTAATGCCTTTTTATATGTCATGCTCATTTTGTTAAATTACGAAATATCTTTCTTTAGATTAGTTAACGTTTGAGCTAATTTTGATATACCTAACATTGAGAAGGTTTATTATAGGTATACGGTTATTATTGCGTATTTATTGTGTTAATTTTTAACCAACTTCAAAAAGGAAGAGATTCTCAATTAATTTTTAATTTGTGTTACTTTAAAACGTCGTCACTTCCAAAACCCTGTTGAATAACTTTCACGTTGGTTTAATAGAATTTTTACCAATATTGCTTTAATATTGGTTTTTAAATCAAATAACTGTAACGAGTATATCATCCAAATAAGCGATATTACATGTTTTGCTCGTGAAGTCGGTGACTTTTTTTTAAAGGCTTAATTATAACGAAATCGATAGAGTCAAAGTTTAGACTAAACGACAACGAAATATTTTATTAAATGTCTAGACTATTAATTGTACGTTACAGGTAAATTAAACATAAAAAAGAACCAAAAACCTTCAGTATAATTCCTTGCCCACCTCAAACGGCCACCGTCTTTAACTTGTATGACTTAGCATTTACATAGAGTTTGCCTCAATATTTAAAATGCTCAAAGCGACCGCTTGTTAAATGTATTGTGACGGCTAATAAACGCCAGCTCTAATGAATAACGGTTCTTAAGTTAATTAATCGTGAAGCTTCTGCTAGCGACTTTCGATTTTTTCATACTTGTGAATGGTAATCATTAGTCTGAGGTATTCAATTCCATAGTTTTTGCATGTCTTAGATAATTGAATGTAGGGACAAAAAAGTGATGCACCGAGTTATAAATTTTAATAGTAAACACCTTTTTTCCATTCCAATTACCTACTTACTTTCTCGATTAAATGTACCTAATAAAGAAATCACGTCATTGAATTACTGACTAACTAAATAACTAATGATAATAATCGCTACTTCTGCGCAGCACACTACAACGCCGATATTACCATGAATATATTTTTATTTATTTCGTATTCAGATGACTTCTTGTGGTCACATTGTCATTAGATATTATGCTTAAATACGTCAAGCATAAAATCAATGAACTCCAATAAAGAAATTAAAATGCCACATAATATCTTCCAAAGTTTTAGCACGATCCGCGCACAAATACCTACGCTATGTACATTTTTTTATTAATTTAGGTGTAAATTAATATTACAACTCAATTTATTCGTAAGCAGTAGTAGCAGTGCAAACTATAATTTCGCAAAGATTAAATAGACACATTTATTAATAAATTATTATTTATTTCACAATAAAAATAAACAGTTATTCAACTAGCTCAAATCGTTTTAAATCGTTCTTTTAATCTTTGCTCTTAAAACCTGTAGACGTAAATTATTTAAGTCTCATTGTTAGTTAAATCAAATGTGAACAATAATCGATGTTGTAACAAGAATCTGATACATATTGGTATAATTCAGAACAAAACGGTTTCGTCTGGAAAGTTTACGGCAATATTCCATTTCCGCGAGCGCTTCTGGCTCATCGCTGGGTACACTTGAAAGCACACATTTCGTACGCGTATCCGATTTATAGGCGAGAACCGCCATATTTGATTACGGAATATTCTAACATCAAAATTAGATATATACCTATTAGATATTTAATCTATCTATTGATATTGAAATAAATTTAATTTGATAAAATTTTGTAATAAAATAGATTTAATTGAATTATGTTTTATTTTGTCTGTTTTAATGAAGCTTAAATTTCAAAACCTAAACATTTAGGTGTTCGATTTTATCTTAATTCTTAATTCAAATAAAATTGTCTATAGAAGTTACGTTTGTATTTTAGGAGTATTTATAAACTATTTTAATTTGGTATGCAGACTCTAATTTCTTAATTGACATAGGGGATATTTCAAATTTTCGAATCTGCTAGCGAATGAATTTACATTATATGTCTTATAATTTGTTGTAAATATAATATTATTTAATAGTATTTGACTTGTAAGAAAAATATCACTTTTTACATCACATAATTACGCCTTTTAAGAAAATATGATTATTTAATGAGCTCTTAAATAAACATTACACAAACAAAATTATATAGGTACCTAAACTTGTCGACACTCAAATATTATTTTAAAGCCATTAATACACATTTTCATTAAGTAACAATCATCGACATAAAAGAAATAAACGGTTTAAAATATTTTAAACACTTTAAACATTGATTTCTTTATTAAATAAATTTATCGTAATATATGTATTAATTTAAAAAAGGATTATGCTCAGTAAGATCTTATATGATGAGCATATTAATAAAATTACAAAAGTAAGGAATAAAGTTTTTAATCCCTTAAAGACAAATTAAAGTTTTAATGTAAAGTATTTTATTTGTTTAACAAAATGATATAATAATAGCTTCAGACAAATATGAAATGAAGAAACATTACAGAGTTATTTATATACAAACACATTTTCTGTTTGTTAAGGTCAAGTAGTGTCATTTAAGTTAATACTTTATAAAACTTTTAATATGTCCCATTAATTTGATAAACCAGAAGACGATTTTATGAAGTGTAAGCGCTCATTACTGCTATGACACTCCAGGTGTCCGCAATGGCCATCAGCCAACCATGCCATCAAGACAACATTAAGGGTTTGTTTTATCCGAGTAAAACATTAAAATGTTCAACATTACATCTCGTCGCTGGAATAAAAGTAATTTACTTAGCATTTTCGCAACCACAATTACCGCCTGCTAATGTGTGTCGAGAATGGGGGAAATAATTAATGCTTCATGGCATCATTATTTTGTGCCACTATAACGCATGTGTGCGTGCGGGGAGGAGATGTCGCTGCGCAGACGCAGGCCCCGCCCCCCGCAACTAATTGCGCCAATCTGCGGGACGCGTCTCACGCACACACGCATTTTTACGAACGCACACAACCGGCATACACCACACATTCACGATTGACAAGTAAAATGTATAGCTTATTAGGCAAATGCACGCACAGATTTTTTGCGGCATTCAGTCATTGTTGAATTACAAAAGAAATTAATGTAACGACCACGTAATGAATAGTTATACTCTATCATTATATATTTATAATATACGCTGTTGTTTAACTTACAAACATTTTTCACATAACATTAGGTATGTTACTTGCCAGACGAAATAAAACAGAAGGAAAAGAAACATGGAAACAACAAGACTACTAAGTTCGTAGACTCGTATGACGGGTAGTGTCTATACGAGACGGACGGACAGCGGTAGAGCATATTTGAGAAAAAGGAATGTTTAGTCAATTTAATTGGTATAGTGATGAGGCCGACACTTTCATATTCATTTACTTCACCAGACGGAGTAATTGAAAAAAAATCTAGCCTGTTAAGGGATTGGTTACAAAAAGACAATGATGTCCAACCAGTTGGCAGGTGGACGGCTTGTGGACAACGTATTGATCCTCCCATAACTCATAACATAGAATGTCGTTTGACATAACGTCATAATGCATTTATGTTATGGCAATATTTTATAAGCCTATCGTATTTGACGTAAGTATTTGTATTGCGCAGAAAATTAAAAAAAAAAAGGATAAATTCACAACCAAGCAACTTAAACAGAGGTCCGAGTGACAGCTGCTTAATCGAACAATGTTTTGGATAGTTATCCATAAATGGAGATGAAAACATATGCTTTATATGATTCCGAAAATCGCTTGCCATTTTCGACAATTTAATTAATGTAAATAACTTAAATGATACTGCGGGCATTATGTCTACACTCAGCGCATTTCGTTGCAACATTAACGACAATTTAAATAATTGGTCTCTCTATTTATACACGTAGGAACATGCATCGGCGTACCGGCGTTATATTTTCTGTTTAGATATTTTTAATGGAACATAAAATAGATATTTTTCTTAATTCTTTTAAGTACCTAAATAATAAAATTTAGATTTAAGGGTAAGTTAGGTAGGTCTAAGTAACTATATCTTAAGCAATCCAATAATTTATAAATCGATTTTTTTGCTAATTTGCAGGACCGCATATTCTATCCAAATTGCCGATTCATCGTTACAAAAAAAAATAATTCGAAGTCTAATATTTTACGTCTATAAAAATATCAACAAATACGAACAAACATATGCACTTTTATTTAAAAATTTGAACAATCAATTACACCACAACAAATTCAAAATTGATGGTATCAAAAGGTCAAATAGACAACTTCAAAAATTTTACGTAAGTAAATAATTGAACACACATTTATAACAAGTAATTACTATAAAAATAATGATTTTAAATTTATAAGCCGCGCTATCTTAAAATATAAATCTATTAAAATAAATGAAACATCTAAGACTACACAAACACAAACACTAAAGTGAATAGCCTTCACTTTTACAGCCTTTTCACTAACAAAAATTCTATTCATAGTTTTATGAAATAAAAATGTTACGATGTGTTTCATGATCAAGAATTGATATAAATATAATTTCAATTTATATTGTTGCTTTTATATTAAAAAACATCTTGATAAGAAATTGCAAAGATAAATGTACCTACTACTTTCGAAACATTTAGGAGTCAAACAATCGTCTCTTCTAACTACGAATATACAATTTGTAAAATATTTTTTAATTAAATAATATTAAGGTGCTTTTTACTTTAAACACATTTTAAGGATATATACTTCCTGAAAAAGGTACTAAAAACTAGACAAAACTATCACTGTGTGTGATCTCAACATAAGTACCTACGAATAATTTGTAGTCGTAGTTCTACTCATTCGTAGAAAAACATTCAGATTTCTATAAATTATTATACGTTTTTGTGTAATAAACAATTGAAATATATAAATTCTTGAGTAATCGTATTCAGTATTTTGTCCCATATCTATAAACAAGATATCTCAGTTTTTTTTAGTTAAAAAAATCCATTTTTACAAGGCGGGTCACTAGAGCCACATTTTGACATCAAAAATGTTTTGTATCGAGACAATTGTTATAAAAATCTAACAATTTTGAAAGAGAAAGTTTTTTACCATACAACTATCTTTGATCTCATCGTCAGACACTTACAGTGAATAATAAAAGCTCTTTATTGTTATAAAGCAATTTCATTGAAATTAATATTTTTTAATTTTTCTCAACTTTGCTTTAGTACCTACCGATAACAAATAATTAAAATATCCAAAGAGAAAAAAAATCTTGCGTCTTTCTCACAAATAAAGTACAAACCTACAAATTCCTAGATTTCATCTATCTCATATTATCCGGTAGTTATATATTTGCATTGTCTTCTTCAATATTAGTTTGATTACTTTTTAAACCATCTTATAGTCGGGTTAAGAAAGTGTCAAATCATAACACTCCTTCAAGCTTTAAACTAGTAGGTACATATAATCCGACCTCTTTGATTTACATAATATATGGACGCCGATAAGCAATACTGTGTCTCTGGACTTCATTTTGAGAAAATG
The DNA here is from genome assembly GCA_037950945.1 of Hypolimnas misippus. Classification (NCBI taxonomy): domain Eukaryota; kingdom Metazoa; phylum Arthropoda; class Insecta; order Lepidoptera; family Nymphalidae; genus Hypolimnas; species Hypolimnas misippus. The sequence continues at coordinate 11,442,866 of JBBEEQ010000012.1, read as the reverse complement.
GCATCTAAAGATGTCAAACCTATTCTTAACACATATGTTTAAAGAAGTATATATCCATTTTTTTCTTTTATTTTTTGATAAAAGGTATAATAAATTAAAATCAGACTGATATATTTAATATATTATCTAATAAAAAGTTTTCCAAATGTTTGAGATTATTGTATAAATTGCAAAATATGTAACGTACTTGAAATTCGAACCAATTAATTAAGAAACTTTTTTCCGTACTTATTTAGTTTATATGACTTCAATATCGTTTTAATAATGTTAAATAGGTGATGCAATATTAAAATACACCAATATCTCCAAATTTGACTTTTTGCGAGTTGACACATTATTGCTTATCAGCATCCATATATATATACTTTCAGCACATCACAAGACATTAGGTGCTTATTTATTAATTAAAATTTCGGAGAAGTTAAATCCACTAGTCATGAATCTAAAACGGTGTGAAATAAATAATTTTATCCGTGCCATCAATCGCGTCGCCAAACCATAAATTATTGGATGAGCGTCAAATCGGCTGCCCTGTATCGCGTTACAACGAACCCATTACAAAAACTGTTTGTAGCTAGCAACTTATTTCATCGCTCTTAAAATTTTATATTTTTTTACGTTCCAAATATAACAAAAATTTTAAATTCATATATATTTTAAGTCTTCTTAATAAAATCGGACTTAAAGTACGTCCTTTGAGCCTTACGTAGAGTAATTTATTTGTTTTCGTACGTTTAGTAATTAAGATTGTTTGTTGATGAGTTTAAAGACATTTGTATAAACTTTGCGCGGATATTATTTATTAACCTGTACCTATGCCATAATATTAGGTAATTTAGGTATCTTCATTTAAACACAGACGTAGACTTAGAAAAATTTTGTAGAGCATTTACTGGTAATACAACCTTTTAATTTTATCAAGGTTTAATCGAGCACGCACCTTCATCCTTATCTGAATAGATACACATCGCACATTTATGTTTGTGTGTTTAGATTTAGATATCTTCGACTAAATGACAAAGTTAAGTTTCAAACATAAATCTACATTTTATATGAAACGTATCTACTTAACGATTAAAGCAAGTATATTTAAAATCATCTCTGTGTGAATAAACGACATTGTAAGAAACTCTGTAAGATGATGTAAAAAATAAGGCATTAAAGTTTATTAAATAAATAAAGTTAATACAATTATGCGACGGGCGAGTGAGGGCGAGCCGCGGAGCCGCTCGTAAAATGTTAAGTGAAAACGATCCGCGTTGTCATCGTAGCAAGTTTATATACACCTCAGCCAACTTAAAAATATGTTTTATTACTTTTTTACCGGCCAGAAAAAGACAGGACAAAGAGCACATAAATAAAACAAAAACCTTCAGAAGCGCTAAGTGAAATTCAATAGAGTTTTCAAACGTTAAAGCGGTTTTTTCGAATTTTCAGTGGCGTAAATGAACGACGCATAAAAAGAGATGAGTATCAATGTTTCACGTAATTTTATAGTACCTAATCGAGTCACCCGCTGCCGTTGTCGACAAATGAATTTACCAAATTTAGATATAATCAAAGCGACAAGGAGCCGCATCGTGACTGCGGACATAACACGATAAGAGAGTGAGTTTACAAACAGGCTAAAAATTTAGTCGAACGAGGGTTCACATAAACTACGGCACATTACTGCCGCGGCCCGTGAACGCGACAAAATCGATTCCAGTTCCGATTCCAAGAAGTGACACAGTTTCTTAAGTGTCACATCACTACCGACGCACCGCTTAATAAATTAAAGAGTAAAGGCCGCATGCCAATCTAGCCTTTAAGGACGACCCTCTAGACGAGATCGTATAGGCGTTCGAGCGAGTAGTTAAATTATAAAGAAGAGCCACCTGTCTCCACGAAAAACTTTATAGCGGCCATAAAATTTAAACCTCAAAAGACAAAAACAAAAAGTATGGAATGATTTTTTCTTTTACGGTCGAGGCCCATTTTAGATCGTGTTTACCTAAGCTGTCACCTTACAGAATGGCGATTTTGACTGGTCGGACCCGTTGAATTAATTGTGGAGTTTTTGGAGAGATATTGTCTGATGAGCGATAAGGTTCGACGGACGGCTGCCTACCGTTCTCCGTCCACAATTTACTTTAAATACTGGCAGTTTTTTTGGCGGAATACAAGGTATATCCGACTTTTAGTGCTGCTCATTTTGCTGATATATCTAAAGAAATATAATATATGATTTCGTTGACTAAAATAATGGATCTAAAATATGAATTAATAATAAATAATCTTTTTGTAAATTGTAAGGAACATTAAAAATATTATAACAAAATGTGTTGATAATTACCTAGATATACACCAAATACTTATATTTATTTGTTTGAAATGAACTAATATTAAGTTACAGGTAATAATATGATGAAAAATGACTTACCATGCGAGCCGACCGCTGAAGAGTAAGGGGCATGCATTGGCTGATGGTAGTAGCGGTTGCGGCTGTGGTGTCCGCCCTCCAGCGGCGAGTGGAAGAAGCCGTCTCCGTTCGTCTCGGAGCTGACGTCGCCGGCGGCAGGGCTGCCGTTCACGCGGCTGTCGTACCACCGCTGCTGAAGCGCGCCCCCTGCGCCCGCGCCCGCGCCGCCGCCCTCGCCGCTCATGTCCATGACCGCCGCTCCGACCTCACAAACCATGCATCGCTTTTATATTCACGCACTTTAAGTCCGCACCCCTATCTGCATTTCAAAAGTCAATAGCCCGGTGTACGCTCGCGCTGGCCTAGTTACTGAGAGGCTATCCGGCGCAGTCTTGACATCACGATCACGCGTCCCGACTCGAACGGCCACTCATACCCGTATCTGCAAAGACGGACCGCGATTAGAAACGTTGCGGGTTATTTTCGAAACATCAAAGAAATAAATCAGTAAAATAATAAGCCAGTATTATGTCAAAAAAGAAACAATCAATTAAGATAAAGATGGTGCGCTATCGAAAGACGTCCGTGATATCGATACGCTCCCAATTTGATTAACTGATATACCGCAAACAACACTCGATACGGCTGCGATAAGGTGTAACCGCGCATTAAGCGTTGTTAGCTAACCGAGCACTGATTTTTATTACTACTAAACTCACTGGAGATATCTGTACATTGTATCTAGTTACCCGCGGGTACAGTGTACTATTTAACATATATTAATTTTTAAATTAGTATTCATAGTTATGCCTCAACGTTTCCAGGAAAAGTTCTTCTTAATACATAAAGTGTTAAAGACCATCTCTTTACATGGTCGAATTTTCTTTGAAATAGCGTAACACGTGTGGAATACTTGCATCCATGTATTTACCTTGCGTTCTATGAAATAACTCGCAGTAGGTGTCTAGTCAAACGCCTCGCGAATAAATAACTACTTATTAATTCAACCATCCGAACTGTGTATGCGGTACAAGAATTTGCTTGATTTGATGAATTGCTTTTATAATCTTTATATTTGTATATAATGTATTCAAGCAAACTGGTACATTGTATAGTCTATTTTTCTTTATTTATCTTATTTAACAAACAAAAATAACGTATTTCTAACCACACATATGGGTTAGAGACGAGAATTTGTCGACCGAATGATTGAACTGAATCATTTTTTATAATAAAAAATTACCAGAAAAAATAATGTTCGAAAATTTGTGATTATCGTTCCGGGTATTATTACCAAATAGGACAAGTTAAGAAAAAGAGAGTATATAGTAACATTGATATGTATACTTGATTAATCAATAATATATTATGTATTAACCTTTATGGATCATTTATAAAAAAAAAAGAAAAATATTACATGATCTGTTTCAAAAGACAAAACATTATGTAAGCATTTTGAAGGTGAAACAATTAACTTATTTATTGATAAAATCACACAAATATAAGTACAACATGAAAACTAAAAAAATATAATCAAAACCGTATCCGCCTGATAATGCTAAAAACTCATGCAACGATTAGGCACTAACACTTCGCTCATGTCTATTAATTTGTATTAAGATAAGATACGTCAGAAATTGAAAACGATAATATCGATTAGATTTTATCGCATCCAATGTCCAAATTAATAATACACGATACGTGCCTTAACAATATAAATCAAAGCCAATATGAGTATTTCTTAAATCCCTTATAACTTGCTATAATATAATTGATATTTGTTAATATTTAATTGTGTAAAGTTTTTAGACGTTCAGGACAAATGCTTAAGCTATTCTGCCCAAACTTCAAAATAGTTTGATGACATAACAAGAAAGAATACTTCTTTAATATTAAGTCGGTCAAATGTATGTCCCCCAAATAGTTTACTAAGACATGCGTTTAGCAGATAACATTCGAGTGTTTATTGACGCACGAAACTGTAGATATAGATAAAGAGAATGCAAATCTTAGGATCATGTTCTTGGCTCATGTTGCCGTGTGTACCTCTAAACTTATTGAATCTCCTCATCATCATACCTTCACTTTAATAATCATCCGATTTAGCTAATTTGAGAAAATGTGGAACGCTTGTTATTGTCACCGAAATTCAGACTATAAAATAGAAAAAAATAATTGATGACTTTATATATATCACTGAACCAATAGGTACAATAATAAAAAGATATTTTTAATTGTGCAATAATTGCCTACAGTATATTAAGTAAATGTCATTAACAAATTAAGAAGTATATTTTACTCAATAATTAATTAAATATATTTTATTCAATAATTATTATATACTTCATATAATATTTTTATCTGTAGCCAATTTGTCTCAATTTTTGGTTGTACAAAACGTTTACAATTTTCTTAAGATATAATTATTGCGAAATAATGTAAAATTATGTATATCTTTCTATGTTGTGCAATTAACATAAATAGAGTTCCTCAAAATATACAATGTAAAAAGTAAGTACTTAAATTATTCTTGAAAATAATGTTAAACATTAAAAATAATTCGAGGTGCTTAAAAACTCTAGCGATAATTCTTATTAACTATATTTTTATCTAGAACTATAGCTATTGCATTAATTTTAAATCCAATTGTTTTATCTTTTATTCTTTCATAAACATATTTGTTGATAATTTATAGGTCTTAAATTAGCGGTTCACGGTTTATAATTTCAACAATAAAATATGGTTTTTTACATAGAAAGAAAAAATTATCCACGTGAAGTGATTCTTTTATTGCGAGTTATAATAAACACTATGAAATGCTTATTGAAGTATAATTACTTAATTTATATATTTTGAGTGAATCTCAAGGATATGATCAAAACAAATATTAAATATTTGCTACCAGTATTGACTTTTGATGAAGATTAGATTTAAGATTAGATCCTGCCGCCGATATTTAATAAATCGAATTATTGCATTTTTAATATACATATTTGCATTATAAATGTCTTTAATATATCCGTATTCATTATAAGAAATAAAATTAATAACAACTTTTTAATTATTTTTTTCATTAATATATACCATTGCTTATCTGTATTATGATTTTAAAGCATACTTCCTACAATATTATAATTTAATTAATTCTATTAATTTTGATTTCTACAGTAGTCGCTAAATTACTGTTTGAATAATAGACAAATTTGAAAGTAATTATAAAAATAACTTTTAAAGTTATTAAACAATTATTTTAAATGGAAAATATAATATTTACAATTGAAAAAACTTCAACGCGTCAATCGAGTAAAAAGTTCAAACTTATGAAACAGCATTTCCGTGATCCTAACGCTATTTTATACCGAATCGATATTAATAATAAAAAAAATCAAAAACAAAATCTCACCAGAACGATAAGATGTGATCAGGACAAATATAGTATTTACTACTTAGGTATCTTCAATCTACGACAACCACTGAAGGCGCTATCTGACGATCGACTGAAAAAAAAATCATTTTGCAGATAAAAAAAAGAAATCACATATTTATCGCAATTTGCGTTCATTTTATACGATTTCCTCGTAATATCATGTGATAAGGAGATAACTTCGCAAGGACTAGATTTTAATAATTCAAGGTTCAATCGAATATTTTAATTAATGAGGTGAGTTATTTAATCAAATTACATATGTACGCTGTAACTGTTTTTTTATTACTTCGGTATTTAAATATAATCTTATTGAAAAAGTTTGATTTATTTTTTAATTATATGTAAAGGCTGACAAAACTCGATTTGAGTGAAAGATAATCGGATCCTTTAAGCCGTCGGGCTTATTTCGGGCGTGATAATACCGTCACCGCATTTCGTGAAAACTCCCTTAACAAATTGTACACTGTTGTAATTACTCACATTGACATTTTATACCTTATGTAAGCCGTATTTATATTGTAAATGCGAAAGCAACTTGCCTGGATTTAATTTACATAAAATTTTGAAATAGATTGAATCCAAATGTTTTTAAAAAACTTAATGTCCTAAAAAGCTACAAAATTAATTTATGATTATATGATTTTGTTAAATTCACTAAATAATTATCAATGATAATCTGAATTGTGACTCATTAATACCTAGTACTTATGTTACAGTTATAATTCTTAACCGGTCAATACTACTTTTAACTTGCAAAATCAGTCAAAAATATTTTTTACCGCAGGCTTTCGACACTTTTATTTATATTAAAAACTAGCTGACCCGGCGATTTTTGTACCTCCTATACCTGTAGTCGATTCTTTATTTTTGTGTTTTATACTTATTTTGTTATTCGGAATACCGAGTTAGCTGGTAAGATAAAAAAAAAAATAAAAAAGAAAGTTAATAAGTCATGAATTACATTATGCCAAAAAATAAAAAGTATAAAATAAGTCTTTTTCAGGCAATTTTAAAAATTTTTCATACCATAACAGCCATCGTCGAACTTCAAGGAATATTATAAAATAAGATTTAACGAAATCGGTTTAACTGCTCTCAAGATTTGCTCTTAGCAACACATTCAGCGATTCATTTTTTTTATTATAGATATTTTTGTCCAAACCCTGCAGTCAATACAATTGACCAATTACCAGTTTTGACTGAGACATATATATAATTATATAACAATGACTAATATTAATCCTTCATACAAATCAATAGTTCTTTAATCAGAGGTAAAGCCCTTATGAATTAGAGTAATCGGATAAGCGACCATCAGAATGAATTGCAAATTATTAAAAACATATTAATATTTAATTATATTTACGAATCAGTCACAAATAAGTTCATGAGAAAATTGGGATATTGAACAAAAATAATTTAAAATGAAGTCGTTTATCGTGAATAAAAATTGTAACCTAACCATTTTCTTGTCAATCTAGCTTCGTAAACCCTCCTCCTAAATATAATCTACGCCAATTTTCTAAATATATATTCACTAGTAAAATTACTAAACTAGCTTTTGCCGACAACTTCGCCTACGTAAAGCTTTGTATGTATGTCAACATCTAGACGACGTATCGGAATAAAACAGACACCAGATTCTAAGTTGGGCCAGTACACACAAATGTGAAAACTGCAACTGCATAAATTTCGTGCAGTAGTTTGTTACGTGATGCGCGAAAAATGTTTTGCGAATTACAATGTTATCATATAATATACATAAGTCCTTATCTTAAACAAAAACGTGCTATGGAAATAATTGTATTAATTAAATAACATCGCCTATGGGTATGTGTCAATAGATATTAGAAATAGATATTTCAAATGCAACAAGCATTTGAAATTCAAGTAAAGGCGCCTTTTTGTTCGCATGAATAAATACAAAAAGGCTTTAATTTACTACCAAAAGGTTTTTAACAAAATTAGACATTTTAAGCAAATTATTGGTTGAATTTGAGTACATCTTTCATTTACCTGCTTTTGTATAGAACGATTCCGAATAGTAACATATAATTAACTATTATAGAACTTTACCATAAACAATTATATTCTTGTATTAGGTATTACACGAGAAGTTAACAACATTAAACATGAGGTTTTCTTGTATGCGAAAATGAAAGATCTAGAGTGTAACTGAATTCTGACGCACTTTACTTTTAATTTCAATTCTCTTAGCTTTTTTTTAAGTTTTAGCAAAACATATAAAATAGTATTATTTTATTGTATATTGTATGTACAATTATATGTGTATTATTACTTTTATGAAAACTTCTGTATCTTTAGTAATTTGTGAATTGGGTATATGTATAAATAAAATTGTTGTAACGTTTTTAAAATTCTTGTAAATCAAAGCAAGGGACTCTATAGAAAATAATGTACCCTACTTTAAGTAAAATAAGAAAAAACTCCATTAAAATTATAACAAAAGTATATACTACAAATCGTTAAAAGCAAACGAAACAAACATAAGCTAGTCGAAAATAAATCAACATTAATAAACTGTAAGTTTTGTAACAGTTGGAACATCCATTATAACACCAATAAATAATATAGTCATAACACCAATCGAAAAGCCATTACAAAACGAGTTACAATATTAATATAAGCATGTTGACTTACACCCGTTGGGTTATCAGTGCACCTTATTAAGATTAGGCTAACTTCCAATTAAGATAATTGATTTCTCCCCGACCGCCGGTTAGGCCCAAAAAAAATATGTCCAACACAGTCAGGCCCTTTATCGAGATGTGACGTGATACAAAAGAGGTTTCATATATTGTTAATTAAAAAAAAAAACTACGCAATGAGTATTTTTATCTGTGTTAAGAGTAACTTCGTACGTCATTGTTTTGACAATTAATGTCAAAGGTAGTATATTTCGGAATGTACATTTAATAAACGCATTAGTAACTCCTTAAAAAAGTCTTTTATTTCTTCAATAAAAGTATTTTAATGCTAACATGTTGAAACAAAGAAGATTATAATAAACCTCTCTAAAACTCTACTGCATCTATGAGATACATTTTATTTCGCTTTATTTCAAAATCCATGGTTCTGTATAGATACATTTTATATATTTGTAATAGTTATATTTGGAATTGTATATAATTTAGCCAGGTTGACTCAATTAATAAAATTAAAGGTAAAACAAAGGAGCAATATTAAATGACATTCAAAATATCTTAATTATTCCCACACGCATAAAATCGGTGATTTGTACTTTGATTGTTTTATATATTCGATATGTAATTAAATAATTAATTTTATTGCTTATTTATAACCAAAGGAAATCAGGTTTCGCAAGTCATTTACCTATTAATGGCGAGAACAATTTTAAAAAACGGATACTTTTCTAAATCATTGAATAGCCCACGGATCCCTAATCTCTAAGCCGTCTCCAAGTTAATCTTGGCCGAGAATAGAAACTGAGTCCATTTTACTTTATTTCCTCGACGTTAACCTGATAGGGTTTGATCGATGCATTTTAAAACGAAGATCAGATTGAATAATTTATTGAGACTCGAATCATTTTTTAATATAAAACCGTTTGAACCGTTTGATCGACTCTTATCTGTGTTTAAATATTCATTAGCAGACAATAATAATTTGTAGCACAGTATAAATAATAATAAAACCATTCATTAAAATTTTGCAGCGCTTTGTGTACAATACTAGTTGTGCTCCGCGATTTTATTTGCGTAAAAAATAGCCTGTCTACCCTTAGTTCAGGTGAGTATAACCAAAAAGGTTATAAATATAATTGATCCAAAATATTATATAGATGCATACCAAATTGCAATAATAAATTAATAAAATTTTTATTAAGGAACAAATATACACGCGTATTAATTTTTGCAATTATAATAATAAACATTCTTATTTTATAATTTAGTTACATACTTCTTTTTGTTAAACAAATTTATATCGATAACTGCAAATAAGCGATATACATATATAATGTACAATTTGAATTTAAATTAACGGCCAATAAAGTCTTCTTAATAAAGGATACTTATCTAAGATAAATTAGTGTATTTTCGATTCATCCGCCGAGGACAGACTCAAGCCGAGATGTCTTAATGTTTTAATTAATTAATTAATTTATCGAATACATTTACATATTTTCATACGAAATATGTTTGTATTTGCTGAACTTATTTCAATTAAATTTCCATAAATTAAAATGTATTTCTGTGAAAATAATCGTCAAAGAGTAATATTGTAAGTCGAATTGATATTGTCAGCGAAATCTTGAGTCTGAGGGTTTTATTGCTAGCCTATTATTTATAATAAAAAATAACATAACAACAGGATGCTCCTACATGTATCTCCGGCGGAAACGTGTATGTACGTAACACACACATATAAAGCTTATCGAAGGCTAATCGATGGCAGCCTTTGCGCATCTCGGACCGCATTCAAATTTCGAACGCGAACTGTCATGGCGGCCAAACGTAACGTCCTAAAACTGAACGTTGATACGAAAACAGTGACATTGACATTGATTTGTTGATACTTCTGTATTTATTTAATACAGATCTACTTTTGAATACTTAAGAGCGATGCGTGGAAACTTCAAAGTAATTGACCATAAAAAACACCAAGTTTATAATTAAATTTAAAATTATAATTTTTTTATTATAATTTTTTTAGGTTGTTACTTTTTTAATTATACCTGTTTGTGTATACTTTATTTATACCTACTTAATTTAAAATAAATAAAAGTTTTTTGGCTTTTGGCAAGTACATACCAATGATATAAGGATGTCCTATGTCCTTAGCGCATAAATTTTGGCATTCGAAATAAAACTAACTAACTTTTGGAAAACCGATCAAAAATGTGTTACCTAGCTACCAGCTAAAAGCCTTAGTCAAAGTTGGTTACACATTTAACGTCAAAAACTATGAAAGTTATATCTCTATTGTTATAAAACATCATTAATACATACGAGTACCTACTTATTACAGTCTTCCAAATATAAATAAATTTCGAATTGTTAACCTAAATTTACAATAGTTAAGTAAAATTATTTTCATAATTATCTATAAAAACACAGACAATTTAAATCCAATCAAACAAAGTTACAGGGTAGCAAGTGTGAAAATTCTTATATGACATATGGCTACTAATTAAAAAAAATAATTTGGTGACTTCTTTGAAATATCAAGTAAATATTTAATAACATAGCAGCCAAAATGTTTTTTTTATTAGTGTTAGACTATCACTATTACTTATTATAATTAATATTTGCTACAGTACAGAAGGTACAACTTAACATATTGAAATTATTATATTTTTTATTAAACTAAAAATGTCCCACTTTTATTTCAATTATAATTAAATCACAATACTATACTTAATCCTGTCATTCATTTATTTTATAGGACAGATATAATTAAATTAAGAAAAGTATTTTACTGTCAGAATAATTTTGTTCCGACGGCTTTCATTTTTCGGCTGTTTTTTGACTCTACTTTCCTTTAACCGAATATTTATTACACAAATATATATGTATTTTTGATTACTGTTTAATAAAAGTAATAAGACTTGTATTTACATAATTTTGTTTATATAATTAATGACATTATTATTAATAATTTTATATTTTAAGGCGTTTTTTAAGCCATGTAGAGTCGCATTCTTACTCACTGTTTTCATTATATATTAACTGTTTTTTTTTTTGGCTTATTTGTGTTAGTGAAATCAATACAACATATTGATGCAATGTACACAGACTAACCTATATGATAAAACAAATTCCAAAAAAAAATAATTTTTATATTATAACACTAGTAAATACCTCAATTGTCCTCGTAAGATGCGTATCACTCAAATATCGTTCACTATCACTAATCACTTTTATCGTTGCGATATAAAAACACACTGAAATCATACGCTCCATTCCGTTGAGTCCATTTTCAATAAGAAGAATATCTATCACAGCTCACAACTTGTGTAAAATAATTATTGCATTAGCTATATACGATTAAGTGAAGAGATATAAAGATGTTTTGAATATAGTTCAGTGAGTGCGCAGGCGCGTAAAGCCAGACCGCGGCACGTGAAGCGGCGTCGTTGGGACGCGACCCGACACTAAACCAGTCGTGTGACTTTTTGTTGTGAACGCGTCGGCCGCCCTCGGCTCCGCTCGGTAACAGCCGCCGCTGCGATACACATCCAACCTCATTGGTGGAAACCTCCACGGGCGGTTTGAGGGCGTGACTTGCAATGGGAGTGTTCTCTTTTTAAATTTTCTTTTTCTCTTTTTGGGCGTGCGGTGGTGTGCGTCAGTCGCGCTCGCGCCGCGAGTGATGGATGACGTATTATTGAGAATTTTGTATTGTTTAGAATAATCATGTTTACTAGTTTACAATAACTTTTCCTGATTAATACATTTTGTATAGATCTCGCGGTTGCTTACTATAAGTTCATTTTATTATTCCCTGTATCCTAAGAAAAATAAAAGAAATATTTTTATATAAATTACGTTATACGAACTCTTGATTTTTATATAATCATTTAAATCTAACAAGTTCAAAAACTTTTAAGCGGATGTTGTTTTTAATAGAAGAGACTTTTCATGATATTTATTAGATATAAACTGAAAAAAAAACTAAGATATACATAAATCAACGTTTCAATGTTATTTTTATTCTTAACTATTAACATACTGTGTAGATCACACATACATACGTACAAATCATTCAACAAAATATAGAGTTCGCGCAAATAAATCAAATTAGACATTTATTATTCAAATGTTTTTAGTATTCAACGAACGAACAAAATAATTTAATTTCGTACAATCGTCAATGTATATTCTTGATCTTTTATTTGTATACAGACAAAGGTCTATCGAATCAGCTCTACATTTTATTATTTATTTGTAATAGATAGGTAGGTATACTTAAAATTTCTAAAGGAAGTTAGTAAAACATTTTAAAAATAATTTTAAATCAAATTTATAATAAATAATGAATAAATTTTAGGTATGCTTATTTAACAAGATTTTTTAATGAACTATAATTTTACGTAGGTTCTTCTATTTAAAATATTAAGTAATACATTGAGTTAAATTCGGCTGCCCAATTTCAAAACAAAGCAAGAGAAAATTCTTATAAAATCCTTTTTTTAGTATTTCTTTCAGTGGAGTCTTGTAATAATATATTTGATTGATGTTATAAAACATTATTTTATACCTTACCGTGTTTTGAAATTGAACAGCCGATTATCGTCAAGTCACAACTTGCACAATTTTTAATCTTGAAATTTTTTTTCAATAACGACATAATATTGATAAATCCGAACCTTTGATTATTGAAGGTAAAAAAAAAATTAAAAAATTATTATTATTATTACATTTTAATTCTATAATAATTATCTAGTTTACACAGCCGAGAACTACAGTTATAACTTTTGCTCTCAGACTTTCATAAAAATTTACATAAGTTATTTGTCATTGCTCTGCACTATAAATAATTTAATGTCAGTCCTTTATTTTTGACGCTCATATATTTAAAAGGTTTATCGAGGTAACAGTTACCAGGATACAGAAGTGTTTTCAATATTTTAATAACAATTACACTTATAATTGGATGCTGATAAGCAATAATGTGTCAACCCACAAAAAGTCAAATTTGAAGATATCGATGTATTTTGATACTGCATCACCTATTTAACATTATATAAAAAAATTCAAGTCATATAAACTAAATAAATATGGAAAAAAGTTCCTTAACGCAAAGTTTCGAAATTCAGGTGCGTTCCATATTTTGCAATTTATAAAATAATCTCAAATATTTAAAAACTTATTATTAGATAACATATTAAATAAATCTTTCTGCTGTTTATTAATTATACATTTTATCAAAATAGAAAAGAAAAGATGAATATATACGTCTTCAAGCAAATATAACAAGAATAGGTTTGACATCTTTAGACGCCATTTTCTCAAAACGAAGTCCGTGTGGCTTGACACAGTATTGCTTATCAGCGTAAAATTGTAATTGTCGCCTAATTTTTAGTAGTAAGTAAAATTGTACTCTAACTATCGATAGTGTCGTAACTAAAGGGTTATTGCTCATTTTCACCTATCGCGTAAATACGCGGTAGTACTGTGTAGGTAGTATAACTTACTTAAAGTAACAACCTGTAAATATCCCACTGCTGGGCAAAGGCCATAATGAAGTATTTTCAAATTTTAAAATTGATATTTTATACTCTAAAAAATATATTCCATCCGATATATTTTCATACAACGCGGAAACCCATTTTCGGTGTTATATTAAAATCATAAATAATGGAGAGAATTCCAGCAGTTGGGAAATTTTTAATGAAATAAATTTTTAAAAATCTGTTTTTTATTTGTTTATAACTTTTGCAATCTCGAGATTTTTTTTCCAAAATTTGTCTGTCATAATTTATAATTATATTTTATCTAGCTGCATCCAAATCGAATGACACCTCGATCATATTTTTCGAACTCCGCAATGAAAACTTGCAAAAAAGCAATTGTTAAGTAGATTATTCTTTCATATTTTACTTAACCAAAGTTTTAAAGAGTAATGTTGTAATATAAAAATTAGAATACAATTATTTTTATAAATATATTAACTATTATTCATCATTCGAAAACTAGAATAATGTAAATGGTATTTTAAATTCAATAAATTAAATGTAATATAGTTTGAGAATAATGCCTTAATTCTTAACATTCTGCTTCAATTTTACAAATCATGTCTGTATAGTAAGTTTACCGTATTGTAAATAGGTACTCATTTAAATAAGTTTTTATAGGATGTATATGTGATATATATATGAAATATACATAGATAATAGGTATAATATTTTTTATTTTAGCGTTATAACTATACCCTTTAGACGTCTTCGCGGGAATCTTCTACTTTTATATAAAGCCTAGATCAGTATTAAGTACATAGGTAACCTACACGTAGGTAAATATAGCTGTATAGACGTGGGTTAATGCCATCACCGCACGTGATGAAATTTGTTCTACTTAGCTTCTGACCCTTGCGCATGAAACTATTTCTAAAATGATGAACTTTAAGATTGCAACTAACATCTTACTTTATGAAAGAACGTTTAAAATATAGAAAATCTTAAGCGGCTAAATTTTTATCTGTATTAAAATTATACATTCAAGCTTGCTCTCTCTGTCCGCCTGTCTGGTATATTTTAAGCAACTTCAAAAAAAGGAGGTCGGTCTTTGCTCTTAAAGTAGGTTAATTAAAAAAAATCTTATTGCAACTAATCTGTGAAACACGTTTTAATAAAAAGCGCGATAATAACTTAAATTCTAACAAAGTTCGTACATTAATTGCTTTGTTAAAAATAACGACTATAAGTTATAAAAATTAAAAGTGAAATTAATGTAATGTTTGAACAATACATTTATTTCAATAATTTTATTCACTACTATAATATAATAATCTGGTAAGCTAAACAGCATATAAGGTTTTTATTCTAATTCTATATGCACAATAAATTGTATGTAGTAAAACAACAGCAACTGCACGAAAACCGAGTAAACAGATATTTCCCGTTCCCCTCGACACCCACACGCTCTAAGCAGGCAGCCAGTCTGAATAACATTTAACCCCTTTGAAATGTAAAAGCATTACGGAATGAAAAAACAGCACTTATGTACCCCGCGACGCAGATAAACCATCTCTCGTACAAAGCGTACAAAGATACAATACCTCTGAAAGGGTTCAAGAACGCACTTTTAAATTAACACCATCGACTACTACAACGACCTAACCGACTTATTCTACTCGTAGGACATTCAATCTTCACACGCTAGACCGAGATATTAAATTGCAATACACTAAATTGTATTTGAAAAGCAGCATAAAATATTAGTCGTCGCAATACCTCTGTTTAAAATAGGACCATTTATATTTTTCCTTTTCATGTTATTGTCTCTGCTTGGCAGCGCTTGCAACCGTCACGTTCCAATTTCGAAAAGTGTCGGAACAAAATGGTCGCCGCTTTGTGCTGTACCCTCGCTCGGCTGAGTTGAATTCGCTAATTTAGCAGATGCCAACTAGCTTTGATGTTCCGACTTCTGGTTCTGTGTCAGACGTCTAGCTGTGTTTGATATTAAAGGTATCCGCGTCCGCTTGTTACTGAATATAGTAACGGCGGTTCGCTTGGAGCATGATTCGTAATTATTCATACTACATACCGACGTCAAAAGTATTATCTGAACTATATGAGCAGTCATAGATACAACCTTCCATCAAAGAAGACTGGTAACCAAATTGGAACATCACTGTACCGTGTTTACAACTCGACATAAAAAATATATAACAAAGGAGCCGAATTTAAATTCCAATCGAACTTTGACACATGTCTGCCACCATAAACAATGAAAATTCAAATCATCGTTGCGTTCGACAGCCGCCGACCTAATGCGATTGTGGCTTGCGCTCTCCGTAGTCTATGGCTCTTCATCTATAAATGGGAGCCTTTTCTTTCGCTTTTTCTTCACAAAATCTGAGTCGAGATCGGATGATAAGTTATCTCGTGTGAGATGGTCTCAATATCCACAGATGGCCTTGCTCTCGAGTAATCTCTGGGCTCGGCGTGGATATTTTTGTCATTTTTTGCTGTAGTTTCTTTGAAAACGCTTTGTAGTCTAATAAGGACATTATTTTGACGGAGATCACGCCGTTGTAATAATGTAAACACTGATTGAGTACAGATAAATAAGACAATCGGAATGACATGGATTTGAAGGTTTTGTTGTGGTATGAATTTGTCTCACGTTTAGTACTCACAATACAAGTAGATTTTTCTTTACTAAGAAAGTGACTAGCAGATGTTTATTATACTCCAATTTTTTGAATGGCATTATTGAATGGATTCGAGTGTTTTCTTTTTTGTGGTTTCCTAGGTTTACATGAAAACTGATTTAATAAAAACTTTTATTTACTAATCGCTAATAAAAAGGATGACTGTCTTTAGCGTATAGAAAATAATATGATATTATATAAACTAGTTATTTAATCGTGGTAGTTATCGTTTTGACTTTGTTTTTAGATGTTAATATAAAGCAAATAAAAATGTTTAAATCATTACACATATTGTTAACCGTTTAAGTTTAGCGTGTGTATCATTTTAACTGTGTATTTATCTGTGACATCACAGCACCTTAGCGAATGGACCAAATTTGACGCATTTTTTTGTTTGAAAGCTGATGTAATCGGGATCGTTCTTAGCTTTAATTTATGAATATATGTTCGGACGTTAGCAGGTCATCAGCACTTTTTTGGTTATTGAAAGAATCTTAGAAACTTCTACTGGTCTACCTATAAAATATAATCATAAATAGACTTATCTAAATGTTGTATGTAGTAATACAATACATTTTAGGTAGTATATGTTACTGCATTTAATGTAGTCTAGAAAATTCTATTTCATTTTTCCACTTTTACCGGAGGAAATATCTTAAAGCATGTACCTAATTACTATTGGGTCAATTATAATTATTTTGATCACTACTTGAAATCGGTATTTATTCCATGAAATAGCGCACGAGCGCGCAAGTGGTCACCGTCGTCTATAGACATTTGCAGCAGCAGAGGATCCACAAACGTGTTGCCAACTTAAAAAGATATGAGGGATAATTAGGAAAGGAATAGGACTTACGTAATAAAATGATAAAGGGGATTCCTGCCTTTTTGCACTCAACGTACGAAATACTACTTATTTCATGCCGATCTTTCTTGAGCCAGCCCGTATACGAGCTTATAAAATTATTATATCACTAAGCTAGACTCTACCTTAACCCTTAAATGCATGGTGTATCAAAAATGAAACGCTTATTTCGAAAATTTTACTAAACGCCTAATTTGGCTGTATTTAATTATTTATAGTTTGTTTATTATATTTTACATGACCTGTAATTTTATTACTCTTTTTCCATGAATCTACTTGTTAGTCTGTTTATATAAATTGTTTTTTGTTTTTTTTTTTTTTTATAAAAAAAATCATGCATTTAATGGTTAATACTATCATTGTATATTGTGTTGTAATAAGTATTGGGTCCTATTTTATGTAATGTTTATCTAATGAACTAAAAGCCATTTATAGTATCTGTGAACGTAAATCACAATAGTTTTATCGTTGTGAATAGAAAATACAAAACTTTGCCAGAAAAAAGATTTATATAGATCGCGATATTTTCAAAGTAAAAACAACAATCAAATATCTTATTTACCTAAATATTTGTTACAAATAATAACAAAAGAGTACAATAATTGAACAATGATTTTGGGTTAGATTACTTACTACAAAATATGAAATAAAACCACACTCAACACATATCTAGCTAAACATTGCTTAAAAATTAAACATTGTTTAAAGTTTTGTCTACAGTGCTTTACTGCGTGTAAAATTATAATAAACTTATTAATAAAATATTACTAATATAATAATAATAATAAATAATAATAGTATCGCTGACATTTGACAGCTAAAATATGTTTTGAGCATATATATTAAAAAAAAAACTTAACTTAATGTTTAAACATAATAAAACTAACTTTAACCCAAAAGTGTCTTTAGACGGGTATTGGTAGTAAGTACAGAATTATACATACACATGTTTAACGTATGTTTAAATGTTCTGTATTATGGCAGTAAAACCATTAAAAACGTAATATTCTATTATTGCAAAATAGACTTAGAGCAAATAAGTGCATTTAGGAGGGAGGAGGCTTACCATGTCGATATAATAACCTCCAATATTATTTTTTTTTAGAAAAGAACATTACACATACAATTGTACATATATGGTATGTAGCAGATATAGGACAATTAGTTATATCCGATTAGTTTTGTTGTTTTTGAGAAAAAAATAAAGATTTTAATAATGCGGTCAGAAATTAAATTTGTTATCAATAATATACCTATATACATAAATATATATTTTGACCAGGAATATGAAAAAGAAATTTGACCTTTCGGTTACAATATACATTTTTATATGGTAACCTATATATTCCTTTATAAAACAAGCTGGTCCCGCGACTTCGTCTGCTTATAAATTCATCCCCCATCCTCTTCGTCACGTTTTATTTTTAACAGACAGACAAACGGTGTTACTTTCGCATGTCGCACTAATATTAAAACTTTATGTAATTTTTACTAATTATGTACCATACATTTCACAGATTACGTTTAAGCAAACACCACAAAAATGAAAGTAAATAGTTTGACACCAATAGAGTTGTCACGTGACCGAAAAAAACCTCTCCAAATAGTCCAGCTGAGGAGACAATCTCCGTACCTATCCCTTATCTGTGCAAGTTAGCAAACAAAACATCGGAGCCGGCAATAAGCATAAAACAAAATCGTTTCGACCCCACACACGCCGTCGCCGGAACACTTGGAAAAATCCCTATGGATTTTCCGCGGGAGTGAGGCGACCGCCAGGGGGACGAGGGAAGGAACGTAAAAGAGAAAAGCTGCGAGTTTTTATCTCGGCGCCATAAATTTTATTCGTAGCGTGATTTAGTGCGCAGATTGCCCCTCGCGCCCCGCGCCCCCCCGCGCCTACGCCTCGCCCGGGTAAGGCTGCTAGTCATTGTCAAAATTATTGCACCCCTATCTACTGAAGCTTTAAATATATGTCCCCGACACGTTACTCTGCCTACAACCCGTTCTGGGCCTGAATACGATGCTTTGATGTAAATTTTATAAGTTGTAGGCTTCAGAGAAACGAGTACTTAAACACGTCAATATGATAGAATCTCACAAAAGGGACGCGGGTTTGAATAGACGAGAATTGATATTCAAGTTTTAATTACTTAACTAAGACATTCCGAGCGCGGCTCATTGTACTTACCGACGGGCTGTTTATTCAACCACGTAGATGCTTACGCAAACTACTTTTCCTACTTGTTAACAGCATCGAAAGTTCCACATGATCTAATTCCAATAGTTTGAGCAACACGACGTGAGGCTCGAGCCGACTGAACAGGGATTAATGCAATATCGGGCCAGTGGCGCCATCCGACTATGAAATTCTGACAAAAACTTTTACTCAACGCACTAATCCTTCATTATTTTTGCTTTAAGCGTAAATCTTAAGTTATTTGTCAATACCGAGCCACAAAGGCGCCCAAATACCCTCACTATAGCTGAAAAACATAATACACGCCTCATAATAGTGGAACAATTCAGAAACTTGTTAAAATCATAATGCGCTTTTGTGAGCCTCTTGACAGTTCACTTTGTGATTTTTTTTCTTACTAGGCCTCGGTTTCGTATGGCGGCCAGTGCTCTTGCAAATGACATGTTTCTTTTTTCACGAGTTCTGGCGAATCCTCGATCGCTATCGCCAGCGCGTATTTTATGTAAACACGACAAATTTCGTGGCATGGACGTAGGATGGTATCCGCAGATGCGCCGGCGTTATTTTTATTGTCTATGGTAGGTTCGAAGGTTCGCATTTGATCCGGGACGCTCTCTCCACACTGTGTCTTATCTCAGATCTGGTTTTATGAAACCCTAAATTTACGACTGCGGTCGAGGGGTGGGAGCCGGTATAAGCCGACTCTCGACGCTTGCTGCCAGGAACACTTTTGTCACCAACAATTCATGTCGAGGCACGTTCAGTAAAAATACTGCGTGTCAAATTGCTGCGATGCATTCGATCGATGCAAAGATCGGAGATAGATCAGCATAAGAGTAACCACCTGTTGTCAAATACATCGTATAAACGATTTTATAATTATTTTTAATTTCCTAAAATAAGGTTTCATTGTTTACGTATTTAACCGACCTTTAACCTTCGTAGTGTAACTTCGTAGAGTATGTTTTTATAAATGTTTGTACCTGCGATATCTGCCAATTCCTAACCGATTTAAAAATCTTTTTTTTTAATTTGAAACGATATACCTATAAATTGATCCAATAGATCAAATCTTCATCGAAAGTAATTTGGTTTTTAAATCAACTAAAAATCAAAAGATACTTTAATCAAGTAGGCTTTTACAAGCTTTTTTGAATCGTCTATACAGAAACAAAAAATAAATTTAATGAATTTACCACCGATTCGAAATGTAGATTCTACCGAGAAGAACCGGCAAAAACTCGATAGTTACTCTTTTAAAAAGTTTTATAAATAACTGTAATCAGTACGTCATCAAGTAAACGAAATTAGGCAATCTGCTTTTGAAGTTACTTAATTTTTTAAAGTTTTAATTATATATTTACCACTTTTTTTAATATAATAAATATTTGTTAACATTATGCGATTAAGAAAACATAAATCATTGTTCATACATAAAAATAGTTTCTTATTAAAAAAACAGTTAAAAAAAGTAATTACATCATAGTATTGTAATTCCTTAATTGGGAACACGGACCGAACCGGTTTAGTCCAGATACAGGCAGATCCTCTATAAATTACGAGAATAAATCCCGGGAAAGAAAAATTGCCCTCTGGAGCACATAATTCTTTCCTTGTCACAATCCCTCCTTATCTACGGCCAATACCGGATTACAATGCGATTTTTATTTTATGCTGTATATACTTGTATCCTATGTGCTTTATCTTACCTACTTTCACACCTATGAATATATTAGGCTTGATACTTTATCGATATAAATAAATTCCCGTATCACAACTGCTTTTTCAGTAATTTTTTTTGTCAAGTACGTACAAAATGTTTTCATATTTTTGAAATATACCTAAGTTCAATTTCACGCAAAGATGTTTTAAAAAAAAACAATTTCAAAAATGTTTATGTGTTATAAAATTCTCGTACTGTATTTATACCGTCTCGGTGCCCGAAGGATACCAATGGGACCCTACTACTAAGCCTCCGCTCTCCATCCGTTCGTCTGTCTGTCTATCTGTCAACGAACTGTAGATATCTCATCGTAATAGGAAGAGATTTGTAATTTTCACAGTGTGTGTAGGTACTTCTTTTACCGCCATAACAATAAGTAATGAAAACTTTATTTCTTTTACAAAACTATTTTAACAGTATTTCATAAACACATAGTTTTATCTTGTATGATTGTACGGAACCTTTCGTAAGAGAGTTCGTCCCAAACTTGACCGTATTTTTATACGTACGGTCATAAATTGTTATTCAATTAACAATCACTCCACGACCAAAACAATTTTATTGCGCCCATTGTATAAAACTACCGAAAAGCTGTACCCTTACGACGAATACATAATAGAAAAATTACTTCGCGAATTGATCAGTCACAGTGGTAAGTAACAAAGTCTAATATTTTACATGTTTCCCAACAATATAGTCTAATGGACAATGACAAATGCATCCCATTGTTGCAAATATTAAGATGTCATTGTGAGGTAACAATCGAAAAATTCACCAAAATCCCCCGAAAAGTATGGATGGTAGAAATATTTTGACAGCATAATGAATGGCCAGGTATGCGCAGTGACAGGCTAATGATGCTTTAATATGAAACGTATCTGTGGCTATTGGCATTTTTTTTAATCAGTCGAATTTAATGAAATTCCCATTCTTTCAATATTTTTTTGTTATTATTATTATTGCTTTGTACTCATTACAAAAATACAGTGTAACTTATAAGGAAATCGTGGACGTACAATACATACATATAAGTCAAAAATACTCAACCTCCTTTTTTGAAGTCGTTTAAAAAGTTACGAAGCTAAAGTTTAGTTAAAAAGCTGCTAATACTAAAATTAATTAGTCATTTTAATATGAAGGTTTTAATGATCACTAAATTCAATTTAAACATTTATCTAACTTAATTTTCAGCAGTAATTATAAAATATCTTTAACAGTTTAAAAAAAATCAGTCCTTTAAATGATATAAAACATATGATGTACCTATTAGTCATTAATATATCATACAAGAGCCGAGATGGCCTAGTGGTTAGATAACGTCTATCTCAACCGATGGTAACGGGATCAAACCTCGGCTAGCAATGCTGAATTTTCAAGTCCTAAATTTATGGTTAAATGTTAATGGTGAAATGTTAATGGAGCAGCGTGGTGGAATATACTCCTAAAATTTCTCCTCAATAGGTGAGGAGGCCTTTACGTAGCTGTGGGACACTTACAGGTTGTCAGTATATCATACAAAATCATATCCATATAAATAGTACATTTCCTTATATCTTGTAAGATGGTACAAAAGTTACGATAACGATATTTGGCTATAATCATTATTGTTTTACATGACGCACTAATAAAAATTATTTGAAAAGAATGCCTCTTGTAGTATAATAAAATGTTATTGACATAAAACTTATCTGAATACATATATATCAAGAATACCTTGGCTGCATCCAATAATTCTAATTTATAATAATAAACGCCTTGCCCACCCATTTATTATATAAATTTTTCTATTAATTGCATAACAAATGCGGTGACACACGCATTGTATTAGGATTTATTGGTTCTTTTGTACGGCAACACAGAGCTGAGGTTGCGAACGCAATAATGGTGTTTATTTATTTTGGTATCCAGTTTATTTATCTGGCCATAGAATACTGTTGACCGTTCTTTGTAACCATTTCAATAGCTAACACAAGTAGTTATCGTTGCTACTTTTAGATGAAAAAAATTGTATTTTGAAAAAAAATAATATTTCAAGTATTCAGAATAATTTTTTTTTTTTCATTTAAATTAGGGAAACACACAGCATTTCACATAACTGAAGGAAAACAAATACAAAAATATTAAACATATGCCGTTTAAATTTCCACCACTGCTTTTACAAGGAAGTGATCTAATAAAATTCTAAGTATTGTATAACAGAAATAATTTATAGTTAAGTAAAATTTGGAAATCCTATAATATATTTGGTTATATATATATTTGATTTATCAACAAAAAATAATGTTTATTTAAACTATTATGAAATAAATCAATGTGGCTGTATTTATTATTATGATTGTTACACGATCTTACAATAAAACAGTATAGTAAATATAAGTAAATTTTTATATTAATACACCGTCTTTTCAAGCAAAGAAAAAACTTTTTGTGCAATTTTAAAGAAACAAATCTTTTTTTTAATTGCTTAAACATTATGCTTTTTTATTATTAGTTACAAGTTCATATTAGTATAAATATTTTCTATTCGCTTGCGCCATAAACGAAAGTTTAAGAGTGGCAAAAAATACAACAAATGCCCTTTATCTGGCGCTTAGTTTGATGCCTTTGTCTTCACAGGCACAAACATGCCCCGTTTGCCACAGATTATAACAAAGAAAGGAAAGGCTACTAGACTTTTTTTCTTTCTACACAATAGAATACTTAAGCTTATAACGTAAAATAAATTGTATTATTTAAAATTAAAATGCAAAATCAGATCTCAAATATGTACCTATAGCTAATCCGTAAAAATTTAAACATGCGTGCTTTTATAAAAATCTTTATAAAGACACTCATATTTAAATTTTTTCTAATTATTTTTTTTAATGTTTTTTTGTAGTTCAAAGTCACATCAGGCCAGCCCGTGGTATCATATTATTGCATTGTCATCAAAGTTACAAAAGCATTCCCAGCTCAATCAATATTAAAATGTAGTCGAAAAACGCGATACAAAGATCTGAAACACACACACTTGTAAGGCAAGTTTAACATTAAAGTTCGAAAGAAAATATCTACAACTATTCTTGTACCATGTGTTAGGTAGATCTGCAGACTCTTTACAGATTTTACAGACTTGTCCTATTTAGTAACAACGCCCGGAACGAATATCACGAATTTTCAAACATTATTTTTCATTATAGAATGATTCGGTTCAATCATTCGATCGATAATTTCTCATCTCTATCTCTTATGTGTAATTAAAAGTAGGTATGCCGAAGTAAAAACAAATAAAGAAAAATAGACTACGTATCACGCATAAGGTGACGTAAAACGCGTTTATTTTTAGATCTATTGTTGGTTAACAATCAAACAATAGTTGCAGTAAATCAGTAAGCATTCGAAACGTTCATCTCAAAAATGACGGACAGCGCCACACAGCGCGAGCGATCCCCATTGCACGCTCTATTAGCATTCGACACGGCCGCCTTGTTTCCAAACACGCCGAAACACCGACATGTTTATTGCAATACGAGATAATTTTACGATGTGAACGCAATACCGTCGACGATAATTCGGTCAAAGTTTAATTCGTTGACAAAGATTGTGCGACTTTCTAATCGCTTGGGCGTGAGGTTGAGTACGTAATTTCAATTTTATGTCCCGCCGAATTGTGGGAGGAACGCTTGACGCTCGTGTTCATTGCGATTATTTTGCAGTAAATTTAATCACGAAACGATATAATTTCACATGTGAAACTGTGAAATATAACGCTTCCTTAGATTGGTTTTGATGAATTGGTTGATACAAACAAAAAAGAATGGAAGTAAGCGACAAAAACACTAACTAAAATTATATTAGTAAAAGTTTTAATAAAAATAACAACAATTTGTAATATTTCATTTTGTAAAGTAATTCAGTTTTATATGAAATTGTACAGTGTTAATGAAAAAAAACTTGTTTTAAGTATATTTAAAAAACTATTTTAAACCACGTTACTCATTAGCTTATCTTGCCACAAGATAATATATTATTGGTTTATTGTAGGACCAAAATTGTATAACTTTTTCATTCATAAATGAGATTCATATTTACAACAAGGGTCGATTAGCAACGGCTAATCAGTGATTGGTTACAGTGGCAGATAAATAAAACTGAATGGTGCACGCCCTACATTATCAGTCGCCTATGAGATAAACGACTTGCTATTAAAATAATGACGTGTGTTATATCTTTGTATCAATTTAGATATCGTAGTAAAGTATTTGAAAAGATAAAGTTCATGAAAAACTACGAAATAAATTTTCATAATATAGATATGTTTTAAATTGTTTTTAATGAAAATTTTGTTAAGAAAAAAATTTTTGTTGACTCCAAAGATTTTCGAAAAATTATCGATTAGATTTTTCTTATACATTAATCGTAAACATCATTTTTAATCTATAAATACAAAATGAAACGCTGTTCGTTTGTCTCGCTAAAACTCGAGAAAGGCTGAATAATTTTGATCTTAAAATATTTGTGTAAGTTCAGAGAAGGTTTATACGGCGAGAAACATAAATAATAAGAAAAGAAAAATACTAAAAACGAAAATGAAACTCTATTCCAATATAAACCCTTTTGTCTCTTGGTTGTCAAATAGGTGCGTTCAAAAATTTGTCTGTTTCATAGTTTGGTCTCTTTGGTCTGTTTTTTGGAATACAAAACCATTCCGTTCAGAAACGAGAAAATTTGTTGCATTTAGTGTAGATGATAATACATAAATAATAAACGCATTACACTCATGACTCAACGGCCCCCATTAAAATCTCATGACCTTGTGTCGGGGGTCCGGAAACACACAACACTAACACAAACACCCAGACACCCACGACAAACATCCATATGGCCTATACAGACGTTTGTCGCTAGCGGCGATCGAACCCGCGACCGTTAACGCTTCGGTCAGTTATAGTGACCACTGCGCCAACGAGTCTGTCGATTTTAATCTGATCGATAAAAATATTGTATTCAATTATTACCACATTTTACACAAATATAAATATGTAGATGATACGAAGTTCACTGGGTCATCTAGTACCTGATATAAATCTGAAAATTTTTATCAACTCACACTTCTATAAATAGGTTTTATAGAAGTGCGAGTTTAAATTACAATGACAACACTTCAGTTTTTGTAGTGATTTAAATAATAAATAAATTTAATTTTAGATCTATAAAATATTATAAAATCACATCAGATGATATAACTCATTTACGTAATTTAATTAACTTTTCTATTACGACATAATATAATTAAACGTCTGAAGAAAATTACAAATTATAAGTATCGTACGGACGATCTGAGACAAGAATATTTTTTCCGAATTAAAAAGTAATTTCTGACATCTACGCTTTCACACGTACAAACAAATATACGAATTATTTGTACATTATTTACTTTTATATAATAATATTGAAGTTTAAGATTTGTTATGCAGGTTTCACATACTTTATTAAAATATGAAAACAGACGCCCTAAATCCATATGTTCATCATATGTTTATTTACGACACCATAGACGGTATTCATATTAAATTTAATTAGACAGCGGCCTAGTGGTTTGAGAGATGCTCGGATGTTCGGAAGTCGATGCTTATCTCGATCACCTTGCGAGCAAGGATTTCATGATAATTTGATAATATAAAAACATCTTTAAAACCTTGCTACCTAATTATCTATAAAAATTCATATTTATTACTATTTTTATTCATTTATGAATATACATTCCTGTTGTTGAAATTTTGATTACGAATGTCAGTGTACATCTATTACCAGTTACCACACATGTGGAAATAAGATAAATATTTTTGTTACTATTATATAAATTATTCCTCTTTGAATGTTTTTTCTTTGGAATTATAAATATTTTCTTAGGCGAGAGCGATTTTACTCTGAGCGATATAAAACAACCCTGTAACTAACTCTGTAAGTGTCCTAAGTAGTTACGAAAGCAGCGAGTGTCTAAAATAAGGCACTGGCAGTAAATTCTTTCAGATGTAAAGCAATGAGAAATACTCAGTACATGTAAATCTTTATGAAAGCCTGAGAATACTTATACGTCGCACCGTGAGATTTTTCAGAGCGACCTCGCGTGACACTACTAATCTACTTAGACTTTTATTTTCTATATTAATGTTATAAACAGGAAATTTTGTCAGTAAATTAAATTTCATATAGTAAAATACCATACACAAGTGCTCGTATAAAGTAAATATTCTCAGGTAATTTATGCCGTTCATAGTCGCGCCTTTTCACAATCACAATTTGAAATCTCCATTAAACCAAGACAATTGATAATTTCTCTTTCGATAAATTTAACCCGAATGAAAATTGTTCGTCTTTAAGTCCAAGAAACTAGCTCAAATATGTTAATGGCATGTGACACAAAACAAAATTAACTATCCCGTATTCGAGCCGTGCAGGTAAATGCATCAAAATTAATTAAGGCGGGCACAGACCGCCCGCGCGCTACCGTCCCGGCGGGGCGTCCCGCGTGACGACTTCATGCGGCTTCCCGGAACCCAGGAGGTGACGGGATTTAAAGTCTAGTCTACGTTTACGTGATCGTTGGTAAGCCAGGCTTACTCGTGTTATGTATTGGAGGGAATAGACAAAGATAAAACCAAATCGGATTCAGCAATTGTTATTAAACTTGCGCAATTTTTCTTCATTCTTATTATGTTACGCTACGTTTTTATACTACGATATTAAAACAAAATAATAAAAAAGTTTAAATAGGTAGGTTATTAGCTTTTAAAAATGGAGTCTAAACTTCAATATATAATGTTTATAGGTTTAGAATGATATGTTAAAGTGAATTATAACAGTCCTTAAAATATCAAATTTTACCTTTCGTTTTATAACAATTGTTTTTTCATAGAAAGTCCATGGGAAAACCAGACTATTATCTAAGCAATAAAACAGATCGTAATAATACATCAGCCACTAAAACAAAATAAGTTCGAACTTAACAAACATAAAGAACTCAATAAAAAATAGAGACACATTTAAATGCCTTAATATAAATTTAATTAACGTTAATAAAAAAATTTACACGTTTCTATAAAATTCTGTACAACCATTTATCACAGCGCCAAAATATTTTTATTGGTCATAAAATTTTTGAGAACAATACAACAAATCATTCCGGCAATTGTTTAAAAAACTCGTAGAGGCTCGTAATCTAAGCGCCACGACACAAATGCAATGGGCCTACCTGTGCAAACAGCTAGACAAAGCGTACTATGAGTTATTGTCGCAGCCCCTAAAGATATTTCATCGATTTTATTGTGGCTCCGATGTCAACTTCGTCTCGACGAAGACGATAAATGCGACGGTTTTTTTTTTGCGCAATCGTTGTACGCAAAATATTCGAATTGTGTGTAAAATATTATAATTTAAGTATTTAATTTCAGTGAAATAGTTTTACGGGTTAATTCTATTTCTTAGTAAATATTACAATAAAATTGTATAAGTAAATATTTGTTTCGTAAAAATGTAACGTATTAATGGATTTGCGTGAAATTCAGAACAAAGATAAAATCTTTGTCAAAACAGCAATAAAAAAAAAACAAGATGAACCGGCAAGAAACTCGATAGTAACTACATGATTTATATCCTATATCAAAACAGAGGCTACTTCGTATCACATGGGTAAAACCAAGGTGCGCAGCTAATAGATTAAAAATGAAAGATATAATTGTGAAAATTAGGTCAATAGATGATTTTTGTAAATGTATGTTAATACTAAGAACCTTAAAAGATATGTTTGTTTTCTAATCTATAAACTTAAGCACAATACTATATATATTCATTGCAGACTGTCTAGTCTGCAGTCTGTCAGTTTCTTCCTATCCATTTTAGCATTTCTAATAATAGTGGGATTAATATCGTATACCTACTTGTGACACTCGAATATATAATTAACTTTTTCACTTTTTTATTTAATCATTACACTTTTGTAAAGTATTTTATGAGAATTTAATTTTTTGTTCACTAAAATCTAGTAAGGTTTTAGTTAAGCATTGTATTTGTATAAGCGGCGATATGTACACTTATTTTAATTTATGTTTAAAAATTTCGCTAAAGCTTATCTCAATCTTGTACACTTGGTTTTAACAATATTAAACTTAGAATATTTATTTAAAAGGCGTTTAAATTGAATTTAATTTAGGAACAGGAATCTAATCTATATAGGGTACACTGTTTATGTATTCTTTGGAATTTTTATATGCCAATATTACCTATTCAATTGATAACATGCACGTTAAACAACGTTCAAATTAGTCATAAAAAAACTTACCAAACTTAATTGCCATTAAAATGAATTTACTGCAAATTTACATGACATTCTCCTGATTACCACGAAATTAATAATTATATATTCTGCCTTAAAATATCAATAATTGAAAAACACACGTAACATTCACAAAATTGAATCAAACAGTTTAAAGGTTCTACAAAGGCTTTACTAAAATCAGTTAACCCGTGCTCACCTGGCTCTTACTCTCCCACAGAGGAAAAAAACTCTTATAAAGAAATAAATTATTGCATTATGGCTTTTTGAAAGAGTCCACTGCTGCTGAGAAATGACAATATTATTAAAAAGTACGCGTCTTTGTCACACTATCTTTTTGTATTCGATATATTGTCGCCATAATAAATGCTGCCCCTTTATGGATGGAGCATTGTGCTCTCTACCTTTGTGGACATTATTAAATATATTTTAAAGAGTTTTATTAATGGTGGGCGTCGTAAGAGAATGTTTGATTTATTTTTTCGACGCGTGTGCTCGATGTTCGCGTGATATCCTTCAATCATTTAATTTAATGGGATTAATGTTTAAATTGAAAATATATAACGTTAATCGTTTCATTTCAAAAATTATTTCGTAATATTTTCAAATTCTACTTACCCTCGTTCGTATTTCTCAGAATCCTCTAACTAGGTTTATTTAATACGAAATGCCGTCGTCACAAAAAATATCGCTAGACATAATCTTAATAAATTGAAAGGTAATAATAACTTGGAAAATATTTTTTAACCATTTCATTTAATTCTAACTTTATTTCGTAATTAAAATTAATAATAAATTAAGTAATAGTATAACGTGACATGGCATCAGAATTTAAATAGAGACCATAAGCACAGTTTTAAAAAAAAAATATTTATCTATCTGGAATGAAGATACAAATTCTTAGTTCAATTTATTGTCCTCAAGATAGTACAATGCGTTTATAACAAAACCGCAAAGGATTGAAAGGGGTCCACATTATTATAAAGACACCACAACATTATAAAGCCTCCAACCTGTCATTCATTTGAATTAAATACGCGAAAAACTAAAATATCAAATTCGTTGTTTTGAAACACGACGCCATCATCTATTTGACGGTACAAACCATTATAGAATACATTTTATTATATTCTCAATCTTATTCATCAGACAAAGTTATACACGATTATTCACAAGTATTTTTTGCTCTATAGAGTTTTTATTAAGGTTTTCTGTTAAACTCAAGTGTCCTCACTTGTGTCAATGAAGTTTCAAATGACCTATTTAATATGTAAAATTGCGAGGGTGTCAGTTTTAAAAAACAGGTTTATTCTAAGACGACGTTTTAGCCATTTCTCACATAACTTAAAATATTTATCATAATCGGAATAGATTTATTCTCGCACCAGGAATAGATTTAGTTTTAAGCAACAATATGTAGCTGTTAACTTGAACATTATTGAAGTATAAGAATTATAATATAATATGAAAAATTATAATATAATTTTTATGGTCAGTAAAATTCACAAAAATTATATTGTTACTTACTATCTAATATACATCAATCTTAGCAGTAAGTAGTTCTTAAAATCAAAGTAATCTATTTTGTATAAATCTTCAACAAATAATTTGTTAAATTTACTCATATTATTATTTTCTTGTTGTATAGTTTACAATAATTTTTAATGAAAGAATTTTTTCTTATAATTAAACTTATAAGTCGACTAATTGTTCTGAGAAATTTAACAAAATCGAGTGTAACAGTTGCAAAACGTTAAAACATTAAATTCCAACATTGTATAGAATTGTAGCGGTGTTAATAAATAATAAAATGGGAGTAATGCGAGCGCTTGGCGTTTAACAAATGAATATTACGTGCTCGCCACCGCGTTCCGATCAAATTGATTACTGAGCGTTATCGCAGTGGTAGGCTGGTAGCCAGTCCTTTACTCCTGCTTACTATCTTATTACACTTTCCAATAGGAAAAATAACGTTTATTACGCATTTTTCAATATTATTTTAATTATCTACATATGTATGTATATAAAATTAAAATTTTTGTATAGCATGGTAGTGCAGTGAAGATTTGTTTGATAATTATGTTTTAATTCAAGTCGAACAAATCGGTATCTAAAATGTGTTTATATCAGCCATTTTCATATCTTTCCTCATCTAAAAACGTTTACTTAGATCTAAATATAAACAAATTTTAAGATAATTTAATGACCCATCATTAAGGAAGCAAGTTTTTAATTAAATCATTACTTAACATTTTGAGCTCGCATAGAGCTGTCGGAACGTTATGCTGACGGGTGACTTTTGAAAGACATATATCACTCTATAAATATATTACTGCTCTATTAATCTCTGCATTTAAATGATTTATTTAAATTATAAAATGAAAGTATAATTTTTTAAATAAAAAAAAATATTAAAAAAACTAAATTTATGAAATAAATATCTGCAAAATTCATGCATATTAAGTAATTGAATTGGATACTGTGTATTAATTTCTATACATACTAAAGGTATCGCCTAAGATCTATAAACATCATTTAAAAAAGTACACATTCACGTACCGGTCTTTACTAATTTCAACAAAAAATGTATTTTGGACTACAATGATCATAATTGCGATAAAATAGATGATGTATTATTATCAAAGAAACAAAAACACTGATAAGAAAAATGTCACAAAATTTCTTTTACCAAAATTTACCAATAAGATTTGTAGAGGAATATCCATTATCAGAACATTTATTTTTATTCCTTTGATATTATATTTTACCTACTTTTATCTTACCATTTATTTCAGTTTTACAATTTTGAAGATTTAAATTAATTAATGCTATATATTTTGTATTTAAAATAAAAGTATATTTTTTTTATTATTGAAAATCAATTCGATATGTCATTATCTACCTAGCATTTATCCCGGTTACATCAGTTTCTGCTTATTTATTATTCAAGATCAGATATTAACAGGTTACTGATTTTTATACAAAGCGATTTTCTTCTGACCACGGCAACCCCTGAAGACAAGCTAGCAATTTAGACGAATAATCTCCCTACTAAGAGTAACGATCATTATCAGGTATTGATCTTAAAAACTAGGACCAACAGCTTATTTACGTGCTCTCCGAAGCACGATGGGGATCCACAAGAACAAAACACCAAGGCCTAGAAACAACTATTTATACAAATAGAAATATCTGCCCCGAGCAGGGATCTAACCCGCAATCGTCGGCGTTAGAGGTACATTCAATACCACTACACCAGAGCTATCATCTGAAACTTAATTCAGCACGTATGTAAAAATAAATAAATCAAAGTATACTTTATCCAAGTAGACTTTACAAGCACTTTTGAATTGTCAAAAAAGAAAGAAAATAAAATTTATAAAGCTAAATTATTTTCATCTTGTCTATTTCTTACAATTTTCATGCATGCTTATTAGATGGCAATTACTCATTTATTTCAACATCACGTATCCGATAGCACGGAGGTCAGCCCACCGGGCGTCAGCACGTGCCTTCGTTTACCCTCTCAGTTCCACTCTATGACATCCTCGATAGCACCCTCGACTGTAACAACAGCGCCCTCTACGAGTAAACACAAAGTACTAGGACGAGGTGCGCACACGCAGCTGCGGCCGCACGCGCTCTTAATGACGCGAAGGACATTGTTTTCACCGAGTGTTTGCACGGTGGTCCCGAATTAACGTTGATTGTCACTTGATGACTTCCCTGTTTTAACTGTTATTAGACAATAACCTTCAAGTGGCACTCGCGGGTAAATTAACAATCTTATTTCAAAGGATAACGCTGCTAATACGAATATTACTTGTTATTTATTCTTTGGAGAATTTTCCTATTATCCTGCAATACTAAAGAATGTAAAATTTCGAAATACACACGTCTAATATAAACGTTTTGGACAAGAAAGAGTTGATACTAACAAAGAATTCAAAAACATTAAAAGAACAACTATAAATCGTACGTTTTAAATACCTCGACGTAAAGAAGGGAAGCTGAAAAGCGTCGAGTTAATTATTTCCACCCTCTACTTCAGTGGCGTCTTTATAGCCGGTAAAAATGAGAATAAAATAGGTCTTTGTAGGGATCGTTTGAAGTCGCACAAAGCCTAGCGATGAGCGGAACAGGGCAAGATGGGAGATAGTATCGGCCTGCCGCTTCCAGATAGCGCTGTGACGAAGTTGAATTTTAATGTACATATCAGCTATTTGTCTATTCAATTAATATAAAGTTTTGATATCTATCTCTTGAAAAGTTCCTTATGTTATACTGGGTTATAAGTTGGTTTTAACGTATGCGAGGGTAATTAGGTAGGTATAAAGGCAGATTAAAAAAAATAGATATATTTAAATCTAAATTGATCCTTAGTTCTTTTTACCTATGTGAAACAAAATAATAGATGTTGCGTTTAATTTACCAAAGTACCTAAGTGGGTATATTTACCATAATGTGTGAGTATATATATTTTTGTGTCAAATTTTGAACTCTACACTTTCTAAATTGTATATACAAAAATAAATATAATAATAAAATCATTTTTTTCAAATTCAAGTAGAAATTGTTTATTATCAGTATTATTATATTATCAGTCAAAGTTGAATTACTTCAAATTTAGGGTTTCCCTGAAAAATGTGCACGGCTAGCGCGGTCGATACTGACGTCCCGCACCCCGCAGGTGCGACGAGATAATCCAAGATGGCCGCCGAGATAGGACGTGACGTCACGGCCCTCCCCCGCCCAGGGCGCATCCTCGAAGCTATGCCACCCTCGTAAGATCCTTTAGAAATCTGAAAATACCATCCACAAAAACAAATATTTTAATTATAGTGATGTCTTGTTTTTTTCTTGTTGTTTGTAAATAAGGTCAACTAGACCTCTATATTGTTCACATTTATCTAATTTGAAAAGTTTCTTATTAGATATGGATATGATTCCAATAACAAATCCTGGTCTTATAGATCCAGCAATGAATCTATAGTCTACGGAAATAGTAGTAGGATGTGATAATTTTCACATTTTTTATTATCTTTATATGTTTTTGTTGTTTTATTAGAATTTAATAAAATAAGTTAACTGTCAGAATTATATAAAGATTTTTTGAAGTAACCATAAATGTAACAGGACACAAAAAAAATCTGTTTAGAAGTAGAATATAGGGATTAATTCACCACGTTGCTGCATGTAGGATTGGCATATAAACAAAACTACAAACATATCTTAAAATTTCTCGCTAACTGTGAAAGATTCCTTCGCCACTAAGATATTACTAAATTAATTAGTGATATCTCTTACCGAATTTTGTACGTGTGAGTCGAGTAAGGCCAACGTATTTCGTCTACATGACCTCGGAATTAACTTGTAAATAACATTTTAAATAATTTTATATTATTATATATATTATCTAAGACCAAAGCAGTCGACAAGACGAGTCAGACGAACCCAAACTCGATGGGATTATCATTTTATGACGGAATTTCTATAGTCTCCTTCCAACATCAGATCAACTCCACGTCATCGTAATATTCTGAACAGATCTTTATGAATTATATCATAATAACCATCTCGATCAACTTTCAAACATAAATCATTTACATACATTTCAAATCGATTTGTCAGGGAGCTACAATGCCACAGACGAACACAGATACACACGTCAAACCTATAACACCACTCTTTTTGGGTCGGGAGTTAAAAAACAAATCCGTAATCGTGAATATGTGGTGAAGATTCTACACCGTCTAATTTCCATTAACAAACATCTGCAAGTCGTGATTTGTATCGCTTAGTTTTAAATTGGACGCTGATAAGCAATACTGTGTCAAGCCATACAAACTTCATTTAGAGAAAATGCCATCTAAAGATGTCAAACCTATTCTTGATAAATTTGTTTGAAGGCGTATATATCCATCTTTTCTTTACTATTTTGATAAAAGGTATAATGAAATAAAAGCTTATTGGTATAATGAAAAGTTTTATCTAATAATAAGTTTTTCTAATACAAGAGGTTAGATATATTGCAAAATATGGAATATTTTCGTACTTATTTAGTTTAGACGACTTTAAAAACTTTTTAATATTATTAAATACAAAACGCATTATCAGAATACATGAATATCTCCGAATTTGACTCTTTGTGGGTTGACACGTTATTGCTTATCAGCATCCAATTATTATTATTTTATTATTTGCTTTTAAAAAAAAATTGCTAACTGAAGTGACTAGAAAATATAGATTATTCATCGTAAACTTTTATGAAACAAAACAAATAACATACCTACAAATGCATTTGCTTGCGGACGGTACGCGGGGTGGTGCTATGTGCTATGAGCTATGTAAGAGGTTATCTCCGTCGTCGGAGCCTATCTAAATCTGTATAATCGCGCCCGCCAAATAATTATTATAACATGTACCGTATAGCTAACGTATAGTGAACTACAATTTCAATAAATGTTTCTGTTTCGATTCTATCCGCGATAAGCTGTGTCGTTTCGGGTTTCAGTTGTTCATTTGCCGGTATTTTTGTGCAATTTAAAGTTTAATATGTTATTACTTTATACTCACTTTTGTGTGTAACGTTTGAAAGGTAAATGGTAAAAGAAACGGATGTATTCAATAACGGATTATCATTACTTTAGACATACTGTTTTTTACACATGCATTATAGCTAGATAATACAATCAAAAGCATAACTTATAAAAAACTAAGTGTCGTTAGTCATTTCTTATACCGTAAAAATTGTGAGATCCATGTAATACTAAGTCGGGTAATTGATTCAGTCTCTACTTATGAGACCTTCTGTGTTAAGTTATTACGTAATTAGCTAATCTAACATCATCTTATAGTGACCATATCGATATTAAAAATATTTTATGTTTTATATAAATAGATTGCCTTGGCAATTGCGCTAAACAGTCAGAAGTTAAATTTCGCATAAAAATTTTTGAAATAAAAATAATTATTACATTTTTAAAATGACAAAGAATTACCAAGTTAATATTGTTAACGATGTTGTCTATAAAGAGCTTTTATTTTATTAAAATAATCAATATTATATCGAATGACATAGCATATGAATGCTATTATTTTTAACAAATCTATCAAAAAAGAACTAATGCGAAATTTGTTAAAATATCGTGCCATTTTTATATAATAGTTCTACTTATATCACCTACATTGTGCGTCAGGGGTTAAAAAAACCAAGGCGTATCCTCGTTAAAAGCCCGTTTTCCTATAGGAGGTTTGCTGATGACGTCGATAAGGCAGAGCAGCGTGAAGTCATCACCTCTAAAGAGGTCTGTTACCGCAGTCACTCGAGCTCCTTTTGTTCGAAAGGATCGTTCGGATTAAGCGTTTAAGCGATTTTTGCAAGTAGAGAATTAAGTGATCTCTATTGGACGTCCCTGTATTGTATTCTCGCCGTTCAAAGGACTTTAGTTCTTATATCATAACAAAAGAATATTAATCTCTTTAAATACTTGAGAAGTTAAATTGTGTTGTATGGATTAATATTCTACATTAAACTTGTAGTATTAAACAAAAATGACGTTTTTAAGAAAAATTGATTAATACATTGGCTCCATATTATATTATACTCGACAAAGTAGATATAATTAATGAATGTCTAACTTTATAAAAAATAAATTAATAAAATGTTATATGTGCAATACTAATATTTCCTAACTTAAAAAGTGCTAATCAATAATGTCAAATTTCCATTAAATCTGAACATTAATACAATATAAAAGACAGACAAACATCCAACATTTCGTATGCGTGTGTGTAGCAAGTAATTAGGCGACGCACGAGGCACGAGGAAGCGGAAGCTCGCCGGAGATGAAGGCGCGATACAATATCCGGTTAGACGCCATTTCCGCCGCTACGTAGTGTGTGGACGCCTTTATGTATAGTGTTTTTATTTTATTTTTTCATATTAGCGTTTACAAATAAACCATTTTATAAACATTTTCAAATAATAGTAGTATCATTTTGCGGTATCTTCAGTGCAATTTCTTTGACTTGCAATTTTACACTCCAAATTAAAGTATCGGTGTTTTTATCTACGCCATTAAAATTATTTGTCATATAAATTTTATTCGATGTGTCGACGCCGGAAAGCTTTTAAATAAACCTTAAATCAAAAAGATTCATAAGCTAACTTGAGAAGTACGTATATGATGTGAAATTTACATTACATAGTATTGTATAATAATGATTTCAATTTCTAAAAACAACATTACATTGAATATAAACCACACCAGACAGTGTATTAAAGCTTTAATTGTGCAAAATGTCGCGCTAACATCCTCATATACACGCAAAACAAATGCGCGCAGTAACTCACCCCAACTTATCCTATAACCGCAAATGTAGTACTTCTGTAATGTGTGTCAACACCGTTGTTCTAGTTGTAATGGCGATGTGTATGGGAGTTACATCTGCTGGCTTGTCATAGCTGGATACGAATGTGTTATAAAAATGTATTCAGTTTGGTAATAATCGGCTTAATGCACGTGTAGCAATTACATAATTTTAAACTATTTATTCTGTTTATTTTATAATGTTATAAATTATTATTTACATAAACAAAAGTGAGTTTCATTAGATTATTGCATTATAGCATAACGCTGGCAACAAACAATAGAGGTACGTAGAGGTAACGTAGCGCCAGTACGTTTGTATAGATAAAGAACAAGCTATAAAAATTTTTGTACTTCGAAGTCCTAGTAGGTATTTGATAGGTTACTCGATTTGTTTAGGAATCATTTTAATAAAATATTCTATACCTAGATTCCAGTTACAATCATATTACCATAGTTTTATTTTATAGAATTGAACATTTGTTTTTGCATAATAACCGACTAGAACACTATTATAAGTAATTTCATATATTTAGATTGAAACATTATTTTGCATAAACACATTTCTTTTACAATTAACAATGACACAAAGCATGTCTATTTGTTAGACACCATGTTCGAATTCAATTATTTTCTTTACTCCCTTGTCACCCAACACCCGTGAGTCAGGAAGTGTGAATTAGCGCGACTTGATGCGCGCGCGCCGCGACGCGTGCCCATTGTCTATTACCAACCGCAATGCCATGGCCTAACTGATATTGAATTTAAAACTAAATAAAAGTTGAATATTAATTTAAAATTAATATACTTATGTCAAATCTCTGGAACGCTACTTAATTTTCAGCGTACCTCTAAGATGAAATGTGATGAACAGAGATAGAACGAGATTTATTGACAAGTAAAAATTCAATAGTAATACTAAAATACTTGATCTTTGAACTATCAAAATAAATAAACAAAAGTCAACCATTCGGAGATGTCTAGATATATTTTAGGTAATTTATAAACTACAATCAAATTAATCTAATATACTATCTTTAATGATAAAATTTTATTATATTTTAAATAAAATAAAAAAATCTATTCACAGTATTATCTTTTCTATAAAACTAAATCAAAACCTAACGATTTGCCTACAGATAGAGTTCACCCCTCAAATAAATCTGATTTACTGCGTTGATACCATCTCTGGTTACATTACCGCCGTTGATTGCTCCCGCGGTAACAAACGAATGCCACCGATATTTAATTGACTTTAATATACATTGACTAAAAACAATATCAAAATTAATACACCGTGGTCATGTATCGATATTCCATTTTTTTCTATAGTATACCTAAATATATGTGGGTATCAAACAATATGTTTTGGAATATTTTTTCAGTTCACCCTTTTATATTATGTAAAACAAAATGGTAACAAAATCTTTCTCAGCCTCTATTTTGTTATAAATAATTTGAACATTTTACGATAGCTATGAGCAAATAACGGTATATAAATCTGAACAGACCTGGAATAGAAATTCGAGGTCTGTTGAATTAAGTTTATGTAAACAATATAGAACAGTCGTTTGGTAGTTTTTCCGGAAAATGCTCCGAGAGTTTTGAAAATTGTTGCCTACTGTTTGAGCACCAAAAGACTATTATAATAGGACCAGTCTTGTTCAAATATTTACTTATTTATATTACTATGATATTTATATTTAATAAATTGATAAGGTGATTGAAAGAATTATCCTCGAGTAACAAATATTAAAATAAAATTAAAATCAGTTACAATATTTGAATACGGAAAACCCAAAAATTATGACGCAATTTAAAAATAATGTAAGATAATTAAACTGCTGACATTGTCAACATTTTTTAACTGCTCAGTTCAATCATCCAAACACAATTACATCTGTTATTTAAAGCTAAACTATTGGGCTCTCAGTGACACCCCCCGATGTTCCTGGGCTCATTTAACCCCCTCGATCATAAAACGGAACAATAACGCACTGGTCCAGGGGTGCCCGAGAATCTGATTGCAACCGTTTAACAGCCCCACTCTAGGGGCGAAAGTGTGGGGTTTTCATATCGATTTTTATTTTAGATGATTATTAATAAGCTTTTTATGATACTACCTAAATAAAAAAAAAAAAACATTTGTTTTAATTAAAATATGATACGTTTGCCTATACTCTAAGTTTCAAAG
Organism: Hypolimnas misippus; assembly: GCA_037950945.1. NCBI lineage: Eukaryota > Metazoa > Arthropoda > Insecta > Lepidoptera > Nymphalidae > Hypolimnas > Hypolimnas misippus. The sequence continues at coordinate 11,402,510 of JBBEEQ010000012.1, read as the reverse complement.
TTCCATCAGATTTTACGAGGACAAATTAAAAATGCGCATTATGGATGGCTAGACGTTTGTCTCGTCAAAACTTCGTCGATCCCTTAATCAGCTCGCTAGAAAGCGAAAATTTCATAAATCAATCAAACTTTGGAACTACGATCATAATTTCCACGCAACGACTCTTCTGGAAAACTTAAATTACTCTTTTTCCGCATTACGAGTGCAAAAAATCTTCTTGACGGGCTGAGAAATTGATGGTGTCGAAAAAACTGGCAAGTCGAAATCCGGCGAACTTTTTACGTCAGCTGAGTTTCACTTAAACGAGTTTCTACATCCATTTGGAAGTTGTTCGTATACGACAAGCTGACAAATTTTAATGAACCTAAGCGGGCCGCTAATGTCTGCGAGTTGCGTAATGGGAAAACTTCGAAGCCTCCGCCCCGTCTCACTGGAATACACCGAAGATTTTTGCGTAAAATACACACGTATAAATCATAAGTTTTGATTGTTTTTAAACGCAAAAGCAACACGCATTACTTCAATCGTTTAATGGCCATATGCTCTGTAATGGTTTTGAGCGTTTTCAGTTTAAAAAAGTTGTAATTTAATATTCTCCCTTCGACAATAAAATGCGCAATCATTCCGACGTGTGCCACGCCAACTCTTTCATCGAATGAACTCTACCAGTATCCATTACATTATAAATTTAGACGTGGTCGTTCTATGACCGGCGAAAAAATTTGGGGACCACATGATTGTGATTTAAGCGGCCGTCCCCCGGCTATAGGCGTCCGCGTCATCCATCATACGCTTTACATATGTTTGAATAAAGCTCGTGGGAAAAGGATTTCCTCTCAGAAGTCAAAGCGGGCATTCTGCAACTAAGTAGGGTGAGCATGCTTTGTGTGCGTGACCTTTACGTTAGGTTACCGTAATTAATCGCGTTCGTTTTGTTCATTTTGGACTAAATAAGACATTCTTATTTTATCGTTAATTACTAAGAATTTTGTTTATCATGTTGCAAACAAATTATTAATCCATTACGAGTTACTAAAAACGAGTATTTCCACTGTCATCAATTTTGTAAGTAATCGAATACAAATTCACCTGATACTTAACTCAAAAATATTTAATAAAAAATTAGCTACGACAACCATTATAAAAAAATTTATTTTTCTTGGATATGTACTTACTTATGCTCCGTAGATATTTATGCATTAAAACTTAAGTTCTAGTTTCACAATAAATACCGCTAAAATTTATAAATATTATTTTAAAGTCTAGAATTGTCCCACACTATAACTCCCTCATGGTGCCCGCGATACAAATAGCGGATTAGGCCAGTTTAGCAAACAAGGCGTCACCGGCGTGTGCCGCCACCCTTACAGCTAATGCCATATTAATGTCTATTAGAAGCCGCGCATTGTTCTGGACTAGAGTCGACGATTTATTCAGATTTATTAAGTTAATGCGACGTGCTAAGCCAGACGATTTCGCACGAGAGGACCCAGTACAAACAAAGTCAAGTATGACTATAATATTAAATAAATATCCGCTAATCGCAACAAGAAAATACTTTATAAACTATGAGTATCATTATATATATTATAGTTGTTCAATGGAAGGGAACCGATGACCAAGTAGTAGATATACATACATACGCTGATAAGCAATAATGTGTCAAGCCACACGGACTTCGTTTTGAGAAAATGGCGTCTAAAGATGTCAAACCTATTCTTGATAAAATAGTTTGATTATGTCTTTTCTTTCCTATTTTGATAAAATGTATAATTAATCAAAAGCAGATAGATTTATTAATAAGTTTTTAAATATTTGAGATTATTTTATAAATTGCAAAATATGGATCGCACCTGAATTTCGAGTGAAACATTGAGTTAAGGAACTTTTTCCCATACTTATTTAGTTGAGATATTATCAAAATACATCAATATCTTCAAATTTGACTTTTTGTGGGTTGACACATTATTGCTTATAAGCATCCAATTATAATCTATTTTTTTTACTTGTCTTTATTTGGTAACAATACCCCGAATAAAAAACACGAATTTTCGAACATTTTTTTCTCACTATAATTTTGGATTATAAAAAATTATTCAGTTCAATCATTCAATCGATAATTTCTTATCTAACTCGTATGTGTGGCTAAATATACGCCATATTTGTTTGCCAAATAAGACAAGTAAAGAAAAATAGAGCTTACCTACTTATTTTTAAACTAATATTAGGTATAACTTTAAAAATAAATCTTTCGCAGTCGCAAATCGCAACTTCAGTATTTTAATATACTTAGTTAGTTTAAATGTACGCAGATATAATTATACCTACTGACAACTAGCTGCCCCTCGCAGTTTAACTCGCGTTCATAGTTACTGCTTCGCTACTATGAATTGTAACGTGATGTAATATAGACTACAACCTTCCTTAGTAAACGGCTTATCTTATGCAATAAGATTATTTTCAAATTGGATCAGTAATTTTAGAGTTACTTTCTACATTGGTGGCGGGATCAAAATCCTGGATAATATTTTAGCGGCACTTGGATCGATGGGGACTTTTAGGATTTTGTTCAAAACCACCAAAGTACGACTTGTTTACTGCATTAATATAATTTCCTGCAACTATGCTGCAAGCTCAAATTTCATACATTAAAATTTTATAGACATACTTATGAAATGTACATAATATATGTAAAACAATATATATGTACATTTTTGTTTTTGTTGGTATGTACTTATTAAAATTAGAACTTGCCTCAATTACTAAAATCATTTTAAAATCAAACACATTTAACTGTGATAGAAGATTCCACAACAATCTCATTACCGGCGTTTCACTTTACACTTCCTGCCCATTCGTGTGCAATCTGTAGTGTGCAAATCCGTTAATCTTATTTGGCGGGTAGTGAGATCGCACGTGGCGCCACGTGGCTGCAAATCGAACTAATCTCAGAGCGGTACGCGTCAGCGGCGGGCGGAGCGCGTGCGCCGCTCCGATAAGGCCAAGAAATGCCATTCATTCCCGTTCTTTTGTCGCAAACAATCACATATTTATTTATGATATATTTGCTACAAGTAACCTGCCACCCTAGTACGTTAACGCGCTTAGGTTGCTCAAGCAAATCTATTGTTAGACCCTAGTTTTGTTAGTCTATGGAATATTACGACAGTTAAAATAACATTGCATGTTATGCCCAACTTCCAATTTTAAAAAGTCAAACGTACGTATAGATGTACATATGTAACATGAAACACTGAAAAATAAACATATTTTAAGCTAAACTATTAAAAACGTTTTTGACAGATTCTGTTAACAATCACAATCTGCCAAAATAAATTAAAATAATATCACCGACAACACGTCGATCTTCTGTGAGAATGTGGTTCTGCCCCGAGCTAACCCGTAAACGAGCTGTAGTTCAAGCTAAGCTCTATCACAATAGTTACATGTATGAATCTGTATTGTATAAGTAGTATTTAGAACAAAGGAGCCTGTTAGAATCGATTTTTTCTATTAAAACTCGGTGTCTATAAAGTATGTTTTTAAAACCAATTAGTAGATTATAGGTTTTTAGATACATTTTTCAAAATTGTATCAAAAAACCTATTCAAAGTTTACCAATGAAATTGCACTTTTGCGTACAAATATTTCCGTTGATATTTTAGGTCTAAAACTAGTATGAAGACTAATGTGGTCAAAGTGTTAGCTTACAAATAATTAACATGACGTAAGATTTATTTTAATTAATTTCAACTCCCGACTAAAAAAGGGGTATTATAGAAGTCGCGTGTATTTCTGTGGTACCGATACGTTAACGACTGGATTGATTTTGATGCGTTCTTTATTTTTGTTTTAAACTTATGTAATCGAGATCTTAACTATTACTTATGATGATTTTTAAGACGTTTTTAAGTTATCAAGTTATAGTTATTGAAAAGATTTGATGATCTTGTATTGATCTAATCGACTCGAAATTTATTATAATATGATTTATGTTAAAATAACAAACTTGCCCAAACTTTGTCCTAATGCTGCAGCATCATTTAGAACCATCATTTGGAATCCTCACCAACTTATAGCGGAAGTATCATGTTAGGGCTTGTTGAAAATGTGTCAATGAATATATTGCATTTTGAATATATTGGTTTTTTAAGTACAAATTTATAAGTATGAGATCTTCTTAGTGACTTCAATCATGCCTATTGACGCATAAACGGACAATGAATTTTACCCTTATTAAATATAATTTAAAGTTTTCAAATTAAATAAAAGCACGAATTTACTTACTTTAAAAAAAGAAAACTGACTTCAAAAACAAAATATTACTCAAACGAAATTAAATATTTTGAATTAATGACATACTTATTCCAATTATTTTGATTTTAAAACTAAATTGCTGAACCGATTGTGATGAAAATTCTATGGACCCAATAACAGAGTAAATGTTGTTTCAAACAAAAAAAAAACAAACATCAGTGCATAAAGAAAAAAGTCCTCGACGAATCGAAAACATCCTCCTATTTGGAAGTAGGGCAAAAATTAAGGTACCTTAAAAAAAAATTAATAAAAATATACAATTCAAAAATTGCGTTTCTAATTGTTATAGCTCTGATCAGCGCAGATTATTGTGTCTTAACTAAAACAATCGAGAAGAGAACAAGAGAGTCGGAAACCTAAACCCATTCCTTTCTTCGCTTTCTATTCCATTTCATAATCACATCAGGTGTCCTGCTCGTTTGCCAGCTATTAAAAAATAGTTTTAATGATCAATACACTTTAATCATTTTGAATAAACTGTAGTTTATGTATCTGCAATAATTTTTATTTAGATAAATTAAACATTAGCTCTTTGAGACGATATTTTTTCAAATACCTATAATAACTTAGCGGTTACAACACGTCGGTCTCAAAAGATGGTTATACATTAAAACCCCAACTAAAGCCGCGCCGCAGTTTTCAAGGGCTAAAATTGTGTTCATTTATGTTGTGTTTGTACTTACATTATAAATACAATTTTTTAAATTTTTGTTTGTCTGTCTGTCTGTCCGTCTGTTCCGGCTTATTTCTCGAACTTTCACTAGTAGAAAGCTAATGTTATAAGGAGTAACTTAGGCTTCTTTTCTTTTACAAATGGCATTTTTCCTAGCTAGGAATAGAACGTAATTTTGAAAAAATAATACACTACTGTATTATTGCACCATCTAGTAATTTCACGTATAAGGTTTAACTTCTGGAAAGTACAAGGATACGGCAAACTAAAGGTAAACGCAATTTTTTTTCAAAATGCTTTTAATTAATGCGCGTAAAATACTCCTTACGTGAAAGGCGCCACAAACTACAACCTTGTTATGACGACGCCATCCTGTAGTCGACCCAACCCAAAACAATGATTTTTAAAATTCTTATCTGTTTGTCTGTGTGTCTGTTTATCTGTGCGTTTGTGAAGAAAACTCAGAAACGGCTTATCCGATTTAGATGCGGTTTTCACTAATATATTATAGTAAGCTTCACTTAACATTTAGAGTTTGTTTCATGTCAATCGGTTCATAAATAAAAAAGTTATTTCAATTTATACAATATAGTCCTCACCAATAATATTATACTCGTTGCCCAGGTAGACATTCCTATAATTGGATGAGTATCCGGACTTTAAATGCGTTAACTTGAAACATATTTTATACTTCTCTATTTATTATGTGAAAAAAAATAACATTTGAATTGATACTTTTATTTTATACAATTATTAAAAAAGTAACTACATAAATTACATTTATTGTAATAATTCTCAATATCATTATCAGTTCTGAAAACAATTATTGTAATTTGTTATCTGTTACGAGTCACAGTGACAGCTAACAACAAATATTTTGACGATACCTTTATTTCACAAGCTGGAATTAATGGTGATATAATTATAATCGCTGGGATTTAAAAAGAGAAGATTCACAAAATAATATTAATAATATTTAAATTTCTGCACATTAAATTTTAGTGAAAACTCAAAATGGTTGAAGAAGACGAATACGCTTGTGTGAACAGAGCTCAGCTGCAAATTAAAGATACATCTGGAATAAAAAAGAAAAAGAAGAAGAAAGCAAACAAAGAAACTGAAAAAATAATAGAAAACGAAGTGAAGCAACAAATAAAGCAACAGGCGAAAACGGACGCTCGTACAAAAGCGGAATTGGCATTCCAGAAAATGCAAGAAAAAATGGTGAGTGAACAGTTGCATTATGATGTCATAACATTAAATCATTTCTCAACATCCCTTATAGTATTTCTTAACGATGTCAAATGTGTTTTGATAATAAAATAACTTTTAAAGATATAATTCTAAAGGATACATATTGAAACAATAGCAAACACCATTACTATTCTCATTATGAATGAAATTTTGAAATAAATTATAAATATGAAATATTTTACGTACCCAAAAATGTGAAACATAGCAATAAAATGTATATAAAAATTAAATTATCATTAATCAATTATATAGTAAAATGTCAGTTTTCATCATTTTACACATTCACTAACATTTCGTATTAAAAGTATTAAAAATGGACACACCTGGCATGTCGGCGGCAGTGAGAGAGTTAATCGAAATTAAACTTTTTTTTTAGCAAAAACAAAGAATTCTGCAAAAAGCGGAAATGACCCACAAGCAGCGAGTAGAGAAGTTTAACCAACATCTGGACAGCTTGACAGAACACTTTGATATCCCAAAAGTATCGTGGACCAAATAAAACACAGTTTTGTTTTTTGTTATTTACTTTTCAAAGTCAAACCTCCATAAACTTCGTATTAAGTTCATAAAAAATTAACATATTTCTTTAATTAACTGTCATTTATTAAAAAACTTAGTATAATATATAAAAATACAAAAAATCATAAAACCAAAAATTGTAGTTTTATTGGACGGATTCACACAGGTCAGTAAAAATAATTATTATAATTATTTTTACAGGCAAAATCACATTGTTTTACATGGAAAAAGGCACATAACAGAATACTATTATCTAAAGAGATTCTTAAGTAGAACACATTTTAGCCTTATTGTCTATGATATCACTATTGTCTACAAAAACAACACTATCCTTTGACTATTTGCATAAGTAGACATAAGTACATTTAAGTGTTTTACATTGAAGTAACAGAGCAATTAATGTTTCATAAAATTGAATTTTATAATTGAAAAATTAGAATAAAATACCATCTTATATATTGCATAATAAAATAAACAGACACATTTTTAAGTTTGATATTTAAGCAATATTAAGTTATTAGATTGTTTGACATAAATAATTTATATAACAATCATTAATAGATTGATAAACTCTTATACTTCTGAAAGGTTTTTTATAAACATTTGTGTGCATTTCAGTGGATCCATAGATGGCTTCGATTCACAGTTTGACCTGTGGTACAGTTTTTATATATTAAAAAAATACGGGCAAATCTTTATTATTTTAGGCCAAATTGCAGATCCGAACTACTTATCTACTAATTATAGACACTATGTATTTACCTTATAATGATAATTGACATAACTCCACTTAAAAATAATATCAAAATATAAATATTAATCAAAACCAATTCATGATTATATGAATACAATTTTACAAAAAATTTATATTATGAAAACAACATAGTATAAAACTCAGTTGTGACATAATAAAAATTATAATTTTATCAAAGTTATAATGTTAACTACATTAATGAAAGCAAGTGCCCAGAAGTTTGTAGATATAAATCAGAATGTAATTCCAGCTTAAAACTTTAAATCTCCTTACTATTTTACTTACATATATTTTTAATTAAAACTATTTCAATAAGTAAATTAAAGCTGTTACATAGAGTGGGACAAATATTTCTATTGAAGATGCACTATTACTTCTCCACAACGAGTATGTGAAGGAGAAAACCTTAATATAATTTTCTTTAGTCGACCAGGGGTCACTTCCATCATCAAAATGCATGGGACATTGATCTCGTTCTCGTTCATACTCCTCCATTTCAACGGCGACCGCTGCGCCCTCAGTATAGTTCCATGAAGTGACATCTTGCTTTAAGTCACAGTAAGGACCTAACGCTTGAGACATAAGTACCCTGTAATTTGATTTACGATTTATATTTTAATGTGAAAACCGATAAAGCAATTTAGGTAAACTTTGGTATACCCATAAACAGATTAGAACTTAAAGAAGGATTTAGGCTACTTTTTGCCATAAAAAAAAATGTGAATGTGAAACTTAACATAAAAAAATCTTAATTTTATATAAAATGAAATTTATTTTTGAAACAGGAACAATTTTAATAAAAAATAAAACATAAAAATTTACCTATTTAAATCAGCTCTCTGGTACACCCAACATCTGTACTTTGAGAAAGGATCCAACTCGTCATACGTAATGAGGTAAGACTTCAAATTTTCTTTCCAATATCCTATACAATTCATTTTATAATCAGGATCACTGTAAATATCTATTGGTCTACCTAAATAGTCCACAGACAGACAGTAATTTTCCTTTATTTGAATAGTTTTTTGATCGACATCACAAACTGAAAAATCGCTTACATTCAATTTGCAGTACAAGTTCGGTCGAGGACTTAACGTAACACCACCAAGAATTCTTGTTTCGAATTTGACATCACCCTTTTGTGTGAAGTTAAATTTCCCAGCAACTGGGCAACGTATAGGGGTAGGATTTTTCTTTAAGAAAATATCATATCTCCATTGCTGTTTGTTCTTAAATTGAACCCATGAGCATACTGTGTGGAAGTTACTCTGTATCATGGCTAGACCTTTCCGATATCTATAAAAAAATATATATCTTTTATTGTACTGTTAATAAATAATTTTGTATAGAACCAAGATAAAATAATACAAAAACAGCTCAATGTACTGTTAACTAATAATTATTGTTCGTTAACATATTAAACTACAATGTAGCATAAAATGATCTGAATACCTAATATTTCTTATATTAGGTATTCAGATCATTATTAGGAAAATATTATACACAATTATTTTAAGTTTAAAATAAAAAAAATAACCTTATAACATTATGATGTTGAGGTACAAAATCAAAACAAACATAGTCCTTTTGGCAACCATCAACTGTGAGTCTAGCCATCATCACGCGACTATCACGCTGTTCTCTGAAAAATAATCACAATGACAATAAAAAATCCATTTTTTTAAAGACATTTTAATATGGAAAGTTAAACTATAAAATGTCATACTACTAAGCATAGAAGCAGAGCAGTAACAACAAATGTCAATGCATCTAAGAACAGGCAAGTACTTAAGTGTGTTAAAATTAGATCAAAAGGTAAAACTACTAACTTATAAAGACTTTCTTACCTGCAGACATAAATAGTACGCCTGAATCTGCCCTCATCAGGATAATATGTTTCAATAATATGAGTTTCGTTAATAACCACATCCGCATCAATATTAGCAGTATTGATCCAATTACCAGAAAAGTTTTGTGGTAAACGACATCCCGGTTCCACTACTTCTGCCTTAAATTTTAATAATAAAACAATTGGATATTTAAAGTAATAATGTATAAATTCACAAAAAATTAAATGTGGAGATAATAATATTGGTACTTTAATAATGAGTCACATATTTAACATTTAAAAAAAATTTAAATTAAATAAGTACAGAAAAATGTTTCTTAATAATGTTTCAAATATTAATGTGTGTTCCATATTTTGCAATATGTAATAAGCTCATTATCATCCTGCATTTTTTAAAAAACTTAATATTAAAGAAAACTTTCTATTATATTAATTCTGCTTTTAATGTATTATACCTTATATCAAAATAGAAAAGAATGGAGACATCCTTCTTCAAACAAATTTTTTATGAATAGAGATGACATCTTTTCTTAAAATGATATCCATGCAGCTTGACATACTGCTTATCAGCATCCAATTATTATATTAAAGAAATTATTTAAACTTTAGCCTAGCCTTAATTACCTACCTTTACAGGATTAACTCTATATCTCTCTGGTGATTTCTCTACAGTCTTCAAAGTGTTGCACTGGGGTGTTATAGAAGCACCAATATACAAATCATCATCTCTGTTCTTAAGGAAACAACGGTATCTTTCATCCTTACGAGATTCCTTCGTGTTTGCAACGGCAAAGAAATGATTCTTATCAACAAACCAATGACCTTAAATAAAATATGTATATTTTAATAATAATTTTTTAAGAATTTTCAATTTCTTTGTTTCAATCAATCTTTAGATATCTCTCTTTTAATCACTAATCTGATTTGAAGAGGATAATTATAGGCTATATAACGTCATATCCATAGGAGATGAGCATTAATCATAAACATGGGTAAAACTATAAAATAAAGATCAGCTAATCTTTAGATAGTAATATTACAATTTCAAACCATTGATTTCATACATCAATAATGAATCTACATTTTCTTTTTTAGAGAATAATCTGATCCATACCTAAACAGCTATATTCAACGACACCATCAAAAGTGCCAGACATTCCAGGACATTTTCTATATGTAATATTAAACTTCTGATTGGTTATCAAGAACTGAGTGCCGGCTGTTTGACATGACTTGATTTGAGCATCTGGGTGGTTACATTCACCGGTGAATCTAAAACGATTCTGATAAGCGAACTGCCACACACCTTCTAGTGATGATCGACAATTGACCTAAACAAAGACATTTTTATACCAGATGAGTATTAGGAATTGGTCCCTCAAGTGGGAACCTATGTTAAAACTTATGGTTAAATATCAACTTGATGTAGAAAAAAGTAATTTATGTATATTTTAGGGCTAAATCATGATACATTTTCAAATAAACTAACTCTTTTTAATATGATATAAAGTATATATAAAGTATATCATATTAAAAAGAGTTAGGTTAGGTTAATCCATAATTATTTTACTAATACACTAAACTACACCTCATGAATCATGAATTAAGGTATATTACTTTAATTCTCAATTGATTTTTTTTAATATCAAAAAAGAGGTAAGATAAGTGAATTATATTTTACAAGTTAACATAAATCAAACTTACTGGAACAGAATTCTCAGAGAACAGTGTGATCAAATATTGATCGGGATTAAGGCCTTTGCACACTCTTTCAACTGTCGGCTCTTCATCAGGCCCAACATCCACACATGGTGTTTCTATTTTCTCCAGAACATTTACTGTCCTAACTATGAGCTTAACACAATAATAACATTTGGTATATTGGAATACCATTGTGTAGTTCACATGGTAATCGGCCTTGATATTGACACAAACTCCTCTGAAATACAAGGGCATTGTTACTTCATATAATGCCTAGCTGCTAATGATAAAGCCACCATAATTGCATGCTTTTATGTCATATCTTGTGATACCATTTTTTCTCTCTCTATACTCATTTGTATCCATTTTTTTTCAAGTTTAATTATGAAATCATACAATATAAGTTTGTACTAGTACATTGAAGGTTTGAACGAAAGGTATAAAATCTGCCATAATTTTATTTTAATTAGATCTATTACATTAGAGCTATAAAACAAAATAGATTTATAAAAAATGCTTTTGTGTACCTTCCTGTCATCTCACTTGCATTAATATCAGTAATCGTCTGTTTTCCATTTTCAAAAGAAAACCATGTATTCCTTAAAACTACGGGTATCGTGCAATCCGCAGATATCGAAGAGACTGCAAAACAAAATTATATTTTTATTGGGCGTTTCCAACTTACTGTTTTTAAAAAACTTATAAGAAACAAACTTACTTGTGCATATAACTATTGATAATAATAAATATATAGATATGTGTGGTATTGCGGCCATATTATTATATTCTTTTATTTATAAAATCATTTAAGGTAAATATAAAACTTAAATATTGAAAATCCAGTAACTCAACAGTCAAACTTTTCTGACAAATCAAACATGAAGCGAAAAATCAAAATAGTGATGATATTCGATAATCGTTGAAAAAATCGATTGCATCCGATTCCAATGTTAGCAATAACTAGAAAGTTAACGTTTAAAAAAGATGGTTATGATGTCAATTTATTATAATAAGTGAAACATTTCAAATCTTAAACTCAAAAAATACTTTATTCAAAATGGGCTTTTGTAAGGTCTTTCGATTCTTATCTTAAAATATTAAGAAGACTCGTCTTAGAACTCATCGTTTTTACTTAAATGCTAAACCTTATATTTATTTTTAAAACGTATCGAATCAAAACGATCCAATCCAATTAAGCTCTTGTATATTATATATATATATATATATATATATATATATATATATATATATATATATATATATATATATATAATTACATATTTTTTATGCTTTCATAAAACATGTGACACATATACAATGATGATAATGGTATAAGATTTTTTTTTTCAATATTACTTCATACGCGCTAGAATTTTTAATCAAATACTTGATTGCAGTTTTTCTTAACTCCAAAATAATCTGTATTTATTTCCTTCTCTTCCCTTCTGTTACGCCATTAATTAACGAATTGTGTTAAATTTCCATCGATATGTTGTTACTAATTTTGCATGTATTTACTGTACCTCAATTCAATGTATTGAAGAATACCGATTTAAAAATATCCTATCGAAAATTATCAAAACTCGTTAGGGGTACAGTCAAAGCGACCGAGAGACTGCGATACGCAGTCCTGCTGAATTGCATTTTTAATATCTTAGTAACACGAATCTATAAAATAGATAATAAAGACTAAGTATAAGTAAACCAATCCTTTCTTAATAATATTACGCTTATAAATAATGCGCATTACACAAATTTTAGTAAAATTAATAAGTAATTATTCGTCATATTAGAGCACCGTAATATTGTAATCAATGAAAATCATCATTTATTATAAGCAATATCAGTGGCCATTTCTTGATAAAAATATATATTTTTAATTATACATTTCAATAATCTTTAATTTCAACTTTTATAACAATACCTGTAAAAGTTATAATTCCGAGATATTTCAATTAAGTAGAACGAGTCTGACGCTTATTGCCCATGGAATCGATAATAACTAGATGTAAAACGAATACACGAAATTAATAAACAAAAAAGAAAATTAGCAATTGGATTTTAGTATTAGAAAAAAAATATTGTTTTTTTAAGTTTTATCTCTTTTAATACTACAACTTTATTAAATTCATTGAAATTTGTAGAATAAGTTACCTGCAATAACAAAATAAATAAATAACTAAACCGTCCCTGTATGGCAATACTGAATCTCGTTGTATTGATCGGTTGAACCAATCGTTTTTAGCCAAAATATTTTACTGCATTCTCTTGTGTAGCCATTCGCTGCTTCGATGGGTAGTAGGAAACCCGAGGCAGTCTATTGATTGCACGTTGACGTCACGTCAATCAACGTGAATCATTATTGTCAAAACATCGCTATTAAAATAGAAAATTAAATTAAATTAGTTTAAAATGTCTGCAATGGTGAGTATTTTATAAAATAACACTTACGACATAAATCCTTAAGCCATAATTGACCTTTATCTCTTTTATCTATACATCAATTGTAAAAAAACAATATTATAACATTTGTTTTAGAAATTATTTTAGTATATATGAAATTACTCTTAAAATGACAATTACTATTTAATTCAATTACATTATGCATAATAATGAATTATTACATCACCATATTTATATCAAATATTTTTTTAAATAATTATATTATATACATATATTAAAAATAACGTTTTAATATTTAGCGTATGAAAGCAGCAAAATGTCCCTCGGACGAATTAGCAATCACCAACTGCGCTCTTATCAACCCGGATGATTTCCCCAGTGATATTAAGTAAGTAATCATTAGTCAAATTTACATTTTACTAGTAATATTTACATTGATTTAAAATGCAAAACTGCATACTCAATGATGTTTTGAGAAATAAAGTACCATGAGATATTTAGAAAAATGAAATTAATTTTACTTAATTTTAGAAACAAATTTTTTTGGCATAATTCTTCAAAAAAAGAAAAATTGTTTTGATTATTAATACTTAAAAAAAGATAAAAATACATGACCTAGTTTCTGGTAAAAAAAAAAAATATTTTTTTTTTTTTTGAAGATTTGACTAAGCATGTAATAATTTTAAACAATAGACTCATCTATTGAATCACTGGTAATCAAATATTGTGTAATAAACCAACATGTGTTTGAAACTAAAATAAACATTCTTTCTCAGGCATATAGAGATCTCTACTGGACCTTCGCAGCACTTTGTCTTCAGTGTCAGGTTTTACGGCGGTGTTGACCGAGGAACTGTTGGTTTCTCAGCACCCCAAAGGAAATGGGCTACATTGTCTATTGGACAGGTATTTTAAAGAATATTATAATAAAAAAGTGTGATTAAGTATTTATCTAAATAATTTTAAAATATGATTCTTAAAATGAAAATCTGTTCCATTTTAGGTTGAAATAATCTAAATATGGATGTAATGCTTGAAAACACTAAGCTTTTTAGCCTACTTTAACACTACTTAAAGTATAGCTATCTCTTTTACACCCATAATGTTTGTATATATCTATTCTGCTTTTGGCTTTAACTGGAATGTCTATACCTATAATATTTTTCTGAATCTCTACTTCATTCCATATACTTAAATAATTATAATGACCATCTCCAACAATTATAAATTTTTAAGACTACTTAATTTTCAGATATTTTATTGAAATATTGAAGTGGTATAAAATCACTTTTAAATTATTTAATAGTATAAAATTATAAAATTGTAATAAAATAAGTACAAGTAGAATCACAATTAACTTTTTAATGAAAATATTTTTTTTTTAGCCTATAGATGTGAAACCCTTTAAGCCCCAAAGCGCTGATTGTTTATGCAGTGTTACTTTGGAAGCTGATTTCATGCTGAAGAAAACGTAAGTGTTTTCATTACATTATTTTCCTTTACCTCTTCGTCTCTTCACCTATTTGCTATTGAATCCTGATATATAATAAGAATGTTTTTTATTTTTTAGAACATCTATGGAGCCCTATGATTCTGAACAGATGGCCCGTGATTTTCTTATTCAGTTCTCCAATCAAATATTTACAGTTGGTCAACAACTTGCTTTCTCTTTCCAAGAAAAGAAAGTATTATCTTTAATTGTTAAGAATCTGGAGGGTAAGTTTTTTGAGGTAGTTATTTGAATATGATTGTGTAAATAAAATAAAATAAATATTGTAGTGCCTTTGTACATTTTTTTCTCTTATGTACTTTATAATGTATTTTAAGTATAATTGGTATACTATATAATAAATAGTTTATTGTTGTTTTATACACTTATCCTTATCTAAGCTAATAATTTGATATTTTGTTATTAATTTGAGTTTATTAAAATATTTCATTTAGCTGTGGATGTACAAGCATTAGCTGCTGGATCCAATGCAGTGCCTCGTCGAGTCAGGATGGGCAGATTGCTTCCGGATGCCTGCATTCAATTTGATAAAGCAGAAAATTCTTCCCTTAACCTCATTGGTAAAGCTAAAGGGTAAGTATATATATTGATTTTTTTTATCAAAGCTTTAAAAAAAAGGTGTTCTCTAAAATGAATTAGACAAATTTTCGAATATTTGGTTAACAAAAAGTGTTTATCATTGTTACTTAAACATAGTCCATGTATACAGGTAGTATTTAAAAAATTAATAAAATAATAAAACTCGAAGAAATTTTATAGAATTCTTTTTTATCAATATGTATCTGTAAGAGGTACAAGTTTAAACTCTCACTTGAAGTGGTGTTACGGAAAAACTAATTGGGCATCCCTGAACAGGGCAATAGTGCTTGTATTTTAGTGGGGTACATATACTACAAATTAAAAACATAAAAGTTGTGAAATTTTAAATATTATTACTTTTTTATTATAATTAAATAATTTTGTATTTTTTATTTTGTATGATTCCTCGGCGTTAAAAACTGGTTTGGTTGGCCACTTTAGGCATTGAAGTGTGGTATTGAACATGCATTTTATACGCTTTTTAAACAAATGTAATATTACTGTTTTGAAATATTTCTAAACTCAGTTATATTATACCTTTCCTCTTCACCGATTTTCAATTTATGATACATGTACTAGGCGTGGTAGGCCAAATCCGAAAGTATAAGGAATAGCGAAAAATGCTAAAAGGAGTCTGGGAACCGATTTCGATAAAAACTAAAACTGCATCATTAGTTTATTAAAAAAAATATTTTTGCTACCCAGGAATCGAACCTATTAATTTTGAAACAAAAACACACTATATTATTGCATCATCAGATACTGTTACTCATAAGGATTAACTTCTGGGAAGTAATAGTATACGATAAACTACAGGAAAATGCTTATTTCTAACAAAATGCTTTAATGTATAATCAAAGATCACATTTGAATCAATGAAGATAATGATCTCATTAACAGCATGAACAACAACTTACAGTGAATGTAGGTTTCTTCTACAATATTAAAATAACAAAATTATATTTTGTATAGTAAACAGCCCCGTCAGTCCATCATCAACCCAGATTGGGATTTCGGAAAAATGGGAATTGGTGGCCTGGACAAAGAATTCAATGCTATCTTCCGACGAGCTTTCGCCTCTCGTGTCTTCCCGCCGGAAGTTGTTGAACAGTTGGGTAAGTATATACCTTGCTTCACCTTGGAAATTTTCAATCATAACCAAAGTACATTGAGATAGCAAATATTACTTTAAAGTAAGAAAATAACTCAAATTGGCTTTACTCTTGTGGCCATTATTACTTAAATGCCAAAAAATGGAACGAATCCGAAAAGAAAAAAGTTTCTTTTCTCTGTACATTAAAAGGAACAAATTGATAAACGATCTATAGGAGCAGTCGCTACTCCGTGCCAAATACACGTTTAACACATCTCTCTCTCACTATTTTCACTCGATCTCTTTCTAATAGCATAATCGCCGTCAGAGTCGGACACTTTTTATATAAATTGTTTTTATTTAACTTCCAATGTATGTATATATGTAACTATTTTTGTTTGGGTGGAATCTTACAACTCAGTTTTGAAGCAGATATCTTCAACCGATTGAGTTGAAAATTTTCTATTTACTACCATTTGTTAATATTAAGAAGATTAATATAATTTTAGGCTGCAAGCACGTAAAGGGTATTCTGTTGTTTGGTCCACCCGGAACTGGTAAAACTCTGATGGCCCGACAGATCGGAAAGATGTTGAACGCCAGAGAACCCAAGATCGTTAACGGTCCTCAAATATTGGACAAATATGTCGGCGAGAGTGAGGCTAATATCAGAAGATTGTTTGCGGATGCTGAGGAAGAAGAGAAAAGGGTATTTAGAACTAATCAGTCTTGTACAGTTCTTGATTTGATCATTTTTTGTAATCTTAACAAGCTTCATGTCTAATTGTTCCAATATAAAAAAATAAACTAATTCATGATATTTCTAGTTCAGTTCTAATTGTGGTTGAACTATAGTTTTTTATAATTTTCAAAAACTTTTTCCTTTTTACTCTTTTTTGTAATATTTAATAGTTAAAAAAAAAATTTGACACACATAATAAAATCCGATTATCTACAGTAAATGATATAGCTGAAATAACCAGTTTATAGCTGTACATTTTATTTGTATAAACTTAGGCTTAAACTCTGAATTTACATATGAATATTATGTTCGATTGATCTATAATTAATATATATTTTAGTGCGGTCCAAATAGTGGTCTCCACATTATAATCTTCGATGAAATCGATGCCATCTGTAAGGCCAGAGGCTCAGTTGGAGGAAACACCGGGGTTCATGATACTGTTGTCAACCAACTGCTCTCCAAGATCGATGGTAAGTTTCTACATATCTTGCATAACGATATAGTAAATCATGTTAAAGCGAAATAATTATTTACTCGATGTCGCAAAAAGGGGAAATGTGTTATGGATGTGGATCTACACAATTGTGGCCATATTTTGATCAAAGTAGCCCGATTTCGATACCTGACACGTCGTTTGATTTTTCATGTCGGCTCGAATATCATTAAAAGCATCAACATTTAGAAAAACAAAATAAAAAAATTAAAAACGAGGAACTACATCTGTCACGATACGTTACAATGTTGGTTAGCAACGATTCTCACTTATATGTTATTCAACAGACCTGATATTGATATGCTTCTGCAGACTGCAGATGTTCTTGTTACATAGTCGAGTTATTTGATTTTTTTTAGAATTAATTTATCATGTTGTGGGTAGAATTCAGGTATTCAGATGCCCCAATTTATTGTTTTTTCTATAACAATTTTTAATCTTGTCTGCAGGTGTGGACCAACTTAATAATATTTTGGTCATCGGTATGACTAACAGGCGGGATATGATTGACGAAGCATTGCTTAGACCCGGTCGTTTGGAAGTCCAGATGGAAATAGGTCTACCTGATGAGAAAGGTCGCGTTCAGATATTGAACATCCATACAAAACGTATGAAGGAATATAAGAAGATTGCTGAGGATGTTGATTCCAAGGTACGTTATCTGTAAATATTATCTATTGTCGTAAATTATATAAAAGTGTTGTGTCGCTTCATACCTGTCACTCAAATATTGCTTTTTCTGTTATGATGATGTTCGTAAATCCCAAATCAGTGTATTACATGAGAATCGAAAACTTTCGGAACCTTTTCCTTTCTTCTCTCTTCCTTAGGTGACAATTATATTCCTAAGTTTTAATTAGTATTTAGAACAACTCTGCAACCTGGTAACTGATAACTAGGTAACCTTACGGAAGCTGTGGCTGTCAAAAATAAAGCCACTGACAGTAAATTCTTTCAGATTTAAAGCAATGACCAACAAATTATATAAATCTTTATGAAAGTCTGAGAGAAAAACTTATATGTGAAGGTCCATTAGTCAAATGACGTTTTTTAAGCAACTTTTTAGACCCCCTCCTCCCCTCTGGTGATACGTGGTGAGGTTTTGTATTATCCTTCCCCCTTTCTTCTCCCCCTTTCTCTATCTTTTTGTACATGCTAAGTAGGAATATTAAAAAAAAAATCCCCTTCCTCCCTTGTGATATTCGGTTATTTTTTTCCTGGGCCACCTCCCTCTTTTGGGCCTCACGTGATTAATGGACAGCCGTTACGGCTATTCTCGCCTTACACTTTTCTAATGGTTCTAAATACAACAGGAATTAGCAGCCCTGACTAAGAATTTCTCGGGTGCTGAACTCGAAGGTCTCGTCCGAGCGGCTCAGTCGACTGCCATGAACCGCCTTATTAAGGCCTCAAGCAAGGTCGAAGTTGATCCTGAAGCCATGGAGAAACTCATGGTGGAACGAGGGGACTTTTTACATGCACTGGAAAATGACATCAAACCGGTAAGTTTGGTATTGGACTAAGTAAAGACCGAACACGAGATGAATTTAGACACAAATTTAGCACTTGAAAAGTTAGTGGTTCTAGCCCGGGTTTGAATCCGCGATCATCGGTTGAGATCGACGTGTCTAATCACTAGGCCATTATTTATTGGACTAATTAGAACAAAATGAAAGTTACAATATTTAACTTATAAGTACCGACGATTTTTTATTATTATTATTATACTTCAGTTGTTCGTATTTTAACTTGCTTTACTCTAAACCAAAATTTTATTCTCTTTTTAAGAGTTTTTGTTTAATCTGGAAGAATGTGGAATTATTTTATAAAATAATTTTAGGCATTCGGCACAGCCGCAGAAGCTTTGGAGAACTTCCTTACACGTGGCATCATTAACTGGGGCAGTCCAGTTTCATCTCTATTGGAAGATGGACAGTTATACATCCAACAAGCAAGGGCGACTGAAGCTAGTGGTGAGTTTATTTATACTAGCAGACCTGACTAAATGCTGCTGAGGATTAGTTATATGTTATACGCTTAATTAATGTTATACTCAGCGCCATCATAATCAACTATGTTAAAGTATTGTATTAAGAAATTTACAGTCATTGGATTTGATCAAGACAGTGGTGGAGTTTATAATAATTTTATTTATAAATAATTACAGCCCTTTGTCTTATAATAAAAAAAGTTCAGATCATTAATCTAGATAAATGCTATACTATCTATAAGTTGGACCGAATCATAAATATTACGCAAAATTTCATGAAGTCCATTTAAGTAGTATTTAAATTTTTTCGTCGAGAAACACCGTGATTCGGTTCGACTTTTTGTATTGTGTTGTTTAATACATTTTTAATGCAACTGATTGACATTAGCACTATAGACAATCTCATAATCTTCCCCAGGTCTAGTGTCAGTATTATTAGAAGGTCCACCTAACAGTGGCAAGACGGCTTTAGCGGCTGAACTTGCCAAGTTATCCGACTTTCCCTTCGTCAAGGTGTGCTCGCCTGAAGACATGGTCGGATTTACCGAAACCGCCAAATGTTTACAAATCCGAAAGGTACACTACAATAATCATATTCAATTTATGTTCTTTTTATCTGTATAATGTTTAATATCTTATTTGCCGACTTTATTTTTAATGCAATATGATGTTTAAATGAAACTTAATTAGCATTAAAATAAAATTATACTGAATTTTGTGTCATTTTTTTGGACAGCTCGTACTGAATATCATTCTTTCTCAGATTTCCTTTTATGGTAGTAATAATAAAACACTGTATTTTTAGCAATCTTTTTAATAACAATCAAAGATCAATAACTGAGGTTTGTAATCTAAACTGTATTTTCAGTACTTCGACGATGCATACCGTTCAAGTCTTTCCTGCATCTTGGTGGATAACATTGAACGTCTGCTCGACTACGGTCCCATTGGCCCTCGGTACTCCAACTTGACTCTGCAGGCTTTACTCGTGCTGCTGAAGAAGCAGCCTCCGAAAGGCAGGAAACTGCTTATTTTGTGCACTAGCAGCCGGAGGTAAGTGAAAAAGAAATTATATAATAATAATAATTTTCAAAGCATTTTGTTATTAGGTAATACAAGATAACAAGAGTTATTTAAGAGAAATAAAGTGCAGGGATGATCTATAAAATACGTTTGCAATCAATGTGGTTTAAAAAAGGGTGAGGGTATTCAAATAGACAAACAGGGAGGGTATCTAAAAATTTTGCAAGATGTTATTTTATGGATAGGATGGAGCCATGATACTGGTTGTCCTAGTAGAACCCGTTTAGTGCTACAATGTAGATGTTTGGTGTCAGATTTTTGCCATAAGCCGCACATAAATATCTTTCTTTGATATCTAAAATGGAAATACATATATATTAAAAACAACGACACTTACAGACAAGTCCTGGAAGACATGGAGGTGCTGTCAGCGTTCACGGGCGTGCTGCACGTGCCCAACCTGTCGCAGCCTGAGCACGTCATGGCCGTGCTGGAGCAGAGCGACGCCTTCTCGCGCCGCGACCTCGCCGCCATCCAGCGCGACCTGCGCGGCGCCAAGTGAGTGTACACACAGACACGACGCCGCGAGCTGCACGCGCTGGAGCAGAGCGCCGCGACCTCGCCGCCATCCAGCGCGACCTGCGCGGCGCCAAGTGAGTGTACACACAGACACGACGCCGCGAGCTGCACGCGCTGGAGCAGAGCGCCGCGACCTCGCCGCCATCCAGCGCGACCTGCGCGGCGCCAAGTGAGTGTACACACAGACACGACGCCGCGAGCTGCACGCGCTGGAGCAGAGCGCCGCGACCTCGCCGCCATCCAGCGCGACCTGCGCGGCGCCAAGTGAGTGTACACACAGACACGACGCCGCGAGCTGCACGCGCTGGAGCAGAGCGCCGCGACCTCGCCGCCATCCAGCGCGACCTGCGCGGCGCCAAGTGAGTGTACACACAGACACGACGCCGCGAGCTGCACGCGCTGGAGCAGAGCGCCGCGACCTCGCCGCCATCCAGCGCGACCTGCGCGGCGCCAAGTGAGTGTACACACAGACACGACGCCGCGAGCTGCACGCGCTGGAGCAGAGCGCCGCGACCTCGCCGCCATCCAGCGCGACCTGCGCGGCGCCAAGTGAGTGTACACACAGACACGACGCCGCGAGCTGCACGCGCTGGAGCAGAGCGCCGCGACCTCGCCGCCATCCAGCGCGACCTGCGCGGCGCCAAGTGAGTGTACACACAGACACGACGCCGCGAGCTGCACGCGCTGGAGCAGAGCGCCGCGACCTCGCCGCCATCCAGCGCGACCTGCGCGGCGCCAAGTGAGTGTACACACAGACACGACGCCGCGAGCTGCACGCGCTGGAGCAGAGCGCCGCGACCTCGCCGCCATCCAGCGCGACCTGCGCGGCGCCAAGTGAGTGTACACACAGACACGACGCCGCGAGCTGCACGCGCTGGAGCAGAGCGCCGCGACCTCGCCGCCATCCAGCGCGACCTGCGCGGCGCCAAGTGAGTGTACACACAGACACGACGCCGCGAGCTGCACGCGCTGGAGCAGAGCGCCGCGACCTCGCCGCCATCCAGCGCGACCTGCGCGGCGCCAAGTGAGTGTACACACAGACACGACGCCGCGAGCTGCACGCGCTGGAGCAGAGCGCCGCGACCTCGCCGCCATCCAGCGCGACCTGCGCGGCGCCAAGTGAGTGTACACACAGACACGACGCCGCGAGCTGCACGCGCTGGAGCAGAGCGCCGCGACCTCGCCGCCATCCAGCGCGACCTGCGCGGCGCCAAGTGAGTGTACACACAGACACGACGCCGCGAGCTGCACGCGCTGGAGCAGAGCGCCGCGACCTCGCCGCCATCCAGCGCGACCTGCGCGGCGCCAATTGATCATATCAAATCATAAATCGTAGTAATTACTTATAAAAACTAACTGTTCGAGATTTAATACATATGATTAAGGGAAGTGTTAGTAAAAAAAAGGTTTACTCAAAAGCTTTAAACATATCTTTTTTATATCCATCTTTTAAATTTCTTTCGAAACCGCTACAGATGTTAATTCTATATAGATTACATAATTTCTTTAAAAAATCAAATAAGCCAGAAACTTCATGAAGACGTGCTCAAATCTTTCTTATGTAGGCCAGAAAACATGAATAACATTTTAATGCTGAGTTTATTTACACAGGATTTTCATCGGCATCAAGAAGCTGTTAGCTCTGGTGGACATGGTAAAGCAAACCGACGAGGAATCGAGAGTGTTCAAATTCCTCACGAAGATGCAAGAGGAGGGCGGTCTCGACCTCGGTACCACTGTACAATAAGAATTATTGCAACCTTAGGGATTACATACGCATACCACACGCACGCCCTCACCCGACACACCCGCACTTACCTGTACATCCAAACACCACACCCACCGCGCCACCGAAAGCTCCCCCTGCGCTTCCGACCTCAGAAGCTACGAGATCGACTACGACGACGTGAGCGAGTGCGCTGAATCCATAGATTCTAGTCATCATAGAATACGCAGGACGGCAAAAGGCAACGAGATATCACCGGCCAAGATGCCCCTGATGAGGATACGAAGCGTCGAAATCGTCTTTGAAGATGAAATGTCGACGTACACCGACACGGGCTTGTTGGATCGGAGCATGGAACTTATCGTATCCGACAGTGACGACTCCACCAGATGCGTGGATGATTTGGAACACTTGCAAGCGGAGAGAGACGACGATTCGATAACTTTAAATGCTGAAGCTGATTTATCCGATGATAACTCGTTTTCTTCGAAGGATAACGCTGTCGGCGTTTCTAAACGTAAACAAAATGATCAAGTATCAGATGTCACTCGCGAATTTAACGAAACGGTAACTTTGGCTAATGAAGACAATACATTATCGTTGAACGTATCAGAATTGGGAGACTCGGGTCGTTTCACCGAAGAGGCTTCCTCATCTCATGTCGAAGTGCCCCTTATAACGTACGACGACGCTGTGCTTTCCCATTCATTCGATGCCGTTAACGTTGACGATATATCAACAGTGATGAGTATGTATGAGGTGTCCGATGTTAGTGTGGAAGAGAAAGAGAAGAACAGGTTATACGAATATGTCGACAGTAACAGTGACAGCTCGGACGATACAGCTGTATGCGATGGGGACAATGCTGTGGTAACACTTGTAACTACTTTGCCCGATGTCTTTAATTTAGAAGATCAGACCGTGTGCGACAGTAACGATCTGCAGTATGATTCGTTTGTTGACATTGGTAAATTTTAACTTATTTAGTGCTTTTTATTTGTTTTATATTGATTACACTCGTTATTGCGGCTTTGTTTAAATTATAAATTGGTTGCATTTGTGTTGACCTTACAGTTGCTGGATAGTGTGAAAAATATACATTCCACTTTTTTTTTTAAATAGATAGGCACGCTTTGAGGCATATGTACCTATTCTGAGCTATTTACGCCCTATGAACCTTCTTTACACAGCTTATGCTCAAGGGGCTGAGTGGTATGCGACTCCAGTAACCATGTTATTGTTCTCTCCCAATATCTATACCTACTTCGTAGAAACTACAATAGTGTCTTTGTAAATATTGTTCTTTTATAGAAAAGGATCTTATTCACTTAGCGATGTTGCACTATGACATGGTTACGGATATCCCAGGGTTGTAAGTCTAGGCAATAGCTCAATTTTTTGTATAATGTAATGTATAGTTTTTGAAGCAATATTATTTATTTTTTGTTATGTAAATGTGATACAGCTTGATGCTGTTTAATTTAATGAAATAAGTATATTTGATCGTTATTAAAATAATATTGATAGGCGTAGCTTTTTAAGAGGAAATGTCAATATGAAGTATTTATTATTCTAGTATTATAGACTTTGCGAGCATTGTTGACGGTAGAGGTAGAACCTTTACAATTTATGGCTTAAACCTACGATTACAATGAAGAGTACAATTAATTATTAATAAAATATTTAGCTTTTGATGTTGTACTTAGTAGTTCAAGTTTTTATCAAACAGCACTCGAAATCAAATTATTAGGAAGCTGTCAAAAATATAATGTGTTGCCAAATATTGATGATAATTTATAAACGAAATCAGTGGTTTGTTCTAGTTTACAGAAAAGTGTAATAGTGTTATAAGTGATATAATATTTTGAAGATATTGAAACTTGTTGAAAAAATAGATAAATATATTTAGATTCAATAATTGCCAATGCACATGTTTGTTGCTGTTTGCATGCATTATACGCATACAACATTCCATTTCGCATTCATTGAGCTATGTATTCAATCACGAAATAATGTTTAATATTAAATCACGTTAATACGTAGATTACGTATAATGTTTATCAGAAATCTCTATTATTCGATTACAACGCTTATAGAACATGTAGTTTGCATGATGAAATAAAAAATAGCGACTAAGATGTTTTTTCGTGAGTGTATTGTGAATTTTAAACTCAAATTATATCAGCGAGATATATTCTATAGTTTATTTTTTGTGCCTCGGGGTCTCTCAGTAGGTATAGTGTAAAGGAATTGTTATGAATATATAATTGGATATACAATATACAGTCCATTTTAATAGAATTGTAAAGCAACGAAAAACTGAAAACAGTATATTTTTTTTGTTTAAGAATTGTTTCGTTAAGTTTTAAATCTATATAAATAAAACTTAATATTTGTATGTTTATCATCTATGGTTCTGAAACCATTGATCGGATTTTGATGAAATTTTGGTAGGGTGTTTTGAATAGTCCCAAGAGAGCTCCTGATTCTAAAAAATCTATATACTTTATGGCATTGCATATGTAAAACGTAATCAGTTAGTAAAATATGAAATGTGTAAATTTTCGATTTCAGTTCAAGTCAATTAAACAAATTAATCAATAAAAATGTACTTTTATTTTAAATAAATAAAATTGCAGTTAAAGAAATGTTTTAGTTCACCTTTGATATTTTCTATTAAAATGGAATGTGATAATAATCATATCTTACATATATATTTCTCAAGGTAAGATTTACGGGCATTTGCTGATACAATTTTATTGTTATGAAATAATGAAATAAAACAATTAATTATGAAATGGTTTTTTTTCTTCTATTTAAGTTAGGCCCTAAAATGTTTTTTTTTTTCTAGGAATTTAAAAATAACAATACATTTCTTATTTTTCATATTTCATTCAATTTTGAATATCTATGTGTCTTTAATTATATACAAATAAAAATATAAATAATTTGATTAATATACACAAATAATGTTGTACTATATAAAAATGTGTATATAAAAAAGTATAAACAATTAAAATCTTAACAGTAATAATAGATTACAAAACTAAATACGCAATTTCGTTTGCTTGGATGATATACTAATTCTAATTATTTTGATTTAAAAAGCAAATTACTGAACAGATTTTAATGTTGATTCTTTGAAACCAATTTGAAAGTAAACCCTTTTGTGTAAAAATAATCTTTAAAATTGCTTAAGAAATGATAGAATTCTGAGGTACAAGCATTAAAAAATCACTACGAATTAAGAATCTCTGCTTTTTACGTCAGTTCAAAATAAAATAGGATTTGGGCACTGCAAGATATCTTACTATGTAATCATATTCTGAATATGTAGTAAGTATGTAGTATTTGCTCAATTTCACGCCAAATTTGATTACTCTTGCATACTTTGAATCCTGAGTATTGATTGTATTTTTAAAACTTATTAGGGTTTATTCATAATAATAACTGTGTCGAAAAATACAACCCAATTTCTTAAGTGGTTTGATATGCGTGTTGATAGGTCAGTCAGTATAGTTTCCTTTTTTAGATATAGAATATTAAAATAACCCTTTGAGTAGTATGCTTATGGCACTGGAGATTGGAATAAATGAACACTGATAAGCAATAATGTGGCAACCCACAAAAAGTCAATTTTGGAGATATTAATGTATTTCGACATTGCGTTTTGTATTTAACATTTAAAAAAAAATAAGTATATTAATAACATCTAAACTAAATAAGTACGAAAAAAGTTTTTTAATTTTAATGTTTTAAATACTGAAGTGTGTCCCATATGTTGCAATATGATATAATCTCATATATTAAAAAAAAAACTTATTACTAGTAATTTTTTTTCATTATTCTAATCTACCTTTAATTCATTACAACTCTTTTCAAAATAAAAGAAAAGAGAGATAAATATGTATCTTTAGACACCATTTTCTTAAAATGAAGTCCATGTGGCTTGACACATTATTGCTAATCAGCATTCAAATATGGAAATGAATACTAAAAATAAAAGTGTGTTTAACTAATAATTTTAACATTCTATGTAAGCTAATTATTTTTAAGATGCACATATAACAGCGGACTTAATATTAAAACTTATCAAAATTAATTCAGAGTTTGCCAAAGTATTTTAAAGCTATTTTTAGAAATATAAAACCTTTTTTTTTAAGTTTATATAAAAGATAAAAGTATAAATGAAACCTATATCATGTCAAAGGATTATTGTTACAATAAAAAGTAGCTAACTCCATAAAGTATAAACTAAGAAACAGGCCACAGGAATGATAACCAGTTTCATACCTAAAGTTGCAGTCAACTTTTATGTCACAAATACTTGCATAAGGTGTTTATGCTTGCGTTATGTGCATTTTCAAGGCGTCAAAAAATAATCTAGCAGATCTCTCAAAAAATAATCATCTGAGATAATTGTTACTCATATTATTTAGCCTAGGATTGCAATAATTTCAAACCAACACAGCATAAATAATAGATTTTTCAATTTACATAATTTTAATAAAGATATAAGAGATTAAAACTTGAGGGAAAATTATGTTTCTTTTTTTTATTTTAAACAAACACATTTTTTAAAATATATTGGATATAATTATGTTGGAACTTAAAATAACCTTAAAACTAATTTGCAGTTTCACAGGCATCTACCCAATCATTATAAACATCTATGGGTTCAGATAAAACATTAGTTGTTGTTTGAAAATCTTCGAGGCAAACTCGACATTGTATTCTAGCCGTATTTCTTGCTCGATCCCTGTACAAAAATACATTAAAAATTAGCCAAACCATTTAGTACTTTTTTATAACTTGATATGAATAGAAAGTAACATTGTAAATAAACTTTTACGAACATTTTCACTTCACAAGATTTTTCATGGTTACAAAATGGACAGTTGAACTGTTGATCCAGTGGTTCTATAGCTTTCCTTTTTGGCGGAGGCTTTCTTTTCGATTTGCGGCGACCCATGGCTGTAACAAAAACAATATTGTACACTGTAATATATAATTAGTATAACATATTAAGCATACCTTAAAATGTATTTTAAAACATATATACTAGGTTATAAATTTATACAAGCCTACCGGTACTTTTTGTTTATTTATTTTAAATTTTCTATATAAAATAAACGCACCAACTCTTCGTAAAGTGATTGTCAATTTGTCATTATGTCAGTTTGACAAACGGCTAAATATTACACAGATCATTGAAGCTATCATTATCACCTAAAGAATTTAATTGAGGCTCGCATAAACTGTACCCTAACGGGTGTGAACTTGAAACAGACTAAAAAATGTAACCGATTAGACCCCTAAAACAGCTACTTTACAATTTTATTAATTAGAAACTTGCCGTAGAAAAATAGCAGTTTCCGTTTTAAAATAAGAAAAAACTTTGAAATCGTATTAAAAGTGCTTTTTTTCTGTTTACGCAAGGAAAGTCTTTGAAAAGATTCCCGATTCCTAGGGAAGAAATTCGGGTTATGTAGACATTTATATTGACTAAAATCCCTGCTATAACTGTCCTTAACACGAAAATGAAGATGTGACATGAATTCTTGTGGGAAGAGATCAAATACTATGTATGCGGCAAAAAGAGCTGAAGTGGCCTAGTGGTTTGAACACGTCGATCTCAACTGGTGATCATGGGCTCAAACCCTGGCTAGCAACGCTAAGTTTTCAAGTGCTAAATTTGTATTTCAATTCATCTTGAGCTCTGCGGCGAAGGAAAACATTGTAATGAAATCTGTATGAGCCAGAAAAATTCTAATACATATATATCCGCCAACCCTCAGTAGATCAGTATGGTGGATTAAGCTATAACCTTTCCCTTAATAGGAGAGGAGGCAAGCCCAGCAATTGGAAATTTACAGGCTGTTACTTTACCTTACAATGCGACAACAAACGTAAACAGACGCTGATCATTGACATAATTATTTCAAAATAAAATTATGATTACGATTAAATATATAATAAAATGTCATAGGAATTCCATTAATATTTAATTATAAGTCACCCAAAATTTGAATATCCATCAAGCATTACCTATGATATTAATACTAATAAAACATTTAGGTAGTTTTAAGGTAGCAAGAATATTAAATAAAGCTATAATAATTACCTATATTCCCATACGTATTATTCGTAACAATAATTAAAAGTAAATTTTAACTTTAACACCATACCATAAAGTTTAAGTGTTAGAAGAGGGGTTTCGTGAAAGCGAAACAATTGAGTGACATTAGTATTGAATAAAATATTAATGAACCGACTGTTAGGCGGTACAAAGTTCGCCGAGTCAACTATGATATTGGTATGAGGTCATAAATTTTGGCATCTAGAATTCCTATTACTTTGACATTGCTTAGCAACCACCTAGGGACTGACTGATAGACAAAAACATTTTTGTCATTTAAAAAGTGGTGAAATAATTTTATAACTATAAAATATTATTAATGTTATATGTTTAATGAAATAAACATATTATCTTAACTGACTGTTGTGCGGTGCAAATGTAGCAGTGTTTTAATTTTCTATTATGCGTAAACGATCTTAAGGTGTTTTTCAATTTCTAAATCGTATTCTATTATCTATGATGTAAACTTATTGTGACTTTATGTATATCTATAATCTGTAATCAACAATTACAAATGGCTGACTATAGATTGCGTTAATAAATTTTCTGAAAGTTCAGTTTTATTATTAAATTAATGTGTTATGAATTCAACCTTTACAAATAACGTAATTGAAACAAAAACACTTATGTAATTTTCATTATATTAAAAGCATTTAATGCTAACCTCAAAATTTAAACAAAATGGAGCTTCCACAACCGCCGCAAGGTAATACTTATCACTATTTTTTATCTTAAATACTATATAAAACTTGAGTTTATTTTAAAATTTATTTAAATTTATAGATCAAGATCTGCGCAATATAATCGACAAGCTTGCGCAGTTTGTCGCAAGAAATGGTCCAGAATTCGAGAAGATGACCAAGACAAAGCAAAAAAACAACCCCAAGTTCAGTTTCCTCTACGGCGGGGAATACTTCAACTATTACCAGTATAAAGTGACGACAGAGCAAGCAAGTAAGCATATTGACGATGGTGGAAATAGATAATCGCGGTCGCGCCCGATCGCTGCTTGCGTTTTGTTATAACCGTTTCAAGTGACCCTCCGCTGTTTATAGTTCTAAAGCAATCGGCCGGTGGCCAGGCGGCACCCGCTCCCGCCGGGGCTTATATGGCACAGAACAGGCAATATGTAATGCCCCAACAGGCCAGCGCGACGCCAGCGCAGTTGGGCTTGGTGGCGTCGATGGCGGCGGCTCCCGCGCTGCAGCAGTGGCTGGCGGCCAACTCCGCGCCCGCCGCGCCGCACTCTGTCGACATCGACAACGTGAATGCTCAGATCAACATTCTTAAGGAACAGATTACTCAGTCGGAAAACAATCTCAATGCCCAGCACACGGTATGACTTCATTTATTCTCATAGAGCTTATTAAAATTGTAACTTTTATGAAAATAATATTTAACAATTCTATAATTGTTGACTGGTGAAATGCTTTAAATTGTTTCAGTTTATTTTTTTTAACCCCATAAAGTGTTTTTTATGACCAACTTTCAGTATATTTACATAAAACAGGCAGGTAGTCTTTACTATATAAAATGCATGCCCTTTATTCAAAACTATTTGAATTTTATTTGCATGTATTAATCTTAGAACAATGAATATTCAAATTAGAAATAGAACATGTAATCATTCAGTAAAGCAGTGGTAACATATTTTGTTTTATAATGGCCTTCTTAGTCTTTTGAATTAAGCACCTTTGTAATTTTTTTTATAAAATCTTTCATTTGATGGTTTTAGCCAAATAATTTTACTTGTGTTGTAGGTGTTGATACAACAACAGCAAGCAAAAATCAATGAGCTGGTGAGCAAGGCTCAAGTGGAGACCATACAAATAATGGCTGAAGAAAATAACATAAGCCTCACAGAGCTTGACAACATCTTGCAACCAATCATCGATACTTGTACTAAAGATAGCATTTCTACAGGTAAGCTTGTTATTATTAATAAATTATTAAATTCGATTTGGTGAAAGTTTTAAAAAAGCAAATAAAATATGTGAAACTAGATTTTGCCTGTGGATTTGTTCTCGCCGTGTTTTATTTTTCCATACAAACTTCGAATCCCACTTTTCCCTTTTACAGGGTAAAATTTTCAATAAACTGTTCTTAGTGCCTATGTCGCAATTATTATATTTGTTTTACATTTAAATTGAATCCATTGAACTCATCAGATCAAACAATACTAGCAGTTGGTCGCGGCTACGCCCGCATATATATACTAGCAGTTGGTCGCGGCTACGCCCGCATATATATTGGAATTTCAGCGAAATAAATCTACCAATGAAATTGTGACCTTTCCAGGATTTATTACCCCCTAGCGTCATTTTAAGGGATGATTTAGAAATTCTGGGATACATATATTTAATTATTCTCCCTAAGTAATGTTTGTGCTGAATTTAAGGATAATTAGTCAAAAAAATACATTTTCTCCATACAAACTTAACTGCTCCCTTGCACCCCAGTATGGAATAATAGTACCCCGTTTTCTATTTTATATTTCATTACTATCTCCCAGAAGTATGTGTATTAAGTTTTAGGTTAATACTACCACGGAATAAGATTTTGCATTCAAATGTTTTTACCTTTTCACCCTCTTAGGGGTGAATAATCGAAAGATTCTTTCTTAGTGGATGCCTACAATCTAAAAGCCACACCTACTGCCAAAATTTCAAGTTCGTAGCCCCAGTGGTTTAGGCTCTGCGTTGATTAATCAGTCAGGACAAGTAATTTTGATATGATTTTATAATTTGTTTTAGGAAAGGGCTGGATATTGCAACATGCGACGTCCCATGATGCGGGCAAGGTGATATCACAGCATCTCCTGAGAAAAGTCACCCAACCCGGTGCAGCATTCTCTCAAAAGCTGCACATCATATATCTCGTCAACGACGTTCTACACCACTGGTTAGTTTACTTTATATACATCTTTATGGTGATAGTTTATGGGGGCTTACATGTTTATTAAAAAAATGAGTGTTGCACAATGTGTTAAATCGTTTAGCTTTTATGAGTTTTAAATATTTGTATTAACACTTCACAAATTTTACATGAATTGTATTTAAATTAGTATTCAGTATATTTGTTAATTTACAAAAATCAGGGTTTATTTATTTTTGATTCTATATACTGAACTTTTATTAATTTATTGTTTTTATGTCATCACCCATGCAATCACTGCCAATTCGGTGTCTATGATACGATTATTCCTAATTACAGTGCACGCAAAAACGCAGAAGATCTCAAGAAAAATTTGGAAAATGTGGTGGTTCCAATGTTTTGCAATGCCAGTATAGGTAACATATTTATAATAATGTCTTCAAAGATTTAGGTCTCTTGTCTGATTGTGCATATTCACCTACACTTAAAGCATCTAGAACGTCATCAACTGCGGTTGACCAGTCAGGTAACTTGCTTGATTCCTCTCGGCTTGTATGACAACTCTTTAATTATTCTCCTGTTTCAGCTGTCACAGAAGAGCAGGAGGCCAAGTTGAACAAGCTGCTTCGCCTCTGGGAATCTAAGTCAAACTACTTCGACTCTGCTGTTATAGAAAAGATGAAAAGCCCTACGAGCTCTTATCAGGAGTATCAAAACAACCTGATCGCCCAGCACTCTAACGCCATCGCGCACTTGACACAACAAACTAAAGCTACATTTGAGAAGTATGTATTTTATAAATCTTACAAAGACTTTTTGTAAGTACATATGGTATCTTAATTTGGTTTATTTTCAGTTATCAAACACAGCATCAGGCATTTGTTGCTCACACAATGCAGCAAATACAGCAGATGGAAATGCAGAAACATGCCATGGAATTACAAAATAGTCATGATCATAACAAAGATAACCAGCAACAAAATAATATGCAAAATCCTTTCCAAGCTAACAATTTTGGTGATCAAGGCTACCAACCGATAGGCAATTATGATCAGAACTTTAACTCTGGTCACCAGCAGTATGGCAGTGAGAGTGGTGACAATTATGCCTCGAACAATAGTATAAGTGGTAATGAAAATAGTTACGACAGTCAAACATTTGATCAAATTACAAGTCAAAAGAAGCAAGAAATTATAGAGGAACCAGATTTATCAAATCTTCCAAATGTAAATTTTTCCCAACCGCCACCAGGTTTCAAACCAATAGAAAGTTCACCGATATTAGCATTCCAAAATGGTCTTCCAGATCTTAGTAAGCCCCCTCCAGGATTTATGCCATTCCCTGAAATTAACAGTGAGGAACTAATGCCTTCCGTTCCTTACTTTGAGTTACCCGCTGGATTGATGGTACCTCTAATTATGGTAAGATGCTATTATATTTATAATATATTTATCGTAACTTCATGACCACCAAAGTTCACAGAATGCATTAAATTTTGCATGTTCATTAATTAATAACTAATGTATTGGTTTTTTTATTCACTTCTAATTATATAATCTTGCTTAATTTTGTCATATGTGTATTTTATTTTGTATCATACATGTTACTGATATCCATAGAATTATTGCCTCATTTACTAAAATGCTATATTATTAATGCAATAATTGAAAAGTAATTGAAATTATCATATATACTTTTATTTAATATTATTTAAATAACTTAACTAACTTTTCTCTAACTGGAGCTATATTTAAGTTTAAGTATAGCTCCAGTTAAACTTAAATATAGCTCCAGTTAGAGAAAAATTATATTTATATAATATTAAGCTTCCCTACTTGAATCAGATATTGTTTGCTATTTCGTTGGTTTCAATTAGTTTTTGTGTGTTTTTTTTTTATTTTTAACTTATTAAAATAAAAAAAAAATTAAAATAAAGTTAGCCTAAATTACTAGTTATAGTCATCCCGTCTTGTCAAAATCAGTTCAGCCGCTTAGATTAGCCAGAACAAAGACAAAATATTAAAAAATTGTATTTTAGTGTAATATTGATTATATTTTTTTATTGTATATAATTTCATAAACATTCAGTTAAAAGCTATTAAATTGAAATTATAAACAGTCACTAATTTTTTTTATTTGTATACATTTCACATGTTACTGATCCATAGAATTTTTGCCTCATTCACCACACCGCAATAGTATTACTACAATATTTGTAACAAAATGATCAAATATAGTTCCATCATAATAATAAGTATCGATGATTCAATTTAAAATAGATGAAACTTTCAGCTGGAGGACGACAAGTACAAGCCGTTGGACCCCGCGATGATCCGCCTGCCGCCGCCGGCGCCGCCCAACGAGCGGCTGCTGGCCGCCGTCGACGCCTTCTACGCGTCGCCCAACCACGAGAGGCCTCGAGACAAGTACGACACCACTACATTGTTGCTCATAAGCAATGTGTCAACCCGCAAAACTCAAATTCGGAGATATAGCTGTATTTCGATAATGCGTCACGTAGTATAACAGTATAATACACTAGTCATTGTGCATCAATCTAGGGATATAAGTTACCTAAACTTTTCTTATATTTATATTTAAGTAATTAAATTTTTTTTTATTATTTTAGCGAGGGATGGGAAAAATTAGGTTTATATGAATACTATAAAGCCAAAAATGCAGCGCGAAAGAACAAAGAAGAGGCGATTGCTCAAGGAATACGAGAGAAGTCAAAATCACCGAGCCCCGTGCCGAAAGACTTACAGAAGCAACCCACTCCTCCCGGAAGGAGATACAGGTATTTAATAATTTTTATCATAATTTGAATACAAATTTTAATGCCAATGTAAATTAAAAGTAATATCAAATTAATAGTCAGTTACCCCGTTCTTAAAATATCGCGACTTATGCTTAGTTTTTATGGATATGTTTAACAGAACTCAGTATGTGTTTATTTAATTTTTTTTTTTAATTTATAATTTTTCTAGTGTACTATCTAAAGGTTTATTCCATATTTTTCAGCCAATTGATTTTAAAGTGATGTCATGAGTGATTAAAGATATTTTGTTAATTAGGTCATTAAGTAGGACACCAGAGAAAACGTCACCGAAAAAGTCACGATCGCGATCACCTTCACCGCGACGGAAAACATCGTGGAGGCGAGATAGAGAGAGTGAGTTATATATTTATTTAGAAGACTTAACGATTGTATGAAATTAATATTTATTTTTGTAACATTTTGTTTAAAGCCTATAATTTCAGTATAAAAATGTTTAAAAAAGAAACTTGAAACTTGAACTTTGAACCTTTGAATATTTATACTTTTGTACCCATAAAGAAGTCAAGTTTGAAATTTAATTTGAAATGTAAAGCTTAAGATGTTTCATTGTTATGATAATTGCACTTAGTGGTGTGCGGGAATGGTTCCCTTTCTTTCATCCTTATTTAAAACAATAGTTGTTTTTTTTAATGTAGATCAAATGGTTTTTAAATATTCATGTTTTTTCTATCTACCTAATTCCTTTAAACTAGTAATTCTTGTAAATAATATAAACTGAATCTCTGTAACGGTTCCAACGATTGTCATAAGTATGAAGGGATTTTCGAGGGTGACAAATCGATCTTGGTTTGATCCATGTTTACAAAAAAAGAAGAATTGCTACTATATTTATTATTTACTATTAAATCAAATGGAATTTTCAAAAAAACACGATTCACCATAAAATACCGATCAAAGCTTCGGTCAACCAGACGCAATAGTTAAAACAATATAATTTAATGATATAAAAGAGACAACACCTAAATTTAATAAATGACCTTAAATTTTCAGTAACATTTATGTTATATATGAAATATTGTTTTGAAACGATTTATTTACACGTTAGTTATATAATATACCGAATTATAATGATAAAGATAAATATCAGGACCATTTTAATAAAAGGGAAAATTATAATCATAATACCATTAACATGAATTAATTTAATGACCATCTTATCGTATGCGGAACAAAAAACGAGTAATTATAGAAACGTGGCTTCGGGAGGGTCAGTCGAAGATTAAAGATAAGATTCGTAGCTATAACTTTATTTATACTTGCAAATTTTATATAAAAGGAAGGGATATCATTATATTTTATACTAGATATCGCATACTGTCAGAAATGTTCCGGATCATTTATCCGCTTTTAACTAGTTTTTTGATTTGCGCCGCGTAAGAATCTTTGTTAAAGAAATTAATAACATTAATAATTAATAACAAAGAATTGTGTTATCATACGACGGAGATACATGTTATTACGATTTGATGCTAATAAGCAATAATGTGACAACCCATAAAAAGTCAAATTCAAAGATATTGATGTTTTCTGCAAATGTCACGTATTAAACATTATTCAAATATTTTTCAAGTCATTCACATTAAATCAGTATTGCAAAAAGTTTCTTAATTTTATGTTTCGAATGTTAAAGTGTACTTTTATATTTTTTAATATATGGATGCTTATAAGCAATAATATGTCAATCCACAAAAAGTCAAATTTAGAGATATTGATCTATTCTGATAATACATTTCGTATTTAATATTATACAAAAAAATTCAAGTAATTTGAACTAAATAAGTACGGAAAAAAGTTTCTTAATCAAATGCTTAGAAGATTGAAGTGAGTTCCATATTTTGGATTATGCAATAATTTCATATATCAGAAAAACATATTATTAGATATAAATCTTTACTTTACTATTAATTAATTATACTTTTTATCAAAATAGAAAAGAAAAGATGAATATATGCTTCTTCAAACAATGTGTTAAGAATAGGTTTGACATCTTTAGTCGCCATTTTCTCAAAATGAAGCATCCATATAATAATCTAATATATTTGAAAAACTTATTATTATATCAAACTGCTTTTAATTCATTATACCCGTTTAAACATCATTTTCTCAAAATGAAGTCTGTCTAGCTTGACATAGTATTGCTTATCAACGTCCAAGCAAAAAAACAGTTTTAAAAATTTTAAATTAAATAATTGTATTGAATACTTATATATCTCATTT
Source organism: Hypolimnas misippus (assembly GCA_037950945.1). Taxonomy (NCBI): domain Eukaryota; kingdom Metazoa; phylum Arthropoda; class Insecta; order Lepidoptera; family Nymphalidae; genus Hypolimnas; species Hypolimnas misippus. The sequence goes on along the minus strand of JBBEEQ010000012.1, from coordinate 11,365,233 downwards.
ATCAAGTTCTGATATCTGATACCTACATAGCCTGTCCATATCATAATCCTCCTTTGGCTTTGCCATGGTGGGACAATTAGTGATGAGCAAATATTACAATGTGTTGTTTCGCAGGTCGCAGGCGGTCTCGCTCGCGCTCGCGGTCTCGCTCGCGCAGCCGCTCGCGGGAGCGGGAGCGGCACCGCGAGTCGCCGCGCGCGCGCCGCGTCGAGCGCTCGCGCTCCCCCACGCCGCCGAGCTTCCTGTAAGTGCTGCTAGGGGCCTTTTGTTTCGTTTCCGCAGGGGGAGTACCCGATATCTGGAGGAGATTGTGTGGGAATCCTTATAACAGGGATTCGAAACTGTTTATATTAGACGTCTCTCATAACGTTCAAATATAAACCTCTATGAATTTTCTTATATTTTGTAAGTGCGAGAATTTTGATACGATGAACAGTTAATGTTGACTTTAAAGCAGAACTCCACTTTGTAGGTATTTATGGAAAACCTCACAGTAGGCATACCGCTCGTTTTTTATTGTCCGCACGATTGGAGCATAGGAGCGCCCCTATAAAACACAAGTTGATGTCATAGATAAAGAACTCTACTATTACATGAGAGTACATTTTTTTTATATCCCTTATTGTATTGCTTAAAGAAACTGCTATAGAATTGTTAAGCATACATAGGAAATAAATACTTCTCAGTTTCCAGATTCAAAGATATTATTATCTTGTGAGCCCATATTTCGTGAACATTTTTTATTGTAAATAACTAGTAAGATGTATTAGGTCATTGCAAACAAATAATGCACATCTTTTTCTTAGTGCTCGGCTTAGTATTAGTTAGTGTACCTCTAAAACTTTTCCAAATCAATGCCACGGCGTAGTTTAACATTAAATGTTCATTGCATAGATAAGCCTAAATTCTCAGCCCGTCTAAAATGTATCACTAAAAGCATATTGCTAACAAAAATGCACATGTTACATCTATTCCCTAGGGTCCAGAATAGTGTTGTCTCTTTCTAAAAGTTTTCTAAGACGACCAATACAAGAAATAATAATACTCGCTAGATGTAACCACATTGAATGTTAATTGCGTACAGAGGAGGTTCATTCCCCAGCACGTCCAGCGGGCTGGACCCCAGCAACAAGGGCCACCAGCTGCTGCAGAAGATGGGCTGGAGCCAGGGCGGGCTGGGCGCGGCCGGGCAGGGCATCGCCGAGCCCATCAGCGGCGGCGCCGTGCGCGACCGCCAGGACCAGTACAAAGGTATCGTTGATTTGTTTACGGAATACGCTAAAATATATCATCATCTTCTTCTTCTTCTTCTTGGAATTAAATAAACTACGGAGGTTTGTGTTCATTTAAAGAATTTAATAATAGGTAAGTTTTTTCAACTGGACATGGTAGGCCAACTCCTGAGAAGGAAAAGTATACGATAAAATGCTGAAAAAGCCTTATTTTTTTTACAAAACGCTCTTAAATTAATTCATTAATAAAACCTAGTAAGTCTTTAACTCAATTCTTCGTTCAAATACGATTCCTGGCTAGGAAATGAATTTTTCAAAAAACTAATAATGCAGATTTAGTATCATTAAGATTGGACCTGAGGGTCTTTTAAGTATTTTTCACTATTCCTTGTACTTTCGGGTTTTGCCTACCACGCCCAGCTAAAAAACCCACCTGTATAATAGTTATATTAGGAAAATAAATTTAATCAGATTAATTAAGGCTAATTATACAACTTTATTGTTAATTTCATTTTTTTAAAGAAATTATTTAAGGTCAGATGGTAATCTATGTGAAAATAAGTAATGTGTAGAAGCTTGTGCTATTGTGTATAAATAGAGAAAACACTAGGTAGACTGAAAAAGTAGTCATTATTAAATACAATTTTTATATTCAAACTAGCTTCCGCCCGCGACTTCGTCCGCGTGGAATATTTACTTTGGGCTTATAATGCATTATTTTAGAAAAAATTTGGTTAGCATAAAAAAGGTTATAGTGAGCTGACCTTAAAAGATAGACATATGCTGTCATACTACAAAACAGTCAGACGCATTAAAACCATGTTGAACACGTGTCTAGCTAAACAGTGTTTAAGATTTAAACTTTCTTAAAATATTATCTAAATTGCTTAACAGTGAATAAACTCATAAAAAAACTTATTGATAAAATGTTATACGTTACATTTAACAGCAAAAATAGGTTTTAAACATCTATTAAACTCACTTAAACGTATATTAATCTATGTCTAAAGCATGTTTAACTCAAAACTGTCTTAGACACGCGTTTAACATATGTTTAAATCTTTTGTAGTAAGGCAGATAGTGTCGCGAACTTTTTTTAAGAACTTTTGAAGGGGAACAATTCTGTCATATACGATTTTTGCGATACTTTAACCGTTTACGCAGCACACGCAGCGTAAGCTCAATAGAAAAATATCGAGATTTTAAAACATTCTTCATTAGTGCTCCGCTCCTTTTGGTCTTAGCGTGATAATATATAGCCTATAGCCTTCCTTAATAAATGGGCTATCTAACACCGAAAGAATTTTTCAAATCGGACCAGTAGTTCCTGCGATTAGCGCGTTCAAGCATACAATCAAACAAACAAACTCTTCAGCTTTATAATATTATTATAGATAATATGAGGTTTGTATTCTTGGTAAGTTAATAAAACCACAACTGGTCAGCTAGAAGAGCCAAGAAGGCTACATTTATTACGAAAATAACTTCATGTATAATTATTATTTAAAATAGCTTAATATTAATAATTCTTGATACACTATCTAAGGCAAATAACAGGTTATTGGTTAATTTTACGAAACAAATAGATAATTTAGAATGTTTTTATGTATTTTACTAATAATAATAATGTATTTGTTGCAGGTGTTGGGGTAAATTTAAATGACCCCTATGAAAACTTCAGAAAGAACAAAGGTGCAGCATTTATTACGAGAATGAAAGAGCGAGCGTTGGAACGGTCATCGTGATCGCCGTAGATGATACTTAGATGTAAATGTGTATAATTGCGATTGTGTGAATGAGATTGATTTATTTTATCTAAATCATCTTGAATAAAGTTATATGAATTTTACTTTATTTTATTAAAAACAGACTTTTACATTACTTTGTAGCTTATTTTATTAAATTATGTTAAAACATAAAAAATATAATCAATTAAAAAATGCCTTGGTAGTTTCAAAGTTCAAAATCATCTTCATAATTATCCTTAAACTCTGCTAATCTATCTAAACTTTCTTTGTAGTCAGCATATTCCAATCCTTCTTGTTGAAATTTATGAAGTTTTGCAAATTTAATTCTACTAACTTCTCTATGTAGTTTCTCTATCATGTCAGCCATGAAATTTCCATTATGATATCCAGCTATAACTGGACAACTCTCTACTCTTTCTGTCTGATTATCGTCCCTAACAAATCCATATTTATTGAGATTACTTGAGAAAATAGATGGGAATGGTGGCTTTAACTCCAATGGTTTTTCACACACAGTAACATTGGTTGCCGACAAGAAATTGTTCGCTTGGAAATACAATTCAAACATTTCTTTTGTAGTGGTGCATCTATAGGCTGGGAGGTTCATTTGCTCTTTAGCTTCTTTCAATGGTGCTTTCAAATAGGAATCGGGAATTCCTCTGACTGTAATAAGTTGGAAAAGCTTATCGGTAGCAATTTTACAACTAGGAGTTATTGATTTATAAAGAGGTTTTGTTGTTTTGTTCAAGTAATCAATAAGGTATTCAGATTCATTTAGAGCTAATGGCATCCCTAGAGATGCACATGCCATTTTTCTTCCATACCCTGTCATATCTGTGCATATATCAGACATGGTATAAAAATTATTTTTGTGTCTATACTTTTGACTTAGCGTGTCTAAAGCTGATGCCAGTAAAGCAGAGGAATGGTAATATAATTCTGGTTTATAATCAACATAATCAAACAATCTGGGACTGCCAGGTTTCCTCCACCCTTTATCCCCAGTACATAAAGGCACAAATAAAGTAGCATGCTGTGATAATTCCTCTATTGACAGTGCAATGTTAACTAATCTCATTGAATCTCTTAAGGTTGATTTTTCTCTTTCCTCCTCTGTTGATGGATTGTTATCAGGAAAATGAGATGCTACAATGGGATATGCAAGTATGCTCTTTGTGTATTCATCAGAAATATGTTCAATGCAACCCAAAGCAAGCCCAGCAAATCCATCGGTGCAATCAAAGTTTATTTGAAAACCTTGCATACTATCACATTCCTCTACATATTTTCTAATTTTATCAGCAAATGTTTCACCAAAATCTGATTTCCATATATGCCGGCCTGAGAAATTTATGTCAAAGCTTTCCTAAAACAATTACAAACAAATATTATATACCTATATTACTTAAAACAGTAGTAAAGTAAACCGGTGTGAGTAACCGGCAAGAGCTGGGAGAAATTCTGACACATATATATCCCACTAACCAGCAGTGGAGCAGTGTGGTGGATTAATCTCTGACCCTTCTTAATAAGAGAGGAGAAATTTGTGCAGCAGTGATACATTTACAGGCTGTCACTTTAAACACTATGAGTAATTCAATATTTTTTTTCTATATTTTTATAATAAAAACCTATCATTGACAATTTCAGTTAATTGAAGACTTTTAACATGAGTTTAAAGAATTTTAAAATGAAAAAAATATATATAGTATGGTTAAATATACTTACATTTTCATTGCCAGACTGATACTCTTTGATAATATTAATAGTACGGGAATGAAATCTGGGATACAAATAATCAGTCCATGTATCTATTTCCTTATCTAAATTATATTGTTTAGTTGCAACCTTCGATGAATTTTCAGAATCAATATCCTTTAAATATTCATTCTTATTGGGCTCTGGTTGTTCAATTTTTTCAACGGCACTCCATGGAAGATTTTCTTCTACATTTTCTTCTTCTAATCCTCCACTTGTTGGAAGAGTCTTAAGAGATCCTTTCAGGTCAACCAATAGCAATCGAGGGGTATAAGTAACCTCACCTGTAGCAGTTTGGCCTTCTCTATATAAAATATCATGATTACATTCAGTTTTTTGAGTACCAGTATAGTCAAAACTTAACTCTTGTATGTTCCAGAAGTGTGCTCCTACATAATTTGAATATTGACCAAATTGTAGCGTTAGTATCTCTCGAGTAGACATAGTAAGTATTAAATTACATCCGTTTAATAAATATTATTTTTTGATTTATAATTAATATTACTATTGAAGTTAAAAGATCTATAACATTCGAATTATTTAATTCAAACTCTTTGGTTAATGATTCAAATCATTGTTTTCATGTCGAAATAAAACTTGAGCTCAAAGTGACTGTCAAGGTGAAGTTGTCTAACTAGTGTTGCTAGAATGCATTCGAACCATAGACGTGCATCACACTAAACGTGGTTTTGATTTTTAGAATAATTTACACTATCAATATTGATATATTTTCTAAATATGCAATATTGTTTTTAAGTACTATTTAAATTTTTAACTAGCCAGATGAACGTATCTACAAAAATGTAAAATCGTTATTTTACATAAAACTGTACATAATGGGGTCCTCTATGAAATACCAAAACAAAGTAAATATTCAATATTTCACTAATTCTTTAATGAAATAGTATATAACCACTTTCTTTAAAACCAGAAAAACGTATGTTGAGTCCTGCTTAATTAGAAAAGTAGATAGGTTCATTTAATTATTCTTATAACGTATATAAATATCGTACTTAGCGGTGAAGAACAACACAAAAATTTACGTGTTGGTGGGAATTCTGAAACGTCTGTCTATCCACATTAGAACAACTTAGCAGTTTAAGGTCAATATCATATCTTTTTTTAAAAAGCGACTTATAAGGACAAACTTTTAAAAATATCATACAATTAGTAGTTTAATGTTCATGTTTTATATAGGTACTTGTACTACACATTCCACAGCGAATTTCTATCATAGTTTAATTAAGCGAAAAATCAAAATTCTACCAGTACTTTATTCTTATTAATAAATATTATTTGTTTAAAAGAAAAACCAGACATACTCATTTCATTTTTATTACCAAAAAATTATTAAAAATCATTCAACTTAGCTGACTTAATCTAAATGCTACTAAGGTAAACTACCTCTACCCTTATGTTCTAAAATCTTAAGTTTAATATGGATGTTGAAATACTGGCAGTGGAAAAATACATTTCTTGTTTTATGATACATAGCAATTACAACTATTCGGCTATTGTGAGCATTATGGCCATTAATCGTTACAATTGTTATTTATTGCAAAATGTATAAAGATCAATTTCAATATTACTATTTAAAAATGACATCTTCGAACTTAATTTCGTATTTAAAGCGTTAGTAAATTATAAGCAAGATTTCTAAGTAGTTCTAAGATAGAGGAAAGTATTTACAAAATTGCACACTATAATATCAAACAAATCTTAACCGACATTGATTAATAAATCCCTACAACGTGTAAAAGTTAAAATCGTGTACTAAACTCGGTACTGCTTTCGATTTTACATATAAATCTATATTAATTCAATCTACGCTCAACTTCTAGAATCCACCCAAACTACAAGCTCCGCGAATCGCGCTACAAGCCCAAACAGGCACAAATTACTTCTAATCTTGTCGACCATTATATCTTTCTCTATCGATTGAGACCAATCTCTGAACGTATCTACTTGTGACACACAATTACGCCCCACCAATAAAAGTATAATAATATATTCTATGTCATCAAAATGCGTATTAAACTAAAGAGACCCACAATCTATTGTCATATATTTTTAATGTATTTATTGCTTTATTTTTGTATCTTGTTACCGGACAAGAGAAACGTCCCGTGGGTCCCATACTACGATATAAACTTGTAATTGGTGTGATAAAATAGCAAATCTCATATCACAGTTTTAACTAATCTAAATGAATTTTAATTTTAAGAGATTGCTACACTATATACTCCTTAAAATTTGTCAATCGTTAAGGTACAATTGGTTTATTTCCATTAAAAATGATGTAAATGCTATTACTTGTGCAAATACTAAAAGGACGTAACATGTGTCTGTATAAAAACATCCAATTATTTTATATAGAACACACAGCGTAGATTTCTAATCAGCCGACAGTTTAATGGGCAAAACATTAATACATATATATCATTTTATTGCACCACATATATGTCAGTGAACATAAGTAATCCGAATTAACTGTCGACGTAGAATAAATCTACGGTGTGCATGGATTTTAAGATATACAACATTAATTTATTAAAACTAACTATTAAGTAAAAGTTCCTATCGCTTCAATGCCGCCTACCTCTGACGTATCTTACTTTAGCCAAAACAAGTCACAACCAAATCTACTACACATCACTTCGTATTTTTTTTCTACACATAGAAGTTGACATTCCTTAAATTAAAAATATAAAGTAATTAAAGTTTGCAATTATATAGAACGACAACCGCCGTACTCATAAACAAATAGAAATTATACTTAAACAAAAAGAAAATATTATCGAAATACTAGAAAGTGACAATTAAAAATATACCATAATTTATAAAAAAATTCATTTTGGTATATTATTTGATAATTTTAGTTTTGTTATTAAAGAAAATGTATTCTAAATTAAATCTTAATTGTTAAATCATCGTTTTATATTATATAAGTAATTTATACCGTCAGTTCTACATACTGATGGAAATAATGACATAATTAACAAAAAACATTTGCAAGATTTTCCCAACCTGCATCATACATAGTAACATCTCATCCCTGCGTTCATTTATATTCCTAAAATGTAGATATTCACTATTTCACTTTCTAGTAGTATAGTCAATTTAAATAGAATTAGTAAAGTATAATAATTATTAAAGATTAATGTCACCCGAATCATACTTGACAAAAATTCAAGTCAAATTCACTGAATATTGTGATTACCCTGATGTAAAATTATATTTTTCGGATGTATCGACAGTTTTTTTTATATAAAGTTCTATTATTTTTTTATAATTCTTATTTAAATTCACTACACTAAGTAAAATACTTGCATTTTCTGTTTCCATCCTTTATACAAAGAATCCAACCTATAGCTGGTCATAAGTTCTCAAATGAATACAATAAGTTTTGTGTTAAATACGATACAGCATGGGAAAAAACTTATAATAATAAAATAACATTTGAAACAAAATAAAACTGAGCCATTATTAATCTTATTACATGGAAAAAGTAATTGATTCAACAGAAACAATCAATGTTATATCTTTGATTATGTTTGGTATAATCAATAACTTATCCCTTTCTTACTTCATGTCAAACTTTCTTTAAACATTCATAGCCTATCGAATGAACGCACGCTTTTAAAATAAAGCATGAATACATTCAATGGAATGAATAAAAAATTCAAAGGATCGGCTCAGAATTAAATTGCAAGAAAAAAAAGAACAAGCTGCCAGCGTCAACAAATAAAATGCACAATAAAATAAATATGTACAAGCGGTGGGAGCTTTATTAATATACCCGCTATGATTCTTGCTACTTTAGTAATAGTTTTGGTATTATTAACGTTTATGAATACAAAAACATTTCGATATCGATACAAAACATATCACCAGAGTAGCAAGACACACGTTTTGTACTGAGAGTGTATGGTTGAAAAACCACTTAACTTATAAGCTTACAAATAGAATCTATTCAATGATTTCGAGACTTCATAGAAAACGAAACGATTCAACGCAGTCGACACCGCCATCGTTTCGTTCGACTTATTAATTAAAAAATATATTTTACAGTGTACGATATGTAACGAGTGTTCCATTTTCGTAAAACGTAAATACACTTATCTGGTACAGACTATCACGAGGAATTAATGTTCACGACACACGCATACACACTACTAACATACACTTAGATTTAAACCGTTTTAAAATAATATTGGAACCATCACTGGGACTACGTTTCACCCCGTGTTTTGCGATCACATTGTTTTATCAAGCTACGTCGTAACTGATTGGGTAATGTTTTAAATTATTAGTTTTATTAAACTAAAGCTACTCTGTTGACGAGTGGTGTCTTCCGCCTGCTCGTGTGTGTTTGAGTTGTGACTGGTTGGTATATGAAGCTGGTTTTCGCCCTTTTCGCTGTATGAACTGAAAGAGACGACACATAAGCTAAGTAAATTAATTATACGAATTTTTACCGTTCATATAACAAAGTTTAACAAACAATACATATTTTAAATATCAATATTCCTTATAAGAATAGAGCAGAAGATAGATTATACAAACGAATTTATATAATTAAATTTTTTTTGTAGTAATATAAAGCAATAAAATGTTTCGATATTATATTAGTGCGACCAGTATGTAATACTTACTCGTATAATTTTCTGAAACGGATAAGTCTAGTTTGACAGGTTTCGTCACATCAATATCGATTTCTTCGTAAGACTGGTCCAATACCTGGTAACAAATATGTTTTTTTTAATTAATTGAATTTATAATGAAACAAAAAATATAATTCTATAATATTTCTAAGTACTTTAAATTGAAGTAATAGCAATGAATTCTGCAACGATTAAAATATAAAGTATAAATACGAACGACGATGAAGTCCACCTTTTTGTCTGATCAGAAAAATCAGTAATATCAAAAGTGTTTCAACAGTTAAGGTTAAAAAACTATTAAAACCCGAGTACACAATAATTTCCGTTATATAAAATTTTGAAATGACGGAATTTATGTACGAATGAGTGAGTGGCGCCACGTTTACCTCGATGTCACTGACGTCCTCCGCGGAGTCCACGTCGACGTAGGAGGCGAGCGAGGGCCCGGCGGCCAGCAGCCGGTACGTGCCGCCCACCATGCCCGTGCCCTCCACCTCCTCCACCTCCAGCTCCTGGTCCGACACCTCCTGCTGCAGGACAGCTGGTTAGATCGGGACGCACTTTCGGATCGACGACAACATTATTGACGAGAGGTTCCTAATTCTTCAGGTATTTTTTTTATTTAAATAAATTAACCGATTTGGTTAATTCTTTTTGTTTGTTTGTAGTACCGTCATCCAAGTAAACAAAATTACGTATTTTTTAAAAATTATGTTTGTTTGTTACACGATACAGTAGGCAATTGCGAAAAATGGTAAAAATATTTTTTAAACAAAGTTATATAATATCGAGGATGGCCCATTTTAAAGTTTGATCAGTATCCAAAAACCACGCGAGATTAGTATAATCGTTGTAAAGATTACATATTTCAACAAGAACTGATAACTCGAGATAAGATGGTTTTTAACTAAAAATAAAAAAAATAACATATAAGAACATAGGCCAATAACTAGTGATCCTGTACGATTTTCATTAAACAAAGGTCGGTTGAACTGTCGGCTTTATTATAAGCAAGATTTCTAAGTAGTTCTAAGATAGAGGAAAGTATTTACAAAATTGCATACTATAATATCAAACAAATCTTAACCGACATTGATTAATAAATCCCTACAACGTGTAAAAGTTAAAATCGTGTACTAAACTCGGTACTGCTTTCGATTTTACATATAAAAATGTATTTTATTGGTTATCAATTAGTATGTATATATAGCTAATTTTAAAAGCTAATAAAATAGTTCTTGATTCCACTAACATGACAAAAAATGCATATAAATAGAATAAATAATAAGCATTCTTGCATAAAACATACGAAAATATTTATTTTCCTTTAAAAAACGTAATTACGTATTGTTTTGGTACATATAACAGTGTTTCTTTATTTGATCCAAAATTATGAATATGATTTAAATAAAATATAGAGGTTCTTTTGCGGCATTTACGATACCCTAATATAAAAAAATGGTTGGATGGCATTATACCTTGACATTGAATGTTTGCTATCGCATCACCGGGTATTAGCATTCGCAAGAGGTCACTCACAGAGGATAAAAGTCCGTTTCGATCATTTGTAAGTAAAAAAAAACGCAAGAATAAAACTTCCTAACATACTGACACTTTTATTTTAAGTAGATTGTTATAATAATTATATTGTTACGGCTACAAAATAAAGATTTTTTTCTTAATGAATTGAATTTAAATTACATTTTTTATTATCTTATTTTTTTTTGTTTATTTTTTGTACAAGTTCCATTGAAGTGTACTATATGAATGCTTATTTTTATTCAATGCCAACTACTTATCCCACGCGAATGAATAAAACCAAATTGCACGCCACATTATAAGAAAAAATAAGACCAAAAACGATTCTTTGTTGTTTAAAAGATTCGTAAACATTAATGAAGTTATTTTTTTTGTATCAATTAATATTTTTTCATGAATATTATGTCAGTCTTAAATGTTTTGTATGAAATCTATTGTAATATATATTAACTGTTTCAATGTTTGTATAAAAGAGAGCGATTTTTGTATATGCGAAGTAAACTCAGAAACCACTAAATCTATTTTAAAAATTATGTATAAACATAATAAAAATATATTATTTATAATACCAGTATGGGTCGATATCTTGAAATAAAAAGACTACATTTCTTTTTATTAGGTTGTTATTTTTGTTTGGAGTGTCATAGTGTATGTGACGTCAGCAAAAGGTCAACATGGCGGACGTTAACTGTCGAATCGGCAAAACGTGACCTCTTGCGATTTTAAAGTGCATTTGTTAATTAAATAACTCAAGTCATGTTTACTAAACATGCCGTACATTGTCCACGACCCGACGTCGTACTGCGTCACAATCTCATCGCGCGTGTGTCGTACCTGCTCGACGGCGGGCTCCTCGTCGTCGGGCTCGTCCTTGGTGTCGGGGTCGACGTCGTAGTCGTCGAGCTCGGCGTCGGCGTCGGCGTCGACATCATCGTCCACTTCGTTGTCGCTGCCGAACCCGCTGTATTTCATCTCGCCGCGCTCGAGCGCTTCGAGACTCTCTGAAATTAATATCGATTGATATTCATTATTATCTCTTTGATTTTTGCGGTACGAGTTTGCTAACATCATTTGGATGTCATCATATATCATATTGTTTAGATAAGCTTAAAAATAGAAATTTATCTAAAGACAAAATCTGATCCAAATCAAATATTGCCGTTTCCGAGATATACAAAAATACATTTACATTTATACAAGAACTGCTTGTTTAAAATTATTAGATAAATATCGAAAACTGTGACACAGTAGAGCTTTAATCTTTACTTAAATGTACTCTTCGACTGTCGTGCCTCCACCGAGATAGTTAAGTGTTGGAACATTTAACAGTGTCGACATTTGCATAAGAAATTCGCTTACAATTGGTCTTTTTATTAGCGATTGAATAAATGTATCATATCATAAATTCCTATCTTTTAAGTAGAATCGTCACGTACGATCTCAGGCAACGGAGATCTAGTAGTAGAGTTATTTGAGTTCTTGCTATTCATATATAATTACGACAAAGATAATCAAGAGGTATATGTGTCGTTATTTTCTATGAAAATAATCAAATTTATATTTTATGTCCCTAAATGTAAATTAAAACGAAATAATTAAATGTTTTTGGGTTGATATTTTGTGAACATCGACTTTTTACATATGATGAATAGTTTGCTAAATAAAACCGACTTAATACACCCTGAAAAACTTTCGAGTGTGTAATGTAATTCACTTTACTAAGGAAAAACAACGTGGAGAGAGCGGTATAATTCAAAAGAAATTCTGAGTACTGTATATCCGATAAGCCGTTCTTAAAATGGTAAGTACTAGGCTTTGAAGTCTGGCCAGCAATAAAACATTTACAGCTGTTACCACAAAGTATTTTGAGTACGTACTGGAGACGACTGACGTTCAAAACATATACATGCGATACGACGTGTGTACACTACGACGTACCGTGAATAGCTACGTGTATCGTAAAAAACCACGACACGATGTTGTGGTACGAGATGTATGTGGTGTGTATGTGTTTCCGCCCTGTCTTGTGTACAAGTCCATAGACAAATTTTAACTACCAATATTTTTCCCGTTTCTTTTATTTATGAGCTGTGATATTTCTGTCAATCTTGAAGGCTGATCTCGTGTAAGTTTATACTTTTTTAACAAACCACAAACGACACGGGCCTATAGGTTGTATATTTTATCTTTAGATGAAACCAATTCAGTGAATATTAAAAAAACATCACGTTGATATTGAATCCTCAAACAAATTTATGAGTACAAAAACATTACGTGGCTTATAACAAAATTATGAATAAAATACGTAGATAACTCATTCCAAAGCTATAGTAAATTCTATCAGTAAACGTGAGCTAGGTCAGACAGACAGGAAATAATATTTTAAATTACCAAACACAATTATTAATAATAACTCTAACATTGTATAAATGGTTTTACGTTCTCAAAGGTATTATATAATTAGTTATATACCTGGATAGATCATGGCTTTCTTAATAGCCTGTGGGTCCTTTCTTGACCATTTTTGAACTTCCTCGTCCATTTTTCCGACTTTTGATGGATTCATAGCCCATAAGCAACCTATAACAGTAATATTATCGTTATTTTAATTTAAATAATTGATTATTATCTAAGAAACGTATTATCGATCATCATATTATTTTACCTTTTCTTTGACTTCCATTCGTTGAGGGTTTCTCTATTTTCTCAAAACACTTATTTAGACTAAGATTATGTCGAACGGAGTTCTTCCATCCGTTTGGTGCGGTTTTGAAGTAAGGAAAATGTTGACTGAAAGAAAAAACAAGATAAATTAATTAAAATTGTTGATAAAGATAAATTAATTTTAAAATAAGCAGGAAAAATATTTTTATAATAATACTCACCACATAAAATTATAAATTTCTGAAACGGGCAAACTTCCTGTTCTGGAATTCTTCAGCGCCATTGCAATTAAACATGAATACGAATAGGCCGGCTTTGGAAATTCTCCGGCTACTGTTTTGCTAGTGTTATTTACATATTTAGCTTGGCTCGTGTCCACGGTGAACGCACCGCTGACTGCAGTTTTAATTATTTGTCTACTATTATTTAGTGACGAGTTATCAATCAGTATCGTCGCCTGATTCTTGTTACCATTAGCTAAAATTGTCCTAGATTGCTGAGCGTCCAATATGTGTATATTTCCAGATATAATCGTTTTTGTCCCTAACGATTGTGTTATTTTTTGACTACTATTTAAAATGGAACAGTTCTTGCTATTCACTTTTAATACTTCGGATTGGCTCGTTTTTATCCGAACTGTGGGAGTTATTGTAGGTATACTATTGACTTTTGTTTTACTAGTGTCTAAATCTTTTAATAAATCTTTAACTACGGTTTTGTCTTGTTTTCTCAAATATATGACCATTTGCGTCGCTTCTTCTAGAGGTTTCTTGGGTGGCGGTTCATCGGACTCCTGTACTTTCGAAACTTTTATGGCGTTTGGTGAGAATGTCAAATGACTTTTCTCCTCTTTGGGGCTAGATAGTGAAGTACTATTATTAAGATCACTGTTAACGGCTGAAGTTAGCAATAAGTTCGACGCCTCTTCCTTAACAACGCTCTTAACCGGTGTTTCCGCGAACGTGGACGGCATAACTGAATTCGGATTAACCATAACAGCATTCGCTTCGGAACCGTATAAATCGAGATTATGTACAAAACTCGAAGAAGAATTGTTGAGCCACGTTACTGAGTTGTCTGTGTCCATATCTAATAAAGGCGGTAGTTCTGAAAAATTTAATCCCAGCGAATCCTGTAATTATTTAATGATTTCATTTAATATTTTTAACAATTGCTATGTAACAAAATTATTTAATATCTTATTTCAATTAATACTAACCGAAAAATCGGTTATGCTGCTTAAATCTGTTGCAATTTCATTTTTGATGTCCATGTCCAGCATGTCCTGGAGTGAATCGGTTATGTACAAATCCATATCTAAGCACGCCTAAAAATAAAGAAAATATTATATTATATTTTATATAATTCTATTTATCACATGATTTTCTGCGTACCTAATACAATGATTGCAAGAAAACTTTCGCGCCATTTTTATTTCATAAATAGCAAGCATTTTTCGTGACGAAAGGAAGACGGGAATGAGTTCTACTACTCTGTAGTGAAACCTGTTTTTGTCTTTTGGTATGCGTTGCCCTAGCAGTGAAAGAGAAAGACTATATTTATAATGCTATCTCAAACGGGTTCATTACAAGGACGTATCTGTATACTCAATTAATATATTTCGAACATAGGTTCAATAAATTACTCTGGATTGTTTATTTATCAACATTTTAATTGATAAAGCCATATTAAAAATATATGAAAAACGCATGTAGTATTTATTTAGTGGCTTTGTAAATCGAAAATAGCTCATGTTATTAATAATATTTAGTTATTTGTTTGCAACTTTTTTTGAAGACCTACATCAACAAATAGTTCGTTGTATTGGTGTAGGAATGAACTGGATGGCTCGTTGTGCTTGCTAGTGACATGTATAAAAAACCTTCACACCGAACGCTACGTCGGAAAGGCTTCCAAGTTTCGGGACGGTGTTTTTTGTCGAAACTTTAACGTTGCTATAAATAGATATCTTGTTCTGGTAACACGTGGTTTCTTTGAACTATATATGAAAATAACTCACTTTCATCTTCCGATCGGAAGTTGTTACATTTTTATAACATAATCCGAGAAAAAAAAAATCTGTTTATATCTAAGTCCGTTGAGAGTTACATTAAAAAGATTTTTATAAAATGAGAAAGCATATTCGTAGCCAACGCGACGTAGTCATTATCTTTTGTGTCGTTACAAAGAAGTCAACAACAAAAAAAACAAGGGACTAGTCAAGGAGTAAAGGTAGCAGAGCATAAAGAAATTCATGGGAAGTTACAAGACCGACAGATGTCGATAGTATTAGTTTCATCGCTTTAGTGTAAGAAGTTTACACTCGACAATTACATTAACTTCAATAAACGATGTGCACTTCTTATTAAATAAATGGAGCAGGAGTCCCTGCTATTTTTGATGTCTGACGATTTAAATTGCGTGTTCGTTTACAGTAATAGATTTATATAGATTAGATTTGTACGAATGTTTTGTTGCTAATTTTATTATTTACTTTACTTCTTTATACAGTTATTAATATTATTAATATTTTTGACTGAAATTTTAATATATTGTGTTGAGACACTGAATAATGTTAGATACCATCAATTAAGAAAAACATATTGGTACATATATGCGATGGGTTGATTTTTTATCATTGCATTTTTTGATTCATGATCTAACAACTTATGATAAAACAATCACAAAATATAGTATGGCGTATACTTCAAGTAAAAAAATAGCAAACAATTTATGTTGTATAAAAAATGACATGATTGTTTATCTACGTTGTATAACATACACATACAAAATATTATTCTGAATGCGAAATGAGTGCACTGACAGATAAGAGAAAACGTGAGTACGATATCTTTAGCCAATCACAGACATAGTTTACCGTTTTTTTTAAAATATAATTTACCTTTCACTAATCGTTATCATCAAACTTTTTGAATGATAAGAACGCAAACAAAAAAGACTATATATGTACATCTGTACATATATAGTTTTATTACGCATCTGCGTAATAAAACTTTTACTGTGAAGAGATTCGGTAATAATTGTTTTTATAATATGTGAATATATTTCACCGAATATTTTCACGAGAATCTCAAAAGTTGGGGTGACAGACAGGGATAGCAATATGAGATCGAAAGAGGGTGAATCGACCCCTAATGACATCGCAGCCGCCATACCGCGCCCTTTGAGCTACTTTAGGCAGGCTGCAAACATTTCTCGATGTACGACAGAACATAAAACGAGTTAAAATTTTATTAACGTTTTAAGTAACTCCAACGTTGTGCCAATTGATTCTGGCATGTGTTATGGTCCTTGTAATAATGTATATTTTATGTTGATAATGTTTGTATATTTTTGCTAGTATAACGATTAGACAGAAAATTTTATTAGGGATAAAACATTGCCACAAGAAATTTAAAATGAGTAAAACAAGACGTTTTTGAAAAGACAAGTATTTAAAAACATTTTTCTTTTCAATACGAATGAATAGGTACAGAAAACGTGTCATGAGCGTTTTATTATTCTCTGTTTTTATGTTAAAATGTTTCACAGGCCGAAAACGTCTGTACATCCGTCTCGCGAGAGCCGGAGTACAGCCATGCCGCAGAGGGCCATGAACTCGCTCTTTATTACTTAGAGTTCATCTCGCTTACGTGCGATATGAAATAGGAACTATTAAAAGATATTTCTGAAACGTTTCTTAAGTAGTTAGATAACCGAGGAGACTTTTTTACATTTAAAAACAAGTATTCATTTTACATTATTTAATAATTGTAAATAACTTACTCAGTTGTTAATAAGGGTTTTATACAATTTCGCCTTAATGTACATTACTGGCGAATGTGTTCGTTATGACAGAATATTATAAAGGAAGCATCGTCTAATTTACGCACGGTTTTAATTGAAACTTGTTCCCATCAAACAGGATATATTAATTTTTTTATCTTGAAAGAATTTATTATCTTTAATATATTTTGGCATTAAATATGTTCCAAATCGAACTATTTCTCACATTCACTGGAACAAAAATCATTTGTGTTTTTTACCCGCTTGTATACTTTACAAATGTTTTGTTAAGAAGCAGGTAGTTGGAACGGCGAAATCCGTCCGCCCGTTTTTTTTTAAGCATGCCTTTTCATTATTCACAAACTAATAAAAACTAAGCATGTACATATTTATAGCTAAATAAAAAAAAGTATGGTTTAAATATCTTCTTATAGCTTATTCAGTAAAATTTCATTTGTTTTCCGGAATCGTTTTGTGTCAGATTTGAGGAATGATTTCAGCAGTACTCGTGAAAATGATAGTGGGGGGCCATAGAGGCGCTGTGAGGGGCCGCCTCGTGTCCTCGAACCTGACCGCGCTCGATCGCCTTGAACTCGTCGTAGTCTGCTTGTACAAATTACCTTATGTCTACGATGGAAGTTAGCATTACCGCGAAAAATGTGTTGCAGAAAAAATTACAAATAAAAGTAGTCAACTGCTAAATTCCATAAGGATTTGCTACATGACGTCTGCGACTTGCTTTCATAATATATTAAAAATAGCTGAACTGCCGCATGCATGTAACTTATATGCAAATGTTTAACATAATATAGGTTATCTTGTACTCTTAACGTGTATGTTAAAACGCAATTAAATAGACGTTTAGTAATTTCCAATAATGCGAAAACATGCAGATAAACAAAATGTGACCTTGGTGTATGTATGACTACGTATAGTAAACCGGATATAAAATACCTTTCTTCATATTAAATTCGTTAGTTCTTTCTAAAACGACCTTGTTCTATTTAAACACGATAGTGTTATTTAATTATTCATTTAAATATTTGCGATTATGCCTGAGCATAGCCAAGTCAGAGTACGATATTTTAGTCTAGACGATTGATTAGTTTTGAAGTTTCGATATAAATATGCGGTAACTGAAAACCGATATAAAGTTGCTTGGCGCGAAAATAATTCTGATGAGTTTTCCTTCTGCGCGCGCAGTGCTTGATGGGAAAAGGAGGGGTTCGTATTGATTGGATGTACGGCGCAGTCACTCCCCTTCGTCTACTTCCCCGTCAAAAGGGAGGGAAACTGAAATATTCCCTGCGTAAACTTTTATATATTTTGTTATGTCTCGACTTAAGGAGATAGAAACTTTAGAATAATTGTTTGTAGGAATTAAAAGATGTTTCAGAAAATACGAATTATTAATATGACATACCTTTGTTTATAAATACACAAGAATAAATTTATATAAATCATAGTATAAGTTACATTAAAAATAGTTTACTTTAAAACGATCTTTAATTATATTTTCGATGATCAAATTATTCGGTATTTGTACAACGATGACACCTGCCAGGTCAACGGCCTCTGCATTAAGTTTTACTGACTCGGCTTTACGCGATAAGTAGTAGACTCATCATTCATAATTTATACATTTTCATTAAGTTAATGAGCCCAAAAAATAGTGTGGGAAATTATTTTTTTGTTATTTTTGTACGCTTTTGAATATTGTTAATATTAGTTCATTAATCATTCGTTGTGTATTTGATTATATTTCTTTAGTAATTACGTAGTTTTCATATATGTATTATTTTCTTTTTATAATATTAGAAGTCTTGTGTATTTAGTTTTTGACGCGCATTCACTACTAAAATAAAAAAGATCAAATTAATTTATTATTAAAAAATAAAAAATATACTGAACATTAGCCAACATTTCTTGAAAAACTTCAGGGGAATATTTTAATTATAGCGAAACAAAATATAAACAATTTTAAATTTGAAAATTAAATATAACACTTTCAAATTTTTACCTAGATTCCGTGCTTAAAAGTGGGGTTTTATTATTATTAAAATATATTGATTTTTAAAGTGTTTTTTAAATTAATAAAAATGTTTTTCTGGACAATGGACTTAGTAGCTTTCTTGATTCTATTGGTAAAAAATGGTGAATCAAAAGTTTTTTTTTACAATTTTATAAACTGTAATTATGAAAACAATTTACAACTTTAGGTTGGGAAGAACTTGTAAAAGATGTTGTGAACCATAAATTAAAATTAATAAAATAGGAAGGAACTTTTTGTTTTCGCTTACTCGGAACACCAACCGTTAACATTAGGGGAGACTGTAACGGCTGACAGAATAACCACAGGTGTGTGCGTCTGGTATCCATATTATACAAAAACTACTACATTCACATATACGCACACAACAACAGGTTGCAACCAGTCCCTTTTTCGTTGAGTGCACTTCCCACAGACTAGTTTAATCAGTTTGTTATTTGTTTACATGTAATCTAATTAAAAAATAAATGTAAAGTTTTATAACACTGATAGTCTTATACTGACTAATTTTTTGAAACAAATGAATAATACGTTTAAAAAAATATTAATAAATTGCAGAGTCTATTCAATTCAATTCAATTTTTACACTACGTTGATGTTGCAATAATTTTTCTTGATATAAATAATATTTTTAAGTAACATATTTTTGAAATAATTTTTATAATTAAAAATTAAGTTTACTAGATTTTGTACGCTGTGGCATACGACACACAAGTCTGCTCGTTCGATAACACACAACTACATTGACGAGGTGCACTCATTGTTAAACGTTTTGAAATTCTCGCTCGGAACCGGCCGTGGGAACCGCATTACTACTTCGTAGACAGAGTCAAAGCATTAAAAAAATATATATCATTGATGTTAAAAGTAGCATATCATATACGAACTATTCAATATTATGTACGATGTATTTAGTTATGCTAACCAGACCACGTATGTAGGTATATTTGTAAGTAGGTATATAATATCACAAGTATACTATACTTACGTTAACTTCATTGACGGTGAATTGGCGCCGTTTTATCACATACTTTTGTAAAGAGCAATTATTGAGTATTCAATTAAACAATAGTAATTAGATTTTGAATGTGAATGTTTTTAAAAACAAAATACAATTTAGTTATTACTAAAATAACTCCATAAATAATAATAATATGCCATCCTTATCTTACACCAAGTTAATGAATGCGCGCGAAAGAGACAAAACATGAAACAATTTCGTCCGTTACAAATATTTATACACCGCGTGTTTATAAATGTGTTAATTTTACAGTAAATATGACTTTTGACTTTGTATTATTTAGTATTTATTGAGAAAAAACTATGTAGACCTAATAATGTTTTATGACAGCTATAACACGTAATGATTTTAACCAGATAGAGACTACGTAACAAAATGGAACGATTTCCCGCCACTTTGACACACATAATTATACGATAAATAGTTTTCTACAATCTTTGCAAAAGATACTTCATAACGAACAAAACATATTATTTATATCTAATATTATACGAAAGATGTTTTATGAATGAATGACATTAAAAAGAGCGGGACACAGGTCTGTTACTTTCTCATTACTCGTATCACGAAATAAACATATAAAAATATACTTTTATGGATGAAATATCACTTACCGAATATTTATTGCAATAAATATCCTTATGCTCAATAGTATAATCCTGAATTTCACACATTTACGTTTTTAGCGTCATGAAATTGACAAATATAACACCACTCACTCCATAGACTATGTATTCTGTTTTGCTATTATGTGAAAAGGTACACAAAGAATGGTTCGGTATTCTATTGGTGGACTTCGACCACGTGACAATCTAACAAACGATGCGATTGGTTGAAAATAATTTACACATTGACGTCATATTTGTTAACCTTCTTTTTAAATAAATAAGTGAATTATATTTTTAAATAAACAAACTCGTTTTTGTTAAAAAAATATTAAAATATATTGGAATTTATGTTATATTCATGGTTTCAGTACACGACCTAATTTATAACTTACCATTTATCATGACTCGTCTATTTTCAACAACATGGCGGTTTGTTTACACCGGCATGATAAGGCGGGAAGTATTTTTATAGTTTATCGGCTTCAAATGTAAAACGAACCAGTTTTGAAATGACTATTTGTCGGTTAAATATATTTTAATAGATAGAAATAATAAGTTACTGAATTTACAATTAATATTTAATCAAAAACACGGCACATGGGCGATACCAATTTTAACACAATCTCCAGCGCCATCTAGAATAACATGAATACAGCAAAACAAAATATGGCGGGAATTATAAACATAAACCTAATAGTAAAAATAACAAATTTAATGTCAAAGATTATTAATATTATAAATCGTCATTATTAATGTCACGTTAATGAATTTCATACATTTTAACTACAAGAAAAGAAATATAACGTTTAATTAAAGACGACATAGAATTTGATAATTAATGAGTAGAAGAACATTATCAAAACTTTAGTCATTAGACAAGAATAATACTTATAAGTTTTGCTCTCAGTATTTCATAAACAATAACATAAATTATTAGTCATTGCTCTTCACCTGGCAGAAATTATTGTCAGTGCTTTCTTTTTGAAATTCATAGCTTTCATAAGGTTCCCTAGACAATTGTTACTAGGTTACAGAGTTGTTTTATAGGTCGAGAGTATAACTTACAAATGTAATTCTCGCCTTAAGAGTAGCAGTTCACTTACAAACAGAGATAATTGTAAGGTTAACATTAAAAATGAAAATAGAAATAACTACAATTAAAACATACAACACCTTATTTTATAATATCACCTGTTTAAATTTATTATAAAGCAGTCTTATTTAGGCACTTTATTTCACAAGTTTTATTATAGCCATACGTGTCGGTCTAAGACTTGTGAGTTATATTAGAATTTCGATATTTTAATGTTTCTACTTCTTTTATATAACTCATACGTCCCTTGTCGTTTTATTTTTTTATTAAACAAATAATCGTCCTTAAAGTTACTAGCTGTATTGGACAGGGCGACAAATTTCGTTTCCGTAGGAATTACATTGACTTTAAAATTAGTTGTGTAACCACTTGCAGAAGTTAGGGCAGTAGGTACGAAAGGTAAAACTTTTGGTTTTTGGAGGCGTTTCTTATGTTTTTTGTCCGTAGATTCATCGTCGTTAAGGTAAACACTTTCTTCTAGATAATTCGATGGCTTGTTTTTCCGTTTCTTTGCTTCCATCACTGAGAATTGTGTCGTTGACACCACTTTCGATTTCTTTACGTTTGGTACTTGTCTTGGTTTATCATCCAGTTGCTTTAAAATGGTATCAGGCAAGCGAGGAACATGTACTTTATCAAATGAATTTTCTTTGGCAACCTAAAATTAAATCAAATATTAGTAATGTTTACCCAGTTACTGTGGTTGATTTAAGAAAAGAAGAAACACTTTACCTTAGAAACCCTGTGTCCTTCATCATCTTCTCGCTGTTTCCGTTTATTATTCTTACTCCTTTTTGGCATTTCTATATAAAAGAAGACCAATAACAATATAAAATACAGAAATATACAAAAATGCATATTTATTTTCTATTATTCTCTGAGCAGGAAATATAGTTAAAATAAGGAATATATTTAAAAATATGTACCTGTATTGTTTTGAAGATTTTGAATGTCATTTTTTAATTTATTTTCTTTACTATTGTTTAGAGACTTCAAATTGATTTCTTGAGTGGGTTCTGCAACTATATTTGACGAAAAAATAAAACGATATGAAAAAAGACTTATAAAATCAGTTAAAATAAAATTGAAGTTAATTTTTTTACATTAGTTATCAGCATAAGGCATTTGTGTTATGGTGAAAGACTTACTTGGAATAATCTCATCATTTTGAGAAATCTTCCTCTTTTTCTTTTGACTACCAATCACAGATTCGTTTATCGTGTTAGATGTATTTCCTTCATCTATAACCAAAAGTTTTATTATTACTTAAGTTTTAAATCTAAACTGAAATTACTAAAATTCAACTTAAAATTAAGTTACCTTCACGAACAGTTACTTCAGTTGGAGTACTTAGAGATGATTTTCTTTTACGTTTCTTTGCACTTGTGTTATTACTTTCAGAGAGTTCCACTAAAAAAAAACATGCATTTAAACAATAATAATATTTACATGACTTATTTTTCATTTGCAACGGACTTCAAAAAAAAGGAAAAATTTCTGTATTATCATAGTGAATTTATGAATTATCATAGTGTGCTTAATTTATTAATGTTTGTTTCCTCAGAACTTCGTTATTTCTAAACCGAATTTGAAAATTCTTTTCTCTTTTATTTGGAAGGGTATACTTTCAGATTGATCCCAAAGAATTTTTATTCAAATCGGTTCAGAAGTTTTCTTTTTGGATCAAAATAACTGAAATAATTATAACATCAAATAAACGAAATGACGTATTAGGCCTTAGCAGTCGGGGGCTTTTTAAAAAAGTCTTAATTATTATAAAACTTGCATTTTATTATGCATTGTCATTTTTACCTGTTGTAGTCAATATGGTACTCTCATCTGTAAAGGAGCTTGATATAGATTTCTTAGACTTTTTAGCACTGCCAAGGGTTACATTTAGATCTTCTGTTTTATTTTCAATTTCTAAAAAAGAATAATACATTTATATAACATTGACAAATAAACAAATTGATAATGTCGCATTAAATTACTCTATTACTTACAAGAAAAATAGTAATATAAATATAATTTAATGTTTTAAATTAATATAGGGCAGTTAGTCGTTTTGGTAATGCTAAATTAAAAAAAAAGTTTATACATACAAAATAATTATTAACTAAACAACCAATCTATGTCATTTATTTGTTATTTTAGTATCATTAGGTTTTAATAACATAAAAGTTACCTTTTTGCTCCACTAAATCATTAATTTTAATTTTCTTTTGGCTACTTGGTGTTTTTACTTTAGAATTATTGAGTGGTGCTTCAGATGTATGGTCTGAAACAAAATAGGTTTTATTGTAATTACGTTAACACGAACCAAACAAAAATAATTTATTTAATACACCATTAATAGACATTGCGATTTATCGACCTAATTAATTGTTGGTCGAAAACAAAGTGACGTTATCAAAAAAAATTACAAATTTTACAGTATGAGCATTTTAAAGTTATAATTATTAAACATCTAAGGCACTTTACATGAGTGTTAAGATGGTATATTTTATGTTTCAACGAATTATATTTATATAAAAGAACAATCGCTACAAAACTAAATCTTAAATATTTGAAATAACGGGCTTGGTGTAAAAGAATCATATTGTGTCTTTTTACTATATTTTATATTAAGAGCAATTTTTTGTAGACTCAATTTCCCTAATAACCTTTATTTCCAATAATTTTGGAATATCACTTTTTTCACAATAAAAATACAACACTTGTAAAATAGTTTAAAATGTGAACTGTAAATAAATACCATCTTGTTCTATTTCCTGAGCAATTATAGATTTTTTCTGCTTTTTCTGGCTACCTGGTGTTTTTAATATAGATGCATTCAATGATTCCTCCATTTGCTCTGAAAGAAAATAAATAATAATTATATTAGTATATGAGTGTTTGATGTTTTTTATGCTTTGTGTAACAACAAAACATACATTTACGCAAACGAAGTCTTGGGCAAAAGCTAGTTTTCTAGTAAAATTTAATTATATATTTGATAAATTATACATTACCAATTTGATTATCCTCTTGAGGGTATGAGGGTTCCTTCTTTTTCTTCGAACTGCCTGTCGTTTCATTTAAAACTATATCAGTAGGAACATCTTCCTCACCTGTAATTTAAATGTAACAAATGTTATGTATAATTTATGAAATTCGTTATAAATAATATTAAAATATACACGAGACAACAACTTCGATAACAATTAATTTTAATATTTTATAGAAACACAAAAAAGCAGAGATTATTGACAATCAAAGTACGATTTTTGTATCTGTAAAATACAAAATAAGATAAATATATTGACTTGTCACAGATACTTTTTATGTTGAACTAGGTTATTCCCGATTTCATATCCTTTATCTTTTATAAAAAGTAGTCTATGGCCTTCTTAAAGGTCCTATATATATCTATACCAAAACAAAACAAAACAAAATTGGCATAGATATGAAAATGTAATAGATACAGAAACATAGTTATTTTCGCGTTTGGAATATTCAAATGGTTATAATATAGAAATTTCAATATAGTAGTATATTTACCATCTTGTTCGTGTGATTTAGACTGTGATTTGCGTTTTTTCTTTTTATGACTACCAGGCGTTTTAATCAGTGATTTGTCAATAGCTTGCTCAGTGATATCTGAAAACATAGAAAAATTTACATTATTATTTCAGAATATGCAGTGTAGTTTTTCATAACATTAAAATCAGTGACATGGTTTTTTTAAAACAAATTTTTCTAACTCTTATACTCTCTGATTTCTTCATATTGGTCCATCTAATTAATCATCAGGTATAATAAAATTTATATTTTATTTCCTAATTTTTACCTTTTTCAGTCATTTCCTCATTCATTTCATCAACTGATTTATTTTTTCTGGCATGGCTTGATGACACATTTAATGATTCTTCATCGATCTTTGCATTTTCTAAATAAAAAGAAATAACATCATAAATTAATATAATATATATGTTAGGTTTTCAGATATATGGATTTAAAAAAATACACCTTATTTTACTGTTTTAAAGTTTTATAATTAAAAATGAACTAACTTTAAAAGATTTTGGTAAAATGTAGTTTAAAATATAATATAATATGGTGTAATATTTAAAAGAGATAGAAATAATCGATGAAAGAGCGCGTACAATTTTTTAAAATTAATAAAATTATTTAATAATTATGTTTGAACATAATAAATAGTATTTGTATACCTAGATGTTCTAAGATTTGGGATTCTCTGGCTTTCTTTTTCTTCTTCTTATCACTGTTTGGCGTTTTACTGACTGATTTGTTACATGTATCTCTTGGAAAATCTAGAATAAAATATAAAAAATGATCAGGAATATAAATCCGACGTAAATATAATAATTAGAAGAATACAAAGAAGAAAAAAAGACTTTAAATCCCTTTATTCTGAACTATTACCCGTGTTCCTCTTGTGATTTAAGATTTCACTGAAAATGGCTGTTGTATAAATTCTGAATTAAGTTGATGCAAACGAAGTTGGTGTTGTAATCAAATAAGAACTGACACTTTTTTTAAAAAACAACTAAATACACCAACTACAAAAAAAAAATGTAATACAAGAAAACTAAAAAGTAAAAATATAATAATATTCCAAATTTGTTAATGATTGAGCTAATAAATACACTTCAATTTCTATTCATTGACATTTTTTGAAATTAGTTGAAAATAATAAACTAGACTAACCTGTTTCATCTGCACCATGTCCTATGACATCTTGTATTTTTGACGTTCGTTTTTCTTTAATGAATGGTACATCCATTGGCGCATCTGAGTCTGAATTTTCATTAGCAACTGAAAAAAAAAGGAGTTTAAATTTAATACTTGTTTTATCTACGTTTAAGCTCACGTTCGTTTTAGTTGTAATTTCAAAACTGAATCTATGTTATCTGAAATAACTATCCACTTAGTAAAGTTTCTACGTCAGACAACACACTGTCTAAAATGGTGGGTCTAGAACCACGCTATTTTGCCCATTTAATATTGGTCAAATTTTTATATGGATGATACTCATTTATGATGTAAGAAATATAAAAACTGAAATAATGGCTTTTGATTCAGTCTAGTCAGATCTCAAGAGAAGTTAGATCTAAATCGTATTTTAAGAGGAGAAACTAAAAACTATTATTTTAAATGTTGGCAATAGAATTAATTCAGCATTTTTTAAAAGAAATATTAATAAGAAATCTATGTAGACACGTGTCTTTTATTTATAATAATATAACATTTAACACTACTTTCTTTAGCCATACCATTGTTGTCAAGTGAAAATTTCTTCTTATTATTCTTGTTTTTTTTCAAAGAATTATTGAGCGTGCCCTCTGTATCAATGAAGAAGCTGACACTGTTTTCTTCTGTGTTATCTGTAAGTATATAGGATAAAATTTTATTTGTAATAAAAAGCTAATATATAAAATAAAAACGTAAATTATAGCCATTTTATTTGCCATGAAATTAATAAACATTAGTTCTATAGCATAATATAATGTAACTTATTACCCATAATAAAGACATAGTGATTTTTGTATCTGTGAAGTAACCCTATTTTTTTTATAATATAATTAGTCATAGGCTGTATTTTGTATATGTAAATTGTACAAATCATATTGTTTTAAAACCAAAATATATAATAATAGGAGCGAAGTTATGATAAAAACCTACTATAAAATACACTCACCGGTTGCAGAAGTAGTGTCAGATTTCCTTGATTTCTTTTTTTTATTTTGACTAAAGGATGTTTCAGTTTGATTGCTAATTGATTGATCTGGAAATGAATTATTACAATGTTAAATTCTGGTTACATATTATTTATTAATACAAAATATTTTTTTCTTATTTTATTTAGTTTAAACTTGAAAATTTTAAAACTGCCATTTTTTATATAAATAGGTAAAGTAGTTCAACGCTTTCTTCAAATTTTTAAAAAAAGGTTCAATGATCGATTTTCTACAACTAGGCAAATTCTAGTAAGTATAAATTGCAAATTACCTGCATTTTCTCGTATGTTGGTCTTTCCTTCAGTTCTTTTTAAAGGAATGAAGTGTTCTGTATTAGAATTATCATTGTTTGTTTTGTTTTGTATGTTGTCACTGCTATTGCTGTCTTCAGAAAATAGTAAATGTAAATCGATTGAATCAGATGAGGCACCATCATCTACATCTTGTTTCATTGTTTTATTCTTAGAGAAAGCATCGCTATCTTTTTGGATTTGTTTGTTCGCTTTGTTTTTAGTCTTTTTAGCAGATTTAACCTGAGTTAAGTTTAGTTCATCGACTATAGCTGTATTTTTCTTTTTCTTCTGTTTCTTATCAATGTTTAGAGAAATGTCACATGTCTTAGATTTTGTTTTATTAGTTCCATTCAAAACTTCTAGCATAGAATCGTAATTTTGCATTATATTTTCATTATCACTGCTAAGAGAATCATCTTCATCTATTGAATCTTGTAAAGGATCAAGGAATTCAGTTTGTGTTTTTGTCAACTCACTTTCCATGTTTGGATCATTGTCTGTGTCAATAAATGCTACTGAAGAGTCGCCTTTGCGTGGTGTTTTCGGTTCTTCTTTCACATTTGTAGATAAAGGGTCCGTTTCTTTTAAACTCTCATTATGTATAGTTATTTCATTTTCATTCATAGCATTTTCATCACAAACACTTTCAGATAAGCGCTTAGTTTTGTTCTTTGAATTCTTTTTCTCATTTTCATCCTCTAGTAAACTGACTTCGTGACTGGAATCTAATCTCATTCTGTTGTGCTTCTTTGATTTTACTTCCTTTTCATCGTCAGATTCAGAGAAACTTATTTGTTGTCGTTTATGTTTTTTCGTTTTTCCTAATTCAGAATTAGAACTTACATTTGAAATGTTTAATTTGTGTCTAGACTCATACATTTCTCTAGAAGCTTTTTTCTGTTCTTTAGCTTTGCGTTCATTGAATTTTTTCTTCGATTTAGAAGTCATTGTCAGTTCATTATCACTCATAGATAGATCATCTTCAGTGCCTTCTAGTAATTCATTATCTTCTTCATTTGAACTTACAACAAAAGAGTCCTTTTCATAGTCGGAATCGTTAGATAAATCATTTTCTGACGTTAGTGTTTCTCCTTTTTCTAATATCTCATTATCTTTGAGATATTGGCGCTCATTTTCGTCTTGACTGTCGCCTGATTCATAGTCATCATCTACGTCTTCTGCTTCATCATCTATCAGATTACTAATTTTACGTGATTCTTCTTCTGATTCACTATCATGATTGGAATCAACTTCATCTGATGTAATAGATTGATTTTTAGTTTTATTAATTGAGTTAAAGCTTTTACTTTTTATATTTTTACTTTCGTTTTTAGATGGTTTTTCTTCTGAATCGGAATCTTCTGTTGAATTACTTGAATTTTTACTGGTATGTTTTACATTTTCACTTATACTTTTGTCTGTTTTTTCATTGGCACTTTCAGAATTGTTCAAATCGAATTTATTTTTAGAAACTTCATTTTCCACATAATCAGGCACTGGATTTTTATTTTCAGATTGATTTAAATTGTCATTTATTATATCTTTTGCATCATTGTTGGATGTGATGATGGATGTATTGATATTGCCTAGTTTTTGTAAATTTTTTTGTTGTAAAGGTGTACTTGTTGTTACATAGTTCACGGAAAGTTTTCTCTTATTAACATCATTTTCTTGGGTAGTATTTAAATCATCTGTAGTTTTTGACAAAAAATTACTTTTTGGGGACTTTGTAACATTGTTAGTATCAGCTGTAGAGGTGTCTTTAAGTTGAGATAATATTAAAGTACTTTTATTTTCATTTCCACTTTTATTAAGATGTGATATGGAAGATTTTCTTTTGGATTGATTATTTTCTTCTTTAGATTCACTTTTATCTAATTGTAGACAAGGTGAACTTGAATTTATTTCATTAGCTTTTATTTCTGAGATAAGTAAACTTTCAGGCACTGTTTCATCAACATCCATTGGTTCACAGCTGTCATTCATAATAACAGCATCTTTAGATTTATTTCCAATATTTGTTATCTTGTCAGACGATAAAGAGTATTGAGAAATCTCCTTTTCCATTTGACTGGTATGTTGTACCACAGGAACACATTGATCTTCATGTTCATATCGGTTTTTAATGCTTAGTTTTCCAGAGTTTGTGTCTGAATCTTCTTCAATATATATCATAGCATGTATATCAGAAGTAGGTTCTTTTTCAAATAGTTTACTTGTTTCATTCACAATGTCTTTTTCAGAGTTGTTTTGAATTAATAAGCTTTTATTATTTTCATCATTATTTTTACCAAAAGAATTATTATTTACATTTGTTACAGATTTGTCAATGTCTTCCATGACAAAACTATTGCTGTTTTTCTTTTTTTTCTTCGAAATTGATATGTCAGCACCTTTTTCTTGACTTAAACTTGTATTTAAACTATCTCCAGAATTAAGTTTATTTATTTGGACTAAGGGAACTTTAGTTCCTTCTTTAATTTTTTTCTTAACCTCTTCATTATCACTATAAAAATTATTTTCATTTGAAACAGTTACAGTAGTCCATGATTTAGTTCTTTTTCTTTTTGGTTTAATATTTTTCTGTGTTTCCAAAACTGATGTACTTTTATTTAGATTTTTAGTATCAGTTTTGGGTTCTGTCCTTAAATCTTTTATTAAGTTGGAAGAACCCATTGACAGCCTATTCTTTTGAGAGACTTGTAATTCAGTAGACTGTTCATCCTTTGTTTCAGAATTTCTGTCATTAGTATTATCATTTGATTTATCAGGATCAGCTTCAATAATAATTTCTTTTTCATTAATAGAAGTATTTTTCTTTAGTTTCCCTTGCAAGCGAGGGCTTTTGCGAATATTACTTGGAGAGGTATTATTTTCATTTGCTTCACTTGTGGATTTCCTTGTATTAGTTTCTGGTTCTTCTACAATAACATCAGTAATTTGTATTGCTGGCTTGGTAATGGGTTGTACTTCAACTGAAAATATGAATTTGTATAATGAAATCAATGATGTAATTTTTTACAACTAGTTAAGCATATAAGTATTTCTAAAATAATTAACAAATTTTACCTTTTTCAATACTAGAAGTAGAGTCTTTTCTAGTTCTTCGAGTCTGTCTAATAGGTGTTGGTGGTGCTTCGGAGTCACTACCTGTAAAAAATTTATTATAAAATATTAAATTATTATTGTTTAAAAAGTTATGTATCCTTCTTCACCATGAAAGTTACTTACATATATGAATGTATATATTATTTGACCCACTCTATACCCTAAATAACATGGAGTTGAGTATACATATAAAATCTCTTTATATCTGTATATAAAGATTTAATATCAATTTTAGAAGTAACAGCTATTACAGTTTTTATACAACTTAAATTGTGTTTATATAACAGTTAAATGTATTATGTAAATATTGTTTAAATTATATTATTATATTTACTAAAATAGTGTTCATTCCTGTGTATTTTTAGCATATTTTCATTGAAATATAAGAGATAATTTATACTCACCAATTTGTGATACTCGTCTAGCAGCTCTTTTAGCTCTCGGTGAATCAACGGCGATGGCTGTTTCTGATACTATACTTGTATTTGATTTAATTCTTGTACTGCGTCTTGATGGTGTAACAGCTTTTTCTTCAACAGTGTCAATAATGTCCTTAACTGCTGCTTTCTTGGTAGTCTTCTTAGTAGTGGAATTGTCTGGGGCTAAGTAAATATATAATGTGATAAGTTAACAGAAACTGAATCCATTACTTTTATAAACTGAAATTACAATGTCAAAATTTGTGAGGTTGGTTGCATTTTTGTTTATTTTTTACACAAAACCTACTAAACAAGTTTATACACCAGAAGAAAATCTAGGCTACTTTTCATTATTATAACAACCAGGCAGTCATGAGGCTTCCTTCTTTTTTTTTTTTTTTAAAAAAAAGAAAAATACAAAAACTTTCCTAATTATTGTAACATATTATGTTTTACAAAAAAAACATCATTCAAATTATGCAATGTGAACTTTTTAGTGTAAAACACAGATTCAATTAAATACTAGTATTAATAATAATGTAATTACTATTTTCATCAATGAGCTCTAAGTCAGGTTTAACAGTTCTCCGGCCTCCTCTTTTTTTAGTTGGAGTGTTGACTGCAGGTGATTTGCTTTCTTCAGATTGTTCTATAGAAATCCTTCTCCTCAATCGAGTTACTGGTGCTGAAAAATAATTATAACTTATTACTTATATATAAGTATTATCACTATATATATATATATTACTTAAGTAGTTAATCCTGGAAATTAATTTATTACTTGTATATTAATTATAAAGAAAAATGTATTTAATAAAAAATAGACTTTTTGGTAAAATAAGTAAACTTTATAATTTATATAGCTATTTTGAATTTTTTAAATTTAAATTTGAATTAACAATTATAATTACGAGTACACTTTCGCCAAGAGAAATCAAGGCATAAGCAATAAAAATACTTATATTCAAGTGTTCATAAATGATAACGATTTAATGTAAGGTAATACTTATATCATAGTATACACTTTTTCAATAATCACTTGAAAGCATGGGTGTACCGGACAAATTATTGATAATGCGTAATTTCATGTAACTATTATGTGTAATTTTAATACGAAATATTTACAAACCTTTGACGCCTGCGTCGTCATCCATTATTAAAATAAATATTTAAAAAAATACGTATAATTCCCAATAAGTTGCGCAAACACGTGTAATACACCAACTTATTTTAAACCGTGCTTTGAGGTTGAGATAATGGTCGAACAGCTGTTGAGACGCCGCGAACTGTCAATTCAAAACCGACGCGTGCTAAATGATGGTAACATTGTGCACTTCCGCCCGGAACCAGAGACAATGTAAATGTTTTTTATGTTGCTTAAAATATTAAATTGTAATTTAAAAGTTGTTAATAATTAACAATTAATTATTACATTTAAAAACAAATGATATTCTTATCTACAAAAAACAGTTTGCAATATGATGAAAAGGAAATAATGTCTCTATAAAATATAAGGGCATTGGCGTACTATCAAGAGTATATTGTGAATAGCAAGAGTTTAAAAACCGGAGAAAATTGAAACCAATTTAAGCTAATTTTTTTCTGTTTCGTTTATCAGTTGATCAGGGGAATTTTAATCAGAAGCTAAGGAGAAAGCGACATTTATTAAATACTGTTGCGCAACAGTACATTTATAACAATATAGTTTATGTTCACAAAAATATTAATAAACTTATAACACCTTGTTTTCGACTTCACAAGGTAAATGTTTCCTTTCTGGGGCAAGGTATTCGTTTTTATAATAAAATCCCCGAGAAATGTTATTTATTATATAATTCGATGATTTAAATC
This sequence comes from Hypolimnas misippus, assembly GCA_037950945.1. Classification (NCBI taxonomy): domain Eukaryota; kingdom Metazoa; phylum Arthropoda; class Insecta; order Lepidoptera; family Nymphalidae; genus Hypolimnas; species Hypolimnas misippus. The sequence continues at coordinate 11,331,658 of JBBEEQ010000012.1, read as the reverse complement.
ATATGTTAAAAAGTCCCTAATAACTAAAGCATATTACTGTATACAAGATTACGTTGACGATAAATATACGTGGGTAGTATGCTGAATTTCGTACAGGATGTTTAATCAATTTGTAATTCATAAAAAAATGTATTGACAAAATTTTAAATGAGTAACTATCGAATGTTTTGCCGGTCCTTCTCTGTAGAATCTACATTATTGATGTAATTTTTTCATGTATTGGCGATTCCAAAGTGCTCGTGAGAGCCTACTTCAATGAAGCATCTTTTGATTTTGATTTTATGCTATTCGATACTAACTATTTAGTCTTCGTTTTCACTATTAGCGCAACTTAACATACATAGAAAACGAAAACCATAAAATTGTATAAATATTTCTATACTAATAATATATAGAGGTAAAATTTGTGTGTTTGTACAAACTTACATGTTGTATATAGGGGTAAACTGTTAATTCGATTTGAAAAATAATATATTTTTGATGCCTCTATTATTGGGGAAAGTTATGGGCTATATGACATCTCGATAAGGCTCATAGGAACGAAGCAACAATCATAAGTGAGCATAAGCATTCACTAAGAAAGGGTTTTTCGATATTCTACCCCTAAGAGGGTGCAAAGGGGGTAAAAAAGTTTATATAGAAAATCTTATATCGTGGTCATATTAACTTAAAACTTAATACTCGTATTTCTGAATGATAGTAATGAAATGCGAAATTAATATCATCCCCCGTTAGAGTGCAAGGGGATTGTAAAGTTTGTACGGAGAAAATATATTTCTTACTTATTATATTTGTGGTAAATAATTAAATATATGTACACCAGAAATTCAAAATCATGCCTTATAGACACTATCCCCACGAATACCCCATTATTAAAGTCTGGAATGGAAGAAAATTGTTGTTAGATCTATTTAGATGAAAATTTCCTAGCGTATTTCTATATAGCTATATTTCACCTAATGCAGTGTAAAATCCGACACAATGCTAAATTCGGGTCACGGTGACAGATTTCTACTTCATAAATACATACATATATATGACAATAAATGAAAATTACAATAAAAATTATCATTTAGTTATAAACACATTTAAAAATTAATTTACAATTACAATTTAAATGATTTTAAAACATGAAATAGAAAGAGATAAAGAAGACAATTCATGACGTTAAATCTTTTATCCCTATTTTCATCGGTAATTGCGAAGCGTAGACGAGCCAATAGTCCGCGTTAGGGTTAAGTGGGTCCGCACTTAAAAAGACATCAAGGGTACAGAAATGGCATTATATCTTCCTGATGACCCTCAGAAATTACCCCAACGATGTTAGCCCGTTTCATTTCGGCTCATAGTTCCGAATCCCTTCAAACAGTCGATAACAATGTTAAAGGCAACACATGTGTCATCGGTAATGATTCTATAACTTATAACATTTAATAATTGTTATATATAATACACCTATAAAAGGGGACATACAGTCCTTATAATGTTTTGGTTTCAAAGAAATATATAAAGTTGCTATTAGATGGAATGCATACGCGCCTGATCTGATTGCACACTGTTGTCACTACGCGCTAGACAAACAATAAGACAAAGTATACCGCAAGAAGTTATCTCAGTCGTGTGTCTACTCGCAAAACTTTATGCTCCGCAAGAGTTAAGTAATTAAAACATGTCTGCTTTACTAAATATTTTATGAAATGACTTTGGAAAGCGCTGGTAAAAATTTGTCTTTGTAGTGAAAACTGAAGTTTTTCTTGGACAAAAGCGACGTAGATAACAATACGTGAAGCTTGGGATCAACCGGTCCTTTGAACAAAACTCACCGCATATTTTGTTCCGAGCAGCATGTTACTGACTATATTAGTAAAATTAAAAATGAAATAAGAATAAATATTCAAGATGAGTTTTCGCAGTTTTTGCTTATACAATAGAGTGTTTTGTTTCAATAGTCTCTTTGAATTTGTTTTTATTTTCGCTGTAAAAAGTACCCTAGTGATTATAGATAACTATATGATAATGGTGATATAGCCTTTTACCAAGACATATTATTATTTTATATCTATGTAGTATATAATGTATTGTAAATATACAGTACTACAATGGAGTTTTTTTAATCTATGTTGTAGATTGTAGATTCATCAAAGAATAAGTAAGATAGGAGAGATGCACATATTTCCATCAAATTTATGTAACAAAATTAAAGAAAACCAACGCAAGTTCAGATAAACATTGCATCGAACTCGGTACATTCCTTTTTACTATAGCTACGTTGCCACTAATACATAAAGGTAAGGTAAGCTTTAAAAGTATAGCTAACATTACTATTTTATGTTGTTTTATTGTAATTAATTATTCCATAAAAGTAGTTTACAGAAAACTTTATGAACTGTTTACAAACTTTTCACAGGATAACATCTAATTTCTTCATTACAATCATACCTGTATGTAACTTGAAAGGTTCTTGACTTGCCGTCCTTTCTTGGCCACGTGCCAGCTCGCCTTATGACTCCATTGTGAATCAGCTCTGTCAAGCATCGTGCTTATTGACTTCATCTTTCTATATGAAGGTTTTAATATTATTAAAAAATGTTATTCGTATCTAGGAGGGTCATTTTTGAATTAAAATTCCTCTAAATCAAATCGTATTTTATAATAGAATTATTGGATATAAATACATTAATTAGGTAGATGTGTTTGTTTAAGTTTGATTGTTTTATTAATTAAAACTATAATTTTCAAAGAATCCTATAAAAGCCAATTTTATTTTGTAATTTAAATGTAGTTATACTATATAAGAGCAAAATAAGTTTTATTTTTGTTGAATAGCATTTACTTGTAGGAAAAATCTTGAGAAAAGCACTGGAATCTGTCTCCAAGGCATTTTGCAATGCAATGAAACGTTTCAGGCTCTGCAGCAACGTAGGTACAACAAAACATTGTTTTAGCGTTTAGTAGTTTAATATCTTAGGTCAAAGCGTTCTCTTTGAAACGGGGCCAGGCATTTCTAGCATCGTGTAGGTACCTGATAAGTGTTGTTATTAGTAAGCGTCTACTCTGTGGGTTTTTGCTTGGCAACATACATTATTACATGTAGCACTAGCAAAGTGCTCATAGTCCGGCAATTGATATTATGATCTAACCTTTATGGCTAAATTCATTATTTTAAAAATAATATCTTTAACTAGTTCAGTGGTCAAACCAAATAAAAAATATATGAAAAAACTAAGGTAAATTATCTTAGATTTTTTTTAAAGAGTCTTACAAAATTTTCTGACCATATTTATTTAAATATTAAAAAAATAAATCTTTAGACTGGTCTATCATGGCTCACACACACAAATTATAGTTCTCTGCTTAAAAATGTATATAATGTAATGTCTAATTTTAAAAACAATGTTATGTTTATGATGATCAGGGATCGAATGACACGATACGTTTGCGTTTTTCACTTGAAGAGAACTCTGCAATCTGTCTTATAAAATATGTTGTTCATTTTATTTATTTCGCATAAATATCACATAAGAAAATTTACTGAGACATGCAACTAAATTTTAAGTTACCTTGATTTATATAATATGTACATTAATTTGCTATTAAATGGTTAATATTAATAGCAACATTACGGTCAAGAGTAATGATGTCAGCACTCGCGTGTGAATACCTCATAACGATGGTGGTTTCAGGTTTCATAGTAAAAGCATACAAAGATAACGAGATTCCTTAAGTACCTACTATCGTACTTGCACCACTCGGGTACAAAGTGTTACGTAAATGACAGCCGTTTAAGTGTAACAATTTATAAAAGTACATGTCGGAATTGTAAAAGTTTTTTCGTTACATTTTTCGTATGCGATGCGGGCGTCCTTTTACGTTAGAATTTCGCTCGTTTTGAGACACACCTCAAGCCACAAAGTAAATACAGCGTGTTGAGCAAAATCTTTCTTGAAACTTTAAGCGCCTTGAAAATCTAACCCGCTATGTGTATTTACATTTTAAATTAGTATTAAATACTATGATTGACAGTATATTTATTATTTCGTTGTTTATTATCAAGTTTAGTGATAAAATTTAGTGGAAGGGAAATTACTCACGTGAAATATATAACAGCACAATAAAATGTCGTTTAGTTTTTATATTGAAATTTTTATCAAATACAATTTTTTAAGTCTGAATTTCGGTTGAAATAAGTTCCGCTAAAACAGAGTACCAAGAGTACATAAAAATAATGTAAAGTAAAATAACAGCCTGTAAATATCCCACTGTTCGGCAAAGGCCTCGTCTTCTATTCAGGAGAAGGTTTAGAGCTTAACCCACCACGCTGCTCCACTGCGGGTTGGCAGATATACATGTGTCAAAATTTAACCCGGCAAATGCTGGTTTCTTCACGATGTTTTCCTTCACCGCTGAACCGAGATTAATGTAAATACAAATTTAGCACATGAAAAATCAGCGGTAATAGCCAAGATTTGAACCCGCGATCATCGGTTGAAATCGACCTGTTCTAACCACTAAGCCATCTCGTCTTACATATACTATTATTATTACTTTCTTCTATTTTGTACAAATCCTATTTAGCCAACTATTTAGTATAATAAATACTACCGTCTTGTACCGTCTTTACGCGATAGGTTAATATTAAATTAATTTAAAAATTTTATAGCATGTTAGTTGGTTATTTCGATTATGATATTCAATACTCTCGAGCATGATGCTCTGGGAATTTTCAGGAGGAGGTACGAAAATGCTGAAATTTTGGAAGACTACATAGTAATACTACAGGTTTAATGTCTAGGACAGGATAATCTCTAAGTTATAAAATATACTAGGATAAGATATATGAAATATTTGCTCAAAAACTTGTACAGAGGTTATTTTTTTTGGGAATAAGTACGTATAGTATAATCTTATTTTATATTTATTACAAGGCTAAGAAAGCCTTGATATATCTTGTGATACATTTTAGATAAACTTAAATAACTTTTAAATGCAAATACGACGACATTTTTAAAATGACCACAGAACTTTATTTAATTCCTGTTGCATATAAAATGCTCTGCGAAAGAGAATTGTATATTATTGGGAGTTCTATTTGACTTTCGGACTAAAACATATTCACTAATAAAAAAGTCACAGTAAGGATAAGGAGTAGGAAACGTAGGCCAAAATCATATAGAACTATTTTTATTTAAAATACTCCGAATCATTGAAAAAATATTGACCTAACATAAAAATTTAGTAATTCCGAATAGCCTTCATGTATTATATATTGTTTTTTTTTCTATAGCGATATTAACAATTGAATTAAAATTGACGCCTCTTTAATGTGACGCATTCTATTATCCAAATATTGTTTTAAGCTTATATGAATCTTTTAGAATCAAGAATGATTTATTTAAAAAGTTTCGGAAACAGATGTTAGTGGCAATGCATGGAAATTAGCTTATACAAACTACGCTGTGGCTTCTCTTACTTTCTTTTGCGTCTGAATGGAAACAGTTGGCTTTCTGTTTGTAATATAAAATTTTTATTTATATATTCATTTAAAAAATATTCTTGCATTGGCGTGGTTATTGTTTAGATTACACTTATATATAGATGGACTTGAAATCATTAAAGTATTAAAAGAAAGTAAGTTTGTATAGGGAGTGTTATTAAGTAATAACATCACTGTGATGAAATGAGTGATTGTGGTTAGGAGCGAGCTGTAATGTCACACTTGGGATGCACATACAAAGTACGAGATTATCAACTAAATAAAATGCAATATGTATGACAAAAATTTGACATGGTTATTAAGTAATAACGTGAAACTGGCCACTTTAATCTTTTAATTTATCTATAAAACTTTTAAAAGAGTGCTCGACCTGTTTGAATGTACATATGATAATATGTAGGTATATATGGATAATGCATGTTTTTGTGTTTAACAGATTTTCTCAAAAAATTATCTGGTTTGCATGCGGTTTTCGTTATTTAAATGCAAATTTTTAGGTAAGGATATAACAAATTAGCTCTGATAAAGATTTGCAAAGATACCCAACGGAGCTCTTCGTTAACCATCAGCAAATGACCCACAATTGATGCGATCATATGTTTATGTATACAACAACAGTTCTGTTTGATTTCTGTTATATTTTAGGGTAACTCGTAAATAATTATTATTACTGACTACAAAGAGTTTAGAAATCAAAACATACACGTCTTACGGGTTCACGTAGCACATCACGACGTTGTGAAAAGCTACGATGAGACGTTAAATCGTAAAAAAATCACGACATAACATTTTATCGTATGATGAACTGCACGACGACGCCGCATGGTCCAACTTTAAGACCAGAATTACATTTGTAAGTTTTACCACTCGTAATTGACAGAAAAGAACTCAATGATCTGGCAAGAATTACCAGGTAACTTTACAAATACTGTGTCTGTAAAAAATAAAGGCGATGACAGCAAATTATTTCAGGTGTAAAGCAACGACAAACATTTTAAGGTAATTCTAAGGGCAAAATCAATAAGTGTAATCCTCGCCTAAAGACAAGAATACTATACAATTGACTTAAATTGTTTACATATATTGCAATTGAATTTACATAGTTTTATAAAAATTATATTTATCGAATAATATATATCGAATTGATAGCGTATTTTTTGAGGCAACAGTTTAGAAACTTTTGTTATTTAAGTTGGATAAGCATGTAATAGACGCCGCCATATATTATACCAATATTAATTCTACGTATTATATTTGAGCTACAGCAACGCGTGGCCGGGTCTGGTTGTTATTTATAATTAAATTATCATGAAATTAATTATATAGGTGATACAATTATGAACATTTGGTATAATTAACTAAATTAAGGCCGAATTTAAGGTATATACAGAATTATGTAATACCAAATAGATAAACAATTTGTTGTTTTTGTTTGTCGTTGAGAAGATTTCGGTACGAATCATGTCCGTGCGGAATTGTGACAAGATTATTAGCACTATTAAAGTTAAACGTTTCACGAAAAATATTTAATAACATAATTTTTAATAGTGAAGTTTAGACATATTTTGGAAACGATAGGAGAATTATTGCGCAAAATAAACAATAACACATTATAAGTAATACAGGTAATAATCATAGTCACGTAAATAAAGATCGATTATATAGTAGTTCCCGTACATTTTGAATAGAACCGCAAGCCCGTAGGCATTACTTTAAACTTAAAACTAACTACCGGACTTTGATTTTCAGAATAAACTTATTCCTTTCTCTGCAATAATACATTCAATTTAATATTAGAACTGTAATTGTAATGAATTTAATAACTTAATTCATTACAATATAAATAAGTATATATATCATTAAGTTAGTAAATTAAAATAAAAAGAAGAATAAATAATAATTTCATTTCATTTTAATTATAAGTAAACAAATTCTAAGTATTGTTGTTATTAATTTAAGTGCACTTAAATATTTAATTGCTTGCTTGAAAAGAATCTATTATATTACTTAAATATCAAATGACATATACTTAAGTGTACCTATATGTCTTTTTAACATTTATTTATAATAAAGGTATATTGGTATCATCAAGTTTCACAAATAATTTTAACATTTTAATAACCTATAAAATTACTAATGAAATGGAATTAAATTGAAAATTGAAATAAAACGAAAATCAGGTTTCAAGCGAGGCGTAATAAGGACACAGCCGTCTCAAATTGCTCGCGAGCGTTGCATTTCTCGTTAATTTATATCATTAATATATTTTATGAATTAAAATTTTGACTAAAATAGCATAAATTTTAAGGTAAACATAATATTGCCATTAAAGAAAAACGCAAGTAGTAAATTATGAGTAGGTAAAAAATATATTATTAGTATAAATACAGTGAACGGTGAATAATCTAATATTGTTTATCTCCTTTTCAAAGACTCCTGTTCAAAGGTAGGCCTTTCAATTTTCTAATCGTTTTTTTTTTTATATTTTAGTCTCATCCTGTAACACTTATATGAAAGGGTAGATATATTTTATTCTTACTCTGGAAAGTATTTAAACCAGGATTCAAAATCAAAGCCAAATTACTAAAATGAATAAAGCAATACATAGTTTATGATAATATTTAAATAAAAATCATAACTATTTACGTATGTTACAAAATTATTATCTTGAATTTCTCGAATTCTTTTTTAACTAAGCTTAAAAGAATTAACTTACTACCTATTTCCCTTCATCTGTCAATACTTTTTGAGCTTTTTATCTTTAGTGCTGTATTTTTTCTACTCCATGCGACATTGGCGAAATTACATGTGCATAATTGGCACAACTAAAAGCCACTAATCAAGAATTGAATCGAAATCTTTAGTGCTGCAAATGTTCAGGGGCGACAATAATCACTTAGATTACCCGCCTCTTCATTTTCCGCTTTGTTCATTAAAAAATACACATACATATTCGCAAATGTTTGCAAATGTGACTGAGTTTATTCTATCAAAACTTACGCCCCCAAGTCGCTTGATATCTTTACCCCTAAAACTTTTAAATTAACTACGTGTGTAAGCTTTTAAATTAAAATCTTAATCACCTAATTCGCTTCGTAACTTTTTTAATAACACTATGTTTCAAAATGTTATAATTCCATTTATATTTTGCAGTAGGTACTGCGAGAGACATACATTTTATATAGGATTCGTAGCCGGATTATTCTACAAAATAAAAACTACAGGAGCGAAAGCGTGAAGCCACGGGTTTTTGTTCATTGCAGAACCAACTACTCACGGTACGGACTTAGTGAAGCTAAATGTAAGATTTTATATACTGTTGTATTTACTTTTTAAACCATTAATCCTATGAGAATTATTCTAATAAGTTTTTCTCTCAGACTTTCATAAAGATTTACATACGTTATTTCTCATTACTTTCTTTACACCTGAAAGAGTTTACTGTCAGTGAATTATTTTTCATATTCACATCTTTTGTAACTACTCATGATGTATCCGTTAATGGGTTACAGTGTTTTTTTGTATCGCCCTCGAGAGTGAAACTTAAAAATGTAATTCTCACCTTCGAGGAAGTTACTATTAAAAATGCTAAGGTTTATGAGGATGGATGGGTAGATGTGTATTAATCTATCACTCAAAAGTACTGAATAGATTTTGATAAAACTTTTTCGTAGTATATAGCTTATGCATCTAGAATTCTGTCCACGTTTCCACGTGGAATCCTGTTATATCGCGCTACCGTTTACATTGTTTTCAGTTAAAAAGATGAAATAAAGAACTTATATTACGCATTGAGAACCTTTTACTTTTTAAAATGAATTAATCTTGTCGCGTCGTCACATTGGTTTGTCTATATTTGTGTAGTCTAGTCATAGCTTCGTAGCGGCCACAGTCGCTAAACTAACTTCTATAGGTAGATACGCACTTTGACTATAGACATGTAATAGAAATGCTCAACTTTGATTAGTCACCTCACTTCCCCTTTTGCGTATAAAGTCCTATACTTCACAAGTCCCACGACGGAACTTGTGGTCTTTAGCGAAGCGTAAACCGCTGTGTGACAGTTGACGAGTAGTTGAACATATAATATAGCAGTTTTTTTTCACCTGTAAGGCGAGAATTACACTTCTAAGTTGTGTTTTTTTTTTTAAATAACGTATCACACTCAAAGGCCCCCTTTAAGATCTCATGACTTTGTGTCGTGGGGCCGGAAACACTCGCAACACTAACACAAACACCCAGACCACGACAAACATCTCAATGGCAAACACATGTTTGTCGTGAGCGGGGATCGAACCCGCGACCGTTAGCGCTTTAGTCAGTTGCAGTGACCATTGCGCCAACGCGTCTGTCTGTTTTCAAACTTACATAAAGATTTACGTAAGTAATTTCGCATTGCTATACACCTGAAAGAACTTATGCTTAGTTCCTTTATTTTTGATAGCAACAGCCTTAGTAAGGTTACCTAGGTAACTGTAATCAGGTTACAGAAATGTTTTATGTCAATCACGAGACTAAAACTTACAAATGTAATACTCAAATGTAGTCCAAAGGTCGTGTCGTAAGATGCTATAATTTTTGCAAATGGCGAAAAATATCAACTCTGGTTTAAAGTTAACAGATATAAAATACACGTCAATTTTTTAGCGAATACATATATTATTAACCTAGCAATTTTGTCAATTTGCACTGGTCGGCAAGTTCGTCCGATTTTGTCGTTTCAGAAATTGTCAAGAAACCTCAGACAGTTTAAGCTATCAAAGTGAATATTCATCAAAAATGGTCAAAATGTGAGAACCTTTCGCCGGAAATTCTGTCAAGAGTAATGAAAAATTCCAAAAATCAGGCTCGTCTATCCATATTGGCATCGGCCACTAGGCCGATAATTTTTCTCGTGTTAATTAAAAAGTAAATTTTAGATAGTTAATTAAAAAGTAAATTTTAGAAGTAAATTTTACATTAAATGAACAAAATCTAAAATCAGAAGGAAAGTTAGTCATTCGTATAAAAAAATACAACCAAAAAACATCGTGTGAAAACTTTTGCGATATCTTGTGAATGTATATAGACATGTTACACACATAACATTATATTCGAAGAACAAAGAGAAAATGTTTAAAGTATGTTACACTAGTTAAGAATAAGCACGCGTTATTGTAGATTTAATTATGCCGGACGACCATCTAAAACCTATTTTTCTGTCCGGTTGGTATTTCTGTCTGCCATTACTCCTACTGGAAGTTAATTATACCGCCTGAGATCTTTGCGTTAGTGCAAACAGTAAGTTGACAATGTCGCAATCAGATGAACGGTATGCCAGAGTAAAAGATACAAATAAATCCTGAAGAAGTAATTTTTAAGTAGAAACTTTGTTGGTTATAGTAATAATTATTTAGTGTGTTTTTACACTGTTTGTTTACCAGATAAAAAAGGAAATAATAATTTTTACATACCTATTAGACAATTTTTGGAAATTATATTACTAAAAAAAGTTTTTGGCGAAATTCATTCATTCCTTATTTAGCTGTAAACTGTAATACGACTAACTGTTTGTTCACATAATTTTTACATACATATATATAATATCAAAACTCATTCTTGGAAGTCGATTAAAAAGGAAACAATACGTAGTTATATTTAGTTATATTTAGGCGAGATAAAACTTCAAGACTCCTAATAGAATCAAGTTGAGCGAAATGAGGGCACAAATGCTACCAATAAGTATCCAGACCCGAAGTAAATATTATTATCTAAAATGCAGACGGCAATTTCAGCGCCTAAATGGATGCCCAAAAATATCTGTTTATACAATACAATATTTCAATGAATCCTCTGCAAACAGTTTTGTTATGTTTTATATGCTTGGTTGAATTTTCCGCAGATATTTTGAAAAGTATATTTTTCTAAAAATATTCAATCATCCATCAAGATTATCTTCATAACCAATATAACGTCTTCGATGAAGGTAATTTCATATGCGCGTATAATTTAAACATTACCTAATCTAAAACAAACGAAGATACTTATTCAAAATTACGGCGAGGAAAGTAGTTATTTCTATTATATTTTTACTGCAGTATAAGAACCTCTGAATTACTACAAATTGTGTTACAGAAACGGATTCTTTTCCTCGAGACTTTATCCAAGCGGTTTGCATCTACGTGAGATGAATCTCTCTAATACATAATTTTGTATATACCTTCTAAAGAAAACTGTGTGGAGACAAACAATTTTATGTGGGTTAGCATTATTTTAAAGGCATCTTTACATAGATAGATTGCGTTACTTCTTTGCAATCTGTAGTTTATTATCTATTACGAAAAGTCTAGAGTTAGGCGAGAATTAAATTTATAAGTTGTACCCTTGTAACAATTGTTGATTTAAAAAAAGGTTGTAATCCAGTAACAGACACGTCCTAAGTAGTTACGAAAGCTGTGAATGTTAAAAATAAAACACTGATAATAAAGTAATTCAGATTTTAATCAATGACAAACCACTTATGTAAATCTTTATAAAAGTCTGAGAGCTAAACTTATAAGTGTAATTCTCGCCTTAACGTTAATAAAGTTTTCATTTTTGCATACTACAGACAAAGGAAATTTTTTAAAAGAAATCTTAATAATGCAACATTGCGTTATTAAAATCAAATCAAAAATTTACCTAGTATTTTAAGCAATTAAAATGTACGAGTATATGTACATTACTATTATAATATTTAGATACTTATAGATATCTAGTAGGTATTACTATGAAATAATACATTAAGATTTTATTGTTTCGTGACATAATAGTACACTTAATTCATGATTACATATAAGCAACTTTCCGAAACTTTGGCTGCAAATACATATGTCTCAATATATGTACATATCTGTAATATCAAGTAAGTTCCATCAAAATCTGTTCATTAGTTTTTGCGTGAAAAAGTAACGAACATCCTTACACCTTAACATAATAATTAGCTGAACTAATTAACTAAAAATAACTTAAATTTATCCTAACAAGTTTTTATAATAATAGGTAAAGATAGGTTCGTAGGTGTTGTATTTGTATTTGATTTATAGAGGACTCTCTGGTTATAACAATACGTCCCGCCGCTCTGTGACACTCGAATATTTTTGATTTTTTGAAAACTCGGCCATGTTAGCATTACAAAGGGATATGCTATTTCATTTTCCAGTTTTACATATTGCTTTTGTTTTAAATCACTCTTGTTTGGCTGTGTTGATTATACCACCTTTGCTTTATATAAAGTTGTAGTATTCATTTGTCTTTTCAAATATGCAATTTTTTCACACTTCACAGTTTTACTAGAATGTTAACGTGATATTAGAGTAAAGATATTATTATGATTTTTTTTTATATTCTATAAAGAACAAGACATTAGAGACTATTTGTAAAATGATAATCATTATTTTATTGTATGGATATGAACTAGTATACATATGGATGCTGATAAGCAATAATGTGTCAACCCACAAAAAGTGAAATTCAGAGATATTGATGTATTTAGATACTGCATCACCTACTTAACATTATTCAATAAATAATAAAGTCATATAAACTAAATAAGTAGGAAAAATGTTTCTTAATTAATTGTTTCGAATTTCAAGGTCGTTCTTTATTTTGTAATTTATACAATTATCTCATATATTTAAAAGACTATTTCTTAGATAATATATGGAAAATATCAACGTGCTTTTAATACATTATACCTTTTATCAAAAAATGAAAGAAAATATGGACAATTGCTTATTAAAACAAATTGATTAAGAATAGGTTGACATCTTTAGACGCCATTTTCTCAAAATGAAGTTCGTGTGGCTTGACACAGTATTGCTTATCAGCGTCCATATATACAATGTACATGAATAGATCAGCCAATACCATAGACTGGTAGTCTCGAACAACATGCTCTTTCACTAAGTTAGCAAATGAATAACAAAATGTCGGCCAGACGGCATAATATCTAAAAACAATACCTATTGTAACCGAAAGTCGTTATTGGATTCAAGGAATGCGACTACAAATAGTGTATAACGAAAACCCGCAGCCTCTCGGGCGAAATGAACTAACTTTGTAACTTATTTGCGATTTTACAACTTTATCTACGTGTTCCATCAAACAGGTTTAATTTAAACATTCCTTTCAAACTCTACGGCTTCAAACACATAAAATTTTCTACGTTTATTCGAAAAAGTACATTTCAATTTAAATGTTTGCTCAGAAACGAAACATTAATGCTTTTCGAACTTGGTCGATTTGGAGCAGCTCTTGGGATTGCTTTGGTAACGTAGGCGATTAAAGATACAGAGCTTGGAAATTGTTTGTATTACGCAGCCACGAGCTGTGATTTAAATCTTTGATATCTTTTCTAATTGCTAATATTGTTTGAAAAAAAATAATAACGAAAATGAAATAATGTTAGATATGCCTTTTTAATCTGTTTTTTTTTTGTGCTTGCTAGATGGATGTTTTATCTTAGTTAGTGTTTGTTACAACAATTTCATTGGCATATTTCATCAATAACTATCTAATGATTATTATTTTAAATTATACAATAGACTTGATTTATAATACCATAATATTAATCTGTTTAGATAGGTATTCGTTAAAAGAAATTTGATTGCTAAGGTACCTAAAAAATTTAACCAGGATATACAAGTTTGGATTGAGGCCAAAGTATATCGAGTCAAAAACGTGGCGTTGCCAAAAGTACACCTAGTGATAGATGGCAATAGCGGTTTGCGATTAGAATGTAGACCTTACAAAATGACTAACGTGTAGGTCATAAAATTAAATTGAAAGATGATGTACACGGACAACACTTCCTTCGATCTTGCGATAATATTTTGTTGGTCATTATTTACGTAGAATCAAGTGTAAAAACTAAATGTTATACTGTATTTTGTCTACAGTACCTCGTTGATTAGTTACTTACTAATACATATCGCCTGTGCGCACCCTCCCTCTCTCTAGGACACATTACTTCTATTAATAATTACAAGTAACCTAGAGTTTAGAACCCGAGTGATAACATAATAAAATACAATGTTATAAAAAATTAAAAATTCGATTCCTCAAAAAAAGGTTTACAAATAATATACACCTATTATTTAGTCTTCCGTTGGTGAAAGAAATTTAGAAATTGGATTCGGATTCGGAATCGGAGCATTGGAAGGCGGCGTTTCCTACGTAAGTTCCGTTCCGATTCAAATTTTGGAAAATAATATACTCTATGTTACTCCTACACGAATTCCCACGATTTTAATGAACCTTTATACGTCGAAATCTGTCAAACGGTTTAGGCTGGAGAGCGGGTCAAATAATAATTAGACGTACATATATACATACATAAATGCGCGCGAAAAACATAACCTTTCTGTAGCAGTCGGGTATGCAGTACTTGTTAAGTAACAGTCAGTATTAAAATGTCTCACCGCTGGGTAAATGTCTTTTTTATTGTTAGAGACAACAATATGGAGCTTAATCCGTTACGATTGTGGTAGATATACATGCAGAATTTTTTTAAGAAAATCATATTTCTTTTTTTTTTGCAATTTCATTCCTTTTCCGAATCAGTTCACGTATTGAACTTATAACATATAGACGATCGTGTCGACAGCTTACAATATTTAGATGTAGCATTGTGTTTTGTGAATATCGAGAATCTGTATATTTTGTAATTCGTGTGTATTGCTATACTTATACTGGTTCTTTTCTGTAAGATAAATTAAGTTTTTATTATGGAAGTAGGTATGTGAGATTTTTTCTTTTTATACAGGATATATCTTGATAGTAATGTTAATGAGTCGATAAAAAAACATTTATTGAACTGTTCGTTACAAATGATTAAAAATCTTCAAAATAGGTTCCTTCTGCGTCAAGACGGCTTTCGAAAGCGCTTGCGGTAGCCCTCCTCCGGAATGTCTTTCAATGTCGCGGTACAAGTTCTTTTGATAACGTTTACTCTCTCGCCATTGTTATCTTTCATGGGTGTTTTAGGGGCGGAAACAAGAAGAAGTCGCTAACATTACTTTCCGGACATACCTTTATACTGCATAGAATTTATACTTTACTTTATTAATTACTCTGTAGTTTTTGTTTTAATTTAATTATATTTATACTTTATATTTTAGTAGTTTTAACTATATACAATACGTACAAAAAAAGAAAAATAATAGAAAAGCAAAAGAAAAAGTTGTTATTTCTAGGACATATTGGATAATAATCTAGAGGTAAAATAACAAATGTTTTCCTGTAGAAGATTAAGGTTTTATGAGATTTTGTTATAGTTTTTCTAAAAGTTGAAAATTTTAACTCGGTTGCTATTAGTTTTTGCTCTACGAACACCCATAAAATCTCCTTCGCTACAAACTGGTACGGATAACCTACATGAAGATTTTGGTCCTCGATGATTTGCATAAACTTTAAACTTTTATTAGTTTCCCTTTTAATTTTCTAAATTACATTACGAAACCGTTTAACAACTTCTAAGATTTGTATTAGTGCCCACACGTGCTTCTATATAGTATAAAAACTTGGAAGAAATAATTCAATAATTTTATTTAGGAATAAAAAAAATATTTGGAAGAGTATTTAGAATATGGTTTTGTATATATAGCTTTAAGATGATTTTTCGGTAAAGCTACAGTATTTTGTGTGTTGATGATAAGGGTTATAATAGTTATTACGTTTATATTATTTAACAATTTTTATTGATTTAGATAGAATTAAAGATTTATTGATGTAAATTTAACAATACCTATAACTTTAATAATTTAGAACTTTCAATAATCTAAACTAAAATAAACTCAAACTTCAGAGTCAATGTTAATGCGTAAGTTATTTTTTCACGAAATATTTAAATAAAACTTGGGAATATTAAACAAATTGAAGTCACAGATGTAATATTATGAATTACTACGTATAGATTTAAATAATTCATAAGATTTTTTATATATATATTTATTAAAAAATATATACAATATACAAAACATAAATACTTATAATGAAATAAATATTAACCCTTAAATGCATGAATATTTTTTTTTAATTCATCAAAATATTTTTCAAATAAAAAACAATTTATATAAACAGACTGACTAGTAGATTCATGGAAAAATAGTAAAAAAATATTAGTACGTAAAATGTTAAGTTGACAGTAGGCTTTTAAATAATCTTTAATTTTTTTTATACACAATGCGTTTAAAGGGTTAAAATTATTTACTTTTTGCATTGATTTGTTTTCAATTCATCATGGATTAATGAAATTTAGTGACTAGTTTGAAACTATTTAAATTTAACCAACGATCCATTTTAATGTAACGCACGAAAGTAAAAATATGGTAGCAATGATATATGAGATACGACTTAACATGTTCAGTATCAATTCATGTCATGGTCCTTGATCATCAGTCATACCATTACAATCCCATCACGCCAAAAGGGACAACGTATAATTCAAAGGCATAAACCACCGAAAAAATACAAATATCTTCTTCAGCAACATTAATGTTCCGGGTCCTGCAAAAAGGCACTGATAAATGAGAGCTGTATGACACGATGCGCTATATCTGCATGTATACTAACGTATGGGAATATCGTTTATTCATAAATCAAATCGATGCGACTGACGCTAGAGCAAATCGAAAAATATGCTCAATAGAGATATCGAAGCATTAGAATACTGACGGCGATTCGTCCTAGTTTTTTTCTTGTTAAAGTCTTGAGTTTTATTGAATTTTCATCTTTCTCGTCTGATTTCCGGGAAAAACTTTAATAGCACCTAGTAGTACAAATAAATTTTACGTACACAAATAAAATAGATGAGAATTTATCTTTTTTTTTAGATAATATTTTTATACTATACTAGAGCTATTTTTAAACGACTTATAAAGTATATTCTGTACTCGACTTGTACGTATCTAAGTACGTTTGTATATTCGCGATTTTTTCAAAAATTACTGATCCGCTTTGGCTGCGGTTTTGTTATAAAAATGCATATTTTTAAAGGAATCAAGGATGGTTTAAATATATATAATGTTAGGATCTGATGATCATCTGCGGAGACAAACAATGGAACTGTTCAATAACTAACACAATTGACACGAAGTCGCTGCGATCCTTAGTCTATTTAAAGGTACAATAATAACAGTAATAATAATGGTAATAACAGTTCTGTTTAAAGGCGGTTATATTTCACTAAGTAATCAATTATAATCGACTTAAACAAAGGAGGAGTTTCTATGTTCGGATGTATATATTTTTTTTAATAATTAAAAGGTAAGGTAGAGCTCATTAATTCGTAGAGTTTTGTAGAAACTAGATTTGAGTTAAAAGTACATAATTGATTCTTCAAAATAAATTTCAATACATCAAGATTTCGATGAAATAAAAACGTATTTTATATTTCTAACAGATTTCAAAAAAAAGATGAGCATTTCAGTTCCCCAAAGAACTTTTTTATGTATGTTCCTCGAGTGCTCGAAGACGGCTTGATGGATGGTTAAATCTTTTTTTATCTGAAAAGGCTTACCTCCAGATGGTTTTATATGGATTTACTTCCATATAGTTGTTATGAAAACAAGTGTAGTAGTTGGTTTAAAAATCAAAATATTTAGAGGAAATATGGGATTCGAGTAAAAGAATTTACGTAGTTATTTTTGATGTCGGTGTTTTTTTCTCTGTTCGTCTGTCTATTTGTGTGTATGTGAGAATTAGACAAATAGGCATAAACAAATAGTTCGACCATCAACCGCAGGCAATAGCTAGTCGAAAAAAAAAAATTAATTAACTGAAGTGTGTTCTAGTTGTTAAGATTCGATTTATTTATAACCATGAAAATTTAGCGATCTATTACAAAAGGCATTTAATAACCAAAAAACTATTAACTTTACAGAGCTACGATGCAGGGCACGTAGCAAGAGTTTCAATGTAAAATTGTGTGTCTGTGTAAGTTATCGCGATTCGCGAGTGCTACGGAGACCGCTACGATGCAGTTAAAAATATATGTAGTTTGTTAGATATGCTCTTTATTGCGTGTTTATGTACCAAAAAGATTCTAAGTATTTCATTTAATTGCCGTTAAATAATTTGAACGGATTGTATTTTATTATTACACTTTTGTTTTAAAATACCCGAATTTTCTACATTATTAGTAAACTCGACGACATCTATAGATTATGATCATTTTAAATATCGAGCCTCTTACTTCAAAAACATAGGACTTTCATTCAAACTTCCAACTCCGATTTGGAGGTTGAGTTAAGTTAGGGGTGGAGTTTCGTAAAATCCGTTCTTAGTCGACGTTTACACTTTACAAGGAACTTACCTGCAAATTTTAAGTTTGTCGCTGTTACCGGTTCTGAGATTTCGCGATTAATCTGTGAGTGGTATTTTGCTTCTATATATATAAATTATTAAGGAAATTTACTAAAAATAAAATTAATCTTATTTTTGTAAGTATTCCATTTGATATTTTAACAAAATATTTTTCACATTATGACGAATAGAAAATGCAAGTCTTTAACAATTTATATAAAAAAATTATTAATTATTGGCATGTTTCTTTGTAGTTGAAACTTCGCTTCTTAGAAATGTAATAAAAGCGGCTATTGGCAACACGCTGCGAGGACCAAGTTCATAACTTATTTGCGTAAGTTATAGGAAACATCTCACAAGCTTAATTATAAAGTATACTTTAGTACAGCTACGTTCTTAAGCAATGTTAACGTTGAAGGATGTCGTCATGTTAACTTAACAGATTTTCATTTTAAATGTAACAACATTTTCATAATATATAGTATATAAGAACCATGAGTATATCACATAAGCTACCAGTACATAAAATCAGGTCAAACTTGACTTTAATCTATTTGAAAGCAAACTCCTATTTTTCGCAGCGTATCTTTATTGTCCTTTTCAAATAAGTATTTTTTTAAGAACGGCTGAACAAGAGCACATTCTTCTATAGTAGGCATTGTTGTGGGAATAATCATACATACTTTTATATCAATGGGTTCGTTCTGTATGCTTTCTTTTAAGTAGCTATTGAAAAAAAAGTTTTTTTTTCCTTTTCTTTATATTTATTTCTTCTGTATATTTTATTATTAATTTATAGAGCTTAGGTATTTAAGTTCATTTAATAATTAGGTTACATCCTTCTAAAATCCAAAACCTTTTTGCAAAAGTATTATCCGAATTATCTAAGTTGAAGATTTATTATATAGTAAATAATTATACACTGTACATAACACAAAATACCTTAACTCTTCAGTCTCGAACGGTTAATGTTTTTATGCGAAAGTTACACGAGATTATGTTGAAGAGATGCGCGGTTCTGGAGGCGTGCCAAAGCGCCTCGAGGCATCGATGCTCTGCCAAGAGTTAAATGATCGATGGCCTCAGGAATTTGCGACTGGATATCGGAATATAGACTTGGCTATGATGCATATGTAATCACCGTGATATATTCTATTACAGAAAGTAAAATTTCATTCGTGTACCCATTGAAGAAATTTATACAGTGACTTAAGTTCGTTCATTAATTAAATGTTTTACTTTTTTTTCTATATGAAATAAAGAAAAATATGTGGTGGTGATAAATAATAGCGTAGAATTATGATTAAAAAGTAAATTAAACTAGATATGTATATTTAAATATTCTCATTAGTATTCAAGTAAAAAAGCTAACTAGCCAAGACGCGATTTATTATTTCAATATAACACAAAACAAAACGGTTATAATTTAATATTACATTGCAGTGAATTTAAAATTAAAAAATTCTCGGAAACGCATTTTAAAACGCGAACCTAACTCGAGATTGATGATGTACGAGTAGCTGCATTCGACTATTAGTATAACCGTCGGATAGACGAATGGAATGTCCGCTTTTCAGGGAAGAGATCATCGGCTTGTGTTTGTATTGCAGGGGATTTACATAGTTTATCTCTGATGCCCTTTGTGTCCTGTTTAGCTTTCAGGACTGGCATGCATTTAGACGGACAAAGTGAAACAATGGCATAAGCCGTATTGATATAATCTTATCGCAATGCGTCCCTTTGTACATTTTGATTTATTTCGTCGTTGTTTGTTTTATAAATAACGAATCAAATCATATGAAAGACGATGAAATGCTTTCTACTTGTTATATCCGGTCTGTCTTTATTATGAGATTTTTTTTTAATAAGTAGCATTAAATGTTATACATTATTTATTTTTAATATTAATACGCCTATCCAAGTAACTTTATTTACGTGAATGCGGGTATTTTTTTCTCCTTAAATAAAAAAAGGAAAAGTTTTTTACCAACAGTAAGATTATATTTTATCAAAATTGTGAGTTGTTAATAATGAAAGTGACATTTTTTTATACAATCAGACTTTTGATTCGAAGTTTCAATAAAAAAAAATATTTATGACTTAAAAATAAATTTTAGGTAATTAATTACGTACTATATTTTATAACGTACAAAAACTCCGTTTTTAAAAAACCTCACACAATATACTTTGTTATATTATCATTAATTTGTGCTCAGGCTTAGGTTATTATCTTTATCAACTAAATGGACAGAAGCACTTTTATTATTTCTTGTTATAGTGAAATTAAGTATTAAAGAACATTTGATTATACTTCGTTTTTCGTAACATATAATTTAAAGGTCAAAGGTCAAATATTATTGATATTGCTTTAAGTGCTTTGTTTTCAGATAGCATATGATGAATGTTTTTTTTAAATAGTCAATACGCGTCCTTGCCTGAATGAAATGTGGCTAAAAAGTTCTCTGTTTAGGCAGTTAATTTTTTTGTTATACAATGTGTGTAGCACTTGCGGAAAGTGGCATGAGTCTCGTAATTTATTCCATTTTTAACTCGTTATAATTTTATCACGTTATATAAATTTAGAAGTAATTTTCTTTATATTAAAAAATATTGTATTTGAATAATACAAAAGGCTAATTACTTTTGAATATTGATTTCTGAACTTTGAACTAAAACGAAACGAATCAACTGTCAATATACGTTGCGTTGCGATAGCGATAGCACCGCGTAAGAACCCTTCGGAATATAAATGTTTTCGATTATTTTAAAATGCAATAACTTTATCAATGCCACTAGCATATAACTATTGAGCCTAAATTTATTTAAAATACCACCTATTCTAATCAATTTAAGAACAAGAAACAGACAAACTCTACAGCTTTATGAATTAGTATAATTTATTACTTTTAATATTGTAGTTGTAGTCAATTATATTAAAAAATATAGATAACATGTAATAAGCTTGTACCGAATCACAAAGACGAAATCTGGACGGAGACTGAGTATAACAGGCGAGGGTATTGTTTGGCCAACAAGACAGTTGACGATCTCGTTAAAATTAGAAATAGGTCTATATTTTAACGTTAAATGTTATGAATCGAACATATATGTCGTTGTAAAAATTATTGGTTATAATAAATGATTGAAATATGAATAGATATATAAAGAATATGAAATATTCCGATGCGTACGTGTTGCACATTGATCTCACAGCGTTGAAGCTTCATGACCTCTTGAGCTACCTAATAAAACTCCACGAGGCATGTTGCCTGCAAACGAGGGTTGACGTGCGAGAAATATAAGTAGGCG
Source organism: Hypolimnas misippus (assembly GCA_037950945.1). NCBI lineage: Eukaryota > Metazoa > Arthropoda > Insecta > Lepidoptera > Nymphalidae > Hypolimnas > Hypolimnas misippus. Next base: position 11,309,532 of record JBBEEQ010000012.1, on the reverse strand, counting down.
GAACTTAGACGTAGAGAGTTCGTTATAGTGCATGCACGGCGGACGAAGTTGCGACGTGAGTTACGTTACGTTAAAAACTTATCAAGATTTCACGGTAATGAGATAGCTGATTCCTTTGACTAAGTACGTTAATAAGTAATAATACGCTTCGAACATTTTATGCATTTATTATGGAGGTGTATTCTATGTACATGTAAGTCTTGAACAGGACTAACTTGAAATGAAAATATGAAGCCTATTATTTAATAAGGTTTAATTTTTTTATTTTAATTTTTTATTTCTTTTTTTTCAAAAACGGGTAAGAGGAATATTTTTGTATAAATCGTAAATCTGAATTTTTTGCAATGTTTTTATTTGGTATTTGTTCGTACCCACGATCTTATCTGCAATTTACGTAGAACCTCTACGTTTACGTATTTTCAAAGTCATATTTCTTTAGGTAATATTAACTTTCATGCCTAATTTCACATATGTCAAGTTTTATTTTCGTGATAAAAATTAGCAGATATCTAAACCTAAATCATTAAAGTTGGTTCTAAGGTTTAAACGTAAATGGGTAATAGACAGACAGATATATAGAGTTATATTGACATATAACATATATATATATTACATTGACATATAGTTAGTACTAGTTGCCCGACTAGTTGACTATGGTTACTGTTTCGCTCCTATGATTCCTATCGTGATGTAATATAGCCTATAACCATCCTCAATAAACGGGCTATCTAACGCAAACTTAACGAGAAAGTTTTTCTAATGGGATCAGTAGTTTCATAGCTTACCACCTACATAAAATCATACAAACAAATTTTACTCTTTTATAATGTTTGTATTAGTATAGATATATCGATTAAAAATCGAACCATATGAAAAAATTATATATATACATATATATAAAATATATTGTATACATGTATACAATATATAATATATGTATATATAAATATAAGTTTTTTGAATGTTTATTTTTTCTAAATTAACTGGTTCGATTGCTAATTTCTTATTTAAAAAAAAGGATATTCTTTTAGTTTTCATCAAAATCGGCGCTGAGACTCCTTCAACTATTGTTTTTATTATGTGGAATAATTATAAGGAATAGCGAAGGATTTGGGTTTGCCTGTATATTCGTATAAAAGGTACTCGTGCGTTGCAATTGAATATTTTAGTAGGAATTATTTCAATTTGATTTTATAGTACGTTTTTTTTGTAATTAACAGAGTTGAACTAGTTTTACATCCTTAAAATGAACAAAACTTTTTGAATTATCAATCGTTCGTATGATACATGTATTTAATAAAATAAAAATAAATTATGAATGGAAATATACTAACCTAAGTGTTACTAGTAAATTACTACAAATTACAATAGGAAAATTATAATTATTACTTAAAAAGCATCAGCTTTACTATAAGTCTAATTATACTCAAGTTTATCCAGCCCACGATAGACGAAGTGACTAATTTATAAAAACAACTATTTCGAGAAGAAAAACGAAGCACACACGCGCTTATAATAACAATCAAACAAGACAAAAATTAAAGTTAAAAAATTATAACCCAAACAATTAATCAAAATATTAATACGAAGGGCAATCAGCTGTATCTCAATTTTTAATAGACCACGATTAAAAATAAAGTTTAAAAATTTAATTACATTACTTACTGTTAAAAACAATTTACTCTTAAAAACATGAAATAAGCAAATATCAGCTTTAATACTAGTATTAACCGTATCGGAAGAAGCATTAGATTTTCGAAATATAGTGACGTAGATACGATAGTGCGGAAACTCGTATGTTATTTAATGCTACTTTACGTGCTGCCTGTGTCTGCATAAACTAATTAGGGAAGCTCCGAGTGCTCTGATCACCGTTGACGTAGAAATGTTGGCGCCCTCTTGCGCGTTAACGACCAATATACTTAGTTTAATAGATACGTTGTAGTATTTTTTGAATTGTATTTAACTGATAGAAGATTGTGTTAAGTTATCTCTGGGGTTCTTGTTACTAGTTTATTCGTAATTATGAATATATTTCTGAGAGTAAAGACGAGCAATCTATCCTAGAGAGAGGGAGGGTGCGTACTGCCGATATATAATAATAACTAACTGATCAACGAGCTACCATAGACAAAATACAGTATTAATTACTTTAATGATATATTCCTAACAGATTGTATCTTCGTTTGCTTTGGATTTGATTTGTCAAAATTTTTTACAATTTATTTTTGGGCATTATTCTTTAAAGGATTTTTTATTGCTTATTGTTGGTAATATTTATACAGACAATTTATACAACATTCTCTTTTTCTTTTTTTATAGAAAAATGCAAAACGGCGCATGCATTTCTTAACATAATCAATATTACGTCAATAATTGTCTCAGTTGTAAAACCTTCAAGAACGCGTCTATTAATAATGTACCTACTTTAATATCTTTAGAACAAAAATCTTAAAGCGTTAAAGTTTAAATAAGCCGAAGCAAGGCGGTCGTGAGCAGTTTTCGCAACAAAGTTCCCGTTTTATAGTGGTTTGTGAAAAGCCGAATTAATATTGAGAAAATATAATTTGTTATAAGTTCGAAAGCTTCGAGGTATAATAGGATGGAAGTTTTCAAATAAAAGGAAATGTAGAATTTTATACAAAACAGAAAAATCTAAATATTTACAAATTATTGTATATTTAATTTTATATGGATGCTGATAATAAATTAACCCATAAAAAATCAAATTTGGACGTTTTGATGTATTCTGATAATACGTCACCTATTTATCCTTACTCAAAAATTTTTCAAGTCATCTAAACTAAAAAAATACGGAAATGAGTCACTTATTTAATGTTTCGACTTTCAAATGCGTTATATATTTTACAATTCATAAAATAATCTCAAATATTTGAATTTTTTATAGATTTTTATATAATTTTATATTATATATTTTTTTTAGATAAAACATTAAACCTATCAATCTGCTTTTAAATTATTATGCCTTTTATTAAAATAGAAAAGAAAAAATGAAGGTATACGTCTTCAAAAAAATTTATTAAGAATAGGTTTGACATCTTTTGATGCCATTTTTAAGCGACTTCAAAAAAGGAGTCTTCTCAATTCGACCGTGCATTTTTTTTTGTTTGTTCGCCGATTACTCCGCCGTTTGTGGACCGATTTTCAATTTTTTTTTTGTTCGAAAGGGTATACTTCCGAGGTGGTCCCATTGTCTTCAGGTCAGGATCTGATGACGGGATCCTGGAGAAATTGAGGGAACTCCTCAAATATTATAGGCACACCTATACCGATTTAGGTATTTTTGATAGTAACTTATGTATTTATCTCAAAATAAAGTCCGTGTGGCTTGACACAGTATTGCTTATCAGCGTCCATTTATTATATCAGTAAACGATAACTATTTTTATGAACCTTTATAAGACTAAGTTACTAAACTGAAATAACTATTTAGAACCTATATTTTTTTCCAAGAAATATAGAGCGTGAAACAATTTAAAGAAATTCAGTGTGCTGTACGAGTCCAGACTTAACTTTTTATTAGCCGTGTGATATCCAGACAAGTTTTCTTTTTTGCGACAGAAAAGTTACGTCTTTTAGGTTCAAGGCATAATTTTTGTGAAAATGTTTAATATCTTGACAATAAATCATTAAATATTTCTTATTGAATTTTATCTGAATTATTAATAGTAAAATGTTTATTTGAAAATTGGATTAACAGCGAAATACCGTTTGAAAAAGGTAGGCACGGTTGGGGCTTATTTTATTTACTTTAATAGAATTTTATCGGTCGGTCAAACGCGTAAATCTCGACTACCGTACAATTAAGGGTTTATCCCGGATTAAACAAAACATCGAGCTCCTATCGTTAGCTTTAACTGCTCTCCTTAAAAACATTTGGTTAAAGTTTCATATGAAATCCAATGAATACCAGGAAAAATGGCATGACTAAAGTATGTATCTATATCAATATATACTGAAGATAGAAAAGATAATTTCGAACCTACAATAAAACTAAGAAAGATATACCTTGATAATTTTTTTTATTTTTGCTCTAAAATATTATACCCATAGGTAGCCTTCTTACCCATACAATTTCTAGATTAATGCCTTGGTTTTTTTACGATTGCGTTTCGTCAAATTATGGCCTCAATATTATGGGCGTCTAGAAAACTCTTTGATTTTACGTCGGCGACGAAATGCGCTTTCTGGGAAATTTTTCCATACGATTTCATATTTTATTAATACACCTACAATCCTACATAAATAGAATGACGTTGCTTTTTTTTTTTTTTTTTTGTTTACGCAGGGTAAATCTTCATAGATACCCGACTCCTGGGGGGGAGACCGGGTTATGTGAGATTGTACTCACTAAAACCCCCTGCGATGGCCGCCACAGCACGGAAAACGGAGAGGCTACGGGATCGCTTTCGCAAGCACGTCCGCGGCCTCTCCCGTGCGTTGCTCCGCTCGTGGCTTGCGGAGCCCTTCTCAGGAGGGCGAAGATGGTCTCGCCCTCCCCACACCCCTCGCTGGTGCGTACACCGGCAGTCCGGGGCCATACCGGACTGCGGTCCTCCTCTCGGCCGTATGAAAACGGATGCGTGAGACCCCCATCTCACGCACCCACGGCCGGAGGGAGTGCCCTACTTATTCCGCCCCGGGCACTGGGGCTTGGAGGCCGTGAAGGCGACCCGCAGGTCGCCTCCGCCGGGCGGGATCGGCCCTCTCCCGAGCCCGCTCCGCAGTCTCCTTCTGGACCATGACGGTCTCACAGAAGTTGACTACGGCCTCCCACGCCGATTCCCTGCGTAGCATCGCCGATACGACTGCTCGCAGGGAGAGATTTCGCCCAATTTGCTGGACCAAGACTTGCCTTTCCGCGGTCCACGCGGGACACGCCTCCAGCGTGTGTTGGGCATCGTCTTGGTCCGCCCCGCAGTGGTGGCAAACCGCCGTCGCCTCGCGTCCGATCCTACACAGGTACTCTCCAAAGCAACCGTGACCGGTCAGTACCTGTGTAAGTCGGAAGGTGACTCGTCGCTTCCGCCGCATCCAGGCCTCGAAGGCTGGCAGGATCGCACTCACGACGCGTTTGTGCGCGTACCGGTCTCCGCGGAGACGGGCGCACCACGTCGTGTGTGCCCTTCTCTGCTCCTGCCGCCTGAGCGCTTCGAGGACGCTGGCAGGGTAGGACGCACTTCCGCCGCTTTGACGGAGGGCGCGAGTCTGGTCGTAGACCCTCGCGTCCCTCTCCGCCAGGATGTCCAACGGCGGAAAGCACGCCAGAAGGGTCGCCGCCTCAAAGGATATCGTGCGATATCCCCGCACCATGCGGATGGCCACTCTCCGCTGCAGACTCAGGGTCTTAGTCTTGCAGCGGCGGGTGCCCGTCAGTCGGTGTGACCAAACGGGTGCCCCATAGAGGGCCATCGATCGCACGACACCAGCATAGAGGCGGCGAACCTCCTCCCTCGGTCCCCCGAGATTAGGCAGCAGTCTGTGCAACGCACCCACTACCTTCTCGATCCGGGGGACCAGGAACTTGAAGTGCTCTTCAAAGCTCCAGCGACCGTCCAGGACAAGGCCCAGGTATTTCATGTACCTGGACACCTGGACGTTTGAGTCACCTACGCGAATGATCTGCGAACGGGGTGGTTCCCGGCCCACCGGCCACTTGTGGAACCATAGCGCCTCCGTCTTATGCGGCGCTATCCGAAGACCCAGTTCGCAGATTTTCGCGACGACGAGTTCGACTCCGAGTTCGGCTCGCCGTCTGGTCATCTCGAAGCTCAACCCGCATGCCAGCACCAGCGTGTCATCTGCGTAGCAGATCACGCTGACGCCTGCGGGGAGCTCGACACGCAGAACCGCGTCGTACGCGAGATTCCACAGGAGTGGTCCTAGGACCGATCCCTGTGGAACCCCGCAGTACACTTCCCTCCGGGTCCTCGTACCGTCCTGGCCCACGTACACAATGTACCTGTCGCGCAAGTAGCTCCCGACAATTGCCTGCAGGTAGAGAGGCACACGGTGGTACACCAGGGCCTCCCTGATGGCAACCCAGGGTAAAGCGTTAAAGGCGTTGACGATATCCAGGCTTATCGCCAACGCCACGCCCCCCTGAGCCACCGCCTGCTCCGTCAGGGACCGGACGCGCATGATCGCGTCAACGGTCGAACGACCCTGACGGAAGAATGACGTTGCTTGCCATTTAAAGGAGCGCTTTATGTCTTCAGATGATATAAACCTTTACTATGAAAACGGTATTACACGGTTTCCTATAATATAGCGATCACAATTTGGCGAACCGCAGTCCTAGGAAACCAAAGAATAAGCAGAATTACATTACTGCAGCGCGTTAAGTATTTATTTATGGTTCAATATTGTTTATTAAAAAATATATAAATATATGTGTGATTATTTTGAACTTAAAAGGTTTTCGTTGTGTTATATATTCAGTTTCGACTGTTTATATCAGTAATTATTATTAAAGGGGTTAAAATACAAAAACCAATATTTTCAGATTTAAAAAGTAATAGCGAGATGAAACGAAACTGGATTACATTAAATGACTTTATTCAGTCTTTATTGTGTAGTTTATTAAGGAAGCAATATAAAATCAGCTTTCTTTGATAAAAAAGTTAGGCTACATAGGTTAGAAACAGCAATATTGGAATATCAAATTCAACCGTATTGCTAAAAGATATATATGTTTACATGGGGTTTTATTAAAAAACCTTACAAAGTGCTCTGTGTTGTTTACAGTCAGGGTAAATCGATCTTTTGGTTTTATCTATACGCTCATATACATAATAAAACTATAACGAGGTCGTGTCTTTAAATAAGACTTTAAATTTTTTAAACAACAAAATTTTAAATGGTTTGTATTATCGAAAGTGCATAATAACTCAACCACTATTGAAATAAAGTCGAAAAACACGATTATAATATTACTTGGAAATGTAATTAACGTACGTACGTAACGTATTATAAGATATTTTTATCCCGAGAAACGAAAGGACTTAAGGCATATCAGGAGCACCTACACAAATTCTGATTCTGACTGTTTTCAGTGATCTCGGAAATTAGTAGGTATTTTTATATTAAAGGAATATGTTTTTCTTTATGAATGATTTCAGATTATAAATTACCTACGTGACGCAGCAGTACTTTTAAAGCGTTTTTTAATAATGAAATTAGAGCATTTGCTAATGGATTAGTCAGGACATATAATGGAAACTTGATGAAATTACTCCTCGATGAAAGTATCGGGAGAGGTAAATTAGTTGCTAATACAATAAGCTGTGCTGGAGGCCATTTGAGCCCGAGCCTCGACGCGAGGTAATGGCTCCCGGGACACATTATCCCTGCCTACTTTACTGATCTTTTGAACTCATTTCAAAATGTTACGTAACACAAATAGATACCTCACACACAAGTGCTCCAAGTGTTATATTGATCGATATCAAGTTTGGTTTTTTGGCGTAATAATTAATATTTTTGTAAAATATTTAATAATTTTTAAAGTTATCATCTCTTCATTGTGAATATAGTTCACTATGAATTTAGTAAGGGTAGTTAAAAAAAATAAACGAAAACGCGCTTAATTTAAATCGAAATTCGTGTCTCGAAGCTTATAAAATATCGTTTGGACCGCTGAACTGAACATAGGTATCAAAATCTTAGCAGGGCACAAAGTTGAATTAATATTCTTCAATAAATACCTATGCATTTTATTAAAAAGAATGGTAGAGGAGAAAATTGCGAATGCCACTTTCGTATAGGAAGCAATAAAATTCCTTTCTCTCGACATCATAAGTTCTCTATGTTTCGCATTTATTGCAATACATCGCGTAGTACGAGGATCTCGGTGACATGTAGGAGGGTGTTCTAGACGATTTAATAAAACTTTAAAATACAAGTTGCTTGCAAATGAGAGTTGACGAGTTATTTTAAACAGGTGATGCAAGTTGTGAGCATAACGGTGTTAAGGCGTGCGGTGCGCTCCGACGGCTGCCTGCATGAGCTAATTAAAGGAGCTCTTTGAGCCTCCTGACTACATTTGACGCATTAGCTATTTTCCTGTAACAATTAATAATATTATGAGAAACCAATTTTCTTTTAATATATCGGTACTTATGTAAATATACGTACTGTATATGTCTATTATATAACATAATATTCTTGAATCGAAATGGCAGTGTGTGGATAGAACACGAATGTACTCAAGCTACATATATCCATGGTACCACTGATTTTTAAAATACTTTTTATTTTAACATTTCCTCTCGAGTTTGGCGATCAAGAACAATACCGTCAAAAACTTCGTGTAATGGTAAAAAATGTACCCTATGCATATCTTATTTTTTTAAATATTTTACATATTAAAGTTTTTAAATTTTATTTCAATGATACAGCAAGTTAATAAATCGAACTTCGTAAGCGTAGTAAAAACAATATCAAATCGATGTAGTTTTCAAAGTAATTGATGAAATAAGATAATAAAAAATAATTAAAAAACCATGCAGTAAAACATATACTCGAGTATGTTGTAGTTACAACTATATACAGTGTTACCAATCAAGTTATTTAAACAAAAAAAATCAAACAAAGTATATAGAACCAAATTGCTTTAATTATAAAATGTCGGAAAATATCCGCCACTTTGGTCTTTCATTAATAAAACGGAACCCGGCTTAAATTAGGACTCTATCACGAGCTGATGAGAGGATGAAAGGGGCGAATTCGGATTTAAAATTGGTCCAACTCCGATACGCATCTCATCAAATGTACGTATTTTATACATATGTACATATATTGTAGATTTTTTTAAAAGGTACTTTAATTATACGTTTGTTCGAAAAATAGTATTGTGCTGTGAATGTTTTTTCCATTTCACCGTCGCTCACTAAAATTCTTTCAAATATTGGATGCATAGGTGAAATGTAGAAACTTAAAAATCTGTGTAAATAAAAATATATGTACATTGATAAGTCGAGACTTTTTTCATATGAGGTATGTATTGATGGCAATTGTGAAAATATTAATTTCTATACGTGTTTAAAACATTGAATTCTTCGAATAGTACTTATTTCATTTAATGAAACATGTACGACTCTAACCAACTTCAGTCCCTCTGCGACAATTACTAAACCGAGATTAATGAGTACAAAATTTAAAACCAGATAGGATTTATTGCTACAACAGTCTTAGCATGTCATGGATCTAATAATTTAAAGAAATATATTTTTTTATGACGAAATTAATTTGGTGAATATAAAAATTTAAAAACGGTCGACTCAGACAGCAAAGAGTTTTCTTTGCATTTGTAATGAGATTCAGAATGTTGTCTCCGCTCATTTCAATTTTTTTTACTTCTAAAGTCTTTCTCAACGACTAAACTACTTTAAAGCTGAATAAATTTATCAAACAATAATATCCGTAAGAATTTCAACGGAAGGTAAACAAAGCAAAGACGTTGAAATAATGAAACATGTAGATTTATCTTCTTCTAATTGAATATATGTCGAAACTTTATACTTTAATTATTATTATTATCAAAACTTGCCAAGGCTGAACATAATCCAACCTATATTTTTGTAAAATCATTTTTTTTTAAATTTTATTTTCTCTTTAGTAACATTTATTTTTCGAAGTTCGAAGTGGAATAATACGATATCATCTAGTGCATATTTAAAAAAAAGAGTTAAAATTGTCTCTTAATTTGCTCAATGTAAGGAAAGGAAGCAAAATGAAAGCAATAAGGAGCAGCGATAATTTAAGTGATAAAATAATATCGTTTAAATGAATTTTTCCTCCTCGTAACAGTTTCATTAACTAATGTTATTAAGGTCCTCGAGAAGGCGCTTACCAATTAACTTTGAAGAATTTCACTTATATCACTTGTGGAGGCTCGCTCCATCTAATTAATAGACGGTACGACGTTGCCGAGGAAATTAATTACTTGCGTAGATTGTATGATAAAGATCGTAATTTATAAAGTGTAGAAAAAGTGAAGATAATTCAATAGATTCACTTAAAAAGATCTCGTAGAAAGGACACCATTTGATATAAGTTTTTCTTTGCTTTTTATATTCACATTCAAAATTGGTTTGGCAAGATGAACTGTAAAATAATTACTGAAAATATTTCTGAAGGATAATAATGAGCTTTCATAATCTATATCTATACTTATAATAAATCTGTAGAGAGGTCAATTCTGTACATGAAATATATTTTTAAAATAACTATCAGGGGGTGATTAGTGATCGATACTGATGTCAAAAATGCAATCAGTAAAATTTTTGTCTGTCTGTCTGTATGTATGTCTCTAAACAAAAACTGCTCGACGGATTTTAACGAAACTTAGTACAATTATTCTTCATGCTCCTGGGCCGGTTATAGTATACTTTTCATCACGTTACAATCAATAAGAGCAGAGTAATAAAGGGAAAGCGGGAGACGTTACTCCAATTTTTAAGCTTCCGTCGCATATGCAGCCTTAATGGTTAAAGTTACATATAAATCATGTATGACGGAAATATTCTACATAAAATTTCCTAAAAAATATCCCGCATCAGCATATGTCTATCTTTTATGGTTGACTCACAATAACATGTGTAACTCCTGATAGATTAGCAGTTCGGAGAATTCTGATTATATTTGTTTACTCTTACGTTTATAATACTCTCACTCATCCCTAATTTAAAAAAAGTTAACATTATTACCTATTTAATAAAAAAAAATCATAGAAATCAAGTATTGTGGAATGACATATTATATTTCCCTATTAATTTACGATAGTTAATCTGTCTGTCACATCAAAACCACTGAACCCTGAAGGACATACGCTACTTTTTTTCGAAAAACGACGAAAACGCGGACGAAGTCGCAGGCAAAAGCTAGTAAATAATAACGTAAAAGAAAAATAAAATAAGTAGAAAATAAAATATGTTTCATTCTGGTTCCACCCAAGTTCAAGATTGTATGGATTCTTCCTATCATCTTTCTTATACAGATATAATCTTTTTCTTTAGTGGATCAATTCCATCAGAATTAATCCATTAAACGTTTTGTTTATTGTTGTATAATGCATTTTGCAATACGTCATATAATGGAGCAAACATCATCATAAGCAAGTATCATATCTAGAATACATAATTCACTTCATAATTTTAAACGGATGCACAAAAATTTGTCTTGAATTTAGGAATCTACCTCTAAAGTACTGGACAGAATGATATCAAATTATGACCGTTATAAATTGTATCCCGCAGTGGAATAAAGATCATTTTAATGTATACTTAAATCATTTTTATTAACATGAAAACGTTAGATTTATACGACTGGTCTGTATTTATAATTTGCGGGATGCTTTGAATCAGACTTTCATTCATAGGAGTTTCGACAATTTTGTAAATTATTTCCAAATATACTCTAGATTTTATTAAACGAAAATGACTATTAAAATTAATATAGTATATTTTACCGACAATAAATATTGCTATTACTTCGAAATGGTATACCTTTATACATACATTGCAAATATTAAGTCACTATTTTACCGTAAACGTTTGCCCGTAGTGTAACAATTCAGATTCGAGCACTACATCAGTGAGTGAAGAGAAATGAAAATTACAGTGTGTATAGTCTAACATATTGCTCAAAATATAATTTTAGCTTGTCATATTCCCGGCACGGGATGGTCTTTATAACTTTTTTTTTATAAAAACAGCTGGCAATGGAGCAAGCGGAAAACCTGTTGTTAAGTGATCACCGCCGCCCATGGATACTTTAGCGCTCGAAATTCGCCAGCTTGAAAAGGAGTTGGGGATGAAAAGGAAAAAGGATATAAGGAAAGGAATGGGTTGAAGAATCTTTGTCACTCACAGTACGAAACTCAGCTATATTAGCTACTTTACGATGTTTTTTAGAGTTCCGTACCTTAAAAGGAAAAACGGAACCCTTATAGGATCACTTTGTTGTCCGTCTGTCTGTCTCTCTGTCTGTCTGTCTGTCTGTCTGTCTGTCTGTCTGTCTGTCTGTCTGTCTGTCGGGATGTCAACCCTTTTTTCTCAGAAATGCATCGACGTATCATGTTGAAATTAATATCATATACTCAAGTCTACGATAACATGCGGCCGTAAAAATATTAAAGTTCTAAGTCAACGCAATCAAAAGATAATGGAAAATATGTCGTATATTTTGACCATTTTAGCGTTTTCCCAAGGGAATCAAAACCTATAGGGTACTTCCCATTGACCTAGCACGATGAAATTTGGCAAGAAGTAAGATCTTATGGTACAAATAAAGGAAAAAATCTGAAAACTGTAAATTTTTGTATGTATGTTTGTCTGTTTGTAATTTTGTCTTTCAACCTTTTTCTCAGAAACGCGTGAAGGTAACAAATTTTTATCAACGTCAAGTACTCAGAATTGTAATTACTACTAAGAGCTGTGAAAAAATCAAACTTCTAAGTTAACGCAATCAAAAGATACGGTCATTTATATCATATATTTTAAGTATGATAGCGTTTTTAACGTTTTCGCAAGGGAATCAAAACCTATAGGGTACTTCCCATTGACCAAGCATTATGAAATTTGGCCAGGAGCAAGGTCCTTTAGTATACATAAAGGAAAAAATCCGAAAACTGTAAATTTCTGTTCGTGTGTCTGTCAGTCTGTTCGTCTGTCTTTCAAACTTTTTCTCAGGAACGCGTAAATGTATCAAGTTGTAAATTGATCAAGCAGAAAATATATTAATCTTAGAATTAAAATTATATGTACTTGTAACAAATTAACATAGAAGTTGACCATGGTCAAAAAAACAATTTTACAAACACTGAGAAGAAATTTTTATCAATACGAAAACATTAAAAAGCAGCAAATCTTTATAAACAACGCAATGCAATCTATATATCGCAGCTAACAAAATGATAGCGCGATGCAGCGTACAACCAATGCCATCTATTACAAATTTATGACATTAACTGTGATATAATTCTGCTCGATTAATAAAAATTTTTATTTTAATTATTATTTAAACGCGCTAAAAATTATAAAATAAACTTTTCATTTAAAAGTTTTATCGTCGATTTATAACGTCATTACGTAATTAACATTCAATATAAGAGCTTCACGCGATTTGATTTAAGTACTCGTATTGACTTAGTACGAAAATTTTAAAATTAAATTCAAACAGATCGAGTTATTTAATTTACTTATTTATCTACACATATAAGTCTTCTGGTAATTAGTAATATAATTAGTTATTTATAAATAAACAATTAGTTTTGTTCGAATTAAGGACTAATTATTTTCGTCTTGGCAACACTAATATATATTTCGATATTTTGATTGATAATGTAAATCTAAATATTTTACGAACGTAGTGCAGGGGCAGTGGAGTGTAGTAGAATAATAGAAATAAATAAAAATAAAACGAGAATAAAATATAACATAATTATGTTGTTAATGTCAACAAGTTAGTTCATTGAAATTGTCAAGAGATGGCGCTAAGTGTATCCTGAATCGCGCTATAACTTTGCTTTATTGAAAGTATAAGGTGTATTAGTACTTAAAATAAAATTTTGTGTTTCCATGGATTGCATCCATGATTGTGTTTTAAATTAAAGTGCTCCTAAATAGTTTCAAAATAGTTTTTGTGACGTGATCCATATTTACATAATATTTGATTATATTTAAGCGACTTCTAAAAAGGAGTGTTTTCAATTCGACCTTGTATTTAATTTTTTTTTATGTTTGTTCGCCGATTACGCCGCCATTTGGGTACCGATTTTCAAAATTTTTTTTTGTTTGAAAAGGTATACTTCCAAGGTGGTCCCATTGTCTTCAGGTCAGGATCAGATGTTGGGATCCTGGAGAAATTGAGGGAACTCCTCAAATATTATAGGCAAGCGTATACCGATTTAGGTATTTTTGATAGTAACTTATGTTGGAACTGATGATGAAGAGCACAAATGGCGTAGATGGGTTAGTCTTATATAGATTTCTATAAGTTTGTACGGAACCCTCGGTGCGCGAGTCCTACTCGCACTTGACCAGTTATTGTAAGATGGTACTGCTTACTTAAATCGGCCCGCATCAAGCTGCAGTCAGTAGGCTACAGCTGGGCTCTACTGTCTATCTCGCGGCCATACCTTATAATGTAATATTGTATTTATTATACGTTTAATAGTAAAATGAAAATCTCTGCAGCTATTAATATTTACACCACCCGCTCACGGAGTCACGGGACAAATGGACAAAACTGACGTTGCACAGTCCAATAAGCGTCTGTTATTACAAAGCGACGCCATGTTTCAATCCTGTAATCTCAGTCCACGTTCAGACAGCTTTAGCAATTAAATAGACTTGTGTTCTATATTTATACTAATATTTGTAGCTGAGAAGATTGTTTGTTTGTTTAATTCCGTTACCTGAGGTTCTATCACTTTGATTTGAAAAATCATTTTTTTGTTAGATAATTTGTCTAGAGGAGGTTGCATTGCTACATAACATAAGACGATATATACGATATATCTATAACTTTTTTTATTACTACATTTTGGTCATTACTTTAAATCCGAAAGAATTTACTGTCAGTGTCTTTTTTTTGTTTACGCAGGGGAAATCTTTGAAAATATACCCGATTTCTAGGTAAGAGACCGGGTTATGTGGAGATTTACATCCACTTAAACCACTGCGATGGCCATTCTCAGCACGGAAATGAAATGGCCGCTGGTTCGCTTGCTCATGCGCATCCGTTGTAAGTACTGTTAGCGTCTTAGGTAACTATTACCAGGGTAGAGAGCTATTTATATCAATTATGAGAATAAAACTTACAAATGTAAATTTCGCCTGACTATAATACTTACAAAAGCTAAATATTAACCATAAGTACAAATAAATTCGCGAGGGACATTTGGTAATGATGTGTTTTTTGTAACTTTTTAAAATTGAAATTATGGCTCTTTGTCTTAAAATAATTTATTTTAAATATTGCCAAATCAAATCAGTTGTCAAGTAAGTTATTTTAAATTAAAAATATTTCTATGATTCTTGATATTATATTAAATAGTTTCTTATTATAAATAATTTTCAATATCAAGTCAGAATAATTGTTTTATTTTAGGATCTTATTTCGTAACTACCGGCAGGTAGCATGAGGGGCACCTCATGGTTACATTTCTAGTTACTACCTCGGTTCTACGAGTCGTAGCGTGATGTAAAATAGCCTATAAATAGGCTTACAATATCAACAGGGTCGATAGTTTTGGAGATTATTCTTTACACACAAACTTACCAACAAAATTTACTTCTTTATAATATTGCGATAGATGATACATTCATGTTAAGTAAAATTGCTAATTTGCACTTATACGAATTATATTGTAATAAGTATTGATCTTCGCGACTTCGACATATTGATAATATTAGTATAGATAAAAATGACATAATTGAAAGAAACATTATGTAAAATATCTCTCTCTTTTCTTCATATCCTCAATTCCTTCTTATTTTTACTTGGCGGTAGAACATCGCTTAAATGCTAAGTAAATCCAGAATTGATGTAAGGTAATTGAAAACAAGCATGAAGTGCGACTAGTGAGACCTCATCCCTCCGCTCCCCACTTTCAGGCGCAATAAAATTCATGAGGCTCTTGTTACATTCATGAGTTGTATTGGCTAAAAATGGCGTTTACACGCGTTCGCCGCCAAATTGAGGAACAGATATGAATTGCCCGACGTGGTATTGATGCTTTATTTAATTTAGTTGTAATTTATCAAAACAAAAGTTTTTTTTGGTTTACGTAACAGACAGATTAAACTGAGTTGATTACACACTTATGCAAGTTTTGTTATTTGTTATGCCCGCGACCAATCTCCGCTTACGGCAAACGTCTGTATTGGTCATACGGATGTTTGTCGTGGTGTGTGTTTCCGGACCCCCAACACATGACCACGAGATCTTAATGGGGGCCGTAGAGTGCAATGCGTTTTTTATTATTATTTATAATATCTAATAGTTACAGCATTGATATTGAACAAATATTTTACCTGTAACTTTACTGTAATGCCCGTATTAGTGAATAGACGGTTTGACCCGACAGACGGAAACAGGTCGTCTGACTACACGGAAAATTACGGCATAGTAAGAAATTAGTATAGATTAACACTAAATCAGTTTGTTTTCTGTTATTTATGGAAATAGAAATGATTTCTCTATAAAATGAATTATGCGTATAGTTATTTTGCTGAATATTTTCCAAAGATGTTTAAATAAATAAAGCTTATTTTTATTATTATTAACAATATAAAAAGTGTATTTTATTTACCCTGTAAGGTAAATAGATCAGTACATATTTGGTGGAATAGTTCTATATTACTAGTCAATAATAACCTTAATTTCTTCTTATGATTTTGATCATTCGATAACCTTACTAACCATAAAAATAATTAATTATACGCAATTTTGATTTTAAATAAGCAGTAAAATATTATCTTCTTATATTTATGAAGTTGACTTTTCACCAAAGATAAAATAAAGGCATACAATACGTTTTAATATTGTTTTATATTAAATAATGCTTTGTAAAAAATGTAAACCATTCCAGTCTCGGTTTCAACTTAATTTATTACTTTACAGTACGCGTATTTTATTATGATAATCTATCTCTTTTAAGATTTATTGCGAAGGAAATTTGAATATACGAGGATAAACGTCAGTCTTATTATCAGCAGTTATTACAAATTTCAAATAACTTGAATTGTCTTACATAATCTTTCAAATATCAAACTCTCAGTAATTTTCTAAAATATTTATTGAATTATTTCTTCTTTCACTTATGTATAAGAAATAATTGTATATTTCATGTCCAAATATTAGTATGTACCGACCTAGATACTTATAAATGAGCCAATGCTCGGGTTGTATCAAAAATAGAAATTTACTGTCATATTACAAAAGACGCATTAAAACCATGTTGAACACGTGTCTAGCTAAAAAGTGTTTAAAAATTAAACATTGCTTTATTCGCTGTTAAGCAATTATATAAATTGCTTAACAGCGAATAAACTCGTAAAAAACTTCTTGATAAAATGTTATACGTTACATTTGACTGCTAAAATAGGTTTGAAACATCTATTAAACTCACTTAAACTTATGTTAATCAATATCTAAATAAAAAAAAATCTTTAACTCAAAACTCTCTTTAGACGCGGATTTGTAGTATAGATTTTTTAAAACACGCGTTTAACGTTTGTTTAAATCTTTTGTAGTAAGTCAGCTAGATGTTATAAGTAAACTGGATTTGTTGATAAAATTATGGCACACTGTCGAAAATTTTGTTTTAAAATAGACATAAATGCATTGATGTGTATATAAATATCTACGTTTAATAAGGTATTTAGGACCTGTTTCACCAGTTACGGATAAAAGTTCACAATAACTTAATCGGAACTTATGAGCCTATTAAGTTACGAGTTTTGGGTTTGATAGTCTCGAATAGAAATAAAATAATAGCAAGCCTTATTCGTTGGATATCGTTAGATGTCAGATAAATTGTTTCGAACCGATGAAATAGGCCTTTAATATACTAAAAAAAATATCTCAAATTGATGTCTTTCTAAAAATGTAGTATACAATCGTCAGAATATTTATTTTGTTTGAGGATCAAAATCTTTGACGCGAAAGGCTGTAACCTTACCGCGTATATTGTAAGCTGAGTTAATATAAAATTGTTAAAGAATACAGAGAAATTCATGTTATGAAAGTTTTAATTTTACTTTTACATAAACTGAAAAGCTAAATTACTTAATACTAAAATTATAAGTGAGACGAACAGACTTCTTACGAGTACTTTAGAAAAAACGATTAAGTTAGGAACTTGATTAGATAAAATTTTTCACATTTTATTTAATCAAGTTCTTGAAATCAAATAGAAATCTATTTAGTCTGCATAAAACGGAATTATGCTGACATCTCAATAACAAAATGTCGATTCTTGCTTTGAATTAAGACCACGGCGATCTGAGAAATTGATAGATTTGCCAAGCGCTGAAGCGTAATCTCCAACGCCTCTGACTTCTTAGTTCGGAGACGGTAACGTGATTTTGATGAGCTGATCGGCAGTCACTGTGAATATCCTGTTAACGTCAATAGTCGTTGAATCGAAAACTTATTTTTTACATTTACTTAGATATAAAAATATAATCATTTTTATCCGTTACCGTTATCTAATCTCCTATATATAAGAGATTATATAATATATAAAAACCGATAGTTGTATATACCGATATATGTACGTACATATGTATGTTCCCTATGTACGTACGAACTGCAAAATGGCAGTAGCAATTTCGGTAAAGTAGTTAAGATGTCTTTACATTAGCCTAACAAATTTTTTTTTTGGTTTTCTGTCGTATATCAGGTATATTCAGACATTTATAATTATTCTTTTCTTAAACAGTTCAACATTTTCGATTTTATAAAGTCATGTGGTTACTACTTAGCTACAGTTACACCGATGTTTTAAGTAGTACCGATGTAATGGGATCCAATTTCTTTCAAACGTAAATCAGGCGAAACAGGAGCATCAGAGCTATACGTTTATAAATATAACACATTTTCACTTTAAATGAAATGTTTCAATTTTGTATTACCATTGTAAAAAAAATTGAAATGTATTTTCCATAAACGAAACGTTACAAAGTTGACTTAAACGCAACCGCTGAGAACAGAAATACAACGAGGCACCTGTCATTAATTTCGTGATACTTTGCGGCGCAATCAGCAGCAGTCGGGTGTCCAACAAACAATATCGAAGTTAGAGTCGCTTTGTTGTGATATTCAGTGCGACTCAACCGAGTTTTCGCTGGAAATTGAGCTACTGCTTGATATTATTGCAGTTTGTGTTGCAATAATATATATATTTTTTCGAATGGACGAATAAAATGGCTTTGAAAACACATGGTGATGCCTGAGAGATTAAGCACGTGTGAGTATTTATTTAATTCAAAATATGCAGCATACTACATAAATAAAATAAAAATTGTACTTAAATTACTAATAAAATCTATTTTAGAATAATTTTGTTTAGAAAGTTAAATAGATTATGAAAAAAAATACAATTAAATATCAAATAATCTTTATTTATAAAACCGAAAGGTCAGTCACTCACTCATCACGAAATCTCAGAAACTACAAGTGCTAGGAGCTTTAAATTTTGTGTTTCTTTTTACGATGTAGATGCTCTCTAAGGGGGGTTTTTCCCTAAGAGAGTAAAACGGGGGTTGGAAGTCTGTATGAAGTGTCTACGTTACGCGCGAGTGAAGCCGCGAGGGTCCGCTAGTGTATCATATATTCTTAATTTCATTATCAATTTTTAATATGATGAAATTACACAATATTAAAGGCTTTTCAAACGTAGGTTATGTATTTTATTTGTTTGTAGTTATTACGATTAACGTCGATTCGGAATATTGATTTTAGTGAGAGGAACCGGAAATACACTGACTAGTTATTCTTTTCAATATCAATAATCAATTTTGTACACAATTCACATATTTAAATTTATATAAAGTTAAAAAAATATTGCACAATTATAACAGAATAGCAACATAGTAACAGTATACTAACAGTGTACTTTACTTGATCATTGTTCAACTCGTAGTTCCAGCTCCGTAGTAATGTTGGATGATTACCAACTATCTTCTTGTATATATTTTTCATAATGGCATGGCAGTTATGTTTTGACCAATCGCAGACAATCTAACATTATAATCAATACTTCAGTGACAGACCTTTGCTCGGTATTTCTTTCTTGGTAAATCATGTTTTTTGACAATTACAATGAGGTTTAGTAGTCAATAAAAATGTAGTTTTCATTGCCTGAAAACATAGGTAACACGTTTTCTAAAATGAACCTAGCTAGATCGATTCATCGCTCCTGAAGCCTCCCCTATTCTAATTTCATGAAAATGGTTGGAGCCGTTAACTGAGATTCAGTTTATATATATACAAATATTTGTAAGAATTGTTTGTTTAAAGGTACTAAATAGATATTTTTAAAATTTAATAATTGTAAACTAATTTTAATACGATCATACTGACATGCAACAGATTTCACTTTTAATTTTAAAATATAATCAATACATATTTAACAACAGTAAATGTAAATGTAAAAGTTATGTTAACTAAAGAAAATTTAAAAACAGAAGTTACATAACCTTATAATATACAGAAAAATCATAAATCGTGTACGTAGAAACAAAAAAAAAATATATTGAATAATTCCCTATGAATATAGTTTCCTTTTTACTACACACAGTATTTAAAGGATAACTGAAATGCGCAGAATTTTGTAACTAAAAGCACGAACTTCAGTATTCTAGAAGCGAGCGCTTGACGAACAAATATTTTTCACTATTCGACCACTAGCTCAATTTTAAACAGATAAAATTAAAAATTATCTAAACATTTGAATTAATATTTTTTATCTAATTGTTATATGTATAGAATGTAGTGATTAATTGTAGTGAAAAATGTAATGTAATGATAGGTACCTAAATACTTGAAGTGAAATGTGAAAAGCGCTTTTCAGTTCGATTATTTCATAGAGTGTGAAACCTCTAAATCTTAAAGTTTCAGAAGTTTTATATTACTCAACTTAAAACCGAAATATGATTTTTATATAATCTATATATATAAATGTGTCCCTATTTCCGATGGTCACGCTAAAATTTTAGAACGAATTTACCGATTTTGTTCATCTTTTTATTTAAATATTCTAATACTTCGCAGAAGGTTCTAAAAGAAAAAAAAAGAAAGTTGGGCAAGAATTAGAAAAGTTTATATAGTCGTTAAGTTTTTTTTTAATTTATTTCTTATCCAATTATTTATTCCAGTTCGATTTATTATTAAAATATTCATTCTTAAGACAGGACTACGTGTGTCGGGTCAACCAGTCTTCAATATAAAATGAATATTATTGATGTGTTACGAAAGTTTATACATATTAGCATATTTATGCTTATTGTTTTCAAGAGACGAATTTATTTTTTAATACAGGGTTGTCATGTAGGTCAAGTTAATATTCTATAAAATGAGGTATTATGTAGATCTAAATGCTAGTAACGACGAATTATGTTTAAACCGTCGGCGATTTATAACATAAATTTATGGACACTAAATTTCTTATGCTTTTATATTTATGAAATGTTTACGGCGATATGACACGAGTAGTTTACGAAGGGTCTATGTTTATAAATGTCGTCTTTTTCAAAGGGATGAGAGATATCAAACCTTTTTTAGTACACGAATTTCTTTTATAAGTCAAACCTATATTTTAAGGTACTTACAATGTATATTACTATGTATACAAGCATTGTAGGTACTCTTACTTTTGCAAATATTACTAAGTCCTTAACATTCATTCATTATATAAACATTTATCAAAAGACGTATCTCATTGATTTATAGCTACCATAAATTTTACTTAAAGCTGAGAAACACATGTGGTTTCTTTAATGCGACTTCGTTACATTTAATTATTTTGCAAAAAAAATCTTAAGTTAAAGTAAAATTTAGTCAAAGTATATATATGTATTTTACTTTAAGTAAAGAATGTTTTACTACACGCTTTCTTTTGTTTCTCTAAACATTCAATTAAAACAAAGCTCTAAATACCATTTGAATAATTAGTGTCTGTTACAATTTGCTAATGAATTTGTCTTTGTTTTAATAATAAACATAAAAAGTATAGTGTGTATTATACATTGGATTTTTTTTTAATAATCGTATTATAGGTACTTATATTTTTAACTTCCAAGCAAAAAAAAGTGTTATCAGTTTCACGTGTGAATCTGTGTGTCTGTCTGTGCCACCGTAGCGCCCTGACGAATGGACTGATTTTGATCATTTTTTTATTTGGAAGCTGATATAATCGGGATGTATCTCAGCTATACTGAAGATCTCTTTGGACGTTTGAAGGCTATTGGCTGTTTTATAGTTGTTGAAAGGATCTTTACTGGTCTGATTAAATTACAATTTACTGTGAGTGATTTAAAAAAAAACATAGCTAGGTAAGCTTGACCTAATGCTGCAGATTCATCTGGAGTAAACAGGATACACAACTTCTTACCAACTAACAACATAAATATCGTCTTGGGGATCATTGAAATGTTCGTAATGAGTAGAGTGTCAGGCATTTTTTAAATTTATTTATTTTTCGTTGCTAAATAAATACGTAAAACTGAATTATTTAATTTAAAGAAAATTCATCATAACACATGAAAAAAGCATGCATTGTTATGCTTGACGTTTTAACATAAAGTATTTGAGAAAATAATTTTATACTACTAGTATGAAATGTAAATAGAGCCTTAGATATAGTATGTGATAATATAAAATACTCTCACTTACATTTGTGACAAAATTAATTAAAATTTATTTTTGCACGAGTATTGTTAAAGATCTCAAAGAGAAAAATAATGTTTGTTATTTCTTTTATTGCAGATATAAATATATTTTCAGCTATCAGATCTTAGTTCTAAGTATAAGCAGCTTATTGCTAGGCCTTTCACATCATGTACATATCTTAAAGGCTGTATGCAATACACACTTCTTAATCACATACACTTTATACTTATATATTGATTATATAGTGAAGTTCAAAAATATATCAATAAAATTAAAGCAGATATATTGTTAAGGTAATTGATTACATGACCGAATAATTAATTAGTGGGACGGTGCCACAAACTGGTGATCTGAGAGGCGGAAAATATTTGCGTAATGAAGGCTTTGCGGGCTCAGTTGGTTAGCCGATAAAGTGTACTTCGTCAGTATCGATGTGGCCAAGATTGTTTTATTAGTGAGATTTCTTAGTTGGTTTTAAATTTACAAAACAAAACTATTCGATTATTCCTTGGAACTTTTATATGATCAGTTTAAAGAAATATATTTTTATTTATTTGCGTTTTAATGATTTTTCAAATAGCGGAATAATTGTTGATAAGTATGTATTATCACTTAGTTAAATTCATTACCTGTCACCGGGAAGAAGCCGACACTGGAAACAAGAAAGTTGGACGGACGAACTCGTTTGGCTCTAGCCTTCCGTCCAATAAACGTTTGTAATTCGAGAGTTCCATCTCGGCTACCTAACAACTTTCCTTCACAACTTTTTGGCAGCTTCACTTCAACTGGACAGCTTTTTGTACGAATAGTTTTCAAAAACGAAGACAGGATTACGAGGAAAATTTTTAAAAATCTTTTTTCGATCATATATATAAAAAAAGTTTCATATTACCATCATATTGAAACGCATAAAAATCGTGTTAGAGTTATTGAGCGAATGAGTCACAGCCTGCACCGGAAGTTACGGTACGGTACCCAAATTTGCCATTTTACGATTTGGTAACTTTTGCACGGAATATGCGATTGGTAATCTTTGCAATATAATAATACTTATCATATTGACACTTTAAAATATTTTATTTATTAATAATATTAATTTTTTACATTTCTAGATTGATGTATTCGTTTTAATGTTATACATTGACATTTTAATTAACTTGTATTCAATAAATAACTTTATTACCTGTCACCGCAGAAATAAAGCCGAAATTGCAAACAGTAAAGTTGGACGTGGAACGTGGAACTCGCCCGACTTTCCGCTCAATAAACGCTTGCAACTCGCAAGCTGTGCCTCGGTCGGCCGCACCGTCCGACGGTACCTACTAACTTTCGTCACGGCTTTTATATGAGTTTCTATTAGGATAACGCATTTTCACAGCACACAACAGTAGGAACAGTACCAATATGAATAGGATATACATTGTTATTTCAATTAGCCTATACAAGCAATGTGCTGCTTTGTTTTTTATGTAGAACTTTGTTTCATTTTGGTGTTCATTATATAGGATGCTCTATCATATACAATTTTTTAACTAGGCGTGAATGGTCAAATTTTAAACTATAACGATTAGAAAAAATGTTTAAAGAGGTTTTGGGGTCGATTACGATAAAAACTAAAATTACTATTAAATATAATAAAATGGGGACAAAGTTAAATCAATGAATACTTCAATCGCTCATAGCGTTGGGTGCATTATTAGTGCAAAGGTTAATTTGTTATAAAATATTACTGCGATTGAAGTTCAACGTTATATATGTTTATTACATTTGTACGTTCCACTCTCGTAATTGATATAAAATAACTCTGTAGCCTAGTAACAGTTACCTACATAACATTACCAAAGTTGTGAGTGGCCAAATAAGGCATATAATAGCAATGATATAAAATTTATACAAATCTTATGCAAATTTTACAAGAGTAATTCTAGCCTAACAATGAATTTACAAAGTGCAAGCGGACATGAAAAATATCATGACATGCGGGCGAAGTTCATCGCACTCGTAACCACCAAAAGGTGACCCGTATTGCAAAGGTTGTTAGCGACCATTAGAAACACGGCTCTGATTTCGAGAGAATTTCAGCCTGAAAGTTCGTTGTTTAGTTTTTCGCTGTCATTCGTTAGTTGGAATGTCGAATGGTAAACGAAGTGATTAGCAAGTTTCAGTTGAGCACACAGTTTTGTCGGGTTGTTTCGTTTCTTCGCCGTGACATTAATCGGACATGGGGATTATGTAATTATTACTTTTTCCCGCAGTTTCGTACACATTCTTTAGTTTTTTTTGTGTCATCATATTTAATAGACGACATTTTTTTAAACTAAGAAAGAAAATACAAAGTTTTATTAAAATAAGTGTAGTAATTTTTATGTCACACGCGAAAATGTAAACAGACATTTATATTCGCATACACTGAGGTGAGAATTATACTTGTAAGTTTTATTCTCGTAATTTATATAAAACAAGTCTGTAATCTCGTAACAGTTGCCTGGGTAACCATAAGAAAGGTGTCAGTGTCAGTATTAAGGCACGGACAGTAAATTCTTTCAGGTGTAAATTAATGACAAACAATTTATATAAAACTTTATGAAAGTGAAAGAGCAATACTTATTAGTGATATTTTCGCTATAGATTAATATTGTCACGGTCACTAAAGTAGATTATAAATGATAATTTACTTTTATGTGTACATTAACGAGAAGAACTTTCAGTTTAATCTGCCACGCTGATCTTCTTTGAACTTAATATATATAAATTAAAAACTTGTTCAAAACATACAAGTTTTCTCATGTTTTTCTTTACCGCAGAACAGGAGATGAATATAAATTAAGTTAAATAAGTTTTAAAACATTAACGGCATTTCTTTAGATTAAATTTCGAAACCTTCGTGCGAGTTCATTTGCCTACCTATTGTGTGTCGCCTCTGATTTCACCTTATTTGAAATCACCAACTCTACATATTACTAACAAATAGCATCGTTTGATCTAATATTTTTTAAATATCAATTTAATCTTTAAAAAAAGCCGCACGACAATTATGCGAGCTCCATCGCTATCGCAACGCGATAAATTTTTAAAATTAATTTCTAAGTAATTAACTTTAATAAAATTATTTAAGCATTATGTTTACTTATTCAGCATTATAAATCGTATTTTTAGTGCGACTGATTTTTCTTACAGTTTTATAAGATTTTCAGCAAGTAATTAAATATTTAAATATAAAAGATTTCAGCCTGAAGTAAATTTTAAGTTCTTTAACGATCGAATTAATAAATAATTTAAGCAATACAAAGAGTAAAAAATTGAGTAGCAGACTGGACCTATATTACCCAGTTCCAATTTTATATGGTAATGGGTCTCGAGTGCATTCAAATTGTTTTATAATTCATACGGCTTATTGATATTGTTATTATATTTCAGATTATTTACTCCTCGTTTTTTAGTATAAATTAGATTGGAACTTTTTTCATATTGTTATATATATAATTAGGTTTTTTAGTTTGTTTGATTACTTTTATTATAAATTATAAAGAAAAAAATGTATAGGTACAAGACTTAAAAAAAAAAAACTGACGAAGCAAATTACATATGTAAATTCGTTTTTTTGAACGACATACATATTTCAGTTATTTTAATTTAAATTCTGATTCTGATTAAAAGTTCTCGACGAATTAAGAATCTCCTACTTTTTTGTAAAAGTTAAAAAAATTATACTTCAAACAAATAATATCTGTCTGTATTAAAATTTTAATTCTCTAGTAAAAATTGTTAAGTATACATATTATTGCGAAAGTTTTACTCTTTCTTTGTATTCCTGTCTCAGTACTATTAGTTAATTGGCATAAAAACACGTAGCCTTGCGGTGTTGAGTAACAAATGGGACACGTTTGTTCTATTTGTTAGAAAGACTTTTAAAAGATATATTATATTTTCGCCTTTATAACTTAAAGAGAAAATTGTATACTAAAAAATTCAAGAACATTTAATTTTACGATGTTTCGATGACGTAGAATGTTTATACCAAACGGCAAACGAATATAATACAGTATTAAACTATAATTTCTGAAAAGTTGTTTCTTGATATTGTGTTTTTCTAAATTGTACAGAATAATTTATCCTTATGTACACGTTGAAAAGGTAAAGTTTTATTTAATGAACATAGTAATTTGGCAAAGTTGCAAAACAGTCTATCTAGTGAGGATTTTGGTGCTATGCATCTAGATAAATGTACATTAGACGAATGCCCGACATAAACTATCTAAGTTCGTGTCTCCTAGTTCCTAATATTCGGCGCAACTCTAAAACTTTAGAGAAGTTCGTCCGCTCATAAGCTTATTACTATTTGCGTAAGAAAATTGCATTTTGTAACTTTAGTGTTGATATTGAAAGTTTCTTTACTTCACTTTAAAGTAGTTATTTACATATTTACTAAAACAGTTTTACTAAAACATAATATTACATACATTAATAAAATAGATTAATATATGTGTGAATATAATTATGTAGGTGAACAAATATTTTGAGATAATATAGCAAATTACTAAAAATGTTAATCATTTGTCGTATTATATACCTATTCATCATATTATGGCTGCAGTTTCAATTCAAGGCAATAATTTATAATATACTAGCGGACTCGACCGATGTCCTGCCCAATACCTACCGGGTTCAACTTCGATTCTAATTTTTCTAGGGACACACTCTAACACACACACATTCACAAAAATCAGTTCAGACATTCAGTAGTTCAAAATCACACATCAACTAAAGAAAAATAAATTTATATAAAGTTTTTTAATGACACAATTGTTGTATTACCATGGAGCTAATTCGGATAAGCGATCGCTATTAAACATTTAATAAATAAGGCATTTAATTACAAAAATTTGAAATCAACTGGCAAAACGTAACATACTGTGATAGCGATAGTTTAACGTAGTTATCATGCAGATTTCGTTTTTAAAAATGCCTTTAATATAGCTTAGTAAATATTACACTGAAGGATAAAAAATAATATGCGCGTTAAATTCACCCCTGAGTAAATTATCGCGTATGGTTGAACACAAGCTGTGTCAGTTCCGCCGAAACCTGGCACACCTAATGCGCTTCTGTCTGTAATTACTTTGGCTCACTTACGTTTCACAGTGTATGCTTTGTTGCTCGGAGGTAAAATTCACACTGACTGACTGGCGAGTGCTAAAATATTCCCGTTGTACTCCTTCAGAGAAGCCTCAATCAACGTAGCAGTAAATTATAAGGCAATTTAATTAGACGATCGGGCGCTTGATCCGATTTAAATGGATTTTCGTATCTGTATGTAGAGGTATATAGGAAGACCTCGTTTAGCGCTCAGAGATCGTTTCTAGATGACACATATATGTATACAGCACAGCGTCGGTCATTTTGGCTGAAATGAACTAAATTTTACTTAATTAAAAACAAAACAATAAAAAAATAACTCTATTTGCAACAGAACACTTTTGCAAGACATGCAATAACATCCACTTAAAAAAAACGAAACGACAAGTAAAAAGCCAGACAAATAGAAATTGAAAAACAGAAGAATTGCTAATTTTTCTATTGTTAGGCAAGATTTAAATTTGGAAGTTTTACTCTAGCGAGCGATATAAAACAACTCTGTAACCTAGTTGTACTACATCATAAGCAGTTACGAAAGCTGTGAGTGTCAAAAATGAGACACTGACAGTAAATTCTTTTAGGTGTAAAGCATCGAGAAATAACTTGTGTAAATATTTTCGAAATGCTGAGAGCAAAACTTATAAATGTAATTCTCGCCTTACGCAATAATGTCTTACACTATAATAAATTCTTATTATATATTTTAAACTTTTGCGATTTATTCAATTCATATTTAATATAACGTCCTTATGCTCGGGTTTTCATCGTCTATCCTCACAATATTAATATTGTCTTTACCGTTATTATAATGCTGGGAGCACACTACACTAACACAATGGGTTCGCGCGACTAGCTCGTGACCACGACGAATGCAACTTCGTCGAAACGTCGGGCAATAAAGAGATATTACTACCATTAGTTATCGCGATAAGACCCGTTATATAAAATATGAATATATTCTTATATCAAAAGAAATAGAACAATTCGACTTTTACAATCGGCAGCGCTGAATTTAGACGTAATAACGAAAGGTATCGTTTTTGTTGATGAAATACATTTATCCAGGTTTTTAGCAGGCAGTTAGAGGGCTTCACGTAGTTTATAATTTTATTTACGTGGTGTATAAGTTCTGCTCTCAGGCTTTCATAAAGATTTACATAAGTGCTTCGTCACTGCTTCACACCTGGAAGAATTTTCTGTCAGGGCCTTATTTTGATATTTACAGCTTTCGTAACTAATTATTGCATATTTGTTACCAGTTTGCGCAGTTGTTTTATATCAATTACGAGAGTAAAACTTACAAATGTAACTCTTCTGGTATAATTCACTGTCAGTGCGTTTATTTTTGATAGCTACAGCTTTCGCAAGATTGCGTAGGTAACTGTTAACAGTTTATAGAGTGATTTTATGTCAATTACGAGAGAAGCCTACATATGTAATACTCGCCGTCTGCTTTATGCTATAGTTCAGTTTTCTTTTATAAAATATCCATTTTATTACAGAAAAGGGTTCGATATCGTATCCGTTCGACAACGTAGGCTCCTTTATAAACATCAGTCCTTCCGTAAACTGTCCGTGTCATTTCATCGTAAATATCTTACGTAATATAAAGAAGTACACAAATTTTAGTGTTCATAAACGTTATTACTGTTCGTAAGATACAAGGTACTTTTTTGGATCCGTGTTCTTTAGTGTACGTTTAGCGATTGAGGTTTGTGATAACGATAAAAAGAGAAATTACATGGATCTCAGAAATTAACTTGCTACATGATCATAGTAAAATTCGTTATGTGGCTTTTTAAAAGGGAGTTTTAATACAGTTTTTTTCAATGGTATAAAACGAACGTTATTACTTTTTTATTTGGTCGATTTATAATAATATATAAAAACTGTATTGTAGCAGCTAACTACTTTCCTATTAAGGAGAAGGTATGTGTTAAATGTGTATATTATGTTATAATATAGTTTTAATCTAACACTCATTTTGCCGTACAAACAAAGGCTTACTAATACAAAAGTCGTGAGAGCGAAACGCCTCTGAGTTAAATGCTAACAAAAAGTTGTGATGGAAGTTGCTAATGGATACCGCGGATGTCGACCGAAGTGAGGCCGAGATTCATGAACGCTCATTGAGTCAACGTGAGTGTCAAAACTAAATAAAAATGTTTAGAATTGAAAACTATTTTAACGTGTATTGTGTACAAGCACTATATGTAAAAAAATAAGCTAGATAAAAATTATTTGTTATATCTGAATACTTTAGTAAATGCGAAACTCTACGAAAATGGATGGGTGTTTGGATGGTTTTTGCTCATTCACGCAAAAATTAGCTGAACAGATTTTGATGAAACTCTAAGTAATATAGATTTTATGCATAATAATAACATATAGACTATATTTTATCAACATACATACAACGCGGGTGAAGCGGTCACTTAATACTTATTATGAGTTTATGCTGACTGTGTAATTAATTAAGAATTCATTTTTAGCATCAAGACTTAGTTTAGTCGGAAGATTAATTTAGAACACTACAAACGCATAGAATAACAGTATACATATATGTTAATACGTACACTGTTATTCTAAAACTCTGTTAAAAGTAAGTAAAAGAGATTATGTTTTACATTACAACAATAATGCCAGATTTGCGTTTTGATTGTATACATACGGCCCACCGACTATGTTGTTAAAGAAATTGTAAAGATGTTGATACATTTTTTTACTAAATAAAATAAAGAAAGAAAGCTTAGTTATCTACGCGGGTAGATTTAAGCCTACCATGGATAAAACATTACATAAGGTTTTATTTCTAAATATAAAATAAATTGCTGAAAAGCACGTACAATATTAAAAATGTTTCTTTTATAATAAGCTTATCTTAATTCAATTCGATACCAAAATACCGTTTATTTTATTAACTGAAAGATGTAATATATTTTTTATGGAGACCAAATATTAATAAGGAGGGAAGGTTCACACACGTTACCCGGAAAGCGAAGACTTTTATAAACATCGGCCCTCGTAAACTGCTCATGTTGTAATCTCCCAAATATAATAGGGTATGAAAACTTTAGTGTCCATATATTTTTTCCAATACACGCAAGGACGAAGGAAATAAGGAATTCAGCTTTAGTTCTAACAGACATATTGATTTTAAACATTTTCTTCATTTTTCATATAAAAAAGAAAAACGTATAGTATATTAAGATTTTTAACTTAATACAATTAATATATGCATAATCTATATAGGAAGTTAAAAATAGTTAGTTAGTTATACGTGAAGCAAAAACTCTGTACCCGTTTTCACGAAAATAACGAGGATGGTTGAGTATGAAATTTTGTTTTGCTTAGTTATAGTTTGTATAGAGAAGGAGAGAAAAGTACTAACATTTTGTTTTATTGTGAAAAATTACATAAAATCAATAAAAAAAACATAAACCATTTTTATTATTACAGTTTTATAGTCAAATTATGTACTTGCTTCTGAACTTCTTCGAATACTACTAATGTACACAGTCTACTAATATCCACGTGACTACAAAATATTTAGATTATTGATGATGTTTTTTTTTGTAGAGATTCATAATATGTAGAAGTAAAGTATTGTGAATATATAAAAATGTCGAACAGACTGCTTGATTTATAAAGATTCATATTTAAGATCTATCTAATTTTCATAACGATGGATCTATTACAAATGTAAGAAATTAAAAATACATCAAATATAAAAGGTCACAATAATGTAACAACTATAAAATAAAAATGCTAGCTAAGATATTATTTTTCTTAAGTAATTGATGTCGTGAACTTTGTAAATATTTGAGTTAGTAGTATTAAAATAATAATTTTACAAAGTAGCAAGGGCTTCGTAATTTTCTAAGCGATCCGCAAATTACAAACAGCCGTCCTCTTGCGTTATTTATACCTTTTTAACCAAAAAGAGAGCTATTATAAATTTAGCGTGTGTATCTGTGTGTGTGTCTGTAGCATCGTAGCTCTTTAAGCAGTAAACCAATTTTGATGCAGTTTTTATTATTTGTAAGCTGATGTTATGGAGGTGTAATGAAGATAGTTTTTTCCTATTATTTATTAAAAAAAATTCAGACATTTGAAGGTTATAAGCTCCTCTGTAGTTGTAAAAAGCAACTGAACAACTTCGACTAGTCTAGCAGCTCGAAATTTACTATAATATATTAAAATTAAAATAACATAGTTGGGTAATCTTGACCTGATAATACACAACTCCTCACCAATTTACAGCAGACCTTGTTGGGGCTCGTTGAAATGGTCTTAATGAATTGTCTTAATCTTAAATCTTCTTAATACTTAATTGCCGGAAATTTAGTAAAATTTTCAAATTCATACTATTGTTAACTTATATATCATACACAGAGAACATAAAATTTGCAATAGATGTAACTCTAAGAGTTTTTTCTTTACTTTTACACACAATGTTATTTCGATTTACTGAAGGGCTGGCTCGACTGGGTCGTGATAGCCAGAAGCCTGACCCCTCCCTCATTCATTTCGTTATTTCTTTGCTTAATCTTTTTTTAAGCTGGCAACACATTTGTGGCTCCCTTGGTGCTGCAGACGTCTACGGGCGGCGATGATCATTTAACATCATCCCGCCTGTGCGTTTGTCAGTTATTTTTATATATATTCATATATGGAGGCTGATACGCGATACTATGTCAAGCCACACGGACTTTATTTTGAGATAAAGGCGGCTATGGATGTCCAACCTATTCTTAATAAATTAGCATGAAGACGTATGTAACCATCTTCTTTTTTCTATATCGATAAACATTTTAATGAATTAAAGGCAGATTGGTATAACAAAAAAAGTTTTGTCTACTAATAGTTTTGAAATATATTTGACTATTTATATCTCAAAATATTGCAGTGTGCTTCAATATTCGAAACATTAAATTAAGAAACATTTTTCGTCCTTATTTAGCTTAGATGATTTGATAAAAGTTTAAATCATGTCAAATACATCACGTATTATCAGAATACATCAATATTTCTGAATTCGACTTTTTGTGGGTTAAACATAATTGTTAAATCAGCATCCATATAACAATGCGACATTCTAAATGATTATGTAAATACTATACTAGCTGTCTCTTGCAGGTTCACTCGCGTTTATGGTTAGTGCTTCGCTCCTATGAGTCGTAGCGTGATGCAATATAGCCTATAGCCCTCAATAAATAAACTATCTAGGACAAAAAGATTTTTTCAATTCAAAACACTAGTTCCTGATTAACACGTTCAAACAAACTCTTTAGCTTTATAATATTAGTACAGATGAAGAAAAAAAAGTAGGTAAGCGTACAATCATTATGTATTTACTATGTTTCACTAAAACGCTGAAAAAGAAAAAGTTGTTTGATTTTTACCGAAAAGAGTTTATGAAAATGTGGTTATATATGAATTATATTTCATTTAAAAAAAAAAAATTCGATCCCCGCTCACGGCAAACGTATGTATTGGCCATACAGATGTTTGTCGTGGTCTGGGTGTTTGTGTTAGTGTTTCCGGACCCCCGACACAAGGTCATGAGATCTTAATGGGGGCCGTTGAGTGTGATGCGTTATTTATTTATTATTTATTTAATTAATTACAAGGTATTCAACATACATACATAGTTACAAAAGAATTACCTAACAAAAAGTCTTTTAAATTTTATATTGTGTCGCTGCAGCTATCAATTTGTCTAAAACGGCTTACAATGTGCCTGGGTCTCACTGCAGCCTCTATTTGCTAAAACAAAAACTCCGACGGTGAATGCAGACAGGGATTATAGCGAAAAATATAGCTATTCTAGTGGCACAGTTTACACTCGAACATATGGATGAAACTACTCATATATACTGTTAAAAGTTGAGCAAAAAATGTTACAAAATGATTTTGTTCCTTCGTACGAAGCAAAGGATAGAAAATATTTCGGTTTCAATTGTATCAAGAAAAGTTTCCGTTTTGATTATTCCTTAATCTATACGAATAAATAAAATTGCAGTGTCTGTTTGCTATTTTAAGTTAACATCTTGTAACTAAATGCATATGAATGTATGTACGGTACTTACACCAAAACACATTATTTTTCTTTTTTTGTATGTTTCTTCCGGCTAATCTGAAATCGCTAAACCGATTTACCGACGGGACTCTCACTCACCGATAGCTTATATTATAAGAAGTAGGCTATTTAGGCAACTTTTATTTCAATATTTTTATTTATTTTTTAATTAATATGTATAATAGAAAGATGGTTTGAAATAGTGAACAATAACCGAGTCATGTAGGTAAGGTAAAAGTAAAAAAAGGAAAGTACCTAAAAGCCTGTAAATATCTCACTGCTGGGCAAAGGCCTCCTCTCCTATTAAAGAGAAGGTTAAGAGCTTATCCACAACGCAGCTCCACTGCGGGTTGGATATACATGTGTCAGAATTTCTCCCGGCACATGCAGCTTTCCTCACGATGTTTTCCGTCACCGCCGAGCTCGAGACGAATTTAAACATAAATTTAGTACTTGAAAACACAGCGGTGCTAGCCGGGGTTTGAACTCGAGATCATCGGTAGAGTTGGACGTGTTGTAACCACTGGGCCAACTCGGCTCTAGACTAAATAAGGTAAACATTACCTGCAATATATAATTCCTCAAATTAACGGGAGTGAAACCGTAAGGTAAAGCTAGTTCTATTAAACGTTTAAGCATGACATCTCTGCTTATGTACGTTTACATATCTCACAAATAGCTTCAAAACCCACAGGTTTCCGAGAATAGCGATATAATTTTGACATAATTTATATAGAGTCTGATATAAAATTCAGTCACGAGTAGAAAAAATCACAGGTTATGAAACCGGCCGAAACACAAAGCGATTAGCGTAAAAAATTGGATTTCGCAGCTATTATCTAATAACTTTATTTTTTATTTTTTGGTCATCCATAAATTGCAACTATTTTTTATTTCCAATTACAAAATAAAAAAATGTCGTTAGTATATATTTATTCAGTATAAATTATTAGCTATTAATGCAATAAGTCGCGCTTCGTAAAGGTGTTAACAACATCATTTTCAAGAATAGTATTGAAATTAGTTCCAGGTAAAGTATTGAAGAGCTCAGTAATGTCAAACTAATGAAGTTCAATATTATACAAGTCTAGTTCCTCTCCGCAGTTTTACCTGCGAAATAACCGAACCTTCGGAATTTATTTTTAATCCGTTATTCCGTGAAATCGATTTAAAATTAAACTTAAAATATACATATTTTATAATATAACCTATATAGGGTTTTTTCAACTACTTTCGAAATGTCTATTCGCAAATCAATCAATTATTTTTATTTGAAACATAACAATATGTCGGATAAAGAACGATGTAGAAAAATTTATGCTTGTTACGCATCAGCTATAGCAAATTTTGTCATTACGAAGGATAAAATTGGTTTATAAATTAATCGTGTTTGTATTAATTTATATTTATTTCATAAAAAAAAAACTTATAATTTGACTTTATTTGAAAAAAAAAAACTATGTTAACAGTTATATTATATTTTTGTTAATTCAACAAAATTTGAAAATATTTCCAACATAAGTATTTTCTGTTTAAAATAAAAACTGATTAGAGATTGTGTAGTGTACTACACAATCTTTCAGGAAAGCTATGTTTTGTACATAATAATAATAATTTGCTTTAATAATAAAAAACTCTCGATGGACTGCTGGGTCAAGGGTAGGATACAAAAGGCAGGGTTGCTTGAGACGGCACGCATAGAGTGGAGGTTCCTCAGCCTGCAGCCCTAGCTGGTGGCTTGGGATCAACATTGGGCGACCAGTGGACTTATATTGTATATATTCTTATATATATTTTTGTAAATATATTTAAAAATGTACAAGATAAGTAAAAAGAATATATAAAAGTAAAACATTTGCTATAACAAATAATGTTCTTTTTCTTTTTCCTTAAGCGCTTCGAAGACTACTGAAGGACTTGATA
The DNA here is from genome assembly GCA_037950945.1 of Hypolimnas misippus. Classification (NCBI taxonomy): domain Eukaryota; kingdom Metazoa; phylum Arthropoda; class Insecta; order Lepidoptera; family Nymphalidae; genus Hypolimnas; species Hypolimnas misippus. Next base: position 11,273,969 of record JBBEEQ010000012.1, on the reverse strand, counting down.
TCTTTCATGCCTAGCACGCGGCTGATATAAGGCACTTTTCTCAATTTGACGGTATTCGCGTTTTAGCCTGACTCGCCTCGCATCAAATAATAATACATTTTTACTTTGGAATCGATGTTAATTTACACTATGTTTAATTATAAAATATATTCTTAGGCTAGAGTAAGTCATAATTTATACAAAACAACAACAAACAACAGGTGGTAAATTACATAGTTACGAAAGCTGTAAATATCAATAATAAGACACTGACGGTAAATACTTTCAGGTATAAAGCAAGAATAAACAAATTATATATGTACATCTTTTTAAAAGTCTAAAAGCAATACTTATAAGTGAAATCCTCGCTTTAGATATGGTTCCATCAAACTTTTAGTATGTGTAATTTATTACTAGGAGTTTCGATAGGTATATATAAAATTTCGTAAAGTATATGTACCTCGTACTTAACGCGAGGCGAGTTGCGTTATTAACGCCGGCTGTCTCAGTAAACTAATTAGCGAAGCTCTTTGCGTGTCCTGATTGCTGACGTATGAATTCATTTTCTACCATCATACCTCGAAATTCAGTTCATTAAATTAATTCACACTTATACAAATTGATATAAAATTATACACGGCAAAATGTTGTTACTGACGATTTCGAAGTCTAAGATTTTTATTGTACTACCACTATCTGGTTAGAACACTTCGATCTTTACCGATGATCGAGGGTTCAAACCCCAGCTAGCATCACTGATTTTCAAGTACTAAATTTGTGTTTAAATTCATCTCGAACTCGGCAGTGAAAGAAAACATCGGGAGAAAATTCTGACAAATGTATATCCGCCAACCCGCAGTAGAGCAGCGTGGTGGATTAAGCTTTAAGCTTTTTCTTGATTAGGAGGGGAGGCCTTAGCCCAGCAGTGGGACATATACAGGCTGTTACTTTACTTTTACTTTTACTACCACTATCTACCACATACTAATAAATTTTTATTGACATCCAACCTGGTATTGCAGATTTATTTTCGGGATAAAAAATAGGTTGTGTTCATCCAGAATATAAGCTACCTCCATTTCGAATTTCCGTCAAATCCGTTAAGCCGTTAAGCGTGAAGAAGTAGCAAATGTATTCAATAAACAATAGTTGTATATGTTTTTGCGTCAGTTTATATATTTTTTCAAGTTAATTTATATAAAATACGAATAATGGACGAAGAAACTGAATACCGCACCTTTCGAAATACCTAAATTTGTATAGAAAACTAGAATTAAGTTATAAATTTGTTTTTATTGAATATCTTATTAACCCTGAGTTTTTTAAAACAACTGAAACATTTGTTAAGACAAACATATTTATCTACTACTTTATAATAACATTCGAAGTCAATACTTCTAAAATCCTATACGATGAGTTTTTAACGATTTCAACTTATGCTTCAAAAATATAGTCAATCATTTGGGATTGATGATGATTCTATATAAATTGGAGCTTAACAAACGTTTTTCGGGTAGTCGGTGAAATTTAATATATTTGACTGTTTTCAAAAGCTTTTTGTGTATCTTCATTTTTATGGTTTACAATATAAGAATTGAAAAATGCCACACAATTATTCATTTCATTTTCATTTCTCTATATCAATACCATTATAAACTTCTTTAATAAATAGATTATCTAAAGCAATAGTTCGAAAACTGGGCGGGCATATTTCAATTCTTCACCATCAGTTTTCAGTTTGGATGTAAATAACTATATCTATCTCATAAAATATGTATTCAGCGGGCCTAATTCCGTTTCCGTTGTGAGCTACAATGTATGAACGTTACAACTTTGATATTTGCACAATATCAAAGCTGTAACTACATATACCGACTCTAGTGTCCGCAAATGCGAGTAGACGTTTTAGCTCAACAGACAGAATTAGACTCCTTCACTATACGGCGTAAAAATACGTTATAATCGACGTCCAGAATAAAGTAGTTACATATTCTTTCACGAATAGTTATTCGTGAAAGAATCTTTTAAATCGTCAGACATACAAAAAAAGACCTATTTATAATAGAAGTATAGACTAATAATTAACTTATATCGTATGTTATAGATTAATGTCGAATATTTTAAGCACGTAATTTTCTAGACCATACGTTTTGCGTATTAATTAGTTAAAGTGGGGCTCGAGGAAGTGGTATAAGTGAAATTCTTCAGAGTAAATTGTTAAATGCCTCCACGAGCGAGTGTCTAATGAAACAAAGATTAATTTAATAGGTATTATGTTGTTATAGTAAAATGTATATTTGAAATATGCGCGAGAATGCCAAGCTGTATCGAAAATAATTAAAATAATTCCGTGTATTTTTTGGGAACTTTGTATACAGGATTCGCGTTTATGTCATGGAAAACGAAAAGGTGTATTAAACAAAACAAAATCTACCCGTACATCAAATTTTATTATATCTTTAAAATTTTATATTTTATTCTTATATTTATCTACAAGATAATCATATCCACACCACATCAGGTAAATTAATGTAAACAACATTTAGCAAAACTTGTAATAATCTTAATGGAGTAATAAGTAGATTTAAATGATAGTCAAATGCAAAAATTATGAAATAACAATAATATAATTATTACAATTACTTACGCGATTGTTTACCCCGTTTGAAATAATGCGTATAGCATTTTTACTCTTACATCACTAGCACATAGAGTATCCCCTGTGATTTTAAAAAGAAATATAGCTCGTATGTATTGTGATCTATATTTATATACATTGATGTAGTAGTTTGCGGTAAAGTAGAGCAGTTCCCGAAGGCCCCTGAACTCACGGGGCCTCAAAGGCTATCTCAATTCTACTACCTTCTTGAAAAATATAAAGTTTAAATGTAGAATATTATTTTTGAAATACTTTATTGATCATTTTATTTATTTATTTATAGTCTTTATTGTACACCACATTTTAACAGAAAAAGAAAAATTACATTAAATATAGTCTAAGTCTTGTATTGTGAAAATAATATTCTTCATAAAAGGATTTTTTTGGCTAATTCATGTATTGCCTGGAGGTATATTCCCAATTTTCTATACTTAATAACTTTCACTGGTTTATCAAGAAATCTCTCGCATGAAAACCTACAAACTTTAATCGCATGTATTTTCTTATTTTATATTTATGGTTTTTGAACTTTCGAAAATTTTATCGAGAAGGAGATAAAATAGAAACGACAAAGTTTGCACGAAGAATCAAAAATATACACGAGTGTAAGAAATTACTTTCTTATACATTTAAAATTATGTTATTTTGATCGTTGTTATAAATCATTCCATTCTGTTTTACAAGTAAAATAAATATTATAATAAAACTTATATAATAAAGTGAGAGCTATTTTTTAAGTAAACTCCGGGATCACTGAACATACTTTAAAAATTATGGTACAATTTGAAAGGTACATTATTTTAGTTGGTCAATGGCTACATTGTATTTGCAAGCAAAGCCGCAAGCAAAAGCTAGTTTTAAATGAAATACGCATTATCATAGTATTCCATTTTGTATACCACGTTCTCGTTTTAACGCTCATTAATCTCGGTTTGGCAATTGCCGCAAAGGGACTCCCGCCAATTATTCATTTGAGGTGGAATAAAATTACTACTGCTCATTGATGGTACCGTTTCATAATCAATAAGTTCGTTTTAAAACAAAACAATACGTCTACTGTTTAAGTTATGGTACAGCGACCAATCAAAATTAAAATACTTTTATTCAAAATAGCAATTTACATTTGTGTCTTGTTCCTCGAATTGACATAATGTATCACATTTATTTTTAGAAATATATCAATGTTTCTATGTAAATAATTTTTTTGGATGAATTGATAAGCAACAGTGAATATGTGATATAGTTATGATATGATTTCACATTGCATAAATCATTTAACTATTGAGTAGATTTTTTTTATAGTTAATGAAGTTTAGCTTTTTCAAACGACTTTGCTCGCGTTAAAGTTGATTTTATTATGAGGGACCTTATACTTTTCTGGTCTGGCCGTCTGGCCGTCTGGCCGCTCAACCAACTGAATGTTAATTGTTCTATTCCAATAGTTTCTTCGCGAGTACTAAGAATCATTCAACATTTTTTGTCGCCATATAAATTTTAAAAAGCGACCATAATTAGTGTATTTACTTACTAACATTCGCCAGTCAGTTGATCATCGTTATTATTAATACTAACATTGTTTTCTAAAAGACAAAATTTACCAATATCATTCCCCATCAGGGTGTTAAAGTTCGTATGGAGTAAAAGTATTTATTTAACCGGAACTTAAAAATTTGCATAAATATTTTTTAGGTTGGATAAATAAAAGCCTGTATCAAATAATTTCAAAATTATCCTTTGTTAAAGCGATAGAGCGATAGGTGTTATTTTTTATATGGCTTAGAGAGGCTAAAGCAAGGATTAACCTAGTTTATCTCGTCATAGAGCGAACGTTGCGTTGCGAACGATTAGACAGCCCTTATCACCTCCTTCGCACATATTCAATATATTAGTATAGACATGCAGATAAAATTAAAATTTCACAAAATTTTGTTACTAATTAAAAAAGGCCTTCCCAATTTACTGACATTAAGAAAACAAGAATGTTCTATAATGAGATCCTTGTAAGCGCTTTTTACCACCCACCTATCAGATTACGTGAACAGCCTCACAGGTACGCTATTACCTATTAATATTTTAAATAACATTATCATGTTGTTACCTTACACTGCATTATCTATTAGCATATCCACCGACTCTCGGTTTTAACTAAACTCGAGTTAACTTTTAAAAACATACAAATAAATGGACGCTGATATGCCAAGCCACACGGACTTCATTTTGAGAAAATTGCGTCTATATAAATCTAAATATTCATATATATATATATATATATATATATATATATATATATATATATATATATATATATATATATATATATATATATATATATATATATATATATATATATATATATATATATATATATATATTCTTTTCTATTTTTATAAAAGGTATAATGAATTAAAAGCACATTGGTATAGTAAAAAGTTTTATTTAATTGTAAGTTTTTTGAAATATATAAGGTTATTTGTATGCAAAATATGGAACACTCTTCAATATGCGCTACATAAAATAATTTTTTTTCCTATTTATTAGTCTTGAAAAAAAAGTCAATAATGTTAAACATGTGAATCGGAATACAGCAATATCTCCCAATTACACTTTTTGTAGGGTAATTAATACATTAATGCTTATGAGCATCTAAATATATGAACGATAACCCCGTTAGAATTGTATACTTCAAGTGACATTTTAATGTTCCTTTATGAATTACATAAAATAATGTAATTCAAACACAAAATATTAAAACTGGCTTAAATTTTCTGGTCACGTAAAAACTTTTTACCGTAATTATGACTCAAAAATAAAGCTTTATTACGGCTGTTATGCCACGTTATATATTTTGTACGAATAAAATGAAAAGCAACTTAGCAACTAACAGGTTCGTGGAAAATTTCAATGAGGTTCCTAGAAACAGGTCTAATATTTTTCATAAATATCCTATTATTAGATAATAGTAAATTAAAAGCTATAAAACAAATAAAAAAAGGAAGAAAAATATATTGTTTTATACGTTTTCTTACGAAGATAAAAAGTAAAATAAGATTTAAGTTGAAGTAGTGAAATTATACAGCTATCTATATTATAAAGAGTACATTATTTGGAAATGTTTACATTGATTGTGAACGTAAAAAAATGTAAACTTTATAATAATGTTTACATTTTGTAATTGGACGCTGATATGCAATACTGTGTCAAGCCACGCGGACTTCATTTTGAGAAAATGGCGTCGAAAGATGTCAAACTTATTCTTAACACATCTGTTTGAAGAAGTATATATCCACCTTTTCTTTTATTTTTTGATAAAAAGTATAATTAATTAAAAGCAGATTGATATATTTCATTTAATATCAAATAAGAAGTTTTTCAAATATTTGAGATTATTGTATGAATTTCAAAATATGGAACGCACTTGAAATTCGAAACAATTAATTAGAAAACTTTTTTCCGTACTTTTTTAGTTCATATGACCTTAATTTTTTTGGATAATGTTAAATAGTTGATGCAGTATCAAAATACATCAATATCTCAAATTTGACTTTTTGTGGCTTGACACATTATTGCTTATCAGCGTCCAATTATGAAGAAAATACTTAAAACCAAAACGAAATGTTATATTTCGTTTTTATTTAAACTAATAAAATCAGAAGCTATTTTTAACCTCGTTCGATGTTATGATAATGTCACCAAAATTAGACCATTTTCCACGCATTTTTACTTTCAAAGCTGAATTTTATCTTATTAAGCAGCTCTCGTAAAAGTAATATCATACTTCTATACTTATAAAAAAGTTGTTACGTTTTCTCAATCTTAATTCGACTTTTCGCTGAAACACGACGAAGTGAAAACTTGTTCGAAAATTTAACGCCTTGCTTCGACTTGTTTAAACTTTTCTGCCTTTAGGTAGTTCTATTTTGTATGACATAATTTTATCGATGTATGTGTTGACGCAATATTTAGGCACTGTAAATAAATATTACATTATAATATTTATGTAAATAAAAGAATAATTTATGTAAATAACCATTTTCAATTCAGTACAATTAGTGTCTTTTAATATACAAACCATGTTTGTTGTTTACTATTATACTATATGTAATTATTATATATACATAATTATGCTACATGACTACTATGAAATATTTATTTATTTATATACAATTATTTTCTACATGCTTTTCTTATTCTTTCTTATCCTATTTCTGTGTTTTAACATATAAAGAAGTTGTTCACAATTACCTTAATTCGAACAAAAAATGGGCCTTCATCCGGATTTGATAAAATAACGACCTGAGCAAGGGTCTGCTTATTATTCTAACCAAGACCTGTAAGGTTATTTGTTTTATCTCTCTTTAGTTTGGCACGATGAAGATCCACAAGGGCTCTCGAACTACAAATATAAATATATAGCATCAACACAAATATTCCCGGCCAAGAATTAACTTTCAACCGTAGATTCGCTGAAGGTAATCATACAGTGAACTCTTGTTCTTGGTCATTGGGAAAGTTAGAAACATTAGTCACGCCGCACATTGAAAAGTTATGTCCCTTGTTACATTTCGTGTCCCTAATTACATTAGCCCACTCACCCTACACATCAGCTAAAAAACCACAAATCATTGTTGTTTTAACAACATCTTGTGAGTGCATTGTACATTGTGTACGAGACGTGTACACGGCACTAGTGTAAAGTTACTCCTGTATCTACATACATATTATATATCTACGCTTAAAAACTAATATTTAAAATTCAGAGTGTGTTTTCAGGTTATATAAGTAGGTAGGTATACTTTTATGTTTATAGTCATTTGGTAGTTTATTGGGGGTAACAAAATTTACAGTCTATCGTTGCAGAGCATGTACAAATTCCGTGTAAAGATTTTCGAATCCTTTATAAGCTGCTATAGTTAATACTCTTTAAAATGGTATATCACACATGTAATACGATTTTCATTTATTTGATGTAGTTAACTTTTTAAATAGTCTGAGCTTCATTACAAGAAAATGATACAAAACTAATAAAAACTAATAATAAATGAAACGCGTATTAAGTGGCTGTTAACTCAGCTAAAACAACTACGTTTATAATAATAATTTTATGACATTTCTTAAAAATTTACTTATAAAACCGATTCCCTACAATACAATATTATAAATTTCTCATTCTTAAGTCCATCAAGCTGCTCTCGCAATAGAATGTCCCATTATATTTTTCGTATATCACAAATTTAACTTCATGTTTCTTCATCAAAACTTTTTTATTATTTTCATCTTTCGTATTTTTTTTTATTCTTATTTTTTTACATCGATTTCTTTACTGATATAACATTTGACAAAAACCCTTTAATACGGATCTTATTTTAGAAATTGATTTTAAAAAAATTAATATAGAAAATAAAACTACTGTTGTTCAACAACTGTGAAGCTTAAAAATAAATAGAAGGTTTACAAGACGAGTTTTATTTTTTTACAAAATATTTGTTAACACTATAAAAAATTTCGCGTGATTATTTGTGTAAAGACTCTCGATTTATATTAGATGGTATACATAAGTATACCCATAAGTTTTTGTTAAATTATCTCTATATATTTAAATGCTTATGCAAGGACTTTAAAGTCTGTGACTAAATGTTACATACCTATGTGAGTAACAAAGAAGGCGCTATACATAACCGAACCTAACAGGTATCAGCTCTTTCTAAGACTCGATGTTGTATATTTTCTACTGTCTATTATATGTATTTTTTCAGAAGCAGTTTAGTAATGAGCCGAGTATAATCTAAGTCGAAAAATTAGAGATTCTAAGATATCATAAGTAGCTTAATTCACGTTCTTGTTTTTCGTAGGATAAATGCTACAGAGAACTGTACGCTTGTAAAAAAATTAAACTATAGAATTAAAATGACATGGAAAAATGTGAGCCCATGGTGACCACCATTCAATTGAATAATAATAAAAATTATTTAGTCGAATAGCAGGAAAACAAACACAGAAACGATGTTCAAGTTGTCTATACATTAATATGTTAAGTAAAAACTTTGTATCCCTTTTTACGTAAATTGCGCGGAGTATGGAATTTCTCACACTTATAGTTTATAAACTCAAACTCAAACTCAAAATATACTTTATTCAAATAAATAAATAAATAAACAATAAACGCATCACACTCAACGGCCCCCAGTAAGATCTCATGACCTTGTGTCAGGGGTCCGGAAACAATCACAACACTAACACAAACACCCAGACCACGACAAACATCTGTATGGCCAATACACACGTTTGCCGTGAGCGGGGATCGAACCCGCGACCGTTAGCGCTTCAGTCAGTTGCAGTGACCATTGCGCCAACGTGCCTGTCGAATAGGCCTTATAAGCTCTTTTGAATATATATAGAGGAGAAGTGAGGAATATCTATATATGATTTTACTTATGCATTTAAAATACAATATATAAACAAAAAACCATTACGCACACTACCATGCATTGGACACATACGCAAATATATTCTTTTGTTAATTATTAAAGTCATTATCAATCTTGAAATTGGTTGAAAATTTAATGAACTACAGTTAAAATACGATCACTACGCGAACACGTAAAAATAATTGTCCTATTAATATCATTTAAGCCAAGTTACTCATTTATATTTGCGCTTATAAAACAAAAGTATAAAATATTAATACTGTTCCTACAAGGTTATTTATTATGGTAAAAAAGTTTTGTACCGTACGATTATAATAATAGACTCTCCGTACTCATTTCCACTTTTCACTTTCCGCAGAATATTAACTGGTAAAGTTAGAGGTTATAAATAGGTCAATAAATATGCCACCCTTATGAAAGGCAAAAAAGCAATAATAAAACTTATGCCGCACAAGTAGATAGGAAAACCTAGTTATTGAGTTATTGACATAAGTTTTATGTTCAATGTTCAAATATACATATTAAATAAGCTTGTGACTGTATTCTGTAAATAAAGTTTATGTATTTTTATTTTTTTTTTATGTTTTACACGCTTTCGTTCACGGTTACGCACGAAGTAATTTTATTTTTAATTTATTTTAGGAACTCCAACGTGTTTCATTTACACACAAAAAATTTTAAAAAAAATGTTATTTAGCACAATATGTGTGCGCCTTCAATTATAGGAGACCACAGCTTGCTCATATAAATCATTATCATTATAAGATGTGATGTTTTATTACATAAATTAAAAACAAAATGGAAATAAAAGAATAAAACATATTCTGTCGTATAAGCTGTATTACTGTAAAGTGTCATCAAAATCGCGGAGTTAATTACGTAAAGTTATCGCTACATGATGCTATATTCTGACAGGTAATTTCTAATTTTTGTATGAAAACGCTTCCTTTGATTGTCTAAAATCTGATCTTAATTCTGTTAATTTCTACTTAATTGGCCTTTTTCGTGAAAGATGAACAAATACTTCGTACATCTACCTATGCATCGTCAGATATGATATGATAATATATGATGAGATAGAGGGTAGCCTGGGTATCCAGGATGTCCAAGATATAAATTGTTTCGATTTCGAATTTTATTTACCAAGAAGAATAAAAGACATACGTAATCGCTCACAAAGGCTTTAGGATTAGTTTATTAGTTTTGTAGTATTGCATTTGGATTATTTTTTAATATTTCCTTTATAATTTTAAGTTGTCATTCAAAGTATTAAAAATCCGTGTCAACATCGTCTGAAATTGAGATTCATCAATAATTCTGTAGACTGTTTATTTTGTATCTTTGTATTATATTCTGTTAAGTTTTCAATGATCATGTAAAGGTATGGTTGACTTCAACCGATTAACATAACTAGTATTCTTAGTTTACGCCTAAATGTTTAGGTAAAATCTAGGCCGTCGAGTTTTTAACACAAACTATGGAGATCTTTTGTATTTCATTTTGTGGGAAAAATAAAATAACATTAATTTGGACATTATGATTATTATTTTTAAACAGTCGATTTATATTTTAACAGAAAATGATAGGAACAGAGTAATTAAGCGTGCCGCGTACTAAATACATATTTATTTTGAGACGACTTACTAATTATACTTTATTATTTAATTAAAACATTAATATTAAATTGTTAAAGGTTTGATATTGTCAGTTTTAATTAATAAAATTTTTCGTTCGACGTACGGTGATCGTATACGTCGTGTGTAAAACTAAGCCGTTAATGTTTTAACGTTATTTTCTTATGTAAGGCGAGAATTACAATTGAAAGTGATATAAACCTTAAATATTTGATATAAGCAGTACTGTCGCCTGATAACAGATACCTGATTAATCTTACAAAAGCATTGAGTATTTAATATAAGGCACTGGTAGTAAATTCTTTCAGGTGTAAAGCAATGCAAAGCAAATAAACTAATTATGTAAATCTTTATGAACGTCTGAGAGCAAAAGTTATAACTCTCGTCGTACGATAACGTGCCTTTGTTGTATAAATGAAAACCCGAGATTAATATTGCAAGAAAATAAATAATGTTTGGAATACTTATAGTATTTACTTATTAATTGTTTTTAATTGAATGAAAATGAATATGTATATGTATAAAGGGAGGAAAGGAAAGAAATTGCACGTATGTATAAATGCTATTATTATTTATTGCTTATTTAACAGCCAGTCCAGAATAGTGTAAGAAAGTCGTTAGTAGGCGTGAGTAGTCGTTAGTAGTCGTTAGTAGGAATGATTAAATATGAACATGATCAGACAAATAATAATAATTCATATATTATATTAAAAAATATTAATCAGTTATAATACTTTAATTTATTATTTTTTCTCCACAATAAAATACATTTTAATGAGATGATTTATACATTTATCGATTTAATAATATTGTGGGAGACTGGTACCTAAGCTAGACATAAGCCTGTATTTCAGGTCACCAGGTTTTCATAATAATGAAAGCATAAACTCTGATATACGGAGAAGCCATTATCAAATATTTGTAGGTACAGTTAAAAAGCGAGAAAAGCTCGTCCTTTATCAAAACGCGAGATAACGAGTACTTTACCTCCGTTAGAAGCAAAAACAGCGAAGATTAAAACTGAATTATTTAACAACGCGTGATCATATTCTACACTATCTACCTCCTTTAAACGAAATCGTAAAAAAACAACAGTTAGTAACGGTGTACAAGCAAGACGGACCACAATGGAGAAAGTACGTGGATTTAAAATGATCGCAGATTCATATCTAGGTCAGTACCAAGTTTTAAAGTGCTTTAGTATTTAAAATCGATGATGAAAGAGACCACCGTAAGAATTTCTGAAACATCTGTATCTGTGTATTAGAAAATAATAAATGTGGATTATTAACTTCGTAACTTTTTTCTAAACAGAATTTTTAAACTTTATTTGATCTCAAGTCACATTATTTTCTTATTTGTGGTCTAAAACGATAATAGTCAATTAATATTTTATAAACGTAACGTATTTTATCTCGAAAACTCAACCTTATAGTATATACCTTTACCTTATACGTTTTTTTGGCCGACACAGTCAACTCGTGACATCGACGGACGCAACGTCGAAACGTCGGGCAATAAAATGGTATTATTATGTTTAGTAAGCGTGATAAGACCTGTTATATATAATATGAATAGTATCGCGAAAGTTTAAAATATATGATAACTGTCAAAGTATTCCTATTAAAATGCACAATAAAAGCAATGACAACGTTAAAATAAAGACAAATAAAGGGTAGCTTCGTTCTCAGTTCCCAGTATCTGTTCTATCAGGCGTTTGTTGACATTGTTGATCGATCATTTGTTGATTCTGATGGCCGATCCGACCGTAATGCTACGTGTATAGCTTACAACTCCAATGTTTTATAAAATTATCCTTTTTTATTCATGATTTTATGAAAAAATCCTAAAGTTTTACAAACGACAAGACAAAAACGAGTATTAGGTACATAAAATGTGTAAAAGCTCTATTATTGTTTACAATACAAGAAGATATATAATAATTACGTCATTAGTTAAATATATATACAATATATATTACAAATCTTACGATTATTTTATTCATTTACTTGTAAGACAATAACTTAAGTGTTTAATGTTATACAAATCACGTTCGCGTAGCAAATGTTCGTAGCAAGAATGGTTTTCTCCATTGAATTCCAACTGATGTTTCTAATGTTTCCTAACATATATTTTTATTGTATATAGACGGATGTGACCCATAAATATGTTTTAATTGTGTTACGTTGCCCTACAGTATAACTCACAAACGTAAGATTATATTTTGTGGAAGCAATCTCATTTCGGCGACTGTTGCTACGCCGGTAATGTGATTAAATACGAATAAACTCTCTGATTTATTGTCAACTCATCTACGACGCGAAACAAATTATATTATTACGAAAATATTATAACAAGCTACGTGATTATGTAATTAAAATAAAGTTATTAGCAATACTTTTAGTGACATGACAAAAGACATGGGTGGTTATCTCTGCCTTACTACTGTCATGACACCCGCTCTTATACTTATATGTTGTTCTGATGTATATGTTACAGTATTGTAAGGTTTTATCAAAATCTGTTTAGTATTTTTGGCATGACAGAACAAACAATATCCATCCAAATTTGCAAATTATAATAAAATAGGTAAAACACATTTATAAACTAAAATATCATTGTTTAGGTCATTCAACTAAACGTTTATAACATAAGAAATAGAATAACATATCGAATATAAATGTTTTATCAACTTGAACATGTTTAGTGGTGAAATATCGGAAAACTCTTTTTTATTATTCATCCCTATGTCGTTTTAGAAATACGCTATCAAAATTTCAGCTAAATAGTATTACCAGCGATTTTTTCTCCTCTCCATACTTTCTATATCTGTTAGCGTATCTGTAAGGGAAAAGTTTAAAATTCTGGTGTACATATTTTTAGTTATTTATCCTAAGTAATATTTATGTTAAGTTTGAGGATAATCGGCAAAGGAATACATTTTCTCCACACAAACTTCATAACCTCTTTGCACCCCAATACGGGATGATATTGATATATTTTTTATTTCACTTTTAATTACTGTCATCCGGAAATATGTATATAAAATTTAGTTAATCCGACACGGAATAAGATTTTCTGTACGAACGTTTTTACCCCGTTTTATACCCTTAGAATCTTATAGAATTAAAGGATTCTTTCAACATAAAAGGCAACTCCTGCGTTTGCGTTGGTGAATCAGTCAGTCAGTCAGTCAGTCATGATAAGTAATTACACGCATATTTGATATATGTAAATGACACATATATTTGATATAAATGTCTATTAAGCCGAGTTAATTAGACGTCTAATTGAAAATTGAGAATTTCCCGATCAATAATATGTCATGTTGAGTTACTATTATATAATAATTGATATCAAACCCGCGATCCGCCTGCTGCGAACATGTAGGATTAAGCCTTTTGGCGATATTATTTTAAAAAATTCAGTAATACATAAAGATTTTAATCCATCACAGTGCTCCAAGCGCTGTAACCATCCGCACAGCCAGCCATCCCGCGGGAATACGTAACACCGCACGCCCGCGCTTTACGCAATTTTTCTTACATGTTCTTTTCAACATCTTTTATTATCTCTTAAGAACAACATATTCGATTACTAAATATCATATAAAACTTTTATACAGCCTACATATATTGTTTCTAATATAAAGTTATATACCTGTTCAAGTAATACAAAAACAAATTGTAAGAAAATGCGTGCATTTGTCATTTCTTTTTCAGTTTTGATGATTATTTTATATCAGAGGTCACTGTAAACGTAATTTACAGTGACTGCTCCGCTCTTATAAGTTGTAGCGTGAAGTTTTATAGCTTCTTTAATAAACGGGATATCTATTGCAAAGGTTATTTCTAAATCAAAGACGGTAAATCACTGAAACAAAAATAAAAAAAATTTTAAAAAAATCTTGTTCAATTACATTAATATTAATTAAGGGTTTGTTAATATTTTAAGTGATATTTTCAAACTAAATTGTCAGTGCGAAGGACAAATTTACATCAACAAATCGGCAAGCCTTTTTATCTGTTTTCTATCTTCCTTTTTTATCCTCGAATTTCTTCTAGTAGAATTAGTACCTATACATAACATAAATAATATATGATAATAATTTGAGCAAACGGCAAAAGCAGTTATATCTCAAAATAATCGTATCTTTTATTGATTAACTCGTATAAACTAACAGAGTACAAATATTAATGTAAAGGGCCACTGGGTGAGAGGGCGATAAAAACTCAATGTTGAGTGTAATCCGGGATAAGAGCCTAATTTCATGGCCGCGATTTACGCGTTTGACCGTCAAACGTCAGTAAAGCGTTATTAAAGGAAATAATTAGAATGAAAACACTCTTACACTGTACAGTACGCTGAGCTTTTAAATACAAAGGATACTAGTTTTTATACAATAGAACAAAACAATGAACTATGAATGTATACTTGTTATACTGACCTTATTTTTAACTTACGTTTTAAGTGACCTATGAAAAAAAAAACAATTTTTGCCGCTAAAAATGTACAAACCTGAGCATAAACGCGAGGAAATTGAGTGAAAAAACTGCATTAATTACGAGCTCTCCTCTTGCCCGGACGCTTCACGTAACGTCTAACAAAGATTTCTATACACAGAATTAAAAAAAAGTAATTGCTATTGTTCGTTGAATTTGAAATCAGAATTAAAACATTCGGACGTGTAACCACAGACTACGAGATAGAGTTAGCACTATGGATATTTTAACTCAAACTGTTTTTAACAAAAACCGTTAAAAGTCAAAATAAAAGTAGTTTGCCCTCATGCTCCGCAACAGCAGAGTTGACAGCGCAGTTCAGCGGCTTCAAAGTTAACCTTTAGTTGCGTTTCAATGATTACGAAACAAAGCCGGCTCTGGCTATTTTAAAAGAGTGACGTGTTTTTAGATAGATTAGATCGTAAAATTGTCATATTATTCTATAATGTTGATTTTATGTATTCCTTGAAATTAATAATATCTTTATCAGAAGCTCGATTGTAAAATTGCACAAGGGAAATGAAATAAGAAACATTAGTAATATAACAAATAAACGGTATTTATTTATTATAATATAAATGTAAAGCTTACGTCTAAATATTAATGAACTAACAGTTTCCGGCCTCAGTGTGTTCTAATACTAATATCATTATAACACACCGAACTCATTTATCTATATGTATGTATATCTTCATTAAAATAATAATTAACTGTTGTGACCGTTATTAATATACAAACGAAAAATAATTTTAATTTTAACTAATATTATAAAGCTGAAGAGTTTGTTAACAAACATGTTTGAACGCTCTTATCTCAAGAACTACTTATTTGAATTCAAAAATATTATATCACGCTACGACTCATAGGAGCTAAGCAGTAATAAACGCGAGTGAAACCGCAAGGAAAAGCTAGTCTCAAATATGTTTCGACTTTATCTGTTCACAAAGTACAACAATAAATGAGTGAGTTTCAATGAAATTCGTCATGTTAATAACTTACATATATAATTTACAATTACTAACTCAATTAATATTTCCTTTCTTTTAATCCTAAATAAAAATGTACCATATTAAAATGGGCGCTAATAAGCAATACCATATCAAGCCACACGAACAACATTTTGAGAAAATGGCGTCCAAACATGTTAAACCTATTCTTAATTAATTTGATTGAAGGAGTTTATACGTCTTTTCTTTTCAAATTCGATAAAAGGTAAAGTTAATTAAACAGATAACACATTTAAATATATGAGATTATTGCATAAACTTAAAGACTTATTTTTTTTTGAATAATGTTAAATAGATGACGCATTATGAATCATCAACATTTCCGAATTTGGCTTTTTATCGATTGACACATCATTGGTTATCAGCATTCAAATAATAATCAAAGCATTATTTTCATCATTATTCAAATAGAAACAAAGTTAAACTTTACTATAATGTATTGCAATATCTCTTACACAATAAAACGAAATAAAAATGATATGCGGCATAGATTTTCAGTCGCATTGTTAAAGATTCCCGGAGTACTTGGGCCAACTTTCACAGGCGAGCGATTGTACATTGAAAGTTCACTACGTGCCCTGCATCATAGCATTCTAAAGCGACCCTCCCGAGAATGGCTCTTCTAGTTATTGAAAGTCTTTTGTTAAGGTCACAATTGCGTTGATGAAATCTAATTCACGGTATAACTATAATGACGAGATCGTTTAAGTTTAATGGAAGTTGAATCTTTTATGACTAATGAACAAATGAGTTTGATATCGCTTACTTAAAATCAAATACGTAGCTAACATAGCAACTATATATCTATACAATTAAATAAAATTGAAGTGTCTGTTTGTGTTGTCAAATTAACACCTTTAATTAAATCCATAATTTTTACACTTTTTGTCTGCCTGTCTGTCTGTCTGTTTGTTCCGGCTAATCTCTGGAACGGCTGGACGGATTTTGATGGGACTTTCACTAACAGATAGCTTATGTTATAAGGAGTAACTTAAGCTTAATTTTTTAGTTTAGAAACTTTACGTTCCTAGCCAAGAATAAAAAAAAATAAACGAAAAGGATATTTTTTACTAAATGATATTAATTAATGTGAGTAAAATGCTCCTTTCTGGTAAGGCACCACAGAGTGCAAGTTTGCTTTGTATAAGACTGTAGTCCACGCGAACGAAGTCGCGGGCACAACTAGTTTAATATATAATGATTGTTCGATTGTTCATTACTATCTTATGCGTTGCCGTACCGTTCCGATACTGATCAGATTGCGATACAACTTTGTCAATCTATTGTTTGTAAATGCAAGCAGGTTGTAGATATAACACAGTCCACTTCCAGTAGGTAGCGCGTGATGAACCGACTAGACAGAAAAATAGGTTTTAAGTGGTCGTTCAGTACAACAAAATCTACATTAACGCGAGCGAAGCTGCTTGTAAAAGCTAGTTATATTCGCCATTTTCAATTAGGCTTTGCCTTTTCTATTTCAAACATGAAGTTAACATTTTGTTAATTGAAGGTTTTGTTTTATTGGCAATCAACTACTACCAAGCATTGTTTTTTAATTTCACGTTAAAATTTTTGCAATGCTAATTTTACATAATCTTTATTTTGTTCGTTATTCATACATCTCAGTTTATATATCAGTGAACATTGTCATGGATTAAGATTTTTTACGTTAAAAATTCAAATAGATTATATTCAAGAAGCGAACAAAACATCATTTTAATATATAAAACAGACATATAACAATAAACCAGCGTTTAAATGTCAACCATAAGCGTATAAACTGCGCAATTTAAAATAGTCTACAAAAAAAAAAAACTACTTGTCAGATGCAAAAATACAGAAGGTTTCTTGAGACATAACTGGGTTTACCTTCAATTTGTTGAAAGCCAAGTTTGACCTGATTTCATGGACCCGTCTGCAATATAATAATACTGCGATACTGTGGTATCAGCCTTATCTTGCTTCTATTTCAATATTGTAAGAGATGACTGCGATACAGTGCCATACTTTCAACTTAATGATATTTGCTTCAATAATTATGAAATGAATTTTGTTAAAATTGGAATAAATATATATTTGTTAAGTTAATGTATAAGGAGTAGTTTATATAATTGGAACATTGTTATTGTTTGCCTAGCGAATACTTATATGAAATAATATTCATTCATTGTGATAGTTATTACTAGACAGTAGTCATAGTAGTTACGGCTGTTTCTACAATATTTTTTTAGATATTAATGTTATATCGGTATATATATATGTATATATATATATATATATATACATATATATATAATATATATGTATATATATATATATATATATATATATATATATATATATATATATATACATATATATTTTAATACTAAGTATGTGATATGTTGTACAACATGTAAATACATATGAATAAAAAAACTAGATTAGATTATCGAAGTAAAGACACGACACGAGACACGACACGATTATTGAAGTACAGTTAGTACAAGAAAATTAATGCTTTATTTTTATTAATTCCTGATTTTTTAAATAATATGTTAAATTATTTAGCCTGAACGCATGCACATTTGTGGTGGTCTGTTAAATTTTTTTAAGAAACTAGCCAAAAATATTAGGCTTTTTTACCCGATTGCGCGACGCAAGGGTGAGTAATGTGTTTATCAGTCTATATAATTATGTATGTATATTAGTTTGTACATTTGTGGCACTACTTAGACCTAACGCAGAGGCCGATTTTGATAAATGGCAATTCATTCATCATTACTGGGTAAACGTCATAGAAAGTATAAGAATTTGAAGTATAAGAATTTGATAAAATCAAAATGGCCGAATTTAGACGTTATAATGTAAATGACAAAAAAAAAATTGGCGGACGAATAAATTTTAATAATCATTATAAATCATTATTAGGTTTCTTATATCATTTTTCAATCAGAATACCGTTTAGAATCTATAACGATTTAAAGTTAGTAACGATTCTCACTTATAGGCTATTAGACATCGAAACATATTGAAAAAACATTTAAGACCATTTTATATCGGACAAATGAGGTGCTCAGTTATCTAGAGTCCACTGGAACTTAATGCTAGCATTGCTTGTTGCCGATACGACTTCCACAGTATTATGGTTGGTATCAAATCAGAGAGTCTATATTCGGAAATGTCGCAAATTCCTAAGGCCATCGATCAGTTAGCTCTTGGCAGCGGCACATTGTTACCTCGAGGCGCTTTGGCGTTCCTCCAGAGCCATCGTTGGGTCATAATCTCTCATTTTATACAATCATATATAGCTATTAAACGCCCGCATGTAAAGTAAAATCTTTTCATATTTCAACCGAATTGAGGACAGCTACTGCATCGCAAAAGTCTCTAAAACTAATCGCATTACTGCACCCTTATACTGAGTGCTCTGCAGCAATTACGACCCTTTTAGCAAACGTGATTGCTTATAAGTAAATTAATTCGTAGTAAGATTTCAGTTTGCGTTTGTAATTAATTAGTACTTGACTTGTGTTACATATTCTTCGGTAATGCTAATGTTAGCGCATTGAATTGTTTTACAATAAAAAATATAAATATATATCTTTTAAATACTTCTATATTTTATTATACTTTCATTATTACTTTCAATTTATTTTAAAAACAACATGAAACATAAAAAGAATTTGCGTATCTACTGCGGTGTATAACTCTTATAATCTTATGAAAATTGAATATTCTTATAATATTCGGTCATATATCGAACAGCCAGTCACAGTGATGTGAAGGAATGGGAAGGGGAATGTGTTAGGAAATAGGGTCCCGGCAGATTGATGGAGGATTCTTCCTGTCCCGACAACACGACGACACTTGAACCGTTTTTGATTTTCGAACGCTGTTGCGATTTGAATTTCGAACGTCGGATGTGTTATTCCGATTTGATTGGAATTTAACTTCCTCAATTGAGATTTCAGAGAGTTTTAGCAAATTATTCAGAAAATTTCATGAATTTTTATATAGAAAATTTCATCTAAATGAATCAACAATATCTTAAATTAATATTAAATTTGTTCGTTATTTATCAAATTTTCACGAGATATTGAGACAAATTTTATATTTAGACAAATAATTTATTTTATTTTATGCCTTTAATATTGTTTGAACCGATAAAGTACACAGTAATTAATTATATCAACATCATTATCTCTGAGTCTATTTGAAAATGTTATGTTCTAATAAATGAGATATAATAAAAATATTTGCAAAGACCGTCGGAAAATAAATGAAAGTGAACGTAAAGCGAAATGTGGCGGTTCACGTTACAAGATCTCGATGTTACGAGGAAATACAATGATGCTATCGACGAGAAGGAAAATTTTATTAATTTCGATATTGCTTTCTATTATCCTTATCAATTATGTTTAATTAACGTTGTTTGTTTATTATATTCTCTTTGTATGATTGTTTTTAAGATGAAATCTTCAAGCGTTATTTAAAAACAGTAATAACGATTGTTATTGTAAAGTATTATTAAGTCTACTTGAGCTTTTTGCGTCTCTTCTCTTTTATTACTTAATATTCTTATGATAGTATAATTTATTATATTATTTTTTATAAGAAAATGTAACGTTTTTTTTATTTAAAATCAATTAAAACATTTTCTTTTAAAGTAAGTATAAATATATATATATAATATTCATCTTATACCAGGGTCTTGCTTATTCCACCATAGATGAATTTGTAAATTTTTCCACACAACCACCGGGGTGAGGGAGTGCTTTCGGTGCCCGAAAGCATTCTTTAGGTGATGAGAGCCTGCATAGGTGGGCTAACCGCTAGGACGTCACGGTAGCATGCGTAAGCGATCCAACAAGGGCGATGAGGGCGCCGTTGGGTTTTAGTGGGTATTCATTCATGGTTCATTCATTGTCAGGAGTCCCACATACCCGCCTGAACTAGGCGGGATGCATAAAAGCATTTCCCAGCGAAAAAAAAAAGTCTTGCTTATTATTCTAGTCCAGATATTGACAAGTTACTGATCTTCACACAGACCCTCCGCGACCCCTGAGGGCAATCCAGTAGACTAGAATAGTTTTTCCAATAAGTGATTGTAATAAGAACCGCGAGCGAAATAGTTGGATGCCTCCAATAAATATCTCCGAATTAGAGTTTTGATGTCAACCCATAAAAACTCAAATTCGGAGATATGGGTCAATTCTGATAATGCGTCACATATTAAGAACGAAAAAAAGTGTCGTAATTAATGTTTAGAATATTCAAGTGTGGTACAATTTTTGCGATCTACTTTATCCAAAAAGTTTATTATTAGATAAAGCTTTTTATTATACCAATCTATATTTAACTTATTATACTTTTTATCAAGATAGAAGAGAAAATATTGATATATATTTCGGATGGAACCGAAACGTTTTGTAGAATTGGTGAAGAAGGACGACGATCTACCGCCCTGAATCGATCCTTCGACATAATGTTACTGAAACTTCAATTTAATACAAAAGCAATTTATTATATCAACTTAATCGTCCCCACCTCGCCTGAGTCGTTGAGCGTTTTTATGTATTGATAACAATGTGGGTATTTTTAAATAAATGATGTTATTTCGCGCCGACATATACGTTTCGAAACAAATTTATTAAGAATGAGTTTGACATCTTTAGACTCCATTTTCTCAAAATGAAGTCCGTGTGGGTTGACACATAGTATTGCTTATCAGCATCCAGTTATACGCGATCTCCGAGGCACGGTTGGGAGACCCACTAGGACAAACACCCAGACCTAGTAACAAATATTTATAAAATATTATCTGCCCATCAGATCACTACATTCACTACATCAGAGCTGTCGTCTTAATACAAATATTAGCTTGCTTATAACAAATGCCTACTTAAGACGGATCAATAGACGCTATATAGACATATTTTCCTTAAAATCATCCAACCCTAAGGTATTTCGAGGGTAGAGATCCCCCTTGTACACTCAGATACGTATAAAAACTTAAACCTGTTTTTGTCGTCGCTCAGTCGGGTAAAAAGAAATCGTAATACTCACACTATTGTATGAGATGCATATATGTATATTGTATTGTATATTAGCTTGTTTTCGCATTATGTACATTTCGTTATGATATAAAACTTATTTTTTTTATCTAGTCGGTATGACACGAGCGGCTCCTACTGGATATTAAGTCTATAATGCCTATAACTTACTCACAAGTGCAAACAGTAAGTTAACAAAATTTTATTGCAATCAGATAAACGGTATGTCAATAATGATATTTTAAGTAACAATGTGGTGATACATTACAATTATTCCGTTTAGTTTTATATCATTACATTTAGTTTTAGTGAGGCTAATTGGATCAATTTGTTTCCTTGTCGCCTCACGCACACTACAACAAAGTACATAGAAACACTGCAATTAATACTTGTTTCTTTTTCTCTCCCGTTAATTAAGATATGCTATCCTTTTTTTATAAAGAATAAGAATCTAATGCATCCATTAATAATGGATGCAATAGATTCTTTATAAAAAAAATTGGATTTCCTAGTAGGTAACGTATTTACACATTTTATTTATTATATCATTGTATGGCAACGTATAAGATACGAACAAATATTTTAAAAAAGATTCACGATCTACGCAGTATTTAGTTGATACTAACCACATAACTTATGTCACTGTATAATCGCGACGCGAAATTGGTGTGAAAGCTTGTGTTGCATGATAAAATAAAGCTTAGGTTTTGACAGTGCAATAACCTGATTTCATGAGACGTATGTTTTAACGAACACACGTTACAAGTTACAATTAATTTCATGAAAAGAAATTAACCATGGACACATTTTTAAATTAAATTGGCTAATAAAGACAGTCGATCTGGGGCTAATTATCACTACGAACTATCGTTATCAAAACATATTATATACTAGCTGTGCCCGCGACTTCGTTCGCGTGGATTACAGAATGCTTGGCATGTCTCCTGCAAAGCAAGGTTAAAATAGTCTGCAATGCTGCTCAAGAAAGGAGCTTTTTACTTTGAATCTGGGAACTTTCTGGTTGTATTTATAAGCAGACACTAACTCAGATATGGTATTCCTCCACGGTTTTCACTATAAATGTGGAAGAAAATTGTTTTGTGGTAGTCTTTAAAATATCGACTGCAAAACAGTAAGTTCGCACCTAGGTTTTCCTTGTATTATATATCGGGTGACTTTTTCTACTGGGCTTAATAGGCCAAATCCGGAACTATAAGGAATCGCGAAAGATACTTAATGGAGTCTCGTGTCCGATTTTGAAAAATCTAAAATTGCATCATAATTTTTTTTTATTTCATGATTTTCCTGGCCAGAAATAGAACCCACTAATTAAAAAAAATACATTCTGTATTATTGGACCACCTAATAGTGTCACTTGTAAAGATCAACTTTTGGAAAGTAATTGTAAGCGGCAAATTAAAGGAAAAGGTTTTTTATACAAAATAACATTAAATTTATACATTAATTAAGTTAAGTATTCGATTCTACATAGACATAATCAAATATGTGGGTTAAATCATGGGTTCCGGTAAGTTTAGAAAAAAATGTGCGTTACTTCGAACGATTTCTTTATAAATTGCATCAAAATGCTAGTCACCTACTAAAGTGAGGAAGAGTGTGAACAATACAATCGAAAATATAAAAAATGAATTACTCACAGTAACTTCTTTTATGTTTGTCTTTTTTTTCTATATTATTTTTTTTGCAAAATCAACGTGTTCGTTTCTGGCTAGGAAAACTTATTTTTCAAAAAACTAATGATACAGTTTTAGTTTTTATCAAAATCGGCTCTGTAACTTAAATTATTTTTCGCTTTTGCTTATAGTTTCGGTTTTGTTCTATCATATCCAGTAAAAAAATTACCCAGTAAGTATATTATTTTTTTAAATTATTATATTAATATAATATATATCTTCCCTATTTGAATCAGATATTATTCACTATATCATTGGTTTCAATTTTGTTCCTTATTACATTAGCTTTCTGTTCAGTGAAAGTTTCGTTAAAATAGGTCCAGCTCTTTCAGATATTAGCCGAAACAAACCGAGTGACAGATAGACAGACAAAAATTTTAAAATTGGGAATTTTGTTGTAAGTACCGTGTATACTTTCATGCATTTATTTAAAATTACAAACAGACACATCAATTTTATTTATTTGTATAGATGTATACCTTCCCTTCTTAAATCGGAAAATGTTCACTATTTTATTGGTTTCTCCAATATTTTGTTATCGTGTAATTCACTTTTTTACTTATTGATTAAAATAAAGATATTTTTTTAATATAAGTAGCCTAATTTAATCTTTATAATATTAGCTATAGGGGCTGCTGTAATGTTTTTAAGAACTTTTTACACTTTGTGATATTTTGTGATTGTTTTTGTCCATTCCCACTCCCTTCTCTGGGCCTCACGTGATTAATGGACATCCTCTAACTGCGAGTGAAAGTCCCATCAAATTTGATTCAGCTGTTTCAGAGATTAGTCGTAAGAAACAGACTGACAGTACTTGATGTAAGTACTTTCATGCATTTAGTGAAAATCACAAAATAATGTTCGACGTGACCCCATAAGTTGATATATATTTTTTAGCGTATAAATAAGAATAAAATAAACAGACAAACAGACAAAAATTCTAACAAATTTTGTTTTGGGTTCTATTGCTTAGGTAAAGGCCTCCAATATTTTTTTTTCATATATCTTACATGTACAGACAGCGACCCGTTAGATTTTTTTTCATATATATAGATTTAAAAATACATATCTAAAATAGAAGTATCCCCAAGTCACTCCTTATAACATTTGCTAACTGCAAAAAGTACCATCAGAACCGGTTAAGTCGTTTCAGAGATTAGTCGGAACAAACAGATAGACAGACAGACTGACTGACAGACAAAATTTTAAAAAATGTATTTTTTTTATTAAGTACTGTATATACTTTCATGTATTTAGTTATAAACACAAAAAAAATGTTCAACGTGATTCCTTAAATTGACATAACTTTTTTATTTATGAACCGATTGACATGAAACAAACCCTAAATGTTAAGTGAAGCTTACTACAATACATTAGTGAAAACCGCATCTAGATCGGATAAGCCGTTTCTGAGATTAGCGTGCACAAGCGCACAGATAAACAGACAAACAGATAAGAATTCTAAAAATCATTTTTTTGGGTTCTATTGCGTTGGTATAGGCCCCTTATAATATTTTTTTTCAAATATCTTCCATGTACAGACAGCGACCCGCTAGAATTTTATTATTAGTATAGAAGTATAGATTGATATCTAGTTAAAGGATGCGTAGGTTGTTAGTTACAAAAATTAGAAATCAATTGTCAATACATTGTTGATCACATTATTTGTAGGAAGATATATTTTTAAATATAGACCAGTTTTCTAGGTGTAGTCTAGATACCTAGATGATGCGCGAGTCTCTTTTGGTCTAGACTAGGACACGCGCCGTGACCGGCTGACAAATAACTGAAAACTTCCTTCACGTCCGACTTTACTTCGCGACTACGTGATAGGATTTTACAATCTGTTAAATATTATTATGTCATTTTATCCGACTAAATCGCAGAGGTCGCTTTTGATAAATGAAGTTCTTTTGCATTTACGTTATGTATTTATGAAGGGTTTTATCATAGTAGATAACCTATGTATTATAATTATGGTCATCTGTCATTTTTTTGAAAAAGAAAAAGAAGAGATCGATAATTGACTACGTATTTATGATATGTTAAATAAAAATAACAATTAACAATTATAGTTAATAATTGGGACTTAAAAAAAAAGCAACCCGCTTCGTTTACTTGAACGTAAACTACCAAAACGATATCATACAAATTATGGGAGCAATCTGAAATTATACCCCAAAACTAAAAAAAAGAATTTTTAAAATCTGTTAAGAAATGACGGAGTTCCGAATTAACAAACATAAAAAAACACCAATACACTACGAATTGGGAACCTCCTCCTTTTTGAAGTCGGTTGAAAATAAACTATGATAACGAACCTAATTGGACGCTAATAAGCAATACTGTGTCAAGCCACGCGGACTTCATTTCGAGAAAATGGCGTCTAAAGATGTCAAACTTATTCTTAACTAGCTGTGCCCGCGACTTCGTTCGCGTGGATTACAGAATGCTTGGCATGTCTCCTGCAAAGCAAGGTTATAATAGTCTGCGGTGCTGCTCAAGAAAGGAGCTTCTTACTTTGGATTTGGGAACTTTCTGGTTGTATTTATAAGCAGACTCTAATTCAGATACGGTATTCCTCCACGGTTTTCACTATAAATGTTAAAGAAAAGTGTTTCGTGCTAGTCTTTAAAATTTCAATTGTATAACAGTATATTCCTGCCGAGGTTCTCCTTGTATTATATATCGGGTGACTTTTTTAAGTGGGCTTCATAGGCCATATCCGGAACTTTAAGGAATCGCGAAAAATACTTAAAGGAGTCTCGTGTCCGATTTTGAGAAATCTAAAACTGCATCATAAGTTTTTTTGACTTCATAATTCTCCTGACCAGGAATTGAACCCACTAATTAAAAAAAATATATTCTGTATTATTGCACCACCTACCTAATAGTGTCACTTGTAAGAATCAACTTTTGGAAAGTAATAGTAAGAGATAAATTAAAGGAAAAGATTTATTTTTTAACAAAATAACATTAAATCTATACACGAATTAGAAGTTAATTAATCGATTCTATATACAAATATACATAATCAAATATGTGGGTTAAATCATGGCTCCCGGTAAGCTTAGAAAAAAATTTTGCATTACTTCGAACGATTTGTTTATTTGCATCAAAATGCTAGTCACCTACTAAAGTAACGAAGAGTGTAAAGAATACAATCAAAAATATACATAATGAATAACTCACAGTAACTTCTTTTATGTTTGTCTATTTTTTCTATGTGAGCTATACAAAGTGGATAGAATGTGACGTTTGTTTTGGTCCCCGTCACCTACTCCGTTACCTAGGTAGATTTAGATAATTCCTTAAAAGATGAATCAATTTATTGAAAATCTACATTTCACTGGACTCGGCTATTGTACTCACCCGCTATTAGCGTTACAACATCCCGTTATAATTATAAAATTTCACTTTTAGGTAAATTCGTTTTTTGAAGAATTACAAAAGATTTAATTAATGTATGAATTTGATAGAATTTTGTAAAAAAATTGCCCTATCTTTTTGTTGCAGTTAACTATATACTAATACCTCTCTGGAGTTGATTCTTATAATATGTGACAGTATCAGATGATGCAATCATATAGAATGTTAATTTTTCTCAAAATCAACGTGTTCGTCTCTGGCTAGGAGAACTTATTTTTCAAAAAACTAATGATATAGTTTTAGTTTTTATTAAAATCGGCTCTGTCACTCCTTTAATTATTTTTCGCTATTGCTTATAGTTTCGGATTTGATCTATCATATCAAGTAAAAAAAATTACCCAGTAAATATATTATTTTCCAAATTATTATATTTATATAATATACATATATCTTCCCTATTTGAATTAGATGTTGTTCACTATTTCATTGGTTTCAATTTTGTTCCTTATTACATTAGCTTTCTGTTCAGTGAAAGTTTCGTCAAAATAGGTCCAGCTGTTTTAGATATTAGCCGTAACAAACTGAGTGACAGAGAGACGGCCAAAAATTTTGAAGTTATTAATTTTGTTGTCAGTACCATGTATACTTTCGTATGCATTTATTTAAAATTACAAACGGACATCGGATCAATTATATTTGGACGCTGATAAGCAATACTGTGTCAATCCACTCGGACTTCGTCTTGAGAAAATGGCGTCTAAAGATGTCAAAGCTATTCCTAATAAATTAGTTTGAAGACGTATATATTCATCTTTTTTTTTCTATTTTGATAATATGTATATTGAATCAAAAGCAGATAGATTTATTTAATATGTTATCTATCTATATATATAAAATCACTTGGGGTGACTGATTCATCAACGCAGAGCCTAAACCGCTGGGGCTACGAACTCGAAATTTTGGCAATAGGTGGCTTTTAGGTTGTAGGCATCCACTAAGAAAGGGTTTTTTGATTATTCACCCCTAAGAGGGTGAAAAGGGGTAAAAACGTTTGTATGCAAAATCTTATTCCGTTGTCGTATTAACTTAAAACTTAATACACATACTTCTGGATGATAGTAATGAAATATGAAATAGAAAACAGGGTACTATTATTCCACACTGGGGTGCAAGGGGGTTGTAAAGTTTGTATGTAGAAAATTTATTTTTTTGGCAAATTATCCTTAAATTCAGCATAAACATTACTTAGGGAGAATAACTAAATACATGTATCCCAGAATTTCAAAATCATCCCTTATAGTGACGCTAGGGGGTATTAAATCCTGGAACGGTAATAATTTCGCTGGTAGATTTATTTAGCTGAAACTTTTACAGCGTATTTCTATCAAGACAAAGGGATGTATTAAAAAAAAGCTCTTCTTTATTTCACCCCAAAACGGGTGCAATGGGGTAAAAACGTTTGTATGCAAAATGTTATCCTGTGGTCATATTTACTTAAAACTGAATACTCATTCTTCTTTATGCTAATAATGAAATATAAAACACAAAATCATCGTATCATTATCAACCCCAACCCACAGAGATGCAATGGGGTAGTTTAGTTTATATATTTGAAAAAAAAAAAATCTTTAAATTAAATATTTATGATATGTATATACGCGTTTAGTAATTAAATCCCTTCAAGGGTGGTGTTTTACCCGTTTTTTTTAATTGCTTCTATCAAATTCCAAAATTTACGCGGGCGAAGCCGCGAGCAAATGCTAGTACTTATAATAAATCTGTAGAGAGGTCAATTCTGTACATGAAATATATTTTCAAAATAACTATCAGGGGGTGATTAGTGATCGATATTGATGCCAAAAATGCAATCAGTAAAATTTTTGTCTGTCTGACTGTCTGTCTGTATGTATGTTCCTTATAGAAACAAATACTACTCGACGGATTTTAACGAAACTTAAGACAATTATTCTTCATACTCCTGAGCAGGTTATAGTATACTTTTCATCACGTTACAATCAATA
This sequence comes from Hypolimnas misippus, assembly GCA_037950945.1. Taxonomy (NCBI): domain Eukaryota; kingdom Metazoa; phylum Arthropoda; class Insecta; order Lepidoptera; family Nymphalidae; genus Hypolimnas; species Hypolimnas misippus. The sequence goes on along the minus strand of JBBEEQ010000012.1, from coordinate 11,244,644 downwards.
GGAGCAGAGTAATAAAGGGAAAACGGGAGACGTTAATCCATTTTTTAAGCTTCCGTCGCGTATGCAGCCTTAATGGTTAAAGTTACATAGAAATCATGTATGACGGAAATAGTCTACATAAAATTTCCTAAAAAATATCCCGCAACAGCATATGTCTATCTTTTATGGTTGACTCAAAATAACACGTGTAACTCCTGATAGGTTAGCAGTTCGGAGAATTCTGATTATATTTGTTTACTCTTACGTTTATAATACTCTCACTCATCCCTAATTTAAAAAAGTTAACATTATTACATATTTAATAAAAAAAATCATAGAAATCAAGTATTGTGGAATGACATATTATATTTCCCTATTAAATTACGATAGTTAATCTGTCTGTCACATCAAAACCACTGAACCCTGACGAAGGACATACGCTACTTTTTTTCGAAAAACGACGAAAACGCGGACAAAGTCGCAGGCAAAAGCTAGTATAATAATAAGTTTTTAAATATTTGAGATTATTTTATAAATTGCAAAATATGGAACGCACCTGAAATACGAAACATTGAGTAAAGAAACTTTTTTCCATACTTATTTAGTTTAGATGACTTGAAATTTGTTTCGATAATGGTAAATAGGTGACGTAGTATCAAAATACATCAATATCTTAAATTTGACTTTTTGTGGCTTGACACATTATTGCTTATTAGCATCCATTTATATGTATAGATGTATAACCTTCCCTTTTTAAATCAGAAATTGTTCACTATTTTATTGGGTTCTACAATATTTTGTTATCGCGATTACACAATAACAAAATATTAAGAGAATTATCTCTTTTTACTTATTCATTGAAATAAATATATTTTTTTAATAAAAGTAGCCTAAGTTAATCCTTATAATATTAGCTAGGTATAGGGGCTGATCATTAATCAAGTAATGTTTTTAAGAACTTTTTAGACTTTGTGATATTTCGTAATTTTTTTCTTCCATCCCCTCTCCCTCCTCTGGGCCTCACGTGATTAATGGACATCCCCTAACTGCAAGTGAAAGTCCCATCAAATTTGATTCAGCTGTTTCAGAGATTAGTTGTAGGAAATAGACTGACAGACAAAAAATTAAAAAATTGGATTTTTTGATGAAAGTACTGAATATACTTTCATGCATTTAGTGAAAAATACAAAATAATGTTCGATGTGAACTCATAAATTTAGATAATTTTTTTATTTATGAACCGATTGAAATGAAACAATCACTAAATATTAAGTGAAGCTTACTGCAATATATTAATGAAAACCACATCTAAATCGGATAAGCCGTTTCGAGATTAGCGGACACAAACTCACAGATAAACAGACAAATATCTAAAAATTATTGTTTTGGGTTCTATTTGGTTAGTTAAAGACCCCCAATAATATATATTTTTTTTATATATCTGTCATGTGCAGACAGCGACCCGTTAGATTTTTTTGTAAGTATCGATTAAAAATATCTAAAATAGAAGTTAGCCTAAGTCACTCCTTATAACATTTGCTAACTGCAAGTAATAGTACCATCAAAATTGGTTCAGCCGTTTTAAAGATTAGTCGGAACAAACAGATAGACAGACAGACTGACAGACAAAAATTAAAAAATGGATTTTTTGATATAAGTACTGTATATACTTCCATGCATTTAGTGAAAAGTACAAAATAATGTTCGACGTGAACCCTTAAATTGACATAACTTTTTTATTTATGAACCGATTGACATGAAACAAACCCTAAATGTTAAGTGAAGCTTACCACAATATATTAATGAAAACCGCATCTAAATCGGATAAGCCGTTTCTGAGATTATCGTGCACAAACGCACAGATAAACAGACAAACAGACAAACAGACAAACAGATAAGAATTCTAAAAATCATAGTTTTGGGTTCTATTGCGTTGGTAAAGGCCCCCAGTAAGATTTTTTTTCATATATCTTCCATGTACAGACATCGACCCGCTAGAATTTTATTATTAGTATAGTACCATCAAAATTGGTTCAGCCGTTTTAAAGATTAGTCGGAACAAACAGATAGACAGACAGACTGACAGACAAAAATTAAAAAATGGATTTTTTGATATAAGTACTGTATATACTTCCATGCATTTAGTGAAAAGTACAAAATAATGTTCGACGTGAACCCTTAAATTGACATAACTTTTTTATTTATGAACCGATTGACATGAAACAAACCCTAAATGTTAAGTGAAGCTTACCACAATATATTAGTGAAAACCGCATCTAAATCGGATAAGCCGTTTCTGAGATTAGCGTGCACAAACGCACAGATAAACAGACAAACAGACAAACAGACAAACAGACAAACAGACAAACAGATAAGAATTCTAAAAATCATAGTTTTGGGTTCTATTGCGTTGGTAAAGGCCCCCAGTAAGATTTTTTTTCATATATCTTCCATGTACAGACATCGACCCGCTAGAATTTTATTATTAGTATAGAAGATGAATCTGTTTGCAAAAGTATACATCCCTCTTTTCTTTTCTTGTTTAATAAAAGTTATAATGAAATAAAAAGCAGATTGATATATTTAATGTATTATCTAATGAAAAGTTTTTCAAATATTTGAGATTATTGTATAAATTGCAAAATATGGAACGCACTTGAAATTCGTAACAATTAATTAAGAAACTTTTTCCCGTACTTATTTAGTTTATTTGACTTGAAAGTTTTTTTAATTATGTTAAATAGGTGATGTAGTATTAAAATACATCAATATCGCCGATTTTAACTTTTTGTGGGTTAACACATTATAGCTTATCAGCAACCAATTATTATTCTACATGCTTTGTAAAATACAATAATTAATATATTATATATTATAATTATCTAATAATAGATGGATAACTGAAATTCTTGTACAACTACAACGACACATGAGACCGTATTGTCAGAAGTCTTAAGGCACGTCGTCAAACTTCAGAGAGTGCGTCTGTCTGTTCCTTATAACTTCTCTACGTGTTTTGAGTCGTAACTAAAGTAGGAATTAAATGGACGTTGATAAGCAATATTGTGTCAAGCCACACGGACTTACCGCTATACGACGTTCACTTACAAATGCCCACATAATTGTATTTTCATTGTTTACGCTCACAGTGACAAACACACAAAAGTCTGTAATGACAGAAATCTCATCGAGTAGGGGATTTTCGCAAAATACTTATCTACTCGATAGATATAAACAGACGACGCCACGAGTATCAAGTAGTTAATAAAAACGACCAGAAAGAGCTCTTTTAAAAGTCTTTCTTGATATATTATTTCAGTAGATCAGCAAGCAATGTACGAATGTCCTCGTAGCAGAAATGAAAACTGAATATTTTTCGTAGAAACAACGGACGAAATAAACCCGAATTTATGAAATAATACCCAGTTTGTTCAAACAACAATACAAACCACGTAAATATTGCTTCGCTGTAAAGATTTTGTATAGTATCGCTTTTATTTGAAAATATCTTAAAAAGTTTTATTTGAATACGATCGTGACCGAAGTCAAAGTATGATGACGTCTTCAAAATAATATTTGAATTTAAAATGGATACAAAGAATGATATAAAAATGTAAATTCATATTAACACTTATATAAATAACTAAACTTGTATAAAAATAATCCTTTTTTTTAACAAAAATAGGTAATTGAGTTGGTATAGGTTGCGTAATATTTAATTTAATGTTGAAGAAGGCGTAGGCGCGCCCACAAAGGTGTCAATATTTTTTTTCATGAATACTTTATACCTACATGTTGTATGAATAGTAAAATTATACCAAATAATCATAGATTTATTTTATCTTATTTTCAGGCACATTAATCTCCATGGTTCAAATATAGGCAATGTTTGAATTTAACTTTAAAAGGGTAGTTATGTAATCAACCCGTATATATGTTTGTATTGGGTACTGCGATTTTCTCAAAATTCTAATACGTATTTGAGGTTGTTTTGGTTGTTTAAATGCACATCATTTCAAATAGATTTTAGTGTATTAGGATTTGATAAATATCTTAGGAGATAAATAAAGGAATTTTTTTATTTACTATTATAAAATTTGACAGACACGTTGGCGCCGTGGTCACTGCAACTGACTCAAGCGTTAACGGTCGCGAGTTCGATCCCCGCTCACGGTAAATGTCTGTATTGTTCATACGGATGTTTGTCGTGGTCTGGGTGTTTGTGTTTGTGTTGTGAGTGTTTCCGGATCCTCGACACAAGGTCACGCGATCTTAATAGGGCCGTTGAGTGTGATGCGTTAATTTATAAAAGTTATTTATAAAATGGCCTGCGGTTGCTTCGATCGTTTGTCTATTTGTTGGTACAAAAACAGTTTTGTTTAAATTCAGTTATGTTTTTTTTACGAAGACAATTATATTTATAGTCTATTTTTCTTGACTTGTCTTTATTTAGTAACAATACCCCGAACGAAAATCACGAATTTTCGAACAATTTTTTTTTATTATAATTTTCCATAATAAAAAAATGTCTCAATTCAATCATTCAATCGATAATTTCTCATAAAGAAATACGCCATATTTGTCTGCTTAATAAGAAAGAAAAACAGACTATAGATACTATTTTAATAATAAATATTTGCTTTTCTTTGTGGTTAAACGTACACGTTCTGTCAATTATCACTTATTCTCTACGCGCGTTGTACGAATACTATACCCAAGTTTTAGTCTTGTTGATAAATAATAAATCTTTTTAAAAGTGTATTAAATGTAGTATGTATGTACATTAGCAGTCGCAAATAAGTAACGAAGTTGCTTCAAACTTGCCCCGCTGCCGAGGCGAACTCTCGTTAAATTTGAATCGAAGTACTTATATCCTTTAAGATGCAAGCAATTTATTGCGTGATACAACTTCCGACACAAGAAGTATATATCAGATTGCTACTTTTTGAAAGTCTAATTGGATGAAAAATGTTTAATATTTTCCTCTAATTTCACTTTATTATTTGAACATCCCTACTAATATTATAATGTGAAAGTAACTCTGTCTGTCTGTTATGCTTTCCCGTTTGAACCTCTCAAACGATTTTGATGAAATTTGGCACAGACAATCTTTAGAGCCTGAAAAAGGACATAGGCCTTTTATTGCGAAAAGCGAAAAAAACAAAAGGTCACTCACTCACTCTTCACGAAATCTCAAAAACTACAATTTCTGGGAGTTTCAAATTTTGCACGAGGACTCTTTTTACAACGTAACAATAAAAATGGGGGTTGGTCATGAGTTTCAGCACCCAATTTGCCGGCAACTTTGAATGACAATGCCTAGTAGCCGAGTTAGACTAGCGAGAGTATCTTTGAACCAAGAACTCAGTTGACTAGTTTGTGAAAGTTAGAATTGAGTACAAATTTTTACCGCCTAATAGTATGAACGTAACATTTGATATAAAATATATTGAGAACATTGGGTAAATAACCCAATACTATTTATTTAGATATTTCTTATGTTATTCATCAAAATAAATGCTGATAAATAATGTCAGTTAGTAAGTTATTCGCCTGTGCGGTGGGATGTCGACCACATCGTCCCTCCGGATATTGCGAGCCTGTTCAGTACTGGGAAGTAGCTCAATTTGTGTTCCTGGTAAAATTTACGTTTTCACATCTTCTGCTTGTCCAACGAGAATCGTATAATTCCCTTGAAATTAGTTTCCTGCTGGATAAATTTTAGATGGAAAATGTTTTACTTTACCGGGTAAAACTTCGATTTACTATTCTAGTATGTCGTGACAATTATTTTATTGAAATAAAACATTAAAAACATACGTGTGGAAATTTGAACTTTACATAGCTAAGTCTCAGTTCATGAGTTTTCATTTCCAAAAATGCCTCACATTACCTTTTACAACGAGAAATAATTTAATCACTGAAAATATAGTATAGGAGAAGCTATTACAATAACAAATATACATAGTTGCTATAAAAATTGTCTCCGATTTCTGTCGTTAAAAAAACAGAGTAACGCTTTTAAATTTCAGATTTTTTGTAATATTTTATAGCTATAATAGGTATAGAGTTTAACAATATCTTTACTTTTTACTCGCCAAAACCATTTAAGGACTACTGGACAAATTAGAAATGCAAATTAAATCTAAATTATTTTTATTTCAACATGCCTTTTACAAGTGCTTTCAATTGTCAAGCACTGAAAAGCGCCGGCAAGAAACTCGGTAGTTACTCTTTTATGAAATGGTGAATACAATTTATATAAATTACAGAGAACAAATTAACTTCTGCGCGAAATCTAAAAAATTTCAAATGTTAAAGTAAAATTTTGAAAATTATATTTTATATAAAGAATAATAATAGGTATTTGATTACGTATTGCTTGGAGCATCGGAAAATTTATTGCTATTAAATAAAGCCTTATAAATTAGGGCCGAAAGCTTCTTACTTAATATCATCATTTATTGTTGAAAAGGCAAGAAATAAATTATTTAAAGTTAAATCCAAACATTAATTAAAATTCGTAAATTAGTACCAGTGATGGTGCTCTTTAATTTTTAAATATCAAACTCTATTATCTATATAAAATATTATACTATTTTAAAGGTATATTATTCTAGATGATTAAAGGCTTTATTTTATGCATAAAAGCGTAGTATTTTTTAAATAAATTAGCAATGCTGCTCTAACTCTTTATTACACATACATATATAAACTATGAACGACTAAGAAAAACCTAACTTAATACAGATAAAATAAATTACAAGTTACTACGTTCCTTTATTTTCACTGAAAAAAGATATGATGATATGTATACTTATATATATACAGTAATATTTCTTTCGACATTTTTAATACGATTTCTTTTATATATCTACAGATACTACCAACAAAATACGAACGTTATTTTTTTGTTGTGTTATTTTTTTATAATATTATTACACACATATATATATATATATATATATATATATATATATATATATATATATATATATATATATATATATATATATATATATATATATATATATATATATATATATATATATATATATATATATATATATATATATAATTAATTATATAATTACCTTATTATATTATTTATTACACATAAATAACGTATATATAAACTATGAACGACAAAAACCCTACTTAATACACAAAAAAAATAAATTACAAGTTCATAATAACTTTTTAAGTAAGTAAAAAAAAACATGTTCCTAATATAAAAATACCATCTGTTAACGAAAAACTTATCTAATTACCGCAAACACGCTCATCTCAAGGAACAGAGTCCGCACCGCTCTCGCTACGATCAAGTTTCCGTAACGTGAGCAGTATAATAACAGTATTACATCCTTCTTTGTTTGTTCGACAGCCTATTGTTTCATTGCGGGAAAAATTGAAAATACGTTTTAACATGTGAAAGCTTTTAAAGTTACCGTGGAATATAAATGTGCTCTTTTAATTTATCGATCGTTGAAGTGTGTTGTTTTAGGTCTCCTTGCTTAAAGGTTCTAAACGGGACCCTGTTACGAACCCTATGTTGTCCGTCTGTACGTCCTTCTTTGAAGCATTGTATTTAATTCAGCTGTAATATTTATTTTAAACGTATACGGTAAAAGTTATACATATATTATATACGGAAAGTAATTAATTTAGAATTATTCATAATGCCTGAGCATTATGAACAATACCTTATGCTCAAAGACCTTGTCTTGGGACCAGAACGCACCACTGCAGGAGGAATGGGATCGTGTCAAAGAAATCCTTACGGAGTCTGCAGGCAAAGCTTTCGGGTATCGAAGAGCGAATACTGAGGACTGGTTTTCACAAAATATTGAGCACCTAGAACCATTGCTCGACTCAAAACGACTTGCTGCCCTTTACCACCGTTTGGACCCATCTTCATCCACTCTTAAAGTACTTACAGAGGCCAAGTCGGCACTACAGCGCAGCTCACGCTTCTATGCGAACAGATACTGGCATGATCTCTCTTCATTTATTCAGCGGTGTGCAGACTCAGGTGATTTCAGCGGTGTTTACGGTGGAATTAAAAAAGCACTCGGCCCCGTTCCTAAAAAGATTGCTCCACTAAAAGAACTTGATGGTACTGTCATCAGCGACAGTAATCAACAGATGCAAAGATGGGTCGAACATTACACTGGACTCTACTCGCAGCCAATTAGTATTGAGCCACAAATTAAAATTTTAATTCCGAAATTACCCACCTGGTACGAGCTAGACGATGACCCTACAGTGGAGCAGATTCAAACCGCCATGAAACAACTAAAATGCGGCAAAAGTCCTGGACGAGACTACATCTACCCTGAGCTGCTTAAATTAGAGTTTATTGCTCCGCTTATACATACTCTCTTAATAAAGTGCTGGGCCGAGCGGACGGTACCTCAGGATATGTGTGACGCCAATATCATCACCCTTTACAAAGGGAAAGGTGACCGCGGTGATTGCAACTCATATCGCGGCATATCCCTTCTGAGCATCGTTGGTAAATTAATAGGTCGAGTGATTCTTAGTAAACTACAATGTCTTGCCAATCGCGTTTATCCTGAGGCTCAATGTGGGTTCCGGGCCGGGCGATCAACCACCGATATGATTTTTACATTACGTCAGATCCAGGAGAAGTGCAGGGAGCATCAGACGCCGCTCATCATAGCCTTTGTAGATTTAAATAAGGCTTTCGATACCGTGAGCAGAGAGGGACTGTTTGAGTTGCTCGAAATAGTTGGGTGTCCTCCAAAGCTGCTCAAACTCATTAGATCATTCCACGAAGAAACGAAAGGATCTGCCGTTTTTGACGGAAAAGTGTCGGAACCATTTGACATGCGCAGAGGCGTGCGACAGGGTTGGGTACTGGCACCTACTCTGTTTGGCATTTTCTTTTCATTGCTTTTAAAAGTAGCCTTTGGTGACAAACAGCAGGGTGTGCATCTGCACACACGGATTGACGGGAAACTCTTCAATATTGCTCTCTTAAAGTCAAAGCGCAATCGGGTAGATCTGTTCGCGGATAGTCTTCTTTTTGCTGATGATGCCGCCTTCATTGCCACGTCTTCTTATGAACTTCAAACCATGATGGATAAATTATCTCATGCGTGCAATCTATTTTCAATGTCCATCAACGCTAAGAAGACTCTAATAATGGCCCAAGGATTTGCTGAAAAACCAGTCATACTACTGCATGGCGTTCCCTTGGACGTAGTGAGTAAGTTTTGTTACCTCGGTTCGACCATAACGAGCAATATATCGCTTAGTGCGGAGATCGACATACGCATCGGTAAAGCGGCGACCATGTTTGGGAAGCTTCGAACAAGAGTATGGGACAACAACCACCTTACTGTCCGAACTAAAATTCTAGTGTACCAAGCGTGTATATTGAGCATACTCTTGTACGGAGCAGAAACCTGGACATCGTATGCAAAACAAGAGTACAGGCTTAACGCTTTTCACATGCGTCGTGTGCGCAATATCTTGGGAGTTACGTGGAAGGACAGGATCACAAATGATGCAATCCTAACGAAAGCACAACTGCCTAGTCTCAGCGCCCTGCTTAAACAACGTCGTTTGCGCTGGGTGGGACATGTGCACCGTATGGATGCTTCTAGACTACCTAGAAAGGTCTTGCTGGGAGCTGTAGCGAATGCCAAGAGAAATGTAGGACGTCCGTTGCTACGCTTTAAAGATTGTGTCAAGCGAGATCTCACCTCTTTTGGTATCGAGCATAGGGAATGGGAGAAACTCGCGGAAGACAGGGATCGATGGAAGCTTCGGATTGCACAAGGGGTCAAGCTACACGACACAGCGTGGTTCGAAAAACTCGCCACCAAAAGAGCCAAACGGCAGGACAGCGATAACATGCCAGCAGGCGCATCCGTCGCGTTATGCGCCTGTTCCAGATGCGGCCGGTCTTGCCGTTCCAGAATCGGTCTGCATAGCCACCAACGAAAGTGTCCATAATAATCACACACTGTCTTAAATCATCTGTAATAGATGAAAAGGCCAATGAACAATACCAAATATGAACGGGTAATATGATAATAAGTAATAAATAAAAAACACTTCACACTCAATACTTTCTATTCTTATGATCCTGTGTAAGGGGTCAGACGATAACAAAAATCTATATGGCCAATACAGAGGTTTGCCGTGAGCAGGGATCGAACTCGCGACTGTTAGCGTTTCAGTTTGTTGCAGTGTCCACCGCGCCAACCTGTCCTGCCTAAACATATTAATATATATTTTGTTAAGCTATTTAAGTATGTAATTTATTAAATTGTTATTATAAAAACAAAAAGCAAAGAAGGTTTGGTGTTTTTCACTCTCACACACACCCATATATATATATATATATATACATATATATATATATATATATATATATATATATATATATATATATATATATATATATATATATATATATATATATATATATATATATATAGCTATTTGATCCTATGTATGTATACGTTCATTCGTTTCAAATAGCCATTCATTGTATAGTTATATTCTAGCATTAGGGTCAAATAAACTAACAGCACTAATAAATTACCAGCACAAGGATAATGAAAGTAATGGCCATTTACTTTTACGATACCTATACTAGATACTCTTTGGCTTTTACGTCCTTCTAGTCTAAAAAAACGGTCAAGTGCGAGTCCGAAACGCAAACGAATAAATCTGTACCATCGTAGAAGATAAAACACTTCGTACTTTTAAAATAATTTTGTTAAAGAAATAAGACAAAAAAATTCTCATTTGGCTGGTTTTTATTATTAGTTGTTGAACCGGCATTAGAGGTACACCGTTTACTTATTACGATTCATGAGATAGACCCCGCTGACACACACGCAGACATCGAAGGGCAGATAAAGGAAGCTTAATTATAGGGTGACATTAACAACCTTTGGGTAAATAACCATATACAGAGAATTAAAAATAGGATAAATATGTTACGAAATAAGCGAAACGGATTAATTGAAAAATGCAAATAATACTCATTGAAATTCCAACGTTCCGCGTGGTAGCTCCAATTCCAAAAAATACAAACTAAAAATCCTTCAGATTTAAAAGCCGTGTACTAGAACGTGTTGTAATAGACAGGCTTTCAATCAATCTACAGATACATGTTCATTATCAACATTTATTTTTCAAATTTAAAATTCGAAAATTTTATATACAAATAGTTTTTTCGAGTACTTTCGAATGATTTTTAAACAATTTACACTTTCGTTCATTTTATCATTGTTTTATTCCACAAAGCTCCACAAAAAAGAACTAGCAACAATTTAGGTAGTTCCTCTTTTATTAATTCGAAATCTCCACTTCAAATAAGAATAGCTCTTTTCTTTTCCATTTATTTTATTCAATTTAAATGTACTTCTAAACAACTATAAGTCTGGGACCGATCTAAATCAAACAATTATTCGGGACAAGGATCTAAATCCGAGCTTAAAACTTTGCTACCAAAAATATAAACAAAGATTTCATTTAACTTTACTTAACTTTGTACAATAAATCTGGCCTAAGAATCTTGCCTTAAATGATAATTATGAAAATGTAAAAAACGGCTGATACAATCGAATCAAAAGAAATATTGTGAGTAGTCTATACCAAAGGCTCTACGTAGGTACGAAGTATTAAAATTTTTAATTCTTTCAACACATATATAAACACCATAAGTGTAAGGTTATATTTATTAAGATCAAATTATCTTTCTTGTTATACAGCTTTCCAAATCATTCACAAATTTCCATCAATAGATGCATGGTATTCTTCGGTTTTATTAAAACTGTGGCAAACAGGCCGATCAATGCAGCGAACTTTTATATATTAAATATTACACAATATCAATTTATTAATATATGAACATATAGGTATAAAAGAAAAAGCTGATCATCCAAAAATAATTTCCCAGTTCCGTTATATTTTACGCGAGTCGAATCAGGATATCACACTAGACATTCATTTCGTTTTTATACATTTTTTTCTCCTCTGATACCAAACACACAGTGACCCATTACCGAGCTTTCTCTTCCATGGCAAAAATTGCGCATCAAAACCAGAGCTCTCATTGCTGGAAACAAAGATGAGTATGAGTACCTATGAGTGTAGAATATGAGCACGTGAAAAAAGTGTACACAATACTACGTTCCTTTATTTTCACTGGAAAAGGACTAAACGATGATATGTATACTTATATATACAGTAATATTTCTTTCGATATTTTTAATAAGATTTCTTTTATATATCTACCGATTTAATTTAATTACAAAATACGAACGTTATTTTTGTATAATATTAGCCAATATGAAGTTGAAGATTGACTTTAACTCGTGACCATAATAATTAAGTAGGTAAGGTCGTATATCTCGTAAAATATACAAATTATAAATAATCTATGACTATATATAAACTAAAAGCGAACATGATATGACATATCTATATTAATTACGTATATATGTAAAAAATGTAAAAAAAAAATAGTACAAAAATAATATTTTTATTATTATCATCATAATAGTATTACATTTATAACTCTAAAACTATGACGCTTAGTTTCAAAATCGCATGCACATTTATTTATTTATAGGCCAGCCATTTGTCCGATGTTCAGTCCTTTATACACGTATAGAGAGCACATTGCTTGCAGCGATACGGTAGGTGAGGAGAACGATTTTTCTGCCCGAAGCAGTTTTCCACAATAATGAGTCACTTGACGTATTGTCCCGCAGGCGCCATCACGTCCAAATTACGTAGCTATTGTTACTGAGATATTGTTCGTCGCCTCTTGAATATGTGCGAAAGGAAATGAAACGGTTCCCTTGCGTCATCGTTTGTTCGGCTTACGGCTCGCGAGCCGACAGCGACGCGCCCCGTGCTGACACTTCAACCGCGAGATGTCACATTAGATAACGCTCCGCGCATTACGCGTGATTGCTCTTAAGATTTAATGCCTCAATTACTTTGAACCACGCATGAAACAAATTCAATTTACCATCACGCACTTTCTCGTACTCGAAGTAAAGAAAATATTTAAATTGTGAAATGAAAATTTCAGTTAATAAAGTAGCCTAACATTTTAAAGTTTAAGATTTGGTACAATTAATATTTCTTGATATACATCTCTCTTTCTTATGCGTTTGATCTACATAATTTTTTTACTTTACAAGAAATAAATGGTGATAAAATACATGAAATGTTCTGATTTACTTATTAAAATGATAGTATTATTTACATTAGAATCACGAAAGGTCCTCGCAAAGAATTTAATCTAAGTTGAACTGAAACATTTTACTTCTCCCTCATTGTTTTTTTGGTCAATCGGCAGACGAAATCCTATTAAAGACGCTGCGCTACAACTCTCAATAATTGAATTGTCTTTAACTCACCGTCTACAGTCGATACTTTAACACGGCCTTAATACTTTTCCAATGATTTTTCTTTCTTCCCTCGTCTTTCTCGGAAATATAATAAAATGTTTAATTATATAAGAATTTGTCTACAACCAATGTATATTTCGAGAAACGCCTGTTTTTGAAATCTTCTATATGTCTTTTAACTCTAGTACTGTTGCTTTGTTTGGTCTATGTAAGATAAACTGTTATATATAATTAAATAAATTATTTTATTCGTTGATACACCCCACATTCTCTCTGGATGAAATAGATTAATTCCTAGAATGGTACGCGAGGCTATTGGAAATCAAAAGCATCTCAAATACAATAGAGGAGATGGCGGGAGGTCTAACACCTGGGATCCAATTATTAAGGATTTTAAATATCAAAGCCAACAAACTGCAAGACTGAGGATACTGTTACTGTTAGAGCCTTCTGTGTGCATTCTGAACGTTACTCGAGATATCAACTTAAGAACCGTTGGCGATATTTCAAAATATTTTATTTTATTCTTGACATGTGACTAAATTCTTACAAAATAAAGATAAAAAAACAAACAAATGTTAACATAGTCTACCCGTGACCACGATCGCTTTAAAGTGTTCGAAACGCCGAAATGATAATTAAGAAAAAATTTAAGTAATCTAAAATCTAAATTTAAAGTATATCTTTAAAAAAATATTAAAAAATATATCTTTAAAAAATAAACTAGACGATAAATATTGTACTTGCGTAATTATCTGTTGTACTTGGTAGAGCCTAACTGTAACCTACTGACTGCACACTCGTACACGGGTTCGCTCAACTGAGTAAACTCTCAATATATTTTTGGCTCCTCTGATTGTTTTTGATATAGAAAGGGGCAAACGAGCAGACAGTTCGACTTGATTACTGTTTGATTAAATAAATATATAAACGCATCAGTCTATTATTCAGGGTGAATTTTTTAACTGGACGTCGTAGGTCAAATTCAAAACTATATAAAGATTAGCGAAAAATATTTTAAGGCCTTCGGGGCCGGAGGATAGTAAAAAAAATATTTTTTCTATCTATAGGAATCGAACATAGTGATTTTGAAAAATAAAACAGAGACAATCTGGTTGTGTTAAGATTTGGCCTACCACGCCCAGTTAAATAAATTCACAATATACATATATATAGAGTAATCGAGCGATATCTTTATTGTTATAACGATTGTTAAAAGATACTTTAATTTATTATATTAGTACAATGTTGTATACTACGAGGATCAAAGTTTGTAATATGAAGTTTTCTTCTTTGTAAGGCTAATGCATCTTTTCTGGGTCAAGATATTCTCTATAATAAAATGCCATTATGTTTACTTAATGAAAAAGTTTATTAAAATTATGAAGAAAGAAAATCTATTGCATTTATAGAATAATTGTTTTATAAATGCAAAACATGTTTTATAAAGGGAGTGATAGAAGGGTGAAGAAGGGTAATTTTCAAAGGATTTTTAATTGAAATTATTATTGGTATTGAAATATGTATAATAAAGATCTTGGTAAGATACCTGTTGGTTTTTTATTTTAAAACTAAATTCCGATTGATACGACATAAAAAATAAAGTAACAGCGTGTAAATATCCCACTCCTAGGCAAAAACCTTCTCTTCAGTTAAGAGCTTAATCACAACGCTCTTCACTGCGAGTTGGCGTATATATATGTGTCAGAATTTCTCCCAGCAGATGTAGGCTTCCTCACGGTGTTTTCCTTCACCGCCGAGCTCGTGATGAAGTTAAACACTAATTTAGCACTTAAAAACTCAACAGTGCTAGCCAGGGTTCAAACCCGCGATTATCGGTAGAATTCGACGTGTTCTAACAACTACACCATCTCGGCTCTCATGATGTGACATACTTTTATAAAACGGTTGTAAAGAACTCTAAGAGACTACTCAGAAGAAGTATTTTTTACATTTGAATAAGTAAATAAGCAATGCTTTGAATAGATATATTCATCCTTTACAATTTTGATGTATAAATGTACTTTGCTTAAGTTCAAAACTTAAGATGCCAGGAGTTCAAACGTCTGGTTTAACTCAATATATTCGAAAACCTCTCAGACTACACCGCACGTTCGAGTGGATTCACTTTGCGATTTGCAAATACGGAAAAAATAGGAGATTTACTGCAGATAAATCCTGAAATACATATGACATTAGAATAAGTAAAAAGTTTGCATGCAAATAATGTGCATATAGTAAATGGCATGCCTGTAGCTCTGGTGTACGGTCAGACGTGCTTTTTTGCACTTCCATTCTGTTACCGCCGGCGCCGTTGCCAGCTGTGGCATTCCAAAGTCAATTAATTCTTATATAGGCAATCTGAACGCCGTTTTGGCAAAGTTAAATGTTTGTGTATTACCGGCTGAAGTCTTTATATTATTATATTTCTTAAACATTAGAAAACAATAATAAATAATACAAATAAAAAAAACATTACTTATAAAAAGTAGATGTCATCGTCACAACAGGTTTCAGAGACATTTTATATAAATTATTTTCCTATGTCCTCAGAATGTTTGGTTATGTTGTGGAAAAAACGGAAACAAACAGTTCACATTTTCATAGAGAGAGATTATTAGAAGTAAATAAAATTATTTCAATGACTTTTGCTGTAGTCCATGCCATTTAAAACTGTTTTAGTTCATCGTCTATATTGATGTAATATAAAAAAAAATCAGCCAAGTGCGTGTCGGGCCACGCACAATGCAGGGTTCCGTAGTTGTCAGAATTGTCAAGATCGGTCAAGCAATCTTCGAGTACCTATTTTCGTAAAAATGTTTGAATGTGAATTATACTAACGATTTTGAACATTAAATGTTGGTCGATTATTTATTATTCTAACACTTGTAAAATATACTCAGCGCCGATAATTTTCCTTCCTGATTAGCGCCTATGAAATCTATGGTGATTTGGTTGAAAACTTCATAAGCGCGATTCAGAATCACTCGCGACATGTTTTATTGAGACATTGTTTTATACCTTATTTTATATTTTATTTTAATTTAAACTTATTAAATATTTATTTATTTATTCATTTAAATTCATATATTAATTTAAAATTATTAATATTTACATAATGTGATGCTTTAAAAAGTGAAATATTTATTTTTACTTAGATCATCTATAACTCGATAACCATAAGAACCAACATAGCCGTGATAATTTTCCTTTTAAATTCATTATATGTACCGCTATCGTGAATTTTTTCATATTTTTAGACGCAGCAGTTTAGTGGGTAGAGGGGGGGGACACTTGACTCTAAGAAAAATTGACACTTCAAAGCTTAATATTTCGGAAACAGTTCGTCGTTCGGAAAAATGGTTTTCCCACACTTATAATATTTTTAAAAGACCTATCTAACGATACCCCACAACATGGGATAATTGAGAAAAAAAATTTTTGGTCTCTCTTAACACATAGGGAAGACACCCTGAAAAAAAAATATTTTTAAGATTTTATTGTACGACTTTCTCGGCGTAATTCATATGTATACTCATACCGAATTACAGCTTTCTGGTATTAAGGGTTTCGGAGCAAAGCCGCGGACAGACAGACAGACAGACAGACGGACAGACAGACAGACAGACAGACGGACATGGCGAAACTATAAGGGTTCCGTTTTTTTACTACGGAACCCTAATGATAGTTGTTGTTACTGAACGCTTCAGAATATATCTTACCTAATAATCAGATTTCAAAATTATTATTTTTTTATTGTCAGATCAAAATAATACACACTGTGAAAATTTGAAAACTTTACTTATTACGGTTTATGAGATATCTACAGGGTGCATCATACAATTCATAAAAAACAAGCAGCCAGACAGACAGGCGGACGAACCGACAGACTGAGGGACAGCGGTGCTTAGTAATAGAGTCGCGCTTAGTTTACAGAATCCTAAAAAAGAGAAAAAATACAAGGGATATTTTACATTTGGAAGGTAATCGACCATTTCAATAATACTTAGTTGACTGATTAATCATTTTGTGATTTGTCATTTAAATTCTAATTGCTGTAAAGGCCTCTGTATCGTTTTCAAAAATAACAATAATATATAGACACAATTTAAAGCCATCAAAACAAGAATTGAATTAAATTAAATGATAATATAAATTATAAACTATTCTGGAGGGTTATTACAGTTGATGTTTTTTTTTGTTCAAATTTAGCAATCACCTGTCAAAATATATCGTGTTGCGATAACGATAGCGCATCGCATAATTGCCCTGCTGTGTCTTAGCTTTTAATGAAATAGCTAATATACTTCCTACTTTCAACTATTATATAGACACTTAGCTGGGTTTTTAAGCCTTCAGTATCCATTTGTAATACAAATTAGCTAGTTTTCGGTGTAAAATTTCTTATGTCCTATGACTGTCATCGCAATACAACAACTGTTAGAGTATCCTCGTTTAGTAATACATTAAAATTATCCTAGTTAAATGGCCTATTTTTCGATTTCAATAGTTCTGATTAACATTGAGCGAAATGTCAAGTGTTACGAAAGTAGTACCTACTAATATCGTTATGCCTTTATTTAAATTTTACTAAAATATTAAAGCAATCCTTCATTTCGTACGTTACATTTGTACAACGCCTAGTTTCCTATGCAGAATATTTAAGTTTGTTCTGGTTTTACAAGTCTTAAAGTTTTGGATCCTCTGCGGTGAGATTAAGTTAAAATTGCTCTCTTAGACACGCGAGGATTGAGTGCTTTGTAAATAAATTGCTTGTGTATGCAATTTAAACATTGCGGTAACACTTCCTATCCGTTTTCTTTTAATCAGTTATTGTAGTAGCTTAGTTTTATTGTAATTCGTTTATGGTTAGTATAATTTATATCTAGACTAAAATATAAAGTGGAAAAAATTGCTTATGTGATGATGATGATTATTTAAACGCACCTATCACGACAATGTCGGGTTAAAACAAATATCCTTGCTTTATATACGTTTCAGTTAACGAGTTCGTCTGTACGAAGTTCATAAATCTTTTAGCAATTATGTAGTAAATGTAACCTAAATGATATTTTTTGTTACACGGTTATAATTTAAATATGTTGTTATGAAATGAGAAAATTTAATCTTATTTAATATAAATTTTAAAAATGTATGTTTGTTTTATATCCGAATGCGATAATACTTTATCCATTTATTTATATGTAAATTGAAATTAATTTACAGTATTGGCGGAGAATGAGTTTGAAAGAACACTTCTGAAATTCTATAATTTTGCTTTCAATGTAATTTCAAAATTGATAATTGATTGCAAACGCAAGCGAGGAAGCAGGCAAAATATAGTAATACTTATATACATTTTAAGATGTTGACAATATAAATACAATCTTTTAGAATTATTATTTTATACACCAGCTTTTCATTAACTATGTATTAGATTATTGTTTAATAAAAAAACAATTTTCCATTTTCAGTAGAAGTAAGACGACCGTTTACATTTTGATTGTCTTTAGTTTAGTCGCTCATTGTCATTAACTATGTATTAGATTATTGTTTAATAAAAAAACAATTTTCCATTTTCAGTAGAAGTAAGACGACCGTTTACATTTTGATTGTCTTTCGTTTAGTCGCTCATTTCATTCGGTTTGTTTGTCCGCAGTCATTATAAGATGAAAATGAGTTTTAAACGAGTTGCCGAGATTAATAAAATAACTCTCTAGACGGTTTAATTCTACGACTGTATTCATCGGCGATTTAATGAAGATACTATTCATTGAATTTTTTTTTATCTATGTTTCTCTTTTATGTTAATAAATAAAGCTCAGTTTGTTATTGAACGTGTAAATAGAGCTATCCATTATTTTTACTTGACTGCGCGACACAAAGGAGTAATGTGCTTATCAGACTATGTATGTATGTATATACATACGTGTGTATATATGTACAAAGATACAAACCTACGTGGGCGAAGCTAACAGAAGCTACTAAGGTCGCGATACAATTCATACGAGTAGTGCTATTTAGTACGCGACAAGGCTTGAATCACATCTAGTCATTTCAAATTAGTCTTTAATTAAGAGCCTTTCCGTTCATTTAAATACGCTATTTACTAATAAATTTAGGACGTTTTGCTCAATAAAAGTTATCAGAGAAAATATTTAAAGATCAGATATATAAAAGTGGCAAAGGCTGTGTTCAGGTTTTACTTGTTTTTTTTTTTTTTTTTTTTTTTTTTATTTAAATTACCTATTAGAGATTATATGTCAGGAAACAAAGAGTATTCAATGTAATAATCTATTGGTAAATTAACATTTTATTCGAAATGTTTATCTCAAAATCCTATTACTTGTCAAGGACGAGGTTAAACAGAAATACAAATAATATTTTAAATACAAAATTCCTTTAATACTTCTCTTGAACTAAACAAAATGTTCAATTACTATTGTCATCTTGATGATAAATGGACACTGGCACTGTGCCTAAGTGGAATTAGTCTTAATCCTTGCAACGAAATTACGAGTACAACGCCAACCCAGGGATATAACTTGTTATTTATCATTTGCCTGTAATCTATGTGTCTAAAAACCTATTTTTTATATATTTGTATTATTATATATTTGTATATTATCTATGTGTCTAAAAACCTATACATTAAAGGCAAATTAAGAAATAAATATCCGATTATTTTGTACACTAAATAAATCATTTCATAAGAAGATGAGAATATAATACATAATAAAAATATAAAACGCAAAAAAAGTTTTACACTTAGGAATTCAGTTTTTTTAGACAGACACGTTGGCGCAATGGTCACTGCAACTGACTCAGGCGCTGACGGTCGCGGGTTCGATCCCCGCTCACGGCAAACGTCTGTATTGGCCATACGGATGTTTGTTGTGGTCTGGGTGTTTGTGCTAGTATTGTGAGTGTATCCGGATCCCCGACGCAAGGTCATGAGATCTTAATGGGGGCCGTTGAGTGTGAGGCGTTTATTATTTAGCCTTAATATTACAGAATGTTGATAGAATAGTTATTTATTTTTTCAAAATCAAAGATTATGAACCACAGATATGCAATTAATACTAATACTTTTAATTATTAACTTAGCTAACTCGTATCACCAGGGCCGGATTTACCCTAAGTGTCGCCCTGGGGCGCAGTGAAAAATGCCGCCCCTTTACCTAATTCATTACCTATGAAAGTTTATTAAGAAAAAACAATCTTTAAAAATAATTTCTAATGAATATAACATATTTTAAAAGGAGTAAAATAAGTGTCGTAATAAAAATGTGTTACAGTAAACAATGTGAAAATTTCAAAATACCAACTTTTTTTTTAAATATGTATATAATAATATAATAATGATGTTGTTTGTTTACCATACATATTAGTTTTGATCAAAACAAGCAAAACTAAATGCAAGCCAATAACATAATTAGTTGCGTTAACATGTTCATTAATGTTTTGCATAATAGAGTGTTAAAATGAGCTAATAAAATTATACAAATAATTATATGCAATGACCGCAAAAATACATTTTCGCTGATTAATAACGCGTAAATAACATTAAATAGTAAATAATCTACTTTCTATTATAATAAAACGGTAATTTAAATCGTGTTTGTGCACTATAAATAATAAACATATAAAAAACTTGGCAAAAAAACAATAAAAAATTCAGGTTTTCCAATCAGTAACAAACGCAGGGCTAATTGATCGCCTAAAAAAAATTACCATTGGAATATTCATACAAAACATACACCATATACACATAGATTGTTTTTATATAAATAAATGTAAGTAAAAATAATAATTTTCCTTGGCCATTCATCTTTGAGCAAACTGTTCTATAGATTTCAATGAATCTTGTCAAATCTTTATAGCGCCGATCGCAATAACATGCAAGCCCCACTTTTTTTCCTTTTGAAAAACAAATATGGTAGACTTCTTTGAATTACAGAATAATCAACAATTTCTTAATATATCTTAAGTGCACGTTAGACGACCGCTCTGGTGTAGTGGTGCTGAATGTACATACCTCTAACGCCGACGGCGGGTTCGATCCCTCGCTCGGGGCAGATATTTATAGTTGTATAAATATTTGTTTCTAGGTCTGGGTCTCCCCACCGTGCCTCGGAGAGCATGTAAAGCTGTCGGTTCCGGTTGTTATCACAATCACCTGATAATGATCGTTACTCGTAGTAGGGAAATTATTCTAGTCTTAATGGTTACTGGCTTGCCCTCAGGGGTTGCGGAGGTCAGATGGCAGTCGCTCTGTGTAAAAATCAGCAACTCGTCAATATCTGGACTAGAATAGAAAGCAGACCCTGGTATAACCGGGAAAAATGCTAGATAGATGATGATGATATTAAGTGTACGTTACTTTCATCATACTTAAAATTATTTTTATTTTTAATAGTGTAACTTTTAATTAAAAAAATCATTGCAGTATAAAGCATACGAAATATTACAAATGTTCACGATGTATTGTTTCTTAATATAAGCAGTGTGTGCCATTAGATATTGTACCTTAGTAAAATATTTTCTGTAATAGTAATTTGTTTATTTATTTCTCTGAGTTAAAAGCGTATGGTCATGAACAAAGCCACGGGCGCAATTCGTTTTAATTTAATTAATTAACTAAACATCACAATACATCGGTAATTTAAATAAACAAAACACGTTAAAATAACGGTAAACATTTATACTGTCATTAATTTGAATGTTAGTTACAAATGTAATACGATTAGATAAAGGAAAACAAACTAACTGTATTTACAGCGACTACACTCGACATTAAGTAAATAAGGATTACTATTTTACCAATTGACTTTAAATAAATTTTAAGTAAAAAAATGTATTCAAAACAAGCTTTTATGTGCGCTAAAATTAATAAAATATATTTTCCTTTAAAAGTTTTCGTAACAACTTATAACGTCATTACACAATTTATATGATACTAGCTGGTGCTTGCGACTTCGTCTGCGCAGGATTAGTTTAAAAGATAATGGCTGTACAATACGCTGGAAATTATCAAAATTCTTCCTTAGGGGATGCCTAAGTCATAATATGCATGCAAAGTCTCAGCGCGATCGATTTAAAATTGAGAAAGTTTCATACAAACTTTCATCCCTTATTTTATCCTCTTGGGGGTATAATTAAGCAAAATTCTTTCTTAGCGGATGCCAATTTAATAACATCTACCTGCATGCCAAATTTTAGCCCGATCTGTGTAGTGGTTTGGGCTGTGCGTTGATAGGTCTCTATGTCTCTCAGTCAGTCAGTTTGAATCACCTTTGAATTATATATATTTAGCTAGCTTGAAGCGAGACTTAAGTACGTATTAACTTAGCTTGAAAATTGAATAAATTAAAATTAAACAAATTAAGTTATTTGATTACCTTGTTCATCGAAACACGTAAATCTAACGTCACACACCTTATCATAAATTGTCATCCAAACTAAACACAACACAAACACACAAACAAATCTAGAAGATAACTACTTTAAAATGAGTTGCAAGATTCCACCCACACAAACATTCATACATTGCAAATTAAATAAATACTTGTAAAAAGTACGAATTTCTCAATTTGTAGGAGTTTTTTTTAATGTTTGTTACCTCAGAACTCCGTCATTTCTCAACCTATTTTAAAATTTATTTAAAAGGATTAACTTCTATGGGTCCCATAGAATTTTCATCAAAATCAGTAAGCTAGTTTGGTTTTTAAATTAAAAAATAATTGAAATTATCATGTCATCCTATTAAATGAAATTGTATATTTTGGTTTCAACAACATTTTTTTTAAAGTTTTAATTATGTTCAATCTGCATCAACAATTAATGAGGTGCAATCTGACTAAAATGATTCATTTTATAACTTTTTCAACGGAAGCATACACGTCCGTTGCATCAAAAGACGAAAAGATTTCATTACGGTCCGGAAGTCGTTTGAGATTCATTTCTATCTCATTGTGGTCGAAGTTGACAAACAAACCGACTACTAAGCGGAACTACTTAGCTGAATGTAATCAAAAGTGAAATAGCTTCATACTTATACTGGAAGTAGTTTAATAATAAAATAAATGTACGGTATTCAATATTAGTTCAATAAGAGCTCCGGAGTTTTGCGAAATGGAATAATACAATATGGACCCTACACGTTCGCAGCATCTGCGAACACTATGCATAACAAGTATTAAGAAAAGACAATCTGGAATGCTGTATCGAGAAAGGAGGAAAATCCGGTTTAAGATAAAATGAGATTCAATTTCTTAACACGATGTCACTTCAGCGTTATATGGGATCTTTTTCATACCTTTAAAAATCCATAATACTAGTTCATAACTATTTCATAACGATTCAAAGACCTAGTTATTGTCTCCCTATATGAATTAATATTGTGTATTTATTTATATATAAATATAAAACCTTATCACACTGTATATTGCAGAATTAAATGTATTTATATTTATTGTAAAAATCAATACGTATTGTAGTGCCGTCAGTTAACCGTCTTTTAGATGTTAGTTAAAAAGAAACTGAAACATCGACGACTGAAAAATTAAGTCTAAATTGGTTTTAGAATATTTATTTTACACTAAAAACTGATAGTGTACCAATGACGCTTGGGGAAATACCTGTAATTTAATGAGTAAAATATTTGGATTCAAGATTTAATTTTACATTTAAATACATTTTTAAAATGTACGTAAATTATTTTGAAGCTAGAGATTTTCTATTTGATCTCACCTTAGGTATTTAAAATTAATTTTATTCTTCTCTAAATATTATAGTATTTAGTATATTATATTTTATCTCTAATTATATTCCATTTGTACTGTCATTGTTTTCTCTGTACTTACGATATTAAAAGTAGTCCATGCATGATACTCGTATTATCTTCATTCTAAGCATGAAATCCATTAACCCTCGTAAAACACATACAACAATAAACAAGCGAATGATATTCGCATCTTTAATAAAAGTTTCCTACGAAAACAAAAAAAAAAAACAATAAACTCTACACAAAACATTTGCAATTGTAGCTCAAAGTACAATAAATAAATGTCGATACAACCTTTAACTTTCAGAAACCGGAGCGTTTTCTCCAAATACTCGTACATTGCATTTACTTTGTGGTTTGAGGTGTCAAAGCTAAATTTATGCCGAAAATTCTCGCATAAAAGGACGCTCGCATCGCAAACGCAAAATTGTAACGGGAATTTTTTTATAACTTTTTCTGTTCCATAGTCAATATGTTGATTAATTTATGAAACTGGCAACACCAAAATAGAAAAGGAAATGATTTTTTTAGTTTATATATAGCAATGATATGCCCTTTATAGGATCGAATGAACGTTGTTTATGGAAACAAAATGGCGTATTTCCTAGAGGCATAGCTTACACAATGCGTCTTCTATTTGAAGTCACCGCCAATATAGGAAACCAAAGCTTTAGCAGCTTTATCGCATGCTATTATTATGGAAATCACTTCCTAGTTAAATAAAACTTTATAATATAGCTATATTGATTTATTACATTATTCATACATAATTTGATGTAGAGTTATTTGAAATTAAAATGTAAATAAAGATTTGTAAGTGACAGAGTGTTAGTAATAAAGTTATAGACAATTTTTTTATAAAATAGACAATTTACTATAAAAAACTATTATACCACTACGAAACAAATTCCTTTACAAATTAGATTTGTAAGATACGAAATTTCGACTTAAAATCCTTTCACGTTGCACTATTTACGACAGCTTTAGAGCGAAATGCGAACTACCTAGAAGTAAGGAAATTTCCAAAGGTAAGTTCCATTCTTGCCTTCCAACAGAGTGTTCTGAAGTCGTTAAATTATCACGTCTATTGGTGGGGTTCAATGGTGCAATTTCATGGCAGAGTGACTTCGCCATTCGGTTGTCGACCGATGGCATTCCTTCAGTAATAACCTCTTAACATCCTCACGTATTACCGTTTACCCTACCTGTTATTTAATGGCGTAATAAAATTAATATTATATATTATTATCATAAAATTATCGTTATTATCAATAATATAAGCCTTAAAATAACTTATGTGTCAATTTTTATGATTCTAGTTTTCGAAACTTTAACACAACACAATTTATAAATATATGAATATCATTTTAAAAACAATTAAATAATTGTAGATGCACCGTGAAGATTTCTGTAAAATAATTGAAAGAATACGGTGAAAAAATAAGTAGATTTTTTTTCTTTAATACAAAAATTAACAAATATTATATTAAAATACTAAGTTTTAATAAATAACGTTTACGATCCGAATTCACTGTAAACTTTTATATATCTATATGAGAATGAGAATACATGACCCTATTTCAAGACGGTCGGTATGACCTACGATATTAGACTAGACATAGGAACAATGTCTCGTGCTTGTCGACATCGCTACGAAGCCACAAAAGCGATGTCGTTGCAATGGAGAATGTCTTGGATACATATTCTGAATCTTCGTCTTTACAACTATGAATTTAACTGATATTGAGCATATAACTGTGGCTGCCTACGTGTTGTTTACATATTAAGTTATTTTTTAATTATGACAATTCTTATTATGTGTACATATGTAGGTAGGTTATTATATACTTTTTGACCTAGTTTTATTTATTTATTTATTTATTATTTATTTTTTTTGTACTAACGTGTAATGTTAGAGCGTTTGTTCATTATTTTATTTGAATATACTAATCTCTAGAACTGTTAATTTGAATTATTTAATTTGTTAGATACACCAATAAAGGAATAATCTATACACTTAGTATCGTAAATGTGAATTGTCTGTCTCTCTATCAGTTTGAACGTTTGCACACCTAAATTGCTGAAGCAAATATTTATGAATTTTTGTATCATGGCTAATTTTTGTCGCAAAGTGGATAAAATAGAATATTAAAGTTAGTAATAAATACCTGATATTTCTCAAATAAATACGCCATTCAAAATAATTATTTAAGCTATTAACTAAAAACGTCATTCATATATAGCAAGTAAGGCAGTTCGACTCTGGTGAAATCGAGTGAGTCATATCACATATCAATTTCAACTCACTCACTCTGCAATTTAAAATAGCTTCTGCATTCAAATAACATTACATTCACTTATACAACAAAGAAGTAAAATAATATGCACTATCATAATATATCTTAACATTGTTGTTGTTTTCAGACGACAGCCGTGAAATAGAAAGATCAGCTTTTATCCTCTTGTATAAAAATTATTTTGCAGAAAATGTAATATTTCAACTAGATTTTGTACGCGGTTTACGTCTCTCTTTAATGCTATTTAATAATAGTTTAGAAATACTGACAAAATGTACTATTATAAACGCAAGTTTGTGTATTGTCAATAAGTGTCAGTAATATATCTACTTTAATTAATTTTTCGCGCTGTAAGACAAGACTTATAAGTGTTGCTCTTAACTTTCATAAAGATTTACGTAAGACGTTTGTTGTTACTTTACACCTACACGGAATGTAGTACCTTTAATTATGACTGCAACAAGCTTTCGTAAGTTTACTTAGGTAACTGTTACCAGGTTATAGAGTTGCTTTATGTCAATTACGAGATAAAACCTACAAATACCACTCTCGCCTAACGTTATAAAGGATTAAAGTAAAATTAAGAATAGAGATATGTTTCATCCTGGATCATACGGGAACACGCGGGCTATTTTTAGCCCACGGTTGAAACTGTAGAGCGTGGATAGTGATCTAGAAAATTAAATTCTAACATGAATGTCTTTTGGTTATGGAAAAATAAAATAAAACTGAAGTTATTCAATTTAGATTATAAAATATAATTTTTATTTCACTCTGTTCGAACCTAATTTTAAAAAATGCGCTGTTTTCCTTATGAATCATAAGGAAAAAGCTATTTATGACACTTATTTCGTTCGTACAGATACTGTCAACGATTTTTTATCAGTATAAATTGAGATATATAAGGCTTTGTGTCGCTTCTGGAGAGGACGCGTCTCGACTCTCGAGACATTCTTTTACTAGAAAGCACCTGACAACCTCACTTTGTGATATACAGACAAACGTAATATTAGATATGAAAGAAACGTTTCATATTGTTTTTTTTTAATGATATAGATGTAAAGTTGAACACTGGTATTTAGTGTGGTAAATAAATTATAAGCGTAGAGGTGCATGCAGATTTATAACTATTTAATGAAATTTTTAATTTGCTACAACAATAATTTATAGAAAACTTTAATGATGCAATGTATATATAATGATTCATTGTAATTAGGATGTATATGAAAAAAGAGTAGGTTTGTAAAGAAATGTATAAACGATAAAAATATAGAGAAAATCATAGCAGCTACACACTAACTAATTGTCATACATAACCATTAATTCTAAACATTGCTTTGAGGACTCTAAAACGTACTTTTTACTGCATAACATACATTGCTACATAATAAATTATATTAAGAATGTACCTTTTTTAGTAACTCATACCGAATAATTTTTCAAAATAATATTATCATTTTCAGAACTTTCTATTAGACCATGATATATTATTTCAATAAATATTTTTTGGCAAGTAAGTTGAAATTCATATTTATTCGCAGGGTATAAAGATGTAACAACAGATAAATCACGGGACGTCGGATACTTAAGAAATGCAGTCGAAGACAAATGCGATATTTATAAATAATGCGTTTCAAGACTTGGAGAGAGACTAGATCGTCATATTTCTTTTTCTTATAAGCTTTAGGCAAAGATATAAACATATTAACAGATTTAAATTCATTTATAAATTTTATTCATTTATTAAGGTAGGTTATGTTACATCACGCTACGACTTATAGGAGCGAAGCAGTAACCATAAACGCGAGTGAAACTACGAGAGGCAGCAAGTATTATAGATGACTGATTTATTGAGAATGTAAAGTGGTAGATCCAGGAGCATGTTTTACACAAGAGTTTCTTATTATATAGGTGAG
Organism: Hypolimnas misippus; assembly: GCA_037950945.1. Lineage (NCBI taxonomy): Eukaryota > Metazoa > Arthropoda > Insecta > Lepidoptera > Nymphalidae > Hypolimnas > Hypolimnas misippus. The sequence goes on along the minus strand of JBBEEQ010000012.1, from coordinate 11,216,257 downwards.
TAGGTACTCAAAAGGAATTTTATAATACAAAAACAATACAATAAATAATAAGCATTTAACGTTAACGATGAAAGAGATATAATCGTTTACAAAAGCATCTGTTTTCAGTTATCTAACAAAAAAAACATCATGTTTTAATCTGGGTTAAGTAGGTCTCGATCACATGCTTAGGAAATATTGAAGAAGAAATAAAGCGATTCTAAGTATTCCGGGTAATTGGTGATAGAATCTACCCCGCTTTGTGACTACACCCACTTTGTATTGTTATCGTCCCAAGTGAAGTAATCATTTAGAAATTCATAGTATTTTCTCTTATTACGAAAAATACGTCTTATTTATGAAAAAAAAAATAGATCAATTCTATTTATGCTTTTGAAATGTTTTGCTATATTTTTAATATAAAGAATTCAAAAATTTGTAAGAATGGTTTGATGTTTGAAGGCATGGATGTTTGTTTCTCTTAACGCAAAAACTACTAAACTGATTTTAATATATCTTTATGCTTTGGTTTCCTAAAATTACGGCCCTTAGGAAACTAGAGTATAATACTTCATTCTCAAAGTCCGACAACGCAGTAACACTGTAAATACCTATGGGCGAGTAATAACTACAATACAATAGTATTATTAATATGCAAATAAACCTCGATTACGAGAGATAGGTTTTAATACACATTGAAATATAATAATATTTTTTTTAAATATATTAAAAAAAAGTAAAAAAATAAGTTAAAATAATAAATTAAAGAATAATAATAATAAATTTATTTGTGCAACAAAGGTATATGAAGTAAGTACAGGGTTTTATTTAGGGTACTGGTTGCTCCCTGACTTCATGTATTGTTATCTACGACGCTTTTGTTTGAAAAAATTCCGGTTTTGCGTACAAAGAAAATGTTTTGTCAACGTTTTCCAAAGCATTTCGTAAAATACTTAATAAAACAGGCAAGTTTTAATTACTTAGCGGGAGGAATGCACAAGTGTAATGTTTCTGAAAAGGATTTTACTTTTATGACGCCACATTAATAATAATTACGGGTATATGGAAATAGCACGAGAGAACGTGGACTTAAAAGTTATGGCTAAGTTTATTCCTTGGACGAAATATTTTTAGCTTGTATTTTTATTGTTGTTTTTTTTTTTGTAATAATTGTTAAAATATCTATTAGATAGAATGGGTTAGTATTTAATTTATCAGTTTTATAGTGAACAATACTTAACTTTATTTTTAAGAGCTGTTCGTGGTATTTATAATCTAGGAGCTCGAGACTCCCTTCGGGATATTTTTAGTAAAGTAGGTATACTTACTGTTGCGTCACAATACATTTATAACAATATAGTATACATTCATAAAAATATTCATTATTTTGAAAGAAATAGAGATAAACATAATATTAACACGAGAAAGAAAGATAAACTTATAACACCTTGTTTTCGACTTCACAAAGTAAATGTTTCCTTTCTGGGGCAAGGTATTCGTTTTTATAATAAAATCCCCCAGAAATATTTGCAGTTTTCCATAAATAGATTTAAATCATATGTTAAAAAGTCTCTAATAGCTAAAGCATATTACTCTATACAAGATTACGTTGACGATAAAGATGCGTGGGTTTAGTATATGCTGAATTTCGTACAGGATAAATAATCAATTTGTAATCATAAACTGTGTTGTGATGTATTGACAATATTTTAAAAGAGTAACTATCGAGTTTCTTGCCGGTTCTTCTCGGTAGAATCTACGTTCCGAACCGGTGGTAGCTTCATTATTTGATGTAATTTTTTTTTTTTTTGTTTTTTCATGTATTGACGATTCAAAAGTGCTCGTGAGAGCCTACTTGAATAAAGTATTTTTTTGATTTGATTTGATTTGATTTTGATATATCTGTACTAATATTATAAAGCTGAAGAGTTTGTTTGTTCATTTAAACACGCTAATCTCAGGAACTACTGGTTCATATTGAAAAAATAGGTTTGTGTAAGGTTTTTATTTATTGAGGAAGACTATAGGCTATATGACATCACGCTACGACTCATAGGAGCGAAGTAGTAACCATAAACGCAAATGAAACCGCAAGGGACATCTAGTATTTCATATTTACTTGAATAAACATTGAAAGAAAACTATTTTAAACGGATTAAAATCGCGTATATTCAATTTTTTTTATAATCCCGACGTTTCGAGCACTTTGCAGCGTTCGTGGTCACGGGTAGACTAAGGTGACATTTGTCTATTTGAGGTTTTAGAAAATATTGTTTACAACTACCGCCAACGGTTTCTTAGATGGTATCTCGAATAACGTTCCGGTTGCACGCAGAAGGCACTAACTGTATCTTTTGGTCTTGCAGTCTGTTGGACTTGGGATTTTTAATTTTTAATAAGTGGATCCCAGGTGTTCGAAAGTCTCCAACCATCTTCTCTATTGAAGTTCGGATGTTTTTGAATTTCAATAGCCTCGCGTATCATTCTAGGAATGAATCTGTGTTCTCTAGCGAGGATCTGTGGTTTATCAAATCGGATAAAATGGTTAGGTTTATCCAAAGCATGTTCACAAACTGCAGACTTTGAAGAACGCCTATTTTTGACATCTCCAATGTGTTCCTTGACCCTAGCCCCGATGCTTCTCTTTGTTTGGCCTATGTAAGATAAACCACACTCACATTCGTGTTTGTATACTCCCGCAGTCTGTAAAGGAATATTACTCTTGATAGGTCTCAAGAAGTACTTGAATAAACATTATAAAAATGTATTAACTATATAAAACTAGACAATGAAGTAGAACTATAAATACAATTAATTTTTTATGGTGAATACAAAAAAAAAAGAATACAAAAAAAAAGAAAACAAATTAGTTTTCAAATGAATATTGTTTTCCTATGTTCGATACATACTTAGGTGAATTTATTGAGGCTTCGATGGTGGCGATCTTGTTTATGGTTTCCGAAACAGAACAGAACAATAACGTAACTACCGGATGTATAACATATCCCCGGTACAATTGTTTCAAGCGAACTAAAAGTTAGATAGTATTTATATATTAAGGTTATTTAATTTATACCATCTAAATGTGCACATACATTCGGTAAATAATTTTTATTTATGACCATAACTTTTTTTTATAAAATTTTTACCATTAGGTAGTTAATAACCACATATTTGCTTAATTCTCTTTCAGTAACTGTCAGGACAAGCATCAGGTACTTACGCAGTGCTATCACAGCACGAAATATTTTAACAGATTTAATATACATACATAAAAACATTGACACATAAAAAGAAATTGTGATATCCATAAAAAAAAAATCCCGCCGAGTTTCTTTCACGGTTTCTTCTCAGGCTTGAGGTTAAACTTCTCCGAAACCTTGGTAGATTCATTTTTTTGATTGAAAAAGAGAATGTAAATTCGTATTTTAAATTAAAATACTTTGATTTTTTTATTTTTTAAGAAGCCAAGCCAAGATTTTCCTTCTAAAACTAATAAAAATAAGTGTCAAAATATGTCTAGTTGTTATAACGATAGCTCCGTGTAACATTATTATATATATATTAAAATGTCTTTCACTTTAGTTGTGCTTGGCTTGTTAGCCGTCATCCTCTTAGCTTTCCTAATAAAAAAGTTATTTAATGTAAAAATAACTTTTCACATCGCACCTGAAGTTCATGAAATAAGCACGATCAAGCAAACGGTCTTATTATTATATAAAAAAAAGAAATAGAGATCTTCAAGTATGATAATTAATATATAAATTAAATATCATTTTCGCCTCCACTAAAAAGCCAATGATTATATATTTTAAAAATAGGTAAAGGTTCTCAATTCGTAGCGTATACATTTTTTAATATTTCTTACTTCAGAATTCTGTTATTTCTTAACTGGTTTTGACAACTCTTATTTTTATTGGAAAGGGTACTTTTTCTATTCGTTTTTTATCAAAATCTCTTCAGTAGTTCAGTTTCGGTCAGTCGGGATAAGTCATTATATATGTATAGAGAAAAACGATGTTTGTAAAAGCGTGAAAAATGTACCTCTTTTATTTTATAGTTACAAAATAAAATGAAGCCAGTTATAACGTTAGCCACTTATTGACAAGCGACGTAATAGAGTAAGGTGACGAGGGTTTAATTAATTTCTGATTTACTAAAATATCAAGGTATAAACGATTGGTAAGAAGCTTGTGTAGTAAGTGTATAGTAGTTTTAATAAACTGTTTGAAACCATTTAAACATTCCATTGCGAAATAAACTTATTAAATGCTTTTTATTTTATTTTAAATCACTTCGTAACATTCGTTATGACATATTCAAAACGATATGCAGATATTTATGCTTATTATTATCTGTTTAGAATTTTATTTCATTCACTTTTATCCTTAGCATCGACCGTCATTTAGTAAAGACATTATAGCGTCAAAAACAACAACTCTTGGGTCCGAAATACGGCCGTTCACTACCCTAAAAAAAATAAACTCAAAGAGTTTAATTTCTTTACAAATTAATTGAAAGTATATTTTCCTTAACTAATGTCATTGGAAAACACTAAAATCGTCAGTTTTAAACTTGTAACTAACGCCGCCATATTGTGAAAGTTGTTATTGCGTTGAAGTTTGTTAGTTTTTGTGTATCTAAGAACTTTTGTTTTTTAGTAAGAAAGTCGAAAGGAATGTAGGTACTACATTTAAGACAACACACTTTAAGAATAATATATACCTATATATTATGATCTTGCTTATCAGCATCCATATGACGGCGGGAGGCCATCATCAGAGTTATTATCATCTTATTCCAATGTGAACGTGGGTAACGTCGGATGAAGGAAACACGTGTACAATAAACCACAATACATTAACAAAGATAACTCAAATACAGACAGGTAGGTAGTAGGTGTTTAAGTTTGATCGGAATGCGCGATGGTTCTGTGACTACTCCCTGAAGTCCGTCGATCATCTCTGGCGCGCGCTTACACAAACTCCATCGAGTGCCAATTTCCGAGAAGAACCACTAGATGGTGCTGTCTAAAATAGTTCGGTTGCGACATATATAATAAATATTATTAGTTGGATGCTGATAAGCAATAATGTGTCAACCCACATAAGTTCAAATTCGGAGATATTAGTGTATTTTGATACTGTATCACCTATTTAACATTATTAAAAATAAATTAAAGTCATATAAACTAAATAAGTAATGAAAAAAGATTTTTAAATAATTGGTTTGAATTTCACGGGCGTTACATATTTTGCAATTTATACAATAATTTAAAACATTTGGAAAACTTTTTATTGGTTAATATACTAAATATATCAGTCTGATTTTTATTTATTATACCTTTTATCAAAAAATAAAAGAAAAAATAGATATATACTTCTTTAAACATATGTGTTATGAATAGGTTTGACATCTTTAGACGCCATTTTCTCAAACTGAAGTCCGTGTGGCTTACAGTATTGCTTATCAGCATCCAATTATAGAAAAATATACTTATATGTTTATTAAATAGATTTTAAAGGACACTCGATGTGATATTAAAAATAACTGTTTTATTTATTTTTTATGAAAACGTACACACATTTTTAAATGCGTGTGATATTAAAACCATATTTAATTATTTAATAATAAATATTTTATTAAAACTTTTACTCAAAAATTATACGTTAATAATTTTTTTTCATTCCTTATACACATATTTAATGTACCCAAATACAAAATTAGGCTTGTGCTAATGGTCCTACACTAACAGAGAGTATTTAAGTATGTAGTTTCCAAGAAAAAACACAAATGAAAGCAGTTTTAACAATCATTGTACATGTATGTATGTGAGTGTGTGTTATGGGTACTGATTACCACAAAACATTTTCCAGGTGATCCTCATTGGTCAATATTAATTGCGCTCGTGTGCGTGTCACACGAAAAACCATAAAGCTTTTTCAGTTTTATGCAAATCGAACGAGAAATCGGACGCGGATTAATATTACGATAAAAGCACAAATGTTTTTATTGTGGAAAAATTATTTATATTTCAATTTACAGTAACTTATCGAATTTGTTTCGCGGTAGCGAAAATTGAGGTCCAATTATTTCCATGGCATAAAATGCTATATATATATAAACTTCTTCTGCGCTGACATTTAAAAAAAAGTTAGAAAAACAATGATTTTAATGTCATAAGTACAAATTTTTTTTTCTAATATACGATTTTCTAAAGGTTTGTAGTAAAATACTTAAATTATTTTTCATAAAAATTATATTTTGAATAAATAACAGAAAATCTACTACAGTCATATTGAAATTAGTTCTTTTTAAATGTAGGTGGACAAAGGAGAATCCTAGTGGTGTTAACAATATTAACGTAATATACAAAAAATATTCGACTTATTTATGAGTTGTTACGATTTTAATACAATACTTAATAATAATTATAAAAAAATAATAATTACAACTATAGATTGATATTCGGTTTTTATTTCTACTTTATTAAAAGTTTTTACTGCTTTTAAGAACTATTTATATTTTATACATTAACGAAAGGTTCTTTGTTGTATATTTGTTTGTTCACAGATTTCTCCGCCGATTTTAAATAACGCGTAAAAGGTTTCGCTTGTGACCAACTTCAAATGTGTCACCCGGCACCGACTTCACAAAGTTGTAGAAAATAATATTTTTTTTAGTTTATTATAATGAACGAACTTCGAAAACGAAACAAGTTTTCGAAGTTGGTTCATTATTTTCAAAAAGTTTTTATGTAACTATCGACAAGTTGCTCATACGTATCTACTATGCGACGAAAGAATCTCATGTTCTGTCGAAGGTAGCCATTTCCAAAGGTTGACAAGCTCGTCATTGATTTGTTGGCCCAAAGATATTCTCGCCTGTCATATTCAGTCGCTAGCAGGATACTAGATAACGTCGTCCAGTGATCGGCGTTCTGGGTGTCAAAATCCATGAGCTTATAACATGTCTATCGTTATATTATAATATCATTATTATCATTGCTAATGACTGCAACTTATTAAATGTAAAATTTCAATTAATTTCAACTAATCTTTTTCAGTAAAATTTGTCTAATCCGGTTATTATTTCCACGACGACAACGAAGAGAGGGCTTTATACAATACAAAAAAAAAGAATTATAACAATGTGAAATTCTATTGTATTTATAAGATACCATCCATAAGAAGACCTCGACATGTGACACAGCCGCATTGAAATAATACAATATAATAAAATATTATTTTCATAAATATTTTCTCTTCTTTCGTATTCGCTTCATGAACAATGTATGTCGTCTATCGAGCCATAATAGAGCCAATTATCAATGCATCGATAAACAGTCCTTAGGTTTGATATTATAAGAAATGAGAAATAAAATCACTATTTATAACTTTCTAAGTTTTTACCAATATTATTTGATAAAATACGGCCCTGGGGCATTGTAAAATTATCAACACTTTACCTAAATTATGATCTATTGAAATAGTGGCTAAAAATACAATTCAAACAATCTTAATATTTAATAATTTACTGGAAGTAATAATTTTATTCTCGTATATTATCATCTCCATGCCTTCTTATAATATTAAATGCCGTTCCACTATTTATTGTTTATTTTAAAAGTCTCATACTCAGTCGTTAATTGGTAGATAGGCATTGTCTTCCAAAGTAGACAACATTATGGGTAGCAATAACCAGTGAGCTTATAACAGACTTAGTTATATAATACAATTGTTTTATACATTTATTAAATTGAAAATACTTTCGCATTATTTTATAAAACAATAGTATGGTAGCGCGCTTCATAGAAGTAGCTCCGTGTAAGGTATTCATAACTTCTCATTATATAGTCGCAATGAAAATAACTCAAAAGAGGTGATTTTGCATCGCTCAATTATATGGCAAATAATATTCCCGCATTACCTAGATACGGGAACTGCAGAAATATTTTCCAACGCTATCGACATTTGCGATACAACTAATAACCAGTAACGAGGTCATCGCGAACATAAGGTTATGTAAACTTTGCACTGTGTCTATTTAAAGTATTTTTTCTTATGAATATCATTTAAATTATTTTACTGATATGTTGTTTATAAAAATATTTGTATTACTAATAATTGTGTCATAATAAACGAATCCTCGTTTGTGAATCAATTATAATGTATTTTTAGTGTTTTACTAAAAATAATAATTCCGTTTTGTATATTACAGAATACTAAGAATAATAAGCTTGTACTGGAAAAATATTTTTAATATATATTTTATATAACAATAGATAGCTGCCGATGGAAATTTTCAACATCAAAGGAGTCTTAATGCGTTGCCAGCTGAAAAAGGAATAGGACGTAAGGAATGTGGCAGTTCGCCATATGAAATACATGCAGGCTTTGTTAGTTGTGTTTCGTACGGTGAGTGCGTCGCCGTTCACGTCGGTCTTCCATGAGAGTGAGGTACTGCCCCGGTCGAGCCCGCCGTATACAAGTTGTACTTAGTAGGCTACAGCTATTAATACAGAATTCACGTTTATTGCATTTGATGGAAGTGATTTCTTGGTTTCCAGTAACGCGATTTTAATGAACTCCAACGATTCGACTGAAGTTTTCCACAATCGTCGATCTTCATTTAAACGTAACTTACACCCCATTAGTGTTTTCTTATTTACAGTGACGCTTCAGCTATTGATTTATATATTAAAACGGTAACTCCTGTAAAGCATTACTTAATGAAGCTTTTTTAAAGTCTAATATTATGTTGTCATTTGCAGAATTTATTACTTTGTATTATATAACTTTAACTTTTGCGACTTCGCAAGCGTTAATTTAGATTATACTTTGAAATAGAAATAGATTATACTTGACAATTAAACGCATCACTCAAAACGGCTCCCATTAAGATCTCAAAGCCTTGTGTCGGGGGTCCGGAAACACGTTTGACATAGTTTCCACGTTTTACAGACGTTTGCCGGGAGCGGGGATCGAACCCCCGACTGTTAGCGCTTCAGTCTGTTTTAGTAATCACTGCGCCAACGTGTCTGTCACTATAAATGTCATTATAAATGCGTAAAAACCTTTGTCCATTTGTTTGTTACGTTGTCACGCTAAAGCCAACTTTAATAAGTATTAGTATAGATTGATTGGGATTTGGCTATACTTTTTGTCGTAAAAATAGTGAAGTGGGTTGAATTAGATGAAATTTGTCAAACAGGGGTATCAAATAGTCACTATATATTTTCTTACTTAAATTTTTCACGTCCAGAACTTTAGATTTTTTATTAACAATATAATTATGCACGACAAAGACTCACTATACGTATATCTACTCAATATATCGATACCTCCCACGTAAGTTGTTGTAACCCCAAAATTACAATTTTACAGTAGAGCACTTTTAATACGTTTTAGTTTGAAAGTTACAACAAAATACGCCTTTTTTCAGGCGTATTTTGTTGTAACTTTCCTTGAAAAAAAAAAAAAGATTTTTGGTATTTTTTCACTTTGAATGCATTAAGCAATGCAAATTCGTGTAGTATTCAGTAAAAATGCTAACGGCAATTTTGTGGCTTACAATAACTTACGTGGGAGGTATCGATATAAATTAATTAATATTTTTGATTTCTTTGGCCAACATATAAACTGTTCTGTTAGGGGTTGCAATGAGGTGAAAAGTTAAGTTTAATGCCAATTCGACCATTGTATCTGTCAGTTATAAGTCTAAACAAATAAGTATCAATAAATAAAGGTCTCAGGTATATACTTCCGCTAAGATATTATCCTGTATCGGGAGTCCGGAAGTCCAATATTATTGTTATTCGTTCACCTGTAAAGCTTCGGCCTTTCGTTTTTTAAGATCGTGGTTATTTAGCGTTCGTTTTGTAGCGTCGGATGACGTCACTAAAACTTCTTGGAAATCAATGTGGATTGTCACCGTATTAGAAAAAAAATAATCTGCACCTTTATTAATATTAATTACATATGGAATGGAATTAAAAAAAAAAAAACAATTTTTTGGCTGTATGGTTCATGTCCTTTGAATTTTAAATTAATAAGATTCTAACATAATGTATCTACTACCTTCATAATCAAAGCAACATATTACAATTGACACGGTATCTTGCTATAATATGTATGCTCATATTTTATTACTTCGACTCACATTACTTGCTAGTAATGTAAGTAACTCGTAGGCTGACTTCATTAACAAATTAACTATGAATACCTTGCGGCGAAATCAACGAGAGACGGACGTCAAACTAACTATATTCAAGTTATAGTCGCTTTGTCGTATTATTCGGTGCGCTTCAAAACCTCCCTAGAAGTTTGAGCCGGTACTCGAGGTTATTGCTATTTGTGTTAGGAGCAATTTTCCTGTTTCAAATAGAGCCATTATGAACGTTCTGGTGTGAATGCGCGCGCGCCTTTATTGTATTTACGTTTTGAAATTGAATTGTGGTGCATTGTATGCTTTGTGTGATATGTTAGTTCACTTGTTCGTAAGTCGAAACGTTAAAATCACTATAATAGTTAAAATAGTTATGTTATAAACCGGTTTAAAACAGCGGTAGAGTCTATATTTATAATTTATATTCATAATTTTGTATTCCAATTTTTCATAAAATCAGAATTATACTCTGTAAAAATCATCAAATTGTGTGTGATATCATGATTTCTTAATTCCGAGTATGAATTGGAAGATACATTCTGACTGTGTGTAGATGGCCTTATAGGTAATTCGATTAACATAATAATTCATGTGCAATAGTACGATAAGATTTAATGAAATATTTCTTAATTAATTTATTTATTCATAAAAAAATATTGACTAAAAAAAACACAAAAATCTATTTTGTAATATTAGTATATAGTTTAAGTAATATGTTATTAAAAATTTTTAATTAATGTTTTCAAACAGATGCTTAATTATATATATAAACATTTATCAGATGTATAATATATATTATATAAATAGTGAAAAGAGTTGTAGTCTTTTTGATTCATACATATATTCATTATTATTATTTTTTATATTGTACAAAAATATAGACGATTTAATTTTCAAGCATTTTACGTAATAAAAGCAACGACACAAAGTCGCCTCCGTATCACAATGTATTTTCTATCCGATTCAATCGCATTGATTTCGATCGGGAGTTCAATTTGTCGAATATATATCAGAGGCGAGTTCATCAAAGCCGTCATTGGGTAAATATTTCCCGACATTCAGTACACCAACGCCCGGCTCCGGCCGACTGACTTAATTAATTAAAGGGCTATCTAATTAGTCGGCCGGGCAATCAATCGATGCGACCCACACTAGACTCGTGTTCGATCTATTGAGCATAATCATCGATTATGTACGCAATTTAGGCAGGAAACTAAAAGGACGTGACGAATAACGATCATTACGTTTATTGTGTCGTTTGTTATGTATTTTTGGTTGATATTTATTAATTGAATTTGTGTTTAATCTATACTCGTTGTTTATAAAAATAGCTGACAAATAGCAGGCAAGATACCTGATGTTAAGTGATAAATATCGCCTGGATATTTATAGCACCGAATGAGACACAAATTACGTTTATAAAGGAATGGGGATGAAGGGACATAATGTAAGGAATGGGAGAGGAGATTAGGCTTCTGGCTTTCGAAACGCAGCCACTTTAAGGCGATTTTCTGCGAGAGTGGGGTACCGCCTTGGTTGAGCCAGCCCGTATACGATCTGTAGTTAGATGGCTCGAGCTAGGTTCTACTTGTACTTCCTTATTTGATATTATAAGTATGAAAATAAGTCCGTTGTTTGTAAAGTTTTTACCCCTAAAATGATAACCAATTTTGATGAATTTTGGCATAGATATAAATTGTATTTTAGATGGGTCGTTACCGTAAAAGGAAAAGGCTACTTTATTTGAGGAAAATAAAATGTGAAGGGGTTGAAATATGGCATGGAAGTTTCTACGCAGACTTAATCGCAGTTACTAGCTAGTTTAATATTATAAAGAAAATATGAAACTTTAGTGGAAATAAGAATAAAATATACAGGATTTTTGTTATTAAATTATCATTCAAATAGGTTCTATAGTCAAACACATCACATTCTGCAAAAAAAATCAGATATTTTTTGTTCGCTTATCATTCGCAAGCAATTGCACTCAATATTCCTTTGATCACTAGAAAATGTTTGTTATGTTTTCCTCCTATTTATTCTAAGAGAACACTGAACTTGAGCGTCGCGCGCAATGGACAGTACGAGAAGCGAGAGTAGTGTTGTTCAAATGTTTAAGTATTTTATAAGTTAATTGAAAAAATGGCATTTTTTTTCTAACCTAGTACAGAACCTCTCAATTGAAGGACCTTAATTAAAAATTAAACGGAATGTATATAATAAAATAAAAATTGAATAACAACTGATATTTGTTGAAACCTGGAGAGTTATAATATTCTGAACCTCAGTTGGTGATCTTTCGATAAAAAGAATTAGTTAGCTTAACCCAGTTAGGTGTTTCTATGAATTAACGGATTTAAATCGCATGTCCTCTGATGTCTCTTTTTTTAATCTTTAAATACCTGCACGTTTATGAAAGGAGCTCAGAGATACTTACATCTTCATTGAAAGGCTGAGGTGCTAAGCCTTCAAAGAATAAAGTACACATTTCCCTTGTATTGTTTGTCACGTCGTTCGAGAACCAAAGTGCCGATACACATAACGACGTTTATGAAAAAACCGAAGCCATGAAAACCGAAGATGATAGAAAAAACACGTAGATTTAATTGATGATCGGGCATTTAAATTTAGTCTATTACCAAGTTTTCAAGTGCTAAAATACCTGTATTTATAGTGGGTGGTAAAGGATTTGGAGGGAAATTTTGAAATTCCGACAATACGCAGTAAAAAATTTGTCCGTAGGTGCAGTAAAGTTAACCAACAATAACACATTTTCAAGCAGTTCTAATATATAGATGTGTTTAAGAATCATACACGAGCTGTAAGATAAATTAACAGCTCGATTGATACTCTGCGGCAACTATATATAACTGGAATTGATTATGTTAGATTATATTGACCCGTTATTAGCAACTAGACAATGATGCTGCAGTTCAATTGGTTATTGGAATTCGTGATGACAATAACGCTTCTTGATGTCTATTCTAGCAATAGCTTATGTATTGAATTTATGCGAAATGACCGTTAAACTAATTCTTAAACTTTGCATATCATCGTACGCTTATTATTATAGTGATTGAATTATAAAATTCACATTTATGGGAAATCACAAAAACGTCAGCCATTTATTTAGACTACTGTCTAAAGATCTTGATAGAACAGTTTTTTTTTCGAAATCATAGATTATGGACGAAAGAATTACGCGAAACTAGACTAGTTGTATACCAGTTTAGATACATCGTTACAGATATATTTTTAATTCGGTCCCTTTAACAATAAGCGTGCGATAGCTACCAACACATAGTTCGATAAAATATCCTCGAGCCAATTAATGATATTAAAAAAATAAACCTATAAAAAGTTTGATAATAAAAAAAATAATGCATCAAGGAGAAAGGAAAATATCTACCATTTTAACCGACGACAGTGGTTTCCATTTCAACTATGAAAACTTTATGATATGATAATTTGCACCGAAACAGTATGATGAATTAGTTTCAATGTCTTTTTTTAAACTAAAGGAGTTTACACTAAAGGAGCCTTTGCTCAACAATTACATTAAAAAATAGTGATTGTAAGGGTCATTTCAAATGCAACTGTAATTTTAATTAAATTACAATAGTACTTTTATTGAAAATACTTAGATTCAAAGTAACAAAAACAAACACCAACAATTAAAACAAAAAATGTCTTTGTGAATTTGTAATTGAGAAATAGCTAAAGAAATACTTAACGTTATCTAATTGAAGTAATGACAAGAATTGGTGAAAAAGATCTGTAAATATTTAAAATGTAGATTGGTATATTGCATTGAAGTTTTAGACGGTTTATTCTAATTAATAAAAAACGATAATACTGATCGTAGAAAATATTTCTTTTATCAGCATAATTATGGAACTTTATATTTATATAATCGATTTAAACAATTTTATGTAAAATAAATTCTTGCTTTTTCACCTTGACGAGATATGTGTTAATAAGATCCACAATAACTTCGTTTAATTATAGCATATTGTATGACTTCATAACACAAACAGCAATAATCTTAAGATGTGGTTCAAACTTCACCAGACGGCTCGAGAGCACGACAATTATTGAGATTGTGACAAAGCGACACTAACGCAGACATTTATGTATTTGAGGAAACTAACTTATTATAGTATAATTGTATTTGTATTTAGAAAACCAGAAAGGTGACGTCTGCCGAAACGAGACTAGTTATAATTTTTTTTTTACAATTTATAAAATAACAATTTATCAGGAGTTGACAATAAAATGTAACTTAAATACAGTACATTCTAACATAAACAAATAATTATATTTAAAATAAAAAGAAAGAGAAACAATTTATTATTTGTTACTATAATTTTTGATAATTTTGTTGACATTACCAAGTCTTTCAGTCCTTTACCTTCAGTCGTGGAAGACTGTTATGTGTGTTAATTAAAAATACAACAATCATATATCATATAAAAAGCATATATTATGATTGATAATGATAATTAAGATTTTGGAATAAAAGATGAAGTAAGATTTGAAGCCTACAATTTAAAATCAAAATAAAAAAAATACTTTATTCAAGTAGGCTCTTACGAGCACTTTTGAATAGTCATACGTGAAAATAACAAAAAACGAATTCCGAATAAGTATCTAAGATTGCAGATTTGAGTCTTTTGCATAAAGTGTCAAGTCATCGTAATCGCGTTACTTACACCTAAGGAATCCAAGACACAAATGATGGTACTACGACTGATTTGAAATCTATTTACTCTTGATAAATAAATACTTCTTTCTGTTTTTTTTTTATCGTAAGAAATGGGTAATGATACCTAAGTATATAAGTATGCAATACAATTTAACTTCAGTAAGTTGACAACAACATATGTAAAAAAAACATTTTATTTTTACTGATAATGTTGACCCTTAGGTTTGAAGTGCAACTTACAATAAACAACCTTTATAAAATATATAATATGTACAATCTACTGATGTGCCAGATATTCGCATCCGTATCCGAATCCGCGGATATGAGAGGGAAAAAGATTGTGCCGTTTGACGGATCTTTTACCTTATTCATTTTTATATAATAGCTGATTAGGGAGCAACGAAAAACTATTAAATTTAATTAATATCAAAGAGACTCTTTTATATTGCAAAAATATATCATATTCATCTACCATAACGTATTGTATTATAAATAGTGCATAATTTAAAGGTGCTAAATTATCTTTATAATGAGATCAATCACAAATCTTTGTGATAAATTACATAATTATTAAAATCATGATATATTCAAAAATTTATTTCAGGAATTTATTCACGGGTCAAGTGGCGTCAACTATCATTTCATGGTTACGCGCATTAACATTCGTTTAGTAAGAAAATTAAGATCCGTATCCGCAGATGTATATTTTTAACGATCCGACACATCACTAGTACAAACTTCTTCCTGAATAAAATAAATAAATATACATTAGCGATACCTCGTTATGAGTGTCATATTGCGAATCGTATTTCCATAGAAATATATTCTTCCAGCTCGCGTTTCTAGGCACTGCGAAGAATATTACCTGCCATATAATTGGGCGATGCAAATGCACTGCACCTTCTAAGACATTTTTATTGCGAGTGGAAGAGTTAATAGCGCTTTACGTTAAATTTAAATGCTGTAATTTAAACGTGCAACGCTCACTGCGCAGTTGGCAGATTTAATTTTATGATGGATGAGTTTTTGTTGCGAATTTAGAGAGGGAAGTTATGAAATTGATTACTTTGTTTGAAAGTTTTAATAAAATTATGTATATTGATAGAGCTATTTAATTCAATTGTTTTTAACAAACAAACAAACTTTCTAAATTACCGCGTCGATTAAAAGGGTCCTTGTATTTTCTGTATTTGTTACACAATATGACTGCAAATCTATACACAAAAAAGTATCAAATGCAAGTATCGCCTCAGAAGGGTTGAAAAACAATGTTAGTTTAAATGGAAATGTTTGAAAGTCCCAAGAAAAGGTAAATAAATTGGGTTAAAAATTGCGATATAAAAATTAGTACTTACATACGTCTTAATTAGATTACCAATGCACAGCCGGACGTGCAGTTATTTTAAAGTTAAAAAAAATCAATCTAAATATGAATAACCATCAATAACGAACCAAAATATGCAAGTTAAGGCATAAATTTTAAAAAATAATTATTTTATCTATTCATTTTTGTACTTATCAAAAGGAACCTCGAAACCTGTAAATTACTTAACATTTTCGTAAATTCATCGCTGTTCAATGTCAATTGTTATTCGGGTTGACGAAACTGGCGCATCAGGCGGGTATCGGGCGTCCCTTGATCGGAGATAAATGAATTATGTCGGCAGCCATCATCCATCACTGTCCGTTATTTTAAGATAAAAGCTGTAATGTGCGCAGGTTGTTCACTTCAGCACCAGGCTATGCTCCTGAGACTCGACTATAAAAAATAAGAGTGATACACGATTATTTTGCCACGCGTCGTATTTTAACGTCAGTTTTTTGTAAAGTTTTTTTTTAAATTTTAGACGGATATTAACGTTTTTTTTTTTTGTTTATAGTATAATGCTAATTTTAAAATATACATGGAATATAAATATCACGAAACACAGTTATTATATAACCACATAGAATACCTACAGCTTGACGATCATCAATCGCAACATTCGAATAATATTAAAACTATTATAATATTTAATGTTATTATTGTTTGTATTAATGATATTTAAAAATCAAATATGTTTATGTTCCTCTTTATATTATTAATCGTGGAATCAAATATCTTCGATATCTACTATGGAAATATAATTCGATTAGCTGTAACCGACATGCGTTGCAATTCCACCTAAAGTTTAATCACAACCCGATCTAAGGTTTCGAAACGCATTGAGAACAAACATTCAAACATTGTTTTTTTATATAAATTATATTATAATTTTCCAAAAATTAAATAAAGCAAGACTGCGTTTAAAAAAAAAAGATTCGCGAACCGTCGAGAAAATTTAAAATCGTATGACTCCTAACGTTTTCTATCGAACTTTATCGTCGACCCGATTCAATTACATTCATTGAATGCAAATCTTTAGCAAAAGTCGAGTCTGATTGAATCGATTAAACTTTTACCTTTTCAATACCGATTCAAATTGAATGTTTCAAAGTAGAATTACCTGTTTACTACGGACCATCGACGGTCTTTGTTTGTCGAACCGCTGAAGACTGTAATGAAAGGCTTGGTGGAGAAGGAAAAATATTTCTGAAGCGTATCGCATCGAACAATACGTAGCGACAGTAAAACATTTTAAGACGGCGAGGGTTTGTCGTATTTCTCTCAAATTGCACTCGGCTCAGTGATCGTTACTTACCTAGGGTATAATTTTGAGGAAACGAAGCGGTTTTTATAAATGCTTGGCAATTTAGTGTACGGTATAAGCTTATACATTATGTCTTTATTGTTACTCTGCGAAATATATACTTACTTATATCTTTTATAAATGTGATAAAAACTTTGTAGGTATATCTTAGTGTTTTTTTTTTTCTTTTTAATAAATTTTCGTATACATATGGTTTGGATTTTGAAGAAAGACATGGGTTTTGTCTCAAAACTTGGAGGGGTTAAATAGGAGATGAAAGATTTCATGGAAAACTCATAATTCCTCAAAGAAATAGACTACTCAGAATAACCATTCCATGAAGCAGCGAGAATTCACTAGTCCGAATTACAAATCTTAACTAAAAAGTAGTCAATTATATCTTCTTTAAGATTGTGGGAGATATAATTTTATCATTTAACTACATATTTTTATTTGTTAAGATTAATTTTAGTAGCAGATTTTCTTTGCTAATTAATTTAAACATTTTTTTGTTATAATCTACACCTAAACTAATATTATAAAGAGGTAAAACTGTTTCTGAATTTGTATGTATAGGGCTACCTCTGAAACTACTAAATAAGATTTGAAAAATTCTTTTTGCGTTAGGTGGTCCATTCATTGAAGAAGGTTATAGGTTATATGGACGCTGATAAGCAATGCTGTGTCAAGCCACACGGACTTTTAACAAATGTTTGAAGAAGTATATATCCATATTTTCTTTTATTTTTTGATAAAAGGTATAATGAATTTAAATCAGACTGATTATATTTAATATATTATCTAATAAAATTTTTTTCAAATTTTTCAGGTTATTGTATAAATTTCAAAATATGGAACGCACTTGAGATTCGAACCAATTAATTAAGAAACTTTTTTCCGGTTTTGGTATTTTCCATAATTAAATTATCGTTAATAGGTCCAACAACCTTATAAACTAGCAACCCGCCCCGGCTTCATGCTTTTTTATTTCTTCCCTATTTATTATAGACTTACAACACCTAATTTGAGATAAAATTTTGATACTTGATTTGAATATACAAGGAAAATTTATTTTTTACTAGTAGAGATATTCAATTTCGTGTTTCTTACTTTTAAAATCACGGACTTTCATTAAACTCTTCACTTCTTTTTAACCTCGTTTAGGAGTGATATTAAAATAAAAAAAATTGGTAACTTTAGCTGTCTTGATTGTGCACTGATAAGTAGGTCAGTCAGACCAAGTGATTAATTGTGTAGGCATATATGTAAAAAAAAAATAAATAAAAAGATAATAAATTGTGTAAAGATAAAATACAATATTTCAACGACAATATTATAATTTATTTATAATTTATTTTAAAAATAGTTACTCGTGTAAGCAAACTCAGAAGTTTAAATACGTATTATAGTCATATCGCGCTGACTTGACAAAAAGAAAAAAAGTTTCAACGAAGTCATTAAAAAAAACGGTTTCTATATGTAACGGTATACCTAAATATAACTTGTACTTAAATTTTTAATAATTAATAAAATAGGCTATTTATTTCGACAGTTTTAACACAGTGATATCTTGTAACTATAGATATTTTTACGTCATACTATTGCATGATAAAAATCTGTACCGATTTCCAACTTCGTCAAGCTCGTCAATTGTCTTGTTGGCATAAAAAACCTCTCGCCTCTCATACTCACCCGTTAGCTGGTTGTTAGGCAACGTCAACGACAAAGTCAAAGTTGTCGGGAACCTGAGTGATTGTTTATATCGATAGTTATACAACTTTGATAGAGAGATTAGTGAAGTCACTGCAACTAACTGCAGCACTATCGGTCTCGGGTTCGATTCCCGCTCACAGCAAACTCGATATTCGCCATACGGATGTTTGTCGTGGTCT
This sequence comes from Hypolimnas misippus, assembly GCA_037950945.1. NCBI lineage: Eukaryota > Metazoa > Arthropoda > Insecta > Lepidoptera > Nymphalidae > Hypolimnas > Hypolimnas misippus. The sequence goes on along the minus strand of JBBEEQ010000012.1, from coordinate 11,196,845 downwards.
GGGCGTTTGTATTGTTCTCGGACTCCGACACAAATTATGACACCCGACACAGATCCTATTGGGAGTGTTGAGTGTGATGCATTTATTTATTTATGTGCTTGTAGGCTACAAAACATCATTACTATTATTAGTGTTATATTATATATTGTGTATTATATTTAGTTACTATTATTAGTGTAGTGCAAAAAAGATTAATGTGATTAATAATTATAGAAATAATCATGATAATAAAGAAAATTTTAATAAAACAATGTGTTAATTTTTTAAATCATTTAATAAAATAAGTGACGTATTAATTTCTTATACAGAACACATTAAGAACAGTCATCCGCCTTCAAAACATTACATTAAAAATATTACAAATAAGTATACCGGGGCCTCTTTCATGAAATTTCATTTTCTTGGAACTGATGATAATATCAGGGGAAAAATTAACGAGCTCCTGAACCTATTTCGTATTACGCAGCGAAATATCGAAGTAACCTACCGGAAAACTCAATTTGAAACGAGACTGAAGTATTTCTGATGACAAATAATCAGTAAACTCGATTATGATTGATTATAGAAAAAAGTCCGATTTACGAGCCCCTTAAAAGATCTTTAATTCCAAACATCTTACAATAAAAAGTAATGTAAAATGATAATCTTTCGTAACAAGTTATTCGTCTACTAGATAGAGTAACGAACGAAATTCCTAGGAAAAAATTTTTAAGGCCGTTTCCTACGTAACATACTTCACTATCCATCAAAAACTTCGGAAGTGTAGACATAAATATCTAAATCTATAAAGCTTTGTTGACAAAAAACGAAAAAAAAATATATTTATAATCGATATAATACATAATTATAAAAAACATTCATAATTTACATTATATATCCAATTATTTCATTTCGTTATATAATATATTTATATTATTTATCTATAATTTCATCGGAGATGAGATTTTTTACAAGGGGAAGTTTAAGTACCAACGTCTATTACAAAGTCTTGTAAAGTTGTCTCAACAATCTCCAGACCGCATCCCTCGCCAATAAATTCATGCGTATCAAAATATATTCCGAATACACTATTTATTTCACTGTGAGGTCAGTTCTCGTCAATCACACTCATTAATACACAACGGAACCCGATTTTTATAAGCGATGGCAGAATATAGAGGGTGTTTGACTTTTCTTCTATAAGTGTAACATTACATTTCGCATTAAAAAATTAGAAATCTTTTTTTTTTCGAGCTCTGTTACTTTCACAGTTTAAATTTACTCTTATCCTGTTATAAATAAATCAACGTAACTATCGACTAAAACTCCAATAGCACAGATTAAAAATAAAAAAAATCTAATTTTTTTAGTGTGGAATGTGATGTTACACTTATAATAAAAAAACCGTTATTAATAGTCGAACTCTCTATATAACAGCCGCTAAATAGTGCTATCCTTTTCTTCTGCTGAAAGAAAATGGACAGTACCTTCAATTTATCCTAGAATAAAAAAATGTATTTATTACCTGTAAAAGTTAGAGTGGACCAGGTAATGAATTGTTTGTGCTTAATCGAATACATCGTTAAAACAAAGATATAAAATCTTAATTATAGGACTAGCTTCTTGTTCTTTACGAAGTATAGTGCCATTGTGAAAGTAAAATATCTATGGTTTTGTAAATTATTACTAGCAAGCGTTAGAAATGGTTAAGCGCTTTTGATCATCAATGAATCGCAAAATTAAAACATCCACATGAGTAATACTTAAAAAAATCAATCATTTAAAAAAAAAAACTTAGACAAACAAAATGAGTTATTAGTAGAAATGGCACCGAGGGACTACAGTATCGAATAAACTCTCCTAGATATAAAAGAGTATACGTACAAAAATTAACTATAATGTACAAATAGCATCAGGTACGTACATATAAAAATACTAAAGTAAGCGCGTCTGACGTTCGCGGAATGAGATGAATCTGATATAACTACGACGTAAAAACAATTTCATTTCGTATTGCAAGCTCGTTCAATTCTTCGAGAAAACTCGTTATAACAATTTCAACGAACTAAAACGACATACTATTATATATAAAGGTGCTTCGTACGAAACATAAACGCATAGCACCTAAGCCGATACACGGAAATTATCGGCACTGTCAATGGCTAAGTTATTAGGTATCGGGCAAGCAAAGTTGTTAACATTAATATGAACACTGAATACTTACGCTAATAACTTAAAAAAAATAAATAAACCGACTTCAAAAATGTTGATGATATAATTATTTCCGTTATATTGATTTAAACACCAAACTATTAAAATGATATCAATTAACATTCTAAATACCAATCTATCAGTATACATTTTCGACTAAAAAAATCTAAAAGAATTTTCAAAATCGATTAATAAATGAATGAATTCTGAGGTAACGAACGAAATTGAGAACCTCGCCTTTTTGAAGTCGGTTGAAAATAAAAATAATATTACCATCTACATCGAAAAAACATCCCATCGTGGAACAGTGAAACATTACATTAAATCATTTCTTTAATATCACTCTGAATATATTACAAGATTCGATAGACAAAGATATCTCTCAACAACGATACTCTCACACTGGAACACGACAAACATAGTGTATATAGTCCACAGTTCATAACTTGGACGCTGTCTCTTCAACTTATATTCACGACACATACTTTTAACAATCCTTGAACGTATTTTTTTGTTTCTTGGCAACCTTTTAGGTTAAAAAAATGCTACCCGTTCGTAGTTAGTTCCTCTTTTCGCCACTGGAGCACGGGGCGCCCTAGTCTCACTAGTAACTGGGATAACTTGGACGCTGTCTCTTCAACTTATATTCACGACACATACTTTTATCAATCCTTGAACGATTTTTTTGTTTCTTTGCAACCTTTTAGGTTGAAAGAAATGCTATCCATTCGTAGTTAGTTCCTCTTTTAGCCACTGGGGCACAGGGCGTCCTAGTCTCACTAATAGCTTGGATAATGCAGTATTATGAGGCGTGTAATATCGCCTTAAAAATTTCGCGGAACGATCCTCCATCGGAGGGTATATTCGGCCTTTTGATTTTCCGAGACATTTCGTTTTCTCGCCGCTCACGGCTTGACAGAAGAAACCCTTTTTGGCGTCGTATCTGAAACAAATGAGATTTTTATTTGAAGATAATCACTTTCCCGGATAACGTTTGCGTTAAATAATTATTTTGAATGCCGATTTTCATGAAAAACTATAGGTTATATGGACGCTGATAAGCAATAATGTGTCAACCCACAAAAACTCAAATTCTAAGATATTGATGTATTTTGATACTGCATCGCCTATTTAACATTATTTTAAAAAAAATGAGTCATATAAACTAAATAAGTACGGAAAAAAGTTTCTTCTTTAATCGGTTCGAATTCCAAGTGCGTTCCATATTTTGAAATTTATACAATAACCTCAAATATGTGAAAAACTTTTCATTAGATAATATTTAAAATATATTAGTCTGAATTTAATTCATTCATCAAAAGGTATACTTTTATCAAAAATAAAAGAAAAGATGGATATATACTTCTTCAAACAATTTAAGAATGGGTTTAACATCTTTAGGCGCCATTTTCTCAAAATGAAGTCTGTGTGGCTTGACATAGTATTGCATATCAGCGTCCATATATATTATAATATTAACTATAGGTTATATATATATTATATAGTATATTCTAAAATAAATTTTTATCGTCTATGTCACACCCTCTCAAGTATTGCGACAAAAAGGAGCCTATACCAAGATGTATCCAAAACAAATGAATGGTTTCAACGATTTAATCGGTTGTGAAAACATAGACATAATTACTGTCTCATTTATTACTTAATAATATTAGTATAGATTTCATGTCATTTCACATTTAAAGGACTAAGTTAAAAATAATTTCTTACACAATGATATTTAAAACATTAAGTAGGTTTCCTTTAAGAGCACTTTTCACTTTGTGTCAAAGTTGGTAAAGAATCGCATTGTGCCTTAGAACGTGATAAGTAAAGCAACAAAGGAACAAAAGATAAGTTCATCATCTAAGAAACTAGATACTATAATGGCCCCACATAAAGAGTGTTGAGACGAAAAAAAAATAGAATGAATTATTCTTTAACATAAAAATAAATAATAGGAGTAATTAATAGGAAATATACAAAAAGCGTCCTTTAAAAGTGTTTCGTGACATAAATGTTTAGTCAAAAAAAATATTTTTTAATTTAGGTTTATCGTCAATGACAATCACTCACCAAAATGTTTTTGGTGAGTCATTTTTAAATTACTACTATTATAGCCCATTTAAAGTCAAATGAATATAATGATTCCTAGATAAAGCATATTGACTAGAGCTAATGGCAAAATTACTAGATAGTGTACAATTTAGGATATATCCTTAGACTTCTATGCCATAACTATATTTAACACTTGTAAGTTTTGGACTTATGTAAGTCCGTGAGCAAAACTTACAAGAGAGAGTAAAGATTACCATACCTTGATAAATTCTATAGGATAACCTCAGTTATTTAGAAATTATATAAACCATTGTCATTGCCATTCGTTCAATGTAATAAGTAAGTCGTATACAAAGGGACTACTTAAACCGCCCCCCCCCCCCCCTCCCCCGTGATATACTACGTCCACGCTGTCACTGATTTATTTATCGACAAATATGTAAGATTACCAGGTAACTGTTACCAGGTTACAGAGTTGTTTTATCAGTTACGATAGTAAACCTTATACGTGTAATTCTCGTCGAAAAGAGCTGATAATCTTTTTCTAAACAAAGCTTTAACAATTATGATGAAGAATCATCTCCATTACATCAGTTTGTAAACAAAAAGAACCGCATAAAAATGGTCTATTCGTTAGGGAACTACAATGCCACACACAAATATAAACAAAAAAAACTTATATACATCATTTTTGGTCGGGTTTTAAAACTATACTCACTTAAGAAGCTTATTATAGTCCAAGTGCGGTATCTTGAGGAATTTCTGCAAAGTGTTCATGGCGGTCGCTGGTTCAGTACGCAGAAGTGATCCATCCATTATATGGACTTGGTGAGCGCTGTATTCCGCCAACCAACGCTCTAAGTAATGGCTGTACTTGCCCGGATTCAGACAGCGGTTCCTGGTTACGATATAAGAGTGGGAAATTAAAACTAGAACACGTCTATTGAACACAATAAAAATGTGTAACAAGAAATAATAGACCTTTTTTTTTCTATTAAGTAAAATGATTGCCATAATAGATTATATTTGCATAGATTATGATTATTATGATAAGTTTTAAAAGATTCAGCTTATTGAAGAATAATGGATTATTTCTCGAAAATTCGAAACAAAAAACTAACTTTTCAGTTTCTAACCAAATATGTATAAATTTTTAAAACTGTGTATTCTCTAGATTGAGTTACAAGCATGTAAAATTAAAACTATAATGTGAGGGTGACAAAGAAAGCTGAAAATATTTTGCCTTGCTATTCTATTATCCTTCATCTATTTCTGTGTTTTAAGCAATTTATGTTATTTTAATCTTCATACATTTTTTGTAAACTTGTGCCTTTTTTTGTGAAAACCACAAAACAAAACTCTCAATTTTAAACACCATTACTTTAAAACTACATTCGTATATTAAAATCCATTGCGGGCCTACCCTCAATCTCGTTCACCGTAAAACACAAATGGAAATTATGAACAGCAAACTCGTTCAATCGTAAATGCATGCTTTGTAGTTGGTAATAGCATTCTCTTTAACCGCGAATCGATGGCTGTCAATCCAGCGTACATCATTATTCCTCGAGTATATTTTCCAATCGATAAACGCGAATGAATGGCAATTAGCCAATCATAATAACTCCGCCGTTCCTAATAAATACTCGAAACGCAAGCCCCTCGGGGTAACCAAGTTAATTACAACAAAGCTATGATTCACTTCTGCATTTCCAGTCTAAAATGTAGTTTCATAAAACAAATATCATGAAGGTTTCGGTTCATAAACATTCGACTGGTCTGTGGAAATATTTTTATATCAACTTACAAAATAAACAGAGTAATATTTGGATCAGCCACTTAAACTTTAACATCTTTAATTATTTCACATATCTGATCATTAAACTACACACGTGTGACCTTTGAATAGCAATACAGAATTCACACACGCAATAAACCAATGAGAACGTTATTTCCATAAACAACTAATTTACTGTTCGTATTTTGAAGATTATGAAATTTGTACGTTTGCGTTATACGTTTTCTGTGTAATATATATCTTTAATTATCCTCCTCTTTTCACTCATTTAATCAATATTAGGGCATTATGTATTTAATAATTATAATTTTTTTATGAAATTTCTAAGGGGATAACTTGTCACTTGTAACAACAAAAATATGTCACAAACAACATTTTTTTTAATAATAGTATTTTTTTCAAAATTGTTAGCAATGTGAGTGGTACAAATTATATCATAAAAGTTATTAACGTGACATTGACATAATTACAATACAAATAATGTTTTTAACATTAATTACAGAATGTTTGTTTAGTCCACTGTATTCGTTTTTATATAACTATATTAAATGTAATAAAATCAAGTTGTAAATAAATAATGTGATTGTCTTATTGAAATTATTTGTACTTTTATATCAATATATGTATGATATTTATAATTATTTTTGTGATGTTTTAAGTTAAGGAATAAAAATGAAATTACACTATTTTAGGTAGTTTCCAAAATGTAATTACGGCTGGATTTCCGACTCTACCGATCGATCAATCATCATAATTTCACCAATCCCCGTGAGATTGGTGAAATAACATGTGTCGAATGGGTGCAACTAATAGCTATTAATCAAAGAATGAAATTGAATACATTTAAAAAAAACATCAATGAAAACATCTTACATATTCGCGAACTAAATAAAATAGTAATACATTAGCACTTACCTTAAATCTCGCAGTAGTTTAGGGCTGGAGTCGTTGGCTGTGATGACTGTATGGAAGGTGTAATTGTTCGCAACGGGGTCGCCGTGCGAACGTATGTGTTGGTACCAGGAATACGCTCTAGGAAGAAAGTTTTAATGTTTAAACAAGAATAAGTAGCTGTTTTCTTAGTATTAAACAAGATATTGGAACAGAATAATATAATTTAATTATGATAATACAAATATATGATGCTATACAAAAAGCTTTTTTTTTGTTCATTCCATTCAGATTCAGACAGACAGGAAACTCAGATTTTATCAGAATATTGACCCATTAGTTAAGATCTATAATATTTAAGAAAAGAAACTTAAATATTTATATAAATAATAATTATCTTTATTTTGTCTTGTCAAACAAAGTACAACTCAAACAATATATTTCGATAATTCGATTCATTAACAATTTATAGAATTAAATTTCACGGAGTGAAAACGTTACTTCAAAACTTTTGTATAACGTTACTAAATTCAATACAATTGAATTATTGTAAAGGAACATTAACTGTGTAAGTCCCTTAAAGTTCATCCGAGTGGGTTCTTGGAATCTGATTACAAATTTGCTACGCCCATTGAGAAATAGACGAAACTAAAATTAATGGAAAGCTGGGGAAATTAGCCGAGCAATGTGGTACATTGAATGAAGTGAATTAGGTTATTGTACGAGAAACTTGAAATTTTCAATAGGATGAGTGGAGTTTTATCACAAAAGTGACTGAAGAAATTTCACTGTTAAGCATAATCAGTTTGATAAGTTTTGCTCATTCAAATTTTCAAAGTATTAATAATATTTCAATTAAAATCTTGGAATACGAATTGTTTTAAATTAGTAGAATTACATCTATTAATGAACGTATAGCGTTTCTTTGATATAATGTTTATGTTTTAAACAATAAAATCTGAATAAAAAAATGCCTTTATCTCATCGTGCTTCAGATTTTTTAAATATATATTTTTGTAGGGAAATTAACAGAATATTTTGCTGGCAACATATACTAATACTTCAAAAATATAAAACCTTCGTGCAAAGCCTAAAAGTAGAAGTCAATAGGGCAAAATGATTAAAATATTATTGACAAAATAACATCGACACAGGCTAAATTGCGACCTTAAGCTAAATGAAACTATACATAGAAAAGTCATCGTCTACAAATACAGCGAAGTGAATGAAGAAACTTTTCAATTACATGTGTCACTTAACATTAGATGGTTAAGATACGAGCATGTGCGCTAGAAAATGCTCTCAGCATTTTACTACGACTTCCAATTACAGTAAAGGATAAGTTAAGATGAGTTCATTTTACTGTATACGTTATATTTATAATAAACGGGTCGAGAACTTTTTTTCCCGAGTAATATGCAGAAGTAGGTAATGCATTCACTTCGTTTGATATTGATTCAGTTTATGATGTATGATGTTACAAGTATGAAATGAAAAATTGTCTCATCTAGATTATATCTAATTGAAAAATAATACTTACATAATACTATTAATACTCACTCACTCGTCACAAAATTTCCGAAACTTCAATTGCGACAGAGTAACAAAGTGCTAATTTCATTTATTTAATTTAACACATAATGGTTCTTTTGTGTGAGGATCAACTATAAAGGGGTAAAAAGCATTTCTAAAGGAAGAGTGCGAGAGCTTTCAATTTAACATATAATATTGAACGCTAATTAAAAAAAACTAGATCTCTGTCAAATATAAAATATAAGAAAAACAAGCATTTGGTCCATAACATATTCGTAATGTATGTTCTCATGAGAAATATGGACCTAGGAGTGAAGAAGCTAACATTAATTACCTGTTTAGGGAGTGATACAGTAGGACCAAATTAAAATGTAAAAAAAAAAAAAAACAAATATAAAATATACGAAAAAAACATTTGGTCCATAACCTATTCGTAATGTATGTTCTCATGAGAAATATGGCCGTAGGAGTAAAGAAGGTAACATTAATTGCCTGTTTAGGGAGTGATACAGTAGGACCAAATTAACCAGGCGTATTGCGGCGCGGCACTAATTTCCTACAGTTCCCTACAAATGAGTTTTTTCATACTGGCGGTCGGTTGGCTCGGATATTTATGTAGCTATTTACTTGAACCTGGATTACCGCAGGAAAACGAAAATTAAGTATTTAAAGCACGTCTTTTGATACCAAGTTTTATGAAGGCCGTATTTCTCTAGGAAACCTAAAATTTTCCGTAATACAGCCACGGATTACGACATTTCCTTTATTATTACGGAAGAAAGTAAGCTTTATATTAAAAATGTGCAGGGAAAATGTAAAAATGTCAACGTATTTTCGTTCACCTGTAATATTCATACTACTGCATTTGAGTACATACGCTAATGATACTTCATCAAAATATGGCGTCCGGAATATGTCATGTGCATAAATGTGAATATAGTATCATTTTGTACAAGGACATTAAGTGATTCTTGCATTTAAGGAGTGAATAAAACAATAATATTGTTAAAAATTCAGTAAATGGTTAACTAAAGAATACCTTTTTGTTAAAGGCTCTGCGATTTACTTGTGTATATATTTATAGAATATTTAACATAATTTATTTATAGATTGTTATACATTATGTCTGAATGTTATTGTTACAGTAAAAATTGGCCGAAAAATATTTTCTATTTCCTTGAGTTTCTGACAGGATCATACAATTCGTAGATTATGTAGTCTTGCGGTAAAATTTTTTTTGGCTGAGAATACGGCGGAGGTAAATAGAACGTATTAAGAACCCTATAAAGAAATTAGTTATAAGCTTTGATGTTGAAAGTAGATAGGTAAATATAATTATGATTGATTAGTTATTAAAAGTACAAGAATAATTTAATAGCTTAGACCTGATAAGAAATTACTAAAAACTAGCCTCATTTTAAAAATTTAAAATTAATCATGTTGGATTCTTATTAATTTGAAATAAATAAAACGATGTTTTCTAGAATGTTGAGCACAACAGGTTTATTTTGACATTCGAAAAATTAGACATATTTCAATTTACATATGATGCAAAGTTGCCAAAAGGCCAACGAAATAATTTATACAGCCCAAAAATGGTTTAAAATTGTGATATCAATCTATTGATGTTCTTTTGATGAGGATTTAATTTTAATACATTTAGAAAATAAGAATAAATTAATTTGACAAATTATATTGTTTCCTAACAGCTCGACCATCCTGACAAATGCGAGTCCCATCGCAGGGCATGAATTTTTATTTTTATTTTTTTAAAATAATAAATCAAAGTAATATTTTTATATAATTGAACAATTACAACAGATATAAAATAATGAATTTCCACATTAGTAAATACTCAATTTCAAAAGTATATTTTCTTTTATTTTTTTTTTATTTATAATTAAGCCATAAATTGAATCAAATTCATTATTAAATTAACATTTTTTTCAATGCTAAATAATATGTTTGAAATAATAAATTTCAGAATATAAGTATCAGGAATGTCACATTCATTGTAGCTATTATAATTATTATTATTTTTTTAATATGCATGTTATTATACACAATTGTAGTTATTTTTTTAAACACCAGATAATTATTAACAATGAAATGTTGGATTATTTTGTTACAATATAAAATTATTAGCATCGTGGCTACAATAAATATACTACACTTTATTTTATTATTTTCAGAATCACTACTGCTTTCAAAATCTCTATTAAAATTTAGCCAGGGTTTTAGCTTGTCAATGGCTACGACAGTCTCATAACGTTTCGTTACACGTTTACGGGTAAGAGGCGTATCCTCCACTAGAAATCGATCATTAGGTAATATTTTTTTTATACGGTAATTTCCTAGATTTACCATCGCTTGTTAGTTCTCTCCTCACACTTAAAAGGTCATCAGTTTCGAAGCGACAGCTCAGTTTACGTTTAGTATCATACTTTTCTTTGTCTTTAACTTGCTGCACTGTCATTCGTTTTCCAGCCTCTATACGCATTTCAGCCAAGTCATCGGTTGAATTGTACCTACCGTTTCATCTATGACCTCACTAAGAATATTTTCTTTGCCCTCTTTAAGTTTAAAGCCAAACAAAAGTTCCGACGGGCTTTTACCAGTAGTTTTATGAACAGTTATATTAAGGTCAAGTTGGATATCTGGTATAAAGTCATCCCAATTTTTATGATCTTTGGAAACCAAAATAATTTTTGGATGCGATTAAGAGTTGTTTCGAAACCGAAACGCTCAATATTATCGTGGTTCATTTTTACAACTTGCTAACGAACTCCTTTTGGTACGACCCAACGCATGTTATCTTCATTTCCTCCAATTAAACGATAAACTTTTCCGTCCTTAAGCTTGTGGTTTTGTATAATATTAGCAACAGTTTTTGAGATCAGATCCCTTAGAATTTGTTTTATTCTCAATATTTCATCATTATTTCATTGAACCGTTGTTTTCCAGTCTTCCGTATTTAAAGTGCATCTAGCACATGGTCATCAACTGTATCATCTTCTACTGGGTTTCTGCTTAAAGCATAAGCATGAGTCATGGTGCTGCCTGCCCTATATTCGATTTCACAATCGAATTCTTGCAGTTGCACCTATCAACTTGCAATGCGCGTTACCAAATCTCTTTTGATGAGCATGGTCTTAGTGCATTGCAGTCGGTATATATTTTAAAAGGTATACCAAATAAATACACATGGAATTTGCTCAATGTTGCAACGATAGCAAGAGTTTCCAATTCAAATGAGTGAAATTTTTGGTCATCCGGTGTGATCTTTCTATAAAATACGATACTGGTTTAAAATTACAGTCATCGCTCTTTTACAAAATGATTCCCACTATACCTTGCTTCCCACTATTACTTGCGTCTGTGTTTATTTGCGTCTCACGGCAGGGATCATACAGCGCTAATAGTGATCGATTTAAAGGGCTTCTTTTAACGAATTAAAAGCATCGTTTTGATCTTTACCCCATTTCCATTCACAGTTCTTCTTTAATACATCTGTTAATGGTCTGGCTATTGTAGCAAATTCTTGAACAAGTCTCATAAAGAAAGCCGCCAGTCCGATAAATTGTCTGAGCTTATGAAGATAAGTTGGCTAAATTTAGCTACGGCATTGGTTTTTCTTGACCCTGGTTTAATTCCTTAGCAAATCTGCAATAAGGTATCAAATGTCCCAATTTGCCACACAATCCACATTACGTAAGAGTTTTATTGCACATAAAACTTTTATGACCTTTTTCATTACAATTATGACAAATTATATCTTTTAGCATTTCAATCCTCCTGTTTGACAAATTAAACGTCGGCATTTTCCTGTCTTGTCTAAATTTTGCATTTCTATCGCTTGACAAACTGTTCATTCCAACTTTGACTGTTTTAAGATACTTCAGCACATCCTCTGGTTCACGAAACTGCGCAGCTTGAGCACCGACTTTGATCGCTCTATCCTCGATTCCATGCAATAAACAGTCAACGGCCTTACGGCCGTTTATACCACAACGGTTTAACAAATTAATCTTCTCGTAATAATATAATTCAAAAGATTCCCCAGAATGGGTTTTTTTAGCTAACATAACAGACAATAATTCCGCATAATCATCGCGAGATGGAAACGAATCAAGTATTTTTTTCTTCCACTCAGTCCATGAGTAGAGATCTGTGTCGAGACCCTCATACCAGGATTTTGCAATGCCCGTGAGTTTTGGAAGCGCTAAATGAATTATTTCTTTTTCTTCCCAGTTATAAATTGCTGCACATTCCTCTATTTTAGTAAGCCAGGATAACATAGATTGATTTTTATTTAGTGGGTCGATTTCAGGAATGACGTTGGTCATTGACAGTATTAGAGTTACCCTTTGCCTCCTTTAAAATACTTAGAAATTTTTCGAAAAAATCATTAGTAGTGTTTTGAAAGCTATCGTAATATTGTCTCTCATTTTGTCTTGTAAAATTATAATTTGGATCACCAAGGCCTGGTAAGGGAGAATGTCGTCTAGGACTTTCATAAGGTCTCCAATTTGGATTATTATCATGGTGTAATCACGCCATCTTCAACTAACGATTCTAACGCTTTCTCGACCGGTTCGCGCAACGCATAAGCAAGTGGACGTGCTCGCATATAAATCGGCCACGCATCAGGTCGCAATTTAAAACCAACAGTTCCACCAGTAAACCTCCCCAAACCATCCGAAAAAACTTCAGAGAATCTGGAACTCATCACTGTTACCGTCACTGTCGATTGCGTCTACTCCCTCATCGTCCATTAAGTTATATACTGCCGTTCCCGATTGTAAATTAGGACACATCTTCCTTAAATGCCCTCTAACATTACAAACTCGGCAAACATACATTGCATATTTACAAGGAAAACCCGCATGCTGTCCACCGCAAACTCTGCAATCACCTTTCTTATCTCGTTGAGCGTTATGAGATGGTTTCCACTGATTTTGCTCTCTCCCGCTAAACTCTCCAGCTGACTTGCCGAACGCTGCTAGTCGTGATTGCTTACAAACATAATTACTCTTCTTACCGGTGCTCGTCGATCCATGTACCCTTACTTTAGTCCCAGTTTCACGATTTGCCGTCACCTTATGCATGGTCTCGACCGTACTACCCCTACGCTCCTGTACGAGGGCAGCGTCGGCCTCTGCCGCCTCCATAGTGATTGCTAACTTAAAAGCCAAATCAAAAGTGATATCATCCTCTGCAAAAAGCCTCCGCCTGGTGCTCTCACTAATCAAACCACAAATAAATTGATCGCGCAGATTTTCTTTGAGTTGGTCTGGCGAAAAACGACAGTTTTTAGAATGCCTTTTTAATTCCGTCACATAGTCCGTGATATTTTCCTGCCTCTTTTGAATACACTGTCTAAATTTATACCTCTCTGATAACGCACCCGGTCTAGGTTGCAAGTGCCCTCTCATAACTTCCACTAAATCTTCAAAAGATTTTTGTGACGGTTTAACCGGTGTACACAAATTGACCATCAACTCATAAGCGTCATTTCCCATTACTGTAATCAATGTCGCTACTCTTACGGTCGGCTTAACCTCATTAACAATAAAATATTGTTCTAACCGTTCAATGTAAGAGTCCCAATGATCTTTATTGATGTCAAAGGAAGAAATTTTACCAACCGACATCTTGCCAATCTTCTTTTTTGCAATTTTTTTTAAAGAACAGGTACTTTCCGAAAAACAATATATGTAGAGCACGCGCATAATCATCTAAGCAATTAAAATCATCTTTTCTAATCTTTAATCCTCGTCGCCAGTGAAATATATATAATAGCTTGTTTAATCAAAGAGCAATGTGTATCCATGACAACCACATACATTACAATCACGAGGAAATTGACGACTCTTCGCCCTCTCCAGTACCGGCGGTTGTAAATCACTATTATATAATTTTTTAGATTGGGAACGCGAGCGACGACTGGTTGTCACGTAATTGATACGATGTTTAATGTTATCAGAATAGTTGTTCGGTATATTACGTCGCCTACGTTCCCTACCTTCGCGTTCACTAGAACTATTAGAACTAATGGAACTACTGCTATGTCGTATCATTGGATCCCCATCAGCCCGTCTCGAACCTCGACGTCGAACAGAAACTGCTGCACGAAGATCGCTTTTAATGAATTTAGTTCGCACGATATATATTCTTTATGGCCTGCCGTTCTCGCAACGGAATTAATTCAATATTAATAACTTTAGATTGCTCACCTAAATCACGTGACAAGCGCTTGCGGCTTTGTCCAAACGAGTGACTCCCTTCCGCTCCCTCACTTGTCTCGCTAAGGCGTTAACGTCTAAATGATCGATTTGAAGTCTCACACTCCTCCCTTCGATCGATAAGACTCGTTTCATCTGAGCGTCGACATGCAGGCGGCCGCATTGGAGTCTCGCACTCCTTCCTACGACTGCACCTGCATGAAGGTGATCGCTTTGAAGCCTTATGCTCCTCCCTTCGACCAACAAATGTTATTTCACCTGAACGCTCAAATGAAGGCGGTTGTTTTGAAGTCTGACACTCCTTTCTTTGACATTTAAATTTTTCACTCGAATGCTTGCAAGAATAGGATTGCTTCGCAATCTCGTCCTCCTCTTCTTGACCAGCAGGTGTTATTTTATCTGAGCGCCAACATGTAGGTAATTGCCTGAGAGTCTCACACTCATTGTTGTGCTCATGTTCATGTCCAATTACTTGACTGTTGGCGTTATCACATTCGCCAGTTGTCGCTTTATAAGAATTAGTCTCCATATTCTGAAACTTATACAAATTCCAGTCTCAATATAAAGTAAAAGTATATAATAATAAAATTTCATATCACATGAAATTTATAGATAATTAATGAACAAAAATACAATAATGTATTTTAATTATCTATAAATAATTATTACCACATTATTCATCAAAAGCTATTCACATTCAATGTTTACAAAAAATTTGATGTGCACACATATTACTTTAAAAGCAAATTCATTACTATGGTAACGGTTAAATAAAAATGAAGAGAATAAAATTTAAGATTTTTTTTTTGGAAAATGCAAAAACTAAACAATTTAAAAACTTAAATTCTGATTATTGCTATTACTTATGAAAAAAAAAATGGAAGTTAACCTCATCTAACTAAAAAATAATAATATCAATCTCATTTAATACCATATTGTAAACCCTTTTGTTGACGTTTTACTTGCAATCTTTGTTAAATTTAATTGTCTTCATACATACATACTGCTACCACATCTTACATAAGTCTTTTATGTATTATTAGTTTTACTTAACAAAATAAATAAATAAACACAACCCAAAGCACATTCGGGGAAAACAAAGTCAATGAATTTATTAAATTATTTACAATAGAAATTCTATATGAACATGATAAATGCATTAGTTAGTCATTTCCACATTACTGTTTATATAAATGGTATCTAATAATATAATAATTATGTATTTGTATACATACCTTCCTTTTTTTCCTAATTAATACAAAAGGGACGTTGAGCATCATAGAAACAATTTATTATTTTTATTTTATTTTTTTTTCTTAAAATGAACAATAGTACATCAATAACATAATTACAAAAAGTTTAAGCTATGGAGTAATGCAAAAGAGGAAAAGGCAAAAAGATATTCATTATGATTATATGTTCACCTACTTATAAATAGAGAGCTAACTAGATAAATACATTATTATAGATGTTCATAGGCCATATTTTGTTGTATTTATGTGACACATATGCATGTGATTCTTAAATAAAATCTACATTAGTACGAGCGGAGCCCTTATAAAGGCGACTAGCTATTAATATGTATTTCACTTTGGGGCAGGGATAAACGAGACATTTCTAAAACAAAAAAAAAGAAAATATTCTCGCTTATCCCACTTCTGATTTGTTGGATTCTTATTAATTTGAAATAAATAAAACGATGTTTTCTAGAATGTTGAGCACAACAGGTTTATTTTGACATTCGAAAAATTAGACATATTTCAATTTACATATGATGCAAAGTTTACTCCATAGCTTAGTCATATATATATTCTATAGAAACAAGCAGTGACACTAACCTTTATCCTCTCTAGCAATATTTATACCATTCAATCAAACCACTTGGATTATTCCCCGCCGTTCCCCACGCTTCCTCCCGCCTGCGTTGTGCCGTTTGGCGCGAAAAATGCCAAAAGGCCAACGAAATAATTTATACAGCCCAAAAATGGTTTAAAATTGTGATATCAATCTATTGATGTTCTTTTGATGAGGATTTAATTTTAATACATTTAGAAAATAAGAATAAATTAATTTGACAAATTATATTGTTTCCTAACAATCAAGTGACTTGAAAATAAATCTTTCGTACACAACCTATTAAGCAAGAACAAAAAAAAATTAAATCATAAAACAAGAATACGTTAATAAAATGCGTTTGTATTAACTTTCACATTCAAACTTAAGTTACGAGTACTTACGGTTTTGTAACTTTTAAGTATCTACTATTAAGGCCATCGAAATAACACTTGTAAGTTTTACACTCGTAATTGATATAAAACAACTGTGTAACCTGGTAGCAGTCACCTAGATAACTTGACGAAAGCTAGGATTGCCAAAAAAGGCACTAAATTATTTTAGCTGTAATGACAAACAACATATGTAAATATTTATGAAAATCTGAGACCAAAACTTGTAATTCTCGCCCTAAAAATATTTAAGCTGATCCTTCTTGCTCTTATTGTAAGTTTTCTATTCATATATATTTTTTTATATAAAATGTCAAAAAAAAAATCAAAAAATGACTATAATTTTTATTTTTATTACAGGTTCTTAGTAGAGATAATATGTATTTTAAACTTTCGCGATTAATACTATTCATATTTAATATAACGGGTCTTATCGCGATAACTAATAGTAGTAATACCTTTTTATTGCCCGACGTTTCGACGAAGTTACATTCGCCGTGGTCACGAGCTGACTGGTGTACCGCGCGCCCTCCGGCGACGAGTGCGCGAGTTTTCTTCGCCTACCCTCACAATATTAATATTGTCTTTACCGTTATTATAATGCTGGGAGCACACTACACTAACACAATCGGTTCGCTTTGTTAAATTTATTTATCACCGGGTTCCAAGCGGCCGACAATTTAAATCCGTCATCGCGATTGAAGGTTTTATGTTTTTTTAATTTCAATTGCTTCCCGTACTAAGCAGTAATAATAATTTTTGTCCGTCGAGAGAACCTTTGGGTCATGAAGCTCAATCCAATGGTTTGTTCCCGAGTTTAAAAGATGGTCAGCCACTGCGGATTTTTCTGTCTGTCTGTTTTTCACCGCCGCTATGTGTTCTTTAACACACAACAATATTAATATTGTGAGGGTAGGCGAAGAAAACTCGCGCACTCGTCGCCGGAGGGCGCGCGGTACACCAGTCAGCTCGTGACCACGGCGAATGTAACTTCGTCGAAACGTCGGGCAATAAAAAGGTATTACTTCTATTAGTTATCGCGATAAGACCCGTTATATTAAATATGAAGAGATAATATGTATTCTATTGATAAATTTTCCAACATTCATTGGACCAGCGTAAGTATAGCAAGCTTCTATCGTCTCCTCAATAAGATAGGAAACTCCAACCCCGTAATTATAGCATGTTAAGGGCTATTACTGTCATTAAAATATTATATGTACGGTGATAAGCAATACTATGTCAAGCCACATAGACTTGATTTAGAGAAAATGGCATCTAAAGATGTCAGAACTATTCTTGATACATTTCTTTGAAGACGTACATTTATCCATTTTTTTGCTATTTTGATAAAAGGTATAACGAATTAAAAGCAGACTGTTGTTATAAAAAGTTTTTTCTAATAATAAGTTTTTTAAACATATACAACAATACATAAAATTAAGACACTTTTTCCCGTACTTTTTTAGTTTAAATGACTTAATATTTTTGTGGATAATGGTAAATACGTAACGCATTATCAGAATATATCGATATCTCCGAATTTGACTTTTTGTGTGTTAACATATTATAGCTTATCAGCATCCATATATGAATTTGTTCTGCTTTTCCGATCATCATGTGGATACCCCTTGACAAAGATACAAAAAAGCACTTAGGGTGTTTCATCCACAAAAAGGAACTGTCCCCATGACATAGAAAAATAACTTTTAGACGGTTCTCCGGCATAAAAATCTACGTATTAAACGCGAGCGCAGCAACTGGCAAAAAGCTAACAAATCAAAAAATTCCGTGTGGGGCAGAGAATGTGAATACGCAAGCGATCCTGCGGCCTCTCCATTTCCCTACCACGCCGAGATTTAGTGAGTATAAATCTCCACACAACCCCAGGAATCAGGTACCATTCGAAGATTTCCCGAAAGAACTAAAAAAATAATCACAAAATCCACTGAAATAAAAGATTAATGTTAGTGTAAATACCTTTTCGACGGTGATATGAGTATGGCGATGATTTTCGCGTTCGGCAATAAGGCGTGCGCTCGCCGAGGCACGAGGTCTCCGTCGAAATACGTCGCTGACTTCTCGAACGTTATCTGCGTGGTGTTGCTCTGGCTCGGTGGGAAGAAATTTAAATACCTGGTCGAAACAAAATACTGTATAGTCGTATCGTATTTTAAAAGGTTGGTAGTATTTTATAATCAGACCAATCAACCTCTTTGTAATCTGTTCCAGATTTAAAAGAGATAAACTCTTTATTCGTCGAAATATATGTATATATAGATACATATCACAGGAAGGAATAGATTGGGGCTGGATTATTGGGGATCCACTGTATTAAAAATCAGATCCCTATCAGTAATCGAAAAACCGTAATGGTGTACCTTAACCAATATTTGCGGTTCCAAATTCGAACTATCACCACTAAGCTTTCAAGTAATTGTGTCTAAAATGTCTTCGGTGAGGGAAAGCAAGCACCATTGAGTTCACAAGTGCTAAAGTGGTTAAATTCATTTCGTGGTACGTGACGAAGGAGAAATAGCATGAGGTAACCTGCATGTATGGGGAGAAATTCGTTAATAAATAAATAAAAAAATCCTTAACATTAACAAATCACATGTTAACAATAATTATTTCAGATATAGTTGATATTAGTTTTTTAAGGAGTAAGATTACATTTCAAACAAAATGTATTAACCGAGTTGTTTATAATATTATAAAGAGGAAAAATTTGACTGTTGTTTGTTTTGATGGATCCAAAACTACTGGACTAATTTGAAAAATGCGTTTTACGTTGGATAATCCGTTCATTAAGGAAGATTATAGGCTATATTACATCACGCTACGGCTCAAGAGCGAAGATGTAACCATAAAATATAATTAAAAAATACATTTATAATTACATATGAAATTAAAATTGGGTTTTAAAATGTAAATAATTATTTTTAATATTTTATATCTTGACAGCTAATGATTATAACACCAATCGTAATTCTACGAAAGGTAGGATACGCATTTAATGACAATATATTATTTATTAGGCGATATAAACGGTGATTTCTATTCGACTGATTTACTTTCAACAACACTTAAAAAAGCAATTAAAACTTTTAAATAAACGATACTTTAATTCGAGACATAAATTGTCAATCACTCCGAAATTGAATAATTTAAACAAAACTCTTTAAAAACAAAAAAAAAGAACATCCGGGACCCATCTAATACTCGTCTGGAAAACTGGAAAGTATTTTAGAAGCAACAATAAAGAGGTTTTATGATCGCCATTTTGTAACCGGCGGGCGTCGTGGCGGCGTGGATCGATGGCAGACATTAAAATGGTACCACTGTCACAAGGTTGCGTGCACAAATTACAACCGCCTACTTTGTCCTCGCCAACATGACTCCACGCGAGGTTTAACCCTTAAATGCATGGTTTTTGTTTAATTTCATCAAAACACAAAACAGTTTATATATACAGACTAAGAACCAGATTTATGATGATATAGTAAAAAAAATGGTATATTATTACAGGTCATGTAAAATATAAACATATCTACAACCAAATTGAGACGTTTCGTGTAATTTTTATTTGACGTAGGCTCTGAAATAAGCGTTTAATTTTTGATACACCCTGCATTTAATGGTTAAGCTAATTCAGATGGAGATTTACGCGTATGTGAGGCTTAAATAATATCTTTTTGTGTTATTTTGTGTTAACACAAATATATTTAATCCATACTAATATTATTAATGGAAAAGTCAATGTCTGTCTGTTTGTTTGTCGGTTTGTTAACAACATTCATTAATTCATACATGCTATAAGTAACTTTTTCCTACACAATAAAAGTTAAAACGGTGACATAGGAAATGAAATTTTCTACACAAACGAATTCGCGGGGATCAATTATAAATACGATATGTCGAATAAAGTAATGATTTACTACGTTGAAATTAAGATATATATGTACATATATGTAGTTCATGTTAAATTAAATAATGAAAGCAACATGTTTGTTCAAAGCAAATATACGAAACAATATGTAATATAAATCATAAATTGCAAATAATTGTAACAGGGACGCGGGACGCGATATAACAGCTGAAACTGTAAATTATTACAATAAAAAATAAATCAATGCAAATCAATCAGATCAAATACGAAAATTATCATATTAATGTTACCAAATCCGTACAAGAAATAAAGAAAAAACACCTGTATTCTAATATAATTTTCTGCAAACGCATCGACGGGGACAAAGTTTTCTACAATAGCGAAACAATTTCGTAAGAATAGCCCCGTAAATCAGGAACAAATTGACGTTTGTCATGTCTCTCCCGAAGTTAGCCTCTCTGTGACAACGAACGAGTTGTCAAACGACGGATAGCGTAGGCGGCGTTATTACGAATCAAACATACGAACGTTTATATACCGTGAAGGCAATTTACGAAACCTATTCACTGTTACACGTTTCTGGAATTCTGGTTGATAGTCAAATTTATTCTGGCAAATAAAAACTCGGTACTTCCTTGTAATGTATAATAGCGAGTTTATTTGGAACAAATTTTTATAACTACGTGTGTGTTTACTGTTTACTTATGTAGTATATTATAGTATATTATTGATTTTGAATCGATTACATTACATAAGATTTTTTTTAAGGTGCAATCGAATTCAAAAGCACAATACGTAATTTCGTTTACTTGAATGACATATTTGTTAGAGCTATTTTGATTTTTAAAACCAAATTACTAAACCCATTTTGATCAAAATACTATGTGATAAATCTGGAAGGATACTCCTTCAAAGAATGATAGAATTAACGAAATAGCTCACGCCTTTTTCGAGTAATCGGTGAACATACATTAAAAGAAGTCCCCAACGAATTGATAACCTTCTTTTTCGGAAGTCGATTAAGAAGTAAGGTAATGTAAAAATTTCATCGTTAGCTCGTTGAGCAAAAGTTTATTTGTACGTAACTTGTTAAGAAGAAGAATTTAAAGTAATAGAATAGACTTATATTTTTTTCAAAGACATGCATGTTTCTTTAGGTAACGCAATAGATGAATTAAATACATTAATGGTAGAAGGTAGGTGTCGCATTTCGCTGGTCTATGCAAGGATAAACGTTGTAGGTATACAAAAAATTTTAAACCTTAAAATATACACATGTAAGTATATTTAAGACAAATAGTACTTTTGGGTAAATGAATTTACGTATTAAATATGTTTGTGTATATTTAAAAAAGTATGTACAAGCAAAATTTAAAAATAAATGTTCTCTAAATTAAAATCTTGCGACAAATCACCTTCATCCATTCATGTCTTTACATATAAATACATATTAAACTCTTGAGGCGCCTGTCTGTCTCGCTGCAATTGCTTCTAGGGGTCATTTCGGATATAACACAGCAGTTAAGTTGAAAATACTATATAATAAATTATAAAAGTGATAGGTTTATTTGTTTTCATGGATTAATTTCAGAATTAAATGTCAAGTTTGCGTTGGTTTCATGAAAAATCTTATAGGCTACAATTATAAAAACGATACAGAGGCAAAGCAATACAGCCAATTGACAAAAACAAAAATTCAAAGAAGGCGAAACCACGAAACACTAATATTTATATTTAAAATAAAAAAAATCTTTTGTATTTGACTTAATAATAGTCAAATAACCATCTTTTTTAATATATTTAGAGTCGATTACATGCAATCGAAAACACAATGTCAACAAACGACTAGGCTGATTGAATTGGTATCGAATGTTTGGACTACAATAGTGACGCTCTTTTTAAATGCCGATGTGTTCCGATTATTTCTATACGTTCGACAAATTGTTTTATTTTGCAATGTTCAGATAGTTTTTGTAATAAAATTTTATAAAGATTACACTATATTCCATTTATTTCATAAAGCGATAGAATAAATTGATGTTTATTTTATAGTGCCGACTCATGTAAACCCTATCAAACAATTTCCCACATAAATGGTTTCTGACCAGTAAAATTATCAATTACTAGCTGTCCCTTGCGGTTTAACTCGCGTTTATCGTTACCGCTTCGCTCGTATGAGTCGTGGCGTGATGTAATTTAGCCTATAGCCTTCCTCTATAAACTATATAACACAAAAATAATTTTTCAATTCGAACCAGTAGTATGAGATTAGCGCGTTCAAACAAACAAACAAACTCTTCAGCTTCATAATATTAGTACCTATAGATGTTTAAATTTATGACTTGTTGTCACTATAAAAAAATTATACTAAAAGATTGTACCTCCTAATCCTCGAAGTAAATTTCACAGACAATACATTATAATAACACTTAGACGTTCTAATAGTGTTCGTGTACTACGCCGTGAGCATACAAGCGCCGCTATATTTTATTCAGGCGCTTACAGTCAACGCGCACGTAAATCTGGCCATTTGTCTTTATTATATGCAGAAAAATGGCAAAGTCCTGAGCGAAATGCGAAGCACGTCAGCTAGTATAATATTAAACCTGCCAAAATACCATTACAATTTTACGTTATCCCGACGCTAAACTCCATAACGATATCACCCTATATATCTTAACTAGCAACCCGGCCCGACTTTGAATGAATTAGCAAATTTTAGTTTCTGAGATATTATTTTAAATAACCATAGGATTTCGTCTTCATTGATTCGGTTATAAAAAACATATCGTCGGGTTATTGTGCAAAACCGCAAAACTAGCTTTTGCAATAAAGTTCATATTCGAATCAAATGTTAAATTTCAAATTGATAGAAAAACAAGTTAGCTAAAAATGGTATAATCGATATTTGTTAAATTAATACTTAACATGAAGAAATTTTGACATATCGTGAGTGATACTACAAATATAATACCGCGTAATAGAAAATGCCCATACGGCCTTATTTTTATCAATAACGCTAGATACGCGGTTTTACAGTATCGCCGATGATATAACTCATAACAGATCTTTTTTATTGACATAGATTATATAACATCCTTAAAATATATAGAAATTTATTGTACCACCTGCCCAATAGAAAAGTCTAGGCTATTACTGCTGAATACGTATAGGTATTATAACCTCTAAAAAACCCACAATCTGTAACTCTCTATAAATATTCGTATATACATTACCGTTGACGTAAAAGGTTATTCCTGTTATACATGTTACACAAGACGGAAGAGGTCTATCCTCTGCCAATGAATTTCGATATCAAGAATGTAAAATATATAAAGAAAATTTTCTTTGCTTGTCTCATTTGGTAACAATACTCGGAACGATAATCACGAATTTTATTTTTTTTTTGTCATTATAAGTTTTTATTATAAAAAATGATTCAGTTCAATAATTCGATCTATAATACCTTAACTCTAACTCTTATGTGTCGTTACAAGTACGCCATATTTGCCTAAAAAAATAAGATAAGGAAAGAAAAAAAGATTATATTATATCAACTTTTATACGCAACTAACAATGAAATAGTAAAAATAATTACTGAATAAATAAGCAAATAATAATAGTGGTGTAAATTCTATCAGTTCAAACGGTTAAACAAGTAACACGAAGTATTTTATTTGCATACTAATGAATGTACGCGTGAATAGTGCAATGTATTTTACGACTAACACTGCTATTGGTTCAATTAGAATTTTTGAATAACTATAAATCATAACGAAAAAAAAAATGATCATATTTTTATACGTAGTTTATTACTGGGCTGAAAAATGACTGGAGGATTTGATTCATGGTTTGAAATATATGCACTTTATTTTTGTGACGTGCTCGACTATCGAATACGTCATTTCCATCTCCCCGCTGCGAGGAAACAATAAAACATAAATTCAGAAACTATAGCATAGAAACGAATATGAAAATACTCACCAGTCCAATCCTTTCAGATAGTTGTTGTTATTGAAGAATTGCAATTCTTCATAAGTTGCCGGACTCGGCAGGTTTGGTACTAGAGTAGGATGCATGGCTAGGAACGTGTAAAGCGCTGTACTGCCAGTTTTCTGCGGTCCAATCACCAATATCTTCGGTAAAGTATCGCACCATTTGCTCTTCGACCAAATCCGCCGGTGACGGATATCGTCGCATGGATTCTGTTAAACAAAAACATGTTAACAGAAACTTATATATTTTAATGAAAGAAACCAATTTCAAAGGCAAAATATGTACTCATACACTTCATCATCAGTTACTTTGATTTTTAAACCTCAATAAAATTTCTATGGAACCAATATTTATATAAGCATTTTCGTTCAAACAAAAAAAGAATTTCGAAAATCAGTAAAAAATTACGGAGTTTTGTGGTAACAATCATTACTACGCTGCTATGCTACGAGTTGAAAACTTTCGTCTTTATTAAAGTTGGTTAAAAATAAATGAGTGAATATATTTTAAAATACATCAAAGGTTAATATCGTAGAGTCATGACATTAATCCGATAATTTTAATTACGAAAATTGTATTGGGAAAAATGATATTCCTGAAATGAAATATTAATTCGGCTTCTGCTTTCAATGTTTTAATTTAATTTAATATCGCGTTGTGGTATAAGATACGAACAATTCTGTGATGTAAATACATTTACGTGTTAAAATATTAATCCGTGAATGAGAAAAACACAAAAAAAAATGTAATATTTTGCAAGCCATGGTCATATGTTGAGTATCGAATGTGTAAGAATCACCAAGGGAATCAATTCTGCAAATTGAATCAGCGGGCGGTTTAAAAATTGCTTCAGTGGATACGATGTAACGTAACATTTTACCTCACGTAAAAATATTTTCTGATTTTGAGAAGACATGTTTTTTTATGAAGAAAATGAAATATTGTGATTTACGTTTTTATTAACGCCGTTTTAAGATTAACATTGTTCGGGTGTAGATTTAAGATGATATTATTTATACCCGAGTTAAATAACACTTGATACAAATCTCAATTTACTTGTTAAGATCAATAACGTCTAAAATTTTACACGCTAACTTATATATTAAAAAGACAAAGGATTTGGTAAGTGTACAATATATTATTTTGAGTCTTTTGGTTTATTTGAAAGTAAGTGATACACATAATTATGTATATTTACCATTTGCATTTTACATGCTCCAATAAATTAAGTCTCTAATTGAATTCTTTTAAAAACAAAATAGTGGAAATACGTTACATTTATTTAATACTCAACAGATTTTGGTGAAACCTTACAGTAATATAGCTATAGAATAAAACAAAGGCTAAAATTAATTCCGATATTAAATAAATGGGCCAAATTATAACGATAGATGTCGAGTCGAAAAAGATCTTGCTCATAGACAGACCAAGTCGCAGGTGGCTGCTAGTCCAAAATAAAGCAAAAAATTGGTAAGCTTCGTGTAAAACTATGAATAACTTCTTCATGCCACGTTATTAACCATAATTTGTTTACACTTTCATTTAAAGAAAAGTATTACTTTCAGAATTATTTTTATAACGAAAATTATTTACACATTATGAAATGTTGTTTCAAGATAGTAAACGAAATACTCAGGCTCATTTAAGAGTTTGTGCAGAGAATTCATTATAGGAATATTAATTAAATTTTCTTCAACGACCATTTAATCGTGGTCTTTATCATAAACTGACTAAATTGGTAACACTATCTGTATAATAACGACGGATAATTACGAAGTTAATAATTATAGAGTAACCAAATATTAATTAATTAATAAATTCCGTGAAAATCAATGATATATTATATTCATATGTTACGTTCACACTATGTGACGTAAAAATTTGTACCTATTTCCAATTTTGAAAAGTTCGTCAATTGACCTATTTGGCCAAATACGCCTGTCACATACTAGCTGGTTGCTAGGTAACGTCGTCTAAAGTGAAATTCTGGGCAGTAAAATTTATGAGCTTATAAAATATGTATAGTTATATAATATAATTTTTGGAAATATATAGAATACAAAACTGATTTTCTTCTAAAAATATTTTTTAGCATCAGCCATTTCAGATTTTTGTATTCTGGTAGCACCGCACAGTTTACGACGCTATGACACTCAGGAAACTTTTACGAAGATATCGACGTTGCATTTGTTATAATCTCAAGAGTTTCAAGTAACATCGAAGTGAAAATTCTTTATTCAATGGAAGGAACATACTTTCATATTGATTATCAAAATCTGGTTCAAGAAGCTCAGCGATATATTTTTTTGATGTTTAGTGTGAAATATATTTTTATATAAAAATGGAAGGATTTTTTAATATAACAATTTTATTTTAAAAATTTTAAATACCACCGAAAATAACGGCATATCGAATAAGAATTAGACAATTTTAAAATATCGTAATAACAAAAATAAAACTATATTATATTGGAAAATTCAACAACGTTATTTAATAACGAACGGCAGTACATATAATTATATAATGAAATAATTTCGAACATCAATTAAATATATCGTTAAATACACGTCGAATATAAACCCCAAACGCCCAAACATAAAGCCTAAACACTTGAATATTCACGAAGCCCTCATGGTCCAACAACGATCGAGTAGTTTGCATTGTCGTATCCACCTGGCATTGAGATCCTTTATTGTGATGCTACATATATGTACATATATACGACTACCATATACGATACAGATCTGTTTATTCCGATGAATTTGTAGGATATCAAAAGTACAAAAAAATGTGCTTTCCCAATAAGCGTTCCTTACTTTGTTATGAATCATATTTTAGTCTGTGTTAATGGAATATTGAATCACTCTGGTAAATATGTGGTTTAAAGAAATTTTAATATAAAATTATATTTAGTTCATCTACATTTCTAGGAAATAATTTAGATTAGATAGACAGATTCCATAATTAGTTAATTAATAAGTACAGATTCCTAATTATATCAGCAAATTCTTGTGAAAACAGTTTACTGGATACATTAAATATACCTACATAACAAAATTGTCACAGGTTTTCGTTGTAAAATCGAAGGTAATTTTGATCCAGAATGCGAAGCGATCCGGGTCCTAATTCTATTGTCACTATTGTTTTCTGCGATTTTTGAAGTATTTTTTTCCCTATTTATGATTAAAACGAAATGAAAAAGTAGGCAATTTAGAATAGAAAAAAAATTGTTTCCAATTATAATATCTATGTAGATCTTGAATAGTTAGGAACTTGTATAGATTCCACCATAGATGGCACCACAGTCCTTTAAGATAGTTTATTAATCACATCAAGAACTTTACATTGCAAAAATGACACAAGTTAATGGCAGCGTAACGCAGTGCAGCTCTTAACTATCTGGCTAGACAAGGGCAGTACCTAATCTCACACAAGATCGATGTAAAGTAGCTAATAAAGGCAGCTACGTTTCGTACGTTGAGGTACATAGACGGAAACCTAACCTGTTCCTTTCCTTACGTCCTATGTCTTTCATCCCGTATGCCTTTAAAGTGGCAACGCATTTGTGTCTGCAAATTTCCATAACGGCACCGATCACTTAACATCAGGTGTCCTACGTGCTCATTTAACAAAAAAAAACATGATTATAATAATAACGTGTATACTTACTCCCCACAGTGGATTCAGTTCGTCCGGCCTCAGCTGGAAGTACTTCTCAGCTAGCGCGAGCGGCGGAGCGGAAGAGAGTCGAACGTTCGTCCAGCATCGCAGAAACTTCACGACGGATTCGAACGTGTATAGAGCGAGACGATCGTTGCCGTAGTTGGACATGTGCGTCATGAACACGTTGATCTGGTAAACATATGAATCGATCATTTCAAAGGCCCCTTAAGTCATTTTTTTTCCAAAATTGTTTTCTAAAAAATATTTCTTAAGGGTAGATGCATATTTTGGAAAAAAAAACACGTAAGTCAATATATTCCTCCCCCTTCAATAGTTTAAAAGTAAAAAAAAGTAATTTTGACTATATTTAATGACACACTTATTTTTATGTTATTACTAGATAGCTGCTCTTATGGCCTCAAATGTGATAACAAAACACATTATCATTTAATGGTTATTAGTTAAGCTTGTTAGTTTTCATTTTGTTATTTGTATAACATTGATACTTGTAAAAAATATCGCACATATTTCCTATTAATTAATTTGTACTGTAAATTTTAATAAGAATTAGTTTGTTCAGTATAAGTTTTTTCCTAGAGGCTTATGTTTATACTCGAAGTCATACTGGTTGGTTTATATTTTAATTAAATAAAACGTCATACGACATTTAATCCGATATTTGCGGTTAGGATAAAACATTGAAAGCAATATGGTTTAAAAATATTATGTTTACATAATCTTTTATGTCAAGTGATAATTCATTTAATATAATTAATTTTAGTAAAAGGAAATAAAATGTTTTTAATATTGAAACTCTGTTTATTAATTTATTTCTTTAATACTATATTGCACACAAACAAAACGAACCTAAAATAAAACAGGAAATAACAACAGTAAGAACATGGAGAGCGTGTAAAAGGGGTCTTATGGCTAAAGCCATCTCTGAAAATTGAAAACAGAAGTACAAAAAAAAGTGCATGTAGTTTGTAAATATAATTAATATTTCAAACAATCATTCGAAATAAATAGCAAATGTATAAAGTAAGATATTGCTCAAAAAGCACTTCGAAATTTTATACAAAACGAAATAAAGAAGCAATAATTTTTAGATTAGTTAAAAAATCGAAATTCCTGAAGTTAACATTTCTTTCCGAGTTGTTAATCACAATGAAAACCGCTGTACAGAATGGTACGATTTTATTTAACGGAACGGAAGAAATGTAAACAATTTTGATTTTACTCTTTGTTAAAATTAAATATTGTAAAATTCCAACAGCGCTCCACTAATTGGCACGGATTTAAGCATTATCGTGTATGCGTTAGGAAAAAAGATCGAAACGTTATTTTTATAAAACCGCATCGTTTGTTAGCGAGATAAGATCAGAACGTAAAGAGATAATTAAGATTTCAATCGGAATGGTATTGCATCGCTATAAAATGTTGATGTAAAATCTCTTTATCTGCATGACTAAGTAAGGTACAAAGCGATTCTGTTCATCTTTATGAGAGCGACCAATCAATTAATCGATAGTGATGTGGTGCTTTCATTTGAATAGCAAGTCATTTAACGCATATAAAACCTACTCGTTTTGACTCATGTTTAAACAGTTATACAAAAGTGCTGGTGTTTTATTAAAAAAACAAACGTTTTTCGCGCGTGACACAATCATCATGTTCATTGAGAACAAGCAATTTTAACACGTATTTCTATCGATGTAAGAAAAAAATTAATATAATCAACAATGATTACACAATTTAAAGGTCCAAGTGAACGAATAAAGAGAGAGGAACGTCGCTTGACGAAATTCAGTAAAAGACCAGTGGTAAATCGAACTAGCGATGTTATTGACGACCGTTAGGAGCACTTCACCGGCGTGCGGCGCTCGTTTTCCACTAGTAACGAGACCATCGACATACCACACGGTTGTTGAGATAGATTCAATGCAAATTCTAAATCGTTTCATTTAGGGTAACCTTACTTTGTTAATTTGAACCGGGAAATATTTTATTCGAGCGGTAAACGAGCTTAAATGGAATTGGTATAGTAGTTGACTGGTAATAAAGTCAGACCTCAACTCTCGTGACAAACAACTTCACCAAACACTAGTTACAATGATAAATCGTACACACGGCAAAGACACATAAAAGCAACTTGAGACCACTACCGGAAACTTACACACAACTCCGCCCGCATATTGCGAACTCTGGAACAACAATTACAAATGCAAATGGTCAATAGTAAATCCCACTTACCGGGTTATTGATGACCGTCTGGAACAACTCCCCGCCTTGTATGGAGCGGTCGAGACGCTGCCTGCCGCCGGGGTATCGTTCTAAGAGCAGTGTGTGCGTGAACAGACCACATGTCTGACGTGGCAGCACCATTACACCTCTGTGGCGGAAACCACGTCGCAACCTAAGGGAATAGTAACAGACGTGAAACTGTGCCACTTCTATATATGTATTCTATGTCTGATAAAATAGAACGTATATATAGTCACTGCGAGTGTTTTTTTTTTTAATTAAATAAGGCACACAAAGTCAAGTGTAAGCGTGAACAGACCGCATTTCTAACGTGGCAGCACCATTACACCTCTGTGGCGGAAACCACGTCGCAACCTAAGGGAATGGTAACAGACGTGAAACTGTGCCACTTCTATATTTGTATTCTGAGTATGATAAAATAAAATATGTTGTCAGTGTAGGTTTTTGTTTGGAAATTTAATAAGGTACACAATGTCAGGTCTGTGCGCAAATAGACCACATATTTGACGTGGCAACACCATTACATCTCTGTCGCGGAAACCACGTCGCAACCAAAGTGCATAGAAACAGACGTGAAACTGTGCCATTTCTATCTGTATTCTGTGTCTTATAATATAGACTGTATAGTCAGTGTAGGTTTTTTTATTTTTAAGGTTATAGTCATAGATGTGAAATCTGAGCAACTTTTATTTGTATTCGGTGTATGTGTGAACAGCTCGCACGTCTGACGTGGCAGCAATATTACACCTCTGTGGCGGAACGTCCAAACCTAAGGAAATTTAAATATTAATAGACGTTAAACTGTGCAATTTCTAGATTTATATTCTGTATGTATAATCTCTAGATGCATTTTTTTTTGGAAAATCACGTAGGCACACAAAGTTAGATGAGTTATCAGCCCACAGGTCTCATAAGACATTTACACCATAACGCATTTGTAGGGGAATCCGTGTCTTAAGCTAAATATTAGTCATCAACATAAAACTGTAGTAATAATCACTAAAAAGTCAATAAAGATAATAGTGATTCGTAATTGTAGACCCAAATTATTTAAACCCGTAAAAAAGAACTCTATATTAGTTCTACAGAATAATTCCTCGATTTCATATTTAACCAGACATTTCATTTCCATAGAAAATAAATTACAAATTCGTTGCAGCTAACAAATTAAATTCGCCCCGAGATTGTGTATAGTACGAATTCTTCTATGTAATTTGAATATACAATTATTTTGAGGTCTGTTCTGGCTCTTATTTAAACAGCAATGCAAATATAACACTTTATGGCACTACTAGAATTCTCTTTCAGCGGATGTGGAAATGTAAAAAGACCCGTTAAAAGCGGACCAAAACATATTTATCTTACTTATTAAACGGCTCTGCATGGCGCGCAGTTTTCACATGCAAAAGTTTGACTTGTTAATCATGTTACAATATGACGATCAAAGCGCGTGTTTTCAACAAATTTAATATAAAAACTTTATATTTTATTTGATCACACTATATTAAAGCCACTTTTAGAACGCAAAAATAAGGTATAAATAAACGCTGATAAACAATATTATGTCAAACCACACATACTTCATTTTGAGAAAATAACGTCTAAAGATTTCAAACCTATTCATAATAAATCTGTTTGAAGATCTATCCATATTTTCTATTTTTATAAAAAGTATAATGAATTAAAAGTAGATTGGTATAGTAAAATGTTTTATTTATTAATAAGTTTTTTTAAATATATGAGATTATTGCACAATCCAAAATATGGAAAACTCTTCAATATCAACAGTAAATTAAGAAATTTTTCCCATTGGTCAGATGACTTGAAATTTTTTTGAATAATGTTAAATATCTACGTGTCGCATTGTAAGAATACATCAATATTTCTAAATTTGACCTTTTGTGGGTTGACACATTGTTGCTTATCAGTAGCCAAATATAGCCAGTAGCAATAGATACAGAAAAAAAAAAGTTTTAAATTCACAAAAATATTGTTTACGTGTCGTTTAAAACGCGCATACGTTTGAAATGAAATACATTTCATTCCAAAGCGCCAGTCGTAACATAACATGCCATTTTGAATTGGATATTCAATCTCGTACATCGGCGTTGCATAGTCGAGTATCTACAGAAATGCGCTCACGTTGTAAAGCGATGCGTCGCCGCAACGCATCGCTTGCGGTCCGCAGGAGTTTAGAAACCACAATACCGGACTAACAATTCCCAATATTACGCTAGTTTCATACACCCCGATATAAACACTTACAGTTTAGCCCAATTTCAGCCAAATAGACAGGTTGGCGCAGAGGTCACTGCAACTGACTGAAGCGCTAAGGGTCGTGGATTCGATGCCAGCTCGTCATGAGCTGGCATCGAATCCAATATTTGGTCTATGGACGTTTGTCGTGGTCTGGTGTTGGTGTGTGTGTTGTGTGTGATTCCGGATCCACAGGATCACGAGATTCTAATGGGGGCCGTTGATATATGATATAATATAATGATTATAATAGATGAAATAATAAATCCGATATGACGTAGTGGTTAAAAGCGATGATCGCGGGTTCCACTGAGCTTTCAACTCATAAACGCGTATTAAAAATCCCGTGGTAAAGGACAACATCATGAGAAAACCTGCATGTGATAGGAGAAATTCTGCTATACATAACCAACCCATGTGGTGGATTAAGCTCTTAACATTCTCCTTTAATAGAGATGGCCTTTGCCCAATATTGCGACATCTACAGGCGGTTACGGTAACAGTCACCCGAACAAGTATAAATCCGTCAGGCGACGTAAGTGTCCATCCGAAACGTTTTAATTTATAAACGACATTTACGATTTAATTTATCGACGCTGCGATCATACGGATCGGAATGTTTTAATTAGTCCCGATTTCGTATTCGATTACCATTTTTTTAACGAATTCATTATATTTCATTTAATTATAATTTTTAAAATAATTATGTTCGGAATTATGACAATCAATCCCCTGTAAAAATTTAATTTAAAATATATTATTTGCCAACTAGATAATTGTTTGACGACTTCAAATCTTTACATAGTATATAAAACAAAAGTGCGTCCCGTCTGTATAGGTCTTTCAAACTACGCAACGGATTTTAATGCGATTTTCATCAATAAACAAGTAAAGAGGTTTATATGTATAATGCTACATGTATTATAATAGAAAAGAAAACAAAAATTTCTAATGTAATGTAAAAACCCGTGAGAAGCCGGAGTGAGTCGCTAGGTTATTCTAAAATAACTAGAAAATCGTTATCGTAATCGAAATCAAACGAAATAAAATTTCTTCAAATAGAGCTTCCTCAAATGAGCATAATTTAATGTTATGTTATTAAGTAACATACGTTCCAAAATTTACATAATCGCATAGATATATTATATGGACCCTAACTAAATACGCTAAGTTCATTAAATACGTAACAGCTGAAATAGCAAGTTTGAATGTATATCGTCGGGCAACTCGATATAGGAAGTCATAAACAACTTCTGTATGGTCCGACGAGCTATAAACTGAATTTAATAAGGTTCTATGGATTGAATCGGAGACTAACTTTGGAATAGAGGATAATATCTGAATAAAATATTTCGATTAAATTCGTATTCTTTCGTCTTGCAATTGCGTCCATAGTAAATAAATTTAAATTTTATTGTCTAAACGAGATTTTAAAAAAGGGATGCCTTCAAAGCAAAATACGTAACTTCGGTTTTTGAATGACAAACTTATTCCAGTTATTTTGATCAAAATCAAACCAATAAACCAATTATAATGAAAATAATGGGACTAATCGGAGAGTATGGAATAAAAACTCTTTCAAAAAAATAAAAACGAATTAACCAAATCAATCGAATCGTTTTCGAGTAATCGGTGTTAAAAAGTACGAACATCATTTAATTATAATTTATTTCACATAGTCTATAATATAATTACTCACTCCTAAAAAGTTAATTTTTAATTTCATTCAGTTCACTAGTGACACCAAATATTTCACTAAATTTAGAAAAATAAGTATGACCTATATTAATCTTTTTTGGGACGTTGTATAAAAAAAAACACTTAATTATTCGGTACTCACTAAAAATGTTTAATTAGCTTTAAATTAAAGTGTCGTATATATGTAAATAAGTAAACATCAAATCATTTCGTAATTTTCACAAAGTTTTTACTCTAGGGCGGTTTACACTTGTAAGGTTACTTCCGTAACTGATATAAGCAACTCTGTAACATGTAACCTTATACAATCTAAGACTGTCAAAAATGGTACTAAGTGTCAATTCTTTCAGCTGTAAAAGCAGTATAATTATGTAGCAGTACAATATAATTATATAAAGTGAGCTATATATTTATTATTAGTTTCATTCTGCTTTGTATTTAGTGTATGTAATTAGTGTTTTGTTTGTGCATTTATATAATTTTCTTAAATGTAATAATTAATAATTAGTGTAATTGGATATTGTCCGTTCTAATTATTTCAATAAATAAATAAATAAATAAAAAAATATTACGATAGCCCGTTAGCCAAACAAAAGTTGTAGAATGAATCTACATTCATACACATCAAATCAAGTCATTACAAAGACAAATTGATCCTTTTAAACGCGACTTGAAAAATACAATCAACATTAAACATTGTTTGTTATCATATTCTTACCTAGCCGGGCGCAAATGTGGATATTCTTCAGTACTCGTCACTTTTACATCCCAAACTTTTCTCCACGCTTCGTACAGGGGTTCGTGTACGGGATACACTCCCGAGTGATGAGGTGACACCGAGTAGCACGAGTTTGTGGGTATTCCGTGTTCGATCGCGAACTGTTTGTTCATTGTCATCTCAGTTTCGAGTTGGGATACATTGTTATATAGATGAGGTTGCTGGTGATTCCACATGTGGCAAAACCTGTTGGGAATTATAAAATTAAAAACAGGAAGAGGTTCATTCACTGCATTAATAATAGGTTTACAGAGAAACACATATTTAAGACATTGGTTTCTGGCCGTGAGGTGTTAAATTGGATGTCGTTCACGATAACTATTTATATTAAGAATATAATATAAAGCACCCTGGTCTCATCTAAAAGCCAAACAATTTATATTTCTATAACAATTGTCAACACACCAGTTGAAGTGTTCCCTGTTCTTCAAAAGCGCGTCATCGCCGCGATTCTCCAAGATAGTCCCGTGATGGTAATACTTCGCGCTGAAGCCGAGGTTGAACCGGAACCCCGGCACGAGACGCTGCAACGCCGCCTGTGACGCCAACAACGCTGACACATCCTCCTCGTGTAGGCGCGTACCTGCACCAGACAAGTTGACGTAATGATAATTACTCTCACATAATTTACAGCGATTGCTTAATGAGAGTAACGTACTTTTTCAGCCAATTTTATAGCAAACTACCTTTTGCTGACGTCTTCCATCAATAATTAGTGTGATTCAAGAGAAAGGATTATATGTACTATTTAAAGGTTTATATGCTTATTTATTAAAAAAAACCCCCGAAAAATTAAATAATTTGTAAATGTAAAAGATGTGTAAATGTGATGTCATAAATCCTACATTCGAATCAATGGACGGATCGCAAAATGTCTATGCGGTACAATTCCTGGATATATCTATTAATTATTCATTGAAAAACGCCATAGTTACAATATGCTTATGAAAATCCGTTGCTTATCTTTTATGGTTCTCACTGGTAGAATAGATTGCATTGAGCTACATAACAAGTTGTGTTGTTTATTTGCGCCTAATAATTTTAGTCTACGGCAATGTCGCCGCCGTAAGCTCTTCTTTATCCCCTCTTGCCACACAGTATCCCGTGTTCGATCTCCCTTACCGCGCACACTGTCTGCATTGAACACCCTTTTGACAGAGACCCCTCATTGTGACATATTTGCAGATCATTGGAACATTGTTGTCAATCAATGTTTGCAGTTTTGTGAACGATATAATTGTACTATGTTTTTAAATTGACACTCTAAAAATCAAGTGCGCTATATATTTATTATTAGTTTCATTCTGCTTTGTATTTAGTGTATGTAATTAGTGTTTTGTTTGTGCATTTATATAATTTTCTTAATTTAATAATTAATAATTAGTGTAATTGGATATTGTCCGTTCTAATTATTTCAATAAATAAATAAATAAATAAATAAATGATGACAATAAATACGCTATAAAATTCGAAACACATCAAGTAATCTACTAGCAGTTTGTCGAATCAGTCAAACAGTTTATTGTTAGATTCAATCGTACAAGCTAAATCAAATACCAAGAAAATGTGCTCCGAGCGTGAGTCTCTGCAGATTTAGATTAATTTGGCAGAATAACTAAGAGCTTTTGATCTAACTTAACTCTAGAATGAACTATTTCTCAAGTCTTACTCGTTACAAATCAATATAGCACAAGTGAGCGTAGCGGGAGCGGTACAATTGAGATTTTATATATTTTTAATATAACTTAAATCCTTTTATATAATTTATTACAAAATTTCGTATACAATAATATACCTAAATGTTAATTACAAATCAAAATCAAGGTTCAAATTAAACATGAAAATGTCATAACATTTAACACTGACATCTCCATTCAACCGAATAAATTTATATACATTTTCCTACGAATACGTTACTGTGTAAAAATATATTTTTTTTAAATGTACAAATACAATTCTGTATATCTATACAATTGCTATTATAAGGTCTAATAGTGAGGTTTTATGTAACAAAAAAAATATCCAACTATTATTTTTGAAGCGAAACCAAACATATGTTTCAATTAATATTTGAACATAAAACTAAATCAAACAATTCGGCAAATGCAGTGCATTTTTTTTAAATAAAAAATTCTTGACAAACGAGCAGGCAGGACACGGATGTTAAGTGATCACCTCTGCCCATGAACATAACCGACCCACAAAGTCGTTACTTAAAATGGAATAGAGATGAGTGAATAAGAAATCAGGAAAGGAATGGGGAAGAGGTTTAGGCTTCTGACTCTCTCACTAACAATACGAACCGCAGTTATATTAGCTACTTCACGCAGATATTCTTCTTCAGAAGATTGAGGAGGTTACCCCGGTTTGGCCAGCGCGTGTACAAGCTGTATATGGACCGTTTATTTTGAAAGTGGTGTAAGTCCATTTTCTTTTGTTTCGAGAAAATTAAAGGTTATTTATATTTGTTGATTTAAAAATACAGGCAAATCATATGAGGTCTGACATATTTTCTATTGTTTTATCGACATTTCATTTGTTTATATAAATTTGTTTTTGGCTAATTAGACTACGATAACACATATTTACGTATGTGCTGTAAATGAACTTACACCACTTTAAAAATAAACGGTCCATATAATACACTACAGCTAGGCTCTACCTCAGTTATATATGGATGCTGATAAGGAATAATGTGTCAACCCATAAAAAGTCAAATTCGGAGATATTTATGTATTTTGATACTGCATCATCTATTTAACACTAATAAAAAAAATTGAAGTCACATAAACTAAATAAGTACGGTAAAAAGTTTCTTAATTAATTGGTTCGAATTTCAAGTGCGTTTCATATTTTGCAATTTTAACAATAACCTCAAATATTTGAAAAACTTTTTATTAGATAATATATTAAATGTATTAGTCTGAATTTAATTAATTATAACTTTTATCAAAACAATAAATAAAAGATGAATATATACTTCCTAAAACATATAGTTAAGAATAGGTTTGACATCTTTAGACACCATTTTCTCAAAATGAAGTCCGTGTGGCTTGACAAAGTATTGCTTATCAGCGTCCATATATTTTTCAAATAAATTGATATGTTTTTGGTAAACAAATTATTGTATAAGCAAGATATAACGCTGATTGATATTTAATAGATGTAAAATTTGTCAAGTTATTATTTTAACGTTTATCGGTCGCTTAATAGGATTTTCTCCTACAAACACTACCCACCGCGATTCAATTTTAGACGGTCGTTTTAATGAGTCTCAAACGTGTTTCAATTTCAATATTAGAAATGTATTGTAGAGTAATTGATATTTCAAACCGACTATAAAAACGTTTCAAGGTATTTTCTAAATCCCGTGTGATCCCTTGAGGAAATTTACCGAAATTCTAAAGTTACGTTAAGAAGTTACGAAGTACATGTTTTTTGGGGAATGTTTATGTTGAGTTTAAAGCATCTAGGATCAAAAACATATTTCACCTTCCTCGATAATAAAACAATGAAAAATTAGTATTTCGCTTTGTGGTAAAACCTAATAGTACTCAAAGCTAAATTAAAAAAAAAAAAAAACTTATCCTAGGAACATGCAATTTTAGAAATTATGTTTTATTACAAACACTGCAATTTAATTGCTAAGCCAGTACAAGCTGCTCGGACCCTTTCAGCAACTAGAAAAGACCTGATAACTTTAAAACCTCATAACAGATCTTCATAAATTATACCACCACGCATCACTTAAATAAACTCATCAGAATTGGTCCATTCGGTAGGGAGTTACGATTCCACAGACGGACACACGTCAAACTTATAACACCCATCTTTTTGGTCGGAGGCTTAAAAGGGTATCTAGCAATTCATCCGTATTTTAGGCTAATGTAAAAAAAAAATGATTGACATTATTATATACATACATATTGTACTTAAAATGAACACACAAATAAAACTTTTTGACGAGTTTTTTATTTAAATGTATCGTTGAAACATTCATATGTTTTTTTCCTGTTGAATTTATTTTTACAGCTGAAGTCTTTCGTCGCAACCCAGTTCCCGCTTACAACGTTTACATAGTATTATTATTTTAAAAATTACATCATTGCTCTAAAAAAGAAGTTAATTTGAATCGGCAATTATGATGAAAATTATGATCGAATAGAAAACAAATTACCGTAAAAGGAGGATAAAATCATATTATATATAACTTCCTCTCAACTCGGAACAAATTAAATGACAATCCTATTAAGGAAATGTTCTTTTATATTTTATTTACTGGAATTAAATGGATGCTGATAAGCAATATTATGTCAAGCCCTACGAACTTTTTTTCGAGAAAATGGCGTCTAAAGATCTCAAACCTATATATTGCTAACGATTCCTGTTTAATCGAACACGGTAAGAAATAATTTAATAACAGATCCTATCAAAGCATAATGTTATTATTTTGAAGCATAAAACATTAATGATTTTATTGCTTACCCAAAGAGCAACGCTATTCGTATCCGACACATTCTCACCCGTAAGTGCTTTATTGCATCGCTACAGATTAATACTAATTGAACTCGATAAAACAATCGAATCTGATTTAAAGACTTGTCGATGTTGAAATGTATAACTATCATAATGAAAAAAAAAAACTTTTTTAACCAACTTTACTATTTAATTGAAACTAAACTGTTTCTTTTTTTTTAATTTTCCCTTATGTCTATATGTGCAGGCTGTCTAGCTCAAAACAATTATTCAAACTGAATCTGTACCAGTTTCAGAGATTGCCCCTCTACCACAAACATTTTTACAATATTACTAAAGAAGTATAAATTCGCATGAAAACACTTTTTTGTTTATATTATTTTGCTCTAGTTTTCATTTTAGTCTTTTCGATCAGAATTATACTTAGATTCTCTTATCATTTAAATACCAGATACGTTTCAATAAGAGACATTTTAATAAAAACGATAACAAAGAAACGTCAAAATGTTAACATTTTAATTAAATTGAAAACAGATTACCGTTGATTTATCTGCATTTAATGAACCACATAGCTACCCACGCGAATAAATGATTGATACGTTATATGTAAATAACTGAAAAACCCCTATTAAAGCGTACTTCGATTAAACTCCGTCCTATTTAAAATAACATTTGAATTGATTGGAAAAGTTTTTTAAACATACAATACTTTTAGGATTTAATGAATCCTTTTAATCCTACCTATTTGTATTTGCAGCTGAGAGATACTGTACAATTTGAATTACTGCAAATTTAAACTTTTTTTATATTTCATAAACAACTATGTCACTTTTATATATATAGATAATTGGACGCTGATAAGCAATACTGTGTCAAGCCACACGGACTTCATTTTGAGAAAATGGCGTCTAAGCATGTCAAACATATTCTTAACACATATGTTTAAAGAAGTCTATATCCATTTTATTTTAATTTTTTGATAAAAGGTACAATGAATTAAAATCAGACTGATAAACAGTTTTGCAAATGTTTGGATTATTGTATAAATTGTAAAATACGCACTTGAAACTTGAACCAATTAATTAAGAAACTTTTTTCTGTACTTATTTAGTTTATATGTATGACTTCAATATCATTTTAATAATGTTCAATAGATCAGTATCAAAATACACCAATATCTCCGATTTTGACTTTTTGTGGTTTGACGCATTATTGCTTATCAGCACCCAATTAAGCTGTTGCAAATTATTTTAGAACAAATTTAGTTATTAATTATTAAGTCGACAATAAATAAATTAAATTAATTGAGCAGGCGTTTCACAGTTAATACATTGCCACTAATTTAAAACAAAATGAAAATTATCTATAATTAGATATCTTTCAAGCAGATGTGTTCAGGGTAAATACAAAATTTTTGAAAAACATTTTATAGGTAAAGAGAATTTAAAATCTACCTGACAATACGGGATAAAACCGATACAGTCACGTACCTCTGAAGGGGTTCGGTCGATCCTGAACAAATATCATTTCACACGCTTCACTGTATTATTGAAAATAAAAATGTAAAACTGCCTATATCTTCGAGCAATTTATTGTACGGTTAAAAGCGGTGGAAATTTTTAATTCCCGTTTCGCACTTTTATTGGTATTATGAAATGTTTAAACGGTTTTTATCGATATATTTTTAAATATACAAAAGGTTACTCGGTATGGATTTATTTACAAAAAATAATGGGATATTAAAATATTAATATTTGTTATTTTAAGGCGTGAATTATACTTTTAAGTTTGACTCTCGTAATTGATATAAAATAGCTTTGTGACCTTGTAACGGTTACCTCATACTTTCATAAAGGGTTACATAAATTATTTGTCATTGTTTTACACCTGAAATAATTTACTGTTAGCGTATTTATTGATAGTCACAGCTTTCATAATCTATCTCCTGAGGTTTCCCAGAGCGCTATAATTTGGGGGTTTTCAAGCGTCGATTCTATAGATAGATAGCTTTCGTGACATCCCTGGTGTTGCAGATGTCCATGGACGATAGTAACCACTTAACATCAGGTGGTACTATTTGCTCGTTTATCTTCCTTATTTATATAATAAAAAAACAAAATGCAGGCCTTAATTTAAACCCGCGAATCTTGTTTCAGGTTCTATGTATTGTGTTTTCCCGATCACCGAATTGTATGTATATTCAATGATACCGTCAGACGGTTAAGACGTGTGATCTCAAAGTGGTGACACCCAAATTGTATGTACAATTCATACCATACATATGGGCACCGTACATACCTTTATTCATTGTGATGTAGTCGTATTATAATATGTAAAGCTTGTAAAAATCTAAGCCGATTGATCGGGCTTCTCGATTAATCGCTACTAAGGAAGGCGGCGGAATTATCGGCTTCACCGCCTCGTCAGCGATAAATCAATACATCACTAATCTAAGCGCATTAATTGTATCAAATAGCAATTTAGTTTGTGTAATGCTAATAAAATTAAGTAAAAAATTGAAATTTCTAATCGTGTTTCTCTATAGTATTAACCTATCTAGGATTTTCTCGGTTATACCAGGGTCTGCTTACTATTCTATATATATAGCTATTGTCAGGTTACTAATTTTTACACGGAGCGATTGCCATCTGACCTACGCAACCCCTTAGGGCAAGCCAGTAACATTTAGACTAGAATAATTTCCCTACTTAACGATCATTATCAGGTGATAATGATTACAACCGGGACCGACTGCTTTATA
The DNA here is from genome assembly GCA_037950945.1 of Hypolimnas misippus. Classification (NCBI taxonomy): domain Eukaryota; kingdom Metazoa; phylum Arthropoda; class Insecta; order Lepidoptera; family Nymphalidae; genus Hypolimnas; species Hypolimnas misippus. The sequence continues at coordinate 11,154,126 of JBBEEQ010000012.1, read as the reverse complement.
TGCTCTCCGCGGCACGGTGGGGAGACCCACAAGAACAACTAGATCTATGGAACAAATATTTATACAAATATAAATATATGTCCCGAGCGAGGATCGAACCCGCAACCGTCGGCGTTAGAGGTACATACAGCACCTCTACACCAGAGCGGTCGTCGTAGATGTTTCTCTATAGTACATTTAAAGAAAGTTACCGTTGTGTCCGTTATCACTGCATCAAACTATACTATCATATGTCTACGATTTTATTTCTCTGTCAGTCCGTACACGTATTACGTGGAAATTCCTGGCTGGATTGAATTGAAACTCGACGTGATGATAATTTAGGTACATCCTGAGTCAATAATGTATAGATTACTTTTATCCCACGCAATGAAACGGTTCCCAGGGGATATTCGAAAAATTGTACCTCTATAACGAAAGTCACAACAAATTATATTATTGTCCACTCGTAAAATATGTGAGATATAGCAGACTTGTGATAAGTGATTAGTATAAGACTAAAAAAAGGAATTAACTTTAAGAGCAAAATATGTAATTTAGTTTACTTGACATACTTATTACCAGTTATTATGATTTTAAAAACCATTGAACCGATTTTGATTAAAATATAAGTAAAACCTTCCAAACAAAAAAGAAGACGAATCGGTCCAGCTTATTTAGAAAAATCGGAAAACATCTAAAAATGAGTCTCCCACGAATGAGAATCTCCTCCGGACTCCATTGTCACTTTGTTAACAACCGTGGGATTTTAATTGTGATCCCCTTATGTTAGTAAACTAGTCTATATGGTAAATAAAATTATCTAAGTATATATTATTCATAGGTTAACCTTTCTTATATTACTCGCTGAACGTTAAACAATATTCAATTATTATTATAATAGCTAGTCATAAAACGATAACCTAGACAGCATTAAAATAAATTCTGAAACTAAACAATTTTACGACCGCCGATGACAATAAACGTTTAAAGCACTGACAATTAATTAAAATTATATTATTTATTACGTATTTTGTTTTGACATATTGCATTAAATACGATAATTTATATAAAATTATCTATTATATGTAGATTCATCTCGGCTGTAGGAGTATTTTTTTTAATAATAATAGCTGACAAAGATCCAAGCGTAAAATGATCACCGTCCTTAGACATTTGCAGCACCAGAGTAGCCACCAGTATGTTTCCAGCATAAAAGGGAATGAGAGGTGATAGTCCATAAGTTAAGGAATGGAAACCGGGGTAAGCTTTGTGCTGATTACATAAATATTCTTATACGTGAAGGTATAATTTCTCTATGTATGAGTATGTGTATATTTTTCGTTAAAAGGTTTAGGAAATATATAAAATATTTACAACCTCACTCAGAAAAAATTTAAAATGAGAAATGTAAAAATTTATAATTTTTAAAACGTTTTTATTTGCATTATTTCGAGTGTGCTCACCGCAATAAAATGTAACGCAAGGGAATTAATATAAGCGAAAAGGGTTTTTTGGATATTTTTAGTTTCGAGTACTTTAAATATAAAAAAAAAAACAAAACGAAAAGTAATAAAATAAAAAATATTTTCTCTTACTTTTTACAGAATACAGATTCGAAGTTTGACTCTTAATTAAGGTGTTAAAAAATCTAGTCTTATAGAACCCTCTCTCTATAAGACTATCATCACATTCTGCATAAAAAAATCAATATTTTTCATATTTTTACTCGCATATCTTTCGCGCACAATCGGGCTCGTAGAAAAGTCTATTTTTCTTTACTTGTCTTGAGTTGGTAACATACCCTCAAACGTTAATAATTTTTCATTATAAAAAATGATTCAGTTCAATCAATCAATCGATAATTTCTTATCTAACTCTTATATGTGACTAAAAATCCTTATTTATATGCTAAATAAATAAATATAAATAAATAACGCATCACACTCAACGGCCCCCATTAAGATCTCATGACCTTGTGTCGGGGGTCCGGAAACACTCACAACACTAACACAAACACCCAGACCACGACAAACATCTGTATGGCCAATACACACGTTTGCCGTGAGGGGGATCGAACCCGCGACCGTTAGCGCTTCAGTCATTTGCAGTGACCATTGCGCCAACGCGTCTGTCGCCGTCTGTCTTGTCTAAATAAGCCAAGTAAAGAAAAATAGTCTATATGTGCGTTCATTCAATAAAATGAAGCAGTGCGTTGTGGGCTGCGGATAGTACCTACAACGTGTGAGAGCAGTGGTCCTCAAATATTTAACTATTTTATAAGTTAGAAAAAAAAATATATTATTTTCTTTTATGTAAAATGTGTTAAGCTTGTTAAACATATAGAACCCCTCCTCCTCTCCATTTGAAGGACCATAATTAAATGTCGAACACCTATATATTCGAAGGTTACATTTTACAAAAACCAAATAAAAATCACGGGCGAGAACTAAAATTTGCAATTTCGCATAAAGAGCAACACTGCAAAATACAATATAATAAAATACCTAATTTATTTGCATCAATTGTCAACAAAAACAAGTCTTCCTCCATTTTAACTTTAACATTATCGTCTTAATAGTTTAAAATAAACTTGGCAAGAATAATTAAAGAACTGAAAATTTCTCAAATTATTTCTTTGCGAGTTTAGATTTATTTTAAGCAAGTTTTGTTTACTATGAATAACAATTTATAAAGTTTTATTAACGAGCGTGGTAAATATCGTCGGTAAGAAAGTTGATTCTTGCTATTAAAATATATGTATTAATGTGTATCCGTTCCCATGTCCGCTTATAACTCATCTACTTAACTGATTATGACAAATGATACGCCATTCGATTCGATTTGATGTCACAAGTGAAACTGTGTGCATTAATAAAAAAAAAAAAATATATATATATATATATATATATATATATATATATATATATATATATATATATATATATATATCAATTTTATGCAATTTAATTGTGTCACTGTAAAGATGTGTTTTGTATTTATTTACATATTTGGAATAATATTATTATTAAAAACATTTTCAAGTCACCTTAAATAAGTACGGAAAAAGTTCCTTTATTATATATTTCGCATTTCAAGTGCATTCTATATTTTGCAATTTATACAATAATTTCAAATATTTGAAAAACTTATTAGTAGATAAAAGTTTTTATTTTACCAATCTGTATTTAATTCAATGTCCGTTTTATCAAAATAAAAAATCGATATATACTTCTTTAAACAGATTTAGTATTAATAGATTTGACATCTTTAGACGCTATTTTCTTGAAATGAAGTCCGTGTAGCTTGATATAGTATTGCTTAGCAGCATCCGTATATCCTAACTTCACTAGTTACTACCCCGTATTCGGACTAAGTTCTAACTACATAACTAGATCCCTCCCGCCTAATTAATTTAAGTGTTAATTTATCCCCAAATCTGATAAGTCATATAAATATGAACATACACACGTACTCATTCAAAAACTTTCGCAATTATATATTTAGTTGGATTACTTAATTTTTTTAACCCTTATTTCAATAAATGACCTATATAAAGGCAAAAATATTTTTTCAAATCGGAGTGGCAGTTATTAAGATTAGCGCTTATTACAAATTCTTTAGCTTTATGATATCAACATAGATATCATTAAAATATAACAAGGCTGTGCGGTTGTAGCTATCGTGAATTATTATTTACTACAATTTACATAAAGAGGCCTGTAAAACGTTTTCTTAGAAAATTTTATGCCCGTTGTGCTGTTAATATGACAATATATGGTTGAAATTCATAGTACTTTCTCAAACGCATAACGTAAGTCTACAATGTATTTTAAATTTAAATAATTTGTTTTAAGAATTGAGGTTAAAAATAAGGTTTGCTAACAACCATTCAAATTTAATTTCATATCAAACGTCACTAACATACAAAATGCACATTAAATTAAATTAATCTTTAATTTTGGACATTGAAAAGACATAACCTGTATGTCTTTTTTTTATATTATTTTATATATGCAAAATCTTATGATTCAGTTTTATTTTTCATCAAAATTAGCCCCGAGATTCCTTCAAGTATTATTAACTATTACGTGTCAGTTTCAGACAGGATCATCCATCACTTAAAAATAATTCAGCCTGTATACCAATAAACAGTTTATTTCGAATAAATCAAATATTATTCGATCATTAATATGTCTGGGTAGCGTGAACACCGCAATCGAATCTATTATTGTGGTTTTTTTTATTAAATTTCAATGTCCCGATACATCGAATATTGCAAATTCTGCGGCATCATATCGACAATTGTGGTTAATAAAATTTAAATCTGTAGCAAACCATTATAACTGCTGTAATAACAATTAAAATTTAGATATAATTCATTTAAAATGAGAACTGCCATTTGCGTTTCAATTAAATTATTATTTGAAATTTTTAAATTGATATTACTAGCACTATAAACTTTATGACAATATTGGAAGCTACAAAAAATAATATTAAATTGTCTATATTTCATATAAATTAGAAATTAAAACATTGTTAACATTGTATTTTCTTAGAATTTCGTGACCAATTACATTAGTCGGAAAGCAACACCTTGACACTTCAGTATTTGTAACGTCAACGTAAAAATAAATAAAACACGCACTCACACAATTAAACCCGTTAAAATATTGTATACTCACACTCACATGCATAAAAATTACAACAAATTTCCTAAAGAAAGAAAAAAATCAACTCACCCCTTTCACCAACAAAGATGTCGTCAATATCAACTAGTATCCATCTGTCGAGGCTCAAGCTGAGCTGGCCGTGGCTCAAGTAACTGAGGGCGTCCAGGAACAAAATACGGTGAAGCCAGAATTGAAGTCCCGACCCGAAGAGAACTCTTTGGACGCCATCCAAGCGGCCGTGGTCTTGAACTACGGTCGCCAACGGCATTCGGTCCTCTGTACGGAAACCAAATTATTATTCAAATTAACTTATAGTGTTATATAAACATTTTTTATACAAATCTTTAGAAGCCCATGACTTTTTTTATTGTCAGTTGTTTTTTTTTTCTTCAAAGAACAGTTCTTATAAGCGACAAGAAGCTAGAATCTAAGTTACGATATCTAAGGACGTGAGTCCGGACCTGACTGTCTTTCTCAGTTCTTATATGTAAAATTTTTCGCCTACTCTACTCTAGTAATGCCATTATTTGCGGATGAGCCCCCAACCTTATCATTTCGAATACAGCCTCCACGATCTTAGTGTCATGCTTGCGTAATCATATCTTGAGGGTATGTTATTTAAAAAGTTTTGTTTGGTGTAAATTTTAATATTGACATAATAACAAATGTCTTTGTTTTATATTTCCGTGGAGTAAGGTCAAATTGTCTTAAATTGTTACCTAAAATGATTATAGGACCTTCAGAAACAAATGAAGAAAATACACATCTTGGTATCTTCAAAAGTTTTTAGCTAATGCGGCTACTAAAATGATTTCAGATTTAATTATCGCAGATTAAATTAATTTTAATATTGTAATTAATCCTATTAATCACCAAAGAGTTTACTGTTAAAAAGCTAGTTATTATTCCCATCTCAGTTACGAAATCGTTAGAAACTCTAAAAACCGGGACCGATTTTAAATGTTTCTGTTAGCGAAGCTTGTTTGCGGTTCACAGAACTGACCCAAAATACACACCCGCGTAACGAAACACGACTTATTCCGGGAAAAACTCCCGAGGTCTCGTATAATACTTAACTTCTCGCTGATAATAAGCTTAAAATTAAATACAAACAGACGTTTGCCATTTCGTTATTAATTATAAAATTATTTATAACTCATTCCGTTAATGCCTTGGTTTGGTAATGCCCTTTTTATATTTTTAACCGACTTCCAAAAAAGGCTCCTATTTTTTTTGTTCTCAATTCGACGGGAACACTTTTTTATGCATGTTAACCCATTACTCCGGCACGTGTGGACCGATTTTCAATTTTTTTTTGTTTACAAGGGTATATTTCCAAGGCGGTCCCATTGTTATCAGGTCAGGATCCGATGATGGTATTCTGGAGAAGTCGAAGGAACAATTCCAATATTATAGGCACACAAGTTGGAGCCAAATAAAAAATTTTACGCGTTAATTACTGGTACTGACTTTAAAATGTCGTAAAAAATATTTATTTTTGGTCTTTTAGTTCATTTGTATCTATTAAATTAGTTTTCGAAGTCGTTTTTTTTGTAAAAAGTTTTTATTAAAGTTAACTAGCAGCTCGCCTTGGCATCTCACGGGTTCTATGAAGATTTACTTACTTTTTATATGGATATTTTTATATCAATTTTATTAAATTTTTTTAAAAATGTTGTTACACTGCACTGCCAATTATGAACATAACAAAATAAAATTAAAAAGGTGCAGCCGTTTTGTAGTGTTGCGGGAACACACATTCGGTAAATGATGTTTATTTATATATAGATTTGTATTTACAAAGGCATAAAAATATTTCATATTTCAATTTTGTCATTTCATAAAAGACACGAAATTCGTTATAAAAAATAATGCAGAATATTGTCATGTGTATATTAATAAAAGGCGCATGAAATCAAATTACATAGGAGAGGAGCCCGGGGGTCTGTCAATTTGTGCATTTTTATGGACTAGGTCGCGAGTTCCCCTCGAGATAAGAATTGTTTTTTATTGGTCTGGCTATCAATTTAAATAAGTAATTGACTTTCCCACACCGGGGCAAAGGCCTCGTTGAAGATATTTTACTCAATAAACCGTAATTGTCTTAATCGTCAAGGACGATCGTAATAGCCGCGCCACTTATCCTATATGAATCATTCTAGCGTAAAAACTTAAGTAGGACTAAACTGTTCGTTCTAGTGAAGATAAGTGTTTGCTGAAAATTTCGATAGTTTTGCAAGTTCATTTTTGTGTATTATATAAAATACAATTTGAACAACTGGTATATACTGGTATATATAGATACCTAACATAGTGAATTCACATTAACAAAAATCTCAAGTCAATATCTATTGACGATTGATAATATTATAATCAGTCTGGACTATTTCAATATTTTTTGTATAAGAATAATAATACAAAGTAAACATAATATAAAAAATATAGTGTTTATTTAAATAAAATATAGTTAGGCGCGGTAATAAATCAAAAGTTCATAATAATATTATGCGCGACCACGCTTCCAATGATAAAATTTATAATGACATAAATCAGAATGCGTCAAAGAGCACGTAACTTATTGTAAAACGATTGACCTAGGCACAGTTTATGGTGTGAATCCGGCCGGCGCAAACATAGGCGGTCCCTGCTAATGAGATGGACGGACGGTATTAGATATACTTTAGACACATGTGTCCCGCCCTAAGTAAAATATGTATAACGTAATTATAATACTTCTTCAAGACGCATAATAAAATGTTCTATTAAACTGTTCTCATTAGTGAGAATGGATATTACAATAAAAATTATTGGATGTTCTGCGAAAAAGAGCCCGTTATATATAAAGTTTTTTTAGCAATTATATGACTCTTTTGTTGTATCTGTCTTTTGGCGACAGATTTCTGTTGCCAGTGATGTTTTATTCTTAATATCCTTCTTATTATTAAATAATGATACAACTAATTAATAATAGAAGTTGATAACGTATAAACTCAAAAACTACAGGACCGTTTGCGATTAAATTTTACAGGGATGTACCTTACATCCCTTAAATGACACACGCTACATTTAATCTCGAAAAAATGCACGATCCCAGTGGCATTGCGATGTGTTCACATACCACAATATAAGCAAATTCCACGCGGACGCAGTCACGGAATGCAAGTATTAGATATTAATAACAATTTCGATCGTTAGAATAATCTAAATCTGTTAGTGTCCAGTTTAACGGACAGGCAATAACCAATACGTTTCACGGGTCATTAGCTCAGCGTGTCCTAATGGCGCCAAGAATTTGTATTCATATCGTGCGGCGAGCGTGCCGGAATTCCAGTGATGTCATCGAATTCGATAGCCTACGAACACTGTTCCTTCTCACGTAACCCTTTCGTGACTTACATTTTTATTTTTTTTAGGATATAAAAACATATTTCACGCGTGTTTGCTTTAGGAAAGAAAATGTCTACGATACGTGAGCTGGTAGTGAATTCTTACACTTTATCAATGTGTAATGCCGGAATATGGACACTAAAGTATACCCGAATACTCTGTCAAATAAATATATTTACTATTTACCGCTGTCCATAAGAAAACCTAATAAATAGAAACTTAGCTTAATACATAACCGGGTAATTTAAGCAAGTAGATTCTTTTTGGCGAGAATTATGCATGTAAGTTTTAGTCTCGTAATTGATATGAAAACTGTAACCTTTAATAGGTTAGCAAGATAACCTTAATAAATTCATATTTAATATAACGGGTCTCACAACAATCGGTTGTAAAAAACCGATTATGTTAGTGTAGTGTGCTCCCAGCATTATAATAACGACAAAGACAATATTAATATTGTGACGGTAGGCGAAGAAAACTCGCGCACTCGCCACCGGACGGCGCGCAGTACACCAGTCAGCTCGTGACCACGAAGAATGCAACTTCATCGAAACGTCGGGCAAAAAAAAGGTATTACTACCATTAGTTAACGCGATAGGACCCATTATATTAAATATGAATAATATAAATCGCGAAAGTTTAAAATATATTACCTTAACAAAGCTGCTTATTTCAAAAATAAGTAAGATCTTTCACCTTGTAGCAGTTACATAGGTAACCTTACGAAAGCTAAGATTATCAACAAAGGCACTAAGAGTAAACTCTTTCAGCTGTTAAGCTATGACAAAGACCGTATGTAAATCTTTATAAATCTGAGAGCAAAAGCGCCTATCTTGTTTCTTTTACAATTGTAAATATTTAAAAACGACCCAGTGTTATATCTTGTACGGTGGTATGAAACCCTTCATGTACGAGTCCGACTCGCACTTAACCGATTTTTTTATTATAAAATATTTATTTGTTTATGCATTTATTTATTTATTACAAACAATTAAGTACCCATAAAATATTATTTCAAAGAGATAGTAACTCACCATTAGTCCCGTAATCATTCTCTCGTAGCGCCCATGCCACGGGTTCGTAAGTGGAGGAATTCGCCCTGAAGACGGTCCAGTGGTCGCCGGGCAGCGGGCCCCAGGCGGTCTCACCCGCGCGAGCCAGCCGCAGCACTGGCGACGCAGGGTTCAGCGCCGCGTCCTGGAGGATATTTGGACGCTGATAAGAATGCTTTGTCAAGCCACACGGACTTCATTTGGAGAAAACGGCGTCTGAAGATGTTTTTAAAGAAGTATATATGGATGCTGATAAGCAATAATATGTCAAGCCACACAAACTTTATTCGAAGAGAATGGCGTCTAAAGATGTCAAACCTATTCTTAATATATTATTCTTAATATATTATCGGTATAATGAATTAATATCAGATTGATATATTTAAATATTTGAAGTTATTGTACAAATTGCAAAATATGGAAAGCATTTGAAATTCAAAAACAATTAATTAAGAAACTTATATCCGTATTTATTTAGTTTCTATGACTTCATTTTTTTTGAATAATGTCAAATAGGTGATGCAGTATCAAAATACATCAATATCTCCGAATTTCACTTTCTGTGGGTTGACACACTATTGCTTATCAGCATCCTTAAGTTTTTCTTTTCTATTTTAATAAAAGGTAAATTGAATAAGAAACAGATTGGTATAATAAAGATTTATCTAATAATAAGTTTTTTAAACATATAAGTATAAATAGCAAAATATAGAACACACTTAAAAGTCGAAAAATTCAATTAAAAATCTTTTTTCCGTACTTATTTAGTATAGATGACTTGATTTTTTTTTGAGTAATGGTTAATAGATGACGGTTTATATAAATAAATCAAAATCTCCGAATTGGACTGTTTGTGGATTGACACATTATTGCTTATTTGATTCAATAATGCTCGCTTTGACAGTTAATACGTTTCATTTTGTTTATTTTTTTGCAAGCTTCGAGCTAACAATGAAAAAAATGTTACTACTAAAAGTACAAAAACGAATGTGAGTTTGTTCGTTTGTAACACACAACTATTCCACTGATTATCATGAAATTTTGCATACACGTTAGAACATAGAATACCTTCTATCGAGAAAAAATATACAGTTGGCGAGGGATAGAAAATTAAATTAAAGATGGTCGTCCAGCATAACAAAATCTTTATAAACGCGAACGAAGCTTCGAGCTAGGAATGAATAAAATGTTAATATAATAATATACAAAAGTTAATCCCATTAAGAAATTCATTTTTACTATATACTGTATACTGTAATTTTTTTACCTTTGATGTCTACGCAGACGACGAACACTGTTCCTGGTACTTTTTTGTTTATCGTAACTATGTACGTCGTATGTTTAGAACTACCAAGCGTATTACTCACTGAACTAATACCTTAGAAGTCTCCGCAATAATTGTTTTATTTTGCGACGGACATAAGTCCTGAGAACTAAGTCCCTCGATTGCGCAGGCTATTACCTATCCTACTCGATATGAACAGTGCGGATAATCACCTAATAAAGCACAATGCAAAACTATCTTATACTTTAATTAATACACATTCATTAAATAGGAATCACATTCAATTGATATACCAGAACTCATAATATAGACCTTTCAAAGGCAATAACGACATTATAATAAATAAACGTTTTATTATAAACGTAATTTCGCTCAGACGCTTGATAATGTGGGCGACAATATGCTACACAATAAATTTCTATTTACCTTAAGCCTTAGATTGGTATGCATGAAGAGTGGGAATCCTTTCAACTGAGCGCCAACAAGGCTCTCCTCCCCAGGCGTTGCGAACCCGACGACCCCTACTGAATATTCTCGACAGTATTTGTCGAGAAGTTCTCGATTCCACTTGTCCATATTTGCATATTTCGACAGCGACTCGAACACAATCACTCCGTATCGGCCCTTGTCCAAAGTGGTAAGCACTGGCAGACTTTTGCCTGCGACTTCCACTTTGTACCTGTGAACGAGGATGCAAGTATAAAATATTGCAATAGCAAAATAAAAAAATTGACATTGATAATACATTTTAAAATGATTTATGACCACATTTCGAAACACTACTTAATTTTAAGTTAAGCTATTAAGTGTCCTGTCTCTGTTCATTACAATAATTTTAAAACAAAAGCACGAGATTTAATGGCTCCTTAAGATTTCAGAATAAGCTTACAACATTTTTATCTCAACAACCATTACTTTGGAATATATTTCAAGTTTAATTTGAATCGTTTATAAGAACAAGCCATTCCTATTGACGGACAAAAGAAAACATTTATTATTCTTTCAATCTTTGCAATTAACGACAGACGTATCTCAAACGATATTCAATTATTCTTACTCGTTTTCCTATTGAACTTTTATTTGCATAATTTTTTTATCATTTTAACGATTCTGTAGTTAAAATCAGAACCCATATAATTGCATCGTGGCCGTCTATCCGTCTGTTATATTATCCAAAGTTGTTTTTTTTTTATTTACTCTATCGAGCAAGTGGTAACGTAGAAAAGGTCTTTTAAAGTAAAGTAAGATTTCTTTATCCGAGCAAATTACTTTTCGATTGCGTTGTCGAGTGATCCTCTTACTTTGGCTGTGAAGTTTTAATTGCGTATGTGATCTGAGATGATGAGTTCTTTAATGAATTTATGGCCGTTAAAACCACAGTTCAATTAAATTTACAAAATAAAAAAAATGTCTAAAATTTTAAAACCACAGTGGAAAAAATATTGGTTGTAATTTTTAATGAAGTCATAATACGGAATACAATAGTCTATAAAAATATCAGAGTTAATCAAAGATCCATCGTTTTTTATTAAAGCGAAAGAATCGAAATTCTTTCGCTTTGAAAGAAGAATGATGCGAGATGTCCTAGTGGTTAGAACACATCCATCTCAACCGATGAATGCGGGTTCAAACCATCAAAATTTGTGTTTAAATTCATTTCGAGCTCGTCGGTGAAGAAAAACCTGCATGTGCCGGGAGAAATTCTGATACATGTTTATCCGCCAACCTGCAGTGGAGCAGCGTGATGGATTAAGTTCTAAACCTTCCTCTTTAATAGGAGAGGAAGCCTAAGCCCAGCAGTAGAATTTACAGGCACGTTACTTTACGTTACTAGTCGAAGTGTAATTGACATTTCTATGTTTTAATTTGGCAAATATATTACATACCTAATTTCACAATTCAACATATTTTTATTTTTATATTCTGATATATTATCTGTAATACAGCATACACCTCGTATTACAACATAGCAATTTCACCCACCACATTAGCATACAGATAAGTAATACATTCAACCTACACAAACTCAAAAAATTATATTTTTATGAAATTTTTAAATGTTAATCGCTCAAAAATACTTTCAAAGAGACAAAATTATTTAAAATAAATAGAAATTATTATAAAACAAATAAAACACTATTCCTTGAAGCGTTGTTTTCATTCATTATTCCAGAGGGTGTTATCATAATTGCCAATTAAATTTGAACCCTGAATCATAATGTATAGTTGTGACATGTTCCAATTATCTCGTAATTTTATCAAAGAGCCGACCGTCGTCAAAGCTTACACGAATAAATGACATAATGAAAACAATTATTTACCAAGAAATAATTTACAAAAACCCAACAAACAACTTTGTGTATAGAGAATTAATTTAAAGGAAAGATGTATTCAAATAGAGAGAAGCCTAAACGCGTGGCTACCACCAGGTAGAGAAATAGAGCGAAGTATGAAAGCAACCGTTCATTTTGCTTGAGTTAAGGCCCGTTCAATTTGGCAGTTCGAGTGCACACAGACCGAAGCGACGGACGCTAACTTGCAAATACTACTGCTCGAAGTTCCAGTAAAATGTGTATGTGTTATATTCGCTGCACTCGTTGCAACTTCGCCCGTATATTGGCAACGTTGCTAACCTTATACACCAATATTTTCCATTGAGACGGTTGATACAAACATTATTTTAAAAAGTCAAAAGTTTTATGCATTTAAATAAAAAAGTTTTATGCAAATAATAAAGATAGAAACTATGGCTAGGTACTAATTATTTATTAGACGATACAATATAGTGACTACTCTCCCTTATGAGCCTTATAATTTAAAAATAGTTATTCGTTCTTTTGTGAAAATCAATTACTGCCTTACTACAAAAGATTTAAACAGACGTTAAACGCGCGTCTAAGACAATTTTGACTTAAACATGCTTTAGACATAGATTAATATATGTTTGAGTGAGTTTAATAGATGTTTAAAACCTATTTTTGCTTTCAAATTTAACGTATAACATTTTATCAATAAGTTTTTTAATGAGTTTATTCGCTATTAAGCAATTTAGATATTTTAAGCAATGTTTAAATCTTAAACACTGTTTAGCTAGACACGTGGTTAACAAGGTTTTAATGCGTCTTTTGTAGTATGACAGTAAGTGTTTAGATTCAAGCTCGTAATATAAACGTCAACGTCGTAGGCGTGTCAAAATCAGAATAAAACGAACATGCCCCGACTGTAACTTGCGCTAACATGTTTCTAATTACCTTAATTAGCGTCCTGCCGTTACAGGAGACAACGCTCAATTTAAATTAGAGCAAGCGAAACGGTCCAATTTAACCGTGAACCGAAAGCGACGAGGGCTAATTCGTGATAAGGGAACGAGTGAGTTGAATAACAGGGTGGGGGGTGTTGCGATTAAGACCCCACGATCCCTGAGATAATAGAAGTTATCGTTAAGAGGTCGACTCGTGTCATTCTCATCTAAAGTGTTATAATTACGCGAATTGAAAAATATAAACTCGTTTTATGTTCATAGTTTAATTGTTACCAAACCTTCGTTACATTTTGAGGCAATATCATTTTCTTTTAATTATCGAAACGTGTCTCTTACAAAGCGTTTTAATTGAGATACGAATATGAATATTAATACGTATTAAAATTAATTGAAACGTAAAGGGATATCCTGCGAAATAATCGAAACAGAAGTTACGGAAACAGTAAGGAAAAGAAAAAGCAATAAAACTGTTCATACTAAACAAGTGGGCGAGGAGTGTTATAAACAAGAAGTTGGGAGAACACGAGACGTCACGATAAGGAGCGCTCGCGGTGGAGACTGGCTCTAATGGCGGTAGCAAAGTGCTACGAGTTAGTAAACTAACGACCACAGCAACTGCCTGCCTCTATACAACTTAAGGACAAGTCTACAAGTTACCGACTTTGTTATTAGGCACTCTGTTAGAATATTTTTGGTCGTTCAGTTAATTACGTGATATGATAAATAAACAATCATTAACTACAATTGATAAGTACTCTTAAAATTGAATTTGATTTTAAAACTACAGAGAAGGTACTTTTACGGTTTTTTTATTCATAGGAGTAAATAAATACGTGTAAATGAATTTCTCAATTGTGACGTAACAGGTAAGATATTAGCAAGTAACAATAAAAAAGCGATAAAAAGATTAAATTGAAATGCGCTAGCGAGGTACTCACTCCAAGTCTGAAGCGGTCGTTAAATCAGTAAACGGCTATTATGTAAATGTGAGCCATAAAATTTTCCATTTCCAGATCACTTGAACAAATCAAGCATTACCGCTCCTACCTTTTATACGTTAAGTTTTTAACAGAATTAGGTAAGCGTAAATTTCTGTTTGAGTAATTAAGTCATTTTGGCGGAAACGACGTAAAGCGATGGGGGGTAAGGCAAAGGCGAGGCGCGATACCATTCCAAATGGAGCTAACCGTGACCGCAATGACACCTACGAGCCGGAGCAGAAACGCGATACAGCCGTCTTGTAATTTAAATTCGCGTTTGTGAATACACCTTACTTGTGCGAAACTGTGTAACAATTAGGTCGCATCACATGTGCGGAATGAGCATGCCTGGTAACAATTAATAATTCCCGAATATATCACCTGAAATGTAAATTTACATACTACGTGATACGTATGAAAGACTAATTAACGTCACGTTTATTAACCCTCACTATGAAATATATTTGATAGCATTAGTAACAGTTCAATGTAAATACTTATGATTATAGCTATGGATAGATTGTACTTTTTCAATAATAATAAAATCTGCAACTGCCAATCTAGTATGTGCAAAACTATTTGGCTCCTAGAATATGTACCATTTTATAATGCAAGCATAGCCTCAAACAAACATTAAATAACTTTATTTCAGTAATTGATAAAGAAAATCCGTTCAGACACAATGAGATTTTTAATAAGCTTTAACGTTCTATATAAACTGGCAATCCCTTAGTGGAGGTTTATCATTAACGCAATTGAGCGTACGCTCACTCGGGGGACAGTCCGACCCTCCACGTTAATTCGCAAAATTACATCCAGCGACTGTGTTTACTTCCCGTTTTATTAATCTTTTAGAGGCCAGAGGCAAATATGACTTGGAAATTGTCAATTTAGTACTCCACTATTCCAATTTACGTGCAATCTAAAATGAACAATGTAACGAACGCCCACTCTTGAGTTTTCATTACATGATTAAGAACAGACAACGAAGGTTATTTTTTTAAAGATCTACTACGTATGTAGAATATAAATAATAAGTATTAACGACAATATACTACACGAAAATATTTCTCAATCGAATCAGATATACATTCCTTAAAATCATATTCATTTGCGGACAATAATTTTATCAAAATTATTACAATTATATTTTTCTGACAAGGTTGGTGATAGCAACGTCTCCTAGAAAAAAAACATTATTATTATCGAGAATCTTAGAAAATTTAATGGAGCGATACAATAAAAAAGAAAAACAGCGTTGAAGCAAAAAATATCCCACAAGGAAGTTGTCGAAGTTCGAGACGTCGCAAAAAATACCACAAGAAAAGTAATTCCTAACCCGTCAAACATTTCATAAACAAGCGCAGTTTCGATATCCAGTTTAGTCAGTTTCGAGTGGAACTGATCTGTATTGCAACAGAGTGACGGCAATAGGAGGGTAGTAAACACACGAGAACAAACAATTGCGTCTAATTTGTTACGCAAAGGTCGAGCTCTCTAAATAAGCAATAATAGCACGCTAATAACTTAGCTTACTTAGTAAAGAAAGTGGCACGAGTGAATATTGGACAGATTTCAAAAATCTTTCTAACGACATTTGCTATCAGAAATTTATTTACATTGAAATCATCTTAAGTGTTTTAGACTACTTACTGAAAAACCAATATGACAATTTTTCGTCAAAATTAAGTATGTCGACATTATAGTGTTCCACGAAAGTGAAATCATAGGAATCAGTTAGCGTAATAAAGTTTTAACCAGTCCAATTCAAAATAATTTGACTGTAAATTTCTTAACCAAAAACTTTCTTTAGTATTTTTTGCATATTTTCACAATCCTAAACTCGGGCGCAACTCGTACATCAAAGAATGTAAACTACAAAACTTTACTCAAGGGCGCATCTGGCTTATGCCTCAGGATAATCCCACCATTACGTTTTATCGAAAATCGAACTATTGATTTAACAGACGAGACACGCCAGGCAATACCATTTGCCATCTTATTGATAGCATTTCAATATAAGAGTATTTTTTTAGAATTATGACAAAATATTAAACAGTGATGTATTTTGGTTTAAAAAAAAACTTAGTGGAATAATTTTCTGCGAAACTCCGTGGCCATGATTATGATTTTCTAAGTATGTATAAAAAATCTTAATACTGAGCATTTACTAGTTACTCATTCGTCTAAAAGCTATTAAAACTTATCATGAGTTATCAAATCATAGTATGCGCAATGTGCCTCTGAGTTTGTTTGAGTTTGAATGGACTTTTGAAAATTGACATTTAGAAAGAGTCGGTAATTTTTATGAAACTTTTTGGAACAAATTACTGCTGTAAAATTGATAACAAATATTGCTAGGTAATGTGACATATATTTTACATTTTTATAAAAAACCAATTCTACACGTAAAGGGGTAATTAAAACGTACAACAAAAATTATGAACATCACGCGTGAAAAATAGTGACCATAAACGATACAGTTGTGAAGAAAAATACGGGGAAAACAGCGTGGCACATCTAGTCAACGTACTATATGAACGCAAAATTATTATACTCTATAAGTAAATCCGAAAAAATATTCTCTGTGTCAATAACACGGCCCTATATTGAAAAAAAAACTACAATAGGAGAGTAGTAATCCAGAGCAAAGTAGACCAGGTCGATGGTAAAATTATGGATCTTTCATCTCTTATTGTTATGGAATCTATTGTGAATGATACAATAGTCTTTAATGTCTATAAAAATCGAAGGTATTTTTTTCGAGCTGAAGTCGCACGCATTAATTAATTTGAAATAATGCTAATGCTATATTAATTTCATGATATGTTTATTATGTACAATATTCAAATACATTATTATGCGCAAAATTCATTATAATGTTTACTTTTTTGTTCGTTTTTAGCATCCTTTGGGTATAGAATCCTAAATAATGTAATCCTAAACTTACAGCTCCTCATAACTTACCGTATCCGGTTAGCGACTAGGAGCTCCGCGATGTCGCGTCCCAGTCGCGAGTATAGAGATTCAGCTATAACAAGCACTTTGGCGTCGATGCGTAGTCGCGCGTCCGAGCGATGGTCGCGCGCGGTCTGGTGTTGGGACGCGAGCAGCGAGCACTGCGACAACGGACGCGGTACTCGGTCGCGCCACACTAAGCTGCGAGTGAAAGAAAAAGTTTAAAAAAAAAGATCAATCACAATAAAAAAAAACCTTTCTAGTAAATGCCCTTTAGCCCATTAGATTGCATCAAAAATTTATCAAAAATAATAATAACCGTTGTGAATAAGCGACGAAACGTGTGATTTAAAAAAAATATATAAATTCGAGATATGTCTAAAGCAACAAATCAAAATTAATTTACATTGTGATAATTTTTAAAAATTACTTATATCCGTTTCATTAACTTTCAAGTGTTTATGGAAGTTTAACCGAATCGGGCAAGTCCCATTTATTTCGAAAGGCAAACGCAGATCGTTAATTCGAACAAACATTAAGTAGTCGCCCGAACTAAACTCAACAGCTAAATTTATTACTGCTAAGAAATGACGGAGACCGTCTGGCGTCAAAAGGGAGAGGTTTTGGGTTTCATATATAAAAAGTAAAATTAAATTATTTGATTAGAAGCTTTGGAGTATTTAAAACTCATGTCAATAATTATTTTAATTTTATTGTTACGTAATATTTTGTGTATTCGTTTATTTTAATAATTTATTTAGTTAATTAGAAACTTGCCTATAAATTGACTACTAACGTAATTTCCCGAGATAAATTTTGATAAAAATCAATCAAAAACTGCCAAAGTTAAGGCTGTGTTTTAAGTCGCCACATCAAAGAGCCATTACGATCTATCTCAAAGCGTGAGAATAAATAAAAGGCGGAATTTGTGGGAAATATTTATACGTAGGCACGGATCCGTGCCGAGGCTGAGTTGCCTCTTGCCTCTTCGCTTTAATGAAAGCCCCGCCCCTTCCGACCGGAGTAAAACTTTAACGAGCAACTGAAAAGAATAACTGACGCAAAGGCTGTACTTATTTGCTATCTGATAGAGGCTACTGCTACTGCAAGCAAAGCACTTTATAATTTACTTAAATCGAATTGGTGTTTATATTTATTTTTGCTTTTTTATGGCTTGTAAATAACCTAGTATTGAACAAATCGCTATTTTCTATCTTGAAAATAACCTAATCCACAACGTTATTTGTTGGAAAGAGGCGGTTACATTAAAAGTACAGAAAATCATGCTACTACGTAGTACGAAAGCTTCCTAATTTGAAGCAATTTTTAAAGTGTGGTATGTGTGAAGAGCGTTTTTTTATTAGCATCTCAGTAATTGTTGAAAATTAATAAAAACTTATTTATTTTATATATATTTATATTTGTATTTAAAAAAAAGTAAATAATTTTGAATTGATTTTCTATATTACAGTATTTTATTATTCTAGTGCCGTACAAAATATGTCTAAGTGAAAATTTAAGCCGAAGCCAACAATTAGTTGTTAACACAAAAATTAAATTGAATGAAATTTTCAATACCCTATTTTTAATTCGATTGAGAACGTTTCTGGAACAAAGTTTATCTGGATGAGTTGTAAAGGATAAAGCCGCCTCTACACGCTGTTATAATTACGTTTGTTTTCCCTACTATTATTAATTTGTGTATTTGAATGTGAACCAATATAAACATATATTTATTTTACCAATATTTTTGAGCGATAAAATTAAATAAATATGTAAGGAATGACCAGATTATAATAAATTAAAGTTAATTAGCATAAAAGCAATGTAACGACCGTTCCATTATAACCCGACCCGTAGATAAGTCGATCAAAATACATTAGAGTATTGTCATATTATCTCTTAATACCAGTGTAACACTAAAACGGTGAAAACTATTGCCTTGATATTAGACACTTATAATTAAAAAAGGACCTTTAGTAGTGAATCAAAAATTAGTTCTTTCGGTTTAAATAAATTAAATGGCACTAAGTATTATGTCAATAAACGCTATTAAAACAATAGTCCTTAAAATCATCAAATTTATAAACGCAAGCGAAGCAGCTTCCATTAATTAGGCAGAACAGAAGTTTCGCTATAATTCACGGGAGTCGGGAAAACTTGCCGCCCTTGCCGCTCATCGTAGCGGTGTAAATTTAAGCCGATAAAATAAAATATTATCGTTCTAGGTACACGACATCCACCCTAATTACATAAAATCACGTAATAAATTACTCTGAAATATTCGCTTCCTCGCTCTAATTTAGAAGTGAAAAGCTGCCAAACAAAGGGCGACAAGGACGCTCGGCACAAAGTTAAACGCTTTTAATTCTTTTGCGAAGCAATTTCCTGCGTTAACGGCTAATTTTATGCGCAATAAATCTTTTTCGATATTTGAAACAAACGACCATAATATTTTAATTTTATTCAACGGTGTACCTAAATCAGACTATACGATATGAATAATAGTCGACATGTGACATAAAAGAGGCTCTAAAATATGATTCTATTATAATAAATGTACAATAGCCGCTGACCCATGTTTCATAACTGAAAGTGAATAATATATTTAAATACATAATAAAAGGATTGAAAAGCTTTACCGGTTGGCACGCAATTCAACAATGGAGCGAAGGAAAGTCCACAACTGTCAAAGCGGTACTATTCAGCAACTTTATACAAACTAAAGGGACGTTTTGAATTTTCGTCGAAAGTAATATCCAGACACCCCGTAGGGAGGAAAACTGTTATTATACGCGTTATTTCTTAATTTCAAATATTACATCGTAGTTGAACTAGCGAGATTATAACATGTTATCAAACGAAACTCTAAATCAAAAAGGAAGTTTAATTAAACTTAATACAAGTTTAGCTTCCCTTAGTTAGGAAGGCATGGGGACTTAGTTAGTTCCTTATAGTTTGGTAGGTTAAACTACCAAAATTTTAGGGCAATATATTGGCATAAATTAAACCAGAAGATGAATAAGATCACTAGAAAGCGAAAGACAATACTAATTACTTTAAGGGGCCTATAAATTTTAAGCCTCGTTTTAGAGCCCTAACAGTTAATATTAATAAATATTATATATATTTCTCGCTACGGTATTTGATCAAGGCAGACATACAGAGGCAATGTTTGATTGAGACGGCATGCATAATGAGGAAGTTGAGGAAGCTGCCGATTGGTATCTAATTTTTAAATTTAATAAAAGGAATAACTATATGGAACATCTCCTGCAAAATTTAAACATAACTTTTATTATCAGTCTGAAATTAAGTAACATGTGTGTGTTGTGTGTGTCAATTATGAACTGAATTTTCAGCAGCCGTGGTAAGCCCGCATCACTATCTAATGAAGCACCAAATGTGTTTGAAATAAGCAAGATTAGTTATGACGGCAGTAATGCTTACTGAAATGCACGCTGACCGAGTACATCGAAACATCGAATGCATTAAATCCCTGTAAATGCGGTTTAAACTAATGTTATATTGTAACACAATGGAAACAATAGCTCGCTAATCCCAATACAGTGTGAGGTGACCGAGCGCGATAATTTCATAATATTAATTTTCCCAACAGTGATGTGTTTGCTGCCGATAGTTAGCAAGTAAATTGGATTTTGTGCGAATGACGTATATTTCAGCCGAAGTAATTAATTATGTTCGAGCATGTTTTACTACGTTTTAATTTTAAATTTAATATCGATGTAAATTAAAAACGACACGCTGGTTAAACTTGTAAGTTATGTAAGTATTTGTGATCGTGTCTTTTAAATCACGGCAAACTATGATTTGCATCGACGTAATGTTCGATGTTCGGCGGAATTAGATCGTAACAAAGCATCGCACGGAATAATTAATGTATAGTCGATGTTTGAACGTGCTGAATCATACCAACTACTCCCGTGCCCGTAGGGTGTGATTTGTATGTTATCCAATATTTTCGCAATGCTAGAATTATTGTGTTTCTGATATAAACGAAATGGTGAATATATACATAATAAATAATAAATAATTAATTTGAAATGTATAATTCATTGCGATTACAAAATATTGTATAATGTACACATATGTCATATTATTAGAATTATATTACTGTTACAATGTATGAAAGCATTTTTATGTATTACTGGCCACTAGGCAACCCTGAGTACGGACGAAGAATATTGCTAGGCGCAATATAAGTAGATTAATTGATATAAAAATACAACGTTGTTTTTGTTGTTTACTCATACGAAATCAGAGCAGGTCATTAGTAATAATTATATTATAATTGTAACAAATTGTGATTAATATTTTGACTAACCTTGTAAGCGGCATTGTCACATAATACGTATAGAAGAATATGGTGAGGACGGAGAGCAGCATAACGCCGGCAACGCATTTCCTCACGTTGACATGGCTGGCCAGCCATATACAGCAGCGAGGCGTGGCCGTCTTATGCGTGTGCGCATACTCGCCGCATTCGAGCAGCGGTGTCCGCGCCCCCCGACCTTCGCCCGCCATATCGAACATTTACACACCACTATATTTACACAACACAGTAACACTTAGGCCTCTAAAAATGTTCACTGTACAATCTCTATCTGGGTACTCTAATGGCCGCGTTTGTCCTTGGTGGTGATTTTTGTCGCCACTTGCCGTGTTTCCACATTTCATAGTGACGCAGGGGGGTGCAAATGCGTTGGTGCGCTGGAAGGCTGTATGTACGGATGCCGTTGACGGCCATCTCGTGACGACGGACGTGTCAGTTGCCTATTTAAAATGGCCGCCGACGCATTTTGGCGGGTTGTGCTCATCACGGCGACGGCGTGCGCTCCCGGTGATAGAGCTCACGGCATCCGCTTACAAAGCCTGACAGTCTTCTCTACTGATCTCATCGGATTTAACTGCAACAATAAAAACATAATTATTAAAGGATGATTAAAAGGCACACATTTAATCACAAGAACATTATTGTTTTCTTAACAGTAAACATATTATGTATTAATTGAAGATGGGTTTACGTCGGTGCCTACACTATGCTTGTATCTACCAATAATAGAGTTGAGTCACATATACCATACCAAGACATAATTAACGTTGGAAAATATCTTTAATCACGCCTTAACATGATTTACTACATAATATGTATTATAATTCAGTTTCCCTGAGATCAACAAAGTCGTCGCATCCTGAACCCCGGGCCGTCGGCGGTTCCAATAAATCCGACCTTCGCATTACTTGAGCGAAGGCTTACATTGAAACACGTCTTTGCACTGAAACAAACTTGTTCAGCCGTGAAATTGAACGAGTGGGCCTCAAAATTCTGCATAAAATCTATCAAAATGTTAAATTATTCACCATTGATCCGATTGCTATGTAATTTATTTTACACATATCTCATGAATTTAAATATCTATGAAACGAAAATAGAATCGATTACTATTTATGACAAATATAGACTATAGCTTTACATTTAAAACCCAATAATTGGTTATGACTCCGTAAAGAAACCCTTCTTCTTATTTTCAAGTTTCATGAAACTCTAAGTATCTACGGAATTACCATGATACCACACCAAAATAATATAACCTCTATAAAAATATTAATAATCATTAAATAGCTACATAAAAGTAACATTATAACAAGTGAAACATTAAATGAAAAAGTTTTTATTTTCTATGAATGAACTCTCAGTATTTGATTTAGAGTTACTAAAAGGGCAATTTTAAGAGCTCGATTCGAGCCAGTGGTTGAAACGAAACGCGTTCTGAATCCATCATAGTATGACCTTTTGAATATTAACTAGTAGATGACCCGCTTGTATTCGGGGCATGCCCACAAAAGGTCAATTTAAACAACTTACTTTAGTAATTCGGATAGAAATTATTTTACAATTAAAATTTTACTTTTAAATTAATTAGATGAAGTTTAAATCGACAAATTATATTTAATACGTGGTATATTAATACGATTAAAGAAAAAGAAATGCCAAAAGAATTCAAAAAAATTCAAATTCATTTCTTAGAGTTACTGCCCAGAGTTAGTACGAGAAGAGCAATTAAAGTTCTTAATTAAACTGAAAAAAGACGAGCCTTTGCTGGTGTCGGTTATAGAGCAGGCGTAGCGATAAGAGTTTGAAAAAAGACCGCTCAAGGAGGGAGAGAAAAATTCTACAGCAGGATAAATAGGTACGTTGTGTCTGTCCCAGACACCGGCTGCTAACAAATAGACACTAACAAAAGCTAATAATAACAACTAATTAATTTCACTCAACATTATTTGAAAGGTTAAATATAAAGTTTCCACATGAGTAACTTTATGAGTAGGCAGAATATAATCAAAACAAAATTATAAGGTCCTAAATATATAAACCATCCTCCTTGGCATAACATCGAAACGTAATTTCACGTCAAAAGACAATACTCTCGCATACGAGCCGTCCCAACTTATTATAACTTTGCTCGTTCGCCACACCTCGTCTTCGTCGAAAGGTTCGGAAATCCGCATAATACGGTAACCGTTAACACGAAACTCCCATAATGTGGGGATCGCACATCTACTCGTGAAATATTACACTATTATGAATCAGAATAGAACGTCTTCGATAACACGGGTCCATCTGTCGAATGTTATTAAATAACTTTTTTACACATTTTACTAAGGAACATTCGTACGGGGATCACGTATTGCGATTGGACATTTTTTGCGTACATACCGATGTAAGATAACGGAATTATGTATATTTCTTCCGTCTTTACAAGATTTTGAACTAAAGCTAAAATCTTTTAAAAATTGTTTATTTACGAGTTCATATATTGTTGTTTTTGCACTCAATAAAGACTCAAGCAAAACGAAATATTAAATATAAATATTAAACGAGCAGGCAGTACACCCGATGTGGAGTAATTATTGCCATGGCCATTTGCAGCACCAGAAGAGTCGCAAATGCATTGCAACTTAATAAGGGATGAAATAGAAGTAAGAAAAGAAATGGGCGACAAAATTTTTAGGCTTCCGAACTATTAGCTTTACAGCGATTATCTATGAGAATGAGGTACTGCCCTTGTCTACCTAGCCCTTATACAAGATGTAGTCAATGGGCTACAGCTAGGCTCTACCTGAGTAAAGACAATAAAACAAAGGTTGTCATTACGGCTACATTTCGCCAGCATTTTTGGTCGAGGAAGATTAATTGTGCCTTAGTGTCATCTGTCAAGTCGTAGGACAAACTAAGGACATATTGTTTACCCATACAAATAATGTCACGCATCTATCTTTGAATACAAAAGTATACGTTAGCATTAATAAATAATTAAAATGAGGAAGACGTATTGCGTATTTTTCTTGTATTCGCCGAACGTGCTGAAAATACGGCTCAGGTTGGAAATGGAGCGAGTTTGTTCATAATTTATTTTCAGAATCATTTATTTCATTGCTTTCAATAGTACAGTATAAGTTTTAAAGAAGAAGAAAAATATTATAAATACCAACTTCAATTTGAATTTTTATAAAGAATTTTTTTATTGATAACATTCATTGTTACTGCAAAGCATCTACACCCTGAAAATATACATCAAAAATAATTCAACAATAACAAGAATAACCTATTTTTAAATGCAAATTTCCTAACGCAATTGTTCATTATGGACTAAAATCGTTTAATTGAAAGTAATAATAACGTTTGATGTAAATAGTTTTAACACAAAGGAAAACGTCAATAGGAATAGTTTGCAAATTGAATCAATCATCAATCGGAATCGACGCAGGAATTTCAAATTAAACTTCTATAGGCAACAATAGTCCGTTTCATAGAAGTTGCATCAAACAGGTATCTCCAATTAGTGGAACATTTGCGCCGTTAAACTCGTTGCCAAGGTTTCGTGTCAAATTATAGCGATTCAATGTTACTATTGACTTTGGCCTTTAATACATTTCTCTTATACACATACATAGAATTTACATAATTATCTATATATATACGTAAAGCAAAAAGTTTGTACTGATACAAACCGATTTAGTAAGAATAGACTTGAGATCTTTAGACGCCATTTTCTCAAAATGAAGTGTGGCTTGATTGTGTATTACTTATCAGCGTCTATATATATGGGTACATGTGGGTTAATAAAAAAAAATCTATAATCTGTATTAATATAATACTCGAAGCAAAATCTTTTTACCCCTTTTACGAAAATTCGAAGAAGGAGTGTATAATTGCGCATACTTATAGTTTATATGAGAAAATGCTATTTTTTTTAATTATGCATAAAAAGTGCATTAAATCAATAAAAATAAAAAAATAAATTTTATCTTAGTGCATTAAATAAATTAATTAATTATAGTCGAATTTCGACCAATGGGCCACCGCTAGTTTACCTAAATACTACATTAAACTGACGAGTTTGTTTTCTTGTTTAATCGCGCAAATTATTTTGTTTTTGCATTCGTTTTCAAGCTTACCGAGATCCATACTAATTATTTTTATAAATATAAAAGTGTGTGTCCTGAATCAATTTCGATGAATTTTGGTATAGAGGTAAATTGGACTTTGAAGATGGATGTTAAGTAATGACCGCCATCCATGTACAACTACAGGATCAGAAGAGTCTCAGATGCGTTGCTGGTTTTGGGTTTTTTTTTGACTGAGCCGAGTTAATCCAATGGATATACAATTATACATGGATCGATGGCTGCGGGTTTAAGAAGAAGGGAAAGCGTCACTTAAGTTTTTGAGGATTAAGGTCTTTAAATTCATGTTTTCAACATTATTGTTGGAGATTAGAGAAAACATCATGAATAAACCTAAATGTTTCGGAGTTGCCGTTAATTTAATATTTTTAGAAATCCGTAGTCAGGTACTCTTTATATGCTGAATGTATATTTTGACTGACACCTTCGGTTCGATGCTTACTCGGAGTAGTTATTTGTCAAAGAAACAATCTCGAAATAATTAGAGTTATGGTTAACCATAAAACTTTTGGTTTTGAATACGTGAAAGAAATTACATTAAAAATTGGTATATATAACGAAGTTAATAGGAAAAATAAAAATTACTTAGATAAAAATGTTACTTGTGTAAAATGGATAGTAAATATAAGTTTATGAAGCATATCAAATGGAGGTCTGTCTACTATGACGGGCGACTATGGGACCATACATCGCGCGTGGCCCAACACGCACTTCGTCGGTTTATTTAGTAACTCAAGTTGATATAGTAGGTTACGTAATATATTTATTATTAAAACTATATAATTATGCATTGCAAACTAAAATGTAAAGTATTCGGTTTAACGCAAATTATCACAAATAAATTATACCGTAATGACTGACAAAAAGGAAATTTTATTCATTTAAATCCCTAAAAAATAGCGATAACCCCATTTTTTACATTATGCACGCTTTCAAAATTGCGCCGCTTACTTCATACATTCATACTAAGGTCGTCTTTGTAGAGGAATTCTTTTTGGAAGCACTGACTTACCAAGGGAATTTCTGTTTCAAAGCAAGAATTTCTTTGTATTTATAAAAGCAAAATGCTCGGTTACCTTAAATTATGTTAGCAACGTTGAATTTACACGATTACTGTAAATTTATGCAAGACGTTATCCAAGGACAACGGCGTTGCATAACGCCTTTAGTGTCCGACCACCGCTTCGCCGTCTCCTTTATGAAACCCCACGGTATGATATATGAGCGTACACTGTCAAGTTATTGCTTCCCAGAACGACTTCACATTTGCATTACATTACACTATCAGTTTCAATTTGTATCAATCGATTATTTTCGAACGTTCATGCATAAAAGGCTCCAAGTATACTGTATGTTGAACAATTTGAAGATAACTATTCGTAATTGAAATTAAAAATTATTTATTGCATGATAATGTTATAGGTACAATTCAGTAATACTTGGTGAGGTCTTTAAGGCTTATAAAAATGTTTAAACGTAAAAAATAGATGTAACTTGTTTTAAAATGAAAAAAGAAAATTGACAGACACTAAACATGAATGAAGACCCATAAGCGTTACTATTCTCATTTATTTAGTCGGGTTCCAAGAACACCTTTAACAATTCCGTTTATGTACCAGGTTACATATCCTCGTTAATGACGAAGTCTCTAGCGGTCCCGATATAATCCCACCGACCATTAAACTCGACCAACCTTGCAAATCGCCCGCATATTTTGGGCCAAGATTAATTGTTCTTGAATATCATCTATCACGGAGAGCTCTCTCGTGACGGTTCCAGTTGTGCGTGCGACGCTTTATTCGAACCACAATACGCAGAGGGAACGCTAATCCAATTATACACAAATTATTAAAGCATCCAAACCTCCGAAAAACATTTCACTCGCATTTTACAGGAATTTTATGAAGAATTATTTAAGTATTCTTTAAACGATTTTTGATATGCTCTGATGTTGTGTATAGACATATACATATATAAATTATTTAATAGACCAGTTGCGGCTGTTAAATAGTTAACGATTTTTAGAAATAAAAAAGTCATGACTATTGCTAAGATAAATAAATTACACATTATAAAGTTTATAAATTGAAAAATTATAAAACGAAATAAAAAAATAAAAGCATAACACTAATCACTTAATTGTCGCCAATATTTTACCGCTTAAACCATTCAAGATACTAATTTCGTTAAATGGAATTAGGACGATTCAGACTCCCCAAAAGATAAATCCTTAGTTAAAAACATCCCCCGGCGAGTTTATTGCGCAGCGGACAGAAACAAATGGAGTCAATTTTTTTTTGCTTGAAATGGAAAAACCGAAACTGCTACATTTTCAACGTGTAAAGTTCGATATCAATCAAGTCGACCTTTTTTCAATAAACCTACCACAAAGTTCCCCAGAGCAATTTTTCGAGTAATTTGACTCTAAGATACGCCGTTCATTGGCTTTCAATACTGTCAGTATTGTTTCCGCCTATCCACAATTTGTCGAAGAAATATTTTTAAAACTATGTCTACATAGTATAATATTATACAAAGCCGGCGAATTTATTTGTTATAACACGCATTCGGAAACAAGGCATACGATTTGTGAGATTTTTTTTAGTTAGTTGCGTCCGAATTTGACGAATGCGCCGTTCGCGCGAACAGTTAGCGAGCCGCTAGCGTATTGCTTGAGCGCTGTATGCAGGCAAAACTGCAATTGATTGGTACTCTTAAGCTTTATTAACTCTAGCAAGTCTTGCAAAAAATTCGAGCGTAAGGCGCGTACTGCGCGCGCGCTTGCAGTTCCGTTTGCTTTACCGTGGAGCCTAAATTGTAACTTTGTTTCGAAAATGAAGAACTACTTAGTTAGCTTAGTCAAAAGTTTTATAATTTAAGCACACTTACGAATTATAGTAATTAATAGGCGAGAATTACACTTGCAAGGTTTATTCTCGTAAGCTATGAGTGTCCAAAATAAGTTACTGACAGTATATTCATTAATGTGTAAAATTAAGGATAATTTAATAATTCATGTAACTTTTTTTTTTAATTTATGAAAGTCTTTGAGCAAAACTTACAAATGCAATCCTCGCCTTATGTTAAACCAGTAGCACCGAAATTCTACACGGGTCAAACTAAAGGCACATTTAGTCATCGATAAAATAATACTCGAATAACAAATTACTGGTAACTCCATTGAATTTCCAGGAAGGACAAACATCATTTGAATAATCTCGACAGTGTCGCGAATAAAACTGGTTTACAATAATTGTTTTGAAACAGTATTGCAGCTGTCGTACTTGCCATTAGCGGCGGAGATTGTACGCCGGCAAAAGGAGAGTTGATTAAAGAGCTCCAGCTTATAGTGCGCGTTTCTACAATGAATATTCAGTATTTCAGTGCATAAGCATAATGCGGCCACAATCTTAGTGCCGCTGTCGCAACCGCAATGCTGCCCATTTCTCATCTTAAATGCCAAGACCAAGTCGCTTGACTTCCGTACGGATTTTTTTTGTCGATTTCTCTTGAATAGATTGTGGAATACGTAAACATTGTGGCTTTACGACGTAAGTTGTTTTAGACTTTAGTTCAGTCTTATCAAGATACACAGAATAACAAAACATAGTGATTACAGATATCTGTAATGCAATATGCATTTAAATTGTGTATATAGTATGAATGATTAATGTTATTAAATAACGTGGTAATTGTTTATAAATTTTTAATCCGATGTTTATAAGAAATAAACAATTATATTATTATACGTAATTGGTGAATTTAAACCCACAAGAAAACTTGTAAAAGTAATTAAGACGAGAACTAAAAGGATAAATTGTATAAAATTAACCCCAGTAACTTTTATCTAAGGATGATTATCTCTTGATATAAACAATAATTACAGTTCATAGACACTCTGTCTCAAACCAGCGTATAAATTTATAGGCAAATTATTACCACAACCAAATTTATAATATTTGTAATTTATTCAAATTTTTACAGCGGTAAACTCGAACTGTAGCTTACTGATCCTACAACTCGTATACTAATTGTTTCGCCCGAGGACATACCACACTCTTACAGAAAAACTGCGTAAAGTAGCTAGTATAGTCGCATTTCAGTAAGCAAGAGAGACTGCTGGAAATGTTCATGGGCGACGGTGATCATTCAACATCCAGTAACCGGTACTTTTTTTTTTTATAAAAAAATTAATTCTGAAAAAAACATTCGAACAGAAATCTAATTAACTATGAAAAAATCAAGAGCATAAAAAGCTATATGGACGCTGATAAGCAATACTGTGTCAACCCACACGGACTTTCTTCATCTCATTTTGAGAAAATTGCGTCTAAAGGTGTTAAACCTATTCTTAATAACTATGTTTGAAGAAGTATATATCCACCTTTCTCTTTTATTTTTTGATAAAAGGTGTAATTCATTAAAAGCGGATTGATATATTTAATATATGTATTATCTAATAAAAAAATTTTAAAATATTTGAAATCATTGTATACATTACAAAATATGGAACACACTTAAAATTCGAAACAATTAATTAAGAAACTTTTTTACTTACTGAGTGTATATGACTCAATTTTTTTTTTAATAATGTTAAATAAGTGATGCAGTATCAAAGTACATCAATATCTACGAATTTGAACTTTTTGTGGGTTGACACCTTATTGCTTATCAGCGCTCCATATGTCCCTATATAATATTTTATCGTACAATCGTTAACCCAACCTAACATCGGAGTACACTGGTCTTCTTCGAAAGTAGCTTGCGGTGCTCCGTTCAGGGAAGCCATTAGACATCTTAACCTCGTAGAGTGTTGCGCATTCATCATACACTGAGCGAAAAGCAAACGGCATAGAGTGGAAGCATTCTATTCTATGTATGAGCCACCGCTTTGAAGTGTAATGTCAAGAAAAAGCTTTAAAAGTGTTCCTCGCGCTTCAAATACATCCACTGGCAATAAAATAAACAAATACTGCCTTCGAATTGGGTTATTTTATCTTTTAAAACTTTCAACATTTAAATGTTTATACAAATGATATACTAATTGTGAGTGAACGAATGTGCTGATATCGGTTATCTTGAATATTGTTTTGAGCCGCGTTCACACGAGTGAGTAATTAATTTTTTACGTGTTTAAACGTATATTGAACTTATTAAATATAAACATTTCTATGCTATTAATCGATCGAGTGATAAAAATGTTAAACAGTTTTTATATACTATTATAAAGTTATAATACATTTATTCTGTAGCAGACACAAATTAATACATTTTAGGCAGTGAGTATTAAATTTGTTTGTATCAAACAATCAAATGTATTTATCTTGTTGACACCTCACCTTAAATCTTTGACCTGTGATCTAAATTGTTATCAGAAAAATCAAGTAGGTCGACGATTAGAGCAATTACATGATTCATTATGTATGTACATTTAAAAACATTAAATAGTCAAGTATCTTATTTTATATTATACAACTTTTATTTTTTATTGTTAATCCTTATATATTTATTCATACAGTTAACAGTTCTATATTTCTTTAGATAGAGTTGTTTGAAAACAGCTATTCAATAGCTCGAGAATTTATTTTGTCTCGCCCCTATAAAGATTTATGTTCTTGGTAGGCAGAAAACTGCTCGGGCCTTTTTGCCGCGTGGAACTAGTAATATAAAAAGTAGGCGTAGAAATATTGGATCTTTGTTTTAAAAACCTGCCCTTCGGGAATAGGGAGTGAAAGATGAAATGCCCGATTCTATTCTTAATATATATCTACTAGCTATCAGCCTCTACTGCGTAGGGGTTAAATTGAGGTTATATGCGAGGTATTTTTATTCCAGGTATGTAATTACACAGCCCAAAACTTTCCACAATAAACAAGGTACCTAATGAAAAAAAAATCTATTGTTAATTCGTAGAATAAGCGCGTATGAAAATATAAACAAAGTCTTTATAACATGTACATTAAGAAACAATAGATAATATCTACAGGACAATTTCTGGAACATCATTCGTAATATCAATTTGTAAGCACTCGTGGTTTTATTCGCGTGGTCATTAGTAATGGAAATACAGTTTTATTAATATCCCCTGGGACCTCATTTTCCGGAATATAAAATATACAATATACTTTATAATTTTTCTTTATGACAGGCGTATTTTTTAATGTATTTAAGCCGATAATTAAGATATCAAGCACAGAATTTATCAAAAAAGGAAAATATAAAAAAATAATTGTTTGAGAGAGAGATAATTAATTTATTATTATACAGCCTGCAATTCAATGCGTTGAAATGTTCGAGATAAGTGAAAAATTAAATTAACTAAATTTTAGATAACAAAGAACTATCAACGGTCTAAAAATCTTATGTAATAAAACTAACATACATACATGTAAAACATACATCATTGAAAAATTTTTCAATATGCCTTAATGAAATTCTCTGAAAAAGAATTACTAAGGTTAACCTGTTTTGCAAAGGCTTCTAAACTTCTTAGTATTAAAAACATATACCATGTTGAAACATACATAAACTACTGTAATGTATATAAAAATATTTGCTTAATATATATAAAAGAAAAATATTTTCTTTATATTTTAATCAGATAACAATTTCAGTATTTGATACCGCATATGTTAAACGATATAGTTTTGTACTTTATTTACGTCAATAAACATTTGAATCCGAAAACAATTAATCTTACCCAATAGGAGTATGAGAGGCGTACTCTATCTGTCAGAATTCACGTAGTCGAAGTAAATTACTCACAATAAAATGTATGCTATGTTATTAAATTACAATAACAATACTATCTCTTGTTTTATTTATTTAAAATTTTAAATATGAAAGAGGAAGCAACACTTATTGTCACACATTTCGTACGCGTGCTTCGGGTGAGATCGCGGAGCGCAACACGTCAGACCTCCCGTGCGTCTCGGGGCATACTGAAAACAGCGACGCCTCGTAAGGGATCGGCGGCAAGACGATACAGAGGCTAAGTTCGTAGGCGTAAGCTTTCAGGCGCTACGGAACTCTACGTATGGCGAAAAATTATTTCCTAAGGAAAAATTAGGCGCGTTCCGACCGCGACAGTCCATTCATTCACGAACGACGCTCGGCGTTTCGATACAGCGCACGATCTCGATTAATGCTAAGCACGCCAATAAATATTGATGCTGACTCCTTTGTCTTGCCGGGGATTCGTTCCATTTTATTAATGTTAAGGAACACTCACATTTTCTTGACAAATCGTATGTATCGTCCCATTTTTTAAACCGACCAATAAGCTCGGGATAAATAACGTTACGGATATTATTGAACTATATCAAGTACTTTCATATAGTTTCCCTTGTTAAAATAAGATATAATAAAAAAATAGATATGAATATGTATGTGAAATGTTTTGTGATTATTATGTACCTACATCAGCCTACAAACGTTTAATATTATTGGTACTTTTATTTTGTACGGTATTTCATTCGTTTTCACTTGAGCGACGTTGAAGATATATAATTTTATACATTTTTTTAAATCGGCTTATATTGATTCTAAATGAAATAATTTTTTGTACACAGTTGAATCATTAGTATTTAAATCGATACAAAAAGATTATTTAATGCATAATAATAAATATTTGTATGTTTATTAGTATATTAAACACTGCCCATGCCGTTTATCCAATTGGTGTTTGCCCTGGTGTTAGCACTTCCGCGAAGGTTACAGGCAAAGTACATTTATAATGACACTAAGTGGCGTGCGTGTCATGTACAGGTTATTGTATTCTAAATTAACGAAAATGCGAAGAAAATCTTACATTTTGTATAGAAAAGGTTATATTAGTTTCTATTTTAATTTTTAAAACTTTAATGAAATACAAAGCTCTACGAGGAGTTCTCGTAATAATAATAAAATACTGTAAGTGTTGCTTGAGACAGCACACATCGTGAGGTTTCTCAGCCTGGAGCCCTAGCTGCTGGTGGCCTGGGACTTACTCTGCTGCCAGTGGATTGCTATTTTTTATATTTTTAAATATTTTTATATTTTATTCGTATCGACGGACACGTTGGCGCAGTGGTCACTGCAACTGACTCAAGCGCTAACAGTCGCGGGTTCGATCTCGCTCACGGCAAACTATCTGTATTGGCCATACGGATGCTTGTCGTGGTCTGGGTGGTGTTTGTGTTAATGTTGTGAGTGTTACCAGACCCCCGACACAAGATCACGCAATCTTAATGGGGGCCGTTGGCTGTGATGCGTTTATTTATTTATATTTTAAAATGTAATAAATAAAGAAAAAAATAAATAATAGAAAAAATAAAATACTGTAACAAAAATAACTTTAAAAATAAAATAATACACACAGCTAACGGACATCATAGATTGTTTAACATTACGGATCAGTATTCTGAGCGTCACTAGACGTGAAGTAATATAAATTCAATATGCGTACATTTAAATTTACGGTAAAAACATCTGATACAGTCATATTATGAAACTTTTCATGTCATCGAATAACTTTTGTTTGGAACAGTATCGGTATGAAATGTGTTTTAAAATTTTATAATAATAGTGAGAAATACACCTGTAAATTGATAACGGGCTTAAAAAAGATGTTAATAAATTGCTTATCAATGATTTTACATCTGAAAGAACTATCAGCGATTTATTTATGATTATGTAATCAAAGATTATGAGCCACAGGATTATATAAAACTAGACTATATTGCTATATAGTTTAGGTAACTCGTTTCAGAGACATTTTTAATTCGGTCACTTTGATACTAAACATGCGATTTGAGGGACGAGCATAAGGACTTAAAATACACGCGGTTTCCTTCCGCAGTATGAATAAGCATATATTTTATTATTTTATTCACCGACGTCAAAAAAGAATAGCTTCTTTTTTTACCTTAGAACTTTGTTTATTTGTAATAGATTTTAAAAGTTCTTATTTGAAAGAGTAGGTATACTGGCTGTTTGGACCCATAGAATTTTGGTCAAAATTGGCTTAGTATTTTGATTATGAAATCAAAATAACTGAAATAAGTATGTCATTCAGCCTGTAATTCAACATGTATCGCTGGCGCACCATTCAAAATAACGTATTTCACTTTTGAAGACAGTTCTCTTTTTTTAAAGTCTTAATATTATCTAACATTGGACAAACTGTAAACATTTCGTGAAAATGTCCGTTTTTTGTCTGCCGTACGAACAAGTGAATAGCATATAAGAATGAGGGTGAAATCACGCAATCGCTCAACCAGGCACGAGCATCGCGCACGCAACTCTCATTACTATCCTTTTCTATCGCATTCAAGCAAACGATCCGAAAGTATTTCTTGTTTAATGATTCGATTTATAAATATAACTGCAAGATATTATTGGAACCAAGAGTAACAGCTTTAATACAATGTAAACGTTTTATGTATTATGTCAGGATAGTGGTTTTAAGATATCGATTGTTGAACACAAATAACGAAAATGTACTGATTTTAAGAATAGAAAATCATCTGTTTAACTCTTTCACATTAAAATCATCAAATCGCATTCGACGAAATAAAATACGTAATAGTTAGTAGTGTAATATTAGCCCTTTAAACTGAATTAATACGTTATACTCAAGTACTTTGCAAATAAGCATACCAAAGGGTTATAATATAAGCTATACTGGCCACAGCCTCCTAATGACAAAAATCATAACGAGCGAAAACGCGTGGCTCCATGATACAGTAACGAAATCTAAACGCACCACTTTATTTCTAGTTAACAGAGGCATACAGACAATATAAAACTCATTAAATGAAACATGAAACTGTCGTACAGTTTTAGGCAGATCATTTAAACAAACTCTTTACACACTCGTTCAAGTGATATTTGTTATAAAAAAATATACGCACATAATTAAGTAGTTACACATCAGTACAATATGACATATATTCATGATACCACTATTAATGGCCATTACTTACTACTACTCCATTTTTTATAGCGTAATTATTTAAAAAAATATGTTCAATCATGTCATTCTGAAACAGCTTTTACGCTTATAAATTAATGGGCGTTTCCTCCATTATTTCCATCAACTCTTTAACTTTAAAAACATGACGTCATACCTCAGTTATCTCGTACGCTTCATCTTCGACAAAGTGTCTAGTTTCTTACATAACAACAGCCTTTTAGTCACTTTCCACAGAGGTGAAGCTACTTCATTTATGAAAAGCTTTCAGGTTCGGCACAGCAAGAGGGGCTCTATTCAAATCACTCCCGACAAGACTTTACATAAATCAAGTATTGAATAAGGTATTTTCACACCACATGTATTGTTTGGTTAAGAATGGTATACATAAACAACAATAGTGAACTTATTTGAGCATTGTTGATTCAATATGCTATATTAAAACGAGGTTTCAGTGTATTTAATTATATACAAATCAATGTCATTTAAGTTATGTAATAAAATAATATTTAATTAGCTCATCTTTATTAGATATTATGTTAGATAATAAACATTACACCTATTTTGACATCAGTAAAAAAGATTCCAATTGTTACAGTATTTATCAAAGTATGAAAAACTTTTACTACTAATAAATAATGTATAAATATAAAAGACAATTGAATGCTGATAAGCAATAATGTGTCAACCCACAAAAAGTCAAATTTGGAGATATTGATGTATTTTGATACAATGTCACCTATTTAACATTATTCAAAAAAAAATTTAAGTCATCTAAACTAAATAAGTATGGAAAAAAAATTTCTTAACTCTATTTTTCGAATTTCAGGTGCGTTCCATATTTGCAATTTATAATATAACAATTTCAAATATTTAAAAACTCATTATTAGATAATATATAAAATAAATCTACCTGCTTTTGATTCATTATATATTTTATCAAAATAGAAAAGAAAAGATGGATATATACGCTTTCAAAAAAAGTTATTATGAATAGGTTTGACACCTTTAGACGCCATTTTCTCGAAACGAAGTCCATGTGGCTTGACACAGTATTGCTTATCAGCGTCCAATTATATACTCTACATTCGTAAGTCGCAATTGATAAATAATTCGTCTAAACAGACAAAGATCTATCTTTGAGAAAAACTTCACAGGGAATACCTTCCTCGCTAGTACCTATGTTAAAGATTAAGCCCCTTGAAACAAAAACAACACTGAGCATGCTCCGGTAACCGGATTGCGAACATTTCTGTGTAAATAGATAAGGCAAGTGTCCGGCGCTCGTAAGCCGGCGAGAACGTAAACGTTACGGTAAGCGGCTCATATGACTTTCTACACCTTGAATATACTTTTAGACCATATTACTAGGAGCGTGAAAATAGCACTCGAATTAAAAATCAGCATAATTAAATAGCAGTTTTCGATTTGAAATTCTAAATTAGAAAATATTTGTATTTTGAATAATTATCGCGTGAATTTTTTTAGAAAAAATTAAAGGTAGTCCATCTTTCTCTTGAATAGTTAGTATTTCATACAGTATTCCAACCTGCGATTTACCTCCTTAGGGAACGAATTTCGGAAAATCCCGTGATTCGTTAGTGATCACATACGTCTTAAAAAGAACTCCCGTGTAAAGTTTGAAATTTTTAGCACATGTAGTTTCTGAGATTTGGTGATGAGTGAGTAAAAGCGAAAGGTCATCGCTTTTATATATAAAAGATATTACATAGTATTAAAAAATAACGTAGAAGTTACTTATTACTCTAATTTAAAACCGAGAGATTTCCTAGTCATATGGTATTGAAAAATTATTCTAATGGAATAAGAAAAGTTATTAAGGTCGATTGCACTATAATAGGCGCAAAGTAAAATACAACATCCACAAATCGTTATTCATTTCAAGGCTACCTCAAGGGTAATATTAAAAAGAACCGCAAGTGCGCCAGCTGAAGTCTCGCTTAGATATAAATCAAAAACTTTTGAGTTGAAAAACTTTGTACAAGTGAAAATATTTGAAAGCAGGTAACGATTAACGAGCTATTAATTATTTATTTAAGTGTTTAAATTGCTATTGAAATATTGTAAAAGTGAGAAATACTGTTATTGTTTAAAATAAGTATTTTATTCAACTCAAGGGTAATATTAAAAAAAAAACCGCAAGTGCGCCAGCTGAAGTCTCGCTTAGATATAAATCAAAAACTTTCGAGTTGAAAAACTTTGTACAAGTGAAAATATTTGAAAGCAGGTAACGATTAACGAGCTATTAATTATTTATTTAAGTGTTTAAATTGCTATTGAAATATTGTAAAAGTGAGAAATACTGTTATTGTTTAAAATAAGTATTTTATTCAATTCAATTCTTAGGTTAATGCCTTTTAGTTGTGCCAATTAGACACATGTTATTTCGCCAATGTCACGTGCAAATAAGTATATAATAATAACATTTTATTTTAATTTTTAATCCCCGACTAAAACAAAGGGTGTTATAAATTTTACGAGTGTATTGTGTGTGACATCGTGACGTAACATGAATGGACTGATTTTGATGTGGTTTTTTTTGTTTGAAAGCTGGTCTAATCGGCATGGTTCTAATCTACAATTTATTAAGATCTGTTCAGACATTTCAAGGTTAGCAGCTCTCTTCTTGTAATTAAAAGGAGCAATTTTAAGTGTTTTAATCGACTTTACTGTGTATGATAATAAAATAATATTATTGCGTAAACTTAACCTGATGCTCCAGCATCATCTGGAATCACAACTTCTCACCAACTCACAGCAGAAGTATTGTTTCAGGTGTCGTGGAAACTGCTAATGAATGGATTACCGGTGTTTTTTTTTCATTTTGAATTTTATATTATTTTTAAACATAATAAAATACTCTGAACACCGAATTGAGAATTTTGATACAGACGAAAAATTCTCCATTAATTTTTCTTTTTTTATGTGAAATGTGTATATTATAGCCAATCTGTATTTCATTGGCCTTAGTAGTTGTTGAGTGCAACGGGTGAAACTTTTTTCATAAAAACACAACGAGGCATTCGATTGCGAAGAAGCACAAACAGGCGAACAGTTACTTATTAACTTTTATAACTGTTGTAATATTCGCTTGCTGCTTGTTCGCATCAAAATTTCTGAACGTAAGGAAATTTAACTTTTTGGAGTAATTTATAAACATTATGTCTATTTGGCGCATTTTTTTTATTATTTTACTTTTATTGATATCACTTCAGTTTATAAGACAGACCCGTTGACGCAGTGGTCACTGCAACTGTCTGAAGCGCTAACGGTTCCGTCCCCGCTCACGGCAAACGTCTGCATTGGCCGGGCGGTTGGGTTAGATCTTAATGGGGGCCGTTGAGTATGTTGCGTTCAATTATTAAAAAAAAAATGTTCGACTGTTGTTTATGAATTTTGATAGGTAAACATTATCTTTAATTTATACTATCTACAAAAATATTGTGAAGAGATAAAAATTGTCTGTAAGTTTTTACATAGAAGTAATTCCTGAAACTAGTGATCGATTTGACGTTGACGAACAATCTTTTAACGTTGGATAATTTATTTATTGAGGAAGATTACAGGCTATATTATATAAACACGAATGAAACCGCGAGCGGCAGCTCATATTAATAAGATATTCCAATTGCGGAAACAATTGTCTAGTAATAAAATTATTAGTAAGTCTATCGGTCTCAATAAGTAAATCTTAATTTTGAATGAAAATCAGAATCACAGTTTAAGTTAATGTAGTATAATGGAACTTTTAAGCCCAAGTTACTCATTTTACCGTCTCACATATGATATCAAAGGAAACTTTAATACTCTCTTTTTATGTCTTGGAATTGCATTTAAGAACTATTATGTATAAAAAATTATTTCGATCGTGTCTTCATAATTCATTCATAAAAATTATTATTATTAATTTACAATTATTTTATATAAAATCTACGAAAAAAAACAACAGTGACCTAAAACTGAATTCAACCATAAACAGTTTAAAAAAGCTTTGTTTTCAATCTGCGGTCCATAGAGCGTGCAATAATGTGAACGACATGTGTATCAACTACATAACGTTTATACCATTAAATCTACTTTTTATTCTAAAAATAGATATTATTTATTTTGAAAATATCCATCGCCCTTAATATACCATTTAATGATTATCTGCTACAGTGGTCATGATTTAGAATCAAAATTTGGTAATTGCTCATTGGCAGATATATATATTTGCAGATATAAATAAATTACAAATGACTTCGTTTTACTTTTGGTACAAACAAACAAATTTTCGTAATTAAATTAAAACAATTTTAAGCGGATTTAAATCACGTAAGTATATTTAATATTATTTTCAACATCCCGATATTTCGACTACACTTCCCAGTGATCGTAATCACGGAAAGATTAAGTTAGGTGAGGTTCGCCTGTCAAGAATTAAGTTTCACTTCAGTTTCCTGAAGAAATTTACTTTTTACAAAACCCTTGAATGTTATGTTAAATTAAATAATTAAGGCTTAAAAAATAAATAAATCGACTTCAAAAGCAAAGTAATCAATTTCGTTTGCTTGGACGATATATATTTCTTTTTTTTTACAATAATATCTATGGAT
The DNA here is from genome assembly GCA_037950945.1 of Hypolimnas misippus. Lineage (NCBI taxonomy): Eukaryota > Metazoa > Arthropoda > Insecta > Lepidoptera > Nymphalidae > Hypolimnas > Hypolimnas misippus. Next base: position 11,113,492 of record JBBEEQ010000012.1, on the reverse strand, counting down.
GGATTCCGCGTGGCTAGACACAGTATTGCTTATCAGCGTCCATTTACTCTTGAGGTTATGGAGGATTATAATCGACAGAAGTTTAATGGTCAGTAATAGCAGTCAATCTAATCTTAATTGATGTAATTATTAACATTTTCTAGATTTTTATTATAATGGTACATTATTTTATATTTTGCTCCATGTTAAATTGTAAATTAAGGTTGTAACTGATTTTTAATTGTTTAGTTGTCATGTAGGAACATAAAAAAGCGTTTTATTCAAAATATTTGTAGTTTCTTCATAATGCTAACATTATTTTAATACATTGTTTTTAAATGCCAATTTTTATAATGTTATATTGAAACTAAAAAATAATTATTTTAAAATTAATCCTGTATAATAACAAATATATATTTCAAAATCTTTGATTGCCATTTATGTATACCCACACATAAACCCTGTACGGATATGCTTATATTGTTTCTAGAATATAGTTATAATTAGCAGTATTTTATATATAGAAAACTGTAGAAAATTCAGTGAAATTATCAAAATACACATATTAATAACATCAAATTGACTGTTCGTTAAACCTGTCCAAGAAACATCACGTTGTTAATTACATTACGTGTTACACACATGACATGACAGCGAGAAAATTGAATTTTAACTTTTGAAACAACTCCGTATTGACGTCGCGTGTGTGGAAAACGCGTGATGAACAATTAGGCTTTAATGAAAAATTAAAATATTCTGAAACCAATTTTTAACGTTAATTTTATAGAATAAATTAATCGCAGCGTATTTCACGTCCTATCGCTCTTTCACCTGCTATTGACCTTTGTGTGAATATCTCGATTTTTTTTTAATTTTAAATTTAATAATGTCACTGAAACGCAATTATTAAAAATTAAAAATATATATGACATTTAAAACTAACTGGTTAACTTGATTTAGCTCAGTAATTACTTAGTAAAATTAAGTTAAATTTAAAATATTATCAAGTAAGAGACGTTATCCAAGTATTCAAGGAATAGTAGGACGAAGTTAAAAGGCAGAATAAATTCGACAGTCGACAAGACAATGCGAAGGATGTAGACAAAAGTTTTTTCATAAATGCGCACGGATCGCGGAACCGAGTGAACAGCTGACGACTGGCTCGAGGCAGGGCCGCTGTACTTTAAGACTTGCTGGCAGATGTATTAAAATGGGAAAATGGGGGATATTTTGTCAGATTTTATCACTTAGCTCGAGGCGACATGAATAGAAAACAGTTAAATGTTCCTACAGATGTCCGCTATCTTCTTTTGTAACATTTTGAATTAAATGAGTTGAAACCGCCTCGGGTATCTGGAAGTTTTATATTGTGGAACCATTGAAATATTTTTCCTTTAATGTACTTCAATTTCCAATTATTTCTATTAAAAAAAAGATATCAACTCCCACGTCTCCCACTGCGGAGAAAATGTTATGCAAACAGAGAGCTTCGGTCTCCCACACCGTGATAGTGCGTCAGCGATACATCTAACATCTTAATGTCTTCGGAAATGTACCTATTAATTTTTATTTAATATTGTGTTTATTCAATTATCGCAAATTTTTAATAATGTAGATGATACGGAGCAATTTATTCAACATTACTCGCTTATTGGTTTCGGCGTTGTCGAGTAAAAATAGATAAGACCATAAAGTAGCGTTTTACTATGTGCCACTCGTTATTGCGAGTATTCGACAAGCTGCGCCGGCAGATACGAGGCGAACAGGAGTATCTATAATTGGATTCGTTATTGTTACTACAAACGGATTGTCGTGTCTAAACTAAATCAAACTTTATTTCCGACGGGAGTCACCGGCGAGCCAGCGTTGTTATGTGCGATATTGGGAACAAACTATAACCCACTTCTGCTCATTATCGTAGCTATCCCCGCAACGAGGAAGCCGGCGACGGTTAGCCGTAGTTGAACAACGGAGTAAAAGATTGTTTTTTTTTTTTTTAATCTAAAATTAAAGCGTATGTAACGTATTATAAATTCAGATTTTTACTTGTATTTTTAATTTAAATTAATGAATTTATTGTCGATTAAAATACTACACTACGTGCGATTGGTTTGTGTGTACCTAATAATAGTTTTCTTTATTTATATTTATAAAAAAAAAAACTATATTTAATTGACGTTAATTCATACGGATTATATATCTTGAATATGAAAAAAAATTAGTTTTCCTTTATGTATAGTACTTGTAAAAAGAAAATGTCTATTACTTTAATTGCGTGTCACCAAAATAACACGGAAGAGTAATTGTACCATGTAAATAATAACGATTCTACTGTATAATATAAAATTCTACAAAATTTACCGTAAAAAAATACTATTGCGTTAATAAACATTACATCCATCCATGCACGTCGACGCAACGACGCGGACGAGAGAGCGCACATCGCGAAGTGAAATCGAAAATAAATGAATACACCTGGACGACACTATATACGTAAATTTCACTTTTAATAAACTGTTAACCAATAAATTGCCTCATCATAGAATTTGAGATTATTACATATTTAATATCAAATGCGTAAAAAATCTCAATGGAAAATTTTCGATCGTAAATATGGACATAACATTTTATAACTTATGCAACAAAAGGAACGATTTATAGACATCATAGCAAATAATAGACTTGAGAAGATAGCGGTTCGCTGATTTGAATAAGAACTATAAAACATATTTATGACTAGAAGCATTAGACAAATCTTGAGCAGGCGTCGCCACTTAAAATAAGCTGGCACGATTTCAAGTGGCGTCAACCTGAATGCGAACTATTCAGTTCATCAAAACCAGATGTTTCCTAGTCCTATGTTGAGACTTACGCGAGCAAGTAATGCCAAACATAGCAATACTGTGTGAATTAATTACTATAACTTTAAATTACATTGCCAGATAGTTGCACTTTCGTATAAATTATAAAGACGGCGTTAAGTTAACTATTTTATTTATATTATATGAAATAGGAATTGTAACATTTATCAAAATTGTTGACCTAAAATGATATCATGATGCCAGTCTCGATAAACCCAGCAGTCACTAGATTTACGTTCTAGGTATACAAAAAAACAATATCTATTAAATATTTAAAATTTAGTCTATGAATAATAGAATTATGTCGACCAAAATGCTATAATTTTAAATAATTCATTAAATAATATATTATTTGTTTTATTAGTATTCAGAATTTTGAATTAACTTCGTTACGCTATCGCAGTCGTTACAAAATATATTTAATACCCATAAAAGTCCCACAGGTGGTTAAAAATATTTTTCTACCGTTAAGCACGATTCGTGAAAGCGGAGTAACACAATCACTAATTCATATTTTAAATTTACGAAAATATCCAAAAGAAAGGACTCGGTCAACTCGCGACCACAACGAATGCAACTTCGTCGAAACGTCGGGCAAAAAAAAGGTATTATTACTATTAGTTATCGCGATAAAACCTGTTTAAAAAAATTATGTCAATCACTAATTTCGGAAAAACCCTAACTTTAAGGTAATATAGGTTATTCTGTTGTATAGTTTTATTAGTCTACTATATCTTAATGTATTTTACCTATTATATTATATGTAAAGAATTAATCGTGCATTACACGTCTCAACATATCTGCAGAGATTAGAGGCAGACATAAGACACATTTTATTGACATTGTTCCAACTATAAATAAAATCTAAATTGCAAATGAACAGTGAACGTGATTTTCCATTAATGGACCTATTTTAGATCACGTCACATAAAATACGAGCGCAATGATTGTAAACAAGAATATATGTGCGTTTGGAATATCTGATCAACTCTGATACGTAGATAATGAAAAATTTAAATTGTTTCGAAAATATCAATAATTATTTTTATAGTCACTGCTTCGCTCCTGTGAATCGTAGCGTGATTTAATATAGCCTTCCTCAATAAATAAACTACAATCGAATACAAAAGATTTTTTTCAATTCGAACCAATCGTTCCTGAGATAAGCGCGTTTAAACAAATAAACAAACTGTTTAGCTTTATAATTATAGAGAGAGAGAGAGAGAGAGAGAGAGAGAAAGAGATCATATTATAGATGAAAAAATAGATGTTTTTATTAAAATATTGACTATCGATTGTAAACATAAGATTCCTTCCTCATAAATAATTAAATATATATGTATACAAATGTTTATGACAAACAGTTGTTTTGTGAATTCTGTAGTTTAGTATAGATACAAAAATAGCACGTGTTTTCAGTCCTATTTAAAGAGGTGCATTTAGAGGTTATAAAAATTCAAACATTCAAACTGATATAGTCCGTATAGTTTCAGCGACATTATACGAATTAATGTTATAAACAAACAGTCGGTATTGGCTTCACTCCAAGTAGGTTGGGGCGCCGGCGCTACTTTGCTGCGGCGCGCCAGCCATTTACTATGCAACTATAGCTTCATCTCTCAGGGTCGATCAATGACTAATCTTAAACGTATCAGGAATTACCGGAAAACTGTTTTACATAATAATTTAATATTTCTATATCATAGAATCAATTGTAAATAACATTTAGTACCAGCTTTTGCTTTTGCGTTAATGTAAATTTTTTTACGCCGTCGATCGTCTAAAACTTTTTTACTGTCTGGGCCTGGAAGTTAGATGTATTATGAACATGAAGTTGACGAACTTATATCGCAATCGGATGAATGGTATGGCAGCGTAGAAAATACACCTAAACAAAAAATAATTTTTATATATTAGATGTGAAATCTTATTTTGACGACCGACTATTATAATTTATAAAATTAAAATAATTGGTATAAACTTGAAAACTATTGAACTTGTTAAATATTACGCAAATGTCAACCAGTGCAAACGCGTGGGCACGCACAAAGGCCAAGTTTATTCACGGTTTCAATTAAATCGTAGCTTAGCTCATAACTCGCGCAGTAATAGAGGTCCTATATTATCTGCATGAAATTTGACTCACAAACCGCAGTCTCCCCAGTGGATCGACATAACTCGACCCAAGTTGAAAGCTTCAATTACGCGAAGTGAGTTGTTCACGCAGGTGACTCCTTAATTACGGGGTTGAAATTGAGCTGCCCATTCGGCTGTCACGTTTGCAAACGGATTATCATGTGCTGTTTACGTAATCCGAACCGCTCATACCCTTAGACCTCATAATCGCATTGTATAATTGAGATAGAAACTACATTCAAATACTGAATTACGTAAGATTCGAATTGTGTTTTATTTAACCGTTTTATAAACGGTTTTTTATGTAAGCTGAAATCGTTATAATAAAACTAATTCGGATTTTATTTCTTAAACAATAAAACATGCTAAAATCAAATCATTTCGAGACGGGAGAACTTTCAATATCAATTTTGTTTTTATTGACAGTATTTTAAAATATAGTAACATACTATTTTAAAATTGGTACATTTTTTTCACAATTAAATTAACGATGAAAATTAATTAAAAAAATACACATCAATTATTGTCAAGTATTTCTGGTAATACCAGTTTATTTACACAATGAAATCCGATTTTTTGAAATTACTGTTTGTACTTGACACTTGTTTGAAATCCGCCATGACGTTCATTTAAAATTGACCGATTTCAGAGACGTTTTAATTAAGCCCGGAATCGACATATTGGACAGTCCCGGAATAAACAAGGATTTTTGAATATTCTCTCTCTGCCTTTGTTTTTTTTTTAACAAACACCGTCCACTCCAATATGAGAATAACCGATCGCCAATTTAAACCTAGAAAAAAATTGTGTTTGTCAGATTCGATACATTCTATAGCACTTAAAAAGAGATAGAGATACGTCAAAACGTCCGTTGGGACTGTATTGTAAATATAAATTGTTACAATAAAGAAAAGTAGATGACGGCGGTTGGCAATGTCACTTTTATAATCTTAATCTTCGAACGTATAAATTAACTAAAAACAAAATGCCTGTACAATATACTCGTAAGGATTTTATAATTATAAATCTCTTGCTTATAAAATATTTGTTATATCTTTCAAAGTAAAAATGAATGAATATAATATAATAATATAAGACTATTCCTTTAAGGTCAAAGATATGAAGTACGGGTTTTGATTAATAAATATGAGGTACGACGTAATATCCTAAAACCGGGCAGTTTTGCGAGACAAACGAGCGTCTGATCCCGCTGTCTCTGTAAGAATCATGTACAATTGTATACTGACTAAATAAACTACGTTCGTGAGCTTACCGTTGCCCAAAGGAATGACAAATCTTGCTCAGTCCGGGAGTTCTGAGTTGCTCTTAAGTAAATATTTTTATAAGATAGTCTTCGTTACTTCCATTATTTGCTCCAGTTCTATTAGCTAGGAACCATTTTATAACAGTTTCTTCTCTTTGTATTACTATCTCGGTACATTTTTCATATTCTTCATGTAATAAAAAGTAGTTAAATTTGGTTTGTCCGTCGTCGTAACTTATGATTTTTTATATTTAAACATTGTTATGATTTTTTTATTTCCTTATTTAGAAGAATTTCGAAGAAATATAAAAAAATCAACATTAGTATTTTTCTTTAAAAACAAAAGGTATTATATAATTTTGAAAAAGGTTCATGATTAAAATTTCTAAAGATAAAGTAAAAACAAAAAAAAAACGGTATAAGTTAAAAGTATAATTGTTGGTTTTCCTCATTTAATTCCAGCGTCCGTACGGATAAGATCCCGCACGTCGGGAGAGCGGGTCGGCCTTTAGAGGATGCATCCTGAATTACAATATACTAAATCAGTTCTTGATTGTAAGTGGATGAATACTTTATTATCTTCGTCTTATTCAAAGATAAACGAGAATTCATGCTATAATCGTAATAATAACACGACAAATGTCAATGAAAAGATAGTTTTAGTGTAAGAGTTGAGTTACCCCTAATGGATCGACTTGAAAGATCTTGGAATAACAAAGCTCGAGTTTAAGAAGCGGCTCCTAATGGAAAAAAGGAAGAATAATCCGTGTGTAAACTCACCAAATCCCGTGTTGGATCGGGAGGGTCCTTAGCAATGCCGTGTCAAACGTAATGTTTACTCGATGTTACTACATATTTAAGCAGTAGGCTTTATCAAATATTCCGTCTCTACGTGTTGGAATTTCATATCAATAAATTCAATGGGTATTAAGGAAAAAAAAGTATATATCACCGAAAAGGAAACTGAGATGCTACATCTTATATATCAAATCGATCAAGCCGTTTGCAAGTAATCGGGTAATATAAAAATTCCCCGAAGAACTGAGAACCTCTTCCTTCTTTGGAAGTCGGTTAAAAACGCAAAAAAGATCCACATCGCAAATAGACATTCAAATGAGGATATGTACAAACAAATTTGAAAATCCTAAGGGCTGTTTCGATCTTAACGAAACAGCTTTTACGCTGAGTGAGAACATAAAATAAACCGACAGAGGCGTGCAAGGCGGAAATCGTACCCGTCGACGAGCCATCATGACGTAGTCGAATAGACCTGTAACGCGGGGCCCTATATCCGTCGTGAAATGGAACGTGATTCCATTCCTGCTATAATACGATCCAGTCTCGCCAAGATATGTGTGTTACCCAATTTCTCTCCATCGAATAAATTACGGCATGACCCTATGCGTTCACTATTTTGACGAGCTATTTTCACCGTGATTACATCTTTCTTCCATTACTATATTATTATTCAACATGTTGTTTTGTTATTAAACAGGTGTGTTTATTATTTGTGTATTTTAAAATATTATATACAATAATTACAATATTTTTTCCTAATTTATAATTTAAAATATGTTTCCCAGACAAAAATAGAAATTAAAAACATAATAGTCCCAAACTTACGAAATCTTTTATAATGTAAACTTTTTTATCTTTGTTACATAAGTTATTTCAAATTTTCGATCTTAGAAGGTCACACTCATGATGGTTTTACGAGGATGAAAATCTGTTTTTCACGATTATCTCGTTAACGATAAAAGATGCTTCGATTGAGGTCATGGTAAAAATTGAAGAGTATGCAATTTTTTAAGTTCTTTTCTCCAGCACTTTTCATTAAAAAAATCGTTTTGTGAAATTTTCTATGTAGCTTATTCATTTCTAACGGACATTGCTTCTATCGATGGTAGATGTAGTTACAAAGTAATGATACATTTTTTACATAATAGGATTTTACATCACGTATGTATGTAATATCATCGTATAAAAATACATAAGTCATTGTTAGCATTTGAATTATAATAAAATCCACGTAACATAAAATATGGCTAAAAGCCGTCGAGACGCAAGCTGCCACACAACAGTAGCGACACCCGAATTAAATTCCTTTTGTCTCCGCCACTGTACCGGCATTCTTATTGCCTATACAAATTTTATGTAGAATTTTTAAAGGCTTAGATTAATTTTATTATTTACTTTTAAAAGTTAAGAGTTTGTTTTATTAAAAGCATTAGTTCGTTGCGTAGGTCATTGAATAAGGTTATAAGCTATACAACCACATGATACAACACATAGAAGCAAAGCGGTAGTCATAAACGCCAGTTAAACCACGATGGATAGCCAGTAATTTGTATACAAGCATACATGTTACACTGAGACCTTATCCTAACATCTTGACAATGTTATAGGTTGTATCAAGCAAAGTCCTATCTAATTTCGCTTCAACGATGCATCGTATAAATGAAACGTAGAATGCATGGGAGAGTTACGGGTGCAGTGAAGAAAGAGGACGGGCGAGTGTATTAAGATAAAAAGCTTTGGACGGCAGCCAGTGTCTCAAGTGTCCGGGTACTGGCAAACGTCGCCGACCGCACGTCTTAAAGTCACTGCACTGATTGGTTATTATGAAATAATCAAAACATGTTGCTCATACATATTCGGTGCATTGTCGAATAACTGAGAATGATTCATTATTTTTCTTAGTACGAAGTAAATTAATGAAGTATTGTAATCATGAAAGTTTAAGCTTCATACGGTAATATTACACAATTATTTTGGCTACTTTTGATTAGTTTCCGTTTTGAGATTTATTTCCTCGACAAGCTTTCACGTCACAAAATGCAACGAAATTATTATTATTATTTTTTTTAGGACATTAAAATAAAAGTTTGTTTTTAAGTTACGTGTTACTTACTTACCTGTACCTGTATGAATTAACATATTAAATATAATAAAATATATTGCACAATATAAAGACAAGGGACTGAATTCAAATATCTTCCACACATTCCAATACTTAAAACGAAATGCACACTGATAAGTAAAAGCTTACCATGAATAGTCATTTCAACAAACGTAGAAGTTTATACAGTTTATATATAAACAGTTGGTACAAAAATTTTAATTGGTTATTTAAGAAAAATAAACGTAAGCAGTTAATTGCACAACTAGAGTAAATTGGGTAAATGAGTAACTAGAGCACATAACTCGTTACAATTGTCTTTATCGTCTGGACACAGAACGAGTTACTCTTCAAACACATCCAGGTCAGGGTGACCCGCATGACATTGGGTCAATGACACTAATGCATTAAATCTATATTAGTAATCTCTCTTTACAGTTATTTAATCTTGTGTGTATAACTTTTTAGCAAAAATGGCATGAGTATTTTTGCGAATTTTCTTGTTAAACGTTAAGGCTTAAAAAATTCAGACTTCAGAAGCAAATTTCGTTTGCATGGATGAAATGCTAACTCCAGTTATTTTAATTTAAAAATCCAAATACTGTACCGATTTTGATAAAAGTATTTCTAATTATATTAAAAAAAAAAGAATTTTCAAAATCTTTAGATACGATAACTTCTAAATATATAATCAAGTTTCGCCAAGGTAGCCATAAATTACATTAAATAGCTCGATTCTCAATATAAACTTCATAACAAATTAAATTATTATTCCATTAAGCTAAAAAGATTAAAGAAGAAGAAGAAAGTCTATATAATAAAAGTCGAAACACTCCCGAGCGTTTATGTTGCTTTCATTACGAAGTTCTGACGCGAAGAGATTAAGAATCTTTCCGCTGCTCATCCGAGAATGCAAGAACTCCATAATAATACTTATAATAGTAATCCAAGTCACATGTATGAGTATATTAATTAAAACATTGAACATCTCACATTAGGATGCTAATATAAGCCAATTTAATTATAAATTTATGGCGAAATGGCATATTATTATTAATTCATATATACATAATTAATATTAAAAATCTTTGTATGTAGTTATAAAACCCCCACGCGCTGTAATGTAAGATAACTCAGCGTCTTTAAAGCGCTTCCTCCTCAGACAATTCAGACTCCTCGAGAGGAACTCGAGTTGGCTCGTCTAACTGCAGTTACGCTCTTATAAGGCGATTATATTATACGTTTTCCTACGAATCTACACTTAGTTTCAATGGTATAGTAAGATAAACAGAAACAATATACTGTATAGAATTCAATACTTGTTTTACAGTTAGTAACAGATTATTTACATTTAAATAATTTTTTAGTTATTTAATAAAAACAATGATTTTCCTTTATGTATATATTTTTCGTAACATATTACACACAACAGTTTATATTATTATAGAACACAAAGGAAAAGTGTCGAGGTTAATGAGCAAAAAAAAAAAATGTGAACGGCTTTTACAACTGAATGAGTTTCATTATGTTTACAGAATGTCAACTTCGCCACAAAGATATGTCAGTCTTGTGTCCGGGAAATACATTTCCTCTCATGTAAACATATCCGTAGCAAAGCGCTGACGTGCTCCACGGTAACGTATGATATGATCTTTAGATATTAGAAATTCATGTCGGGTAAAAATATGAAAATCTTTTTTTATTACCATCGATTTCATAAACAGCTTAAGCTCGTTTTTCAATGATGCACAGATGATCAAAATCATAATATAGTATATTCAGATAGGCTTTTAAAAGTAAGTTTGAATTGACAAGGCAAAAAAAAATACTGTAATATGTGTACTGTATGAATAACGGAACGACCAGTAAGTTTTTAAATTCTATCGAGAAATGTCCGCAAGATCTCGAAAGTTATTCTTTTAAAATTTCCTCAATATATTTAGAAATATCCAATATAAATATTGGATATTTATTCTACTAGATAACTGTAATCAGTGGACTACAACTTGGCTTTATGGTAAAGCCAAGTTGTAGTCGCTCGTATACCCACTCGCTTCAATGGGGCAGTAACCTACTCTCGCTCGGGCCGTGGGTGCGTGAGATGAAGGTCCCATGCATGCGTTTTCATACGGCCTCCTCTTTTCACCTCATTTATTTCTTTGGTGCTGCAAATATTCGTGGACGAGGGTGATAACTCAACATCAGGCGAATAGTCTGTTGAATTAATTATTCTTTGGGATTTTATCCCATTATAGTGAGTGCTTAAAATAAAATGTAAGTAGCAACTGCAAGAAATTTATAATTGGTATGCGTTTTAATGCTATTACGTTTACATATCACGTGTAGTTTTACAACAAAAACTTTGTTTTTGGGCCATAAAGTTGTACTTTCTTATGATCAGTAATCTTCTTATTAATTATATTTATAAAGAAAAGCAATAAAATCTAAGATAATATATAAATATTAATGTCATATCTATATGAAATTGTATACGACAACTCGAGATCATTGCACACATAAGCCACGCACTCAGGGACTATATTGGTACATTTAGCAGAGACTAATTAACTGAACATAACATTTATCAGGTAAGAGATTGTTATCTATAATCAGAGTATTATAGGGAAGCGTTCAGGCTCGTGACTTGGCATCAAGTTAGGTCGCTAATGTGTAATCAAATAGCGTCAGTGACTGCTAGTTAATTATGCGAACACCGTGTGAATACAAATCGACCCTGTAACATTCCATTCATCTCTAGTATATGTAGCTGTTAGTTCGAAGTAGATGTTTATGTATACTAACCGTTTTGCGAGAATTACACTTATAAGTTTTGCTCTCAGAACTTCATAAAGATTTACATGATTGAAATAAAACTATTTTAACGGATTTAAATCGCGTATATTAATTATTTTTATCATCTTGACGTTTCGAGCACTTTGCAGCGTTCGTGGTAGACTGTTTACCGTACCATACCATAAATAATTAATATACGCGATTTAAATCCGTTAAAATAGTTTTATTTCAATGATTAATAATCGCGAAAATTTAAGACAACGATAAGATTTACATGAGTTCTTTGTCATTGCTTTACACTTGAAATAATTTACTATCAGTTTCTTTATTTTTGTAAGATTACCGAGGTAAATCACCAGATTACAGAGAGTTGTTTTATGTCAATAACGACAGTCGCCTTTGCCGCGATTGAACCCGAATTCATTTTCCTGTTGACATATTGGTTGACTTTTATGACCCACACAGATGAGGGACTATTAGTTGGTCAAAAAATAAAATAAATTAAAACGCTTCTCGGAAGATTTTTTACGAATTACTACGAGTTTACGAAGAACTAAGAGTTTTGTAAAAATAGGAACCGATTGCAAATCAAACCACAATTTCTTCAACTTAGATAAAACATACATAAATATTTTGATTTAAAAACCAAACGACTGAATCGAATACATTACACATTACGAACTGAGAACGTCCTTCTTTTATTTTTGAAGTTGGTTGAAATTTTATTTATGTTGGTAGTTCCTAACACTAGCATTTTCGAATAAACAAACTGAGTAGCTTTACAGCAGAGATTGTATGTATATGTTACAGTCAAAACTCTTAATTGGTCAATAGTACTTGTAACTGTTTTTGGTCACAAATAGTTTTAATATAAATAACGAATATGAAAGACAAAAACCTACAAAGAGGTTAGGTAAGTGTTTATGTAAAAAATGTATAGCGAGGGATTAGATCGACTGTAGGTGTGGCGGCGAGTCAGAGCCTACATCAAAATTAAATAAAAACAATTTAGAAAATTTAGTTTTTGTCTTTAATGAATATAAAGTTTTATAAAAAAAAAAACATCTTTTTTGTAATTTGTTTATATTAATATTTTTCACTATGCTATATTTCTGTCGTAATAGTTTATAGTAAAAGAAAGTTCTTTTTATGCATCTAGCCTGTACAAAATAATTTTGATGTTTCACATCTGCCAGGCTTAACTGCTCACATTTTTTTATATAAATAAAGAATATTCTTTATTTATACATTACTATCATACGATAGACAAAACACCTACAAAAAATAAAATTAGGTAAATGTTTGCGTATATATTTAAAGTCGAATACTACTATTTTTGAAAGCCTACAGTGAAAAGTATTTTTGATTGATTTTGCTAGTTAAAAGTACTATTGACTGGTTAAGAATTTTGACTTTAACATATATAAATTATTTTGAATGCTCGTCGTTTAGAAGACTTTAATTTTCGTCACACAATAGCTGCACTCGGTCGTGAAAATGATTACTGGGAAGTGTTTGAGATGTCGAGTCGACAAAAATAATTAATATACGAGATTTGAATTCGTTTGAACGAGATTTATTTATTATTTTTCTTGGGCATTTGTAAGCAATATTGAATTATAATTGAAAATAGCAATTATTTTTTTAAAAAATAATTTGATGTATTATGTATTAATAGTAGGTATCTACAATACAGTAACGGAATATACATATGTTAGACTTTTTTTTATAAAAATAGCGGGCGAACAGACGATCACCTTATGTTATAAGTGACCGGTGCATATATACACCATATTTTATTTTATACTAAATACAGCACCAGAGGAGCTACAAATGTGTTGTTAGCTTAAAAAGAAATGAAAAATCTAGGGCAATACGGAATTAAGGCAAGGAAATGGGTTTAGGCTTCTGACTCACATGATACGAAACGCATTTCTGTGAGAGTATGGTACTAGTCGAGCCGGCTCGTATACGAGACGTAGTTAGTGGGCTAAACCTAGGCTCTGTTACGGTTGAAACCTATTCTCTTTTAAGGACAGAGAAAGAGAAAGACGGAAAAAGAGAAAGGACATGTCGTTGATTCCACCGCAAAGTAATGTATTGGCAGGACTTTATACCTATTTAGTTATAGATGAGAGATATTTATAATTATAACATATTACTAAATTAGTTAGATTTTCAGATTTATTTCGTTTTATTTATATATATTATGTTATTTCTTTTATCGTGCACAAACCAGGGTATTGTGTTAGCCCAACAGGTAATTTTGAAGATTTCCCGGATTAAGTCTGAATTCTCGTTTATATTTGTTTAATGAGCAAATATAAACAGGAACTCATTCAAAGGGCGGGAGTGTCTCAACTTTACCGCCGTGACCCGGATTTCGTGCCAAATATTTATTTTAATTACATCTCGGTTGCTTTGGATGCTCAAGGTAAATGTTTCACTTACTAGGACGTTTTTTGATATAATTTAATATGGTCTAATAAGTTACAAGTGCAATCCTGTTTGATACAAGATATACTCACGACTTTGCTTTCACATAATTTAGTTAAATATTAATTACCTATATCTCATATTTTTCATTAATAAATAAATATTTATATCGGACCAGAAGTTACGAAGGTCTTTTACAAGCAAGAGATAATTTTGCTTTTTTATATTTGTGCACATGTAAAATTTTATTGATCTACAACCATTATCAACCAAACATGAACACATTTTTGATTTTTACTAAGGGGCTGCTCATTAATCACGTGAGGCCCAAAGGGGGTGGGGTGGTCTGGGAAAAAATCACCAAACATAACAAGGGGGATAGGGTTTTCTAAGATATCACGTGTATTTATTTTCGAAACTTTTGTTACGCTATATACGTATATACGGTTGCATATTTTTTTCAGAATTTGATGCGATTATATCTTTTTTTAAACATTTTTTTAATATTCCTATTTAGATAGTATGTACAAAAAATACATGTCATCATAGGTGGCAGGGGAGGTACAAAACATCATCATGTATTACGGGGAGTGAGGGGTCTTAAAAGTTGCTTAAAAACATCACGTGATAAATGGATAACCTCTAAGCCTTAATTGAAAATTATCAAAAATTAGATCGAAAATGTAACGTACAGTGGAGATTTTAATACTTAAAAAATCACGTACCTTTTAAACGTTGCTAATTAAATAAGTATAAAGCACCAATAAACCCACGAGTACGCCAGGGAGGCTGCCTCATAATCGAACCGAGACCCAGTTTCAATGAGTAAATAAAATCACTGAATCCGCACAGCGGTTGTCTGTGACGTTGTGAATTTAAATCAAAAATTGTCTCTGGTTTTGCATTTTAAAAACTACAAGTTGCCCGTCCCGGCTTCGCGTGGGTGTACTAATAAAGACTTACGCGCTTTTATACGGAGATTTTTAAATCTTTTTTTTACTTTTTCCTACGTGTCGTTTCGTTTCGTTCAAATAAAACCTTGTCCTGACAATCAAATTAAAAACAGAATTCGCTAAATAAGTGCAGCCGCTCTGAAATTATGCTTTTACATACATTTTTTTTATAAAATTATTATTTTTTTTTATAAAAAGTATAATTATCTATAATATTGTACATAAACCTCACTCTCTCACAGAATATCTGCGTAAAGAAACAGCACAACAGGAACAGTCGAAAACCTAAACCCTTCCTCTATTCCTTTTCTTACTTCATATTCCTATTCGCTCCCCACCCTTATTAAGTTAGCAACGCATTTGTAACGTAAAAACAATTACTGAATCTAAAGTTTCTTTTATCAGCGCCAGTAGCATCAGCATCTTAGAGTGCATAACTATAAAATAATCTTATAGACGATTTCATTTATTTTCAAAACAGAGAAGGTCCTTAATACAGCAATTTTTTATAGTTGCGATTGTAAATCGTTCTTTTTTTGTCTACGATGGAAAACTATCGATCATGAGAACGGAACTCTTAAACGGACGGAAAATCACTCGCGATTAAAGTAATCATTTTAAAGAGTATAGAATTCAACAGAGACTGACAACGAAACTCAGTTGAAGTCAGTAACATTTCTTTGAAAACGTAATTATTATATTTTATTTATTTATAATTTATGCTATTAGGTGTATGGTTTTCATACTTTCGTGTGTTTAAACTTTTGGTATTATGTAAATATTAATTTTATTTGATATAAGAATATCTTATGTAAGCTTTTAATACAAGTAATTCATATATTCATTTTTTTAACAATTAAGTATTTATCGTTCTTCTGAAAACAAAGCACATATCCAATTACAATTTAACGTTTTCGTTGTTGATATTGAAGATTAAACAAATTTATCTAATTAAACGGAAAATAAACACAATTTATTATTCTCAGTATAACAAATACGACAATCACGTAAGATCTTAAAAAAACTTTACATAATAAATACATAAGTTTATTTAATTTAATTGAACTTGAAACGACTAATTGACAAAAAAAGTTTTCGTAATTATTTATTTTTAATTAAGAAATAAAAAAAAAAGTTTTAATCCGAAAGACTACTTCAAAATTGACCCGAAGTATAAACAAAGTTATTTTCTTTAATTAGTCGATGTGACTATAAAACTAGGTCTTTCGCGATCTCATTTCGCAGACCTACAAAAATATTAATCCATGAATTCGCCGAGTTCCCCGCAATCGGGAATGAACATTCAAAGCCGGCTTAATTAAAACTAAACGGGCCTATAAAGGGGACAAAGCCTGCGGTAGACAATAACGTGCCATTCGACGATAGAACTACTGTCAAGTACAGGTATTGTCTACGATTAGTTCTTAACTGGTTTAGCACTAGTTTTTAACTAAAACTTTATATCGTTTAATAGTGTAACGAATATATCGTTTTTTATTGTATCATAATATTGCTACATTATAATTTATTTATTTTTTTCGCAAAATTATGCCCCAGCGAGAAACAAAATTATGTATTTTTATAATATATGTTTGGCAATAAATCACGAGAACAACATAGATACATCTATCTGATATCATAAAGCATGCGCCCAGTATGCTCCCGCAGCCACACAATCAAGCAATCACCGCTCGACCTCTCATATATTTTTTATTATTTGTAATATAATTATATATCTATACATGTTTTACAAAAGAGTATTTTCGTCGGTATTAAATAATTCCTTTAAAAAAACTTTAAAAATACTTTTTCCTTTACTTCAAAATAAATATTTTCATTAAAATAACAGTTTAAATTTAATACATACATTATTAGTAACAATGTGAAATATACGAATGGATAATCTAATTATTAATTAATTTAATTAAGATTTATCTATTACCGATTACATGAACAATTCGTTCGAAGCTCATTAACGATATTATTATTATTCACAATAACATAAAGCCTCTGTAAAGAACATAAAGGTTATTTAAGAATTTCCTTTTGTTTGTTAAATACATTAATTAGTGAAATATTTTTTATTCCATACATTCTATATTTGTATCGAGTAACAAAAAATATTTTAAGCTCAACAAAACATGACAAATCGTATTTTACGTTCGTAATTAACGTTTGAAATTTAATAATACCCTAAAAAATTAAAAGGCATCGTTAAGGAAATGTAGAGTATAAATTCTGAACACGTCTTAAGATATTAATTTATAAAGGAGAAACCAAGCAGCGACAGGCAGCGCTACGTAGACTGAGAATTTATTTAATTAATTAATTGAACCAGAATTAACGAGAGCGTGAACACTGAACGAGTAAGATTCACCCGTGATGTTAAATGTTTATCATACAATTAATATTAGTTCGGAGAATATTTGATAGAGAGTCAATATAACTTTTGAAAACTGTAAAATTTTTAAATTTAAATTTTATATTTGTTCATTGAGAACATTTCAATGAGTCCAAAAAATTTTTGAACAATATTCTTAAATTATAGCTAAAATCTATCTCGATTACATCATCTTAAAAAAAAAACCCATCAAAATCGATCTAGTCGTTAGGAAGCTACGTGATATCACACAGACACAAAGATAGATACACACGTCAAAGTTAAAACACCTCTCTTTTCGGTTAAGGGTTAAAAATGGAACCGCTTCAGAAGCAAAATACATAATTTCATTTACTTAGATGATATACTTATTCCATTATATTTTGATTTTAAAACCAAACTACTGAATCGATTTCTAATAGTCCAGTGAGGTAGTAAGCCCTTTCAAACAATAAAAGAATTATCCAAATCGGTTAAGCCGTTTTCAAGTTATCGAGGAACAAACATAAAAACAAGCCACCGACGAATTGAGAACTTTCTCCTCTTGCAAGTCGATTAAGGCATAATCACTGGATCAATTTTCTATTGTATGGAATTTCATAGTTTTACAAATAAACGATATTAAAAAATTAAAAAAGTCTTTCATTTCTCTGACCTATCTTCTATTACATAATTACTTATTATCAAGTTTACAGCGTAACTTTTTTTTACTCTAATGGCTTACATAGTTTTACAAATACATAAATATAAAGAACAAACAGTGACTGCCCATTAATTGGAAGTAAAACTTAGTCGGCTAAAAGTACTGTAAAAAGTAGCCTTGACACGGCTTTAATTTAACTCCTGCACGAGTGTAGCTTTAGAAGCGAAATGTATGTAACATATGTGTGGTAAGTAATTTAAAGAGTTGAGAATTATTTTTAGAGGCTATCCTATTGTATCGCGGTAGTCATTATGAGTCCGGTGAATGTATAAGGTTGGTTATATATAAGCGCAGATAGTTTCGAAAAAGTGGCAAACATTTGTGGAGTATTAAACGGCTCTAGTACCAACGCGGTATCCACTTTTCCAATAAACCACCCGAGCGAGTGCATAACGTGCCGAGATTACTTATAGCCCCCGGAGCCGGCAACCAAACAACAATATTTGTTGGCACGAGACACTAGATTAATTTTTCCTCGGGCGTTTAGTTAAGCTATTCACGACCACACTTACATTCAATAAGTATAAAAGTCTCAGAGATCTTGTACAACTTATATCAAAAATATATAAGAATAACACACATTTTAAGATTGTTAAGATCATATAAACTTTGCACGATAACCAATCGAGATCAAAAGAAATATTTATTTTGAAACATAGACCGATTTCAACCGCTGCAGTACATTTAAGTTTTTAAAAACACATACTGTGTTGTAATAATATGAAATAAGTTTAATCCTTTAAATCAATTTTTTAAATCTTTAAATAAACTATGCACAAATTTTGGCTTCAATCCAAATCGGATTTTTGTCTGGTGGGTCGGTGTAAACTATGGTTTGCGGAAATAGAAAACTAGCACGGTATTTTTATTCCTTCAGTATTTATGCAAGTGTGTATATTTTTTAAAATAATATCATTTTTATATCACGATCGACCTTTGAAAGAATAGAAACACAAAATAATTTTTACCTACCCCTAAACACTGTGATTGTTTCTCCGTAATTTATTATGCACTAACCCTCTCGGTTTCACTCGTGTTTATGGTTACTGCTTTGCTCTTGTAAGTCGTAGCGTGATATAACCTTCCTCGATAAATGAAATTTTTCAAATCGGATCAAAAATTTCGTAGGTTACTTCATACAAACTTACAAACAAATTTAACTCCTTTATAATATTAATATAGTTAAGAATACTACTCTCCAATAATGTTTCTAATTAGCTGATGTTGGGGACTTCGTCTGCAATGTCTGATGCCTACGTCATAGTAGCTTTATGCATGCAAAGTCTAAGCCCGGTTCGGCATCGGTTTAAAATTAACAAAGTTTCGTACAAACTTTCATCCCCATGGAAGGGTAGAATTAATCAGAATCCTTTCTTAGCGAATACCTACGTCATAACATCTACCTGCATGCCTTTCAGCCCGATCCGCCCAGTGGTTTGGGCTGTGCGTTGATAGATCACTATGTCAGTCAATCAGTCAGTAACCTTGAGTTATATATATTTAGATTAATCTATATAAATAAAAATCAATTGCCGAATGTATGTCCGGACATCACTGCAGGACGACTGCATCTATTGTATTTATAATTTTCAGGACAAGGTTTTTATATATGAAATTGCTTGAAAAATCTTACGGGAAAGCGAATATATTTATTTAAAAATCTCCATTAAAAAAATGATTAATTAGTAATTCAACTTTAAAACTTATGGGTATGTATACTTAAGTAATTACGTATGGATGATAATAAGCAATAATGTGTCAACCCACAAAAAGTCAAATTAAAAATATTGATATATTATTAAAATAAAAAAAAAAAAACAAATTATCTAAACAAAAAAGAAAAAAAATGTTTCTTAATTTAATGTTTCGAATTTTAATTGCAAACAATTTATACAATAATGCCATATACACTTTAAAAAAGTCGTTATTAGATTAATTTTTTTATGATACCAATGTGCTTTTAATTCCTTATACCATTCAAATTAAAAAGAAAAAATGGATGTATATTTCTTCAAACAAAAAAACAAATGCTGATTTATACCAAACATATTCTTCATAAATCTAACTAGGCAAGTAGATTAATTTGCCAGTAACAACTTAAAAAAATATAAAATAATTAATTAACATTAATTCAGGTTCGTGTGACGGACCTGATTTTATGAATCACTTATAACGACGAAGTAAGCAGATGCACTAAAACATTACCAGATAACGCTCTCTTCTTGGAATATTATTATGACGTATTCCTTGTCGTAATACATATATACGAATAATCTTTACTCTTTATAATACATTCATAAATAACAGCATGTCTGTGTGTCCACTTATTATTAATAGGTTTTATTATTATCGTGTAAAAACCATCTATAAATTTATAATTTATATATATTTATATTTTATAGGTGAAAAACTTTTGCCATGCTTTAGTCTTACAAAAATTCGAAAATGGTTTTATCGGTTTAATTTTTTTTTTGTTTTGTTTGCAAAGAAACAGATGAAAAATCTCAATTAGTAATTTAAGCTGGTACGAAATTCAAAGTTTCATTTAGTCCTTAATAAAGATCTCTATTGCTTCTGACGTATGGTTTACCGTACTCCATTTTTGATAACTATTATTTAAATCATACAAATGAGACAAAATACTTTTATCTATGCATGAAAATAATTTTATTTCAATGAACATTATTTATACATTTTACGATCGTAAAAATATCAAAACATTTCATAAATAATTTACCTTTTTTCGAATAATAACTATTTTTAACCTTCGGCATGTAAAATATTATTGTCTAGCAAACCGTAACTCTACATTAATACTGCATGATTAATTTACTCCGAAGCCTGAGCGTAAATGTAAGACATTACCTGTCTGTCAATCAAGCCTAAGCTAAGCTCTAAGCGTAGCTAGACTTAAGAACATGTTTTGATATTATATCTAAGTATACGTGTATCAAGTGTAGCTCTCATTTCATTTTAATGAAAAATATTGATTCCATGAGACCATAATTCGTTTGAATTCAGCATTTTAAGAAATCATTATGCATGAGATATCCTGTTCATTAAGGGTTTTAAGCTCAAAAACACTACAACTCCTTGATGCGGTCGGAATTCGTCCGTAGTTCATTACATTTTCAAGCGATTTTAAGTTTGACCACAGGTAATATATTCTCAATTTTACCACAGACATTATCAATAAACAAAAGATTATATAGTGTCTGTGTGTCAAATACATGGTAGTGTGTGTAATGATCTTTTAATGATTTGATGTATTTTTATGTATATATTTTTTAAATATTACCATTTCTCGCTCGTTCCCTATATAAACTATAAGTGACCAAAATTTCATACTTCATCCGCACAATTTTCGTAAAAAAAGTAAAAAATTTTTGCTTCACATATTAATATATAGAAACATTGTATGCTTTAGCTTTCTTACACTAACTAGAAATAAACGTAATTATTTTTAAATGACTGAGGAGATTTTTGTCACATAAAACTAAGTCTTCGCCTGTTATTTATCTGTTCCCATTTTTAACATTGACAAGTGGACTTTTCACTGGTACATAGGCAGCGACTATATTTTCGGTCTTCCAAAAGTGAAAAACATTTCGGGAGCCAGAATTCATGTGCTGTTATAAAATATAATTGGTGCGTAGATAAAGAAGCAAGTCAGGGAGTTTTATTTAATTCCTTTCAAATAAGTATTAAGTGTATATCGTATTTAATTCGAGCCCAGCACATTCAATGCTCAAATTTATTAAGATACTTTGTTAATTTAATCATTATATTTTAGCAGAAAATGATCACGCTATTAAAGTTAACTAACAAGATTCCATAATCCAAGTGTTGCTTATCAAATAAGGTTATTACAATATTTTACAAACAACGTAGCATTTGTAAATAAAACGAACAGTGAAAATACATACGACAGAAGGCGCGGATGTTATCAACACAAACAATAGAAAGGATGGAATGGTGTTCCTAGTTTTACACATATGGTAACCCGTTCGCGAGGCGTAAGCGCTACAAAGCCAATTGCCACAATTCAGTCTTAACGAAAGGTAATTTAATAGCTGTCGCCATATGCGGATAACGCCTTTTGCGGTAAACTCTTGCGTATAGCGCTTTGGACAATGTTGGCGAATGTTTTGCTTTTTCGCTATAAACTCTCGTGGTCGTATATTCTGTTCAAAATTTTATTTTTAGTGACCTAATATAATTTTTTAATCTAATAATATTATAAATATTAAAGTAACTCTGTATATTTGTTTTTTACATTTTCACTTCTGACATAATTTTGATGAATTGTGATATAAATATAGATTGGATTAAAGAAGGACATAGGATAACTTTTGTCGCGAAAATAATATTTTAAAGGGGTAAAACATGAAATAAAATCTTACACGATACACTTATTATTTTTCAAAGATTTAAGCTTATGTATAGTAATAAATAAAGTAAATAAATTTATATGGGCTGATATTTAGAAATTGAAGTTTTATTTTTATTTATCATTTATGATTTCATCTAGATTGTCTTATTAGTTCTTGGTCAACCTTGTACCTTCGAACTTGTCATATAAAATTATTAGCTAAACATTATTTAGCATATATGTATGTAATTTTTATCGCGATTGTTAATAACGTTCCTCAAACGATTATGATTTTAATCACACATTTCCGTTAACACTCAATGTATGTATAATTGTATATATTTCTAAATACCTAATACTATAATCATACCTAACCATAAAAATGTATTCCAGATTCCTTTGCTACATTGTTCTGTCGTGACTTTTATAAAACAACAATAAAGATGACGAAGTATGAATTACTTTTGGTACTCGAAAATGATGCAACACAAATAAAACTTTTGATACAGTCCTGCCCTTTAGGGATCGAACTTCAGAAAATAGTGTTTGAACAAAAAAAACTTTCTCATAAATCAAGCGAAGAAAAACATATTATAACTTTATTGTTACTTAACGAGTTGATAATCTGAGATTTATCTTGTCTTTTTTGTTTATCCATTATAATATTCACTCTAGTTGGTTTCCGTAACTTCGTCAGCTTAGAATTATTGGATGCTGATAACCAATAATTTATTAAACATAGGATTAGCATCTTTCTTTCTTTGCTCAAAAAAAATTCGTTTGGCTCGACATAGTGTTGCTTTTCAGCCTCCAATTATTTTAAAAAGCCTTTGAGAAAATATGGGTCCGCATAAGAACTTTTACCTCCTTAGATTTTTTATGTCATAAATTGGCCTGTCCTCTTCTAAGGTCTAATCTATATCTATGCTGAAATTCATCAAAATTTTTTGGCGGTTAAAGCGTGAAATGTAACAATTCCCACTTACAGTTAGTGAAAAAGTATGAATATACTAGGTCTATAGTACTAGTATAATAATACGTAGCCATAATAACATACTCGTCGCTTAGCGGTCGAATTAGTCGAATTTCGACCGTAGTTCAATAAATTTTGAACAAATGTCAAGATTGACGACAGATAATCTGTTATCAATTAGACCACAGACTTTAACAATAAACAAAACAGTATATATTCGTGAGTGTGTGTGTAAACTACATGGTGTAATTTTTTATTGATTTAATGTATTTTTATGATTTTTTTTTTAGAAAATATTTGCATGTCTCTCTCCTTCTCTATATAAACTATAAGTGTGCGAAAAATCATACATACACCGTTCGTGCAATTTTTGTATAAGGAGATATAAAATTTTTGCTTCACGTATTAATATATAGATTCTTATGTGGGTGTTTATTTTTTGCCCCATTTAAATTTTTTGGCTTAACCCCTCTTATATTGTTTATTCGTCGAGAAATTTCGAGAACAGCATTCAATTCCTTGGAAAAATTGCAGAATATCCGTAACGTACGCAATTTATCTTCGAGCCTATAAGGCAAATGAAGCTTGAATAGCATTGTAGTCGACGTTATGGCACTTATCGCTCACAGTGACATTTACAGAAACAATAGTCCAGTCATCTGCGTTAGTGTCCTCGGCTATTATAACACGAGACATTAACTCGAGGGCGGAAGGTTAACAGTTCACCGTCGAACAGTTATGTTGTATTCAATCAAATGCGAAAACATGTACATTATTACTAGAGTTAGTAATAATAAATAAATAAATAAATTAAGGGGGTGGATATCCCTCGTGAATTTTTTTGTTCTGTCTTTAGACTATATGAGAAGGGTTTGTATGAAGTTACAAGAAAATCCATACAGATAAATAAAATTTAACCGTCTGTTTGTAATTTTAAATTTGAGAGTTGCACCGCAAACAAGACTCCACGCGGGTCTAGTCGCGGGCGCAGTTAGTCTTGTGTGAATCCGTGATCAACACTTACAATTGTAATTCTTGCCTTATGATAAACTAAATTAATGGAATTAAGAACAAACGAGATAATTTGAAAAGATTAAGATTAAATATTTTTATTTATCACAATCGGTATGTAATACAAAAGGTGTGTAGTGATTGCGCTATCACGTCTTAACTTAATTAGGTATACTAATACTAATATTGATAAAGAAATATTTTAATATTCTTATGAGAATCCTGTCTCTTAATTATCTTGGCTTATTAATCGTATTTTATCTATTATGTAGATACCTGAAATTCTTCTCTTCAAATTGTCATATCTTTGCTATATTAAACGATTACTTAATAAAGTCATAGAATTACATAACTCAAGATGTACAATTGTACAAACATAATTAGAAAAAAAATAAGTAAATCAAACCGGTGATTACAATTAATAGAAAAAATACAATTTTTTTTTTAATATATAAAATTCCAAATCGCTTGCCGCTTTTTTTTATTTACGCGAGATACGTAAAATTGAACCTAAACAAATTTTTTTTCTAACATTGATGAAACCTTTAAAAAGCGCGATTAGAATACTTATATTACTTCGTACAAAAAATGGATGCTCATAAGCAATAATGCGTTAACTTGCAAAAAGTCAAATTCGGAGATATTGATGTATTCAGACAATTCATCACTTATTTAATATTATTTAAAAAAAGGCAATTATCTCATGCATTAAAAAAAATATTATATATTATATACCAATCTGCATTAAATTCATTATACGTTTTATCAAAATAAAAAAAGAGAAGATATATACTTCTTTACAAACAGATATATTAAGGATTATTATTAGTATAGATAGGTTTGACATCATTAGACGCTATTATCTCAAAATGAAATCCGTGTGGTTTGACGTAGTATTGTATACGCATACTAATAAAAGTATTAAATAAACACTAACTTTTTATATAAAAATAAATAAACTCTTATAATGAATGTTAAGTGTTCGAAACATCTTATCCACTCGAGGTAAACGTTAGATATTGTGTTACGTAGTCACGTGAGGACGTAACGGTACACCACAAGCGACATGTGTAATGAGATAAAGTAACTCCCGGTGCGGCATGCCCTACTAGAACAAAGGTCTTCCGAGCTGCCGACATCTCGAACAATACCGTACACAACGCCAGCCCACTTTATTCCCTCTTTATGCTTCACGTTATAAAAGTTTAATATAAAAATACTGTGTGTCGAATCCCAGCTTCACTTTGTTTACATATGTCGCGAAGTTATTTTTAAGGTTTTACCCGACTTACTTTAAAAGATAAAAGGTTTTCAAGTACATTATTTTATGGCCGGTTTTAATGATCTATGTATCTGTGATTTTTCCTACTAGCTATACAGTTTTGACATAAACTCTATAGTCATACAAATTGTAAAAATTATATAATATAATTCAATCGCTAGTATCTAAAACTGGCCGTTAGTTACAAGACGTCTTCGTAGACTGTAATTTTTTTTACCCGTTTTTAAAAAAGGGGGCGGTTCTCAATTCGTCGGGGACTTTTCTTATTCTATCCCCTTTTCTTATTCGAAAACGGCTTAACCGATTTGGTTAAGATTTTTTTTTGTTTCAAGTGTTCAACTTAATTGGAAACCTTCCGACCTGAACAGCAGAAACCCACAACGAACCACGGCAAGTCATTCGCATTCAAATCATTCGTTGTAATTTCAAAGTTGATAAGGAAATAAACCGTTCGGTCCAAGTCAACTACATTATTTTTTAAAACATTATTAACTGAGGTAAATATATACACATTTTTTTTTTGTTGGGAAATGCATTTACGCATCCCGCAAGAGACATAGTCTTAGGCGAGTATAAATATACACATCTGATGTATTCTACACTTTAAAATTTTATTAGCACTGGTTTTTTAAATATTGCTA
The DNA here is from genome assembly GCA_037950945.1 of Hypolimnas misippus. Lineage (NCBI taxonomy): Eukaryota > Metazoa > Arthropoda > Insecta > Lepidoptera > Nymphalidae > Hypolimnas > Hypolimnas misippus. Next base: position 11,086,809 of record JBBEEQ010000012.1, on the reverse strand, counting down.
CAACATGCAGATGGTGTTAATAAATTATACGATATAACATGTACATGTTTTGTTATGACATTGTGAATGTTATGCTTATTAATTATTAGTATTAGTATTTTTTCGGGTCTCTTGTTCATTTATCTTAATCTAAACCATTGTTTTCAATTATTAGTAACTACTAATAATAACTAATTAGTAATCACTAATTATAACTATTCAAAAATGCTTTTATAGGCTTATGTTTACTAGCGCATTAAAAAACTCACCAATATTTAATAAGATAAAATAACACAAGCGATTGCTCGTACCTAAAAAAACAGCATCAAATAAAAAAATAAAAAAAGGCACAATAATAAAGTTCACGAGGTGTTTAGGAAAAAAAATGAATGAACGTGAGAGGCTCATATTTAACAGCTAACAGCTTATCTTGAACGTTAAACGGCGAGGCATTCTGCAATATCGAGCCTATCTTTCTACTAATAGCCTACATGCGAAAGGTGAATGGCTTCGTCGTACGGTGGACGAGGATCGATGAGGTTGTATCAGGTTTTATTACACTTTCCATTAAAACGAAGCTTTGAATGTTGTTATACACTAAACATTACATTAGAACTAATTGTTAAACAAAGGCTATGTGTGAAATGAAAATATTTGTACATTTCAGATGTCGTAGACTTAATAAGAATAGAAATTTGATAAAATAATAGACTATATGGACGCTGATAAGCAATACTATAACAACTTACATGGACTTCATTTTAAGAAAATTGCGTCTAAGGATATCAAACCTATTCTTAACAAATTTATTTGAAGACGTATATCTTCTTTTTTCTATTTTGATAAAAGGTAAAGAACTATAAATTTAAAGGTGAATGAATAATTAATTATTACATATTGCAAAATATTGAGCACACTTCATTACAAACATTAAATTATTTATTTTTTCCGTGCTTAATTAATTTAAATAACTTGAAATTTTTTGGAATAATGTTAATAAAGTACGTTATGCATTATCAGAATAAATCAATACCTCCGAATTCGACTTTTTGTAGGTTTATTACTTATCAGCATTCATATTAGTCAGTTCTTTCCGAGACACTAATGAGAAATCAAGGGGCCGTATTCTTTATCGCCTATGGAAATTTCTCATTAACCCGAGATCTTAACTTTTTGAGGTACAGGAGAGGCCTTTCTCAGTTATGTGGGTTAATTATACGTTAGTAAGATCGACTAATAATAAAATAACAATAATAAAAGACGGTGCAAGTGCCTTTTTGAATAGAGGTATAATGTCGAAGGGTCAATTTTGTGAAAAAATATAAGTTCAAGAAAATTTTAGATAACATAAATACCAGCAGCACATGATTATAAGATCGACTGTCCCTTTAAGAGATATGGACGAGTGACAGTCTATTATAAAGGTCCACGCACTTATATCTGAAGGTCTACGACTCTCTCTTAGGATATAATTACACATAAAGTTTGCTTTTAGACTGTCATAAAGATTTACGTAAATCTGTAAGAATTTATTTGTTAATATGCCTTATTTTTGACAACCTACAACCAACAGCATTCGGAACGCCTTCTAGGCAGCTGTAACCAGATTTCAGAATTGTTTTATATCATTTACGAGAGTAAATGTACTAACAAATGTAATTCTCGCCTTATAGAGGGTTCTATGTCTCACTCATAAAGGATTCAAAATTTTAAAATTAATCAAGTAAGCTATGAAAAAAAAAAATGAAATAATTATAATGTGTTTATACCCGATTTATTATTTTTAATTTGCAGTTTACAGAAGCTTACCTAAGTTACTGTAATTACGTAAGTTTTGGTTACGTGAAAAATATTAAAATAGCAATTACATAATATATAATAAATCGGTTCTTATCTATCAGTTTTCAGTCTATTTAAAGCTTGTTCCTTTATCTGTTTATCTGCTAATCTCCAGATCTACCAATCCAATTCAGAAAAATTCTTATTACATTTGATAAGTGCTTCCCAATTAGATTTTCCTACGTGCCACTTCAAGAAAGACTTCAATTTCGAGTACCCACACTCGCAGAAATTACCATAAAAATTGAGTTCTTCAACATGAATAAACTCTTGTTTTTCAATTATCTTAGTCAAGAGATTGCTGCGTGCATCCCTTAATGCAACCTAGCGTGGGGGTATGCGTACCACTGATTGGGAACCACTGGTAAGTTAATCGATAGACAGTTATAGATTTTATCACATCACGCTAAGATTTGTAGATCAGAGTTATTACTCTTACTCTACGAAGAACTTACTAATAAGTACATCTCTCTACTCTGATCTACAAAGCTTCAGTGTATCTGTATAATATCTGTATAATAAACGACGGTGGGTATGAATTAATTACGGTTCGTTATGAATGTTTTTCAGCCAGTAGGGTAGTTATGAAAAATAGTATCAAAATCGAATCTTAGATTTTTGTTACATTACATTGTTTCATTGCCGGTGAGGGAGTGCCTTTATGTTGTGCCAATGGGTCGCTAGAGCGGCAGTAGTCGATGCTTGTCCATTACTATGAAGCATGTCGGTGTAATTAATGGACAGTCTATTAATGAACGGATACCATATGTCGCCACCGTAGACCTTGTATGATCAAAATGAAATTCACACACAATAATTTACATACACAAAATAGTCGAAATAGCAAAGATATCAACTGCTGTATTGTAATTTATATATTTTAACAGTAAAGAACTCAGTAGAGAAGGATATAAGATTCTATTAAATTTATAAAAACTCTTTCTTAGTGGATTATTACAATATAAAAAGTATCGACTGCCAAAGTTTCAAGTTTTCAGCCCAGTTTTTAAGCTCTGCGTTGATGAATCAATCAATCAGTCAGTCAGGACAAGTAATTATATATTTATAGAAAATTATCAAAAATAGACACACACATCGATATCGATATCACATAGAATCGAGGAGTGCCAATTCGAATTCGTCTGTGTAATAGTTTGCAACAGTTCAACAAAGAACAATAAAAAAATAGGCAGTTTGTTTAGGAGACAAAAAAAAAAGTATTTTCCAAAATATACGATATTGGGATACGATACAGTCTTGGAGGCTTCGTGTCATAGAATAAGAGATGACCGTTTGATTGAAGGATAAAGACAGGTTTGGCGATCGGTAATCGTGGTACATAGCATCTGGCACCTGAGACCCAACGAAACTCCGCCTAATGGCCTGTCGCACGTCCATCCGCGCCGGTGATTGATCGACACACCCCGCGACATGTGTACATAGCCTACATCGCTTATATCTCCGTAATAAATCACGCATTTGAGCTCGATAAAAGCAATATGTGATATCGGAAGGTACCACTTCATTACACAGAAACAACGCCTTCATACCCATTCAGGCGAGTTGTTCAGGAACCTACAGTTTGAAAATGATTTTTTTTGCGGTATTTTTAGCTGTTTTTTTAATCCGTATTGTGGTACTGCGATATCAACCTGCAATTCCGTTAATGCAAAATTTTGTTAGTTTTATCATCTTATTGAAATTTGTCTCGTAAATTTATAAAGAAAAATCTATAAAAAAAAAAAAAACAATAATATTTTAATAATAAAATTATCCCGTCTTAAAAACACCATACCATATTAAGTACGTTAACGATATTTTACATGATTGTAATAAATTTGATAAGTCTATTAGTAATATCGTAATTGCATAAAGACAAATTCTTGCTATTTGACATTAATTATCAATAATACTTTTAATACCTAAACAACATTTTTTAAGATAAATTATGTAGTATTAAAATAAATTTGATTTAAGAATAATATGTGAATAAAACCTTTATACACCTGTGTAAACCGACCTGTAAATTCAAGGCCTAGCCATACTCACAAAAATGAAGTTAATAACAATAATACAAAACGTAAGGAACAACAGGATGAGTTGTTCGAGTGGAAATGATTAATAATTTTCTTAACATTCTCCTCGTCATCTCGAATCTTTTCAGAGGCACAAAACATTCAGCCAATTCAGCGCACCGGAGCTCGGCCATGATAATACAGAATGTATTGGCCGTAAATTGGGATGAACAATCTTCGTAAACATTGCCCATCAGCGTATTTTTATTGTTCTTTTAGGTTTTTTAATTTTAAGTTTATAAAATAAAAATTATCTAAATGTTAATAAATATAAGTGTATATGTATACAAGTAAAGCTACTTAAACATTATTCCTATCAATACTATATTACACGTCTATTCAGTTTGAAATTGCACTTGATAATGCGGTTGCAACGGATACAGCGCGGTCACACTCTCCTGGACAAGGTGGCGTGCACACGACAGTCCGTAGCTACGAAGCTACCTATTCTCTCCAGAACAAAGACTCTCTGATCTAATCAACGCAACAATACACCTAGGATAACTGGAAAATAAAGCCAGCGGCACTCTTGCCAACATAGCCGATTTAAATTACGAACAATATTACACGGCGCGGATACAAACGAGTCCATTGTAGACCGTGTGCGCCCGACAGCTGTTTTAGATAACGTGTGACCTCCCCAGAATAAAGCGCGCCATGAACAATTAAAACAACAATGACGTCAAGCATGCGTACTTATCAACAACAATTTAGGAAAGAGAAAAATTTGACCGGAGTGGAAACACGTCAGAAGGAAAGAACCATTGAGAATTTTAGAAGAGCCGTAAATAAATAGGGGTGAACTAAGTTAAACATAGGTTTTATTCATAAAATGTCTATTGACTTTAATATTTTTACATTTATTTTTGGAATTTTAGTGTTATCCTTTTTGAGGACTAAAAAATTTAAATCAATCAAATTGTTGTTTTTTTCGAGAGACTAGAGCTTGGCCACAATTACGTTTGATGAAGTTGGGTTAAACTTGTCTAAAAAAGGTCTATATAGATAACATGAGATTTCCCTGCTTTAAAAATACACAGAAAACGACAGTTGGCAGGATTAATAGTTAGTTCAACACAGCGGTGCGTATCAGAAGTACCTTACTAATAACGACAAACTAGAATCTTGCATTTTTGTTCTGTTAATGATGGTTGGGTGCAAATTAGAAGGTATTTAAAAATATAAGTAAAGTAATAAAAGGTAAGTAACAACTTGTAAATATCCCACTGCTGGCCAAAGGCCTTCTCTCCTTTTAGGAGAAGGCTTAATTCACCACGCTGGTCCACTGATGTTTTCCTTCACGACCGAGCTCGAGATGAATTTAAATACAAATTAAAAAATAGTATTATTTTGTAATTAATTTTATTTTTGTTATTCTAAAGCCTGAAATTTATAAATGAAGATGCAACATTGCAACACAACATACAAACATGTAAATAGGACTCTTATATTAACTTGCCGGTTACCGGTTTTTTATACTCTAATACTATACTCAGAGAAGTATTACAGTTTGTTAACGACGATAATTTTAGTAGCGTAAAAATTGTGTTTATGAATAAAGCTTGGTCGTACGAGCTTTGTTTGCTTGGTCGAAATGATTTAAATAACTGACTATTTCTGGAGCAGTAAAGGATATAGGAAATTAGGAACTTACATTAATAGCTTTATTTTCATTTGCTATCTCTTTCGCATTTTAACAAACTATAGGTAAAAATAAGGATTTTTACCTTAAATCAATCTTCTGGATCGTAATGGATCGTAACTTCGTGAATACACAATTTAAATCGTATTGTTTTGAAACGATTTTATTCGGCCGCGGAAAATCGTATCGTAATTTTAGAAAAAACATGACAATTCCAGGGGGTACTCATGCAAATTTATTTATGTGAATATGATATCTATTTTTACCATAAAATGATATAGACCATATACCAAATATGAATATTTGTGTAACTGACTTAAATAAAATGATAGTAAAAATATAGCGTAAATAACTACGTTCAAGGCGCTATAAAAAGTACTTTCATCCATTTGTCGTGTAATTCAGATAAATATTTTCGGGCAAGTAAAATTCACAAAATTGAAACGAGAATAGAAAACGGTAAAGTAGTCCTTAACAAATACACGGAAATAGGTATATCCTTTTTATTTATTCGCTTCAATAGCTTTGATCTTCGACCCTTTGAAAAATGCCACTCAAGATTTACAGAATACGTTTAAGTAAATGGTTTTTGGGCGAAGTCTTTCTCACTCAGTACAATGGAATTTAATTTTCTTTAATACTGTGGTTTTAAATTGTTAAAATTACTGATTATTACAGAGTGCTTCATCAAGATGGGTCAACGGGAAGGAATCTGCAACTATGAGAGCTAAAGAATTTTCTTGAAAAGAATCATGTCACCGATTTTAATGTTAAGAAAAAATGCATTCAAAGTTTTGCAGTAAAACTACACGGCTCGAGTACCTATTGAATCTGGTCATTTTTTCACCTTTTTTTCTTATTTTGTTATTTGTTATTGAGGAAATAATTAGTGTAGATCGTGATGAATTATTGTATGGCAACTTAACTGTTAGTAAGTGGACGATGATTAATGTTTCTGAAATTAGTTGTTCAATTACTAAACATACAATTAACGCAAAAAAAAAATAAAATCATCAAACTATGGAAGAAGTTTGGCAGCTAGATTCCTACCTGGGCCAAGCACAACCAACGTCGTGCCGTGGCTAGTTCCGAATCCGAAAATGGTTACGGCGTCGCGCCGAAAAAATCTACGAATTGCATCGTAAAAAATCCTGACGCGACATTACCACGTGATACTATGACATGATTTTTCATTTAAAATTAAACACATTTATTTTATATTCGTGATTGTTTAAGTTGTACATCTGTTGTTGTCGATTTGCGCGCCGTGACGACGTAACTTTTCACGGTGACGAGACGAGCCACGGCGCGACGTCGCAACGTGGGTTATTTTGCCCGTAACGTTGCGATGTTATAATAAATTATAATATTTTTTAATAACTCTGCATTACTTATGAAAATGAAATTAAATATAATAAAATAGATATGACAGTGACTACGTGTTCCAACGAAATAAAACATTAACCTTTTTTCTGGATATATTACGTTTCACAACCATATATGTTACACAGTGATCTGTTGTAGCTCCAAATCAGTTATGACTGCTATAAATTATGAATTGCAGCTATAAATTTAACACTCTTCATCAGCATATTCATAAGATTTTGATAGTCAATAAAGTCATGCCAGGAATAAAAGATAGAGGTGGTTGTAAGTAAAATATATTTTTAAATGATATATTTCTAAAACTAAATAATGTGCAGTGAATATTTTGCCATTTCAAATGTTCTATACATAATCTCAGTAAACCTTTTTTAATAAATGTCTATTTAGTCTTTTCATAACAAAAACAGACATCTTGAGGCTGAGTCTTTAGAAATTCATATTATTTGGTAACCAAAAGAACTTTTAAGTTTTCATCACATAAAATTGACAAAAGACTTTCATCATAAACTTAATATCTAAATTTGATGAATTTACATTGGCTTTACAAATACTCTAGAATTAGGTTTCTCTATAGAAATAAAAATTTGTTATTATTACCATTACTGTTAATATTCAACATTGAATTCCATATTGGTTATAGTGGATACTAAGACTATCTTCTTGACCCAGAGCCTAAAATGTGTGATGTTTTTTTTAAATCTACTACTATGCATAAGATTATTTCTTTAACAAAGACAATGACTGTGATAAGCAGTAGCATATTAGCACAGAATTACTCCATTTATAGGTGAGGTTTTTAACTGGGTATAGTAGGCCAAATTCGAAACTATAAGAAATAGCTAAAATATTTAAAGGACCTTTTTGGCCAATTTTCATAAAAACTGTCGATCATAAAAATCATAAGCTTTTTGAAATATTCGTTTTCCTAACCAGGAATTGAACCTGCTAATTTTGAAAAAAAAAAAACACACCTCATATTATTCCAACATGTGATAGTGTTACTTATAAGAATCAAATTCTGTGAAGTAATTGTATACGGCAAACCAAAGGAAAAGACTTATTTTTACAAAGTACTGAACTGTATAGTGTTAATTTCAAAATATTATACAGTATACTGGGTATTTTAGGACACCTGAAATCAATACCAAATTGTAATGAAAAATCACTGTTTGATAATGTCATTAGGCTATGTCTACACTATGCATCTTTAACTGATGAAATATCGTCAACATCATTCGATTGAACTTTTATTTCGTTTTAATTTAATAAATGAATATGTCAAATGAAAAAATGCCACTATACTAATTTGAGTTTGTGCTCACTATCATCTTATAATGTGTATGTGGCAATGGCATGTCTCTCGTCTCGCAATTGGCTATGCCGTTACTTGGGCCTTTGATGAAGAAAAAGAGCACAGAGTGGACATAGTTTTAGATGACTAAAAATAAACAATTCAAGATGTGATAGTATTTTAAAGTTCAGGAGTTGTAATTACCTAGTATTTTAATTAAATACTATAATAATTTGGTCTGAGATGTTTCAAAAAGCATTTGAATGTCTATTCAAATTGGTTTATCCATATAATATTAAAAAAAAAATTAAAAAGTATGAAAAAAAAAAACAATAACAATATGTCAAAAAAAAAACAAAACATATGTGTTAATTAAAAAAAAATGTAGAATAGCAAAGTAAGTTTTCTTTGAACAATGTCACATTTTTTAATTTACTAACTTAATATTATTAATTTATTAATTTATATTATTAATTTACTAACTCTCATTACTTCATACAAAATTATTCTTCTTCATTAAAAAAAAAGGTTTTCAAATTGTCAAATCAATTAAATAAACTTAAACCATACATTACATTCTTCACAATGGTATGGAAATCTATTAATTTAAAAAAATAATTCTTCAACAATATTCCTTAGTTGTGATTTTTTAATTTTTATTCCATTTATTTTTTTAAATATCAAAATTGGTACTTTGCAAGCTTCTAAGATTAGTGATTGTTTGTTTGTTATAAGGGTTATAGAATATTACTTTTGAATTGTAATAAATTCAACTTAGTATTTGAATGATTATAAATCCTAAATTAAAACATTTGGTGCCCAAAACTGTTCCAGGTCTCTTTAATAATAAGTGCACATGAGCTATGTAGTGAATGTGTTAAACAACTCAGAATTAATTCAAAACTTAGATATTTCATTACAAATAACACAAAGATGAATAAAGTTCAAGCAAGATCAAGTTTTTTGTTGAAATAACCATTCTTTAGATATACCTAATAACTCTGTGATTACACAGAATAAATAAAAATTGTATGTAATCCTTATATTCACAGAGTTTATAGTTTATTTATTGTTGTTGAATTTTAATATTACATTTGAATAATATATCTATAAGAGGTAAATATATAAATTATAATATAAACAAAAAAAACCTAAACATCAATAAAGTTTAGTGTAAACTAATGAATAACAAACAAAATAATGAATATTAGAGGTTAGAAATTAAAATGTTTACATAGAAGTTAACAAATAATAAACTATGTTAAATTTAACATTTTAAACAGTACGTACCTTTAAATGACTCTTCAAGACGTCAAATATTGAGGAAATATAAAGTTAAAAGCGAGAAAAGCTGAACAAAAACTGTCAAGAACCGTTCACGGACACTATAGTTTAAATTCAGTCTTAAGTAAATAACTTATTAGCACCTGGGGTAGTTTTATGTTATCAAAACAAAACCATTATTACACAAAATCATCGTCGTATGTATCTTTTACTATCATTTCGTTTACCACTCTATGACCACAGTTGATATATATCATAAAATCAAAAATGTTACCTGTAACATTATTATAATGTCAAAAGTCGTAAATTTTAACTATTAGTTGCCAGTTTGTTACCAAATCCTGAGACGTGAAAACCGAAAAAAAATTGAAGCTAGTGTTTATTCTACCCACCAAATAATTTTAACGGCTTATTCGTTATTTATTTGATAGTGTAATTGAAGAAAAGTTTAATAAAAAATTACATAAGATTCTTTTATCACGTTGTTTTAACATATATCTTAAAAAAAAGAGGAGGTTCTTAATTCTTCGGGTACCTTTTTCTTTTGAAAACGACTTGACATGTTTAATTCTTTCTTGATGAAGAGGATATACTCACCCATTGGTCTTATAGAATTTTTATCAAAATAGGTTCAGTAATTTTGTTTTAAAATTAAAAAAATGGAATTAGTATGTCATTAAAGTATAAGAAATTACGTATTTTGCTTTTAGATGGAATGAATAATGGATGCCGATAAGCAATAATGTGTCAACCACAAGTATACTAATTCGGAGATATTGATATATTCTAATAATGATTAAAAGTTTTTAAAGTTTTTTCAAAAACTTTTAAAATCATGTCAACGAAAAAAATGTTAAATATGTGTTCCAAATTTTAAAATATACGATCATCTCATCTGATGGAAAAAAAATTATTAGATAACTTTTGATTATACCAATCTGTTGTTAATTCATTTTACTTTTTAGCAAAATAGAAAAGAAACGATGGATATATACTTCTTCAAACAAATGTATAAAGAATAGTTTTGACAACTTTAGACGCCATTTTCTCAAAATAAAGTTGGTATGGCTAGATATAGAATTGCTTATCAGCGTCCATTAAAGTCATAAATAGAAATAAAAATATTTGTGATTTCGTTATCGTTGATTCTAAATATAGAGGACTCCTGGTTAAAAAAAGACGACGTCGCTATGGGTTTCTTCACTCTTTTCTGGTATAAGGAAATTCATGTGAGAAGGCATCATCTCTTCCACACACTACTGAGGTGGGAGATCGCTGTCAGTACTCGTGAGAAGAGAGTCTATATAGGCGGGCCAATCATCGGTCTAAGATAATCATCACGGTTGTTCCCAGTGTTGTTTCGTTGTTGTAATGTTTTTTCTATTTTGGTACAATATTTCATTATTTAGTTTTCGATATTTTCTAAAATTGTCTAGTTTTCTTTGTTGGCGACACAATGTCACATAGCTCCCAACTAGAGGTTTTCTCCTTTAGGGGGTAAATAAGTGGTAAATATTTTTTAAGGGCTTTTGATTTTGAAGGATTTTTTTAATACCGAAAAGTATAAAGATGGTTTAGTTTTCATTGCAATACAATAATTAATTTGGCATGAAATTTAATCCATATCCTAATATGACAAGATTGACAAAGATATTTAATGACTTTTTTTATGATTTTTAATTCGAAACAATTTGAGTATAAAAATATTTAAAATATGTAACAACTCCTAAATAGAATGTCACACTGATAATTTTTGTTTAGTTGTTTCCGAGTAAGTGTAACGATTTTAGGGATTTTGAAATCTTAAGGACAAATATTTTTGAATGTTGGCCACACTGAATTGTCAATTGTCATTAAAGGCTGAAAAACGTTCGAACCTAGGGCCGTAAAACAAGTTAATAAAAAAAATGTCATTAACTGAAAAGAGTATAACCTCATCAATCTAGAAATTAAATGTAAGGCGTAAAGAAACACTAGTTTTAATTTGAATGAGTTCTCCATTAATGGAGAACTGTTTTTTATTCGTTTTGTCACGTTAAATTATTAATAGTGATGAATTTTACCATGTTCCGAACAGCGTTGAGAAATGTAACTTTACTAACTTGTAAATCAAATAATGCTGTAAGTGTTTGTAGTCTGCCACAAATTACAAAAAATATACATACGACATGTAAACAATATGATTTAATGGAATTTTTTGATGAAAAAAAAAATTGGAACGAAACAAATATTCGGGTAGGAAGATCATGGAGGTTAGACGAATTAAGAATAAAATCTAATACGGATTTACACAAGTTATGGTATGTGTTGTTAAAAGAACGTAATATGCTCTACACTATGGAACATGAGTGTAACGAAAATGTACGTCTTTTTCCTAATCCAGAAAGGATTGATAAAGTGCAAGAATCGATGAACAACATTGAGACAGTCATAAGAGAACGAAATGTCGCTTATTATAAATTAGAAACTGGTGAAACTGGCGAACGCCCAGTAGATGATGTGGTGAACCTATTGGGCTTAAGTGAAAAATATCAAAAGCAAGAATACCATTTACCAAAGTTTATGAATTCTCGTTGGGTTCGATCATATTTTGAACATGGGTATATCAATAGTTTAGCAGTAAAGAAGTTTTATAGATTATATCAAGAGAAATTACATAATGATGAAAGAAAAGCACGGAACAGAGATTTCAATCATGTCCAACAGTTGCTGAAACGTTTCCCAGATATGGATATGGAAAAATTAAAAGCAGAATATCCAAATGTTAACATAGAGAAAGCAAAACGTTCTAAGAAAGCTAGAGGTCATTTTATGCCTAAATATTAAAAAGAGTTAAAATAGTAAAGTTTGAAAAATATGATTAATTGTAAAACAAAATAAAATGCTAAAGATACATATTTTTTTTAATTTCATTATTGAAAATATGCCTGAAAACTTTAATCATTTATCAATGATATTTCATAACAAAAGATATGGTAAATTGATGAATTATTTGTTCTTCTTTTACATGCATTTTATGTGATATCTTACATAACAATATAGAATGTTATCATAGACTAACATTTTATTTTTAATAGGTTTAGTTTTGTTTTTTCGGTTCCTGATAAAGTTTCATATAGTTATCTGACAGGACTTTTGAATAAATAAAGGTTGTTGTTTATATATTTTTTGAATTTCATAATGAAATTTCCCGATAAATCGATGTGCATATCAATTTGCCATACTTTAGAGAGGCTATACCCACTTTCGACACATATATTGTATATAATTTATTTTTTCATAAAGTATAAATTTATTCGCATAGTATAATCAAGTATGATTTCATTTTTTTTATGATAAATAACATGTATGTATAAACATTCTATTCTATCTGCGATCAAAATGTATTTGCGTAAAAACGAAATGCATGTGTGATTTGTTTTGAATTACATAGTTAAAACTTTGTTAGGTGCTTAATTTTTATTTTTATAAAAATGAGTAGTGTAGATATATATTTGATATTTTACTTACTATTCAATTAGTTTTTGTCATTATCTACTAATAAAAGAATGTAAAATCAGTGCTTATAGTGCGTTGGAATCAAATGCCGAAATCTTCATTGTCGAGTATTTCAAAATAATTTGGCCTAGGACAAATTATTCGGTTTCTACGGGGTCGCGTAATATGTCCATTATACCTATTCATCAGTTGTCTGAAAATTCAAAAAAATCCATGTCCTTTTTATTCTAACCTATGTTATTTTGATTTGATGTACTTCATAATCAAAATCTGTATTTTTGTCTTATTACACAACCAACAAACCAATCCATCCATCATGAAACTTTTATTTAAAACTTTGTATTTATAATAGTAATAGGATTAAATAATAAATCAATTTATATTCAGATTAATAAAAGTTTATTGAAAAGTTTTTAAAAATCCAACAAAATTTATTTTAAAGTTGTAAATGTAAAGCAAAATAAGTACAATAAAAAAATATTTTTATTTATAACTGTAAAGTATACCTCACACAGTGATACAGACCAGCCCTTATGTTTTATTTTTTTTTATTTTTGGGCGAGAATTATACTTATAAGTTTTGTTCTCAGACTCTAAAAAAGATTTTTCAACAACTGAGTTACTGTACTGTCAGTACCTTTTATTATTGACAGCCACAGTTTTCGTAAAGTTATCAGATTACTGAATTGTTTTATAGTAAATAAAAAAGTAAAAACTACAAGTGTAATTCTCGCTTTACGATGTTAGCGCAGCCAGGAATTTATTCCTGGAATATTCATTTAATCATTTTTCATAAATTTTCTAAAGGGTAACCCATTGTCTACACTGGCTCATACCTATTTGGCTATGCTAATGGATATAATTATGGTGTGTTCCGAAATACGATCCAAAATGTTAGTCTCGTTAGACATGTAATAAAGGTCCATTCAAGATGTCATAACAGCTTTCGTAAGGCCATCTATAGTAGGTAGCTGACCACCAGGTTTCAAATTCGTCTTATATCACTGACGAGAGTAAATTTTACGAGTGTAATGGTAACCTTAGCATTGACCAGTAGCTAGATTGTGTTTATAATATATCCACAATGAACACCTTATTCATAAATATATAACTTCCAACACACATTCATAACAATAAAACTTCTAACTAGTATTCAATACTATAACATACATACCTATACATATTTATATATTAAAAATATTGTGCCAAAGTCACTTGATTCAAGTTTAAATAAGATTATTTATTCAATAATTCTAAGATAAAAATATTTTCAAAAACTTTTAGCTCTTCCGGTAAACTATTGTCATTTTTTAAATTGTTTAAAACTATAATTAGTTCTTGTAAGAACTGGTAAATATTTTTATAGACCTTTATCAGTCTTTCTGTGACATAATATTTGTGTGATTTTTCTAATTCTATGTCCATATTTCCAGCACTATCAGAGTCATTCATTTTTTCTAAAATTGTATGAACTTTTTGGATACTGTAAGCATCTAGATAAGCATCAAGAATGATATACAATGCTGTTATACAAGTACTTTGAGTTATTGCAGTATCTGTATCACTATCGAGATGGAATTTAGGATACATTTCATTATTATTATTGACATTATAAGTGACATCCTTACAAATCTTGGATAAATGATGTATAATATTCTTTGGTATTACTTTAGCCGTATTAAATTTATTTAGGGAAATTTTTTCCTCTTCATTTTTCGGAAAATCTTTCCATTGCAAATTTCTTAAAAAGTTTATTACTATCTTAATTATGTTATCCTCTTTCGATTCAAGTATTACTTTGATATATGATAGACCTACTCGGTACTTCATATAGCTGGGTTGTATCCTCTCCAGAACTTTGACAATAGATTTATGCGGAAGATCTGAAAAATAAAAGCAATGTAAATTAGAATTGCTTAAATTCCTTATTATATAATTCCACTTCCTTATTATATTATTCCACTAATTAAATAAATGAAAATTTACTATTGTTGTATTAATTGGTCACTTTGGTATAAGCAAAAAAATTGTTGGTTTTGAAAGAGTGATTTTATCCATTGTTGGAATAAATACAAACACTTAAGATTAATTGAATAAAAGGATAACTGAAGTTGTTAATAATAAAAGAATGGTAATTTTTTATATAGTTGTGTACTTATAATGTTGGCTGAATGCAGATGGTGGTATATTATAAAATAATTATTTTATATATAAAGGTAAGTTCAAGTAAGTCAGTCGGTCTGAAATATGCGCTTGACGGCGCAGAAAACTATTTTACCAGGACAGTCGTTTAGACATTCCATTAATTTTAAATGCTTCTTATATAATTATATGTGTCAAATTAATGTGTTTATCATCATTAATTAATAACATTTTTAGTACAATTTATATCGGATGTATTTCTCAAATAGTTAAAAACATGAATACTGCACGAATGTAATCATTTTAAAATTCGCCATTTCAATTCCGGGATGTGTTTATTTAATAAATAAGTCAAGTAAAGATATAATAAATTATAATTGTCTTTTAAAGGCATATAATATTAAAAAAGTTTATAACAATATCGTATACATTCAATGTTTTAATTCTTGTTCTCTCTGCTGCACCATGCGCGAGTTCGGACTCTCCTCGTTATTAAAATCAACACATGTGAAACAAGGTATACATCACTATTAACATAAAAAGTAAAATCAATAAAGCACAATACTTCAATAAGTTAACAATTAACAGATATACTATCAAGCTGAATAACTGCAGTATGTAACTGTAACTGCTATAGTTTATTAATAACCTAACCTAGCCTAGATAATAAGATGTCGATGTGTTGTCTACTAACTAGTGTACACCGCCATCTGTTAGACCCTGATGGAACTTATAAGTAATTAAAAACCTGTCCCATAAAATATTTAAAATGCAAAAAAAAAGTTTTCGGATAAAAACATCTTTTAAGTTGCACCAAATTGCACACAGTGTGCATAACTTTATATGGCTGAGTAACATCAAAGTTTATCATTAACAAACCTGATGTACAGAAATAATATTAGATTAATTACTTTAATTATATTGAAATAAAAAGTTACCTGCGATGATTTTATAAAATTCTTCAGCGAAGTTCCTTCCGAATCTTCCGATAGTTGGATAGTCGTAGTAGCAAAAGTCATCATTATAATACACAGCTTCAATCGCCATGTTTAACCAAATCTACAAAAGAAGCAACATATAATATTTTAATCCACTTTATCAACAGACTTCAAAAAAGAAGGAAATTCTCAATTCGTATAACATATGTTTTTTTAATGTTTGTTAAGTCAGAACTCATTTTTTAACCTTATTTTTATTTATAATTAGAATTTTCATCAAAATCAGAGCAGTAGTAAAAGCAATTTAAATCGAAATTGCATATTTTTCTAGTCATTTTTTAAGTCAGTTAATTTTTTTAAAGTTTTTTGTTATTAAAAATCTACAATTTTTAATTTGACATAATTATATAAAAATTAATTTATAATTAAAGAAATGTATGACTGTCCCGATAGTTATTCTTACGTTTTGTTCAAAGTACAGTTCGGAATTTCAGACACTAACTGCCTTACTACAAAAGATTTAAACAGACGTTAAACGCGCGTCTAAGACAGTTTTGAGTTAAACATGCTTTAGACATAGATTAATATACGTTTAAGTGAGTTTAATAGATGTTTAAAACCTAGTTTTGCTGTCAAATGTAACGTATAACATTTTATCAATAAGTTTTTTTATGAGTTTATTTGCTGTTAAGCAATTTAGATAATATTTTAAGCAATGTTTAAATCTTAAACACTGTTTAGCTAGACACGGGTTCAACGTGGTTTTAATGCGTCTTTTGTAGTATGACAGTTAGACTTTGTATAATCAAGGCATACGGTAGTTACCTGATTCAATACATATAGCAATGTAGAGAAACAGAGAAGGGTGCATAGAATTTCTCAGGAGCGAAAATATTAAAAAAAAAAACAGATATAGAGGGGACATTATATTATACTGCGCCATTTAGAAGGTTATCAAGGTTTTAGTGTTTACTAAATCAGCAATTTTACATACATCAATTGAATATTTAAACAACACACATAATCTACCTAAATAAAAATCGAGGCAAATATAAATTTGTTCTCTGTGTTCTGAAACCATTGATCAGATTATGAAGAAACTGGAATGGTATTCAAGGGATGCTCTCAAAAAATCAATATACTTTAAGATGAATTCCAATGCATGCCAAGTACAGCTAGTAAAAAATAAATAACAAGGTGAAACCCATACTTACACTCATAGTGTGCACATGTTCTTCAGGGTAGTCAAGATGAATGAAATAGGCAAATAATTTCATTATTTGTTTAAGTATTTCTGTAATTTTTGAAATTCTCTGTGGGTTTTTGCTTTCGTCTTGCCAAAATAATTCTGTTATCAGTGCTTTTTGTCTTGATTTTGATCTGAAACAATGTTATACTAGTAAAAATTAAAAAAAATAATTATAATAGTCTTTGACAATGATGTTACGAAACAATTGTATTTCATATGTACATCATTATTCAATAAAAATGGTATATTTTTCTTTACTTGTCGTATTTAGCACGTAAGTGTTAGATAAGAAATTATCGATTGAATGATTGAACTGAATCATTTTTTATAATGTAAAATTATGATTTTTTTTTTCGAAAATCGACTTTTGTTCGAGGTATTGTTCCCAAATAAGGACAAGTAAAGAAAAATAGACTATACCTACATTAATTTTTAACTAAATGCCGTGAGAATTTCATTCTATGATAGGTATAATATAAGTTCAGAATAATATAAGTACATACATAGGTATATGATACAAAAAAAAATATTTTGACAAAAATTCACTTAAACCTCTATTTTGTTGTACAATTCTATTGCAAATTACTTATATTTTACATAAAGAACTGTTACTCTGCTTTCAAAATTGAATAAGTAAATTAATTTTAATTATTATTTAATTTAATATATTATGATAATCTAATAGTAAAAAGAAGATATTTAAAGTTACAATATATAAACATAATACAATCTGGCTATCAACGCAATAAGACTCCATTGAAATACAGGCATTGTTCTTTTTACTTATATTAATATGTGAAGCAAAAACTTAGTAAACCTTTTTATGCAAATTGCGCGGATGGAGAAGTATAAAATTTTGTATTAAATTTATTATTATTATTAAATTATTAAGAAGTATTAAATTAAACACTTACTGTCATACTACAAAAGACGCATTAAAACCATGTTGAACGCGTGTCTAGCTAAACAGTGTTTAAAAATTAAACATTGCTTAAAATACTATATAAATTCCTTAACAGCGAGAAAACTCATAAAAAACTTATTGATAAAATGTTATACGTTACATTTGACATGTAATTTATTTACTATATCTAAAGCATGTTTAACTCAAAACTGTCTTTAGATGCGGATTTGTAGTATGGATTTTTTAAGCACGCGTTTAACGTCTGTTTAAATCTTTTGTAGTAAGGCAGTTATTGTTTATATAGAAAAGGAGTGCAGAATCATATATTCTTTTATTATGCATAAAGAATACATTCAATCAAAAAAAGTGAGACTTGTAATATATATCACTGAGCTAAAAGTAGAACAAGTAGTAGAAGAGCACACAAATTAAATTACCTAGATTTTATGATGAAAAGGTTAAATTGCAGTAATTCCATTGTACTGTTTAGAACAGCCATTAATCTCTCTATTCTGTCATTCCTTTCTAATAATTCATATAGTTCTAGCTGTTCTTTTTGATAGTGCAATCTTCTTGTACCCTCTTTAAATTTTTCTGGAATAATTTCATTTACATCTATTAAAGGACCATCTTCACTTTCTGAACTTATTTCTTCCTCTAATCTGTTTAAACAATATTGTATAATTCCTTTATCCCAGCCATAGTTATGCTTATTTGAATGTTGTTGTTTTACCACATCAGGTATTTTACCAAATAAAAATGTACTATAAACATTTATAATGTTTTCATGGTAAAAACATGGAGGATGCATGCGAAAATGTAATGCTAGTGCTTGTTCACATTTACTAATAAGATGAGCCACTGAGTACTCAGATGATATATCTTCATGAGCATTCTGGAAAACATATAACAAAGAATTAAAGATTTGAATAAGAAAAATTAAAAATGCTCCTTGCAGATAGGGGGTAAATATGTGATCCATTTTTTTAAAGAATGGAACACTTATTAATTATTCTTATGTTGATTTAAACTGTTCTGAATCTTTAATTAAAAATTCATGAATGTTTTAAATATCAATAAATTTAATGAAATGTTAAATTTCAATATTTCTAAATTCATATAATTATATTCTCAATGACTTCCCTTCAAGGGACAATTTTCACCCAGGGAACTAGAATAGTGATTTAAAAGGAAATCCTGTCAGTGTTTTTACTACCATTCTACATAAACATCAACAATTATATCTATTTTATACAGTAATAATTATGGTTTGCAAAAATTTATTTAAGTTTTTTGTCATGTAAATATAATATTGTAATTTTTATCTCTGAAATTAGTGATCCAATTTGAAAAAAAAAATCTTTTTATTTTGATAACCTGTTTATTTAGGAAGATATCAGTTTATATGGATGTATGGATAAGCAATACTAGGTCGACTCTCAAAATGAAGTCTGCGTGACTTCATTTAACATAAAATATTAGCATTCTGCACTCTTTCTGTATATAAACTATAAATGTGTGAAATTTTATCCTGCTTTGCCTATGCAATTTTTCATAAAAAGATATGCAAAGTTTTTGCTTTACATATTAATATATAGATTTATTAAAAATTTATTTAGGTTAATTAGACTATATTTACCAGCATAATTCCCACAATGTCTCTCAAAGCACTTGCAGTTAAATATTGCTTGGGCGTTATAGATAAGAAAATGATTTCCACAGCTTCATGCCACATATTATCAGATATTTCAATTTGAATGGAATGTATGACTCTCGGTAGTATTTGTCGTATCTTGTCGTTAATTGATTTAGGTTTCTAAAAAAACACATCCAAAATATATATTATTTGAAGTTTGAAAATGAAAACCTTTACATCATTAATTTTGATACTGAATAAAGATATAATATTCTAATATTAGTTGTAGAATATTAATACAATTCTGTTATACTAACAATTTTAGAAATATGTTTGCAACTGCTGTCATCTGAACATTTAGGTAAAAATAACACTTGCAAGCGATCCATATAATTTAGATAAGAATTTTGAGATACTTGTTCACACGCTTTAACAAAGTTTTTTTTATTGATTATTTCTGAATCAATTGATTTATTTTCATCACATTTTTTTTTCTTAGCCAAAGAACGTCCAGAATGATCGCGATTTTCTTCTATAGAATTCATATTTTTATAGCTTTATGGTCACATAACCGCGCCCAAGTGTAACAAATAAGGATAGGAATGGATTATACTTTTTATCTGAGGCCGGACACCAGTGTAATCAGTGTAAGTTTACGTCAGAGTTTGCAATAACTGCAATACGAATTCATAGAAGTTGTTAACATACACGTATATTAAGTATCATAAAGCTCTAAATATTTTTCCATTCTGGAGCTCACTATAATCAAATTCATATAATTAACTAACTACACAGTCATCGTTAAAAAACAAATTTTTCAATTCAATTCAATTCTTTGTTTTATGGCAAACAAAATTTGCTTTAGTCGTAGTTTGTTATGACGTTTTCTATATAGTGTTGCCATCAAAGAGTATACAATAACTATGTTGCCATCTTTAAAATTTGGTAACCAGGACTACTCGTGAAAACCCTGTATTTTAAAGCCCGGAACCCGGTCACGTTAGTAGGTTTTTTTAAACATAGTCAGTGTAATCAAAAATAATTGAAAATGTCATAAACCACTATGTTATTTATTATTTATATATTTCAGACCTTCAAATTAAATTTAGTTTTCTTTTATCATTATTTTAAATGTATCTCACAACACAAGTCTTATTGCGCGGCGAGGTGTTGACTACATTTACATTATTCTATGGCCGTCCGATCTTGGCCACAATGAACTTCTTACAAGGGTTTGCGTAATAGCGTTTTTAAGAATCAGATAGAGATGTACCCAACATAAATGCAAGAGATCCTTTGCACTGTCGATTATTGTAATCGGTTACTTTCATGACTCTATGCGTAAATATTTAATTAAAAAAAATAATTTAGTAAAGTAAATATTTATAAACAATAATTGTCTTTTTTTCTAAATTATAGTACACATACATTGTAATAATTCCTAATATCTTTCGGCGCCTTTTAGTGTTTAATTAATTTAATTGAAATTAATAAAATATTTATTATACTGTAATTAATATTATGGTATCAAATTACGATATATCAAAGTACGACACATTACAATGCAACTAATTCAAGTTTATAATAATTTAAAAAACATAATTTTATAAAAAGAGAAGATATAATTATTACTTGTTAGGTAATAAGTTTATCTTTATTTAATAAAAATATAATTATTAATATATTCTTAATAAAAATTAAATGTATTGCTTTGATTATATATTTAAATTACAAAAGCCTATTTGCATTATAAACATTATGACAGTACTATCCAAAACAAAAGAAATAGTTTTATATATTATTTTATCTTATAATAAAGTTTAAAATTGGGAAAAATGTCAATGACATATTAAAATTGCGTGAAAATGTCACCGTCGTCCGTCCGTCCCTCGTCAATAAACAAAAGCAAAAAAATCAAACTACTTTTGTTGATGATTTTTTTTCAAAAATGTTAACATTTGTTTTAATTCAGCCTGGAAGAGATCGCCTTATCTCCATGGTGTCTCATCATCCATATCATAAAAAGCTGTCGCAAACTTGTAAGAAAAGTTATAGTGGTTTGAATAGGAAAAGTGGATAGTCACAAAAAAATAAAAAAAAGTAAAGTGGAAAGAAAAGAGCACGCGGAAATCTATGTAATTACCAATATCCAATGCTCACGGAAAATTTTCCGGTAATACCTACTGTTTGAGCATTAAATGACTGTACTACTAATAAATATTTTAAGCGTAAGAAGTAATGGCTCCATTTGGCTAACAAAGAACCCGAACGAACTAGTTATAATTCTTTATTACAAAATAATTATTAAATTTATTGTTTTCTTCAAAATCGGCTTCGAGACTTCAGAAACTTACAGCTTCGGTGTTCACTATAGTTTCGGACTTGGTTTAAACGTTCAATAAAAAAATTCATTCTGTATCAACACTCGTTTTAGCCAAAAAATTAATTACCACAGACCATGAGCTAGCGTAACTGGCACATTTTTTTAGTGTAGTATCTCCAGTTCATCTATAAAAATAAAGCGTTAAGTTTCGATATCTATACATATAAAATTACTTGTCCTGACTGATTCAGTAACGCAGAGCCTAAACTGCTGGGATTGCAAGCTTGAAATTTTGGCTGTAGGTTCCTTTTAGGGCGTAAGCATCCAATAAGAAAGGGTTTTTCGATTTTCCGACCTAAGAAGGTTAAAACGGGAAACAAAATTTATATGGAAAAACCTTAAATCCGTGGTCATATTAACTTAAAATTAAATACAGATAGATGATAGTAATGAAACGTAAACCATAGAACGCACAAATATCATTCCCTATTGAACTACAAGGGGGTAGTGAAGTTTGTATGGACAAAATTTATTTTTTTGGCCGATTATCCTTAAACTTAGCAAAAATCAGGTGCCGCGAGGTACTGCTAGTCATATATACATTTCTTTTCATTTTAGCTTTATTTATCCGCGAGATTAAAAATGTTTAAGAACAAAAAAAAATCTTAAGTAATTTATATGGAAGACTAATTGAAAAGCGGACGAGCGTAAAGTTAATATTAGTTATATATTTACAGGATTTTTTAAAATCAATTAGAAATCGCTCGTAGAAGCGAGCAAAGAAATTCGAGGACTCTTCTGTTAAGGACCACCCCAATGCATTTATTTATTATGTGCTTATCAAGACCTTTATTTTGATACCATTTACGTCATGATTATCTGCATTTTTTTGAGGTTAGGAAATATGTAGAGTCGACCTTATTTTTAGAGCAATTTTTTATAGTTTATGTTATCCGGACAATTATTGAATTGAAGAATCTATGTTACTCTAATAATTACGATCGGTTCAGTAGTGTAGGCGCTAGCGTGGAACACACGTAATTACTAACATACCTATGTACATTATACATAGACTAAAATCACAACTCTCGGTTTTGCCGTATTCAAATAAAAATAATGATTTATGAAATTCAAATCTACAAAAAGTACTAAAAAAATGATAATGTGTTCTTTATACACGCAATAAGGCGTTTATTATAATTATTCGGCCTACCTTCAGTTAAATATTGAAAAATATTGATTCATAGTTTGCCGCAACCGACAAAATAAGTTCGTGATTACCCATACTTTCTTAAATAACGCTCTGGTATAAAACCACAATATCGGCAGAGCGGGCACCAGTTCCGAAGGCAGCGCTGCAGAGATTCTTAACAGCTGCCAATAATTACAAACAATATGGCTTTCGTATTTAAGGTATTGCTGAAATATTGTTTTTTTTAATCTTTTAAATATGAATTTAAAAAAAATCTACCCGAAGTCACACTATATACTATTATATATTATTAATTTATTTAACTGTCAAAAAAAAAAATAATAATATTGCACTTTTTATTGAAAGACATTTTTATTATTTTCCCTTTTCATTGTCGCTTTCATTTCGAAATATCGTGCCAACTGACCGTGAAGGTCACTGTTTTCTATTAAAGTCAACATCACGAATAAATTTGTTTGAGCGTATATTCATTTATAGTTAAATAGTTTAATTAATTGTGTTTATTTTTGCAGACATTCCCGATATTAGTGTTAGCGTCGGTTGTTTGTTCGAGTCACGCTCCAGGCGGTTACTCATACAATCGTTTCAGCGGTCCAGTTAGTGGGAAAATAATTGAAGTTCAAGTTCCCGCGGCCCGGGGCATACCGGCCCAACAACACGCTGACTATGGATATGACCACAAAACTGGAAAAATTGACCCGGAAACGGCTAAATACGATCGTTTGAAAACTGTTGATTACAAAGTTAGTATAAAATTTTCCTTATTAATATATCAAGCGATACTTTTTCAAGTCATCGAAAAGGTGGACGTTCTTAATTCATAGCGTATGTTTTTTAATGTTAATAATCTCAGAACTCCGTCATTTCAAAATTGATTTTATTTTTGTTTTTAAAATGGAAATAATTGTTGTAAGTGTGTCGACCGAAAATTGCGTATTTTGTTTTCGGTTTCTTTTATTTAATTACTTATAAAAATTCCTATATAATATTTACCAGGCCAAGCCCGATTATCATTACGCTTATGGAGTCGAGGACCCTCACAGTGGGAATCAGCAAAATCACAAAGAATATCGCGATGGAGACGTAGTACATGGCGAGTACTCGCTAGTCGAGCCCGATGGTTCAATTCGCCTTGTACGATACACCGCAGATCCTAAGAACGGTTTCCAGGTATTGTAAATTTCAGCTATGAGTAACGTATTATTAAAAGCTCGAGATGGTTCTTAGCTATAATTTATGAGAGTCTTTTTAGAAGTTTTAAGGTTTTCAGCTTTTGTCTAGTTAAAAGGATCTGAGTAACTTCCACTCGTCTAATTGAATCGAAATTTAGTATACTATAAATAATTTGCTCAACTTAATGCTGCAGTATCATCTGGAATCCGCTGGATACACGACTCTTGATCAACTTACAACAAAATTATCGTATTGGGGCTCGTTATAATGGTCTCACTGAGTAGATTTTCGGTTGTTTTTTTTAATTTTCAATTTTATATTATGTTCAGCTTTGTCTAAATGTATTTATTAAAAAAATATCTTTTACAGGCCGTGGTTCACAAGAAACCTGGAGGTCAACCGAATGCGCCAGTACATTACGCTAAAAAGCATCAAAACGAAGACGATTCCGACGAATACTAGTCTTATTTGACTGTTTATTAGATAATATTATTTTTTTACTTAGTCCTAGTTGTTGATCTATATTGTTGATCTAGTATTTATTACGCTGTAAATGTTGGCCGAATAAAAGATAAATAAAATAAAATTAATGTATTTTAATTTTGTAAAAAATGTAGATCACTTGCTAAAGATCTTCTTGAAAACGTCCACAGAGAATGGAAATACAACAGTATGAGTTTTTTCACCGGCAATTGTGTTGAGTGATTGTAAATATCTAAGCTGAAAATATGAAGTTAAACATATGAATAATTCGTTTTACTTAGAAGTGAACACAGGAAATTATTTTAGGTAAACGTTAATTTCATGATTTTCATATAAAACGGAAGGATTTAGGTAATTAACTCATCTACAGATTCAGGCAATTATGGAGATAATGTAATGGTCTATTAAAATTTCCTATTTTAATTACAAACAATGATTATATATGTATGTATGATAATTAACATTATGAAGGATTTCTCGTTTTGCTTCTATTGATTGTAAACATTGTTTAACAACTTAGTTCTGATGAAAATAAGATTTTATCTTACTTATTAATTTTCATATAAAATTGCAAATAAAAAGTTCGAGGAGCACATCTTTTGTTAGGCGCGACAGTTACAAGTTTTGCTCTCAGATTTTTATAAAGATTTACTAAGGTTGTTTGTACGTCACATATACGAGTACAAATCATACTAGCTGCGGCTCGTGGTTTCGTCCGCGTGTTATGATGATAAAAATAAGCTCATGTATTATTCTTACGTAAAATGTATATTACCTACTGTAAGGTTTTATCATAATCTGTTTCGCTTGAAAGAGGAGCAAATATCCATCCATACTATACAAACTTTCGCATTTAAAATGGCGCTTAGTTAAACGAACCTGCATACAAATAGGATTGTCCAAGAGAATATCCGTTGCTAGTTGGAGGTTTTTCGTGGAGTCGATTTCTGCTTTTGCAACTATTATTTTAGCGTTTGCCAATCTCGTCGACTCTGCTTCAACCGCCATTGCTTTTTGCAATTGTAAAGGCAGACGAATGTCTTTACTAAATATTTAGTATTATTATTAATGTACGAATATAATTACAGTTTAAATAAATAAAAAGAGTGGTCCTCATACAATAAATATATTGTACAAAATCGCGTAAAAGTTTGAGATTTTGACCTGAATTAAAGATAAAATAATTTTTTTCGTAAAATCATATGATTCATTAATATTTTATCGGCTGGTAAGGTGCGGATGTCGAATTCTATGTATAATTCGGTTATTTAAAAAAAAAGATTGAAATAATTACTATTGATGTGCCTAAAATATTTAAGTACTTACATTTCAACTCTGACGACTTGGATTCCCCAATCTCGAATTATATGTTTCATGAGTTCGAATACTTGGTGACTTACAGCTGGCCTGTTAGCTAACACCTCTGATAGTTTTCTAGTCCCTAGAGCATTACGCAGTGTTGTTGCAGCTAAATAGTGCGTCGATATCCTAAAAATGACGTTATATATTTAAGAATTTTCGATAGTAACATAAAAGTATCAATTGTGTATTTTTACCCGTTTGTAGTTGTATTTTTCAATAGAGTAAGTAAATAATGAACACACTGTAAACATTTCTGTTAAGTTCTATTTGTCTATACTAGTATTATACATAGGAAAAATATATTATTTAATAAGTTTGTTCGTAGGAGTAAACTATTGAGAAGATTTGAATTTTTTTGCGTAAAATGGCCCGTTTATTTTATACTGGTACGACTCATGCGAGCGATACAATAACTATAAACGCGAGAGAAACCGCGATGCAACTGCAGTAACGTTAAATATAAAGGCGTGCGCCAAGTTCAACTGTCGTTGCAATGTCCTTACAATATCTTTGTTCATCGTAAACCAAATCGTTTTTCGTGAAGAATCCTGAAAGAATCTTGCTGGAATTTGCAACCCTCTATCTTTAATTATGATATATGTTTTACGTATAGTGATACATAAAACATAAATAATCATATACAGGCATAAGATGATTATTATAAAAAAATACGTTACTTATAATCGGTTACGCTCAACACAGCCAGAACTGGATCCGTTATTTTGTAAAATACAACAGCATCCACGGAAACAGTCAGCGAATCTTTAGTGAGTGCCTGCAGCCAAAAAATTTCTTCACATATCAGAAAAAGAATTGTAAAACAAAATAGGATAATGAGTAACTCACATCTTGAGGTGGTACAACGTAAACAAAAGTTCGTAAATCTATGAATTTCACCGAATCAACACAAGGTAAATAGAATGTAAGGCCTGGGCCATAAGCGTGATTTTTATGTACTTTGCCATTGCGCAGTATGACTGCTCTTTCAAATTGACGCACAACCTGAAATTTAATTGGTGATCAATAATGTCATACACATGATCTTGTTTAATCGTAAACTAAAAACACTAACCACGAAAATGCAGAAAAGCGAAAGGGGGAAAGTTAGTACTACAAAAATAATAGATATGAGCACCATGGCTTTTTCAATCAACTTGTCTGGCTCTGAAATTATATTTAAAAATGTTATCAATACATATTAAATAACTTGTCCTGACTGATTCATTAACGCAGAGCCTAAACCGCGGGGATTACAAAATTGAAATTTTGGCTGTAGGTGCCTTTTTGGGTGTAAGTAACCACTAAGAAAGGGTTTTTCGATTTTCCACCCCTAAGAGGGTTAAAAGGGGTAAAAACATTTTTATTCCTCTGAATGATAGTAATGAAATCAAAATTTACTTTTTTTGTCCGATTATCCTTAAACTCACCATAAATAATCTTTAGGGTGAATAAATAAATATCTATATCCCCGAATTCAAAAATCATTCTTTATAGTTGTGCTAGGTGGTATTAAAGAATACGCGGGCGACGCCGCGACGAATTGCTAGTAATGATGTAAAATTTGTAACGTTTTCAACAATCAGTTTTGATAAAATGTCCTTAGTACCAAGGACATATACTTCGGTTATCTGTATAGGTGAAGCAAAGCAAACCAATTTTTACGAATAAAATTATAAGATGTATTATTATTACCCTGAGTTTCTTGCATTCGTGGTATTCGTCTATGCAAGTCATTGTCAGATTCTTGACGATCTCGAATACCTTTTTCCAAATTGTCACGTGGTCTAGGATTGTTGGTATACTTCTTAGTTTTTTTTTCGTTCATATTTTGTAATCAAACTATCAAAAATATAAAAAATCTAAAAAAAATCAATTAATATAATATAATATATTATTCTTCTATTTAAAATAAAAAAGATTAATTCTTGTATCATAGCTTGTATTTATGTCAAAAAATATCTGTTATCTGACGTAATCGACATAAATGTCGTTAATGTCTTTAAGTATAACATGCTCGATCTTCTTCGTGTCTTCTCCAATCTACATAATTAGACATTGACGAAAAAATCATTAAAGACACAGACAAAGTCATCAAAACAAACATTGGGCAGTCTAGCACAAGAGATCAGTTATTTAAGATCAGATTTCAAAAATGTTTCTTGCTATAAAATAAATATTTGTGTAGAGAATGAAATTTACCAAGCAATTTTTGTTTATTTTGACAGTTTAAATACAATTTGAATATAATTATTTATTTCTGTTGATCAGGAATATCAATTGGAAAAGGAAAAAATATAGTCGTTGTCTGTTGCGATGCGATATAGTTAAGCGTCTGCAAGTATCTTAACTGAAAAGAGTCAGATAAGATTACAATTAATTTAAGTGTATTTTTATTAAACCCGAAGGCAAAATACAAATAAAATTTTAATACAAATGAAACTTTTTTGCAGATTTAAGAATATTAATGTGGCAGAAGACAAATTGATTGAGATTTCGAATCTTACTTTGAAATAATTCAAATAAAATATTATGAATTGGTCATACAAGTATAGTTTGCGGCTTTTCCATAATAATTTTTGAGGCATCTCTAAGGTTTTCTGCAGCCTTAATTTCACCTTCGGCTTCTATGATTTTTGCTTTAGCAATGCGCGTGCCTTCAGCCTCCGCTGCTAATGCTTTTTGCAATTCGTATGGCAATATTACATCTTTTCTAGTACAGATGTACGAAAAAAAAATTAGTAAACGGTAGAATAGATTTGGTCATAAAACATATTCCTTTAGGTTGTTAAATCACTTCCGAAAGTTGAGTTTATTTATTCGCCTTGATATTACTTGACTACGAGTCATATACGTAAAATATATACATACCTAAGCACGTGTCTCATTTTTATTGGTACTTTATTAGCAAACGATCTACTAAACTCTATACCTATCTATAGAAAACATTGTACAAAACTATTAATCAATCCTGGCTTTTCAGGATGTATGCTTACCAATTCCGCGAACATTTACCTCAAAGAAATCGGAGCAAATCTAACATTGAGTAATGTTGACAGTTTTAATTATTTTAAGTACAAACTAATTATCATGCCTATTTGATACGCTATCAGTGCACTTCATATCAAACAAAATAAAATCAAGGTTAAGTAAAACTATTAAGTGCAATGAAATTATTACATTTCTACGCGTTCCACTTCAACGCCCCACTCTGAAGTTCCTTTGTCTATTTCTATACGAACCGCTTGACTGATTGATTCACGGTTTGTCAACAAATCAGTCAATGTATATTGACCCAAAATATTTCTTAAAATAGTCACAGCTAATAATTCAGTTGCATGTCTGTAATGATGACTAATTTGTAGTCAAACACAATTAAACGATTACAAAAGAAATAATATTAAATTATTTGTTTTATTTTTACTTATGAGATTGAACGTTTAACAAGCAATTTAACGGTTTCAGTACATGAAAGTAAACCACAGCATCAACTGTTACGGTCACCAAATCTTTTGTAAGAATCTGAAATATCGATATTTATTTGTGTAATAGAATATATAGATAAAGAGATGAGATGAAAATTTTCTGGCGTAGTCTGGCGGCTTTAACACCAACTAAGATTATTTAATTCCCGCTTCAGTAAATATTTGTATTAAAGCTAATGACTACTTATTAATTTCTTGGTCAGTAAATCAAGACGTGTCTATTTACAAATTGTGTCTCCGGAAGAATACTCATTGGATATTATTGTTATGTTATTATTTTAGAAACACTTGATAATAATAGTTGCAAAAGTCGTGGCAATTAAATTATTGCAGCCCAAAGCGTTACTGTTTTGTCTTCAAGCGTCCCATCTTTATGTTATGGCAATCACTGGTTAAAAGTTAAAAATCTGTCATATCTGAGTTAGAATTATAAAGCATCCCCAGGAAAAATACTACAATTGTGTTAATTAGGACAAAATTAAGATAACAATAAGTGGTTAATATGCCATAAGTTCTTATAGGATTTAATAAAAACCAAAATGTGGTATTATTCTAAAACTATAATATTTTTAACTCAAAATGTAGAAGTTATTATAATAACATAAAATATAATGCCATAAATACCTCTTGGGGCAGCAAATTGAAAGATTGAGTTCTAAGATCGATTAATATGACATTATCTGTACACGGAACTACCCAAATAATGCCAGGTCCGGCGGGAGAAACACTTCTTACTCGTCCAAAGCGCAAAATTACTGCTCTTTTGTACTGTTTCACAACCTTTAAACATTTCATCTTGATACAGAAAGAATAGATAGTGTGAAGACTGGACATTGATCAATTGTTAATCAATAGAGAGGAAATTGTTATTAGAATAGTTTGACCAATATTTTTACTAGATGTCTCACGTGGTTTCACTCGCCTTATAATTGGGTTGACCTTTTGCTTGACGCTTAGGTTGAGTTAGTGCTCCGCCGTTGTTGGTCGTAGCGTGATCTTTTACAGCCTGTAATCTGCTTCAATAACAGGCTGTTACGCAATAACGCAAGAACAAAAATCGAAGTGAACTGGTTTGAGCGTTCAAAAAAGAACAAGACGTTTTAAAAACCGACTTCAAAATCAAAATACGTAATTTCGTTTACTTTGACGACATATCAATTAATTTCAGTGATTTGATTTTCAAAATACTGAACCGATATTGATGAAAATCCTTTGGAACTAATGGGAGAGCATAGTTTGTTTCAACCTTTTTCGAGTAATCGGAGAACATATATAAAAAAGTCTCTGACAGCTTAAAAATTTTGTATGACTAATATATAGAATAAATGTTTAAAAACAAAATAAAAGAAACACTATCTTACCCTAAAGCAAAATAGTAAACACAGTGGAAACAAAATTATCATCAATATTGTAAATAATCGAATTATTTTCTCCTTCAATGACTCTTGCTTCAATTCTAAAGAAAAAAACAATTTAAAAACCATACAAACACAATCATAAACAAAGTGAATTATGAAATTCGTCAATGAGACGCAATGTACCGTTGGCAATATCAGTAAGATCAGTTTTAGATCGTTCCATTATTTTATAGGTTATAAAGATTATAAATTATATTATAATATTAGTTCATGTAGTTGATTTTACTTCCTTTTTAACTTGTACCTATCTGCAAACGTTATTGCAAATACTAAATAGAACTATTGTAAATGTTTACAAAATTATTACGAAAAAATTGAAACTTATTTCAAATAGTTACATCAATGTCATTTTGTATGAGATATGCCACAGAATATTAAATGGAGTACCTACTTATGTCTAATGCTAGGTCTTCACAACAACGATTTTAGTTGATGGGGCCTCGCTGGAAACATTAAAGTGTGAATATGACTCTTTCCAGCTATTTAATGTCATAATTCATTAAATTGCTGTGAAATTAATAGTAACATTCAAAAACTGACATTCATGTCGCTAGCAAATTGCTGTTGGTTGAAATCGCTGCCATGAAGACTTAGCATTACGTTATTCTTATTTTATATCCATAAAGATATAGAATAAGAAGAACTATGTAATGCTGAGTCATTTTTGAGTCCTTGCTGAGTATAATATTATTATCAATATAATAAAGTGGTAAATTCGTTTGTAAGTTTCTAAAGTTTGTATGTAACGGGAAAGCCCTGAAACTACTGATTCGATTTGAAAAATTTTTTTTGCGTTGGATAGCCTGTTTATTGACGAAGATTATAGACCGCGAGGGACAAGTAGATATAAAAAATCAGTCAAAAATAAAAAAGTTTGTATATGATTGATATAGTATTTTTTTAATGTTTGGTACTTCGGTACCTACTGCGTTATTTCTTGACCAATTTCAAAAATTCTTTGAAAAATTTGAAATAACTGGTATAAAAGTGTCATCGATGTAAACGAAATTACATGTTTGCTTTTCAAATCGGTTGCTTTTCTATTTATATTATTTATAGTAATTTAAAGAAAAAAAAACAATCTTTCTATTATTTTCTGCTCTTATCTACAATGAATTATATTCTACGTAAATATGTTTATAGTTTCAATAACAAGTAAGAGAAATATTTATTAATAATTTATTAAATCGGTAGCGGCGATGGAGGTATGCTGGGTCCTGAGCTGCTTAAGAAAGTCCTGAGGAAATCCATGGGGAACGGAAAGATAATCGTTGAACTTTTCTCAGCTGATATTGTATTGAGGGACTGTAGGTACCGTAACTGAAACAAAAATTAACGTTAGATATAGTGGTGACATAATAGGTACGTTATGAATGATAAGATGAAAAAACAATATTTTTATTAATAGTGCTACTTGTAGGGACCATAATTAATACTCTACTATCTACGTATTATGGTTTTAGGCGAGAATTATATTTGAAAGTTTTACCCTCGTAATCGCTGATATAAAATAATTCTGTAACCTAGTAACAGTTACGTAGTTACATTAGCTGTGAATATCAATAATAAGGCACTGACAGTAATTTATTTCAGGTGTAAAGCAATGGCAAACAAGTTATGTAAATCTTTATGAAAGTCTGACAACAAAACGTATAACTGTAATTCTCATCTTATGTCTGCACAAAATTTACACATAACAAAGCAAATGAATCGTTCGTTATCAATCGTTGATCACGTATATAAAAATCATTTACATATAATTATGATTCTCATATGGTTTTTCAATCAGAATTACCGTTTTGGATTTAAAGTTGATTAGTAACGATTCTGTAGATGGTCTTGTAGCGCAGTCGGGTTTTTGACTTTTTAAATTAATTACTTGTTGCATATATATTTTTATTTAAGATACTAATACTAACTTGTAGAGCAGTCGGGTTATCGATCATCACAAGTGATGCCTCTCTTAGAGCTTTCGAAGCTTTGATTTCGCCCTCAGCGGCAATAATTTTGGCACGAGCCTCCCTGTCGGCTTCTGCTTCGGCGGCCATTGCTCTTTGCAATTGGACTGGTAACCGGACGTCTTTTCTAGGGTATAATATATTTAAAAATGTAATTTCATATTTTTTTATAATAAATTTTCTTTTCGATTGATGATTTTAAATGATATGATGAAAATAAAAAAATAAAAACCGCTATAATTGCTTTTACATCCCAAATGTAAAAATTAAGAAAAAAATTTAATAGTTATAAAAAATATATCCAAGTAACTAATAAAGCGCTAATTATTAATTTTCGTAAGGACTTCAGATTAGAATTTATAACAATTTTTTAAGGTAAGGTATTTTTTACTATTCTTTAAAAATATCTTTAATACATTTCCACTCTTTCCACTTCGACTCCCCAAGGTTCAGTGGCGACGTCCAAGTTGGCTTGCATCATGTGACTAATAGCTTCTCGATCGGACAGCAGCTGGGCTAAATCTCGCATACCCAATACGTTGCGAAGAGTCGTTGCAGCGAGAAGACGTGTAGAAGCACTGAAAATTATTAAGAAATAAGGATATGCGTTTGTATAAAAATTGATGGCCATACCTCTTTGAAATAATGACTGACCTGTAATCCGCAACGCGAACTACTGCGTTTAACGGTTCCTTTATTCTGTAGTAGACAACTGCATCGACTGCGACGGTGACTGAATCTCTCGTGAGAACCTAAAAATATTTTTTAATGAAAAAAGTATTATACAATATGATGAATTATCGCTCTTAAGTGACTGTGGCTCCATCTGCAATGGAATCTTATAAGAGTTTCTCGGTACTAAAATTACAACGAATTTTTCGAAAGAAATGGCCGCTTTGACATTTTAAATTATCTACTTTATTTTTGCACGTTAATCTAGATTTGGTTTATACATTTTTAAATAATGAAAATATACAAATCCAGCTTGTTATATGTGCCTTTTATTTACTTTTATTATGAAACACATGAATGTTTAAAAAAGATGTAATGAAGACGTAAATTTAATGATTAATTTTCGTCTAACATCTGTTATTTAGTAGAAGATTCAAATATCGAGGGCGTCTCAGTCGCGCACATTTTTAGAACAGATAAAATAAGGTCACCTTTAACAGATTCGATCACAAATCTAAAATTCGACATGTTCAAATAAATATTACTTGCATATAATTATGATAGTCAATAAATTAGAAAAGAATTTAAAACGTGTTTTAGATAACTACATTAATACACTTCTAGAGTAGGTTTAATTATTCTACTATATTTTATTCTAGTACTATTAGTACAGTAAAAGTATTATACTGGGTAGTAGGTATAAATTTACATTTTGTTATGACTCAGAAGACTTATGCGTTATTCTTTTTACGGCTGTGTATGTATGTATAATAGTATAATTTTGCATTATTCACATTTGCCCGTAGCTTAGCTTGCGTCATTGTAAATTTTCTTATACCAGACGATAGTCTAAAAATTATTTTTGTCTCGGAGACAGTTTTTTTTCTGAATAAAAGTTACTCTATGGCTTTTATCTGACACCTTATCTTTTATACCTGACAACATATTTGTATAATGTACAAGCACAATCATAAGTGATATCATAATTATCGGTTAGTTGTATCTTGAAAGCGTAACAAACAAACATTCGCATATTTTGTGATAGAAATTAAGATTTGGCTTGTGGTACTTAAATATTACTATCATTGTTTGGCAAAAAATATTTTTAATTTTTACTCTCGAGAGATAAAAACACTATGTAACTTAGTAATGGATACGCCGTATTATGAAAGCTGTAAATGTTAAAATAAGGCAACTTTTTTAAATCTTTATATAAATCTAAGAGTCAAATTTATAAGTGTAATTCTGACCTTTTGTCTATATACCTTCGTCTGTTAATCGTTCTATAATACATACATAGATACAGACATACAGAAGTAAAGAATTAGTAATCAAAAGTATATGGTTAATGTAAACATGACTGATATTCATCAGAGTGTTGTTGGATAGAGGTGAAACTAACACTCTGTTTATCATTAAAATCTATAGGAAAATATTGCTTACCTATTTATAAAAATAAATATTTCTACCCGACTGCGCGACGCAAGGGTGTGCAATGTGTTTATCAATCTATATAAGTATGTGGATTTGTACTTTTGTGGCACTATTTAGACCAAACGTGTGGGTCGATTTTGATAAATAAAACGTCGTTTCATTAGTTGTAACGGCGCAAATGTCATAAAAATTATAATAATTTGAGAAAATTAAAATGGCCGATTTTAGATGCGATAATGTAAAAAAGAAAGAGTCAGCTCGTGACCACGGCGAATGTAACTTCGTTGAAACGTTGGGCAAAAAAAACATATTACTACCATTAGTTATCACGATAAGACTCGTTATATTAAATATGAAAAAGAAAGAAATTAAAATCGACGAATTGTATTAAGTGGTGTATCGTTGAATAGGTACCTACTCAAAAATCACTTTTAAGATTCTTACGTTATTTTTCAATAGGAATTACCGTTTAGAATCTATAATGATTTAAAGTTGGTTAGTAACGGTTCTCTATGGCCTTGTTTTTTCAATTAATTACTTAATTACTTGTGGTCCATATCTTAAGTACACTTTCGTATTAAGTTTATATTGAACAACAGTCTAGTCTTAATTTAATTTTTTAATTTATACATCGACCTTCATATCACTTAGAATAATTGATAATTCCTATATATATTTAGGGTTTTTTCTATTTGTAAGCATACCCTAATTGTAGTTTCTGAATAAGATTAACATAACGTGTCGTGGGCGATACCGTGTCGAGCAGCTGGCACGGTAATCGGTTATGAGCTAGAACGGTTTAGACAACTTGTATACAAGACACAATTGTTCGTGCGTCGTAAAACTTTGATTGATAGTTTATAGGCGCATCAATTAGACGCAAACCAGCTGAATGGCAGGCATTCGGGTTAACTGTTTTCAATACCAATGCCAATTCGGAATCGTCTTTGTTTGTAGCCATGTGTTCTTTGTTATGTGTATTGTAGTTATATTCATGTTGTGGTATATTTAGTATTGGACTGATTGGATGATGATTAATGTGATTGATATAATTATTTAGTTATCGTTTTTTTTGTCTCTGGTCTGATAAAGCGGTTAGTAAACCCGTCGGGCGTCGCATAGAAAAGTAACATATTAAATCTATAAGAAAAAGTATTAAAAATCTATTTTAAATATAAGATTGTTATCAACCTCAATATTATGGGAGAATGTTATTTTAAACATGAAAATATATAAGACATGTAACATAACATTACGAAAATCGAAAACCCATAATTCAAAATAGTATTGTATCATTCGTTAAATATAATTAGATATGAAATTTGTATACATATAAATAATTGAAATAATGCGAATGACATAAAAAAATAATCGTGTTAAGAGGAATGATATTATTTAACTATGTTATAAGTTCATGAATTTTGGCAACCAGATTGCTGATTATTTTGGGTGACATTGCCTA
This sequence comes from Hypolimnas misippus, assembly GCA_037950945.1. Classification (NCBI taxonomy): domain Eukaryota; kingdom Metazoa; phylum Arthropoda; class Insecta; order Lepidoptera; family Nymphalidae; genus Hypolimnas; species Hypolimnas misippus. Next base: position 11,049,966 of record JBBEEQ010000012.1, on the reverse strand, counting down.
GCAACCAGATAGCGACTGAGTATGATAACCGAGAGTATCTTTGGACCAATAAGTTAACTCTTAAATGCATGATTTTTTTTATTTAATAAAAAAAAAACAATGTTTGTAAACAGACCAACAATCATGAAAAATAGTAATAAAAGTTACAGGTCATACAAATTAAAATAAATAAACCATATAAATACAGCCAAATTAGGCGTTTAATACAATTTTTTAGTTGATTAGTAGACTTCGAAATAAGCGTTTCATTTTTGATACACCATGTATTTAAGGGTTAGCAATATTGGAAATGAGTATAGATTTTTAACGTCAAATAGTATTGACGTAACTGATGTATAGTTATAACATACCATAGGTTGAGTCAAAACCTTATCAAAATATCTTAAACATACATACCTCTTGGGGTGGAACATCGAACGATACAGTTCTTAGGTCGACTTTTCTGTAAGTGTCGACACAGGGTAATACGAAGAACAGCCCCGGACCTCTCACTCCTCCTTTACGTAATCGACCGAGACGGAAAATGACCGCGCGTTCGAACTCTTGTACAACCTGGGAAGACCAAATAAAAAAGTCACAAAGAATCATTATATTACTTATTCATTATTTTTATCTCATATTTAGGGGTAGGGATTAGTCAAATAGAAATATACTAGGTGATCCGTGCGAATACACTATTTAATTACATAATTTTAAATTGAAATTATTTAAAATGAAAACATATATTTTCTGATATTTACGTAAATTTCCTCATTAGAGCTAAAATTTTCTTGAACTTGTCGTATTAAACATTAATTTTGAAATAAAGTACATAGATAAAGCACATATTAAGCGAGAATTACACTTTTCCTGCCATACTACAAGAGACGCATTAAAACCATGTTCAACACGTGTCTAGCTAAACAGTGTTTAGAAATTAAACATTGCTTAAAATATTATATAAATTGCTTAACAGCGAATAAACTCATAAAAAACTTATTGATAAAATGTTATACGTTACATTTAACAGCTGAAATAGGTTTTAGATATCTATTAAACTCACTTAAACGTATGTTAATTTATATCTAAAGCATGTTTAACTCAAAACTGTGCTTAGACGCGGATTTGTAGTACGGATTTATGTAAACGCGCGTTTAACGTCTGTTTAAATCTTTTGTAGTAAGACAGGTAAGTTTTACTATCTACGCAACCTTCCGAAAGGTATGAATGCCCATAAAACGGCACTGCTAGTAATTTTTTTAGGTATAAAAGCAATGATAAACACTTTGTGTAAATCTTACGACAATCTGAGTAAAACTCTTGCCTAGATGTACCTATATGTTTATAGAACTTCTTATTTTGCTATTGCACTTACGAACGATGTTAGCGGTATATTGGTATTAACTATTAAAAATAGAAAAATTATTATTTATTAAAAAAAAGTTAGGTTATTTATGAATTCACACACGAAAGTCTATGAGAAAGAAATTTCAATTTACCTTAAAACATTCGAACAATGAAAATGGAAAAGTTATAATGACTAGAAGGAAGGAAAAAAATGTTGCAAATTTTTCAACGCATCCAACGGCATGTGGATTTGCTGTAAAGAAAATTCAATTAAAATATATATATTTATCACAATATTATGTAATTAGTTAAAATATTATTAATTACTATATAGTTATGTGAATAAAAATAAATTATTATAGTCCGTTAGGCGCAATATTTACATCGGCAGTTAATCGGATTGAATTTTCAATGAGTTATTTTTATTGTTTGTATTTAAACGATATGTACCTCTCAAAAACATTTTATTTTCGTTATTTACCTCAATTTATAAAATATTATTTTATTATTATTAAGCGAATCAATATTTTGTAAACGACAATTATAATTTGTGGATTTTTTATTACCACGACTTTCGACTTTAAAATACTTACGCATTTGTATCGTGATAGCGCAAGTCGTACCCGTATCACAATCTAAAATATATAATTTTAACAAATTAATTTTCAATTATACGGTAACATTTTGTGCACTAATCCATTGCTACTTACGGCTGGGTACATTATCACGTCTAGTGCTGACAGACCTTATTTCCGAATGCATCGTTACCTTTACGTGAAAATATTAACACATCGTGAACTTTATTCGGTAAATGATTCGATTTTCTCATAACGCGTTTAATCCGACTAACAATCACTGACTGCGCTGACATTCAGACTAACTTACTGTCAGATGAGCGTATGTTTACGCGACCCAAAAACAACACGATTCCAACTAAAAATATCAATTACAATGCTTGCTATGTTTCGAAATGGTAAAATAATAATATAATCCTTCGTATAAGTTTCGTTTACGGATATTTACGTATTTCAAAGTAGCACTCCACTTCGCCCGAGTCCTTGTCGTGACAACCGAAATCCATCAGGAATTAAGGGCGCAGAGTGTCGCGGATTGACCGATTACTGAATCGATCAATCTAAGTGCTGTGTGATCTAACCGGTGTCTATATTGGTACTACGTCGAACACGGATAGGCAGGTTGACGATAAAAATAAATAAATAACGCACTTCCCATATCGATGGACGAACGGGCGCACAGTGGGCCGCGATGCAGCGAATTGTTGGCCAAGGCGCTTTGGAAACGTCTTCTGTAATATTTCGTATGTGCGGATGTTTAGGTAATAACTTTAATAATATTGGAGCGTTCTAAAAGTTAATCATTTCTTCTACTTGTGTACGTTGGTGAAATATTAGTCCTCACATTTTAACGGTTTTTTGTTTTAAGATGCAAATAATATACGTACGAAATTGTTACTCGACTTAAGCTCCATAATTACAATCTGTCAATTTGTATTTGAAAATTAAAATTATTGTAAGAAGGAAACGAACTACGTATTCATTAATGGTGTCACGTAAATATGTATAAAAAACTGTTAAAAATTTTCTTAATAAAATCGGTTTTGTTTGAAATCTACACCTGTAACAAAAACTAGAAATTAGTTACGAGACAAACTTAAGCTTTCTTAAGATTTTCTGTCCTCGGAGTTTTAACAGATTAATATAAAACGAACACCACCATTAATGAATAACTAATAGATGAAAAAATGTAATCCCCCAATTGTGGCCGCGGCCATCTTGGATTTTTAATGATTCTGAAAACATATACTGTTGTTTTAGAGTTCTAGAGTGCACCAAATTTGAATAATCAGTCAACAGGAAGAAGATACATATGACCCGCACAGACAAGGCAAAGTTTGCCTAAAGTAACTTATATAAAACCGAAATGTAACTTACCTACAGTTTTTGTCACCTGCTTGAATGTACACTTGATTGTTAATTTTTGTACGTTCATGCACATTGTAGAGCGTTTAAGTAGCTCTTTATTATAATGTAACAATTATTAAATTTACATTAAAAAATTAAAAAGTCATATGTTTTTTTATAGAACATCTGGTTAATAAGACGGGACACTTTCTGTTAAGTGATCACAGTCGGAGGAAGTGAACTGAAATATGAAGCAAGGAAAGTCGGAGTTAGGCTTCCGGCTCTTTCGATCATATAACGCAGCTACATTACCTATTACACACCGAGAGACTGTGAGAGCTTATCACTTCTGTGAGAGCGAGGTACTGCCTGGATTATGCTAGCCTGTATACGCATAAGTAGGCTACAGCTAGACTCTACGTAAATTAAAAATCTACCTCAATTTCAGCTCAAAAATTGTTGTCTTCCCTTTACGTTAAAAACAATTTTCTATGCAAGTTTCATGAATAGCTTTTACACTAACATTAGCCATCTGATTTATATTTTTTAATGAATAATTATGTTATGATAAATTAAAGTATGATTACAATATTTCCTGTTACCATATGTTTCACTCACCACATAATGCGAAAACCGAAACACATGGCCGAGTTACGATGAGCCTTTGTTTATACGATCGCGCATGCGCACCACTTGTCCGACAAATATAAGATAATTTAAGCGATCAATGTGTTCTTTATTTGGACGAATGCATTATTATAACAAGTATCAATAAACTATGTTAAGACGACTTATTGGTGTAACAAAATGAGCCACCTGACGCCCGAGTGTAAATTTACGTCAAAGTACGAGTAGTTGTAACGATCAGCATGAACGTAAAACGCTAACTGCTTTACTACAAAAGATGTTCAATACGTGTCTAGCTAAACAGTGTTTGAAAATTAGACACTGTTAAAAATGTTGTCAAAATTGTTATATTGTGTGTAAAATTATAAAGAAACTTATTGATAAAATGTCAAACGTTATGTTTGACAGCTAAAATAGGATTTAAGCATATATTAAAAAACCTAAGCGTATGATTATACATAATTAAACTATGACTAAACCATGCTTAACTCAAAATTATCGTTAGATGCGGATTTGTAGTACTGAATTTTATAGACGCGTTTAACGTATGTTTAAATTTTTTGTAGTAAGGCAGTAAATGTTTAGGGATATTCTGATTTCTATACATATGTCTGGTTTCTATAGGGATATAGCGAATAGCGCTATATATAAGCGAGACGTTTTAGTTTAAACATTTGGTAAGTATTTGAAAATGTATATCTATAAAAATAAAATTCACACGCATTTTTTTGTCCTCTATGCGTTCCGAAACCATTGATCGATTATGATGATACTTTGGTAGGATGTTCTGGAGTTGCCTTCGAGGGTTCCTGGGCCAAAAAATTTATATACTTTACAGTTAATAAATAAATAAAAATCCTTGCATGCATGTTTTATATGACTTCCAAAACGTAGCGATTTTGACAACTTTCAGGTTAGGTTAGGTTAGGTAATATTCAATCGATTCCACATCAAAATTCACGTGATCCTGTGATAAAATTTTGATATGGAATCGATTGAATCAACAGATTTTTTTGGCTTGTCTCCAAGCGGGTTGCTAGTAGGTATATAAATAAAAATAAAAAGTGTTCAGTCATTTTATGTTCATTATAACATTACTATTTACATTTTTGCATATCACACACTGACCTCAGGTGTAAATGTTGACCTGAGATTGTTTAATTTGAAATACTAGAGCAGATGTTATGATTCTTGTTTAATTATATTAACAACAGATACAATGTTTGATGAAAAATAGTGTTGAGTAAAGTATAATTTTAAAATGGTATTTAATGTAAAATATTGTTTCTTCTTTTGATTTCCTAGGATAACCTTTCCTGCAAATAAGCAGTCGCTCTATGATGACATTACTCAGAATTTTTCTATGGAAATTGTATATTGACGTCGTAAAGTCAAATATTTTCTACACGCCCACAATATTAAGTCCATAATTTGATGGACCGCAATCCTAGGAAAGCGAAGCATCACGCGCCAACGCAAACACAATAGTTCTTTAAAAACACAATCGCTTATTCAAGGTGGCAACTGGGCATGTATTTTTCATTTTACCAGTATTAGAATCGATATTTAAAAGTACCTAAAAAAAGTGAACTATTTTCTTTAAAATTATTTTTCATAAATGGTAAGTCTATATGTATATCCATTCGAGCACACAAGATACGTTTCTCGGCGCCTTATAAAACACCTTGTATAAGGCGCTGCGCAAACTTAGATAATTTTATATATTCGACATAATTGTGTTGTATAAGTTGTCAACAATCTTTTCAGCCATTTATTTAGACTTTAATGTCACAAAAAAGGTAAAGTAGTCATATTTTTTCTAAATTATAGATTATGAACTACATAATCATACGAAATAAAATTTACTCACTAATTGAGTGTGTGATATATCATTGCTTTATATGTATGAAACGAAAATAATATATTTTATGTAATAATGTAACTTCAAAATGACAGGAGATGGATAGTAAATCTAAGAATAATTAGCATACATGTTTACAGTATTAATAAAACCGGTTTTTGTATTTAAACAAGTCAAATCGTCGACGTGATTTGAACTTTGCTTTTTGACCACCTTTTGACCTAAAAGATACATAACATAGTTATACAGATACAAGTTTTATATACGCACTAGCTTCCGCCCGCGACTTCGTCCGCGCGGAATAGTGGCGCGTACCTTGCAGAGCTAACTGGAGTCACCGCCCTTCCCCCTCATATACTTGGCACATTGTGCGCACAGTACTCGATCATTATTTTGCTGAGATGCTATTTTAAAATTACAATATTACCTAAGATACTCATTTAAATTGAATGATGTAAAGGGCAACTTTGTTTTAAATTAAATACTTGTTATGAATAATGTATTTATTTGGATAAGAATTAATGTCATATTTATAAAAACACCTCCCAAATAATGCATTATTTTAGAACAAATTTGGTTAGCATAAAAAAGGTTATAGTGAGCTAACCTTAAAAGATAGACGTATGCTGTTGCGGACTTTTTTTTAGAACTTTTAAAGAGAAACAAATCTGTCATACATGATTTTTGCGAAACTTTAACCGTTTACGCAGCGCATGCAGCGTAAGCTCTCTCAATAGGAAAATATCCCCCGATTTTGAAGCATTCTTCATTGGTGCTCCGCTCCTTTTGGTCTTAGCATAATAATATATAGCCTATAGCCTTCCTCGATAAATGGGCTACCTAACACTGAAAGAATTTTTCAAATCGGATCATTAGTTCCTGAGATTAGCGCGTTCAAGCAAACAATCACAAAAACAAACAAGCAAACAAACTCCTTAGCTTAATTATTTTAGTATAGATACTACTGTATGAGTACAACAAATCGACATTTACTCCTAACGTTCATACAAGGTGTGTATAACTTCGGAAGTCGGAACCATTGAACCTTTTTTAGGGTTCTGTGATTTCAGGAGCGATTTCAAACTCCGTCAACCTTAGTTTTGCTCCTCATCTGTTTTAATATTATAAAGAGGTAAAATTTGTTTGTAGGTTTGTAAGTTTATATGTATGGGGTAGCCTCTAAAACTACTATTGCGATTTGTAAAATTCTTTTTGCGCTGAAATCCCGTTATTGAAAAAGGTTACATCTAAAGGCTATATTTCATCAAGTTAACTCTCATAGTAGCGATGCAGTAAGTATAAACGCGAGTAAAACCGCAAGGAATAGCAAGTTATAAATAAATAGAATAAGCGTCGCAAAAATGTACACAGATTTTTTATAATAAATTTTCATTCTGCCATTTGATATTGGCAGTTAAATAAAAATAATAATAATAAACGCATCACACTCAACGGCCCCCATTAAGATCGCGTGACCTTGTGTCGGGGGTCCGGAAACTCACACAACACTAACACAAACACCCAGACCATGACAAACATCCGTATGGCCAATACTTTGCCGTGAGCGGGGATCGATCCCGCGACCGTTAGCGCTTCAGTCATTTGCAGTGACCACTGCGCCAACGTGTCCGTCAAGTTGAGCCTTTATTTATCCTTATTAATATTTTTTTATTGTAAAAAACCGTTCGAAATTCCATTTCATCATAATTTATGGTTATACTGCAAATATTGCGGACGAAATGTGTCTAATGTTTTTACTGAACATTTATTTTTTTAAATAAAATAATTGGTTCTCATGGAGTGCATAAAAATACCTTGTTCGATAACTGTGACAAAGTATTAGATTAGAAAATAGTTGCCATACAGTTAGACCGCAAAGTGACATAGTTAAGATTTCTTAAAAGCACGATTTTAATCGTTAAGCTGTATCTACAGGTTTTTTGTTACCTTGTCATGAGTATAGAAAGGTTTTTCTGATAACCATATCATACTTGGGTGTGGGTAACTAGGCCAAAACTTAGCTAAACCTAAATAGAGAAAGTTGTATTGCGAAATTGATCTCTGTGACTCGGTATGTCAACAGAATTTATTGATTGTGATTTTAAAATAGGTCACGGTATCATGCAAATTTTATTTAGTTGCGTTGTTACATAAGTCGATAATATTTGGGATCGATTATTTTGTATATAATAATAATAATTTGATTTGCGTATGTGTTTTCGTTTAGTTGGAAGAAAACGTATCCATAGAAAAGTGTAGTTTTTTTTGGAGTATTAAGTATCACTTATAATTTATATGTATCGTGATGTTTCGAAAGATTGTTTTCAGAACGTATTTCGAAAAAAAAACACACGTTTATTTATAATTATAGTTTGAATGATATCTGTTGAGAAATTCAAGCTCAAAATTGTTTTGAAATATATGTTACACTCGCGTTTATATAACTCAGAAAAGATATCCGAAAGAACTAATCGTATCGTTATATAACACGTTACGTCCTGTCCCTAATAACACAGGTGTACCTAATTATATTTTATAAGGCCTTTTACAGAATTACATAGTTTTCTTTGAAGACTATCATTTGTTTTTAGAATGTAAAAAAAACACTAGGATTTTCCTTTTCAATGTTGTCATTAAACAAATTTAGTAATAAGAAAAAATCCTGTGTTATAAACAAATAGAACGAGTGCGAAACTAAATCTATTTGAATGAAAATACAAAAAAAAGAAGTTATGAAAAATATTACAAATATAATTGCACCATTTAATATTGATACGTATTAACATAAGTAGTGCGGTACAACTCAAACCTAACTAACATAAATTCAATTAAATATATGTATGTAAAATAGAATATTTATTTATTTGAATCTACTTCATATTTGTAACATAAACATTTAGACGTTTATGAAGCTTAAGTAACGACGTTGAATAAGATGTGTTTTAACGTAAAAATTATATTTGCTTTTATTATTTTTTATAATCGTTATTTAAAATATAATTTAGTTTTAGTTATCGACATCAATTTACCGTGGTAAATAAGTTAGAATAACTCACATTGAAAAATGCTGATAAAAATTTTTTGTGCATGTTGTTATAATTTTTACTGCCACAATTTTTTACTTAATAACTTGCCCATTTGAGTAATTCTTACTTCAAATTTATTCATTTTGTGCCTTATTCGTTTTTTATTTTTTACCGACCAAAAGTGCAATGTTAAACTAGCCCTATAAATAGATGCCTTACTTAAACTATGATATGCACATATGCGAGTCTAAAACAGTAACTATTAAGTGTTTTCGCGTATTTTTGGTTGAGTCTATATTTTGAATATATGATTACGATAATTTAATGTAAAGACTTATATATTCAAGTATAAATAGCATAATATTTATTTTGAAAGAAGAAAAGTCTTATCAGACTGTATTTTTTATAATTTCTTCTATCAAAATAATATTATATCTAATAATAAAGGGGTTTTCTCTATATTATCTCTTATAGAACTACGCTTTATTAGCGTAACTACTGTTTCATTAAATACCATATCTGAACGCTGATAAGTAATACTATGTCAAGCCACACGGTGTCAATTTTGATAAAATGGCGTCTGCCTGTAAACCCTATTCTTAATAAATTCGTTTAAGTGAGTATATATCCATCTATTTTTCTATTTCGATAAAAGATGATGAATTAGAAACAGATCGGTGGAATATAAAGTTTTCTTAAGTAATAAGTTTTTCAAATATATTATTGCATAATGCAAAATACGGTGCACACTTCAATATTCGAAACATTTTAGTCGTTCAGATGACTTGCATTTTTTTAATGTAATGTTATGTACGTGACACGTTATCAGAGCACATAATTTCTCCGAATTTGACTCTTTGTGGTTTGACACATTATTGCTTATCAGCATCCATATAATACTCTTAGTCTGTGTTTTAATGTACTAAATATACTTTTTTTTTATAATTTTTGCTATGTTTCTACGTCTATTTTGTTAAATCTGTTAGAACGTATGGAGTTAGCCTAAGACTTTGATCTGGCTTCAAATTTAGGTTGCACCACGCACAAATGCGCTAACGCTGAACTAATTTCAACACACAGGAATGCTGTACAGCTTATTTTATAGCTTATAGTGTTTATAATAAAATACTATTTGATTTATTATTATGTTACTAGCTTTAACTCGCGGCTTTGTGTTGATATCGATTTTGTTATGCCGGTCTAAAACTTATTGGAAAAATATACTCTTTGCGCAAATCCAAAGAATGAGTTAATAAAGTTTTATCGTAATCGGATTAATGATATGGCAGCGCATAGATTTTATCAAAATAAAAAAGAAAAGAATATATACGTTTTTAATCAAATTGATTAAGAATAGGATTGACATATTTAGACGCCATTTTCTCAAAATGAACTCCGTGTGGCTTGACACAGTATTGCTTATCAGTGTCCATTTGTAATCATTAAAAAAGAAAACACCATGGTTATGTTCAAAATACATTACAGTATACATAACAATATATTACAGTTTTTATAGCATATGATTTCTATATAATTAAATTTAATATGTCCAACAAGTTAAAGTTGAGCAAATCATACATACGTAATAACGCATGTACCAATAATTAATAACGATAAATAGCCTCACTTTGTGATTAACACATTATGCATAATCAAACTCGAAATAATGTTTTACTTTTAACCTCCTAACTAAGACACATTTTCATCTGTGGCATCGTACATATTAAGTTGGTAGAGTGGTTTCATTGTTATTTTAATTAATTTATCTGTAACGCTAATTTATCGGTTTTTAAACCTCGAAAAGAAGAGCAATATCTAAACGAATATATCTAATTATTTTCGTTATGTACTAAAAATGTACATTAACATTAAACTTCACATAAAATTTTTGTCGAGTATAATATTTTTTGTCCTATGCAATTCAATACTGCATTTTTGGTAATAAAAATTCTGCTGTATTTTACAAATGGTTTACCGCGGGAATTGTGCGAGCAGGTGTAAAGGGAGTGTGGAGGGGCCCTTAGCTTATAAGCGTAGGACACTCATTGCTAAGTCAAGCAGGACAACCTATCGTGTGTAGTGTGTGCCTTTAGAAGTTCCAATATGTGGGTGAGTTGTTAAAAATATAAGTGTTTTTTATATCATTAAAATGTGTAAGTGTTTATAAAATAAATATAAAAGAGGTAGAAGTTTTACAAAAATAAATAGTTTTTGATTGTTATTTTTTATGTAAAAAGCTTTTACTGAATAAAAGAAATGCATGTTCGTTTTGTAATTATAAACATTTGGTGATATTGTAAATAAATATATTGATATTGTTCAATTTTTTAAACATTTTTTATATCAAAATTTGATTGTCATTTTTTTAAGTACTTTCTGTAGTTGATTGATTATCTTTCTATTCAAGATGAAATAAAGAAAATCACTTTTTTTATCGTTTTGTTCAAGATTTGTTGTATGTGTGTATTTTAATAAAAATGATGTTACTTCTATTGGGTGCGCTATATTTAGGTAAACATAACATATGGACGCTGATAAGCAATGCTGTGTCAACTCACACGAATTTGATTTTGAGAAAATAGCGTCTAAAGATTTCAAACCTATTTTTAACAAATTTCTTTGAAAACGTGTATATCTATCTTCTCTTTTCTATTTTGATGAAAGGTATTATGAATTAAAAACAGATTGGTATAATAAAAAGTTTTATCTATTAATAAGTCTTTCAAATATATTAGATTATTGTGTATTACAAAACATTGAGCACACAACAATATTCGAAACATTATATTAAGAAACTTTTTTCAGAGAAATTTTTGAATAATGTTAAATACATGACGCATTATTAGAATACACCAATATCTACAAATTCGACTTTTTGTGGGTTGACACATTATTGCTTATCAGCATCCATATATTATAAAAATTGTACATTACAGTTTTTTACTTATATTATTTACTAGTACCTGATAGTTAATGGCAGCCTATGTGTCTATGTTGCGCGAGGAGGAGTAACAAACATAGACTTACAACTTCGTCTACATAAAAACTTTCATCACCTATTTCACCCTTTCATGATTTTTTTATTTTCGTAACACAAAGATCAATAAAATCGGTTCAGCGGTAGGTATAGGCACTAAAACTTGACAAACAGACTTACTTTCGCCTTTATAATATTTGTATCAATTTTTGTCATTACGTTACATGTTATTCATTACGGTAGAGCCTAGCTGAGCCTAGTGACGACAGTTTGTATGCGGGCTAGCTCGATCGGGGCAGTACCTCAATCTTACGGAAGATCGGTGTGAAGTAGCTTATGTAACTGCGTTTCGTGCATGATAGAACCGGAAGCCTAACCCCCTCCCCCCTATCCCTTTTCTTACTTCCTATTCTCTTTTACCCTGTAAACTGGCAATTGTGCCTCCTCTGGGGGCGGCAGTAAACACTAAACATCAGGTGACCCGCCTGCTCATTTACCGCCTATTTTCTATAAAAAATTAAAATAAATCTGAAAGTAAATTTTTTTGAATAAAATTGTTACAGATATTAGCCCTATTATCCTGTGTGAGCGTCGCGTTGGCGGTGCCCATTGAGTACGGGGCCGTGTATGCGCACGCGCCTGTTATCCATGCCCCGGTCGTTCACGCGCCGGTCCATATCGCTGAGCCCATTGTGAGTTCAAGGCTTTTTTATAGTTTTTTTTGTGCAAATATGAGTAATATACCACTAGTAAAGTGATTACTACAGCTTATTAATTGTAATATTTTTTGCAAACTAAGAAGTTTTTGTTAATTTTAACTTATGTGGATATTTTATTGGTGCTATTAATATCTTATACAACATACATATTAGACATAAGGGAGATCGAAAACGGTAAATTTTTAATCGCTATTCAGTCGCGCGCAAAATGCCGAAAGTTGTGAGATAGTCGCGCGTCTGCCGCGCTACAAAAAGTTGCAGTGGGCGATCTCCGTAAAATAGATACAATTTTATTTTATTTGATAATTTATTATTTGAAATAAAAATGAAGTTTTGTATAGTACATAAAGATTATGAGCTGAATATAATACAAGGATAATCATTTGTGATTTCTTATATATAGGCCTATCCAAAGTACGCTTTCAACTATGGAGTGAAGGATCCCCACACTGGTGACGTTAAGTCGCAGCAGGAAGAAAGGGACGGCGATGTTGTAAAAGGTGTCATATTTGAAAAATATTTTATTAATTTTTCGCGCTTACCTATTACAATGAAACTATTTTATATGGATTTCAATTGTATGCGCTAAGTTCTCAAAGGACCTAAGAGACACAACTGCTTACGTCTTACTTCCACGAACCAGCTTATTATTTTTAGCTAATGAATTTGTAGACTACGTTGATAAGTATTCGATTGATAATGCAGTTTTATATCAATGCTATTCTAGATTTTTTCGTTTTGTTATTTATTTGAAGATTTTTTTATTAGAAAACACATATCTTTAATTACAAAGTTAAAAAGTAAGCTCATTATTATTATTACAATTAAACGCTATTTTTTGTTTAGAATCTATTGTATTATATTTTGAAAATTATCTTATAGGATAGATGGAATGGGTGGTCATATCTCTAATATTTAATTTTCGTAATCGATACTAAAAAAGTGCATTTTCAGGTAGCTACTCGTTGGTAGAGCCCGACGGTACAACGCGAACAGTGAACTACTCAGCAGACGATCACACTGGGTTCAATGCCATCGTACACAGGTCTGGCCACGCAGTTCACCCGGTTAGTTTCAACTATGGTTAAAGATCTTTATTCTCATAAGAACATACATAGGTTCACTTACATGAGATTAAATAATGTTACACACATACGTTAATATTTGATACATGGAATGGCTAGTACTACTTAATATTATCTGATATATATATTTTAAGTTTATTTTTAAAAGCATTTAAACATTGACATTCCTTTATGTGGTTCGGCAAATCATTATATAGTTCAACTTCATATTAATAGCTTTTTTCATAGAGAAAATTAACCCGTTGTTATAAGTGTTTAAATCTAATAGCCAGAAAAATGATATAATTTACGTTAAAAAACAATCATTATAAAATGTAATTCAATGAAAGAGTAGAACTTGTAAAAAGATACGACCTAAAATGTAGTTCGATCGCATAATGTAGTTAACCTCATTTACACCTATTATAGTTGACGTAGTAATAAAAAATATAATTAGCCTAAAAATATTTGAAAACGCTTGGTTTTTTTATTATGTCATAATGTTTTCAACTATCTTGGAATTAATATTGCACAAAGTAGATATCGTCGGTTGTGGCCCTTGCGCAAGTCTAACGGTACTTGACGTATAAGGAAACGGTTAGTGAAATGGTAAACTTGGCTAACAATGTTTTCTACATCCTCTATAAGATTATGTATCTCATATACTGGACTTGAATATACAAGTATCTAAGTAGGCGTTTGAGAGTAAATATTAGAAACAAAAATTGCGTTCAAAACAAAAAATATTACAGTTGGGTTAAACTTCGGCTAAAAGAAGAACACTAGCCCGTTAAGCTAGGCAGTGTTCTTCTTACATAAAGAGACTACTTGAGACGTTAAGAATACAATTAAGTAATATACCTATTTACGAAGATATGACACATTCATATAATTTTCTCATATTATATCCTTGACATATATTTATTATGTGTCCATATATTTATTAATAAATAAATATAATAGAATTTTTATAAAGATTAAATTATGAAATAAGTAAAATCGGAATCAAGCACCGTTCATAATTATTATTATTTATAATTTTAATGTGTTTAAGCAAAACTGATTCTGCCGTAGTCAAGAACTGATTGACTTTGTTTGTGGGTGATACTAAATACCGATGAAAAACAAGTAAAAGTTAAGAGACAACATGAAAACATTTTCACGAAAAAATATCTAGTAATGCTTGAGTAATACTAACCTTGATCCCAACGACAATGCACTGTTAAGAAAACGTGACCAACGTTTTTTATAAGAAATGTTATTATTAATGAAATGTTTACGCCATAATTTAATCTGTATTTTTTTTCTTTATACATAGGTAAAGGTAGCACCAGTTGCTCACTATGCAGCGGCGCCGACACTTGTATTGTCTTCCTATGGACACCACTAATAAAATATAACATATCGACGGTACTTCTTAGTCTTCCCACACTCGCAAAAGTTTTTGCTGTTAATTTTAAATTAGTTATACCTAGAAATAAAATAAGAATGATATGATTGACTGGTGTAGCAATATGGATATTATTTAAAATATAGAACGATGTTTTGTTATTAAGAAACGGGAGAAAAAATGCCTTTTGCTTAAAGATTAACTTAAGAATACATTTTCTACTGGCATGTTTGTTGAAACCACCGTTTCCGTCTTTTAAATGTTATTCACAATGCTACACGAGAATGTACTTATTAAGTTTCCCAAGCGACATCCAAAAGTATTTTGATTTACTTTTTATGTTTTAAGATTTGCTTGTGTTAATTAATTCGATATAAGTGTCTTCTTATTCCTAGCATCTGAAGTACAATTTCTATGAAATAATTTATTAATAATTTTGCTTTGAATGTTTAATTAAAGGATTTAATATATGATGTACGTGTTGTATTGCTTATATCACATTGAGTACTTTTTGAAATTAAGATCTCTAATGGATAAACTTCTAAAATTACCATTAACGATATGAATAAATATTTTATTTATTATTTTGATGAACAATGATTAATTTTCTTTATAACAAATTTATAACGTTTTAATTTATCCCTCAGTTTGTTTAATTAGTATTCGACCTTTACCATCATAACAATAGTATGTTATTAACTAAGAAGTAAATTATTGAAAAAATTAAAAACTCGACTGCATAACAAGAGCATAAAGAATCGTTACTAACCAACTTTATGTCGTTATAGATTTTAAACGGTATTTCGGATTAAAAAATGATATAAGAAACAAAATGATTTTTAAATAGCTATTTAACGATACCATACTTAACACAGTTTGTCAATTTTCATTTTTTCTTTTTCACATTATGGCGTCCAAAATCGGCCATTTAGATTTTACCAAATTATTATATCTTCTTTGACATTCTCGACGTTATGACAAATCAAATGACGTATCATTTATCAAAATCGGCCCACGCGTTTGGTCTAAATAATGCAACAAACTTACAGACCCACATACATACAGACATATATAAATGTATTATGCATGTAGGCCTTGTCATCAGTCGGTTAAAAACTGAAAAAAATGTTTTTTTTTTAAGTAAGTTATAGAACAGGACAAAGTTTTACTTATTCATTTTTAAGTACTAAAATATTAATTTTATTATCTTTATCCGAGAGCGATGCGAGCTTAGTCACCGGAAGTCGCGAGTTTATAACATTAATAACCCATTATTATTAAACAACATTTCAAACTTGTATTAAAACCTTAGGCTATGGTCATTTTACATTTTTACTTGTCGTAAATGATGCAAATATGGAAACGATTTACGTAGATTTTGAGAGCAATCGTCTGTTATGTGTTGGGCTGTTTGAGCTGTTTTATTGCATATTGCCATACTAGGTAACTTTGATCGTATCTCAAAGTTATATTGTGTGGAGATTGTAAAAATATGTTAGCTTTAATCTTTAAAATTATAGCTTGTGCGAACATCCTGTTAAAATGATTTTATCAAAATGTACATGAAAATTTTTAAAAATCCTTAACGCTTTTTAACATTTTTGAAATCATTGTGTTGTTAAGCAATTCGTAAAAGAAATATGTTATATAAAATTTTTCATCCTTTTCAATTGTTCGAAAAATTTAGAAAAGTATTATACCCTTATCAAAGTGTTATAAAAATAAAACCACATATCATACATTTATAAATAATATGATAATATGTTCAAATATTATTCTATTAAGTCATGCTTAAAAGCGAAAGAATCTCATTCTTTCATTCACTCACATTCTGACAAAACATTAAATCTCGAAAATTGAAATGATCTCTAAAGTTATTTAGCATATAGATAGTAAATTAATATTTAAAAAAACTTAAGCGAACTCGTTGGCAAAAGCCATTATATTAAAAATGGGCATCTTCCCTGGAACTTCGTCTGCTTAAGGAATTTCATATCTTCCTTCACGTTTTATTTTTGGGATACAACGTGTTCAATGTCCTTCTCCAAGATCCAATCTATCTCTATACAAAAATTTATTAAGCGGTAACCAACAGACACTTTCGCGTTTATAATATTAGTTATTTTCACGGTTAAGCGAAAACCTACGCTGACAATACTTGAGCAGAAGATGACAGTAATAAAAGTTTCATATATTCTAGTAGCCTTAATGTAGGTTAAGAAGTGACTAATGACTTATTGGATATTGTGAGTGCATTTCATAAGGGCCCTTGAATTTTTGTATTCACCCATTGAGTCATTCTTACGAAACGTTGCTTTATATTATGACGTAATTTATTTGTCAGTTGACGTTGCGTTGTCAGAAAATGGATTTTTTATGGATGCTGATAAGCAATAATGTGTCAACCCACAAAAAGTTGAATTCAGAGACGTATATTCTGATAATGCATCATGTATTTAAGATTATTAAAAAAAAATTCAAGTCCTTTAAATTAATTAAGTACTGAAAAAAAATTCTTAATTTAATGTTTTTAATATTGATGTGTGCTCAATATTTTGCAATTTGCAATAATTTAATATATTTTAAAATTTATTTTTCAAAAAAAAAATTTAATCAAAATTAGTTTAATCGTTTAGGAGTAGTTCATTGACATGAACATGGAGAGAAGAAATAGCTATATATACAAAGATTAAATCTTACCAAGTCGTAACCGCATCGAAAATGCACAACATACACATGTGTTTTGGATTAGAAGAGAAGATTAGAAAGTGTTAAGTTACCTCTGGGGTTCTAGTTACTAGTTTATTCGTAATTATGAATATATTTCTAAGAGTAAAGACGAGCAATCTATCCTAGAGAGAGGGAGGGTGCGTACTGCCGATATAAAATAATAACTAACTGATCAACGAGCTACCATAGACAAAATACAGTATTATTTACTTTTATGATATATTCCTAACAGAAAGTTTTAGTTTTAGGTGAGAAATACACTTAAGCATACATTTTGCTCTCAGATTTTCATAAACATTTACAAAACTTGTTAGTCATTGCTTCACAAATTACGCCTGAGAGAATCTACTCTCAGTGTCTTATTGACATCTAGAGCTTTTGTAAGGTTACTTAGGTAACTATTACCAGGTTACAGAGATATTTTATATCACTTACGAGACTAAAACCGATAAGTGTAATTCCCGCCATAGAAGATATTATAACTGACAAGTGCACAAGATTCTTTTTATGTCGCAGTGTCGCTAGTATCATCTGTATCAAGTATATATATGGTGACAATGATTGATAATATTAATATAAATAAAAAAAATGTAGCGAAATAAATAATTTCCAAACAAAAAATAAATAATCAATTATCTCTTTTTCTAAACGTACGCACAAATAAATCTGCGAACAATTCCATATAAATAGAAAAGGACCATTTCATAAATTCATCGTTGATATACGAAATTTATTCACGAATCCATAAAAGTATGATATTTATGTCTATAACGATTTTGGTAATACAATCTATCAATGAAAGCTTAAAAAGCGCGTGGCAAAATGTGGGCGGAGCGAAAATATTGTCGGCTATTACAAAGGCGTCTGCAATCCTTAATAGTCGCCTGATATACATCGTTGTTTTAATCTCGAATCCTTTTTCGAATACGAATAATATACATGGCTATTTTTCAATTTGCTTTTTTCGTCCATGATGACAGAATTATGAGATACGATTGAGAAAGTCTGTATGACCCTAATATATGGGTTTGAGGATGACCTTATTTTACTAATTTTTATGAAAATATTATTTACAAAAAGAAATCTTTTCTATTATTTTAAATAATTAAAGTATAAGTATCAGTACTATATTTTGTACTTGTATAACAACGTTAACAACACGTAATCGATACACTTTTTCATAAAAAACGTCATCGGAAAGGATAAGCACTTCATTAATTATCCAAAATGGATATAAATGACCCATCCAAATACTTGTTACAAGTTTAAATGAAGAAGTTGTTTTAACTCACGACCAACTCGAAACCGAGCGTAACATGACTATAAAATATTAAATACGATGTGACATTTAATATTAAACCATTATATTTTATACTACTACTATAATAAAAAGTTGAGTAAATGCCTGTAAATATCACATTGCTGGGCAAAGGCACTTCTCCTAGTAAGGAATAAGAAGCTTAGTCCATCACGGTGCTCAACTGCGAATTGGCGGATAATCTATACCAATATTATAAAGAGGTAAAATTTGTAATTTTGTATGTAGGGGGTAACTCTGTAACTACTGATACGATTTTATAAATTATTTTTACGTTGGATAGCCCATTTATTGTGGAAGGTTAAAGTATATATTAAATCACGCGACGAATCATAGGAGCGAAACAGTAACCATAAACGCGAGTGAAACCACAAGGAATAGCTGGTAACATAATAAAGAGGGAGTACTAATTTTGTATTTTTTTTAATGTAGGAAGTAAATTCCATTACTACTAAACATAATATAAAAATTATTATATCATTTTAAAGGAACATTATTTTGTATTATTTCGTAGGTTATGTTTTTATATATTATATTAATAATTGTGATGATATACGCTGATTGTTGTAACTGAAGTGATGTTCTCAAAAAGTAAAAAAAAATCCGCGATATATTTATTATTATATTGATTGAACTGAAATAATTATGTATGTTTTATGTATGATATGCGTATACTAACGATTTAGAGAGCTGCATAGCAATGGGTAGTCGATATCAAGAGAGAACATGACGATATGTTATTACAAGAGTTGGAAAATAAAGACGTGGATTATGAAACTAATGTATTATTATTATTATTCACTTCAGCTTTCTTTAAAGGTATCTTTAATAGATAAGTCAGTAACTGACTGAGGAGAGGATTGAGTATTGACGGGTTGGTGTACGCACGAAAAGGTCGCTTGGCGTAACATCGATTGAGTTTTAAAATTTGCATTAAAATATACCTCGGTTTGAATGCTTTGAAATAATCCATACGAAGCAGATCGTCTAGTCTAGTCTTTGATAAATCATTTTGATTTCAAGTTTAAAATCGTTTATTTCACAGTCGGATACTTAGAACTCGTTTGCATTACCATATATTACTCAATAGATATAATAAAAAAATTAATAAACAAACGTTTTCGGGCAGAGACAAATATTGCTAATATTTTAATCAACTTCTAACGGAGCTTATCTAATTAAGGTTAGAAGTAGAGAACCAATTAAAAACACTATTAACAAAAACCCGACTAACCATAAATCGTAGAATTCGCAAATCCTAATTGAGTAATCCTGTTATCTGCGAAGCTACCGTTAACGACCTTAAAGAGTTTATCACCTCGTAAACGTTGTTCCTTATCCTGTACCTAATGGTATGACATCAGTGTAAACGGATATGGACGGAGTCGCCTTCACCCACAAAGACAACTGGCTTGTTTTTGCCGGCTAAAAACCACTAAAAGGAATCGCCTGACGAAAGTTCATACATGTTTAAGACATCGTTTTGTGAGGTTACACATACATTTCCTCTATGAGAGATTTTTGAGAGAGTATTGTGTGAAACAATCATGGAACTTACTCTAAAGGTCAGGAATTTATTTATATTTTTGTATTAATTTTTTAAATATGATAATGCATTACGTATAAAAATTTTATTTATTTTTGTAGAAATAGTTGCAATACATATTTTTCGTTGATAATGTTGAATTTACATTTATTAAAACTATTTATTTACTTATTATTTAAAACATTTTGAATTCAGCTTTTAGCTTAACATGTCCGGTTTTACATTTGTTTAATATTGAGATATGTCTAAAATGTCATGTTTTAGCTCTAAAATGTTTTATATTATTAAATTTGTTGTTAGATTTTTTTTTATCTATGTGCGTGCATACATTATAATTTAGCTGTATTGTCGTTTAAAAAAAACAACACAATCTTATGCCTAAGTTTCGTTTCTACGTATTGCTTATATTTTTCATCAGGAGACTATGGTAATATAAATTGTAATACTTTTGCATTCAAAATATTTAATCTAAAAGTTTTATTCAAATGATACTTTTATATTTAAGTAAATTGAAGTACATACCTATAAAGTATATTTTGTTTGAGTCTAGTAATAATTTCCTATATTAGAAACTGCATTCTTAAACGACTAAATAATATTATAAGATAAGACTAAAATGAAATAAAACTTGGAAGTTTGTAATTTATTTTTTAATTAAAAATTCCAACTATAAAATCACGCACATTTCTAACTTAAAGTATTAGTTTCTACAATATATTTAAGCACCTAATACACAGATCATTGGTGTTATTATTGCTTACACAATTTCGTAAAACTATTAGAGATATATACAACAGATGAGAAGTAATATTAATGATACGCGATAAATAAGTTCAACATACAAATTATATGAAATAAACTTGACGTAAGATTAATAGTATGTATAACTGTAGAAATTAATACTAAATGATGATTGCACTGTCGTGTTTGAATAAAGAATTATTTAATGTAAATTAAATGTAAATAGTTAAATATATTACAAATATTTTTTATGTAACGGTACCTGGCTGATTACAGACGTTAACATATTAAAAAAATGCAAATAAAATGTATAATTATTTGTAAAAAAATCACAAAATATCAAAATGTTATAAAATACACTCATATCCGTAAAAGATCTACACATATCTTTCTGACCTTTTATATAATTGACTTTGAATATTGAAATAAAGCGTTTTGGATATGTTTAGAAATAGGTAAAAAATATACAAACAATATAAAAACGGTATATAAAAATGACATATGTAACTTACACAAAACAATAAAAATTATATAAACATTTAATAAATTCACTATTATCAGTAATAAAATTAAACTATTAGTGAAAAATCGTTAACCAGAAAATTATGTTCTTTGATGAATAAAAGATGAATATCATAAAGACGCGATTGTGCAAACGTTATTGATACTGTTTTAATAAGAAGCTATTTAAGAGTTGTACTTTTATAACACCTTTTATTGTAGAAATACTTTCTTATCTTCAGGTATTTGTATTAGTGGCGTTGTTATGTACTAATGAATTACAAGCCGCTCCGAGAAAACCAAGATTAAGTTCAGCGGCGCAGAATCCTAGTTATTATTACTCAAATGTCAACGGTAAGTAAAGTGTAACTTAAAAATTACGTTATTTCATACTTTCTTAGTTCATTGCAATCTTGGCGTGGTTTCCGCCCGTGGACATTCTGGCGCAGAGGGACGCGAGGGTCTATGACCGGATTCGCGTCCTTCGTCAAAGTGGCGGAAGTGCGTCGTTCCCCTACAGTGCGTTCCGAGGCCGTAGTCTCCTTCTGTGAGACCATCATGGTCCAGAAGGAGATAGCAGGGCGGGCCCGGGAGAGGTCCGATCCCGCCCGACGAGGACGACCGAGGCGTCGTCCTTCCGGCCTCCTAACCCCAGTGCCCGGGGCAAAATAAATAGAGGGCGCCTTCGGGCCGTGGGTGCGTAAGATGGGGGACTCACGTATCCGTTTTCATACGGAGGAGGACGGCAGCCGGGATGGCTTCGAACTGCCGTACGCACCAGCGAGGGGTGCGGGGAGGGCAAAACCAGACTTTGCCGTCCCGAGACGAGTTCCGCCAGCCACGAGCGGAGCGTTGCATGGGAGGGGCAGCGGATGCTTATGCGCGAGCGATGTCGAGGCCTCTCCTTTTCCGTGCTGAGAAAGGCCATCGCAGGGGTTTTAGAGACTCCTAGTGCTGCAAATGTCCTTGGGCGATGGTAATCATCATTAGATGCCTCACCGGCTCGTCAGCCAGTCATTAAAAAAATCAATATTCACCACAAAAAAAAAAACAATCAGATGTTTTGTTATTTTTTGTTAATGCCGATGTTTTAATAATCGAAGTATTATTTTTTTTAATATTTAATTATTTTTGTTTAAATCAGGTATACCAGGAACATACTCATTTGGGTATGATATATTTGACCCAGACACTGGAAATACACAGTTCAGGAATGAGGAAAGATATCCAAATGGCACCGTTGTGGGGAGTTACGGCTACATTGATCCGCGTGGCAGATCGCAACGCTTCGATTATATTGCTGACGAAAGTGGATACAGGTAGGATATAATTATTATCGAAAGTCAGATGAATCTTAATTTAATGAGTTTAAATAACTTCCTGTTAAGTAACCTGTAAAGATATAAAAACCATTGAACGAAACGCGTTTTGAAAATCTGGCATTGAGATATATTTATATAAACACAATTTAATTGCGTATTTTCTTCAACTGATGTTGTCTTGGAAATTTATTTATACATTTAATTTACAGAGTTTTACACGAAGCACCTACAAATGAAAAGTACGTGGAAATAGCGACTGAAATAAAAAGTACGCCCACAGAGCCTTCAGTGACGTGGAGCAGACCGAAGAAGAACAATAAAAAGAAGACGCAATCTGTGAAAACACCATCGAAAGTTCTCGAGCCACCACAGCTTATTCTACTAGAATAATATTTAAAGACACTTGCTTTTTTATGAATTTGTTTCATTTGATCTATGTATATATTAATATATTACAGAGGTAGAATTTGTTTGTAAGTTTGTATGTAGGACTACTCCCTAAAACTACTGATCCGACTTGAAAAAATATTTTTGCTTTGGATAGCTCGTTTATTGAGGACATTTATAGGCTATATTACATCACAATATCACTTGTAGGAACGAAACAATAAGCTTAAACGGGTGAAAAGGAGAAAGATACGTAGTATTAATATTTTTTCGAGAATGTTTTACCTATACTTATTTATGTAACAAGCATCAAAATTTTATTTTTTTATCGATGATGGATGAGCAAATCATTCCCGTAAATGGCACACGCCAATAATGTATCTTTCTCCATTATTATTAACAAAACAGTTTTATTTTATTTAGATTATCTTTTTGTACGGAAAAATTATCGTTGATTTTTATGTCCATGCAAAATATTCTTATCATACTAGTTATAAAACCGGTTTAACCGTCAGTTGATAGTAAATTTGCAGTGAATGTTTAAGTTAAGCGTCCGTGTAAAGTAATACAAACTCTTTACAATTTAGCTAGTCAACACAATATTTTTTTAGTACGACAATGACATTTCACTAAAAACTTTTTTTCGTTTTGTGCAAGATAATTAAGTTAATACTCAACAAAATGCATATATTTTATATTTTAATCTATTTATTTATATTTGTAACAAATTCTGTCTGTACGTGTTTTTAAGATCTTAATGATGTGAAATTTCCAAAATGAAATTTATAGTTTTTGTCATTAAATGTTTTTCTTGCTGTATTTTATTACAATTTTTTAAACTGAAACAAAATAGCCTTGGATATTACTACATGTAATATAATATATGTATAACTTTTATATAGGTGTTCCTTTTAAAAGAGAAGATACTAATACTAAAGATATACTTAAAAATGAAAGACGTTTTCCTAATGGTACCGTAATAGGAACATATTCTTATAAAGATGAGGACGGTAATCCAGTATGTGTCAAATATTACGCTGATGATTCAAATTATGGGTAAGAGACAACATTAATTTATCCTATAACTTTTTATATATGGATTAGTTATTAGCGATCCGTCCTAATCAAAGAGATCAAAGAGTCTGTAAATTTAGATGATAGCGATCAGTCGTTATCAAACTTTACAGGATTACCAGCTGGCCTAATTTTAAAATAACATCAACGTCGCTCCAGGCGTTTCAGAGTCTATTTTTTTAGCTGATGCCTACGTTAAAACCATACTATTTCGAAAGAGGTTGATAAGGTCTATTTGAATAAAGTATATAAAATTTGAGCTTTGCTGTGTGCCAAATTGTAACTGTGGTGCTGGAAGTTTATACATTTAAATTAGTAACAATACATACTTGTAGTTGATTACATTTTTTATATTTTATAGTGTAGAACTTAAAAGCGTAAGAATTATTGAAGAAGACTCCGAACAAAGCAACAAGCAAGATAAATTAATATTTAACATCGATGAAACACTAAATTCGTCAAATATTTTTGGACCAATCGATAATATGAGTGCTACTAAATCTATTATAGCTGATAAAAATTATAATAATTATTCCTATGATCCATACGAAGTTATTCATAGCTACCCAAATAAGAAAATCAAAGGACATCACAAATCGGATGATGAATACGAGATCTTCCTTGAAAATGTTCTTAAGCCGACTGATAATCATAACAAAGGTAAAGTTCGCGTGTATGTTGATAAAAATAGACGAAAAGTGCGAAAAATTCAATATTAATATTTTAGTCTGTAATCAGTTTTAATATTTTATTGAAAGTAATTTTTTTGTTAAGTCGTTACGTTGTTTTGCGCTTTACTGTTAATCGTATTTTATAATATACAATAATTGTTATTACATTGATAGTAATTTAATAAGAATTCTAGGTAATTTTTATATAATATGTTTATATTATTTTACTCAGATATATTAATTAAAATAAAATGTATTACTAAATCATAACTATTTTTTTGCAATTTACTGTTTAAACATATATACATTGTTAAATTTTGAAAGGTATTTGTTATAGAATTATTGATTGTAACGCACTTTCTCTAATATATAAAATTGCACAATTATATTTCTATACTTTTACACTTGTCTTTGTGTCAGTCCCGGATTAAAGAGGCGGAAAACAAATATAAATTGTAATTATTTCCTTGAATACGTAGCTATAAGACATATTATGCAATATGTAGCTATTTTGAATACATTCCGGAATTACAATGGTCAAGACATGCGTAGGGCTGCCAATCTTCTCATTGACTTATAAAGAAAGAAATTAACGCAAATTTAACCAAAAACCAGGTAGACGAAATATAATAGAGGTAATATTTGTACCTTCTCAAGCTTGTTAACCGATATTTTTTACCTTAATTCCTTATTGTATAAACAATTTTTAAAGGCTTTAACTTTAAAATCTTTTTAAACTTAGTCTAATAATAGAGATGTGACGTTAATCAATTTACGTATAATTTAGAATTATTTTCTTATGTGACGATTCCAATAAATTTACATTTTTTTAGCTTCAATATATATATATATATATATACATATATATAATTCTTATTAAATTATGAATATGCATAAAAATAAATAATTTTCGAAAATTGCCAGCCCTAGAGACGAGAAAATATAGTAACGGACTGAGTTAAGTGTTTCAAAGCGTGCTCTGCCTCACATATAAGTATTTAGAAGTTAAGTAAGATTTGTATCGCATATTACTATTCCGATTGTTTACTTATGTTAATAGTGGCTTGGATTGATCTGTTTCATATATGTACCGATGGAGAAAGCGTGTTGAATTTATTTTATATCAAGTGCCCTTTCGATCACAAACCTATGACTCAAAAAGTTTATATTAAATAGGTTTGGACCTATATTTAGGTTTACAGATATTATTTATGATGCTATTTTTATTATGAATATTAAATGTCGGGTATTTTCAATTCTTGTATTAAGTTTTTAAGCAAAAAAATATATGTTATTGTAATAAAAATTACTTGTAAATTGACATTGTAATAATGCATTTATTTTTACGCGTATTAAGTTAATTATGAAATTTAAAAAATATGCAAAATTGCTGAAGTTAGACGAATAATCGTGGCGGGAATATTGTTTATGGCAAATAAAATATTCACATTATAAGTCAATGCTAACAGTCGACGGAAAATTCCAGCTCGTTAATACAATAATATAAAATTTTCGTAAATTTACTACAAATCACGTTCTTAGCATAAAATCCTACAACAATATGTCACTAATACGCGAGAAAGGTTGCGTAAGCGCAATGTCAGCCTACTTTCCTTACTCAGTTTAAATATGTGACGATGTGTTATGGCACCCACAATGATGCGTAATATTTTGCGCGTAGAAGGAAAAATTAGTTGTTAGTTATAGGGTTAGTTTTTGTGTTTAAAATAATACAGTAATAATAAAGTAACCTTACATTTTGATTTTCTTTTATAATTAAGGATTTACAGTAACTTTTACAACATAATTTAATTACAACACTTTATAACTTCAAAAACAAAAACAAGACCATAGAGAATCGTTGCTTATTAATTTTAAATTGTTATAGATTCTAAACCGTTATTCTGATTGAAAAATGATTTTTAATTACCTATTAAACTATACCCCATTTGACTCAGTTATTCGATTTTCATTTCTTTTCTTTTTCACATTTTGGCCTTCATAATCGGCGTTCGTAATCAGATTCTTCAAAATTATTATATTTTATATGACATTTGCGTCGTTACAACGAATTAAACGATGTATCATTTATCAAAATCGGCCCACGCGTTTGGTCACAAACGTACAAACCCACATATGTACATACATACATACATATATAGACTGATAAACTCAAACTCAAACTCAAACTCAAAATATACTTTATTCAAATAGGCCTTTGCAAGCTTTTTCGAATCGTCAATTTACAAATTTGTGATGTCAGTTCTACGTGAAGCTACCACCGGCTCGGAGTGTGGACTCTACTGAGAAGAGCCGGCGAGAAACTCAGTAGTTACTCTTTTAAAAATATTTTTGTACAATATTGTTTGATACAATTAGCTACAGTTATCCTGCGAGAATATCAACGCCCTATTATTCCACGCGGTTTTATCATTAATGTAGTCATATACTGAATAGTATGCTTTTTCTATTAATGATTTTTTTATGTAAACTTTAAATTTGAGAAGTGGCAAATTTAATATTGTTTCCGGGATTTTATTATAGAAGCGTATACTTTGTCCCATAAAAGACATATTAACTTTACGTTACCCTCCCTTCGTCGTGCTCTCTAGAAGATTCTATATTCGTCGGGGACTTCTCTAGTGTTTCCCGCGTATTCGAAGACAGCTTGATTGATTTGGTTTATTCTTTTCCTTTTCTTTGAATTATACTCGATACTTTCAGAGCGGTGTCATAGAATTTTCATCAAAAACGGGTTATTCGTTTGGTTTTAAATTAAAATAACTGGCAAATAATATGTCATCCAAGTAAAGAAAATTACATATTTTGCTTTTGAACTCCGTTCCTTTTTTTAAGTCTTCTAATTAATGCACTGGACTTCTAATTAATGTTGGTTGTCTGCAATAATAAATTCAAGACATTATTTGAGCTATATAAATAGTTTCAACGTTCCAACATCAATCTAACCGACCTCGTTGGCGTCGCGTCGTTCCTGGCTAAAATATGACTGAATTCTCCGCAACGATCATGCTAATTAGAAACAATTTATGGTCGGCCGATGATACTAAATACATATGAAAGTATGTACAGTACTGACATAAAAAAATAATTTTAAAAAATTTTGTTTGTCTGTTTGTTTGTTCTGGCTAATCTTTGAAATACCGATCTCTATATCGATTTTGAGGGAACTTTCATTAGCAAATTACTAATATTATAAGGAATTACTTTGGTCACTTTTTTTTAGGAACTTTCTTTATTTTAATTTTTTCGTAGACGAAGTCGCAGGTATCAGTCTGCTAGAAATAGTGCTAGTATAAAATAATTTTAACGAAAATTTTCACCCATGTGACGTTGTTCTATTCCCACGATGTATAGTGTTAACTGTACCGCGTTCGGAAGGAAGTTAGTGCGCGTGTTTTTACGAAATACCGCATTTATAATTGATTATTCAATCGTGTGTGCACAATTTAAATATGCTTCTCTGTTTCGCTAACACCATAGCGGGTGAAAGGGACAACGGTATAATCATTCAAGATTACTTCAATAATCGATATGTAACAGGTAGCATAGATAACGTTTGCAGTTTCTTACATTGAGATTCTTAGGAAAGGTATTCTGCGCACATTGTTCGTATTATTAGTATTTTATCAGCGGATCGTGACACAACTGGAGCACAAGATGGCTGCATTGTAGCATATAATTTTTCTTTGTTTAATTTATTTTGTCACCTAAGTATATAGATTTTGGGCCGGGAATCCACGTGTGCTTCTCCAGATCACTATTTTATTTGCTTATAATTGTTACAATAATTTATTATAAATGTAAATAATTGTAATGCTTTTTATGTTAGGCTAAAATAAAATGATATTATTACGGTTTTATCCTAAATACTATTATAATAAGTGCAAAAATTTGTGAGGATGGATGGATGTTTGTTGCTTTGTACGCAAAAGCGACATAACAGATTTTAATAAAATTTCACAGTAATATTGAGTATATTACTACTTATACGGAAGAATAATACATAGACTACCTTTTGTCAAAATGCCACTCGGGAAGCAATTTGGACGCTGATAAGCAATCCTTTGTCAAGCCACAGTGACTTCATTTTGAGAAAATGGCGTCTAAAGACGCCTATCAAACCTGTCAAACCTATTCTTAACAAATATGTTTGAAGAAGTATATATCCATCTTTTCCTTTCTTTTTTTATAAAAGGTATAATGAATTAAAAGCAAACTGATATATTTAATTTATTATCTAATAAAAAAGTTTTTCAAATTTTTAAGATTATTGTCTAAAATGCAAAATATGGAACACACTTGAAAATCAAAACAATTAATTAAAAGACTTTTTTCCGTACTTATTTAGTTTATATGACTTGTTTTTTTTAATAATGTTAAATAGGTGATGAAGTATCAAAATATATCAATATCTCCGAATTTGACTTTTTGTGGGTCGACACTTTATTGCTTATCAGCATCCATTTAAAATTTAAAATTAAAGTTAAATAAACGTTATGAATGTTTATGTTTCTTATTACCGTAACGAGTATATGAATTGTTATTATAGCTCAGAGTATTTTTATGCAAACGTTTGTAGGCCTTCGAAATCGTGTGAAAACATGAGTGTCTTAATATGTAAATTATGTTAATTTGATGTTAGACATATTTCTAATTGTTTCTATTATATTACCATTTTGTTAAAAAAAAACAAAAATAATTCTCAATATTTTTTTATTCTATAAATATTTCTTTATTTTAACTCGTTGCCTTCTTCTTATACCTTAATTTTTCACTTTTTCATACGGTATTTCCATCGTTTGTTTTTTTACACAAACCTTGTCCTGACAATTATAAGCAGCCGGTTTGAATTCGGTTACGTCCATTTATTTATATAGACTACAGTAGAGCTACCTAAGCTGCACCTCTTATAATTAGTGCTTCGCTGCTTTGAGTCGTAGTGTGATATAATATAGCCTAATAACCTTTCTCAATAAAAGGGCTATCCAACACAAAAGGAATTTTTTAAAATAGGATTACTAGTTTGAGAGATTTCCGGCTCCATACAAACTTACAAACCACTTTAATCTTTTCACAATATTAATATAAATGTTCGCTTAGTTTATAACGCTTTAGTTAAATTATATATGGATTAAAAATACACACTTGATAGTTTTTTGGACTTATAATGAATATTTAAATTTAATTGAATAGTCTTAGCTCTCGATTCGTAGTCGATACATGAACGTAGAAGAGTTGTGATGACATTTTTGTCAACAAACAATAGTCCAAGAGTTTTTTCAATAGCTCTACCCACCACTCGCTCCACCTACTTTCATATATAATCTTCGTTAAGTTTCACTCAATACACACGTTAACGAGCCTTCGACACGAGTGGATTTTAATATTATTTTAATATAGTTTTGTGAATTTATTTTTAAAAGTGATAGAAAATTTTCGATAACATGGCACTTAAGGTAAGATATTGTTAGTTGAAAATAATTGGCTAGTAGACAACTCTGTGAAAACGTTAAAATAAAAATATACTTTATTCAAGTAGGCTTTTACAAGCACTTTTGAATCGTCTATATAGAAACAAGAAAAGTAAATTAAATTTATTTAATTAAATTTACCACTGGTTCAGAATATAGATTCTACTGAGAAGAATCGGCAAGAGATTCGATTATTACTCTTTTTAAAAGTTTAACAATATGTACATACATTTAAGAGTTACAAATATATTAAATACCCTGTGTGAATCCAGCTTATACTGAATCCAAGCATCTTTATCATCTATGTATCTAATCTGGAACAGAACAATATGGTTTAGCTATTAACGACTTTTTCATATATACTTTAAATTTATTATTTGTAAACTGTAATACTTTTTGCGGGATTTTATTATAAAAACAAACACCTTGTCCCATAATGGTAACATTGACTTTACGAAGTCGAAAATTCGGCGTTATAAGTTTATCCTTTCTTCTCGTGTTGCCTGTCACTGTTTTAATCAATGTATATTAAGTGGGTCCTTTTGTATATATTCCTGTTTGTGCAATAAAGTATAAAAAAAATCTTAAAGAAAATATAAGGTTTTATAGAAATTATAGAAAGATTTAAGATAAATGAGCTAATTCAATATATAAGGAGTTGCTTCAAAACAAGATTACATTTTTTTCTAAATAAAAAATTGAGTTTAATTAAAAACAAAATGATAATTTCAGTTAATTTGGATTTGATCAGAGTTTTTACATAGGTACGCTGAAGAAAAGAAAAACTGCATTAAAATTTTCTACGTCAAATTATATATTATATATTATTTATTAATTGATTTGTAATTTAATGGACAAACCACTTTATAATTACTACTTTACAATTACTAAATCTAATATAAAAAAATGATAAAATAACAAATTATTGGCTGCCCGACTCACTTTTTATATGGTGATTATTTTAATCAGTTTCTTAAGTTTTAAAACGATCCATCACACATTTACTTTCATACCTATTTCATTTCATATCCATATTTTATATCTTACACACACTTTGTCTTGACAGTAAAAACGAAATTAGGTAGGTAGGTGTCTTTCTGAAGGGATGCTCTCATACATTTGACGGATTTTCATACATATAGTTTAAGCAGCTTTGTATTGTAAATCACTATCACAGCAAGTCCAATAAAGAGTAATTTCACCCAATTTTCTGTTTAATATTTTTCGGGTTTTCATACATAGGAACTCTGATTATTAACATCCTAAAAGTTCTAAATAATATCACATTCTCACGTAAAGTGAATAATATTAATAATAAGATGCAATTATATTAGACAACAATAACCACTGCGTAATGATTATGACAAGTATTGAAAGTTCTTGAGAACAATGTATAGTAACTTTTTTTTTCGTCTAAACCTCATCAATTGTGATGCGCGGTTTTTTAACAAATAATGGTTGTCTCATAACCAGCGTGTAGTGTTATATAATAATAGGCTATTAATGTTTTGTATGTAGGCAATTGAATGTTTGCATTGTATGTGAATAGTTTTTTTGGAATTAAAAATAGTACCGCTTTAACAAATCTTATGTATCTTTAACAAAAGTCTTGTCGCCGGTGATACTGCAAAACCGCGAATCTAACTTTTCCTATAAAGTCTAAATTTGAATTCAATGTTAAATAACATTGTTAATAAAAATAAAGCCTTATTAGTATTTGCCATGACTCAGTAAATTGTATTTGTGGTGTCAATCATGTCAAAATTTATTTATGATAAATATTAATTTTACAAATATCGATTATATAATTTTTAGCTAACTTGTTTTCTTATCAATAATGAAATTTAACATTTGATTCAAAGATGGACCTTATAGCAAAAAGTAGTTACGCGGTTTTGCACTATCCCCGACGTTATAATAACGATGTTACTTAGGACATCCTGCGTCCGCAGTTTTAAATACACACAAATTTACTGAACACTATCTTTAAGACAGCAACCAATTTTAGTCAACTAGTAATTAGGCTTTGGAAAACATTACTTCCTAATTTTTTAAATGCTAATAAATATCTTATCAAAACCCTCTAAAGAAATAGAAATTCATATTATAATATACATACATACATACATATAGCCTGAACTTTATCTGTATAAATAAAAATCTTTTCCCAAATACATATTTGGCTAATTCGTTTGGCGAATTTAGGAAATAGTCTTTTAAATATAAAGCTACCATTGGCTTGGAGATTAGATTCTATCGCGAAGAGCCGACAAGAAACTTGATAGTTACTCTTTTAAAATCAACTTAGCTTACGAATTTCGTTTGGAAGAAAATGTTTGAAAATGTAACAAACGTACATGAAAATAAATGTACAAAAGAGATGAGTAAGTCCTCCTTGGATGTTGATAAGCAATAATGTGTCAACGCACAAAAAGTCCAATTCGGAGATGTTGATGTATTCTGATGATTCGTCACATATTTAACATTATTCAATAATTTTTCAAGTCATCAAAACTAAATATGTATGGAAAAATAGTTTCTTCATTTAATGTTTCCAATATTGACGTGCGTTCCATATTTTGCAATATTTAATAATCTGATATATTATTAAAAAAAATATTATTACAAATTATTTTTATTATTCCAATCCTTTTTTAAATTCACTTTTATTAAAAAAGAAAGGTAAAGATGCATATATACAAGAAGTATATAACAAATTTGTTAAGAATAGGTTTGACATGTTAGGTGTCATTTTCTCAATATGTCCGTGTGGCTTGACACAATATTGCTTATCGGCATCCAATTAATACACAGACTATTACTTTCATATAATTTATAGATATCATTGTATATATTTTTCAGTACGTACTTGTAGCTTCAGCGCTAATTGTGTGCGTGTATGGGCGCGTATTCACATTCCTGAGACCGTTGGACCTGCAGCCATCATCGAACTTGGTTCATGCTCAACCTAAGTTGTCGTTCGACCTGCATCATCATATACCCGAAGACGAGCACGTTGACTATTATGTAAGTATTATAGAACCAATAGGTTGTTATGTTCCGAAATAAAACCCAGGTTACTAGTCGTGGTAATGACATATAACACCGACTCCGATTGTATCAATTTGACAGCTTATAAAGACATGAGGATGAAAATAGGGCTAGTTATGATGAACTATTACTATCAAAACATGCCAAATTTTGTAAATTAAAAGCATTTTAGTACAAAAATGAGATATCAACTAGAAAGCAATTACCCTGTTTATAACCATTTGCACTGGCTAATATGTTGGGTTGTATTTCGGAACATTTTCAGGACGTAACCAAAAAAACATAAGAATAAACCAAGTAAATTAGTTAATTAGTGATTAGTCTCTTTTTTCAAGTCCAACTAGGCATTGTGTAAGTACATCAATGTGCTATTTTACGTAAAAAAGAAAGTACAATATGAGGCGTAACTTCTATTTAAATATGCGGACATTCCGATTTCGAAGGAAATTGACTAAGCAAATTTCATTTTACGTATTAATAGTGATGTTACATTTTTTATTTGATAAAAATATGACTTATATTTACTTCTACACGTGGTTTAGGGCTTCAAAAGAAAGTGTAAAATTATTCAAAAATTTAAATGTTTGGGGTTTTTTTAGGTACTAAGTCTTAAAATGATATACGAGTGGTTTTCTTAATCATGGTCTAAATATCTGTCTTATCAATATTATATGTATAAGATTTCAAAGTAAATAACTTTATAACAATACACTTTTTATTGATTCAGATATATAAACTTGTAATTGGCTGGTTATTGTAAGCGTTAAAGGAATATTTATTTAGCAATATCTTAATGACTATAATAATAATTTTCGAAACATTGATACAACACCTCGACTATTTATTACCGTAGCGAATATAAGTTGATGATTACTTTCCAAAACTCATTGTTAGATAGTTAATTTGGATAAACAATAGATAATTGTGTCTTAGTAAGGTTGTGCTGCATGGTAGATTAGGTAAACAGAATCTACGAACAGGAACCAGCAAACAAGATATGACTTCCTGTGTGTTTAGTACGCTAGTTTGTTGCGCTTGCGACGCTGATGTGCCACACGGTACTAACTTTGAGCGATATTATTTTTTTAAATGAAAAATTTACTGACGAAAGTTTGGCGTAGTGGTAATTGCAACTGACTGAAGAGCTAGCTGGTCATACGGATGTTTGTTGAGGTCTGAGTGTTATCTGTGCTATGTGTTTCCGGACCCTCGACACAAGATTATGAGATCCTAAAGAGGGCATTTGAATGTGAAGCGTTTGTTTATTTATTTAAGCCTGTTAAGCGCTTTTGGTAGGAGATAATTGCACGAACTCGTGTCACCATCACACTGTAGGCGCGTCCAAACATGCATCGATTTAAAGTGAAAGGGGCAATGAAAAGCAAAGATTAGGTGTTTTATAATTATATTTTAGTGTCATTCCATAGTACTTTTCAATGTTTATAATATAATTGAAAATCTTTTTCGCTTACTCGATTAGTTTATTTTTAGTAGTTTTTTGTTGTGATTATGTTAAGTTGTCTTCATGTACATTAAAACGATGGACACACTGGTAAATTTAAAAAAACTTATGCAAATTTATTTTACATATTATAAGTAAGTATGTTTGATAATCAATATGATAATTATGAAATTTTCAAGTCAAACTCAAACTCAAAATATACTTTATTCAAATAGGCCTTTACAAGCTCTTTCGAATCGTCAATTTACAAATTTGTGATGTCAGTTCTACGTGAAGCTACCACCGGCTCGGAGTGTGGACTCTACTGAGAAGAGCCGGCGAGAAACTCAGTAGTTACTCTTTTAAAAATATTTTTGTACAATACACATTATAATAATTACTATTATGATAATTTATCCGCTAAGAATTTATAACTTATGCCATAGGAAGTACAGACATAATACACGTGGTTTTATTAAACGGTTTCACTTTTTGTGATGATTTTAATTCAATCAACTTTTTATCCTAACAGAAAATTGATCTTACGGTAACCAGCTTATGGCCTTTTATGCGGTACGTTCGTTATATCTTGTTTATATTTATCAAGTTGAAATACCTGTGTGTTTACTCTTACGTACAATGCAGTCAACGACGCGTCAAGATTTGCATGTCGTATATTTTTGCGACGCGACGTTGTAGCGTTCCACAACGCCGCTCGTAACGTACTAAAACGCGTTTTCGTAACGCGTGTATATTTAGCCTGTAAGAATAATTCCAATCAAATGTTACTATACGTACATATTACATATATATGTAAATAATTATAACTTTTACCATGTTACATACATGGTAAAAGTAATTACTAAAAGTTATTACTTCATCTTTTTACATTCAAATTACTTTGTTTCCGTAAACTTATCAAAATGTTTTACTAATTAGTATACCCACTTTTAGAGACATAGATTAATAAATAAATAAATAAACGCATCTCACTCAACGGCTCCCATTAAGATCTTGTGACCTTATGTCGGGGGTCCGGAAACACTCACAACATTAACACAAACACCCAGACCACGACAAACATCCGTATGGCCAATACAGACATTTGCCGTGAGCGGGGATTGAACCCGCGACCGTTAGCGCTACAGTCAGTTGCAGTGACCTCTGCGCCAACGTGTCTGTCAAAAATAAAAATACATTAATAACATTTGCAATGAATTTTAAACTACATGTAAAATAATGATCTCGTTTATAATTTGGATTCAGATGTAGGTGGTTTAAGTAATGAGCTTATTGTTTAAACATATTTGATTCTGAGTCGATTTTGCTGATCGAATAAGCTATGAAGGTTATTCGATCAGACGATTGATTGATTGATATGAAGTTTGACATTTTATTTTTTTGTTAGGCAATCAATCGTCATAGAAGACGGTCATATAAATGTACTGTACTGTATCCAAAAAGTGCCTAATACTATCTGTCTCTTTCACATTAAATAGTGTTTTTGGAAAATATTTAGATTTAGTGATCAATAAAAAATAATTGTAGCAGTTTTTCATTGCCTGAAAATACGGGTAAAACGAAGTTTTCTAATAAGAAAACCTAGCTAGATCAAATCGATCGATCGTTCTCGAAACCCCCAGCATACTATATATAAAATATAAAAATCATTGAAGCCAATTATGAGATTAAGAATATATATGTATAAACAAGAAATGCTGGTTTAGAGGTATTAGGTAGATTATCTTGATATGCAATTTTTTCTTGGTAGTAATAATTTTGAATGTTACTTTTCAGGCATACCCAAAGTATGTATTCAAGTACGGAGTGAACGATTTCCACACCGGTGACATCAAGACCCATCACGAAAGCAGAGACGGTGATGTTGTTAAAGGTAGTTTTTGTTTAAAATAAATCTTTTTAAATCAAATCAATTCCTGAATGCACGTAAGCGCATCTTTTAAGAACGGCTGTACCTTCATGTTAGACTAATATGTTTTCGCAGGCGACACTTACAACTTTTTTTATATATATAATAATTTGCCGGCAAACGTGCAAGCGGGTCACCTGATGTTCAGTAATCACCGCCCATGGACATTTGCTGCACCAGAGGAGCCATAAATGCGTTGGTAACTTAAAAAGGAATGTGGGATGACAGGACAGGAGGAAGGTAACGATTTGGGGAGGGGATTAGGCTTCCGGCTCTCTCACACGCCGTATGAAACGCAGCTATTTCAGTTAATTTACGCCGATCTTCTATGAGCGTCTGGTACCTACTGTCCGGTTAAGTCAGCCTGTATAGGAGCTGAAGTCAGTAAGCTACGGCTAGGCTCTACTTGAGTATAGTGAGTTATGCGCAGAAACTTTTTAATAAATGCGGCGTTGTTAGATAGTTAGCCGAGATGGCCTAGTGGTTAGAATACTTTGATCTCAACCGAAGATCGTGGGTTCAAACACCGGCTAGCATCATAAGTTTTCAAGTGCTGAATTTGTATTTAAATTCATCTCGAGCTCCGCGGTGAAGGAATACATCGTGAAGAAACCTGCATGTGCTGGGAGAAATTCTGACACATGTACATATATCCGCCAACCCGCAGTGGAGCAGCGTAGTGGATTAACCTTCTCCTTAGTAGGAGAGGAGGCTTTTGCTCAGCAGTGGGACATTTACTGGCTGTTACTTTACTTTGCTTTTGATTCTAACACTAACTAATTATATAGGAGAAAATTGAAAAATACAGATTAAAGCTAACTTAATGTAATTTATGGATATAATGGTTCACCTAAAAATATTAGCTAAGGTTTTCGAGGGATAAAAGTTTCGGAAATTTATATTCTGTCATCTGTAGCAATTTCATGCGATTGATGGATTCAATTGAGAGTTTCAGGATTCGTTTTTTTAACCTCTATGTACCATCACGTTTTATAAGATACAGAGATACCTTTCGAAAGTCA
Organism: Hypolimnas misippus; assembly: GCA_037950945.1. Taxonomy (NCBI): domain Eukaryota; kingdom Metazoa; phylum Arthropoda; class Insecta; order Lepidoptera; family Nymphalidae; genus Hypolimnas; species Hypolimnas misippus. Next base: position 11,011,828 of record JBBEEQ010000012.1, on the reverse strand, counting down.
TAAAAAATTAAATTAATTATTAATTGAGTTAATTTTTGTTCCTTTATATTTTTTCACCAGAATATATATTTTCTCCTTAGTATTTTAATAACAAATGAATAGACTTTACATATTTTCTTATAGCGGAAATTGAGCAGAAATTCAGTAAATGATCAAATTACATAAGGAAGTGCAAATTATCGTAATCTTATCGTAACGAGTTATCTATAATTAATGAACATGTAATATCGTTTCATCGCAAAACGTAATGCTTTTGATCGTAAATTGATTAATTGGTATCATTTTTGGATAAGAACTTGAATGAATTTCTTACTTACTTTTGCCTTTTCTTGTGCTTGTAATAAATACTATTTTTTTAACTCACCATGCAAAAAGAGGGGTGTTTTAAGTTTGACCACTGTGTGTGTCTGCCTGTGGCACCGTAGCTGCTAAACGGATGAACCGATTTGTTGCGGTTTTCTTATTGGAAAAAGAGGGTTTTTTAGGGATGGTTCTTAGACATGTTTTACTAAAATCGGTCCATCTATTTTAAAATCATGACCTCTTTCTAAGGTTTTTGAGTCGGGGTTTTTTGAAATATTCAATTCGGCTTGTACTTAAAAGGAGTATAAGGGGAAGATTATGCAACTGTAAATTAGTTATGAAATATCATAGGGTTTTTGGACTATAGTAGTAGCAGTAGTTCTTTTAGATAGTGTATTTTAGGCATGTGCGTTAAGTTCTTCTGCACATAGTGAGAAATTTTGGTAAAATAAAAATTCTTACTTACGTCAGATGACAATTCGTAGTTCAAAAGTGTACAAAATATTTGACTGTTTGGCAATTCGGACTATAGTACAAAATGAATATCCGGTTTTTTTAAGAGATATTGCGTACAGTACGTTGCCAAGATAACGGGGAAAAATCAAAATCAAAATCAAAATATGCTTTATTCAAGTAGGCTTTTCCAAGCACTTTTGAATCGTCAATACAAAAACAAAAGAAAACTAAACACTAATTAATTAATTAATTTACCACCGGTTCGGAATGTAGATTCTACCGAGAAGAACCGGCAAGAAACTCGATAGTCACTCTTTTTAAAAGTTTTACGATGGGTACATACATTTATGAGTTACAAATATATTAAATACCCTGTGTGAAGTGTAAAGTAATATAAAAGGTTTATAAACTCAGATTAAGATTAAATCTGTATTACCGTAATAAAATAATACATTCATCTGGCTATTAGTTCATGAATATTAACGTTTCATACAATTTTTAGATGTCCGTAGTTTAATAGCGGAAAACCTTCCGGTATTCATTTTAATTGCTTTTTATTTTTACAGGCCAATACACAGTGGTAGAGCCAGACGGTTCAATTCGCACTGTGGACTACACGGCTGATAAACACAATGGTTTTAATGCAATTGTCCACAAAACCGCCCCTATATCTGCTCATGAGGCCGCACATCTTCACCATGTACACTAAGGTCTAATTTAAATTGCATTTGGTTAAAGAGGTGAGCACATAACAGATTTTTTAGATTTGTTACTTCATCTAATATCTAATTTGGAAAATGTTTTTCAAATTTTGTTATATAATTTAAGTAATAAGTAAAATCTGGAATGTGCTCCTCACTTTACTAAAGAGATCACATATTCCACCGATCTCTTATATTTTTAGTTTTAAGTCTTTGTTATTTATATGTTAAAGCTATGTTATACAAAGTACCTGATAATTATTATATTTTTATTTGTTAAAAATAATAATAAAAATTTATATTGTTTTATATTATTGTTATTCGTTTATTATTTAGTTGTGTATTTAAATAAAAAAAACTATTGTTGAAAGTTTTATTTTTTTATTTATGATTAAGAATATTTTTCTACTCACATAACTATAACTTACGTGTAATTTGCAGTTTCCAGATAAATTGTAGTCTTGAACAGAATATCTTTAATACATTTGTTTGGTGCAATATATCTACGAATTTTGAGCGTTCTGATATTAACTGTCTGGCAACATATGTTAAATATACATATATATTTAAAAGTAATCAAAATTCGCGATTCAATTCTGTAAAAAACATCGCTATTCAAATTCTCGGTAAAATTATTAAAACGTGAATATGATTTTTTACTTTCTATGATGTTAAACCAAATGACATTGTATTTAAATTCGTCCTTCACGTAGATATTCACAAGATGTATTATCATACAAAGTTTTTATTGTTTGCCGAAAACTTCACACGATATACAATTATTGATTATAAACGTATAAATGAAATTTTAAAACAATGGCATAAAGGATATACTTTTTCGATCAGCGTTGTCTATTGCTGGGTCCGCCTTGAAGTGTTTGTACAGCCACTACGAAGATATTCTATCTGCAGAAATTTTAATCAAATTAATTTTAATGTATTTAAAAAGTGTATACAGTTTGTTTGTCAAAAACGATATACACACTAAATACTTGAAAATAAAAAATATTGTATCTTAAAAATAAGCGATAATGGCAATACAGAGAAACGACAAAACATAACGAGATTATATGAAGAACAAATACAAAATATTATACCAAAAAAAATATAACACAATTATGAGTACATACATAAAATATTTATTTTTTTTTCTTGATAATTCTACAAATAACAGTATACTTATAATAACGTTCTTACTAGTAATATAAGTATAACAAAACATTTAATAGTGTTAATTGTATAAAAACTTCACACTCAACTGTCTCAAGCTATCACTACTTAAGAAGAATTCTGAAAATTCAAACACCTGTATAAACATTCGTCACGAGCGGGGATAGAACTTGATACTATTAGAGAGCAATCAAATTATATTACAAATCAATGACTAAGTTATTATCGTATTTTATTAATTTTAGTAATCATACAATTTATTAAGAATAGTGAGACATATAGATGATAGCGAGTTCTTATTTCTAAAATACTAAAATAATTTTTAAATAATAATAAATAGCAAGTCACTAAAGTTAAGTTAATCATCTTTGCAGCCCGTGAATTATCATGACTCATTTTGGTTTGTGGAAGTTTAACTCAACAAAGCAAATAGGCTACCAACCTACACGAAAATAAAAACTTTTGGAAAAAAAAAAACAGCAAGCCGACTTTGAAACCGAAAAAAGTATACTAAAAAGTAAAAAAATGAATATTTTCTACAACTTTTGGAAGTCGGTGTCGGCAAACATAAAAAACATACATACAGTGGAACATAGATCCTCTTCCCTTTTTGAAGTCGGTTAAAGAGTATTATTCGGCGAGAATTACATTTGGAAGTTTTACCCTCGCCATTGCTGTAAAAATAAAGACACTGACATTAACTTCTTCTAGGTGTAAATCATTAAGATCATTTAAATATTTATTTTTTTATTAAAAGTTTAACAAAAAAATATATATAAATGTAGTTCACGCCTTCCAATGGTATAGTCCATTATTAATATTTTATTTGTGGGGATGTAGCTCAGTGGTAGAGCGTTCGCTTTGCATGTGAAAGGCCCCGGGTTCGATCCCCGGCATCTCCATTGTTTTATTTTTTGAAATATTTCAATTTCTATACGGCTTAGTCTTAATTTATCATTCGATTATCATTATCAATCTACTTTATTATAAACGAAAATGTTTATATGTACTATACTAATATTATAAAGCTGGAGAGTTTCTTTGTTTGTTTTTTTGAACGCGCTAATCTCAGGAACTACTGGTTCGAATTGAAAAATTATATTTGTGTTACATAGTTTATTTATTGAGGAAGGCTATAAGCGATATGACATCACGCTACGACTCATAGGAGTGAAGCAATAACCAAAAACGCGAGTGAAACTGCAAGGGACAGCTCTAGTTATTCATACTATTCTCAATGTTAATTTTGATATTTTTTTAATGTTTTATGTAATCAACAAACTAACTACCAAATTATCATACATGTCTTAATTTAATATAGTTGAACTATATGAATGTTTCCTAATTTTCGTACAGCAATTACAGTCTCCTATATATATAGGGGTATCATTAGGTAAGAAGCGATTACTCAGTAATCACGGAACATTTTAGTTCACACGTAAATAGGATTACTAGGAGCGTAGCTGCATTTAATTCTGACGAAATTAAAGCTTCTATTACAATGGGAATTGTGGATTATCTGATTTACGGATTAAAATAAAATTTATAGGAATATATCGAGTGTGTAGAAATATAACTCACTCGTCTGTTATTAAGAGACAGATAAAGTTATGTGCTTTCTTGCTTCTTAGTTTGTATAGTAATAGATTCTTCTAGATTTCAGTACACAGCAGAATTAAAAGAAGAAAATATTTATAAAGTGCAAGAGAATGCTCTTGCCCTTTTTTGTTTTAAGATAATGTAGTGGATTTAACACGAGAATTTTATTGATGGCCCAGAATAAGTAGTAGGGTAAGTAGCCCTTGGTATTGTTGAATAAAACATTTACGAGTATAGTTATATATTGTTCAAATGTACCTACATTATTTTCATTGTTATCAATATTATTATTATTTTATATTAATCTATTTTTCCACGAAAATCGAACGAATTAGTGATTACCCCTAGCCCCCGATCTCGTTCTTTGCTTCTGTACCCAAAAATAATTTAATGTGATCAGTGTAATTTCAGGTACAATGAATATAATAGCAAAGATTCTATCTATGATCTCGGATGATCCCAGTATTAGTATTATTTTGCTTAAGAACGTTAGAATAAATAATAAAAACAATAAGACAATACATATTTTGATGCACGTATCGTTTAATATCATTTTTTAACATGTTTAACTGTAATACAAGCCTACAAGTCATGATCTAATTAAAAAAAAAGAAAACGCAGCATAGGAGTACATAAAGTTTCAACAAATATCATTTTAAAGTTATAAAGATTGTATTCAAACAATACAAATATCCATGCACTTGTACACGGCTCCCATAAAAGTGTTGCAATTTAATTTACATGCGACGTCATTGTAGCGTGCGAAAGTTTTCTCAATTAGACGCAGGAGTATAAGGAAACATCTTTTCGGTTTCGGCTAGCTCCAAGGCTGAGTATACTAAGGCCAGTTATAAAGGCCTGTGAACCCTCTATTGTGTTATTCAGGGAACCAACATACTGTGATACGGTCGTATGTTCGCTTGCAAAATGTGTCGGTGTTTGTGTTTATTGGTTGCGGTTTTGATCGGGTGTGCGCAGGCGAGGCCGAAGCTCAGCCCAGTGTTCAGTCCCGTTTACGAACCGGGATACGAGTATTATGATGTAAGGTCGTTTGTTCACTATCAGTCATATTATTTATATGAACAAAAAATTATTAAAATCTAAATGCAATAGAAGAATCAACTTGTCAAAATAAACTAAAATTTATTGTTGCATATATGATAAATATACAATCTATAGTTGTATTTAGATATATTTTCAGTAGTAACAGAAACATGTGAATACAAAATAAATATGAATAAGAAGTAAAACAGGCTTCAAATTTTTTAACCGACTGCCAAATAAGCAGCGGTTTTTAACGTATGTTCCCCGATTATGAGTAAGCGGGTCGAACAATTTAATTAATTCCTTTCGGTTTTGGAAAGGGTATACTTTACCATTGTTCCCATATAAATGTCATAAAAATCAGTTCATAAGCTTGTTTTTAAAATCGAAATAACTGGAATAAAAAAGTTGATTCCCTTTTTTTTAAACTCTTATTACTAATTTCGTTATTTCGCTTTCTAAAATAAACAATTTCCATTTTCTAATATAAAAGTGATTAATATCATATCGTTTAGGATCGTCCTCGATATGCATTCAACTACGGCGTGGCCGATCCTTCAACTGGTGACATCAAATCACAGCACGAAACCAGAGATGGCGAGGTTGTCAAAGGTAATTACAGTCATTTATAAAAAAGTGAATAAATAATTCTTACAACCTAAGTTTGAATAGGCTATTCGTAGTAAAATTATAATCGTGAATGAAAACTTCATTATTCTGAGAAAACTTTTATATATACATATATAGTTTATTTTCTTATTATTATAAATAATAATAATAATAATAAAATAAAGTATAGGTAAATAGTTAGTAAAAAATTAGTGAAATACTTGTCGGAAATTAGAAAATAAAATGCAATTCGTTGTAAAACTCAAACTTCAGTTTGATTCTTTTTTACAACTTAATTCTTTAAGATCTTCAGATTAGATTCTTTTGTAACATAATTCAAAATGATGTCTACGAAATTAATATTTTTGTAATAAAAATAAATATATGTTAAAAACTAAGTGAATGGGTATAAATAAAGTAAAAGGTGAAAAAAATCTACAACATTTTAAAGTCGACGCTAAGTATAACGGCAGTTAGTTTATTTGTTCCTTTAAATTCGTTTAGGAAATCGGTTTATTTTTATTAAAAAAAAAGGAACATAACAAGGCAGTAAGTAACTAAGTGCAGTTATAGTTACAAAAGTCTAACCTCACCTGCTTATCGCCATTAACAAAATATGCCGAATATAAATTTGCCGACGCAGGGCTGTTGGACATCATTTCCCCTATAGCATTGTGACGAGCACAAATTACTTATAAGTCAAATTGAAAGTAAACGAATCGCAACCGTGAAACACTTGGTAATGAGTAGTTTCGGTTGGCATTCATCATCAATTTTACTAAATGTTCTACGAGAGCAAGAGAAATGTAAGAGTTACTATCATAAATACTTAAATCGGTATAGGTGTGCCTATAATATTTAAAGCATTCCCATGATTTCTATAAGATCCCAGTATCATATGCTGACCTGATGACAATGAGACTATCTTGAAAATATACCCTTTTCAAGTTTCAAAATCGGTCCACAATTGGCAGAGTAATCGGTGAACATCCATAAAAATGAATTGAGATCCTGCTTCTTTTTTGGAAGTCGGTTAAAAAGAGACCTAATTATAAAATTGCATAATACACCATTTTTCTCCGCAAACACTAACAGGCTTAAATTTCTAAACAACGCGCATTGTTTGAAAACTATGCCGTCATTAGCGTTTTGTTAGCAGAAACATCAACTAATGACTGTGAAACATGGGATTGAGAAAATTTGTTGCCCCATTATCATTTTCCATAATCAACTTTAATGAGCACTATTGTCTACAGACACATGACATATGAGTAGAGTTCAAATAGTGATTAATTAAAATAATTATAATATTTATACGTAAAGTACCCATACACGGTACTTATGGGTGGCATATCGCTATCGCACCTCGGTACATATTGACAGTAAGTTTCTGAGTTTAGTACTCAGATGAAACAAATGAACTGTCATAATTTGATATCGGTAGCTCACTGAAATAACCCTTCACACAGTGTAGAGATGTAGACCTGTCGATATTCGATAGTCGCAGCATCGATATTATCTTTAAAATCAGTTAAGATAACGATCGATACTATCCATAGTTGCTAAAGTCAGTATTGATTGTATCGGATGTCAATAGTTATCGATAATCTAATAACTTTAAATGAGCAGTTCTTGAAATCTGTTTATCAATATCTATGTATTTTGGCATATTTCAGAAACGTTTACAATAATTTGCATCCGATTTTGTGTTTATGTTAGATACATTTTTAAGTTTTGTTTTGCTTTTTAAGTTTATTTATAAAGTTTTTTTTTTATGAAATAAATATTTTATAATCGTTATTTCGTGAATCTATTCGACGTTAGCATATTGAAACAAAACTCGACGAGATGATGAAATAGTTTTCTGAGTATCTTTTACGAAAAAAACACGATTAAAAAAAAAGCCGAGTTAGTCTTCCAGATATCGCCCTGATGCTAATAAAAAATAGTAGAAAAAATATAGTGTTTTTAATGTGTCTTCTATTACTATTGTTACTATTAGCAGTTTTTTCATCACAAACACAACACTACTAATAATAAAAAAAATAAAGTGATAGTGATAACCACTCACAAATAAATCCCTTTTTAAAAAACGCATTTTAATTGCCATATTTTTCAAATTACAGGTCAATATTCCTTAGTAGAACCTGACGGTTCCATACGCACCGTGGACTATACCGCAGATCCTGTACACGGTTTCAACGCTGTGGTTTCTAAAGTGGGACCTAGTGTACACCCTCAACCAAAAGTACACCGCCCGATACAACCCGCTGCAGTACAGTACGTGGCGAAACCTGTGCCGGTCCCTGTTCAAATACCAAGCCATTATGTACCGCAACAAATCTATGCGTCGCCGACACCATTCTGTGAGTAATAACATTTTACGCAACGTATTTTTTGTATTTAAATAATTGAGTGTTAAAATTTTGTTATGATATATTCTGAAGAAATACCTAAGATATTAAAATACTTGCAGTAAATTTGCCTGTGATTTAGTTAATTTTTCTTTGACCCTATGGACACTTATCGTTTAAATGTGGTCAAATTCATCAATCTATTTATAAATTGTAGCTGTAGCCACGATAGCTAAGTGGACTGTATAGGGTAAGATGGAAGGCACAGTACCTTGGATCAATCCAGCTTTTATTTCTCTATGGGAGCGCTCCCTCGGTCTTCAGCATTAGTACACGAGCCAGGGGGTGGTAAGGGGATTAGGCGTAGGAACGTACTTTATAGGAGCCGATTTTATGACACGGCGGACGCGCCACGCATGACGTCCGACATACACGCAAGCACACACGAGAAGGGGGGGGGGGGCATACGTCAAAGTCAATTCATGACGCAAGTACGACGTTCCGTTACACGTACACATTTTTAATAAAAATACACTACAGTAGCATATTTATGTTTTATTCTAATTTATAAGTTTTGTTAAGATTCATCAAAATCTGTTCCGTAGTTTTTGGGTCAAACGTTCACATTTATAATATTTATAGGAAGTAAAACGTCATTCTAAAAAAATAATCATGATTATAATAAGATTAAATAAAATATAAACTCCGTCGTTTCAATATAAGTACGTTCGCAACATAATCTGAGAGTTGGATCAAAATTGTATTCAAAGACAACAAAAGATACAAAAAGTTTAGTCACAAGACAGGTAGACATAATATCTAATTAGCGTTAGATAACACGCCGTAACACCATTGTTTTCCCATTGTTTGGTATAATGTATTTTGTTTACAGTGTATCCCAAGGTTGGTAACCAGTTTCAAGAGTACGACGGCTTCGAAATTGATGGACCTCCCAATCACTACTATAAACGTTAAAAATTATAACAATTTTATAGCTATAAGAATGTATATTATATTATTTAATGTGATATAAAAATAAATATATTTTGCATTTTGTACAAAACATGTATTGTTTTAAATTATTTTTCAAATTAAATATGGCGACTAACGACTTGAGTAACTCTTACTACTACTTAGTCAAAACTTGGATTGCCCGCCTTTTGGGATCGATTAATATTTAATTGTGTCTAAAAAAATAATAAAATATTAATAAATACTATAATACCCGGAATATTTTTTTTTGCAAATGTTTGAATGTCGTTTTACTTTAAGTTTAAGTTCGATTTTGAATCGATGACATAGTGCCTTAAAAATTTTTTCCTAGTTTATATTTTCAGTTTTCTCTTAGTGTCTGATTTCTTCCCGCTGATCCACTTTAATGTGAATTTATTTTATAGTCTTAAAAAAATAACTAAGTTCTAAAAAAATAACTAACTTCAAAAACAAAATAAGCAATTTTCTTTGCTTGGTTGACATTCTAATTCCAGTTATATTAATTTAAAAACCATACTAATAAACCAATTTTATTTATAAATACATGGAACCAATCCCATAATACCCTTATAAATTCCCAATATATACAAATACAATCTATCTATATATGTAAAGAAAATTGTAATTATAATTTAAAATCGGTTAAGAAATTACGAAGTTCCAAAATATTAAAAGTTAAAAAACATATGCTACGAATTGAAAACCTCCTCTTTTTATGATGTCGGTTAATAAGCAACAAGTAGATAGGGTAGAATGCATTAACGTAATTAAAAGAACTAGTCGAAGAATAAGTCGACAACAGCCCTGTCACTCACGATGTATGATCATCATTAATGCGCTTCAATAAAAATATGGTTTCGGTAATTCATGGCATTTTAATTGTGGTATAGCCTACCTGTGATCGACTATGCTGGAAGTCTAACCCAACCCTTTTCTTACGTTCTTTCTTATTTTAGTTCCTCCCTTTTTTAAGCTGGCAACGCATTTGCGACGTCTCTAGAGCTCCAACTGTCAATGGGCGGCATCGATTACTTAAAATCAGGTGTCTCGCCTGCTCGTTTGTAAGCTATTTATTTATATACAAGCTGGTGCCCGCGACTAAATCGGCGCAAGATTAGTAATTCGCGTAGCTTATTTTCTTTTCCCAGGTCCTATCTATGTTTATTTCAAAATTTACCACAATTGATTCGTTGGTTAAGTCAAAGCATAAAAGACAGACTTTGAGAAGCCCTTATTAAATTATATACGTGTAAATTTAATGGTTTTTCATTGCACGCCAGAATAACTCTCGATAGTAGAACTTTTTCCTATTTACTGGACATTTATCATTATATTTTGAACAACAGACACACTATTTTTGTAAACTATATATATATATATATATATATATATATATATATATATATATATATATATATATCTTAATCTGATATATAAGGTATATTATTGTAAAATCTATTCTGTAGTTAATGCGGGAAAGAGTAACAAACATTTATAATTTATATATTACTAGGTAAGGATATTAAATATTGTCAGTTTTCATATTAAAACAATTCAAAGCAAAGAATTTAAGACATCTAAGATATTTTTTAATGTTTACTGTGATAAAGTAGCAATACTATATTACTATTTATTGTATTTGCAATTTTTTAGATATTTCGGAAGTAACTAATTAGCAATATAATCTCTCTTTTAATATACTGCAGTATCGTGTAGCTAATTATTATTTTTACTTGTCCCTTTATCTTTATTGAAAAAATAAATTGCAATAATTCAGCTATTATAATATAACAGAACTGGAGGTAATTATGTATTGTAAATGCAATATTTTCATAGATTGTGCATTAAAAAATATTTTTTATAATTACTTCTAGATGTGCTTGAACAATATCTCAATAAAATTTTTTGAAAAAAAGCTTGAAAACTCCTCTTCTGGATCGACCTTACGATTTGAGAAAAACTAAATTTTAGTTCGCGCCTATTACAAATAATTAATAAAGATTATTTAATAATATTTGCTTTCATTAATCTCAGAGGAGCTTGAAGTAAAAAACAAAACTTACTTAAAAAGGGTAAAAATTGATACAAATTTACATATGCAATTAAGTTGCTTTATACGACTTTGCTATTCATTCATACGCAGGAATATTTTCTGTAGGTACAATTTTTTGAATAGGTAACATTGATCTTATTTTATGTGTATGTTACTTAAGAGGGATCTGCTAAATAGGTTAAGTGACCTAAAGATCGTATTGTAGGTAGATGATATTTTTGATTATATATGTATATATGTATAAATATTATAATTATAAAAATATAATATATTTTAAATAGTTAGGAAGGGAATTATTATTATACTAATTAGATTCCATGTTCACGTCTTTATTTTCCAACTCTTGTAATCGTATTCGCCATGTTCTCTCTCTCTCTCTCTCTTGACATCAATAAATCGTTGCTAAGCAACTCTTCAAGTCATGAGAACATAAGCCCATTCAGTCGAACCTTTAAAAGAATTGTTAATTTCTTCAAGACTTATAATACTACGACGCGAGATTACACTTTTGCTATTATTTTTTACAATTATTATGTAAAAAAAATATAGCAGCAATACTCAAAAAAAAAAAAAAAAAAAAAAAAAAAAAAAAAAAAAAAAAAAAAAAAAAAAAAAAAAAAAAAAAAAAAAAAGAGGGAACAAATGAGATACAAACATACAAAAAACATAGCCTGTCAAAATAACCTTCTTTTGTTTTTGCCGTAAAATAAAATTTGATTAAATCCCGTTTAAAATAATTTTATATTGAAATAAGTATAATCGGGATAATCTAAGACACATCTACACCGAAGTACCTACATAAGCTCATACAACCGAACAATCTAATATTCTGAGTTCCATCGCAATAAATTCACATCAATCCTATCTGATATCAAGATCATGCTGTCGTGTGTTCAAAGGAATTTGACATTTCGTAAGTCGTGACTGGTAAAGCTAAACCGGAACGAATTAAATACCCATCTTCAATTTTTCAATGGTAGTACTTCAAATAATTATTTAACGAAGCGAGTTAACAAACACATTTTATTGTAAAGAAGAGCGACCAAAATCTATTTTATTATTTATTTATTTAACAGTTTATTAAACATGCCAGAAACATTACACAGATACATATATGTCACAGGAAAAGACAGTTTAAAAGGTATACTTATCCCTTAGAAGAGATTTCTTCCAGTATACGCGAGAAAGAATAAACATAGACAGACTATTAGGAATATTCGCAAAAATTTACAAAATACGACTATTTAATAAATAAACTGCGGATATCATTTAGTTTTGAAAAAATTAAAATGCAATCATTATCATAACCCAAACCTCAACCAAAACTTGATACGCATTTTCATGTTTATATACTAACGGTTTTGTATGGGTACAATTTTCATATCAAATAAGTACCAACCAAATATGCCTCATTTCAGGTAGATTTTCTAAAAACATTCTTCTCCTAACTTTCCCGAAGGCAATAAAAAATAATTAGCTAAATCGATCGAGCAGCATAGTTTAATGATTATCTTTTATATATGCGGCAATTCCAGGAGGAGATTTTCAATTCGTCTGGGAGTTTTTTTATTTATTACTCTCTTATGTATGTGATTGTGGACTGATTTTCAATTTTTTTTTATTTTAATTTTCTTTTGTTTTGTACCCTACATTTTCATGTGGACCCATTGACATCAGGGTCTGACCTGATGATGGGGTCCTGGAGAAATCGAGGGAACTCTTCAAATATTATAGGCACACTTATACAATATTTTCATTTCATTCATTTTAGTATTTTTGATAGTAACTTTTGCCTTTTTCATGTGGAACTGATGACAAAGACTGCTACTGGAACTACTCAATAACAAGTGTTTAACGGGTTAAGATTCGATTACTTAAATTTGATTGCTAAGCAATTTATGCTTGTCACAATGTATATGGTATAGTGGAGCTGATGGTGCAACACCTGGAAAACTTCGTTTTGTTAATGGCCATACTATATTTGAAAATGAACCGACTTCAAAAACTAATTTAATAAGTAGAAATAAACTAAAAGGCAAAAATAAAATAAATTCTACAACATTTTCAAGTCGGTGCCAAGTAAAACATTCGTAAACAACATTTGTACTAGTGTGAATCATGCCTCACAGTTTAGTATGATAGCATACTATGATAATTTAGAATTTTAAATTAAAAGTAAAGTAAAATAACAGCCTATAAATGTCCCACCTTAGGGCAAAGGCCTCCTCTACCATTAGGGAAAAGGTTTACAACTTAAACCACCATGCTGTTCCACTGCGGGTTGGCGGATATACATATGTCAGAAGTTCTCCCGGCACATGCAGGTTTCCTCACGATTTTTTTCTTCATCGTCGAGCACAAGATGAATTTAAACACAAATTTAGTAATTGAAAACTCAGCGGTACTAGCCGGGGTTTAAACCCGCGATCATCGGTTGAGATCAACGTGTTCTAACCACTAGGCCATCTCGAATCATTTACCATTTTACCATAAGATTATTTCATGAGTAGGTAGATATATCATAATATTTTAATTAAGCTAATCAAATATGTTTCAACATTATTTATCCTTTTATTTATTTAAATACTAAACTAATTATATCAATAACTAGCTGTACCCGCGACTTCGTTCGCGTGGATTACAGAATGCTTGGCATGTCTCCTACAAAGCAAGGTTATAGCTTTTTACTTTGAATCTGGGAACTTTCTGGTTGTATTTATAAGCAGACACTAACTCAGATATGGTATTCCTCCACGGTTTTCAATATAAATGTTGAAGAAAAGTTGTTTTGTGGTAGTCTTTAAAATTTCGAGTGCAAAACAGTAAGTTCCCACCTAGGTTCTCCTTGTATTATATATCGGATGACTTTTTCTACTGGGCTTAATAGGCCAAATCCGAAACTATAAGGAATCGCGAAAGATACTTAATGGAGTCTCGTGTCCGATTTTGAAAAATCTAAAACTGCATCATAATTTTTTTTTATTTCATGATTTTCTTCACCAGACATTGAACCCACTAATTAAAAAAAATACATTCTGTATTATTGCATCACCTAATAGTGTCACTTGTAAAGATCAACTTTTGGAAAATAATAAAGTAAGTAATAGTTAGCGGCAAATTAAAGGAAAAGGTTTTTTTTACAAAATAACATTAAATCTATACATTAATTAAGTTAAGTATTCGATTCTACATAGATATAATCAAATATGTTAAAATCATGGGTTCCGGTAAGTTTAGAAAAAAAAAATGTGCGTTACTTCGAACGATTTCTTTGTAAATTGCATCAAAATGCTAGTCACCTACTAAAGTGAGGAAGAGTGTGAACAATACAATCGAAAATATATAAAATGAATTACTCATAGTAACTTCTTTTATGTTTGTCTTTTTTTTCTATGTGAGTTATATAAAGTTGATAGAATGTCACGTTTATTTTGGTCCCCGTCATCTACTCAGTTACCTAGGTAGCTTTAGATAATTCTTAAAAAGATGAATCAATTTGTTGAAAATCTACATTTCACTGTACTCGGCTACTGTATTCACCCGCTATTAGCGTTACAACATCCCGTTACTAAAGATTTAATTAATGTAAGAATTAGATAGAATTTTGTAAAAAAAAAATAGCCTTTTCTTTTTTTTGCAGTTTACTGTATAGTATTACCTCACTAAAGTTGATCTTTATAATGTGTGAAGGTATCAGATGGTGCAATACTACAGAATGTTATTTTTTTGCAAAATCAACGTGTTCGTTTCTGGCTAGGAAAACTTATTTTTCAAAAAACTAATGATGCAGTTTTAGTTTTAATCAAAATCGGCTCTGTGACTTAAATTATTTTTCGCTTTTGTTTATAGTTTCGGTTTTATTCTATCATATCCAGTAAAAAAATTACCCAGTAAATATATAATTTTTTAAAATGATTATATTAATATAATATATATCTTCCCTATTTGAATCAGATATTATTCACTATTTGATTGGTTTCAATTTTGTTCCTTATAACATTGGCTTTCTGCTAGTGAAAGTTTCATCAAAATCGGTCCAGGTGTTTCAGATATTAGCCGAAACAAACTGAGTGACATATAGACTGACAAAAATTTTAAAATTGGTAATTTTGTTGTAAGTACCGTGTATACGTTCATATGCATTTATTTAAAATTACAAACAGACACATCAATTTTATTTATTTGTATAGATGTATACCTTCCCTTCTTAAATCGGATAATGTTCACTATTTTATTGGTTTCTCTGATATTTTGTTACCGTGTTATTCTCTTTTTTACTTATTGATTAAAATAAATATATTTTTTTTAATATAAGTAGCCTAATTTAATCCTTATAATATTAGTTATAGGGGCTGCTGTAATGTTTTTAAGAACTTTTTAGACTTTGTGATATTTTGTGATTGTTTTCTTCCATTCCCACTCCCTTCTCTGGGCCTCACGTGATTAATGGACATCCTCTAACTGCGAGTAAAAGTCCCATCAAATTTGATTCAGCTGTTTTAGAGATTAGTCGTAAGAAACAGACTGACAGTACTTGATGTAAGTACTTTCATGCATTTGGTGAAAATCACAAAATAATGTTCGACGTGACCCCATAAGTTGACATATCTTTTTTAGCGGGCTCAAACGCACAGATAAACAGACAAACAGAGAAAAATTCTGACAAATTTTGTTTTGTGTTCTATTGCGTAGGTAGAGGCCTCCAATATTTTTTTTCCATATATTTTACATGTACAGACAGCGACCCGTTAGAATTTTTTTCATATATATAGATTTAAAAATATCTAAAATAGAAGTAACCCCAAGTCACTCCTTATAACATTTGCTAACTGCAAAAAGTACCATCAGAACCAGTTAAGTCGTTTCCGAGATTAGTCGGAACAAACAGATAGACAGACAGATTGACAGACAAAAATTTAAAAATGTATTTTTTGATATAAGTACTGTATATACATACTTTCATGCATTTAGTGAAAAGTACAAAATAATGTTCGACGTGAACCCTTAAATTGACATAACTTTTTTATTTATGAACCGATTGACATGAAACAAACCCTAAATGTTAAGTGAAGCTTACTACAATATATTAGTGAAAACCGCATCTAAATCGGATAAGCCGTTTCTGAGATTAGCGTGCACAAACGCACAGATAAACAGACAAACAGACAAACAGATAAGAATTCTAAAAATCATTGTTTTGGGTTCTATTGCGTTGCTATAGGTCCCCTATAATATTTTTTTTTCATATATCTTCCATGTACAGACAGCGACCCGCTAGAATTTTATTATTAGTATAGATATAGATAACAATGTTTAAAAAAAAACAAACATTTCAATTAAATACAAACGAACAGAAATATTGTAGCTTTTCTGTGGTATAGCATTATTATATGTCGGAATTAAAACTGCTCTTTAACGCAACTTAAGCAAGAAATAATTCTTGCCTAAACTTTAAAATTATATTGCATCAAGCAGTATCTAAGATATATATCTATAGCCCCGGTTGACAGATAAATGCATTTCATTTATTAATTACCCTTGTAACGTATTTTTTACAGTCCCATATTTTACAGGTGATCGTAAACTAAATATAACCCAACATTTTATTTAAAAAAATCGGTCAAGCGCGAGTTGGAGTCACACATGAAAGGTTCTGCACTATCGTACTAAATATAACACTACGTATATTTCAATTTTTTGTGGAAAAAAATACAAGAGAAACGCTATAACAACATGTAAAAAATTGTAAGATTCATTTTCACTTGTCATTGTCAAATTCAATATTTGTCTGGTTTTTATTATAACCAAAGAAACAACTAAAAGCCATAAACCCAAGAATTGAATTGAGTTATTAGTTGTCACAGCGGCAATAGAAATATAGACTCTGTTAAAATGTCAACTCTCTACCTATTACAGTTCATGGGATACAGCATACTAAAGGACAGTCAGTGGAGGCTTAGTAATGGGATACCGTTGGCACCCTTCGCCTACGGAACCCTGACAATTATGTCGTAACCATGTTTACATTGATGGTCATTGTTGCTATATGTTTGGTCATAACTAATTGCATCACGTTGTTGTGAGGAAGTTATGTTGTTGAGATAGGCCCCTGGCATTACTGGTCGAGTGACATTAAAAAGTATGAGAACAGAAAGACCTTTCGACATGTCACTACGACATCAATAGACAGTTCGTCTTACTCACATCTTTCTGGTGAAATATTACGGCGATTGGTCACACGTACTCGTACATTCTAATCTTTTAGATTTTAACAACGAAGCAGTTAAGCTAAACTAACAATTTCTGGTACAGTATTTGGTAAACCGTTTATAAGTCGTTAAATTTCGTTAACTACTACGTTGTTCTGTAATTCATATCTTTACTGCTCTCCTGTGAGTTTGCGTTATATTTTATTTATTTAAACATAGCTTACGAAAACATTTTGTAACAATATCAAATGGCGATTCAAACAATAATCAATTTAACGCCTGTAATATTCGTAATTACAAGATGTTTCAATGGATAGACTTTATGGAATTTAAGGTCGTAAACGTACGAATATATGAAATTAATAATATGCATGGAGGTTATAATACATTACAAAATTAAATTTTATATACAGTTACACGGTGAGTTTTGTTGCAATCTAAGAAAAATATCTTGCATCGAGTTTAGTTGTAATCTTTTAAAATACAATAAATAAATGCGTTAAACATATTATATAAGTGACACTTTCTAAAAAATAATTGTGATTTCCTTTCATTTAAAGGCAAGTTGTATTTATACTTGTATAATCTTGTGCTTTTGGTCTAGAGTCTAGACTGTAGAACTTTCGAAATTTGTAAATTATTATGGTGATAGGAAAAAATGAAGTAATTACAATTTATAGTAATTTATAATATTGATAATTAGCGGCATCGACATGATCATCATCATGTATTTGCTCTGTATTCTATGTGTGGTCGGCACAACATGTTTTGTTCTATTCTCGCCTACCTACCGCCAAGTCAGGGATCACTCCTTTCCTATTCATATCGGAATCCATTCATTTCTTCTTTGGTCTACCTCAACCAACGTATCAATTTATTAATTTGATAAACATATCCATTCTCAATCACCACATTTTATAGACACTAAACGTAATTAATACAATCTTTTCAGTAGTTTTATATCTTCCGAAACCTGTTATAAATGTACGAGTCGCCTTGTTCTGAAACAAGTCGCTTTAGATTTAGTACGCCACGTCAATCTTAACACTTTTAACGATGTATCAATGTCCTTCTGTAAAAAAAATGCGCTTTTCGAAAGGCGTCTCAACATCGTCGCTATGTCTGTCATGATATTTAAATAACACAAGTTAACATTGGTCCAGTATAAGTAAGGCCTTGACTTTTAAGAGTAACGCTTCCGACGCGACAGTAAGGGTAAGCACAGATATTCGTCAAGACAAATATTATGCGTACTTAAGACTTATTGCGTTGTTGGATTGTTTTGAATAGAATTGTTACTAATGACATAATTAAGTGTTATCTATTTTTTTTTCAAAATATGATCAACGTCCATTGATTCGTACAACGACCTATTGTTAATTTATAAAAATATTAAGCTCTTTACAAAACTTTTTGCGAAAGTACAATCCCTAGTAACGTGTCTCTTCGAGACCATTTTCTAAGCGTAAATCATTAAAAGTAATTGATAACCAATTTTTTTGAAAAACAGTAAAAAAGTAACTACAGTATTTAGAAAACGTATAAAACCATTGCCGAAAAGCATAAAAAAAAGATCGATCACTACCCAACTTCACAGGACCATGTGCTAGGCTAATTTGAAGCCTGTCTAAAAGTTTCTTGAAACGCTTCAGCAGTTTGGAAGTCCATAGGGATCATACATGGTTTTTTATATACCTTTATATGGCGTCAGGTGTATATATTTTGTTATCGTCAAAATATATGTGTCCTGTAATACATTAGGTTTTGTCCGCGGACTCGCTTGCATTAATATAAATTTTTCGTGCCAGATAATAGCGATGGTAACTTTTCATTAATTTAAACATTTTGTATTTGTTTTAAAGTGCTAGTAAAAACGTACTTGAATAAATTATACAAATATTCATTTTGATCTTCTAGAATTTACTGTTCTATCCCTCAGAAACAATTTTTTTCTAGATGAAAGACTACTGATTCTCCGTTGTTTTTCCTGTATACGTTTACGACTTCGGTTGACTAATTGAAACGAGAAAGCGTAACAAATAAACAGACAAAATTGCAATCATATTATTAGTTTAGATTCATCGATAAAAAAAATTACGTTATCTTTATATTTATCTATGTAAGTCAAGTGCATTGAATGAAGTGTCATTAGATTTGTAATATCATCCTGAATGTCATAACTGTTACAACTTGTGGAAATTTTTAAGAGTTTAATACATCGTATGACATTTGGGTTTCAATTAATAGAATTTGTCAATTTTTGTATGTTTGCGACACAACAAAACAGTGGAGACTTAATCCGGGTAGGACAAATTGCTGTCGTAAATCATTCGTATAATCGAAAATATGGATAACTGAATGTATAAAGAAAGCGATAACAATAATACTAGCCTATGTCGCTATAAATAATATTAGGTGTTAATTCTTAAAAAAATAGTAAACAGCCTGTGAATGTCCCACTGCTGGGCAAAGGCCTCCTCTCCTATTAAGAAGGTTAAGAGCTTAATCTACCACGCTGCTCCACTGTGGGTTGGCAGATATACATGTGTCCGGATTTCTCCCGGCACATGCAGGTTTCCTCACGATGTTTTCCTTCACCGCCAAGCTCGAGATGAATTTAAACACAACTTTAGCACTTGAAAAATGAGTGGGCTTTGAACCCGCGATCATGAGTTGAGATAGACGTGTTCTAACCACTAGACCGTCTCGACACAAATTACTTAACAAATTACATTTATAAAATTAACAAAAAACAATGTTTATTAAAATATTAGAAATACGTTCTCCTTGGTAGAGAACGAGTAGTATGTGGTCGTGTAGTGTCATTGCGGTATGTCTAGAAAGATATCCGGATTTCCAACGAAAAAATTAATTATAAATAAATGATAAATAAACGATACATTTTAACGCGTTAAAATTTTAGTCATAGAGTTAACTTAGGATGAATTATTTCTTACATTTATATGTAATCTGTTCTTACATGTATAAATAGTTATAAATTAACCGGTAAACAATATTCTAAGGCAATAATTGGTTGTAAGGTTTCCTCTCGTAATACATATAAAACAACTCTGTAACCTGGTTACTCTTTGAAAGTTGTGACTGTCAAAATAGGGCACTGACAGTATTTTCTATCGGGTGTAAAGTCATGATAAACGAATTGTGTAAATCTTTATGAAGTCTAAGTGTAACATTTACAAGTACAATTTTCGCTTTCCTGAACCATTACTTTCGCATGTCTACACAAAAAGAGTTGTGACGTATAACAGTCCATAAATAAGAACTTGTAGCCATCTCCGTACATTAACCATGAAACTAAAAGCTGTAACGTTTTTGCCTTAATTGGATAAATTACGCATATTATGTCGTTTATTTTACATGTAAGGAATGAAGTCCGATTAGCGCATAATAGCTCTTGTTATCATAATACCTATTTAACATCTCTATGTGGTTCTTATGTATATTTATGTATGTGCTTGCAAAAATGCTGTGTATCTTTAAGGCAAAACAGGATAGCCATTTTTTATTGCTTTGTATATATGGATGCTTATAAGCAATAATATGTCAACCCAAAAAAGTCTAATTCGGAGATATTGATGTATTCTGATAATGCGTCGCGGAAAAAAGGATTCAATCAAAAACATAAATGTGAAATAAGAGCCAAGTTCAATATATGATACATGCTTTGGTTGTTGACTTCAACGACAAAATAAGTGAGATCTAGATGGGTGCCAAGTTCAATGGTCAGTCCTGAAATTTATTTATAAGTAACATTATAACATATCATATCTTCTTATAACATAAAATAATGTATTATAGCCTAAGGTCTGTCTTGGCTAGTTTTTACAAACTTACTAACGAATTCTTATGTTTGATCACTAGTTTCTACCAACAATCCAAATTTTCGGAATTATAAAATAAGAACCGACAAATACTTGTAGGTTTAGAACTTGCGAAGGCTATAATTCATATATGAACGGTGCGGCTCGCCAGTTCTGTTTCTTGAACTTGGCTTGACACGCTACCGCGTGTCTAGATCTCAAATTAATTATTCGAATTTAAAAATGTTTAATAGATAACACATTAAATATATTAATCTGCTTTTAATTCATTATACCTTTTATCAAAATAGAAACTAAAAGTTGGATATATACTCCTTTAAACAAATTTATTAAGAATAGGTATGACATCTTTATATACCATTGAAATGAAACTATTTTAAACGGATTTAAATCGCGTATATTAATTATTTTTATCATCCCGACGTTTCGAGCACTTTGCAGCGTTCGTGGTCACGGGTAGACTGACGAACGCTGCAAAGTGCTCGAAACGTCGGGATGATAAAAATAATTAATATACGCGATTTAAATCCGTTTAAAATAGTTTCATTTCAATGAATAATAATCGCGAAAATCTAAGACATCTTTATATACCATTTTCTCAAAACAAACTCCGTATGGCTTGATGTTACCATTGTCAATATGAATGTAAATTATGAACGTTTATTATTTTATCTAACACATCTATGTTATGTATAAATTTTAGTTTTCTGTATACTCCTTCCCTATGTATACCTACTTTATCTACAACTTACATTCCTTCGTACAGGCAATAATGCATTAAACATACACTTAACGTAGCGACAAACGTAGCTTAAATAGGAATAATGGATTTTTTCGAATATTTCTTCTGCTAAAACGAAAAAAAACACAAAGGGGTACAACATTTCACTACTAACCTACCTATATATAATATTTCATTACAAGGTAATTAAATATAACAAATTTATTAACCCACTGCTAAAGGAACCGTTGTAGTCTAACTATTTGATGGATTTGAAAACATTAGGTCATTGAATTTGTCTCAATTGTAGGAGTGACATATATTATTTCCCGGAATTTTTGTAGAAACGGGAATTACACGGAAAATACTGATCACCAATAATGCTTATCCGATCTCTAAACTTCGGACTAAGACTTTCTTTGGGCCATCAGGTTTTTCAATTTTTTATATTATCCAAGCCTACTTTAATTTTTCTTTCAAAAAACAATGTTTTTTTTTAGAAAAGACCTCCTGTCAGTTAATTGAACATTGCATCGTATTTTATACAAACTTTTCACTGAAGTTTATAATGCGTCAGTTGCAGAGTTACGATGAAATTTCCATCTAATATGTAATATGTTAGTCGTGATAATAGTTTAGAGGTCGAGAAGTAGAGCGCTGTTGTAGTTCGTGTGTCGTCCGGCCCTGAGGCGAGCTTGGCAGACGAATTGTACCTACAGACTTTAAACTTGATGTTACGAGGTTAAAAACAAGTTCAGTAATTTATAATAATAAACCAACAAAATTCCAGCTAAACTCGCGCACTGACTATGTACCACTGACGACCGATTCACGTTTAGTTGGTTTTAGGGTTTCGTACACAAAGGTTATTAAGCCTTTTGCTATCCGCCAGTCTGTCAGTCTGTCCGTCCGTTTATCTGTTAGCGTGCTATACGATGGTACGGAACAGTATGTGTTCGAGTTCAAGTAGCACTTCATTGATTTTTATTACTAGTTGAGATGATTCCGTTTAGCCACCCTATAGGGGATAATCAGAATCGCGTGTCCATTTGGTCATCCCGACCGGGGATAGACGAAATTCGTATATTCATTTTGCTTCCGATTATCCCCCTGACTATGTACATTAAATAACATGTTCAATTAATTTTTTTAACTTGTGTTATATGATTTTTGTTTAAGCTCGTTACTAGAAAAAAATTGTTGGTTAATGTTCAGCAAAATTCAATACAAATGAATTTAATACTTCAGTATATCCTGGGGTGGATAATTGGAAGATCAACCAGAATGAAATCCCGTTTATCCTCCCCGGCAGGGGTGGCCAAACTGGCACGAGATTCCGACTATCCCTCTAAGGATGATACTTTAGGATTTCTTAAAAATCCAATCAGATACCTGTTACGATTCAAAAGTTTAAACTTTTTAAAGATAGTACAGACGGACGGACATACGTAGGTTAATTAATGAACGGAACCCTGCGATTTATATAGAACGATTGTAATGTAATTTGTTCAAGTTCGTAAATATAATTATTAACTTTTTGAGGCGGAAGTTTATTAAGACAATTAGTACTTCGGTGTTGTTTTTGATTTTAAATGTCGCATGCATTATGTTAAGTACAATGTAATATCCATTCGAGTACTTATCGTAATGTCAAGATTGATAAATCTGTACTAATATTATAAAGCTGAAGAGTTTGTTTGTTTGAACGCGCTAATCTCAGAAATACTGGTTCGAATAGAAAAATTCTTTGGTTAGATAGTTTGTTTATTGAGGAAGGCTATAGGCGATATTACTTCATGCCACGACTCATGGGAACGAAGCAGTAACCATAAACGCGAGTGAAACCGCAAGTTTCATATAAAAATGACTTTGCTTGCGTTCATCTAGATGATTTTGTTATGTCGGACAGTTATATAAAATTCAATTTCTGTTTTTTTATTAGCAAAATATACGACTCAAACACTGGCGTATATTCAAAGTAAAAATAAAAAAATAAAAACCCGTCTGCCTAAACAAGAAGTTGCAAAGATAAATATTATTTGTAACTTTCTGTTGGTGAAAGAAGTTTTGAAATCGATAATATTGAAGATTGGAAATTCATAAATTCCATGTCATTGATGACTATATATTAAGCGTTAAATGGTTTAAGCTGTAGAGTTTGCCGGAGAATAAAACACACATACATACATAAGCGTGAAAACCCAAAAACTTCGTCAATCGGGTAAAAATATCTTCAACTATTTTATATTTTTTTAAAGGTCGCCTGTGTATTTTACGCTACCAACGCACTTTTGTTTAAATCTTGTAGAAGTAACTGAAGAATTCAGGCGTGTTGAAGTCGACCATGAGCTCGATAGTAAGACGAACTGATTGGGAGGTAACTTAACATCCTGTTTAGATCTAGCTTCACTGTTATTTATAAAGTAATTATAGTTCACTGAAATGTAGTGAAGGTATCGCTATTGTGTCAAGAATAATAACATTATTTGTGATAATAGAATTTATTAACATTTATAGATCACCAGATGGAATTTCTAAGCTTAATAAAACGTTTTTTGTCTGTGTTAAGGTTAATCACATGAAACTTTATGCATCACTTTATAACAGAATCATGCAGGTTTCCTTAAGATTCTATTCTTGTACATAAATCTAATATTACAAGGCTGAAACGTTTGTTTGTTTGAACGCGCTAATCTCAGAAACTACTGGTTCGAATATTATTTTTGTGTTAGATAGTTTATTTATTGAGGAAGGCTATAGGCTATATTACGATTACGACTCAGCTAGTCTTTTATGTTTAGATATCACTTCGAAACTTTAAACAGAATTTAACCCGAAATCATCGTATGTCTGCCTTTTTTCGTACCTAATTTTTATTGCAATGGGATTGCTCGATTATTATGAAACCAGTTACAAACTTTAAATGTTATAAGTCTGCAAATCTAGACTCATAAAAAGCTTTCGATTTTTAATGTTCACAATGCTTTATATTTCCTAATCGTAAGATTTAAAAAACCTATCTTTTATGGTTTTGACTATGCCATTGACTTTTAATAATATCGACAGATAGAACGTTCACGAAGTCATTTAAAACACATTAGAAATTAGAAAATACTATTTTTGCAACTATTTGATTTATGTCTGCCACTTTTTATTCTTTTAGTTTATATAATTTTATTATTTCTTAACAAATTTTCAGTAATGATAAAGTCTATACCATTAGTAAAATTTGTGTTATTAGTTATGGCAAGCTATATCAAAATCGATAAAGATTTTCCTTTTCTTTGTACTGGTAGCCCGTCAGATGTCGCTCGGTGACGTTTCCAAAAAATCATATACACACACGACCTTGTTATAATTTAATTACATATAGATGAATAAAATAAATGATCTAATATAAATGTAGGTGTATTTCGCGAAGCAGGAAGGATTGTAACTACATTTATTAGGCAACGAACTTCAATTATGCGAGTAAAAAACGTAACCTCTAAAATAAATTATCATCTTGATCTCGTAACTTGTTAGTGGAGACAAAAAGTTGATTCGATGACATTTCGAAATAAACATCGAGTGGGTGACTGAACTTTATTGTAGCACTTACGAAGTGTAGGACTTCTTATTGTACGTCGCTCGCGCAAGGCTTGATGTACACCAAATAATTAGTGAATTAATTTGATATCGACTACTTTTATAAAGTCTCGATTGAATATCGTTAAAAATGATTTATTTATTTTGCGATTACCTATATCTTACAAAGGCTGTTTTATAATATCTAACAAGTAATGTTAATCTATATATAATTCGAAACTGACTGGCTGACATATTCACTGACTGATCGATCAACGCAGAGTTGAAACCGCTGGGTCTAGAAACAAGAAATTTTGTAAATATGTTCCCTAAAAGTCATAAGTATACTAAGAAAGGATTTTCGAAAATCTAAGGAGTTAAAAGTTTCTTAGGTATTAAATTCCTATGTATACGCGGCGAAGCGGCAGGGAACTGCTAGTTCTATATATTTTTTTGAATTTACATCAGTGTCTGAATTATATACCTATTTGTAATTCAAAAATATTTTAGATAGTTTCGTATGTATTATTATTATGTAGTTCATCGTCAAACTATTTTAGATTGTATTTAACATTTTGATCAAAGAGCACGAGAATTGCTAAAAATTATTGTACCTGTTCAATGAAGATAATATTCGTTAGATGCAAAGTATCAGTGCTTTTATCAAAACTAGTTTGTTTTTTTTTCTAGCGACAAAACTGTCATATGTATGATAGTGAATAAATTTATACAAACATTATACTTGTATACACAAATTACCTTATGAAACCTACATTGTTCATTTATAATACAATCTTACAAAAAAAAACTTCAATTAATTTGGACGTGACAATTGATTTAAAATTCTACAAATAGATTTGTAGAAATAGATTTAATACGTAGTCTAAGAACTTTATAATTTATTGCTTCAAATTGAGTCAAAACAGCAGCGCAATACGTTAAAATGCCAGTTCAAGAAACTGTTAAAATATTATTTTGATAGTGATAGATCATCCCATTTCGTGAGTTTATTCGACTACTGTAATGCTATCGTTAATATTACGAACATGTTCATTATTTTATGACTGTTGCTAACGTATTATCACTTGTATCAGATCGTGATGAAGTACATATTAACATATCTCCACAATTCGCTGTAGTTGGCCTTCAAAACGGTTTTTAGAACCACGGACATCACACTACTTGCTTGTAAAACACTTAAAGATTGCGCACATTTGTGATAAGCAAATATAGAAAAACTACAAAAATATGTAATTTTGTCGCGTAATATTGCTTAATTATGGAAAAAGACATTGACATTGTTACATTTAAATGTTAATAGTTAAATATGATAATAACATTATATGAATATTATATTAATATACTAGGTTGATAATTCGTATTGCCTCGGAATCAATCTGCATGTGCGAGAAGAAATTCTGACATATGTACATACATATATACACTAACTCGTAGAAGAGCAGCTTGGTGAATTAAGTTCTAAGCCTTCTCCTTAATACTAGAAGAAGCCTTTGCCCAGCAGTGGGACGTTTACTGGCTGTTACTTCACAATATGTCATCATAATTTTTTTAAGAATAGTTAATAGCCATTACAATAATATTTTGCGTACTAGTCCACATAGGAGAAAGAAAATAGTTAAGAATAAGAAACCGAAAGAAACGAGGAAACAATATGTATTTTATTAGTTGTATTACGTTATAAATAGTAAACCCAAAAACTAAATTCTTCAGGCAAGAGTTTATTGGTTCATTAATAGGCTCTTTAAAATAATAAATATTATTTATATTAATTATTATCGTGTAACATTTATTTATAAGTTAATGTAACTATATTACCTAATTGCATACATACTCTTAGATCTGTATGTATATAAATAATATAAAGAAGATATACCAATTATTGATTCATTCCATTGCTCATCACGAAAGCCAAAAGCCAATTACAAAACCTACAGACTTTTTTGGTTGGCATATTTTTTATTCAACGAAAAGATCATTTAAGAACAGGTTTCGGGGAAATTATTTTTAATGTAAGTACAAACTCACGTAGGAGCTGCCAGTTTTTGACGATGGGATTGAACTGGGCCCAAATTTGGACTATTTAAAGCTGGCTCAAGCCCTGGCCAGCCGTAATGTACCGAACCTTGGCTATTCGATACCGGTTCAACCCCTAGGCCAGCCTTGATCAACCGAGCCTCAGACATAAGATGCTTGCCCGAGCGCGAGCCATGTTTGGCATCGTATACTAGTTGTTATTATAGAATTATTCAAGGTTGAACAAACGCAGATAGTAGCAGAAATTGATACCATAAATAATTATTAATAACTCTGTAAGTATGTATGACTGGATAAGTTTTTTTCGTAATAACGAATGCTCGTTATGAATATAAATCAAATAGCACTTTTACAACACTTTGAATATATAAGAATAGGAGTTGGTAAATCTATACTAATAATAAAATTCTAGCGGGTCGATGTCTGTACATGGAAGATATATGAAAAAAAATCTTACTGGGGGCCTTTACTAACGCAATAGAACCCAAAACAAAGATTTTTAGAATTCTTATCTGTTTGTCTGTTTGTCTATTTGTCTGTTTGTCTGTTTGTCTGTTTGTCTGTTTATCTGTGCGTTTGTGCACGCTAATCTCAGAAACGGCTTATCCGATTTAAATGCGGTTTTCACTAATGTATTGTAGTAAGCTTCACTTAACATTTAGGGTTTGTTTCGTGTCAATCGGTCCATAAATAAAAAGTTATGTCAATTTAAGGAATCACGTTGAACATTTTTTTTGTGTTTATAACTAAATACATGAAAGTATATACAGTACTTACATAAAAAAATATATTTTTAAAAATTTTGTCTGTCAGTCTGTCTGTCTATCTGCTTGTTCTGACTAATCTCTGAAACGACTTAACTTGTACTTTTTGCAGTTAGCAAATGTTATAAGGAGTGACTTCGGATTACTTCTATTTTAGATATTTTTAAATCTATATACATGAAAAAAATTCTAACGGGTCTCTGTCTGTACATGTAAGATATATGAAAAAAAATATTGGAGGCCTTTACCTACGCAATAGAACACAAAACAAAATTTGTTAGAATTTTTGTCTGTTTGTCTGTGCGTTTGTGCCCGCTAAAAAAGATATGTCAACTTATAGGGTCACGTCGAACATTATTTTGTGATCTTCACTAAATGCATGAAAGTACTTACATCAAGTACTGTCAGTCTGTTTCTTACGACTAATCTCTGAAACAGCTGAATCAAATTTGATTGGACTTTCACTCGCAGTTACAGGATGTCCATTAATCACGTGAGGCCCAGAGAAGGGAGTGGGAATGGAAGAAAACAATCACAAATATCACAAAGTCTAAAAAGTTCTTAAAAACATTACAGCAGCCCCTATAGCTGATATTATAAGGATTAAATTAGGCTAATTTTATTTTAAAAAATATATTTATTTTAATCAATAAGTAAAAAAGAGAATTACACGATAACAAAATATTGGAGAAACCAATAAAATAGTGAACATTTTCCGATTTAAGAAGGTATACATCTATACAAATAAATAAAATTGATGTGTCTGTTTGTAATTTTAAATAAATGCATATGAAAGTATACACGGTACTTACAACAAAATTACCAATTTTAAAATTTTAACCAATGAAATAGTGAATAATATCTGATTCAAAGAGGGAAGATATATATTATATTAATATTATCATTTTAAAATATAATATATTTACTGGGTAATTTTTTTACTGGATATAAGCATAGATGAAAACCGAAACTATAAGCAAAAGCGAAAAATAATTGAAGTCACAGAGCCGATTTTGATTAAAACTAAAACTGCATCATTAGTTTTTTGAAAAATAAGTTTTCTTAGCCAGAAACGAACACGTTGATTTTGCAAAAAAATAACATTCTGTAGTATTGCAACATCTGATACCTTCACACATTATAAAGATCAACTTTAGTGAGGTAATACTATACAGTAAACTGCAACAAAAAGAAAAGGCTATTTTTAGGAGTACAATAGCCGAGTCCAGTGAAATGTAGATTTTCAACAAATTGATTCATCTTTTTAAGAATTATCTAAACCTACCTAGGTAACTGAGTAGATGACGGGGACCAAAACAAACGTGACATTCTATCAACTTTGTATAACTCACATAGAAAAAAAGACAAACATAAAAGAAGTTACTGTGAGTAATTCATTTTTTATATTTTCGATTATATTGTTCACACTCTTCCTCACTTTAGTAGGTGAGTAGCATTTTGATGCAATTTATAAAGAAATCGTTCGAAGTAACGCACATTTTTTTCTAAACTTACCGGAACCCATGATTTAACCCACATATTTGATTATGTCTATGTAGAATCGAATACTTAATTAATGTATAGATTTAATGTTATTTTGTAAAAAAACCTTTTCCTTTAATTTACCGCTTACTATTACTTTCCAAAAGTTGATCTTTACAAGTGACACTATTACGTGGTGCAATAATACAGAATGTATTTTTTTTAATTAGTGGGTGCTATTTCTGGCCAGGAAAATCATGAAATAAAAAGAAATATGATGCAGTTTTAGATTATTCAAAATCGGACACGAGACTCCATTAAGTATCTTTCGCGATTCCTTATAGTTCCGGATTTGGCCTATTAAGCCCATTAGAAAAAGTCACCCGATATATAATACAAGGAGAACCTCAGCGAGAACATACTGTTTTACAATCGAAATTTTAAAGACTACCACAAAACAACTTTTCTTCAACATTTATAGTGAAAACCGTGGAGGAATACCATATCTGAGTTAGTGTCTGCTTATAAATACAACCAGAAAGTTCCCAGATTCAAAGTAAAAAGCTCCTTTCTTGAGCAGCACTGCAGACTAATATAACCTTGCTTTGCAGGAGACATGCCAAGCATTCTGTAATCCATGCGAACGAAGTCGCGGGCACAGCTAGTCGTTAAATAAAAATGTAGGTAACGTCTGTCGTCTCTAGTTACGCGCCTTTCATTTCAAGACGGTTAAGGGCTTAGAGCAAGAAAGCAGAACAAATAAACAAACTCACTTTCAAGTTATATATTACATAAATAAAGATTTATTTTAATTTTCTTCTTGTTGCGACAAAGTATCGATATAAACAAAAATTAATTACCAAATAAATGCGTATCACTTCAGAGCAGCTGCATCTGTTATATGGATTCTGAATAAGCAATAATGTGTCAACGCACAAAAAATCTAATTTGGATATATTGTATGTCTGCATCACTTATGTTAAATAATTAAAAAAATCAAGTCATCTAAACTAAATAAGTATGGAGAAAAGTTTCTTAATTAATGTTTCGAATTTCAAGTGTCCATATTTTTCAATTTATACAATAATATAATTTATATAAACTTATTATATTATTATTAGATAAAATTTTAATTCTATCAATCTTTTTTTAATTCTTTACTACTACTTTATACTTCTTCAAACGTCAAATTTATTAATACATCTTCAGACAAATTTATTAAGAATAGTTTTGACATCTTTAAGCCCCATTGTCTGAAAATGAAGTTTGAGTGTTTATATTATTCATTGAAATAAAACTATTTTAAACGGATTTAAATCTCTGCGATGCTGAACACCTAGAGGACGAGTTACACCATGTAAAGCTTGCACTCCACCAGAACAAGCTGCTCGTGCCTCGCCAGCATCGTAGAAGCCATATCAAGCCACCCACAGTTGAGCGACAACCTGCATTTCTACCATATGTGAAGGGAGTTACAGACAGAATTGGCAACATCTTAAAGCGAGCTTCGATTAAAACTATCTACAAGCCTCATAAGAAAGTGAGCCAGTTCTTGAGACCTATCAAGAGTAATATTCCTTTACAGACTGCGGGAGTATACAAACTCGAATGTGAGTGTGGTTTATCTTACATAGGCCAAACAAAGAGAAGCACCGGTACTAGGGTCAAGGAACACATAGTAGATGTCAAAAATAGGCGTTCTTCAAAGTCTACAGTTTGTGAACATGCCTTGGATAAACCTAACCATTTTATCCGATTTGATAAACCACAGATCCTCGCTAGAGAACACAGATTCATTCCTAGAATGATACGCGAGGCTATTGAAATTCAAAAACATCCGAACTTCAATAGAGAAGATGGTTGGAGACTTTCGAACACCTGGAATCCACTTATTAAAAATTTAAAATCCCAAGTCCAACAAACTGCAAGACCAAAAGACTACAGTTAGTGCCTTCTGCGTGCAACGTTATTCAAGATACCATCTAAGAAACCGTTGGCGGTAGTTGTAAATACTATTTTTCTCAAACCTTAAATAGACAAATGTCACCTTAGTCTACTCGTGACCACGAACGCTGTAAAGTGCTCGAAACGTCGGGATGATAAAAATAATTAATATACGCGATTTAAATCCGTTTAAAATAGTTTTATTTCAATGAATAATAATCGCGAAAATCTAAGACAACGATATGTTTATATTTATGTGTTTATAATCATCACGGTTAGGTCTTTATGAAAGAAAATCTTTGAAATTGGGTTAAAAAGTTACTTGGTTGTATCGTAAAATGAAAAGTTCTCATTTTCGTAATACCCATGCGAAGCCGGGTCGGCTAGCTAGTAGTTATTGAATTTCAGTCTCAATAGGGTCATGGCTTCAAGGGCCATTATAGATTTGTAGATAAGAAAATTAAGTACCGACACAATATTCATTACATAGCGTTTCTACTCTTTCATTCTTCTACTCTTTATCGTTTTGTACTAAATACGATCGTTTTTTAATTATGTCACTTACTAGATGTCCCTTGCAGTTTCACTCGCGTTTATGGTTACTGCTTCGCTCCTATATGAGCCTTAACGTTATGTAACATAGCCTTCCTCAGCGCTTCTTCGCGCAGATTAGCGCGTTAAAACAAACAAACTCTCCAGCTTTATAATATTAGTATAGATTTTTATTAAATTTTAGATAATTGATAATGATAGATTTTTTAAAATTTTTTATTTTACATCTCAGAAATTTAAATTGAAATGGTGAAAAATTAGAAATTTAAAAACTTTAATTAAGAATTATGTTAAAGACATAAACTTTGACTAGAAAAGATCATTTGACAAGTTTAATAGCCTACTCAGTTAAAAGACTATTATTATATTATTATTTTGACCCGAGAAATTGAATTTTAAATCCAACCTATGGTGAATCTAGACTAAGGTTAAAAGTCAGATACAAGGATTTATTTGTTAATTACAATATTAAATACCCCTATACATAATCATATTACCCACTTCATAAATAATGTAACAAGTAATCATTAGAATTCATTCGTTTAAGATTTTATTTTCTGTACCTGCATGATTTTATCATTGATACAATGACAAGCATTTTAGAAGGATTATTATGCGAAGGTTCTGCTATTAAAACGCGATTCATTTTGACAGTTAATTTATTTATTTCATTAATTTTTTTATTTATATTTTGGAAACAAACACTAATTTGTTTCGTTTTACTAAAAAACAAAAATCAAAAATCTTGTTATAGAGGGTTCAATTCAGTTCAAAGTCAAAATCAGCGCGTCGGTTATATGTCAATTATTATTTATCTATGTTACGTTAAATTAATTTTCGCAGTATAGGTAGTAGTATAGTTTTTCTAAACTTAATACGATATTACTTTATGAAACATTAAAAACTTATCCTTTAAGACATGAATTTTGATATTATATGACGTAAGTATTGAATAGTTGTATAATAAGTTTTTACACGTTCCACCAATCTCAAGTCTCAAAAAAGTCTTAATTTGTCAATTCGAACGCGCTCGCCTTAGTAATTTTATCATCCTGATCTGTTATGGTTTGCCTACACTTGGGACGGTAGAATATTTTTTTCTTTATCCAATGTGAATTCATGCGTAACCAGTAGTAACAAAACAGATTTTAATATTTTAAGAACGAACGTTTGATGCTTTCTTTACCGACTTAAAAAAAGAGGATTTTTTTAAATGTATGTTTACCGTTTACTTATAAAAGGTTGGACAGATTTAGTTAATTATCTTTTTGTTTGGAAAGGTATTATCTTTATGTTTGGATACTTTCAGATTGGTCTCATTGAATTTTCATCAAAATCGTTCAAGTAGTTTGGTTTTAAACATTAAAATAACTGAAATAAATATGTCATTGCGTATGAAATTTCGTATTTTGCTTCTGAATTCGGTGCTCCCTTTTATAAGGTCTTATGTTCATTGTAGAAATAAATAGCGACCAGAAATAGTAAAATTGTACTCATATAACGTCTATGCGTATGTAAGTACGAAGTCGTAAGCAAATATGTTAGAAGCTATCATCCAATTGACGTTGACGCCGCAACGTTTGTTTTTGCTCTCTGTGGTTTTAATTTTATGTGACTTTTTGTTTAGCAACCTTAATTTTTATTAAACACTTCTTGGACGCTTAATGGACAACGCCGTAGTTAAAGAGGAAGGTAAAAACTTATACGTATTATTAAGGATATTCTTCTATTATCTAAATTAGATGTTCAATTTGCTTTTAAATTGTTACAATTTTACTAGCTTTTCTTTGAATGAAATGTATGTATGTATATATGGATAGGTCTATGTTTGTTTGGGTGGAATCTTGCAACTCAATTTTCAAGATGTCTTTAACCAATTCAGCTGAAATTTTGCATATACGTTTATTTTGGATGACTATTCATGGTTAGGTGTATGACGTTATCCTAATCCCAACAAGGCGAAACATCCAATGTGGCGGATCAGTTATTTTTAATGCACTCCTACATTATATAGTCAAATGAAAGGGCTTTTTGAGAATAACTTGAAAAATAAAGTGACGTCACTCAAAATCTAATATGGCGAACTTCTATAGATGGCAGTCTACATTTTTTATGATTTCCTACAATATAGGTATCAAATGAAAGGATTTGCTGAGAATACGAATGTTAGTTAAAAAAAAATGGTGATCATAAACTCCATTGCACCAAACCATGTATAAATTTTGGCCCTCGACGAGTAAAAACATTAAGGTGGCTCAAAAATATTAATACCAATAGATAACGATGCTCAAAAATTGACAGCCATAAAAAGAAAGTAAAAAATAAATTGAAAGCAAATAAATGTTTTAATAACAAGCTTTCTTAATACAAATTTATAATACATTCTTGTGAATGTCTTTTTAGAATAATTGTTAAAGCCACAAATATACGTGCATTTTGTAGTAAATACAAAACATCATTAAAAAGATTACATATTAATAAATACCACGGGAGGCGATGAGAGGGTGGAAGTCAAAAAATGAGGCTGCACAGCTCACATGACAGCTACAGATGGTGTATTGCTATTGATCCATTTTGATGGCATATTGACTTGTCACAAACAGTCGTGCAGCTTAATAAAATAAGATACCTACACCCTATTTACTAGTTACTATTGTTTTCTTAATAGTGGAAATTCGGAAAAATTATCATTATTGAAAATTTATAGAAAACCTTGAAAACGTTTTACTTTTACACACGATTTACTTTACACGTTACTGTATTTAATTTTTTTTAATAATAACACCATCGTTTGTCAATAGCTATTAAACAATAAAAAAAGGAAACTGAACTGGTTTATCTTTGCCTAATTATACAAATGCCAAACTATCGCGGTCGCGTTGTTAAATATTATTACGAGTAACTCTCGCTGCGTTTTGGCGTATAAGTAAGCTCGTGCAGTTTTTGGTACATACCGAGCATAATTTTAATCCTAAGGGTGGCATTTCATGGACAATATTTAAAAGGGTTTACACTTTTCACCGTGTCAATCTTTGGGTCGACGGCCGATCACTTATTATGTCCATTTGCTGTTAACAAATAAATGGTTTTAAAAATAATAATTTCTTTTAAAGATTTTCACACATAATTATATTTTATTATGAACGATGAAATTCAAGCACATTCTCTTTTAACAGACGGTGACTATTTCTTACATTTGATTAGCACTGTGGGAAATATGTTGAAATTTTATAGCATGGCGTTTCTGTCGGCGCTTTAGAAATAAAATCTTTCGCACGTGTCTAAAACATATTTAATTGATGTTTACAAAATCCATATATAGAGAACCTTGGAATATGCATATTAATTAAAAATTATATTTTTAGCAGAGATATAAACGATAAATTTTAGCACGGATCTCTTTAGCCATCATTAAATTATTAATTTTGATAGATACCGGTGTCATGTTTGACCTTAGTGGAGCAAGGATGTACTATAAGAACTTTATTTTCATACTTATAAAAATATTACTTTTCTATTACTTTAAATGGAATGGGATTTTACGTGTTTTTCAATCGACTTCAAAAAAGTAGGTTACATAGCATTTACAATTGTTACTTTCTTAAATCATAACATTTTCATTTCGTAGCCGATCTTTCTTCTTGTTTAAAATAAAAATAACTGGGATTAGAATGTCATCCAAGGAAGCAGAATAGCGTATTTTGGAACAAAGTCGGTTTATTTCTTTTTTAAGTCTTAGTTATGTGTTTGTAGATTTAGAAGAAACGACACCAAAGGAAATGGATGTTATATGCACAATGTACATAGGTATTTGTGATTTTCTGTTTGTAATAATTTGTTCATTAAATTGTTAACTAATTTATTTTTATTACAGTTAAATAACTTATTATTATTATTTTTATACATATTATTATTATTTTTATCATTTGATTTCATCGTTGTACATCGTTTTGATTAATGTGAAACATACTCCCTAAGTCTTATTTCTAAATGTGTTTTAAATATTAGATGCAGTTATATTAATAACCAGCCGTCCCTTACGGTTTTACTCGCGTTTATGGTTACTGCTCCTATGAGCCGCAGCATGATGTAATATAGCCTTCCTCAAAAAATTTTCTTGCTCTATTCGAACCAGTAGCTCCTGAGATTAGCGCGTTCAAACAAAAAAACAAGGAAACAATACCTTCAGCTTTATAATAAAATAAAGCGTAAATAGTAATTACCTATTACATAGTGAATGCTTAATGATCACACCTTACAAAAGTGAGTTTGTTTGTTTGCCTTAATTATGATCTTTGTGAGACTTTAACAATACTGTAATTTAGATATAGTCATACTAATATATATTCTAATCAAACAAAAAGTACGAATTTGACACCAGTAAGATCGCGAGCAGTATTATTATACTTAGGATATTTAATGTTTGGAAAAAGATCAACAAGCATACTGCCAAGTGTTGAAGTAGTTTCATTTTATTTAAATTATAAGCTATTTGTAGGATCTTATTATAAAATAACATCTCCGGAATGCAAAATAAAACGGTTAACTTTATTACTGCTATTTATAGACGACTCACGTTTTCTAAGAATTTTACAATCTATTGTAATAAAGTAATACAAACACATTTTGCAATACTATTTTAATTTTGTGATATACTCGTAAAAGAATTAACTTGTTTTTGTTTTATGTTCGGAAGATTTTATAACATTTTTTAAAATTAAACATTTTGACGTGCTCATTCCGAATTCCGACTTTGCCATCTCGTATCTTTCTCGAACGCGCAGCCATATTGGAAAAATAGAGCTCAACAATTTTTTAACAATAACTTTTTTCCTACTTAATTTACAATGAAAATAGTTATGTAATAAATTAAATAAAAAAAAATCCAGTTATTTATTTCAAAACAGTTTTCTCATTTGAAAAATCAATAGTTTTAGCGTAAGAGTGTCTCGAAGTCGAGTCTTATGGCATATTGATATTCAAACTAATAATTTTACTTAATATACCATAATTTTTAAAATGCAATTGCTCTTTTTTATATTAGTTTAGATAAAGATTATTGCAAAGTACAATTAAAGTTCTCTTAATTTTGTCGGTTTATCCAAAATGAAATTCGTAAAACAACTATGTTTTGCATATTTTGAATATTAAGTAATAAAAGAGTAAAATAAAAATCGGTACCATTCTTTTACGGATATCCTGATGTCAGAAATTAGTTGCTCACGTGAAGATCATCTAATTTTTCAATTACTGACACGCTGTTCCTACATCGTGATCAGACGACGTGAGTCCTAAGATTGCTTCCTCACGAGAAGAGATATAGTTATCGATTCCTTAGATGATAATTATCAACGACTAGCCAAGTTCCTATAGTGAAAGTTTTCTTAATTTGACACTTAACAACTCGTCTGTTACTAAGCGATTTCTTTGACTATCGACACTTTGATACTATTTGTAAGTATTATAAGACTATTTTTTTTTGTTCTAGAATACCACCTTTTACAGTGAGAATAATAAGCATGTTTCAATAGTGATCGTTTTCAACAATTGGACTCCTGATTTCAATTAAATTTAGTCCTGAAAAAGTTAACTTTTTATTTATAGAGTAGGTACTTATAATTTTTTTTTCTAAAATATAACGAAACCCGCGTTTCCGACCATACGAGTATAAGTAACTGGTCTAGCTTACATTGTAACAGAACATTTCGTATACGGATTACATTAGAAGGTTTCGGCATTAGTTTTGTCATTAAATTATCATGTTTCGCTTGTAAATATAGATCACAACTTGGGTGCAGCAGTGGTTACGGAGCTTAAAAACTGATAATTTGGTATGAGGACAGAATTGTCATTATTTCAAACTATTTGTAACTATATTATTGACATTATAGATAAAATCTACTTCACTCTGCGATATGTGTAAGCAGCAAGCTAATTATGCATGCGCTATCGATACTTCTATCGATTCAATTCAATTCTTTGGTTTATGGCTTTTAGTTGTGCCAATTAGGCACGTGTTATTTTGCCAATGTCACGTGGAATGGAGAAAACACGATGGAGATTGATCGGTTGGGTCGAGAATCCAACCTTGACTAAATTTTGAAAACACCCTAAAATAGTGTGAATTTCATTGTTAGTCCTAAAACAACACAAAAAAGTTATAAATATAATAAATATACAACTAATATTAATGGGACAATCACATGTTTTATTTACAACTTAATTTTATTACATTTAATATATTTACATAGAAACGAACACAGTGGACTAAACACAAACATCAATAAACATTCAACATTTAAAGGACGGGGGATTTTAGGAGTGAGAACGTCATAGAGGGGATGAAGAAGTCTGGGACAGTTAAACAAGATATGGGATGGGGAACCTTCGTCTAAGCCGCTACTTCTATCGATCTTGTCAGTTGAGTTTTTCTTTTTGTACGAAGCTAATCAACTGTCAAAATATATCGCATATTTAATAACATTCCAGGATGTGTTCCGAAATACTATAATTATACAATAACATTTCATAAAAATTGTTATGTTACGTGGATATCAATTTGACAGATATGTTAGCGCAGTGGTCACTGCAACTGACTGGAGCGCTAGCATCACGGGTTCGATCCCCGCTCACGGCAAACGTCTCTATTGGCCATGCGAATGTTTGTAATGGTCATGGTGTCTGTGTTAGTTTT
Organism: Hypolimnas misippus; assembly: GCA_037950945.1. Classification (NCBI taxonomy): domain Eukaryota; kingdom Metazoa; phylum Arthropoda; class Insecta; order Lepidoptera; family Nymphalidae; genus Hypolimnas; species Hypolimnas misippus. Next base: position 10,972,716 of record JBBEEQ010000012.1, on the reverse strand, counting down.
GTGTGTGTTTCCGGACTCCCGACAAAAGATCATGAGATCTTAATGGGAGCCGTTGAGTGTGAAGCGTTTATTTATTCATTTATTTATCAATAAGCACAAAAATTAATAAATGTAATCTAACCTGAAATACATTTAGTAGATGCAACTCGCGGTTTCATACGTATGTATATGACGTTATGGTCAGTGGAGTAGCCAGGTAACCATGGACCCTAGTGCAAATAAAAAAATGAGCTACTATCTAAACTGATAAGGTTTTATCAAGTAAAATGTATAAATACTTTAAAAATTCAACATTAAGTAGCCTCAGTGTCAGGTTTGCGATTGTGATGCGATTACAAGGTTTATATTATAAAGATCTGGCCTACCATATAAGCATTCGAGGGCCCCCAGAGCTCGAGGGCTCCGGGGCACTGTACCGCCTAAGCTAGAGGTAACTACGCCACTGGTGTTGGTCATGACGTCAATGATTTTTGCTTTGTTCCTTGAGATATAAATGTAATTTAACCCTGAAACGCATGGTTTTTTATTGCGGCCCGGAAAAAATGAAAAAAAAAAATAGATTTGCCGCCGAAACTTGCATAATTTCTTTTTGATACTCAATATATTTGTTATCTATGGTCGTCAAAGTGCGTTCGAAAACACATACCACACGACTTCAATAAAATAACGTGAAACGTGGTATGTATATATTTGGCAACAACATGCATTTAAGGGTTAATATAAATAAAAAAATCAATGTTCGTATTTAAGCACTACCATACCGTTCATCCGATTGCGATAAAGCTTTGTCACTTTATTGTTTGCATTTTCGAGAAGGTTAAAGGCATAGAACAATGAACTTATAATAGGTGACGCATTAATAAATCTATAGTAACGCAAACATAGTCCCGAGAGAAAGCTAGTTCAGAATCATCAGAATCTTCCTTATTAAATGGATTATCAAAAAAACAGAATCCAAAATGAAATGATAGTTAGTGCATTCAAACAAACAGAAATATTTCCTTTTTGCTTTCTATAGTGTTAAAGATTTATCACTATTGTGAAACAAGGCTACACATAAAATACTATAGTATAATGTTCAATTAACATGTTCATCGTAATCTATTAAACTACAAATAAGTATGCAGGAAAATAGATTAAGCTTGCTATACCTACTTATAATAAACTACGAACGCTAATAACAATCACTAAATTATAATTTATACTTAAAACGTTTATTCTGTTTGTTTGTATAACTGCATTGATTTTAGGAAATTATTTGAAAAACTATTCTTGGAATGAATAGCTCGTTTAATCGATAATGTGAAAGTAATTCTGTCTTTGTGTCCATCTGGTTTGCTTGTTACATTACACACCTAAATCGATGATTCAAAGTAAGTTAATTTTGGTCGAGAGTGTAGTGATCTTAAAGAGTGACATACGCTATTTTATTTCTAAGAAAATTAAATAATTTCTTCGGAAATTTAACCTTAAATAAGGTGAAATTAGGCATGAATGTTCCTATATAGAAATCGGGAGGACCGGCTAGTAGAGTATAAAATATTAATTTGCGGCTCATAGCAGTGGAACAATAAACCAACGTAATTATGTAGCTATAAATATAAGCTCATGGTTTTTAGCACCCATAATGCCGACCATTTTTGACGACGTTGCCTAGCCACCAGCTACCGACTGAATATGACAGGCGACAGTATCTTTGAGCCAACGAGTCATATAACTAGCCTGTCAAAGCTGTAAAATAGATTAAGATTTTTAACGTTAAATAATATGAACGTAACAGTTCGATAGTCATACAATATTCTTGCAGTAAACATAAACTTTAATCTGTCAATTATAGAAATTTTACGCGAGTAGAACAGCTAAACATATATAGTCAATCACACATTTCAATTATAATAAGTATTCCAAGGTTTATATTATAGTATGATCTTCAATTAGCACGTTCATCATGATCGGTACAGCTATAAAGGGGGGTATGAAGCTATTGACTCGCTATTATACGGGCTTCGTACCTGCTCATAATAAGTCACGATGTTTACAACATCGACGATATGCTTCCATTTGCTGTATCGTGGCGAAACTAACCTCAGAAGCATCTGTTTCGAAACGTAAATATTTAATCCTTTTAAGTCTGTCTTAATTCGAAAAATTCTCTACAATTGAGTAAGATTTCCAGCGCTAAAGGTTTTTCTTTTAATTTTAGTTCTTTTGATTTTTTTTTTCTATAAAATGTTAGAAACATATTTGAATTGCTTTATGAGTTAAGAGATAAACATAAAAACAGTTATTAATCTAGAAGTCAAAATAAAAAATACATATATACTTAAATCGGTCCAAGAAAGAACTTGAAATCTTTTTGAAGTCACATAATGTTTTTATAACCCAATTAATCTTATTTCTTCCTTACATAATTCATCTTTCTTCGTATCATATCGGGCTTTACTTTTTTCTTTAATAAAAATATGAGTAAACGTATTTGGATGTCGGACATCGACGTGCGTGAATCTTATACAAAAAACTAAACTTTAGTTTATATGATTTTTATTTGTGAATGAACAAAATTAAATTTTAAACATATAAGGAAAATAACGGTTTCTATTTTTTCCAAAATCTTTAGTCATTATGGAAAATTGAAATAATACATAATCGTATACGTATACTCCTGCAAAAATAAGATTCAATATTTAAATATTTCGATGTTTTATTACACTATCACACAACCCACATGGAAGTAGGTATGTTCTCTTTAGGACTCAGAAGATAATTGTGTAATGCGTTAACTGGTCTGATATTTGTGAGACCGCTATTAGCTCTATAGCTCCGTTTTCTCTGCAAAGATCGAATGTAATGACAGCTGATTTCCTATCGAACGAGCCTACTTACAGTTACTTCAAAGCTTTACTTTATCAACAAGTGTGATATGATTATTTCTTCATAGATACAATAGGATAGATATACGATTAAAAAAAAGAGGAGGTGAAATTGTCGTTTAAAACTGGCGGCCCTGGGCTAGTGTCCCTTGTCGACTTCGCAATATAAATGTTTCCTTTCTGGGCAAGGTATTCGTATGTATAAAAAAATTTCCTAGTATTTTATTTAAATCATATGTTAAAATGGCCCTAATAGTTAGCTATTATTTTATACTAGATTATGTTGGCGATAAAGATGCTTGGTTTAAGTATACGCTGATTTTCATATACGATGTTTCGTAAATTTGTAATTAATAAAAACATGTATTGAATAAATTTGAAAAAGTAACTCTCGAGTTTCTTGCCGGTTCTTTTTGGTTGAATCTACAATCTATACCGGTGGTAGCTTCCGTATTAATTTAAATCCTTTTCTATGTATTAACGATGCAAAAGTTCTCGTGAGAGTCTTCTAGAATGAAGTATGTTTTAATTTTGGTTTTTATTTTGCGTTAGGGAAACGACGAAATTGGAGATTGCGTAATCTCAAATCATCTTATTCCGAAACAGTGATTTACCTTCTAGGCAGATTCTTAGAAGCTATTCTAACGTATCGTGATAAGTGAAGTAAAATGAATACCATGCTATGTTTTTAATATCTATAAAAAGTAAAATCAAACATCTGTTTCCTCGTTGACCTACAAATGTGTAGGACACAGCTGAAAACACAATGATTAATTGTTTTCGTATAAAAATATAACTCACATCAAAGAGAACTTTTGTTGTACCCGTAGAAAAATGATCGCAGCAATCTGGGGTAATTTTACTGTTAGTTGGACGCTGATAAGCAATACTGTGTCAAGCCACACGGACTTCGTTTTCAGAAAATGGCGTCTAAAGATGTCAAACCTATACTTAATAAAGTAGTTTGAAGACGTATATATTCATCTTTTTTTTCAATTTTGATAAAATGTATATTGAACCAAAAGCAGATAGATTTATTTAATTTGTTATATAATAATAAGTTTTTAAATATTTGAGATTATTTTATAAATTGCAAAATATGGAACGCACCTGAAATACGAAACATTGAGTTAAGAAACTTTTTTCCATACTTATTTAGTTTAGATGACTTGAAATTTGTTTGGATAATGTTAAATAGGTGACGTAGTATCAAAATACATCAATATCTTAAAATTTGACTTTTTGTGGGTTGACACATTATTGCTTATCAGCATCCAGTTATTAAAGGTGCCTTTGTTTACCTCTGAAGATCTTCATCAGTTTTACAAATACAAATACAAATACAAATACAAATACAAATATGCTTTATTGTACACCAATATACAGAGGTAATTATACAAAAAATGGTGAAGAGAAAATAATGCACAAAAGGCGGTCTTATCGCTAAAATAGCGATCTCTTCCAGACAACCTTTGGGTAAAGGACATCAAATTAAATAAAGCGGCATGGAGGTGTACAATATTAAAAAATAAATATATATAAATAAATTTATACTTATATATGTACTTACATATATAACAAATGATATATAATATATGGATGCTGATAAGCAATAATGTGTCAACCCACAAAATGTCAAATTTAGAGATATTGATTTATTCTGATAATGTATTTCGTATTTAACATTATACAAAAATTTTTCAAGTCATTTGAACTAAATAAGTACGGAAAAAAGTTTCTTAATCAAATGCTTAGAATATTGAAGTGAGTTCCATATTTTGGATTATGCAATAATTTCATATATTTGAAAAACTTATTATTAGATAAAAATCTTTACTAGCCTATCTGCTATTAATTAATAATACTTTTTATCAAAATAGAAAAGAAAAGATGGATATATGCTTCTTCAAACAGATGTGTTAAGAATAGGTTCGAAATCTTTACACGCCATTTTCTCAAAATGAAGTCCGTGTGGCTTGACACAGTATTGCATATCAGCATCCATATATAAATAATAATACTAAACAACACTAAGTATATTTAATTACAATAAATATATAATTACAGCTATTATTCATAACGACAAATAATATGATTTTATTCGATTTTTGAAAATACGTAGTTATTGAGAACGTCTTATATTAACTGGTAAGGAATTCCAATATATTAAATAGTAAAACCTTCTTTGAAAAATGTGCATTTTAATAGAGAAATCATCATCTAAATATTCATTTCACATAAAAAGTAATATCATTAAACACTTATCATTAGTACAATGCAAATCTGAATTATAACAAGTGAAGCATGGTGTCCAAATTACTGGGGAATGTAAATTGAATGGTAACGATTCCCCGAACGAAAATTTTCGAAGAATTTTTGAAAATTTTTTTTTTCATTATCATTTTGTATTATAAAAAATGATTCAGTTCAATCATTCAATCGATAATTTATAATCTAACTTTTATGTGTGGCTAGAAATACGCTATATTTGTGTGTTAAATAAAACAAGTAAGGAAAAATAGACTTTACATATAAACATACAAAATTGCGGTTCGAATACAGAACCTCCTTTTTTGAAGTTGGTTAAAATTCATTAATTTATTTTCTTTACATTATACATTAAAAATATAAAATAATTTACATTATTTTTGTAATGTGTACCTTTCAGACATTCCTTTATTGTTACTTATGTGTCTTTGTATAATGGTTCTGGTATGTTTAATAAACTGTTAAATAAATACAAAAAGATTGTTTAACATCAATGTTATTATATAAAGGTGCACAGCAAAACATCTTAGTTCCTTTATAGTCAATAGATAGTCGTTATGAACGCTTTTATAATGTAAGTCTTACATAAATAACTGATAAATGATTAAAATCTCATTTCGTTCTCAATCCTCGTCCGTTTTTGGTATGAGGTTATTATAAATGTACCTTATATTCGTCCGTCCGATCGTTGACCTTATTACGAAAATATTATAAAAATGTTTCGTTGAGTTCAAATTTTAAGTTAAAAGTAATCAAAACAGTTATTTTGTTCATCACAAAAAGATTCGTTTCCTAACAAAAAGTTTTTACAGTTCTATTTTTTTTCTTAAAGTCGAGTGGCAGGATTTTTACGCTATTACGCATCCATAATACGAGGGTCATTAAATGTGCTTATACGTAAATATGCCCCGTGTGTAAATTCCCTATGGATGGTTTCAATTTATACATCCGCGTGACCCATGTTGCAACGGAGCAGTGTAGACGCCACTCTCTCTGCGTACGTGCGATTATATTGTTTATATTTTTTACGCTTTGTGTTTCCGTAAATACTGCTGTGGACGTCAGACAATTAGCTTGCAATCGCCCTAAATATTAAACATTAAAAGGAAATTTTGAATTGGGTATAGTTATGTACCATTTATAATTAAATCTATGTTATGCTATAACGCAATGAATTTCCTTTGTAATTACTTAAACAATTTTTATTTTCCAATAAGTTTGAATAATCATTTCAATTGATTTAATTAAATAAATTTATATGACTTTTTTATACTTTTAAACAATAATATTTATTGGAAATAAAGGCTTATTATTATGTACCATTTATTATAACCGAATCGGTCGAAAATATTTTGTTCTCTTATACTCGTATATATTTTTCCTCTTAAATCGGAAACATATTTTCACCAAATAGCTTTTATACATAGTTGGAGCTAGTTATGTTTAATTGGTACATTACTCGTCATTTGAATTCGTTTGTATTTAAAATGTAAATACGATATTTGTAATTAGGTGACTCGCATCAAAATGTAGAACACGCCTACCTTGATAACAGATCTTTTATCAATTTCATATTAATTGATCTCAATCGTGTAAAATAAATTGTAAGATTAATATATAAGAAGTTTGTTGTTTAATTTAATTGGATTTATATAAGTATTTAATAATGTATTTACTATTTAGTTACGATTTTAGAAATCATTTAAATCACTCACGACCCATTCGGTCTTAGTATGGAGTAAATTAAGATGATATGCGCGGTTATTTTTAAATTTCTAATATAATAATTTCATAGAGCCCGTGATTAGCAAGTTGCTAATACATCTTGCTTCGCGCCCTACACATTTTTCTTAGGCGAGAATTACATTTGTAAGTTTTATTCTTGTGAGAGATGTAGAACAACTCTGTAACCTAGTAATAGAAACGTCTTAAGCAGTTACGAAAGCTAGGCATGACAAAAATAAGTGACAGTAATTCCTTTCTAGTGTAGTTAAAGCAATGAGTAACTTATGTATGTAAATCTTTATGAAAGTCTGAGAGCAAAACTTACAGCTGTAATTTTCGTGTTATAGTTTCTTAATATATTGATTAACAGGTTTTATGCTATGGATATTCGTGTATCAGCTTGTGAACATGGCAGATCCAAAAGTAGAAGTTATAGTAACTTATCCATCGCGTCGAGATCTGTTAATTAAAAATGAATAATATAATTTGCGAAAGTTTAAAATATACACTTAACAATATATTTTGATAAAAAAAATTCTAAATATCTCGGAAATTTGATAAAAATAAAATAATATAAAAGCCTGTTAATATACGTAAAATTATTATAATTCAATTTATGTTGATTTAGTATGGTTTGGATATTAAAAAAACCATAATCGACCGATTTCAAACAAGGAGGGGGATTTATTTTTTTTTGTGTTAAATGCAGAACTGTTATTTTTACCGATTTCCAAAATTATTTTTTATTTAAAAATAAAAAAAAAACATACACCGGAAATAATTTAAAGTATAACAACCATACTTTAAATTAGTCTTATTGTTTTTTCATCAAAATCGTTTTTTGGGGTTTGGTTTTAAGGCGGTTTCTTTTTTTATGAGTCTTAGGTATCTTAATTCAAGCTAAGTGATATCTAACAGCCGTATTTTAATTAAAATTTTTATTTTCATTTAGCACTAACATAACTAATACAGCAAACAGACAAGATGACAATAACTCACATAACCGGTTCTATTGCATATCGGAGTCAATCATATCTTTTTTTGGAAATTTAATATTTATATTTTTTCGTTTTCGTTCTATACTTTTCGATTATTTGGAATAAAATATATCATACTAGCTGGTGCCCCCGACTCTGTCTGCGATGTCTGTGATGTCAACATCATAGCAGCTTTATGCATGCCAAGTCTCAGCCCGATCGGTTAAAAATTGATAAAGTTTCATACAAATTTCATCCCCTATTTTATCCCCCTGGGGGTAGTATTAATCAAGATCCTTTCTTAGTGGATGCCTACGGCATAACATGTACCTGCCATATTTCAGCCCGACCCGTCTAGTGCTTTGGGCTGTGCATCACTATTTCAGTCAGTCACCTTTGAGTTATATATATTTAGATCATTGTTTTTATCCTTTTGTTATATGTATCTTTTTAAATTTTGTGCTCGTATGTATACGTATAATATAGTTGTTTACTTTTATAAATTTTCCGTATTATGTATGCTTCAAGTATTCTTATTAATATTAATAATATTGAACTAGTTTTAAATATAATCCTTCGTAAGATATTTGCAACATTGTAGCGAATTAAACCTTTATGACTAAGTAAATGATGTATAATAGGCGTACTTATCATAAAAGATTGATAACTTGACAAGTTTCTTTTACCTTTTACGTTTATCTTATCAATATCTACTGTATCTTAGAAATCCAGTTACAAAATAAAGTTAATCAAATAATTTGAATTTTTGAAACTTATTATATCATAGAAAAAGTATATTCCTTGATAATAATTGATTTATATTTTTATAAGCTGAAAGATGAAAAATGGAATGGTATAAGTTTGACTTGTGTATTGACTGTCTGTCTGTTGTTGAAAGGATCTGAGCAAATTTTACTAGTTTAATTGATTCGATATTACAAATATCCATACTGCCAATGGTGTTAAAATATCATATTTGCGTAACCTCCACTTGACGCGGCAGTATCATCTGGAAAATGTAGAATTCACAACTTCTCACCAATTTACAGCAGAAATATTGTGTTGGAGCTCGTTGACATAGCCTCAATAAATACGAGATCGCAAGGGTTTTTTTTAATTTTCCAATATAATATTATTATATCCTTCGAAGTATCCCAGTCTCTCAGTTTTATAAGTTCGGTTACTTTTAATAATCTTTTTTACTATTCGTTTTAAATCTGTAGGTATACCAGATTACAAAGAAGATAAAAATATTTCGAATAAAGTTTGATATATTCAATGCTAAGAATCATTTCTTACTAAATGTTTCAATTCAATACAGCTACTTGTGATAAATGTCAATTGTAAATGCAAGCTTGATGCCTGTGGGCGTAGCATCAACGCCGTGACAGCGTGTGTCCTCAAATAAACGACACTGCATTAAATGGGAGGAGACCGAAGCAGCTTCTGTAAGGGTGCGGCTATACTGGTTTTAATCTTAGCCTTAGTTAAATTTTTACTTGAATTGAGGTTTCAATATTTTTAGTGTAATTAATTTTAATGACAATCTTTAATAATTAAATTATTAATATAAATTATTACTAAGTAGATACACGTTTGTGTGCAGAAAACATTTACTTTGATATTTTTGTTCATATCTATATCAGATGTTGTTTTCAACATCTGATATAGATATTACGATGGGACATGGTTTAAATTAGACCGAAAGGCCAATTATACCTAATCACGATGCAGCATCGCATCGTTTCACGTTACGGCGTCATGATAGATTACGTTTTCGCGTTCTGAAATTCTATGACGTGTATCATAAAAATGTTTTGGTCGCTAGTAAAGAGCTTTGAACTGGTAGGAAAAATTAGTTACTGACGCTTAGGGAATAAAAATCTACTACAATTGAAATATAAATATTTTTTTAATGAGTAGTGATGAGATATGTTAGTAATTGAAATAATTATTAAGAGAAAGAGTAATATTCATCTTTCAGGCACACTCTTAATGAATAAAACCTAATAAGATATTTGTTACGTATATGCAAATAAAAATGTTAATGATAATTAAAGTATAAACAGCTACAGGCAAAGATTCTGTACTACTACAGTTTGTAAACTTTTAAAATATTTATAGGAAAAATGCAGCAATACATTAGGTATGTATTTTTCAATTATAGATAAGTTACATCAACTCTTTAATAAAAAATATCTATTATATCGATGTACACGCACTGTTAATTCCTATCAAGATAAATATAATATTCACTGTAAACATTTTTTGTTAGTTAAAATTTATATTTTATCTAAAATTAAAATCAATAATTACCGAGATATTAAAAGTACGCATAAAAAACTTGCTATTGCAATAAGATGCAATACTAAGTTTTTAAAGAATGACCGTAGGATATCGTGGTGCAATACGGCCGCAGCAGTACAATTAGCCCATAGGAATTATTGAAGATTGTCGGTATCAAAACATTGGGCCTATTATGTAAAACGATCGTTATTAAATCAAGGTATATTCTAACAGTTGATTTCTGATTTTTGTATGCAAACGCCTTAACTTTAACTATAACAATGTAACTGTCAATTGATTTCTATTCTATGCAATCCTGACTACATTCTCACAGTTGATTTCTGCGTTTGTACTATTTCTTTTACTTTGTTTTTTAATTACATTCTATAGTAAGAAAGGTGCGATAACGCATTAATTTCTATGGTAAATAAGTAATGTTTAACTGAAAATATTCCATGCTGTGAGAAGATAAGTGTTTTTAATTAAATAATATCGGTGGTATGCACTATGCAGCACGTAACTTTATGCATGCCTTAACCAATACGAGTATGTATAAGGCGACAATTTCAAAGGATTCTGCATACCCGTTCTATAAATCACGTTTGTCACAAGTTCATACGCGTTTGTTGAATCGATTAAATCTAAATAATATTTCAATTCGAATGTTTTAATCGATTATTCAGTAATGAATAATAATCCCGCCCTTAGCTCATATGCATTACCATACAATGAGCCCCCGAAATGTACGCTTATTAATTCGAAGGTTGCACTCACGTTCGTGATGCTCGCATTTATTATATTAAAACAGTCTGATAAATCACATATTGAAAGCAATCTTGATGGTATTTGACCGTGGCTTTTCTGTGTTTGGAAATTGCGACACGACTTTTGAAGATCAGAAATGTTTGTCTCAAGATGCAATTGGACATAACTATGTAATTTTCAACCAACAGCCATAAGATTAAATGCCATAATGGCACGTGGATGCTAAGAATGCATTAAGTGGTAGGTACAAGATATGTATAATAATTGTACTTGTGTAAAGCTATTTCCTCAAAGTGACTGCAAAGGTTCTAACGCACCTGCGCGACATTATTACAATAAGGAGAGAATGCAGTTGTTTTGGTTCGAAGATGTTGTTGTATGAAAAATTATTGTGCTCCATTGCATTCGTGTAGGTGTCTCTCGCCGGTTTAGAAAGAAAGAGATGATTGAGAAATTCAATTCGGCGCATCAATATATACATAACATATATATGTACATATATATCCTCAGATCCACTCCATATAATATAAAGTGGATCTAAGGATGAAGACCGCAGATGGCCACTGGAACTACTCAATGACGAGTATTTTATAAATTGCGATTTGACTACTTGGATATGATTTCTAATCAATTTTTGCATCTCATAATGCATATGGTATGGTGTAGTTGATAGTAAAACACAAAAAGAACTGCTCTATAATTAACAGCAACTATCGGGAAAAGCAATATTTTGTAAATTGTGATAAGTAGTTACCAATGGGTAATTGTTACCTACTTAAGTTAATGGCAAATTGTCCCTAACTACCTTACTATAGTCTATTTTTCTTTACTTGGCCTTATTTGGTAATAATACTCCGAACGAAAATCACGAATTTTCGAATAATTTTGTTTCATTACCATTTACATTTTACATTATATAAAATTATTCAGTTCAATCATTCAATCGATAATTTCTTATCTAACTCTTACTTGTGGCTAGAAATACGTTATATTTGTCTGCTAAATAAGACATGTAAAAAAAAGTAGACTATATATTCGAAAATTAAAAGAGTAAAAAAAAAAAATTAAGAAAAATAAGTCGACTTCAATAACAATTTTATTATAAGTTTTTATTAAAATAAAGTTCTCATATTGTCTATTAGATTTAACGCAGTATAGGTGTGCACGATTCCTTATACGCATCGGACGCACATTTTTATACAACAAAATGAAATTATCATTAACAAACATTTAGATAAACCCACAATCTACCCACAGTAAATTTTAAGATCATCATTTATTTAATTATAATAGCCTAATAAAGCGCCTTTCGCAAGCCGAGCGCCGACAGCGATGTCAACGGCAGGTCAAGTAAAGAGCAACATGACGAACACTTGCTTTTTGTAACTGACGTTCAATGAACCGCCAATTAATGTCAGTCTTTTACCTCTCGAGATCATGTTTATATACGGAAATACATCATCCTCAAAGGTCATATTAATCGGTTATGTTCACTTTATACCTGACGTCTTGATGATTTACGGTCACTGTGGGAGGGCGCTAAAAGAACACTTTTAATAACTATATGTAATGTTTGGGTAACCTACAACATGTGTAATAGTGTGGGAGCCGATTGCAATTATTATGTCTCTTTTTTAAACATACATATTAGATCCACCATAAAAAAAATTAAATAAAACAGTAGAATAAGTGATCAAGTAAGCGTTTGTTTTTTAAGCAAATAACATGTAAAATGTTTTACTTCGCACCAATTCAAATATGCTTTAGAAAATATTTATTTTTTTCTTTTTAATTTACCTTTATTAAAATCGATATATTTTTGAAGTTAATATATTTTTTTAAAAGTTTTTCTCTTAAGTTATTTACAATATCGGTCGAATTATATCTTTTATGTACTTAAAAAGACTTGTGGAGTAAAAATATATTTTTAAATAACACAAAATATAATGGACCATTTAGTACTATACCAATATATCATATATCACGTCTTTTTAAAATGTATATTTCTTAAGGATGCTTTTATTAAATAAATCGTAAATGCGTCTATTGATTTAAAGTTTGTTAAAATTTGCTAAGCTATTATTCCAATTTCGTATTAAAACAGCGCCATGGATAATTACATTTCAACGTAGGTATTACTATTATAGTTACAAGGGCATTCACTGGAATCTTCACATAAAGTTACATGAGATTATTCAATACAAATACCTTATATAGATCATTGAAGATTTATTTACTATTAGTTAAATTATCACGCCTTATTAGGCATTCTGGTACATCACTAAGGATATTATTAGCATGTTTATTTAGGAATAGTATGAAGACTGCATAGCTTAGTTTCAATTATGAACGAAAAAGGCCAGATGCATTTGACCCTAGCCTTGCTACCTTTATTTGGCTTCACCTGAATAACCCGTCTTTATCTAATGCTGGTGGGCGTTTTGTATTTGAATTTGCTTTATATGGGTGGATAAAGTTGGCTTTATTTAAATTCGGTGACATAAAGTTGAAGAGTTCAAGTTTTACGAGCAATTAAAGTAAAATGTAATATAAAAAATAAGTGATATGATTACGTAGGTATATATTTTTGAAGTTGGAATTTAAGATATTTTTAGTGTTGCTTGATATATTTATTTATTTTTAACCAATTTAAATAGAAAGTAAAATGAAATTTATACATATAAAAATCAATGAATGTAAGTTTGTCCTGAATGCGTTCCGAAACCATTGATCGAAATCATGATGAATTTTTGGTAGGATTCTTGGCACAAAAATATACTCGTGTATAAGTTACATTCTTTAGGTGGTGTTGCAACGTACGCCGGGAACAGTTAGTATCAAATGGATGCTGATAAGCAATAATGTGTCAACCCACAAAATGTTGAATTTACTACGTCACCTTTAATTCAACATTATTCAAAAAAATTTGAGTCGTATAAACTAAATAAGTAAGAAAAAAAGTTTCTTAATTTAACGTTTCGAATAAGATACGATGGATATATACATTTTCAAACAAATTTATTAAGAATAGTTTTGACATCTTTAGACGCCATTTTCTCAAAATGAAGTCCGAGTGGCTTGACACAGTATTGCTTATCAGCGTCAAAAAAATGATATGCTTGACATATGTAGCTTACTAGCGACGTATTTGTTGCTAGATCATAGAATTGTTGCATAACAGTTAAGGGAGTAGAATAATAATTAGTAAAAATAATATTATATCTGTAGCAGTAGTTATATAATGAACTTACATAGGATTATAAATACAACGATAAGCGATTTAAAAAATAAAGTCTATAGAACTACCGTGAGGCCTGCAATTAGTATGATCCGACCAATATAAGAACATGCACTTAAAATATAAAATATATGTACATTACATAGTCTATACCTACTAAATCTATATCTATTCTATACTAATAATAAAATTCTAGCGGGTCGCTGTCTGTACATGGAAGATATATGAAAAAAAATATTATAGGGGGCCTATACCAACGTAATAGAACCCAAAACAATGATTTTTAGAATTCTTATCTGTTTGTCTGTTTGTCTGTTTGTCTGTTTATCTGTGCGTTTGTGCACGCTAATCTCAGAAACGGCTTATCCGATTCAGATGCGGTTTTCACTAATATATTATAGTAAGCTTCACTTAACATTTAGGGTTTGTTTTATGTCAATCGGTCCATAAATAAAAAAGTTATGTCAATTTAACGAATCACGTTGAACATTTTTTTGTGTTTATAACTAAATACATGAAAGTATATACAGTACTTATGTACATAAAAAAATACATTTTTAAAAATTTTGTCTGTCAGTCTGTCTATCTGTTTGTTCCGACTAATCTCTGAAACGACTTAACCGGTTCTGATGGTACGTTTTGCAGTTAGAAAATGTTATAAGGAGTGACTTGGGGTTACTTCTATTTTAGATATTTTTAAATCTATATATATGAAAAAATTTCTAACCGGTCGCTGTCTGTACATGTAAGATATATGAAAAAAAAATTATTGGAGGCCTTTACCTACGCATTAGAACCCAAAACAAAATTTGTTAGAATTTTTGACTGTTTGTCTGATTATCTGTGCGTTTGTGCCCGCTAAAAAAGATATGTCAACTTATGGGGTCACGTCGAACATTATTTTGTGATTTTCACTAAATGCATGAAAGTACTTACATCAAGTACTGTCAGTCTGTTTCTTACGACTAATGTCTGAAACAGCTGAATCAAATTTGATGGGACTTTCACTCGCAGTTAGAGGATGTCCATTAATCACGTGAGGCCCAGAGAAGGGAGTGAGAATGGAAGAAAACAATCACAAAATATCACAAAGTCTAAAAAGTTTTTAAAAACATTACAGCAGCCCCTATAGCTAATATTATAAGGATTAAATTAGGCTACTTATATTTAAAAAAAATATATTTATTTTAATCAATAAGTAAAAAAGAGAATTACACGATAACAAAATATTGGAGAAACCAATAAAATAGTGAACATCTTCTGATTTAAGAAGGGAAGGTATACATCTATACAAATAAATAAAATTGATGTGTCTGTTTGTAATTTTAAATAAATGCATATGAAAGTATACACGGTACTTAAACAAAATTACCAATTTTAAAATTTTTGTCTGTCTATCTGTCACTCAGTTTGTTTCGGCTAATATCTGAAACAGCTGGACCGATTTTGATGAAACTTTCACTAGCAGAAAGCCAATTTTATAAGGAACAAAATTGAAACCAATGAAATAGTGAATAATATCTGATTTAAATAGGGAAAATATATATTATATTAATATAATCATTTTAAAAAATAATATATTTACTGGGTAATTTTTTTACTGGATCATCTGATACCTTCACACATTATAAAGATCAACTTTAGTGAGGTAATACTATACAGTAAACTGCAACAAAAAGAAAAGGCTCTTTTTTTTACAAAATTCTATCAAATTCTTACATTAATTAAATCTTTAGTAACGTAATGTTGTAACGCTAATAGCGGGTGAGTACAATAGCCGAGTCCAGTGAAATGTAGATTTTCAACAAATTGATTCATCTTTTTAAGAATTTTTTAAGAAAAGAAGAAAATCTACCTAAGTAACCGAGTAGATGACGGGGACCAAAACAAACGTGACATTCTATCAACTTTGTATAACTCACATAGAAAAAAAAGACAAACATAAAAGAAGTTACTGTGAGTAATTCATTTTATATATTTTCGATTGTATTGTTCACACTCTTCCTCACTTTAGTAGGTGACTAGCATTTTGATGCAATTTATAAACAAATCGTTCGAAGTAACGCACATTTTTTTTCTAAACTTACCGGAACCCATGATTTAACCCACATATTTGATTATGTCTAAGTAGAATCGAATACTTAATTAATGTATAGATTTAATGTTATTTTGTAAAAAAAAAACCTTTTCCTTTAATTTGCCGCTTACTATTACTTTCCAAAAGTTGATCTACACAAGTGACACTATTAGGTGGTGCAATAATACACAATGTATTTTTTTTAATTAATGGGTTCTATTTCTGGCCAGGAAAATCATGAAATAAAAAAAAATAAGACGCAGTTTTAGATTTTTCAAAATCGGACACGAGACTCCATTAAGTATCTTTCGCGATTCCTTATACTTCCGGATTTGGCCTATTAAGCCCAGTAGAAAAAGTCACCCGATATATAATACAAGGAGAACCTAGGTGGGAACTAACTGTTTTGCAGTCAAAATTTTAAAGACTACCACAAAACAACTTTTCTTCAACATTTATAGTGAAAACCGTGGAGGAATACCATATCTCAGTTAGTGTCTGCTTATAAATGCAACCAGAAAGTTCCCAGATTCAAAGTAAAAAGCTCCTGTCTTGAGCAGCACTGCAGACTATTATAACCTTGCTTTGCAGGAGACATGCCAAGCATTCTGTAATCCACGCGAACGAAGTCGCGGGCACAGCTAGTAATATTATAAAAAGGTAAAATTCGTTTGAAAGTCTGTATCGCGTAATCGATGAAACTACTGATTCTATTTGAAAAAATATTTTCTCGTTGGAGAGCGCATTTACTGTGGAAGGTAAAAAATTTTATTACATCACGCTTCAACTCATAGGAGTTAATACAGGATCCATAAACGTGAGCGAAACCGCGAGGTGTAGCTAGTTTAATAATAAATCATCGAAATCAGCCTTGCAAAATTTTTGAAATGCCATATTAATTAAACTCAAAAGCATATACCTACTATATTCAACTACGTCATAAATTGTACTACTACTAAAAGTTTAATAGTATATTTAGGTTCTAATAAGGGATCGAATCGAACAGGCGTTGCGGTGCTGAATATTGAATAAGACAGATTGAAGGCAATTTGCAATCTCGATCCTGATAACATTAACATTCAAATATTCAAACATATTTTATGAATAACTCTTTGATGTTAATACGAATTAAATTACGCGTAACACGGAAGTCTGTTAGATCGAGTTTTATATCTATAAAAGGATGGACTTTTTTAATATTTTATGTATTCTCGGAAAAAAAATATTGGAATTTAAATACTCAGCGTAGTTTAGCTTGAATCTGATATTTTATTGAAATTATTTATCATACGTTATGCGTATGTAGTAGGTATGTAGGTAGTCTTAAGTGCTGCTTTCTCAGGATGACGGGCCATCAAATAGCGGCCGTTTTATAGCGTCAAATATCATAACTAGGTAAATTAATAAATTTTACGTCTCATATTACTTCCACTTTGTGACGCCCTGCCGTCCTTAAAAACATTATTTGCATTATTAAACATTTCTATTGAAATTTGTTTGAACGAAAACATTCGATTAGTCATGTGATTACAATTTATTAACCAGAAATCGTGTTTTTTACTAACAATAAACCAAAGTAGTAACTTTATATTTTAAAAAAGTCCAAAACGATGTTTATTACACATTTTTTTTCTAATAATTAATTCAATGGATTAATTAAAAAAAAAAAACATTAATTTGTAAATGATGTAAATTTTGAAGGTTTAGAAACAAATATGTGCTTTATATTCAATAAACATTTTTTTGTATACTATACAAAATTGAAGTACTTCATAATTGTTCTTTGCAACAGCCTTTAGCGCTAGAACAAAAAAGTAAGTAGTTTGTAACGTAAAGCATAAATACTGACAGCTATTATTAATCAGGACCGGATTAAGTCTAGGAACAGAGTTTAGCAAATGCTATAATTTTGAAAATCTACAAGTCTATTTTTGAGATATGTTAGTCGTTATGCTATGATTACTTTGAATTGCGATCCGTTAAAATATAGACGCAGTAATAAGAGTGTTTAAAAGACTGTGAATTTAGAAAATCAAAACGCTTTTATGGAAACCTTGCCATACTGTTTCTAAAGAAAACGTTTAATGGAGGCCATCTACATAAATAAACTGGCCGCTAAATAACAGGCAACGTCATCCAAGGAAACTTAAGCTTTACGAAAATTCCGCATGCCAATAAAATTGCCAACACTGTCCATGTGGTTCTAGATGTTATTTACGTCTTTAGAGCCAGTAATTACGCTGGTATATTTGGTGATAGCACGATAAGTATATAAGCTCCATTGCAGGTGAAACAACTATGACTTAAATTGCCAGTAAATTTTCTAAGAAACAAATTTACGAATAGCTAAATAAAACAGAATTGTAGGTTTAGTAAAAGATTAGTGTTACTCGCGCGCCGTATAATGTTTTTCAATATTTCAAATTGTGAAATATTATAAGATAAAGAAAGTGATTTATTGTAAATTGCTTTGCTTTACAAACTTTACTGAATGTTCGTACAATTTCTATTTTAGAATAGAAATATTACATCCTATTTTATGAATTAAGGAAATAATATTAATTGATGCTGTTATTGTTTACTTAACCTATTCCACTATTGTATTCCAACTTACATTTTCTAAGAATTTAATAGTAGTAATTATTTTGTTTAGAATTATAAATTAGTATAACTCAGGCTTAAAAAAACATAAACCAACTTCAAAAGCAAAATACGCAATTTCATAAATACTAGTGGAGTTATTTTAATAAAAATCTTATGAGGCCGATTTTTTTAATAAAAAATTTCAACATCAGTTAAGAAATAACGGACTTCTGAGGTAATAAACTTTTAAAAAATTCACTATGAATTGAGAACCTTTTTCTTTTTAGAAGTCAGTGCAATTAGCTGACAATTCATTTTAATTTATTTATACAGTATATACATATTGTTGCTGACGCGTGTTTAAGCTAGCAAACATTTATTCGTTATCTCAGTTTCATTAATACACGTATTTTTGTAATAAATAAACTGTTTATTGTGTTCTGTATATGTGTACTATGATAATACATATACAAGAATTGATAGAAAAAAAAATTTAATTAACGGGTTCCAATCCCGGCTAGCACCTCTGAGTAATCAAGTGCTTATTTTTTTTGTTTTAATTCATCTCAAGCTCTGCTGAGAAAAAACACATCGTAAGGAAACTTGTATGTGCAGAGAGAAATTCTGGCTCGTGTATATTCGTCAACCCGCAGTCGAGCAGCGTGGTGTATTAAGCTCTAAACCTTCTCCTTAATAAGAGAGGAGGCAAAGGCTCATCTGTGTGAACATTTACATTTTTTTTATTTACTTACTTTATTTACTTAACTAATAAAAAAAATATACTATATGAAGTCCAGATATTTATCGATGTTACTGCAGTGGAACTTGTTGTATTTTTTTTTGCTTCCTCGCCTCAAGATCGGCAATCGGTGCAAGTATGAAACTCCTTTCAATGTTTTCGTATTTGCGCTGCATGACATTCTCAGCGTTAGTTGCCTAATCTTTTAATAGATTCTAGTTAAAGCTCTGTAGATTTCAAATACTAAAAAAATTAATTACCTTAAGCTATACCTTATAATTTTCAAGGAAACCGATGTGCCCGTTACAGTAGTTGATAGTCATTGGCTATCGTACTCTGAGGAGTATTATTAGGGTTCCGTACCTTAAAAGGAAAAACGGAACCCTTATAGGATCACTTTGTTGTCCGTCTGTCTGTCTGTCTGTCTGTCTGTCTGTCTGTCTGTCTGTCTGTCGAGATGTCAACCCTTTTTTCTCAGAAATGCATAGACGTATCATGTTGAAATTAATTTTATATACTCAAGTCTACGATGTCATGCGGCCGTGAAAATATTAAAGTTCTAAGTCAACGCAATCAAAAGATAATGGAAAATATGTCGTATATTTTGACCATTTTAGCGTTTTCGCAAGGGAATCAAAACCTATAGGGTACTTCCCATTGACCTAGCACGATGAAATTTGGCAAGAAGTAAGATCTTATGGTACAAATAAAGGATAAAATCTGAAAACTGTAAATTTTTGTATGTATGTTTGTCTGTTTGTAAGTTTGTCTTTCAACCTTTTTCTCAGAAACGCGTGAAGGTAACAAATTTTTATCAACGTCAAGTACTCAGAGTTGTAATTACTAAGAACTGTGAAAAAATCAAACTTATATAAGTTAACGCAATCAAAAGATACGGTCATTTATATCACATATTTTAAGTATGATAGCGTTTTTAACGTTTTCGCAAGGGAATCAAAACCTATAGGGTACTTCCCATTGACCAAGCATTATGAAATTTGGCCAGGAGCAAGGTCCTTTAGTACACATAAAGGAAAAAATCCGAAAACTGTAAATTTCTGTTCGTGTGTCTGTCAGTCTGTACGTCTGTCTTTCAACCTTTTTCTCAGGAACGCGTAAATGTATCAAGTTGTAAATTGATCAAGCGGAAAATATATTAATCTTAGAATTAAAATTATATGTACTTGTAACAAATTAACATAGAAGTTGACCATGGTCAAAAAAACAATTTTACAAACACTGAGAAGAAATTTGTATCAATACGAAAACATTAAAAAGCAGCAAACCTTTATAAACAACGCAATGCAATCTATATATCGCAGCTAACAAAATGATAGCGCGATGCAGCGTACAGCTAATGCCATCTATTACCACATTATGACATTAACTGTGATATAATTCTGATCGATTAATAAAAATTTTTATTTTAATTATTATTTAAACGCGCTAAAAATTATAAAATAAACTTTACATTTAAAAGTTTTATCGTCGATTTATAACGTCATTACGTAATTAACATTCAATATAAGAGCTTCACGCGATTTGATTTAAGTACTCGTATTGACTTAGTACGAAAATTTTAAAATTAAATTCAAACAGATCGAGTTATTTAATTTACTTATTTATCTACACATATAAATCTTCTGGTTATTAGTAATATAATTAGTTATTTATAAATAAACAATTAGTTTTGTTCGAATTAAGGACTAATTATTTTCGTCTTGGCAACACTAATATATATTTCGATGTTTTGATTGATAATGTAAATCTAAATATTTTACGAACGTAGTGCAGGGGTAGTGGAGTGTAGTAGAATATAAATAAAAATAAAACGAGAATAAAATATAATATAATTATGTTGTTAATGTCAAAGTCAACAAGTTAGTTCATTGAAATTGTCAAGAGATGGCGCTAGGTGTATCCTGAATCTAACTTTTTTTTTGAAAGTATAAGGTGTATTAGTACTTAAAATAAAATTTTGTGTTTCCATTGATTGCATCCATGATCGTGTTTTAAATTAAAGTGCTCCTAAGTAGTTTCAAAATAGTTTTTGGGACGTGATCCATATTTACATAATATTTGATTATATTTAAGCGACTTCTAAAAAGGAGTGTTTTCAATTCGACCTTGTATTTAATTTTTTTTTTATGTTTTCGCCGATTACGCCGCCATTTGGGTACCGATTTTCAAAATTTTTTTTTTTGTTTGAAAAGGTATACTTCCAAGGTGGTCCCGTTGTCTTCAGGTCAGGATCAGATGATGGGATCCTGGAGAAATTGAGGGAACTCCTCGAATATTATAGGCAAGCGTATACCGATTTAGGTATTTTTGATAGTAACTTATGTTGAAACTGATGATGAAGACCACAAATGGCGTAGATGGGTTAGTCTTATATAGATTTCTATAAGTTTGTACGGAACCCTCGGTGCGCGAGTCCTACTCGCACTTGACCAGTTATTTTTTTTTATAAGAATACCGGACAGGCGTAGCGAGTGATCTGATATTAAGGTATCAACGCCACTAATGGATATTTGCATTACCAGAGTTGCCACAAATTCGTTTCCACCTTACATATTAGGTATGAAGGATGGAGACCAATACGAAGTAAGGATGGGTTAAGGGTGGAATTTCCAACTCTCTTACTCATCGTATAAAATGCAACTATATTAGATACTTTACACTCATTCTTTGTGAGAGTCACAACTGAGAGCGTTATCCTCATAAAAGTTAAGGGATTACAGCTAGGCTTTACCACAGAAATTATTCATTGTTACATTCTCCAACTCTCACTTATTTTCATTTAATTTTAATTAAATATAAACGCGATAGTTCTAATGATAAAAATAATAAATGAAATCAGCTTTTCGTAAACGGGTAAAATATCGTGCAACATAGAAACAAAAATATTCTGTCGAATGCGAAGTCTCTCCCTTTCCAATGTCAGTAAAATAAACAGAACAATTTATCAATCTGCTTTAATTAAACTAAACGGTTCGTTCAGACAACTGAGATATGGATGCTCTCTACTGATAATATCTCTAAGTTTTAGAGTTCCTTCTGGCATGTGACAAGTGGATATTTTTTAGGTTTAAAGTATTAGTTCTGATGAATATTTTGAGTATTTTTGGATTAATCTTAACAATAATTCATCATCATCATCATCATAATCATCTTCTTCTTCTTGATCCACCTAGAATTTAACTTAGTTATATTAATCTTTTTATTATTCTAAAACAGATATTGTCAAGTCACCGATTTTTACATAAAACGATTGCCACCTGACCTCCGCAAGCTCTAAAGACAAGCCAGTAACTATTAAGATTAGAATAATCTCCCCATTAAAAGTGACAATCAGAATCAAGTGATTGAAATAACAAATAGGAGAAATAGCTTTTTGTATTCTTAGAGGCATGGTGTGGATACCTACAAGAACAAGCACCCCAACCTAAGTACAGTTATTTGGACAAATACAAACATTTGCTCCGAGGGGGGTTCACTCTTTGTTGAAATTCATTGGCGTATATCTGATTCTGTTTATGTACAAAATATTTATTAGACAATTTAGTGAATAGAATCCTTTTGTCGGATTCTGTGACTTACCGGTGCACTGTTACATTCACTAATATAGAAAAGATAAGGTAATTTATATTCATGTGGGTTAATACAAAAAAAAAAATGCTAATACGTGACGCAACAACTTTGTAGCCCTTTTTGCGAAAATTGCGCAGACGGAGGAGTATAAAATTTTGCACACTTAAAGTTTACAGTTCTCTATGAATGAGGAATGGTAATATTTACGCTGGTATACACACACACACACACACAATTTATTGTTAAAGTCTGTGGTCCAATTGAGAATAGATTATATGTGGTCGGTGTTAATAATTTAATTTTGTTGTTTGTAAATTAATTGAACTACGGTCGAATTACAACAGGTAGGCGACCACTAGTATTGGAAATATCAAAAATTAAATAAAAGGCAAATAAAGAAATGAACATAGTTACGAGTATTTCTCGTATTTCTTTCTTGTAACGCCGTATTGTAATCTCGGACAATTAAAATTTTCAGTTTTCAAAGGAAATACATTTAGACTATTTCTGACAACAGTTTGAATAATTTTAGCTTGACCTCATACATACGTTTCTACATACGGATCTCGCATAACTCAAAAACGATGAGCTGTGGAATGTTGAAATTTTGAATTTAGTTATTACTTTATAAAATAGAGATGCAATAGGCATTAGATATTTACCAGTAGCTAATCCGTCTTTCTTTTTCTAACATGCACAGGGAAGTATCAACACCAGATGTTATATATTTTTTTAATAAATATATTAATATTTTTATATTTATTCATATAACATTGTTGCGCGAATCACTTCCAACTTTTAATAAAATAGTAGCCGATGTTGCACTCGTATAACAATTTAGTTTTTTTATCATGTTTTTAATCTGTCAGACGGTTGATTTACAGAGATGTTTTAGACTTATAATTCTATAGCTAATGCATACATTGTATCACGCGGGTGGTAAATAACGAAACAAAAGAACCAAACAGTGATAAATTCTACAGCCCGCTTCACAAGGTTATTAAGTGTTTACACAATTTGAATGCCATGTTCAGTGGCCCATGCTTGACCTTGGACAAAACATAGTCACTTCGAACGGATGCTACAATTATTCCTACATAATGATATGTTTCGTTATTTAGTAGAATATGGTTACGGACGTTTATCATTTGTTTTTTTTTTTGTCGAATGAAGGAATAACAATTTTGTACAATACTGAAGTACTTATATTAAGAGCTTATTAAGTGCTTGAGATAAAGCTTAAAATATACTTTTTATAAGGACGTCCAAACATGACAATGGGTAACATGACAATTTGTTTTACATATTTTAAATATTTATGTTATTTAATTTTTTTTAACAATTTTGCGTGCAAATAAACGCAAAAATAATTTGGTAATACGTTTTCCAATCCGTAATTTGAGAAATATAACAATTTACAACATAACGAAGTCAGTGCCAATAAATAATACGTAAAACTTTTTACTACGCGCTTACTTCGAATGTTTTATCTGGCTTCAAAATGTTGAAAATAATGATTTTTGTGAATATAATTCCATACAAATAAAAGTTTCGTTTTTTAAGCTGACTATGCATTTGTCGCTTCTCTGGTGCTGCAAATGTCCCTGGGCGGAAAAGATCACTTTAGCTGTGTTACCGCCTTCTCGTTTGCCAGCTATTTTTTTTAATATAAAAGTTATTTACATTTTATTATCTTTAAATACAATAGATCAGTAGTTGCGGAAACGCGGAAGTTTATGTCTTTTTATATAATGATTTCTGGTTAAACAGCTAATCCGATTTTAATGATATTAAGTATGGAGTTAGTTTGGGTAAGGATATAATGGATAAATATTCAAAATCTACTTAGTTTTGAGTTGCCATTAAATCTTATGCCATTTCTATATCTACATTACGTTTCGATTCTATCTAAAATAGACTAAACATTTTTAAAAATCGTTAAATTATTTATTAAAACCAATGTTATTTAAGAAGGCACCAAATCGGTAAATGGCTTATGAAATAATCTATCGGAAACGTTTAAACGTATCATGTATGATGCTCACTGGTAATGGTAATTATATGAATACTTTGCCTTATTCGTTACATGACGTGAGGAAACACAGCTCAGTTGATGTTTTATACAAAAAAGATAATTAATATGGACAGTGATGCATACGGACTATAAGGTGAATATTACACGTACATTTTGACGCCAGTTCACTGCACTTTGATCACGATAAATTTGATGCATAGATTGGAGAATATAAAATATTTGAAATTCAGCCAAGCAAAAAGGTATACGTGATATGTATGTATTTGATGCTATTGTTATAACAATCGTAGGTTCAATTGGCTCTAGAACGAGCGTGTAACAGACATCTAAAGGCGTTCTCCAATTAGAAATGTAACAATGTAAAATTAAGATTAAATTTTAGGCATTATGTTGTAATACCATCACAATGACTGGCAAGCATTTGCCTGAAACGATTAATATTCGATTTTTAGCATTTCCTTCAGTCGAATTAGGTACATTTACAACGTCGGATGAAGCTGTCATACTATTTGGTGCTTTCTGATGTGATACATTATGTCACGGGTGCTAAGAATTGTATAATTAAAAGTTGGAATACTCAGTTTTTCTCATTCATTGATGTAATGCTTTACTATATACCGTTACATTATAGACTAATGTGCTTGGCTTGGCGAAGGAGCGCCCTGAAGTTATTTCATCGATTACATTAAAAGATGAAGACTATTGCATAGCTATGAATATTGATGTTTATTTATTTGGATTTCATTTGCCATTTTAATCGCAGTGAGTATGCTATTTAAGACATACCTACATTTACAGATTTTGCAGAAAAATGTTTTATTCCATGTATGGACTCATATATAAAAGTAACTTTATGATATAGATAAATGTACTAGCATAGTGGTTAGACAAAATTTTTCTATGTATATAAAAACGAATAATATTCTAACAAATAGGTGAATAAAAGAGTAGAAGAAATAAATTTTTCTCATACTCAATTATCTTTCCCAGTGTTCGTAGTTCGTTGACATGGTAACTTTAATATGTACTAGGTTGTTAGCTGATTTTATTAACAAATCCAAAAAGTCGTGATTAAGTCGATCACGAGCTGCTAACATCTCATCTCACGTTTCAATTGATTAATGAACCGCTTTATTTTGTAATATCAATATTTTTATTTCGTCAAATATGATTATAACATTCTTAAGAAATCAATTTTTTCATGTATACATAGAAAGTTTCAAAAAAATTGTCACACAAGCATGCGTATTCCGAGCTCAACCCTATAATCTATATATATAGCTAAATACAAATTAATAAATCATTAACATTGTTTTTATAAATAAAACTGAAAACGTAATAAAAAAGTACTGAAAGTTGTTCTATATCAATCTTCATTTAATTACGTCTTGTTCGCGGCTCAGTTCCGTAAACAATATCGAATTCCATTGACAGAATGAAAGCTTGCTTACATTATACTTGCGACCCTTTCCTGTTTCGTAATCAATTTAAAATGTATCCTAGCTGGTTTATATTCAAATAACACGCTATTCAAAGTTATTATTTAATCAAACTAATATTAATAAACGAGAAAGTTTATAAGTAACTGTGTAAAGTAATAAGTACTTTTTACTGCAAAGTCACAACGATTTTTTATTACGTTTGAGTTTTTTCTTGTTTATAATATATAATTCATTGTATAGCCCATTTTTCTTTACTTATTTGATAAACTGATGTCTTTTTTGAACACGGGATTGATTCGGAATAATCTTTTACGTCTTTGTAGAATTGAAAAAAAAATTATGAGGTCGATGTACTCAAAGATTATAATTAATAATAATATATTATATAATTTTTTTTTGCTCTTAATTTATTTATGTTAGTCTAGGTAGAGATTTGTATTGTTTACTAGATCTTGCGACTTCACTCGCGTTCATGTAGATTTTGTTAGGACGACTGTCTATTATATACGAAAAAAATTTTTCTATCTGGCCGGTACAATACGTGCACCACTTGCTTGATGTTAATTGTATTGTGCCTATAATCTTCTTACAAGTGCAAACAATAAGTTGAAAAAGTTTTATCGGAATCGGATGAACGGTATGGCAGCGTATTGGATACGAACAAACAAACATTAAACCTTTATACATATATTTAAAAAATTACATTAAATATTGAACAAATTGTCAAATAGTTTTTATATCTACCAAAGATAACTTTTATTCGATTGATGCTGAAACTCGACGCTGACCTTAAAAATATAAATATTTATTGCAAGATTTAAAACTGGTTTTTAAGGCGTATCAGTGATGACGGCAGGATTATTTTTCACGATGTAAACAATATATTGAAGTGGTTTTGTTATTTTATTAAAATTAATTGGCAAGGCGATCAGCGTCATTAATAAAGGTATACGAAAACACCACTTATTGCGATTATTGCGATCATGGTAATCGGCTTACGACGAAATTAGTCCTTTTTACTATACCATTTCCTCGTGAGCTAATAATTTGTAATGTTGCATTCAGATAACCCTTATTTTGAATATAATTGTACACATATATAATATACATATATTAATTTGATATTAATATGAAAAAAAAACTCTGTCTGCCTGTCTGTAATATTTTTATAGGTACTCGTAAGCACAGAAAGATTTGGCAAAGTCCTTTGTTATGATCAGATACGTAGATTCCAGTTTAATTGTATTAACTGTCTATGCTTTATGATCCACCATTATGTTTTGGGCACTAACATGGATTTCTCTTTTTTCATTTAGTATTTATTATTTTTATTTATGAAGCACTTTCATTTTATATCCATATTGAAAGGCATGTAAAAATATGTTATCCGCTAATTTGTAACGTTAGCGAATAAAATAACTGACGACAAAAAAATAATTGAAAATATATATATATATATATATATATATATATATATATATATATATAAAAAGACAAATACGTCTTAATTCGTCTCACACCTATAGTCTAAAATCATTACACTTTTTCTGAAGTATTCGGGTAAGAAATCAGTTTTGTATCAGATTTACAAATATATTTAGACGTCAATAAAAATTTTTACTCTAAAATTTTGAATCACAACTTCGCGCATCCTTGCAATACACGATTTCACTGCGATAGCAATATTAATAACAATCATTACATAAACGGCATATCCAGTTAAAAGATATTACATGCGTCTTCACTAATTAAGGTTCAGCTACTATTGTGGATAATAAAGCATAGGTAATTACGGGCCTAGTAGCTATGTAGCCTGCACGTGCTATCTCGTAGATCAAGACTGCATTCCCTCGTGTGCTGTATCGGTATATACAGAAAATGTTCTACCTATCCTAACTAATAGTATAAATGCGAATGTGAGTTTGTTTTGATTGTTACCAGTCCTCAATTACTCAACCGATCATCATGTTTTGCATACACGTCATTAGGAGTACAGAAGAGCAGACTTACAAAGACAAAGAAGATACTGATTGCGAGGACTAGAAAGATAGCTCTGCGTAATCTATATATATAAAAGCAAAAGGTTACGACTACTTATTCACACACGCACATGTTTTGATAAACATGAAGTCTTAAAAACTACTGGATCTTGAAGTTAAAAGACACGTAGGTTTATAGGTAACAGACGTCAGCTAAGAATGAATTTTCGGAAGTTCAACCCTTATAGGGGTATTTAAAATTTGAATGGAGAAATTAAACTTGGGGTGTGCGAAACCATGAACAAAAGCTAGTTCTTAAATATTGGCAAGACAACGTTGGGTCAGCTAGTGTCTAATATGCCTCTACTTTGAGGAGTAATTATTTAAATGATACTACTGCTTAAAACAACATTCCACCAAAATTGGTTTATTAAATTTCCGATGTTTTGAAGTATTTTAATTTATGTTTACTAATATATAAAACTGCCCATTGATTGTTTGTTTTAACAAAAATGAGGGAAACTATCAATCTTTGAAATATTATTTTGGTATTCATTTGTTACGGATAACGGGATCAAGGAAGTAAACATGAACACAAGTAAAACCGCGGGGCACAGTTAGTTTTAATAAATTATTTATTGTTAAGATAGATTTGGCTTATTGTGAATGAAATAGAATATCGTAAGAGGAAAATATATTAAAAACGAATATGCTTAGATGCTAAAATTTTAATTGGTAATCTGAGAATTAAGATGGTTTAAGGTTAGAGATTGTGGTGTTCACGGAAAAGTATTAGGAAAAATGTAGTCACTATTTCTAGTGATAATTACAAATAAATTCTTATATATTGATTTGAAAAATATGGCGAGACCTAGTCGGACATTTATTTAGGGTTCCATTATGTTCAAACCTGATTTATGCCTGATCATTTATTTTTTATTTTACTAGACTTTGCTCTTAATGGACGAGTATTATATTTTTAAGTTTTACTCTCATAAATGATATAAAACAACTCTGGAATCTGGTAAATTACTTAAATAAGCATATGAGAGCTGATGATGTCAAAAATAAATGCATTGACAGTAAATTCTTTCAATAAAGCAATGACAAAAATCTTTTGTAAATCTGTTAGACATTTCAAGAGCTAAATTTATAAGTGTAAATTTCGCCTGACACAAAGCTTGACAATTCGAATTCGAACCCTTAAGGTAAATTTTTCAATTTTTTAGATTAAGTTACGGAACCCTTAAATTATTTTGCATATATTATACGGTTGCATATTAAACTAATAATATTATAACATAAATTAATAAAAATGTGTAAAATTATTAAATGTAATTTTAACTTGGTGTTTTGGATTTAATTAACAAAATTTAGCGATAAAATTAATTTAATCCAAACTTGGCCTTATTCTAAACATGGCATTATTCGCGGCACCCCGTTTCATTGGTTTTTGATGAATAAATTAAACTTTATTACCAGATTTCGAGCGAATTTTTGTTAATTGCAACATCTTTCCTTCCCACAGGATACGAAATAAAATGCTAATTTCCTATTTAAATTGTAGATAGACCTTATACGTTCAATGTTTTAAAGGAATCTTCGGTATGCACATATATGTATCAAATTTTAAGGTTATTAGGAGCTATAAAAATGTTTACACTTCAAGACTACATTTTTGAGTTTAATGGTATTTCGATACTTACTCAATTCGTTTAAATAACACTTTACTAGCAACATAAAAAAATTACGAATAATAATAATGTAGTAATGTAAATGTAATGACATTATTTATTTATGTGCAGCATTTATTAACTAAAAGAGAGGTAATATTAGTCTTTGTAGTGACATCGCGATGTAACACGTTACGACGTGACGTGAAACGTTACGATGTCGCGTTGTAACGTCTATCGTAAAAAATCCCAACAGGAGCGTCATTACGCGGACTTATCAGCTGATTTGTTTCGTTGTTGTTGTGCCAAGTAAAACGTTCGAAGTTGGCGCCAATACAACCTTTTACGTGTTATTTACTGGCATCGACTTCTACATGTTGTAGGAAATATTTATTTTTTGCTTTTTAATTTACTTGTTTCGTTTTCGAAGTCGATTCATACTTTTTTAAAATTTTTTACTTAACACTTTTATTTTATGAATATAGTAAGTAGTAAGTTTGTGATTTATCTTAAGTTACAATAGCTTAATGTCAGCTGCTTGTCACCATTTAAAATATTACTTTTCCCGACGCAGGACTGTTAATTTTTGAGGAGTTCTCCTGGTATCGCACCATTAGCTTCACTTCACCATATGCATTGTGACGAGCATAAATTGCATAACAATCATATTGAAGTAATCAAATGGCAACCCATGAAATACTTAGTTTTAAGTACAACCAAATGTCGAATGAATATGCACAAGTTACTATTAAAATATCTAAATCGATATAGTTGTGCCTATAATATTTAAAATTTCCTATTTAAATTGTAGATAGACCTACATTACCTTAATATTTCCAGGATTCCACCATCAGATCCTGACCTTATGACAATCAGACTAACTTGGAAATATACCCTTCGGTCCACAATTGGCGGAAAAATTGGTGAACAAACATAAAAAAAATACGTAGAACCTCCTTCTTTATCAAAGTCGATTAAAAATCAGAAATCAACTGTCATAATGCATCACGATGTTAAAGCAGTATATCAGCGTAATTAGCCTGCAGATGTAAGATCATGTTTTGGCTTTAGATAATACATTAAATACAACACTAAATTTTAACACATGATCCTAAACTCGAATCCGTGCTAGATTGAATTTAAATTAAATACTAAAGTGTTTGATATTCCGCTCGGGCTTGGTGATAAAGAAAACATACTCGTATAGGAACATATTTCGCGATATAAATGTTCTCCAATCAGCAGGTGAACTAATTCCATAGCCATCTTCTTAACAGAATACGCTGACCAAGCTATATTTACAGATAAACAGATTAATTGATGGTTAGTATATTGAATGTGTAAGAAATTTTTAATATTTGATGTTACGTCTCATGTATCTGTCATCGTATTAGATCATATACCTTTCACCGTCAATCATATCAGTGTATAATATTGACATAATATTATAGGTTCAAATAGTGCTTTTGCGTTGTCAACAATAAGCAAAATATATTATTTTATTTAGATTTCAGTTAGTTTATATTCGTTATAAATATAAGTTTTGAAAAACTCAGATAATTTTCTAAAACTTATATGACTGAAGAGTTTACAATGTCACTTTAGTTCACGAATCATTCAGTATTTTTAATTGCAAACTTTAATACATAAAAATATTTTTATGATTTATGTACCCTTTGGAAACACCTAGATCTCTAAACAATTAAAGATGTGTATCTATATTGGAAAAACGAATAAATCTTCGATAGAAAGGTCGTTCCACTGAGCCAAATATCCAATTCACACGGAGTTCACAGAAGATCCACCGAAGCGTGAACCGTCCATTCATAATAAGTCATCGATGTCGAAAGATTATAAAGGAATAGTTTCGAGCGTCGTATTTCAATGTTTCGCAAATATATATATTTTTTTGTATCGCAAGCTTATCCATGGAGTTATCGGTTATCACGACGCTTGAAGGTACGCGTGCGGCTCGGAGGAACAGTTGATGTCCGCGCGTCGGGGAAGACGCATCCGCTAGTCGTTGCGTTTGTGACTTTAGTGTTCGATAATTTACGAGTGCTTTGAGGATAACATTACTTGATCGTGAAACCGTCACTGGTCGAGACTGAAGGGTGCGTTGCGTTTGTTATTTCTATTTAATCTGTCTTATATTTAAGAATGCATGTAATTATTTTATATAGATAATTACAGTGTTTATTAAATAATTTGAGTAGAATAAAGATAACGTAATATGAATAGAGATGTTTCCGGCTGAAACGTTAATGATTAAAAAAAATTACGCAAGTCCAAAATTATGAGTAGATAATAAGCTTTCTCTGCATAAAGGAATGCAAAATCGTTGCCCATGACGAATATTTATGTCCGAAAGTACAATACGTTACAAAATTTACAATGTTACGATGCATACTAATTGTAATTTTTATGCATCTAACTATTAGATAAATTACAATGGCGTTAGCTAATTGATTAATAAATTGAAATGGTTTTTTTATGTTGTAATTTTATTCGTATTTACTAATAAACTTTTTGTGAAGTTATTTTAAAAATTATTTAGCGTTTGTTTTTGTTTTTCTAATTAATTATAACTGAAATAATTAGAATTTAAATACATGATGATATTTAAAGTAATAATATTATAGAATACAAAAGAGCATTACGTTTTTCTGTTTTGTTTGTTTATGTATTCAATTAGGATAATAAAATTCAATAGCTAAAATACCTGCATGCTAGTAACTAATAGTATACATCATTCATTTTTATCTCAGGGATAATTATAGCGACAAGTTCAACTCGTATAAAAAGTAGGTTCCATATATCAACTATTATGTAAATTATGTGTTCTCAACCATGTATTACATAAACCATAATATGTCTTATGTGATTTGAATTTAATTCATATAAATGTGATTATAATTATAAACGCATACTGTACGCAATGAGCGGGTTTGTTATTTTACCTAACGTCTGTAATTATACAAAAATATTTATATGATTCTACGTTTTACTGCAATTATGTTCTTAGTAACAACTCTTAATTCTACCGGAATTTGGAACACATGTGAATTATTTCAGAACTACGTTTGAATTAAACGGAATAATTTGAATTTTAATTGAATAACGAATAGCGTGTTATATATTATCGTCAAATAGTTAAGACTTGTGTGTTATAAATAGTAATTATGATGCGGTTAATAATTTACGCCTTCTGATAATATACAAATATTTTAAATAACGAATGCCGTATTAAAATTATAAAAAGATTTATTAATAATTAAGCAATGAACCCACTATGATTGACTAAAAAAAATGTTTGTATTATGTTATTGTTTTAGTTGTCTAATATGGTCTTGTACCATCCTATTCTTGTTAAAAATAATTATAAAATATATATGTATAATATTTTTATAAGTATTTAAATAAAATAAAAATATGAAAATTAAAAAATTAAAAACGTTTATTTTCAAAAGCATAACAAATTATATCAATATAATAATATTCGTCATATTCTCTAATATATCAGAAAATGAGAGCGAATATAAAGTAATTTAGTTAAAGTATGAAACATTAGTCTAATACATTAAATTAATAATTTCGACGCACTTAATTACTAACGCCGGAACAGTTGGCCTTAGTAAAAGTTGGAATGTACAAGAATGTGTATTCTTCTACTTCCTAACGTTTTCTGGTGTTCAATGTGTTCTAATCTAGAAATCCACTACAGTGTCGTGGTGTGTCGTGACACGTCAGTTTCAAACATTTAGTATAACGTCACGACGCTCCATTCCATGGTAAAATGTGTAATCATACTAGATGTGGATGCTGATAAGCAATAATGTGTCAACCCACAAAAAGTCCAATTTGATAGAGATATTGATGTATTTTGATATTTTTACCTATTTAACATTATTAAAAAAATGGAGTCATATAAATTAAATAAGCACGGAAAAAGGTTTCTTAATTAATTGCTTTGTATTTCAAGTGCGTTCCATAATTTTCAATTTATACAATAATCTCAAACATTTGAAAAATTTTCTATTAGATAATATGTTCAATATATCAATCTGATTTTAATTCATACCGTTTATCAAAAAATGAAAGATGGATATATACTTCTTCAAACATTTTTATCAAGAATAGGTTTGACATCTGTAGACGCCATTTTCTCAAAATGAAGTCCGTGTGGCTTGACACGGTATTGCTTATCAGCGTCCATGTATGAAATCACTCTACACTCTATCCAAAATGTATTTCAAACATACTAAATGCATAACATCGGTATGGTGTTGTCGCGTCACAATACACCAAGACACTCTAATCACTCTAGTGTATTTGTAACGTTAACCAGAAATAAAAGACATTACTTGTTTTTTTAGTAGCATTATCATTCACCTATAATATATTCTTTTAATTTATATTGCAGACGGTTATTAAGGAAATCAAGGGCAATTTGAATTAATTGTTGAATTTATAATATGTACTCAAATGTTGAGTATAAACTTTATAAAGGCAAGAGTTGTAATGTGTGTATTTTTATTGCACAACTGATCAAAAAAGTGTCGTATTTTTAAAATTTATCTATGTATGTAGCTATGCTTCTTTATTGTGCATTTACTTCTAACGTCTAATCCTATTTAGTCGCGAGGGGTATTGAAAGAATCCTTACATTATTCAGGATCGCATAAGTTAGGTGAAACGTAGGCAATTTTTGTTTATACTCACGTATAGATATATTTTTTTATTATGTAAATATTATATATTAGATGAACTTCATAAGTGTTTTGTAATATGGAATGCAAGAAAGAGTAAGTAAGCTCTTCATCCCGGGTATTCTTTTTCTAGTGAAATAATAATCGCAGACAAGGGATTTAGTTTGCGGGACTACTGTCCCTTATAAAATAAAATCGTTGTTCGGGATATTATTTACGTGGTACATTTGAGACCTTGTGTGCATTATGATATAGTTCCAATATGTTCTATTTCGACGGACAAAAAAGTACTCTGAAGATTGTTCTTCGTCTGCAGAGGCCTTTAAGGTTGTGAATTGTTTATGTAGAAA
This sequence comes from Hypolimnas misippus, assembly GCA_037950945.1. NCBI lineage: Eukaryota > Metazoa > Arthropoda > Insecta > Lepidoptera > Nymphalidae > Hypolimnas > Hypolimnas misippus. Next base: position 10,937,409 of record JBBEEQ010000012.1, on the reverse strand, counting down.
CATTACACAATGTAATTAAACAGGCGCATCGCGGACGTTAAATTTGACACCAAACGTGCTTTGAAGAGTAAATTTACTCGTTTGTGGTCTCATAGTGAGAATTGTTAATTATAAAGTAACAGATCCATTATTCTAATAAAATTTAATGCACATTAAAACGCATGTAAGTAAAGTAAATTAAATAGGGTTACTAGTTGATGTGTTACAAAAATCAACAATAAATTGTCATAAATCTTTTTTTTTAAAAACCTACTTTAAATTAAAAAAAAAATCAAAAAACAAAAATTAAATCTTTTCTACAATATTTTAAATTAAGCGACGCTGGTTCATTAGCGGTCTGAATAATATACAGCCGTACCGTCTATTACAATATTTAATGAACTGGCTGATTGATGCTTCAGGCCATTCATACATTACACAGAGTGGTACTATATAACAAAGAGAAAATAAATTGAATATTTGTCACTAGAAATTGTTAAATTTAATTATTTTAAAATATAAAATATTTTTATTTATATTAGAACCAAATCGGCTAACCCCGACTCTATCCGGTCTTCTAGAGAGTTTTTGTAAGTCCGAAAACGTGGGGGGAGCAGCCTTCGCCTGCTGTAATAAAGCACAAGCATCGTTCGAGCTGAAGGGTCAGAGGCTTGTCGCCGAAGACGAGTCGAGGCTTCGGATGCGAGCCTATGCTCCACAAACGTTGCGTTTTGTTTCATCAGGGCGGAGAGCGTGCTCATCTTGCTTAAAACCCTAATTAGCATTAAAAAGAATTTCATAAATTTTAGTCACCCTAATCTCTAGTAACTGAATTGAAATGAATAAGCAAATAGTTAAACCATTAATAGTTTGTAATAATAGATCCATGTTGTTTGCCTAGCTAGGTGATGAAATGGATGAACATCATTCAGGTCGCTAGTTGAACGGCGAATCATAAACGAGGCTAGGCTATTAATTGAATGCGTAATTAAACTAGTTGGCTTCTTATTCTCATTGGCCGTCAGGTCTGCGAATTTGGCTGCGACATATTTATATACTTTATAAAATTATATTGCGTGATTAAAACATTGTTTTTCAAATTATTGTTGTTAATATCACTATCGAAAAATTATATATTACTCTGCACATTATTTATCCTGATAAATGAGACAGTTGTAGGTTAGTATGCTTGTTCGATGTACATGTTCATGTACATAATAATATATATATGAACATGTCATATATCTATATTTTATGCGAGAAGATACACATATATGTTTCTTATTTGTAAAGTACGTAGTTTATCTGTCCATACTTAAGCTATATAATTTACATAAACTTGACTTTAATAAAATCATTTATTATTTTAGTGCTTAGGATATTTTAATTTCTGTCGATCAAATTAAGAAGTGGCCATGGTGTCCCAAACTTGTTTAAAAATGTTAATGTAACATACTATGCTGTTAAATCATCATAAAGATTTATAAAATTTAATTAAAGTTGCGAAATCTTGGTTTTCAATTTATTGATCGACCAATAAAAATATTATAGGAAGCCATCAGCGGAATGCCCTTAGCAATAAAATAATTTATTTTTTTAAATAACCTACGAAAAAAAAATACAAGCCTATGTATATGATTTTTTTAAGAAAACATTGTTAATATTTTTCTAATTTCAATAATAAAAATTACAGCAATTTTAGTTGTATCTTTTTAATGCTTTTTACTCAAATTTTTAAACTATAATTATTTCTTCCTGACGTTTAAACAGAGTTGAATCTGTTGTGGTTACGAGCTTACTGTAGTATTGAGTACTGAGCGCTTTCTGGCGGCAAGTGCACGTGTCTTCTTCGACTATCCTCACAGTATTGATATTGTCTTTTAAGGTATTATAACGCTGGAAGCAACTAACAATCGGTAGGCACGAACATTGTTCGAGATTTTACAAAAATTTTTGCTTTATATTATAAAGAAATATAAAGATATAATACATTTTCTGATTTTATCGATACATAGAAAATTTTCTAGAAATATTTGTAAAATAATTTGAAGATTTGTTTGACGTCATGGCCGACAAGATCTGGTTAAATATTACGTTAATCTGCTATAAAACCTCAGTTTCTTTTTGTCTTTTTCGCGGGAATTTATAAAATATTAATGGTAGAGTAAGCATAAAATTTTATACAGCTTGATAAAACAATGCATTTTATATACTTTTTCATTTAATTAAATAAAACTAAATTATAACAATTAAATAAAAAAAAACTGTTTTTTTTTTTTAATAAAACTTCTTCGAAAGCAAAAAACGCTATTTTGCCTATTTGGACGATACAGTTTTACTAGCTATTTTGATTTTAAAACCAAACCACTAAAGCGAATTTGATGAAATGTCTATGAAACTAATCTGGAAGCATATTTTTTTAAACAAAATAATGTTAAATACTAAATCAAAATCTGTTAAAAATTACAAAGATATGAGATAACAAAATAACCTCCTTCTTTTTTGAGCAAAAATATTTTAATATTACCTACAACGTAATAACTACGAAATAAACTTGAAATTGAATGAGAATCTGCTTGAATCGAGTTATGTATGTTAATGCTTATTATAATATGTGAGAAAACTGACTTGTACTTTATATACGACTAGCATTTCCTCGCAGCTTTGGTAGGGTTAATGTAGATTTTGTTTTAAAATAATACGCATATCTACATAAAATATAACCATGATTATATAGAATAATGTACTTTTCAAATTAATGGTTAGATCACGTCGATATCAACCGACGTTTAAACTCCGGCTAGCATCGCTGAGTATTCAAGTGCTAAATTTGTGTTTAAATACATCTCGTTCTCGGCAGTAAATACTGGCACATATATATCCACTAAGCCGCAGTGAAACAGCGTGGCGGTTTAAGCTCTTAACCATTTTCTTTAATAGGAGAGGAGACTTTTACCCAGCAGTAGAACATTGGGCTGTTACTTCCTTTCAAATGATACCATAATGTTTATAACACCTTACGAAGTTTACTTCGCACATACAAAATTCACTCTCTCTTTATTTTATTATAGACTAGCTGTGCCCGCGACTTCGTTCGCGTGGATTACAGAATGCTTGGCATGTCTCCTGCAAAGCAAGGTTATAATAGTCTGCGGTGCTGCTCCAGAAAGGAGCTTTTTACTTTGAATCGGGGAACTTTCTGGTTGTATTTATAAGCAGACACTAACTCAGATATGGTATTCCTCCACGGTTTTCACTATAAATGTTGAAGAAAAGTTGTATTGTGGTAGTCTTTAAAATTTCGACTGCAAAACAGTAAGTTCCCACCTAGGTTCTCCTTGTATTATATATCGGGTGACTTTTTCTACTGGACTTAATAGGCCAAATTCGGAACTATAAGGAATCGCGAAAGTTACTTAATGGAGTCTCGTGTCCGATTTTGAAAAATCTAAAACTGCATCATAATTTTATTTATTTCATGATTTTCCTGGCCAGAAATAGAACCCACTAATTAAAAAAAATACATTCTGTATTATTGCACCACCTAATAGTGTCACTTGTAAAGATCAACTTTTAGAGAGTAACAGTTAGCGGCAAATTAAAATTAATTAAGTTAAGTATTCGATTATACATAGACATAATCAAATATGTGGGCTAAATCATGGGTTCCGCTAAGTTTAGAAAAAAAAATGTGCGTTACTTCGAACGATTTGTTTATCAATTGCATCAAAATGCTAGTCACCTACTAAAGTGAGGAAGAGTGTGAACAATACAATCGAAAATATATAAAATGAATTACTCACAGTAACTTCTTTTATGTTTGTCTTTTTTATCTATGTGAGTTATACAAAGTTGATAGAATGTCACGTTTGTTTTGGTCCCCGTCATCTACTCAGTTACCTAGGTAGGTTTAGATAATTCTTAAAAAGATGAATCAATTTTTTGAAAATCTACATTTCACTGGACTCGGCTATTGTACTCACCCGCTATTAGCGTTACAACATCCCGTTACTAAAGATTTAATTAATGTAAGAATTTGATAGAATTTTGTAAAAAAAATAGCCTGTTCTTTTTGTTGCAGTTTACTGTATAGTATTAACCTCACTAAAGTTGATCTTTATAATGTATGAAGGTATCAGATGGTGCAATACTACAGAATGTTATTTTTTTGCAGAATTTACGTGTTCGTTTCTGGCTAGGAAAACTTATTTTTCAAAAAAACAGTAAAGCAGTTTTAGTTTTAATCAAAATCGGCTCTGTGACTTAAATTATTTTTCGCTTTTGCTTATAGTTTCGGTTTTGTTCTATCATATCCAGTAAAAAAAATACCCAGTAAATATATTATTTTTTAAAATGATTATATTAATATAATATATATCTTCCCTATTCAAATAGGGAATATATATATTATATAATCAGATAAGCGAAGATATATAATCAGATATTATTCACTATTTCATTGGTTTCAATTTTGTTCCTTATCAAATTGGCTTTCTGCTAGTGAAAGTTTCATCAAAATCGGTCCAGCTGTTTCAGATATTAGCCGAAACAAACTGAGTGACAGATAGACAGACAAAAATTTTAAGATTGGTAATTTTGTTGTAAGTACCGTGTATACTTTCATATGCATTTATTTAAAATTACAAACAGACACATCAATTTTATTTATTTGTATAGATGTATACCTTCCCTTCTTAAATCGGAAAATGTTCACTATCTTATTGGTTTTTCCAATATTTTGTTATCGTGTAATTCTCTTTTTTACTTATTGATTAAAATAAATATATTTTTTTAATATAAGTAGCCTAATTTAATCCGTACAATATTAGCTATAGGGGCTGCTGTAATGTTTTTAAGAACTTTTTAGACTTTGTGATATTTTGTGATTGTTTTCTTCCATTCCCACTCCCTTCTCTGGGCCTCATGTGATTAATGGACATCCTCTAACTGCGAGTGAAAGTCCCATCAAATTTGATTCAGCTGTTTCAGAGATTAGTCGTAAGAAACAGACTGACAGTACTTGATGTAAGTACTTTCATGCATTTAGGGAAAATCACAAAATAATGTTCGACGTGACCCAATAAGTTGACATATCTTTTTGAGCGGGCACAAACGCACAGATAAACAGACAAACAGAAAAAATTCTAAGAAATTTTGTTTTGGGTTCTATTGCGTAGGTAAAGGCCTCCAATATTTTTTTTCATATACCTTACATGTACAGACAGCGACCCGTTAGAATTTTTTTCATATATATAGATTTAAAAATATCTAAAATAGAAGTAGCCCCAAGTCACTCCTTATAACATTTTCTAACTGCAAAAAGTACCATCAGAACCGGTTAAGTCGTTTCAGAGATTAGTCGGAACAAACAGATAGACAGACAGACTGACAGACAAAATTTTTAAAAATGTATTTTTTTATGTAAGTACTGTATATACTTTCATGTATTTAGTTATAAACACAATAAAAAATGTTCAACGTGATTCCATAAATTGACATATTTTTTTTATTTATGGACCGATTGACATAAAACAAACCCTAAATGTTAAGTGAAGCTTACTACAATATATTAGTGAAAACCGCATCTAAATCGGATAAGCCGTTTCTGAGATTAGCGTGCACAAACGCACAGATAAACAGACAAACAGACAAACAGACAAACAGACAAACAGACAAACAGATAAGAATTCTAAAAATCATTGTTTTGGGTTCTATTGCGTTGGTATAGGCCCCCTATAATATTTTTTTTCATATATCTTCCATGTACAGACAACGACCCGCTAGAATTTTATTATTAGTATAGATATAGATTAGTCTAATTACTTCGTTGTTTATTATATTCAGTGTAAACGTGATGCGCTTACGCCAGTGCTTAATTTAATATACAAGAAATTAGTAACTAAGATGCATAATAATCATTTACATACACTTATTATATTTCAAGGTTCATAAATTAAGTAGAAGATTCTTTTATCAAGTTTCTGCTAATAAAAAGATTGTATGAATCTTAATGAAGTCTCATTTTTTGATTGCATATTTGTTTGATTGTTTAACATTATGTTAAAGTAGGCTTTCGAGGTTACTTTTTAAATTGCCGAAAGTATTTTACAGATTAATCTTAATAACCATATTGTTTTATTGGAAAACATTAAAACGTATTGAAATTTTAAACATATCTTTTAGGTTTTGTTGAAAAAGTGACAGTTACGTATGAAAATTTTAATACCTAATCTGGAAATTATGCTATCCTTAAATGTTAAAATTTACATACAATTCCAATAATATACAATGTAGATAACTGATTTACATAGTATGTAATTAATTGATTGAAATGCAGTAGCTATTCAATTATAACATAAATCAACGTTCAAGACAATTTGGGCGTGAGGTAAAGTATACTTAATTAATCATCTGACACGTTTAGAAACAGTAAATGTAGTTGACCGATTGAAATGGTACCAGCAGGATGTGAGAAACATGCCCCCAGTGAATCATAATAAGATGACCTTTAATGAAATTGTGCGTACATCCGTGACAATGTCTATTGGCAACACATCAATTAAATAATCTATTAGCTCGTTGTAGTGGTATTGAATGTACCTAACGCCAACGGTTTCGATTCCCGCTCGGGGCAGATAATCTTGTATTTGTGTTTGTAATTGTGGGTTTCCTTACCATGTTTAGCACGTAAAGCTGTCGATCCCGGTTGTTATCACAATCGTAATAATGATCGTTACTCTTAATAGGGAGATTATTCTTGTCTTAATGGTTACTGGCTTGCCTTTAAGAGTTGCGGAAGTCAGATGGAAAATGCTCTGTGTAAAAATCAGTAACTGATATCTGGACTAAAATAATAAGCACATCCTTGTAAAATCGGTAAAATGTTAGGTAGTTGATGAATTTGCTTTATGTTGTAAAATATGTAGTTACTAATAAGTATGTACATAGTTATAACATAACATAATTTGGGTAGCCGAAGTTGTAGGTTAACAGAAAAAATAATGAGATAATTAAAAATATTTATTTCAACACAAAAACTTTGCGTAATGCTTAAGTAAAAACTCAATGTAACTTGACTAGTTTTGAATATATAATATATGCTTATAAAATAGTATTTAAGTCAACATTTACTTGTACTGTTCTAGAATTATCATAAAAGAACTTCAAAGCATGCGTATGTACGTAAGTATATTTGATTTTAATAACTGTTTATTTTTGGATGAATTTGGAAGTGGTATTTCGTCGGTGAAGCATAATGATAAAAACAATACTTTTAATTTTTTATTTTTAAATTAAACGTAAAAGATAATAAGCAAACAGATTTATTTATGCCGATGCCAGCAGTACTAGTTAAGTCAAATTTACATAACGAAATCAGTAGTAGGTATGATTAATTCATAATATAAATTTCGCTGATAATTTAAAGCGTAAACATTAAACTTTTCAATGCATGGCTGATAAAATTAGTACATAAAACTTATTAGTAGCAAAAACAAAAACAAATATTTCTTATCAATGACTTGATAATGTAAATAAGTTCTTTAATAGTAGAGCCTGAAGCACTGTTATCAGTGTTGGTTAAGAATGTTAAGCATTATATCCTAGGAAGGAGACGTACTAGCTACATCGCAGTTTCACTAGTGTTTATGGTTACTGTCCACTCGTATGAGTCGAAATGTGATGTAATATAGCCTATAAATTTCCCAAACAAACTCTCTATCTAAAGCAAAAAGACTTTTTAAAAATTGGATTTGTAGTTTCTAAGATAATCCCCTACATACAAACGAACAAACATACAATCTTACAAATAAATTGTACCTCCATGTAATATAAGTAAGTATAGATGAAAACGGTCAAGCATTGTGTGGAAGCAATGCAGAGTGATCCTACAAAGCAATTTTTTCGGCACCATAAAGTCAAAAGGATTTTTTTATATAAATCATCTAGTATACCCTATGTAGCGACTTGCTATCTTAGAACACTATCTGCCTTACTACAAAAGATTTAAACAGACGTTAAACGCGTGTTTAAAAAAATCCATACTACAAATCCGCGTCTAAAGACAGTTTTGAGTTAAACATGCTTTAGATATAGATTAACAGACGTTTAAGTGAGTTTAATAGATGTCTAAAACCTATTTCAGCTGTCGAATGTAACGTGTAACATTTTATCAATAATTTTTTTATGAGTTTATTCGCTGTTAAGCAATTTAGATAATATTTTAAGCAGTGTTTAATTTTTAAACACTGTTTAGCTAGACACGTGTTGAACATGGTTTTAATGCTTCTTTTGTAGTATGACAGTATAACTTTAGTAAAGGACATTAAAACTACAACTGCGGTGGTATGGTAGTGCGTTATTAAAATACTTCGATAACTATAAATCTTATTTTATACCGTCTGTTAAATATCGTTAAATTTACTATTGTCTATAATTTGCCATAAAATTATACGCTTATACCTATGCTTATATTTGTGTAAAAATGTCAATAATAATTTCTATTTATTTAATTAATTTGAAATCGATGCCCACATCAAACATTTTTTTATCATCAGTTTCAGTCTACTAAATATTCCGAACGCTAATACACGAGGTACTATCAAAAATACCTAAATTGGTATAGGTGTGCCTATAATGTTTGAAGAGTTCCTTTGGTTTCCTCAAGATCTTGACCCGATGACAATGTTAACAATTTAGAAGTATACCCTTTCAAACAAAAAAAGTCAAAATCGGTGAACAAACTCTAATAAAAAAATACTACAGTCGAAGATAGGACCTCCTCCTTTTTTCGAAGTCGGTTAAAAATAATTACTTGAATGTCTAAGGGCTATAATTTTGAATGTCTCATATTTTTCTTAACATAAAGTAATTTGACATATATACATACACACACACACATATATATATATATACATATATACCTCTAAATATATGGGTATTCTTTATTTTCATGTCATACTAAATCGTTAATAAAGTTGTTGCAGCGCGAGCGTAATGAATTTTGAACATACCTGTCATTAAATTTTAAGCTTAGTAATAAATTAAGCTGACATAAAACATAACCATTTTATCTCTGAATTATAAAAAATATTAAATAAAAAGATAATATTTAATAAAATAGCGTAATGTGCATAATTATATGCATGTCAATCTCTGAAGTGTATTCGCTTTGTATATAATTATTACTTTATGTAAATATGTAAGTCGTTATATAAAAACGCCATTTAATGTTGAAGTAGGAAAGTTAACACGCTAATAATTTTATTACATAAAACGAGCTGATACGACATTATAACCAACATCGACAGCGCGAAATTGTGCATAAAGAGATACTGTCTTTTGAATATTTTCTGTAGGGTAAATGTCATTATCATTACCAAAATATGAAGCACTAGGTGACCCGGGCAATTCGCGTCGTTAATAATTATTTACTTACGTATATATATATATATATATATATATATATTATTGAAAAGTTCAATATGTTAATATTGTGATATTAATAACGACAACAATTACACAAAAATATTTTTGAGATTATGCTATAATTTACTAATAGACAGCAAAACCCCATGAATATAATGATCCGCCATTTAGATCTATCTATCTATCTATCTTACTATCTACTAAATAGTCCGAAAAAGCCTAAACATTTGGTTTGGATAGGTGGACCCGTTCTTGAGTTAAAAAATTACAACGAAAAGTGGCATTGATTTATATATATATGATATCTATCACATAATTAGAATTTCAGTCAAAGGTGTTATTTTGTGCTCAAAGACCTGTAATATTAGATTATATTCGGCAAATAAAATTATTCTGAATAGTTTTTTTTAATAAAATAATAAGCAATCGGGTAATTATTGTCTTTATGTCGTCCCGGAATATATTGTATCATATCAATCAACCGTTTATGGAACACATTAAACTCTTTGTTCCTTATATTACTCGCACAGTCTCTATCAATAGTAATCACCACGATTAATATCTTACTAATATCTTTAATAGATATTAGATTTCCAATCATGCTTCTGTTACAGTATCATGTACATGATATTAAACATTAAAAACGATCTCTTATTAATGTTACATTCAGCTCTTTCCCGTGACCTTCTTGATCATTCTCGTGTCAATACCAGATGCAGGTTTAGTGTCAAATTTGTAAAGTTACACCCGAAAGGGGGTTCAGTTACAGAACAACCTTCGCTGAGTAATATTATCTTGGTGTTTTCCATTCATCACTTTTAGTTTTTACATTAATAATATAATTCAAATATATTTGTTTTATATTGAAGAAAAATAAATAGGATCACGTTATTTTGTATATGATTCAGTCTATAAGATTATAAATTGATAACATTTTGAATAACATTTTTGCTCCAAATTTTTGCCGTTTTGTATTTTTAAAGAATATCCTAAGAAGGAAGAGAAAAATCTGGACTAATTGTCTGCCCTAGGATATGCTCTTTTGCTATCCATGCCTGCTTTTTATACCTTTAATTATATTGGCTAATAATTTATGCCAGATTTCATTACAAAATGAAGCGTTACTCTTTGACGCTATACCCCACACTGAGTTTACCATCTTTAAAATTGACTCTTTCTTGGGACTGTTTTATTTGTATATAACTGTAACACTTGCTCTTTGTTTGTTAGCATCCTATTAAAATTGCCGTATTAGCTACCGAAATTAATACTGTTCAAATACAGTAACTTTATGTAACGATGACGGTTATGCCTTTAAACATAATATTTCTGTTAAAGGATATTTAGTGCATTCTCACGTTACACATTCTCCAGATATGGTAATCTATAAGGAGCCCATTGTTTTGAGAATATCTCACGTTTTATATCTGTCCCTAGCCTGCCTTTTAAAGCGTTTATTGGAAAGCTTTCACTGTTATCTGGTTTAAGGAAAGCAGATTATGTTACTCGCTAACAGTGTTCTGATGTTCGACTTGAATAAGGAAGCGAACTAGAGATACGAATGAGACACTTATATAATGGTCTGGTAAATCTTTAGCTGTAATAATAAATGTGTCCACTCTTCTTATCCTAGAAGTGAATATAACCTAACGTTTAACTCGTGAAAGGGACTTTAGAATCTCGTATGAGTTCAATTTAAATTGTTTATTTCATTAAATAAAATCGTAAACCTAAGGTTTTGACAATGACAGCGATTAGAATTTTATTTTTCAATAAAAAATTGCATTTAATAGTAATTTTAATTTAACTATTTTTAATAGAATTTTAAAGTACTTATACATATAGACCTACGTAGGCCTTATGACTTTACATCTATCTAGGGTGTTTAATATAATTCGTCAAAAATTTTTAAAGTATTATTAAGCCTTAAAAGCAAAGAGCTTTTGTATTTATAATGAATATTTATTACAATGATACGGTAAACAATTACATCATGATATGGAACAATTTACGATTCACTACATTTATCATAAATTGAATATATTACTGCTTTTGTCAAGACAAGTCAACGGTATAGTAATGTAAATAAAGCCCATGACCCCATTGTAAGAGCTTTGTTGACATTGTGGTGCGATTTACAATACATTTTCTTGAGAAATAATATTTTGATACAATTTCTAATAATATATAATAATAATCTATATTGGTTAAACGTAACTTGATAAAATAAAATGAATTTTAAAAATAAGTAGGAATAATTAAAAATATAGAGCATTTTTTTTAATTAATTAATTTAAAAAATATATGTTTAAAATGTATGTTTAATAGTACTGTTAAATGAATTTATCAATTGCTTATTTGTACATTCTAAAATGACTTTAACAAACAATTAAAAATAATTAAAACAAGCGCTTCACAACTAAATGTAAATTCCGTGTACATCTTTCGAGTTAATAAGGTTGCCTCATCTAATTCTAAAACTGCCTTCTACCTAATTTTATTTCGACACGAACTTTGAGAAGTCTTCCCATGCGATATAAAATAGTTGTGTTATGAAATCGTTAAAACGTAAGTTCTGTTAAAGACGAGAGGTGAAAGATGTCATCGGACATAATATATTAAAAAATCAGTCAAGTGCAAGTCTAACTTGCACACGATTCCGTATCATATCGTAAAAGCTATAACACTATATAATTTTAAATATTTATGTAAAAGAAACAAGAGAGGCGCTATAAAAATATTTAAAAGTTTGTAATCAGTCCAAACAGACAGATGAATGGATGGACAGACGGACAACGGAGGTATAATAATGGGGTCAAATTGACACCCTTTAGATGCGGATCCCTAAAATATGACCTTCTATTCAATATCAAATTTGGCGTCCAACGTATTTAGACATTCATTTGATAACGTTTTAAAATATTTTACGGAGGTCACAGAAGTGATCTACTATTTTACATTTGCATCTATTTACATTCAGTTTTGCCTCATCAAATTAATCCGTTTATAATCTTAGGTGTAAAGGTCAGTTATTATAATGTATACAAACGCTATTGCGAAGGCACTGGTTTGCAAAATATCAAGATTTAATTCTCACTTATTAATATTACATTAGAATTATCATTTAGCGAAACTAATTATACATTTATATGATTATAATAATGATTTTTTTTAATATGTATCTTAATTAAGTTATTCATTTCCGTTCATTCATAATAATTTATTGTGTACATTTAGAGTAATTATTTATGATCATCATATTTGATAATTTTGATAGAATATATTTTGTAGTTTAAAATATTAACTGTTATGAGTAGGAACTAAACATCAAATTAAGGTTTCATTTCCTATACACAAAAATCGAAATATATATGTTATTATACAGTTCTTATACATTGTGTACATATATAATATATTATATAGTTATAATACATTGTGTACATATATAATAGCTACTGATAATTAAACAAGACTTTAAAAAATAAAGAAAGATATTAGGTTGTGATGAAATTGAGAACTATTATAATAAACACGAAGTGGAAATGTTATTAATATTAATAAATAACTGTTAAAATGGCTTTTAAGTCAACTATAATTTTCCTATTACACCTAATATGGGTGTCCTGTCTCGCATATAGTGGTGATAAACTAAAATTATTTATAAAGCTTCATTGCTTGATTTATATAAGTTACTTATGTCTCACAGCTTCACTTGCTGACGACAGGTTTGCGCAGTAGTCACTGCAACTGAACCGAAGCGCAAATGTCACAGATTCGATTCCCGCATATGACAAACATCTGTATAGTCTATAGGCCATATTGATATTTGTCGGGGTCTGAGTGTTTGTGTTTTGTGTTTTCGGCGCTAAGCAGTATCATGAGATCTCAATGGTGACCGTTGAGGATAGAGTGTTATTTATTTACAATAAATTTCGGGTCTTACAAGGTTGATCATGACGTCGTTCTCTTTTGTGAGAGATGGTATGATCAAAAAGTCATTCAAACTAAGATACAAAAGCACTATATATTATAAGTAAATAACATGGCAACCGACCGAACTTAAATAGATTTGTTTTACTTACTTTCAAGCGCATATCCTAATAACAGGATATGCGCTTGAAACAAATAAGAATTGTATATTTCATTTTTATGTATTACTAGCTACTGCTTACGGTTTCGTTTGCGTAAATGTAGATTTTGTTTTAAAATAATACGTATATATACATAAAGTAAAGCTAACGACTATATAATGTACCTTCCAAATGATACTATAATTTTTTAAATTGTATCAGAGTTTGGTTTTTACTTCGCTTATAAAAAAATCGATCTCTCTTTATTATAAATCGTTCGAAAAAAATCAATATAAATAACATAATCACTAATCGAATAAAATTTGTGTAGTAAGTACTGTAAATTATAATAAGTGAGCAAAATTTCATACGATTCCATTTAGCGTCTGGTTGAGTAAGAAACAGACCAATAAATTTGTATTATTATATTATTAAAATCACCATAAATTATAGTTCCTTAAGATCTTAAGATTTTGTAATTGTATAACAAGTATCAAAGTGAGTACAGGTGAACTAAATATATTATTCTTTATATTTTGTTTTTTCAATTGAACTCTACTTAAGAGCTTATGTAAATTAATATTTATAAATAGATAAAATGACGACAGGGCAATTATGAGTACGTTATCGCTATTGCAACGAATTTACTTTTAATTTCACAGTGGATTTATGATTTTTGTACTAAAACGAAACGAATCAACTGTCAAGATGTATCGCAGTGCGATAGCGGTGCTTCGCGTTTTTACCCTCCAGATTTTTGGCCTGCGCAGACGAGGAACTTCTGTCACTGGGACATTGTCCTTCACAAAACAAAACCTTTGTTTAAGTCTTTTTACGATGTACTTTTAGTTCCATGTGTGCGTTTAGTTTATACGTTCTATTTTGATCGACAAAAAAGTACAAAGAATATTGTTACAATACTTGACTGTTGACTTTTAATATTCAATTCATTTTATTTTTATCTTAAAAATACACTAGACTAATTAAAAATAACCTTAAAATGATCTTATAAATATAGTTAAAACATCTAGAAGTATTTCGTGACTACGTTACATGAAAAACCTTAAAGATAGCGATCATAGAATCGTGTTGCAAATGCATTCAGGATGTAAGAATACATGCAATTATGCAATGATCATCTGTTTGTTGCTTGATTTATTAGAGCTTAATGAGTCGATTAAACAATTAGAATATATCTGCGTGGTTAATAGAGATTTTATTCACAACACGACTTACTGATATTTCTGTGACATTATTCATTTTTTTTAGGTTTAACTTTTCCGAAACCGTGGCAGATTCATTTGCTTGACGTCTAAAAAGAGAATCTAAATTTCTAATTTGAATAAAATATTTTGATTTTGATTTTAATTTTAATATTTATGGCTTACTAAGGATAATAATGGTCTTTGAAGGATTTTTTCATTGGGTACATTTATCGTAAGTTATTATTGGTTATACGTCTTTATGTTTTACTAAGGATTGGCACACTAGTCTAAATGCAAACATATATAACACTTGACGTTTTACTGGCATTAAGTATTGACGATAGCCATATTAGATGACGTTTATGGTAACTGTTTGACTCTTGCAATTCATTGTGTGTTGTTTTATATCCTATTAGGTTTTAGAATGAACGAGCTATCTAAGTTACATATAACTTACTCAAAAATAATTTCTTAGCATATATTTATAAATACTTGTAAAAAATTATATAAACAATGTTCAATCTGATGTAAAATCAGAGTGCATAAACGTTTATGTTATAGGCGATAAAACGTATTCCAATTTATCATACGATTCATGATTTATAATCTGTAAATATAAATCATTAACTCTATCGTTATGTCACAGTGCTATCTGGGAACGAATTTGCGAAAACGTGACAACGAATGCATATCACTAAAACATTAAGCATCGTACACATAGTGCACGTAATTTAAAAAGTATCATTGTATTCATTAATTCTGTATAAGATAATAAGACGTCACATAATTTAATACAGAGTATATAAACTTAGAGATTCATTTAATATGTAAATTGCACATACGGAAAAATATCGTAAAAAGTTGCGTTACGTTTTTTAACATTCAACTAGTTTCCCGCGGTCAGTCATCCTCAAAAGCGTACATGACACGTTATACACGAAGTGTTCCGATAGCTACAAGTGGATAACACTACATTACTTAACCATGTAACGACTTGTTCTAATTCTTGCATTGCACAGAGCGCGAGTACCCATTATATGCTAATTGGAAGAAGACACGCAAAATTGCTTAAAGTGAATACGATTTAGGTATATAAATACCTAATATTAAGCCTCTTATATGGCATTTACAGATGAAATAAGCAACATTATATAAATTGACCACTTATTATTATAAGATAAAATTACGTGATGAAAATGATAGAACGAAATTAGTTATTCAAAATTGTCAATGATTTACTTCTTATTTCGTTTGGATAGATGTAAATGATATATGCTTTCTGGCGCTTATACACATCGTGCCAAGAATAATTTTATTTTATATTTGATTTGACGATGCTTTCAAATTATATTTGTTACCTTAACAATAGTACTCATTTATATGTATCAAGTCTAATATCTTTGGAGACAAAGACTTGTAAGACTCTATGTAGTTTGAGGTCAAAAGATCGTAACAGCTAACGTCAATGCATTACGTAAACACGAAATGACGGATGAACGCGCGCTGAATCCGATACACTCTCGCTGAATACAAAAGCAACGTTTCGTTTGGCTACGACACGTCCACAAACAAAAAAAAACAGCTTTCTTTAAATATTTATGATCGTTAATAAACTGGCTCGTGCGAATGGCGCTGAAACCCTTGCTATAATCTCATATATTTAACGGTTTCGCAAGACGCCTCGGTTCTCAAGATTGTCGTGATAGGTTTGGGATGAGCTGCGGTCTCTAACGCAATTTAGTACAAATAGTTTCCTAGCGTCTGTAAATTATTACAAAACGAGTAACTGGGCCTATATCGAATTTCTCAATGCGTGTAAGACTTTTGACCTGTTTGAAGATATAACATTAAATCTATTGATCAAGATTATTAAGCGAGTGTAAATCATTATTAAGTGTTTATTATGGGAGCGATTATAAGGCACGGTATCGTCGTGATAATTCTTAGTTTATTAAAGCGAGTAAAGAGCGATGAGGCGGCAGGCTGTAATTAGGCTTTGCACGTGCTGCTCGGTCGTGTTTTGGCTTTAGGTAATAACAAACAATCGTGTACGGTTCACGTAACTTATGACCTCCATTACCGAATAGTTGTGTAACTGAAATAATGTAGTGAATTTTATTTGGAGACATCCGAATTTAGCATATCAAGTTGAATTTCATGTTGAGACTTTCTAAGATTTTATAGAACAGTAGAAACAATTTTGCATGATCATATGGGATCGGATCTTGCTTGAGCAGATATTGGCAGTAGACGTAAATACACAAATTTCGTAAAATCTGGTGCGGCGGATAATAAAAAGATTTAATAAATTTAGCCGCAATCATTACAAATTATGTACATGTTTACGAAAATATAACCATCTGCTATTTATTAAAAATAATTGTGTTTAAAAAATCACATTTCTGTATATCCAATCAATATTTGGTCGCAAGTATTTAAAAATATATATTTTTTTCAAGTAACTGTGTTCCTCGTAATTTGGGTAAATTATGATTTATAAGAAAGAGAAATATATAATGATAAAAAGTTAAGAATGCCATTGTTCACTTGGCCGCAACCGCTCGGTAACCGCGTGTGAATAGTTGAAAATGGAATAGCCGTTGAAGTTACGCGCTCATAACGTATTCACAAAAGTTGTATCAATTTATTGTTCTACGCGATGACCTATGCAAAATATAGCATTTGCGGTGGGATCTCCTATATTTGGCATTAGGAAGAGAACAAAAGAGAGAGAAGATCCCGTCTATATTGATAGAATACCACTTTATACTAAAATAGCAAAATATATATTTTTATAATTGTCTGTCGAATACGCTTTGAGACTTTTCCACTTATATATAATGTTAGTTTCCGCAACTTTGTCTGCATAAAAAACTTTCATCTGTTATTTAACCTATTTCATGTCATATGAAATGTTTTTCTCCGAGATACAATTTCTATCTTTGTCCAATATTCATCACTATTGGTTATATTAAAGTTTATAATTATTGGTATGGATAACTATTTTATTTTTGACGTATCCTTACTCAATTCAAATACGTGATTACATATTTAAATTGAGTAAGCGGATGTTTTCATAATTCACTTATTTTTAACAACTATTTCCAACAAGTACACTTGTTTAAATAGTTTGATATGTAACTTATGTATAAAATTAAATTTATATTGCTATCATTTTGTAATAAAATCATCTTTACCGTACGCAATAATATGGTAATTTTATATGTTATAAACATATGTTAACTTTATGCATATTTAATGATTTTTTATTTTTCTGCCGTAAATCTTATTGGTTATGCAACCTTCACCACGGCTGTATTGATATATATAGTCCGTTGTAAATTTATGTGTTCAAAGTACATATGTAAATCTAATATTAATCGGAAAATACATTAATGAACATTATATGTAATAAGAGGCATAAGTAAGTTGATGTAACTGTTTATTGAACTGTATTTAATCATTCTTTGTTCAAGCACAGTTTTTATATTTCTAGTTAGAAGCGATATTTTTATTTCATATAAATTCAGCTAAAGAGATTGAACTTTTTTAATATTGGTAAAGTAATTAAGGCGTCCTTTCGGAATAAAAATAGGCGGGTATGTGGGACTCCTGGCATGGAATGTATCAGACTACATATGCGGTCCGTTATCCTTATCATATTACTCGGGCGTCATGGGCCCGTACGCATGCTACCGTAACGCTTCGGTGATTAGTCTGCATATGTGGTCCTCCAATTCTTTGCAAGGTTACTAGATAGTTTTCGGGCAGTTGTCAAAGTTAATGTAAAATCATTAACTTAGTGTGCATTAAGTTAGTCGTCGAGTAATACAAAGTTGACTCAACACGCGTTTTGACCAAAAAACTCATTTCAAACCAACGATGAGTTAGAGTAAGTGTTGCATTTCTTTTATCGTGCTGTCGCTAGTAGACCAAAGCCATAATATAGTAGTATTACAATTTTGCCATGTAATGCATTCTAATGGCATTTTTTCGATATGGCAACGGGATAACATAAGTGGTGACAAAAAAGGCATTTGAAAAGATCACGTCGAAAACTTTGAAACTACCATTTTTTAATCTCGGAAAAAATAATACACACTTACATATCTATATAAAAACTAATGTTTTCTGTAATGTGAATAAAAAATATTAAAATCAACTTATCATTTGTGTCTCAAAAAGTACGTTTAACCGATTTGCGGCTACTATAATTATGTGGTTATTTAATGATAATTGTTAACACATTTTGTGGTTAATCCTATTTAACCTACTAAATTTTGCAAGAGGTTAAATGGCAATCGTTCTATATATTAATTAAATTTAAATGTAAAACAAATTAGAATATTTCCGTTAGTTATCATAGAAATAGGAATATATTCTAAATTTGTGTATAAATTAAACAAGAGTTTAATTAAGTAGGTACATTGGCTTTAGTATACCTTCGACATTTATAGGTTGATTCACGTAAGTCTAAATGTTTTAAAATGAAGTGAGTCCAAACTCACATATGGTACTGTCGAGTAAAAATATCTAGAACATTTAATGTACATTATTTATACCATTAATTTATAATTTAAAAAGTAAAATGTATTAAAATATAATACTATCGAAATTGGTCAAAAGAAATTGCAGTATTCATAAAAAATGTTGCTGCTCGTCAAAAATTTAAATCTCCACGGCGGGGAATCGAACCCCGGTCTCCCGCGTGACAGGCGGGGATACTTACCACTATACTACCGAGGATTATGGAGAAAGCGATGAAATAAGCAAACAAAATAAACATACGGAATTTCGAACCGTTAGTGTGACTAAAATCTTTAGTGTAACGGTTTTATTTAAGGGCGCTTACAAATTACGAATTTATGTAAGTTTGGATTCGTATTATGGCGGACGTTTATGTATATGATACGAAAATATTTTTTTTTAAATCAAGCGCGCATTTAAGCTTACGAAAAACGAACATGCGATCTTACGCAAATAAGCCGAAAATACGCCTGATTTAACAAAGCTTTTAAATATTTATATATATATTTAGAAATTAAAAAAATAATAATAATAAAAAATAAATCTTTCAATATAAAAAATGATACAGTTCCATTAAGTACTCGACAATTTTTATTTAACTCTCTTGTGTAGCTAGAAATACGCTTTTTATCTGCTAAACAAGAAAAGTAAAGAAAACTAGACTATAAATATATAAATAAACCTTTATTCTGTAAATAAAAATAAAAATTTGACTAAGCGATTCAAAGAAGTAAGTGACGAGCTACGGGTAACAACTACTATTGTATTAGTTTAAAATACTAACTGCAAATTATATAGCACGGGAGAAGCCGCAAACTTTACCACATAAATATTCCATTGTTAGTTACAAGCGGAACTCGAAGGTAATATAAAATAGCTTGAAAATTCATTATCATTAACGTTTTTCCTAGAAAAGATTTTTAAAAGGATGTTCATCACGTAACCGCGACTTCCTTGTTTTTTTAAACTAATTCACCGTATAATATATTCGGCCAAAACAATGACTCGTTACTGACAAAAACTCGTTTTAATTATGCGTTTTAATTTAACGTAATGATGAGTGATTATGAAGGTACGAGTATATTCAATGACATAAGTCGTTAAATTAGAACGCAGTTGTTGTAAGTTATTGATATGCTAAGTTTATTTAAAAGGTTTTAATTTAGTAAATTGGATCTTGAATTACTTGTTTAACAGGTCATAATTATTGTTTTGGTTTTATTTTTGGTCGGCAAAGAAAGATTCGTTTTACTGGTTTTTAATAAACGGGGTTTTTTATATAACTATGATATTTTTAGCCGAAATAATGAGAAAGCTCTCAATGCGCCGAGGACATTTATATATATATATTCTGTTTACTCAAAAAAACGACTTGACCTACATATATGTCTATTATTATTTTTTATTTGATAGGTTATACTTTCCCATTGGATTCATAGTTCATTTTAAACTCATAATTTTTATCAAAATCGGGTCAGCAGTATGATTCTAAAATCAAAAGTAAGTGTAAATAAACGTATGTCATCCAATTAAATGAAATAGCATATTTTGCTTTTTTAAAAAGTGTTATCGTGTTTATGAGTTTCTTTATTATATTTTACAAATATTTATATAAATTTATATTTTATTATTTTCCAAAGCGGTAATCGAAATTGCGACTTCAATATATAAAGCAAGATGTAACCTCAACCCGTTATCGTAGTTTGTCATATTCAGTACATTACTAGTTGTCACGGAACTACAGACACTTGTAATGGTCGCCTACTTTCGTCCTGTAGTCGTAGAAAATACTACCTATCGGCTAACTGTCAAAGTAACAGTTTCCTCAACGATAACCTATAAATTATATTTGTGTATCGTGACTGAGTCACATAATACCTTCAAGAAATTCAAGAAATTGATATGTTTTGTACATTTATTGTATTCAGTCATTTTGTGGATCACGAGCTGCCCGCTCCGGCTTCGCATGGGTATACTAATGAATGAATTAAGACTTATTATATAGAGTTTTTTTCATAAAAGTTTTTTACATTTCTCTACGATTTTTTAAACATTTTCTTTCACACACACACACACACTCCTGTAAATAACCTTGTCGCAAAATAAGCAAAATAAGATTTAGTCGGATAATTGCAGTCGTTTTGAAGAATCTGTTCTGAAGACGCTTTCATACTCGGTAATTGATTAATTATTCCTTATGTATTAGAGATTAGAACATAAAAAAAAAAATTTGTTCTACACCACCAGTACTAAAATAATTAGTGAGATATGGTTTTTTACCATTTACACGTGGAATTGTGTTTAGTATTGGCCACGGATATGTCAAAAGTAGTTTCAAAGATTACCGTACATACAAACTTATGTATCTCTGAAACTACTGTTCCTATTTGGAAAATTATTTCGCGTTGGACAGATTGTTTTTGACGAAAGC
Organism: Hypolimnas misippus; assembly: GCA_037950945.1. Taxonomy (NCBI): domain Eukaryota; kingdom Metazoa; phylum Arthropoda; class Insecta; order Lepidoptera; family Nymphalidae; genus Hypolimnas; species Hypolimnas misippus. The sequence continues at coordinate 10,915,771 of JBBEEQ010000012.1, read as the reverse complement.
TATTACATGGCATTGCGATTCACAGAAGCAAAGCAGTAACCGTAAAAGCAAGTGAAAACGCAACGACAGTTAGTATAAATATATAACATTTGATTTATTCGAAATCATTTCATCGACATGATGATATGGTAGGTAAAGTTTTTTTTCCATAAAAATAGTCAGCGAATTACTTTAAAACGGCTGCTCCTATTTGATCAATTCTTTTTTTATTTGTATTCAGGAAAAAGTATAACAATTGAGTAAAAAAAATCTTCATTACTAAGAGAGAGTCTTAATTAGTAGGTACACGCGTACAAAGCCGAGGCTGCCAGTTAGTTTATAATTTATATTAAAATCATACTTATATAATATATATCTGACATATGTATTGAAAGATTAAACTTTTATTATATAGTTTGTGATATAAATATTAATGTAGTACTATAATAGCCCACCTTCGTATCATAATCATAAATGGATTAACACTTATCTGGTAAAACCACTTATTAGATACAAGATATTGTCATTGTATTAACATTGATAGAAGGATTGATTAAATATTAATATCGCGCTGAAAAACTTTATAGGTAAACGTTAACGTATATATTTATAACGCATAAAAAATGTTATAAAGGATCACTAATCCTACGATATATCTTACTTTTCTTTTTTACGACCAATTTTTAATACTATATCTAAGAGGTTTAGATGTTTACTGGATTATAATTATGACGAATACTCGAAAAAATATGCAAAGTAGAAAAAAAAACTTTACGTAGATTTTCATCTACAAATAATGAATAACTGGTCAAGTGCGAGTAGGACTCGCGCACCGAGGGTTCCGTACAAACTTATAGAAATCTATATAAGACTAACCCACCTACGCCATTTGTGGTCTTCATCATCAGTTCCATTTCACCAAAAGTGATTTTCTGAAGGTAAATACATAAGTTACTATCAAAAATACCTAAATCGGTATAGGTGTGCCTATAATGTTTGAGGAGTTCCCTCAATTTCTCCAAGATTCCATCATCAGGTCCTGACCTGAAGACAATGGGACTACCTTGGAAGTATACCCTTTCAAACAAAAAAAAATTGAAAATCGGTCCACAAATGGCAGCGTAATCGGCGAACAAACAAAATGAAAATATTTAAAAAAAACGCGGTCGAATTGAGAACACTCCTTTTCGTACAGACTGACAGACACACGAACAGAAATTTACAGTTTTCGGATTTTTTCCTTTATGTATACTAAAGGACCTTGCTCCTGGCCAAATTTCATAATGCTTGGTCAATGGGAAGTACCCTATAGGTTTTGATTCCCTTGCGAAAACGTTAAAAACGCTATCATACTTAAAATATGTGATATAAATGACCGTATCTTTTGATTGCGTTAACTTAGAAGTTTGATTTTTTCACAGCTCTTAGTAATTACAACTCTGAGTACTTGACGTTGCTAAAAATTTGTTACCTTCACGCGTTTCTGAGAAAAAGGTTGAAAGACAAACTTACAAACAGACAAACATACATACAAAAATTCACAGTTTTCAGATTTATTCTTTATTTGTACCATAATATCTTACTCCTTGCCAAATTTCATCGTGCTAGGTCAATGGGAAGTACCCTATAGGTTTTGATTCCCTTGCGAAAACGCTAAAATGGTCAAAATATACGACATATTTTCCATTATCTTTTGATTGCGTTGACTTAGAACTTTAATATTTTCACGGCCGCATGTCATCGTAGACTTGAGTATATGATATTAATTTCAACATGATACGTCTATGCATTTCTGAGAAAAAGGGTTGACATCCCGACAGACAGACAAACAGACAGACAGACAGACAGACAGACGGACAGACAGACAGACAGACAGACAGACGGACAACAAAGTGATCCTATAAGGGTTCCGTTTTTCCTTTTAAGGTACGGAACCCTAAAAATGACCTAACGATTACTTAGTGTGTTTGGTATGGAGCATTCGGTTAGCGAGTTAATTTGGATTTATTGGTATTTTGATATTATACTTTTTTATAGGCAGTAATACGAGATGTTTACCGATTTCTGGAAAACAGCTTCAACGATTTGGTTAATTCTTTTTTTTTGTTTTAAAAAGATATACTTACAGATTGATCTCTCAGAATTCTCATCAATCGGTAGTTTTGTTTTAAATTTAAAATAACTGGAATAAGAATGTCATTCAAGTAAAGGAAATTATGTCTTTTGCATTCCAAACCGGTTCCTCTTTTTTACAATCATACAATTATGAAACCTAAAAAAAACTTTTTTTGAAAATGTTTGCAATTTGGAAGTGAAAGTCCCGTAATAAATATGAATTGCCGTATGAAACTTTAGTCGTTGTAGCTTTATTATTATGTAAAAAATAATAAATAAATAATCTGAAATTACGCAAACCATAATTATTATGATTCAATTTTTATATAGGTTGCTTAAAAATATTTTGTAAATAACAATATTCATTCAAAAAACTGATCGTTAAATTTTACTGAAATTGCAAAATAACATAACATATTTTTTTAGTCTTATGAAGGTCCGAGAATTTCTAGTTCATTTACAAACCTTAATAAAATTTTATTACGATTATAAAATGTTATGTAGTTTATGTATTAAACGTCAAATTATGTCATTATATTAACGCTGTTTTTATAACTTTCTCTGCCTCCACTCCACGTGACATTGGCGAAATAATATGTGCACAATTGGCACAACTAAAAGCCACAAAACAAAATAAAGACGAAGAACTTTCTCTGTGGAGGACAAGCTCTTCACCATACAAAAATACCAAACCATATCGAATTTCTACGTAACCTTTTACAAATAACATTTATTACATCTGTAACATATTTCAGTCATCAGACGAGAATTATACTTATAAGTTTACTTAAACTTTATTAAAAATTTACCTAAGTTATTTGTCATTGCTTTACACCTGAAAGAATTTACTGTCAGTGGTTTAATTTTGACAGCTTTCGTAAGGTTACTTAGGTAACTGTTACCAGATTACACAGTCGTTTTATATTAATCACGAACGAAAAACTTACAAACGTAATTCCCGCCTCAGAATTACAAAATTTAATTAGAATTAATTCAATTTTTTAGTAAATAATGTTGTTCTCTACAAAAATAAAGGCAACCGATATTGACTGATTGATTTATAAACATACGTCAAACCATATCAGATTAAGATGAATACCCTAAATTCAAACCCTAGAGGTGTTGAATATGGGTTTAAAGTTCGTATGGAGAAATCAAAGTCGCTGCAAGTCAATCGAAGTCGCAAGCAATATCTAGTATCTATATATTATATCTAGTATATACATATATAGGTTTACATAATATTATGCAGTAATGAAGATCCTGCGGACAAGTCAACCTCAAGCTATTACCATGTCGTTAGCGTCGTGACATAATGAGCTAGCCTTAACCCAAGAATGATGCGCGATCATGACCGCGTTTTTGTACTTAATTCCTTACATGAGATTATGGTTGTTACTTTAAATGATAATTTCTGATAAACGTTTTTTTTATATAAATACGTTATGTTTATTTTTGTGACTATTGTGATCGTCATTTATGTTAATAATGATAATACGAGTGAAATTATCTATCCTAAAAGCGGAATACAATAATAATAATTACGTACCAGTTCAATTTAAAAATTTCCATTTGCACTAGATAGCCCACTTTTCGAGGAAGGCTTTGACTTATAAGAACGTAGTACTAAAACAGTTTTGTAAGAAGAAACCTAAATTATTTAAAACGAAAGTAGTAAAGTAAAGTAACAGCCTGTACATATCCCAGTGCTGGGCGAAGGCCTTCTATTAAGGAGAAGGTTTAATTTAAAACGAAACATATTCTATTTTAAGATTTAATTCGTAATATTTACAAAGTAAATAACTGTTCGATAATAATAAACAATTTGTTCTACTTAATATATCCTTATCATGTCCATTCTGCGCACACTCATCCGATTAACTACAACCTTGTACAAAATTTAAGACATTATTTGTTGCACATGAACGCTCTTTCGATATAGAATACTCGTTTACAGCTGCATCTAGTAGAGTTTATATAAATACACATATATCATCACAAAAGTATGTATGTATATACTACTCATTTTTGCTTATGGCTTTGCTCTCGTTCACGTAGATTTTATTTTGCTGTACCATCGTCTATTGAGGTACATCCTAGCTGTAGCCCAATGACTACAGCTTATATACGGGGTACCTCGACCAGGCAGTACGTCACTTTCACAGAAGATCGGCGTGAATCTCACGTAGCTACGTTTCATACGGTGAGTTAAACTAAAAGCCATAAACCAAAGAATTGAATTGAATTCATACGGTGAGTATGAGTGAGAGAGCCGGAAGCCAAAGCACTTCTCTCCGTTTCCGTTCTTTACTTCTTATTCCCTTTTATCCGTTATTCCTTGTTTAACTGGCAACGCATTTGTAGTTCCTCTTGCTTACAAATGTTCATAGACGGTTTGGTTTTAGAATCGAAATAAATAGAATTCGTATGTAATCTGAGATGTTACTGTTATCGAAATTGCGTACTTTGGTTTTTAAATCACTTACAATACATATTAGGTATAAATAATTCTTATAAATTAATACACACGCACACTTCTTCTTATCTTCCTCTTCTTACCATTATAGTTTCTTTTTCCTTTTTAAGCCCGTAAAGCATTTGATAATTTTCTTCAGCAGATTTTTATATTGATTACTTAACATCAAATGACCCGCTTGCTCGTATTTTTTCATAAAAACGGATTCATTTATCAGAACAAAAGTCGTAAATATTAAAACCGTTTGTTAGTATGTATCGTTTCGTTTGACTGTACGTAGAACGTGGGTGTCACTGTTATATAAGGTAGCGCCTGAAATAATAGCATTACCCGAGTTAAGCTTTCATAAAAACAAAGATTAAGATAGTTCGATTGATTTATGTCGAGAAGCGCTATTGTCGATAATTTTTCACTACGAAATGAAGCATTAAAACTATTAATTATAATTATTCACGCCTACATGAGTGAATATCGCGGCTACAGTTACGTTTTTTTGTTATTATGTAATCTTGAAATCCACTTGGTAGAACAGGAAGGTATCGCATATAAATTAAAGATATATATTAATTAGTATTAATTATTAGCTTCAATTCGCAGTTCCTTCTTCGTAATTTTCTGCATAACCAAGAATATATTGTTAGAATAATTCTAAAAAATTAACATTTCAATAAAACAGTGTTATTTTATAAGTTTCAAGTTATTTTTATACGCCAGACCCAAAAAGGAGGGTTTAATAAGTTTGACGTCTGTATCGCTGTATCTGTTTGTCTAATTTTGGCATCGTGGCATGGTTTCCTAACATATAGACCAATTTTAATGCGTTTTTATTTCTTTGAAAGCCATCAGCTTTCAAATCAAGATGGTTTATAAATAAATTTATGAAGATCTATTCAGACGTTTCAAGTTTATCAACTCTTTTCTAGTTATTAAAAAGATTCTGAGCAATTTCTACTAGTCTAATAATTCTAAATTTGTTATACTGTGTCTTCAATTATATTAAAATAACTAAGTTGCGTGACCTTGACCTGATGCTGTAGCATCATCCGAAATCATCAGGATATAAAACTTCTCATCAAGAAACTGATGGATATAAAACTGTGTGGAATCGTGAAATATGGTTTGTACGGTGTATACTCAATAAAATGAGTAATAGTTATAGTAATCATTTTACTTATTATTTCTCTATGGCTAAACATAGATTCACTCGAATGACGGATCACAGACAATTCAAAATTCATAGATCTTAATACCAACTTCAGTAGTTTTTATAAAATAAATTATTTTATTAGCACGATCCTTCCTTGCGGTTGCAATAAATCAACGTAAGTTGTGTCATTACCGCAGAGGCGTCGATCAGTCGGGTTGTGACGATCTAACCTTGTCTCATGAAATTTATTATGTCACTCGCTGATCATGATCACAGTCGATATCAGACGTTCGATCTTGATCTTGTGATTGTTTTAATTATTATTATTTTAATATTTATTAATTTTCTTGTTATATCATACTAAATTTTGGACGGGGGCTGATTACGTGAAACTAGCGGTATTTAATTATGTCACATGCTGCCAGTAAATTTGATTTTTTACATTAAAAATGCTTCCACGTTTTCGTAAAAATTCAGAAATCTGCTTTTTTACGCTGGGATAATCTTCGAAAAATATATCAGATTTTTGGCGGGATATCGGATTATGTGGAGATTTATACCCACTAAAATCCCGTGATGGCATTCCTCAGCACGGAAATGGAGAGGCCGCGGGATAGCTTCCGCATGCGCATCCGCTGCACCTCCCGTGTGTTTCTCCGCTAGTGGATGGCGGAGCCCGTCTCAGATGGAATCAGAAATCACTTTCTGACAGAAGCAGCATGAATTACGACAATAGTTTATCATAACAAGCCCCTTGTTATAGAAACTGTTGAGTTAGCATTCTATTTGTAAGAGATTATATTAGTATAGCGATGCTATTCTATTGGAGCTATTCACATAATTATTTGTAATGCATATTTGTAATGTACCTACGTCTAAAATAAGCAATAAAGTTTGCCTATTAAAACATTCGAAGTCAAATAAAACTTTTTATGTGTTATTAACTTACTGACACCTATTTCAGATTGTTGTAGCAAATATTTATTTTTTGCCGTTTAGTTTACTTATATTCAATTTTGTTTCAAGTCGGTTTTTAATTTGCTGTCAATGTTTTCTGCTTTTTCTATAAGAAAAAAGAAACGAGCGAAATTCGGTCGCTCGGGTACTTAATAAAAATATCCAAGTAAATATGAAAATCTAATTAAAATACTAATCCCTAGATTTCATTACATTGCTTTTATTCTACTATCTTAGTAATACCACATAATCATAATCTAAACCTACCTAAGCTTTTAGGAATTGTAATGTTGATTATAATAAGAAAAATCACAAATCGCAAGCCTAGTATTAAAGTTGCTTCACGTTAGTCACATTTTTGTCCACATAACGCAAAAAAGTTTTATAATTGCAAATTCGTTCGTTTATTTACACTTTTGTATCATGAAACGTTGATAGAATAATTATTATTATTTTCTTCAAAATCATGCACCACGGAATTTTATGGAACTAAATTATAATTACTAGCTTAGCTACGTCGTATAACACAGATTTTGAATTCAGTAATTTTAGTGCTAGCCTACGATCTGTATATAAGAGTCCTATTAACCCTTTAACCATGTAATAGAAGGAATTAATTTAAATAATCATAGGTTTAAACTTATAAATACTTTTTGTTTCGTGGCAATAGAACTTAATAACGGATGTCTGAGATGACATCATGTAATATAGCTAATGATGTTTCGACCGCGATTCAACATAATTGCGTGTAGCCTTCATAGGCCTATTAAACGACAAGATGTCAATGTAAGCATGCCTTTTGTTGTACATTGTAAACGTACTATTACGTGTCCAACATATAATTACCTATTTTATAAATTGCGCATCTAAATCATATTAAATCGATCTTATTGTTATCGATCTTATGTAAATGCTTATAAAGATTGACTTTTACTTTATTTTCGCACTTAAACACGTTCACTACCATTACAATGGACACGCCTAGAGTGTCGGCGGCAGTGAATGTGTTAATATTAAGGCTTAATAATCGACTATGTTAGTATTATTTATAGAATTTTTTGGAATTAAAGAATATATTGCCATTATTTCCTAAATGTTCCTCAAGACTGGACCCGTGTGAAATGGTATTTGTCTGATTGGTGGTTCTTAAAATTATATGTTCGTAGCCAATAAGTTCTGTAGTATTTCTTAATAAATATTGGATGCAAAAAATCAGACTAGTGATTGCTTATATTTTAACAGCGAATAAACCTTTAGCTTTATATAAAAAAAAATAGATTTTTAATAGTAAAACTTTTACTTTTTCAACGAATCATGAATTTTAACGATTAATATTTTATTGTGAGTTCGTATAAATATAATTTAAATATCATGAGAAATAATTGTGTATTTATGCAAGCGAGGAACAAATACTTTAAGATATATAAATTAAACTACAAACTATACGTAACATTGATATTAAAAGACGGTTTGTAATAAAAAAAATCCAAAAAATTAAACCGACTTCAAAAACGAATCTAAGAGATACAAATGAACTAAAGGCATAAAATAAATGTTTTCTACAACATTTTGAAGTCGGTGCCAGTAAATAACACGAAAAAGGTCTTACTTGACGCTGACTTCGAATGTTTTAACACCACCACCACTTTGAAAGTATACCCTTTCAAACAAAAAAAGAATCATTAAAATCCATTCATAATTGGCGGAGAAATCGAGTAACATACATACAAAAAAAAACATACGGGTCAAATTGAGAACCTCCTCCTTTTTGAAGTCGGTTTAAAATTAGAATCGTGTATTAAAATGTTTAGAAACGACGGTGCCCTTCCATCAAGTTATAAACGTCAAATTAATTTATTTATAACTTAATTTACACTCGTTAGCCTAATCCGGCGAATTAAGGAAACCATAGCTAATAATATTACTAAAAATATAATCAATTATACATAAGTTGCAAACTATTTACATTTTTACTCCAATATATTTTCCCAAACATTATCATATAAATTAATGAAACATAGTAAATTAACGTTTATAGCAACAATAATTTGTTTTACAAATTCCTATTGCAAATATATGTGTTAAAACATTACGCAGTTGACACAAGAAAGGGTATAGTAATCTTGAAATTGTGTAATGATATTTATCGATTCAGTGGGTGTGACTTTACATTACGAGTCACGAATAATGAGGCTCCTTGTTATTTGACACATTGTCAAGGCAAGACCAATAACATAGCTCCCTAGCAATTATGAGACTAGAAAATATTTATAAATTCGCATAATTTAAATAAACGATTAAAGGCTAAATAAGATTTGCTCACTGAGGGTTTTACACTATTTAATTGACACTACCTGTTTCGTGTGAAAATTTCAACCGAGTATGTAGTAACCGGGTATCCGGTAAATCGATTCAAGACATATGTATATACAGCCTTTTAAAGGTCAGGCGGAAGGCGTATAGACGACATAAGCTTAGTTCTGTTGACGTTTATGTGTGATTCCCAAAATAGTATGTTTTAGTACTAATTTATATGAAGATGTAGAAATTCGAAACATTATATTTAGAAACGTTTTTCCGTACTTATTTAATTTACATAACTTAAAAAAAAGAATAATGTTAAATATCAAAATACAACAATATCTTCGAACTTGAACTTTTTGTGGGTTGACACATTATTGCTTATCAGCATCCAATTATATTAATGAATTTAACTTAGTTTTATATTGTTGGAAACAAATAAGATGAAATGAGAGATATTGTACCAGATAGAGTTGAGAATTGAAAACACGGACTTTTAGTGTAAAATGTTAGAAGTCTGACCTAAAATAATTAAATTGTATGAATTTTTATTCTTATATAATTATTTAAATTATAATTATAAAGTGATTTGGAAATGTGTAATAATTCTTCGTTTAAAAAACCCATTAAATTAGAAGTGTTTTCTTAAATTTACTGAAAATATTGATAGATATATGGAGGTTAAATAGGACATAGTGGTTATATTTTCATTTAAATGAAATAAGTTATTGCATCGTAAAATATACCGATTTGTAGAAATAAGGTTTAATGTTATAATTCTAAGATTTTCTTAATGAAAACAGCGCAGTGTTAATATATGTGTATGTGACTTATAGACCTATGAATACGAGGATATAAAAAGGAAATACGACTTACAGACTGACTAATTAATCACAAATCATTAAGTATTAAGTCGCGAATAGCAAATAGTTTTACATATAACTAATTTTAAAAAAGGAAATAGCTTTAAAAGCAAAATACTTAATTTAATTAACTTGGATAAGATACTTATACACTTATTTTGCTTAATAATGCACAATAGTGACCGATTTTGATGAAAATATATGGGATCTAACAAAAACCCAACCCAAAAATATACGGAAAATAAATTTTAGACAGTCCTCCAGAATAAAACAACCTACATTAACGCGGTATCTTACCGCGACCAAAGCCTTAGTATTTAATAAAATTTTAATTCAAGTATCGCCTTTACAACGTTTAATAACTGTATATTACAGATAATACTGTGTAATAGTTTCTCATTAACAAGTTACCATAAACAGTAAACTATTTCTTGTTAAATAAAATAAGTCATTGACCCTTTGATGCATGAGTTAAACCGTTAAATTGAATGAATTATTAAATTGAACCGCATAATTTACTCAACGATTTTATTAAAAACCGTTTGCGTTTACTTTTTATTTGTTTGTTACATAATTATATTTTCTTAGTTGCGAATTTTATTTGTAAATTTTGCTCACTGATTTACATAATTTTTACATAAATAGTTTTATTATTTGGACGCTGATAAGCAATACTGTGTCAAGCCACATGAACTTCATTTTGAGAAAATGGCGTCCAAAGATGTCAAACCTATTCTTAACAAATATATTTGAAGAAGTACATATATGTATAACCATCTTTTCTTTTCATTTTTGATAAAAGTTATAATGAAATAAAGCAGTAGATTGATATATTTAATATATTATCTTATAAAAAGCTTTTTAAATATTTAAGATTAGTGTATATTAAGAGACATTCTTCCGTACTTATTTAGTTTATATGACTTCAATTTTTTTAAAAAATGTTAAATAGGTGATGCAGGATCAAAATATATCAATATCTCCGAATTTGACTTTTTGTGGGTTGACACATTATTGCTTATCAGCGTCAATTTAATAGCTTTTACATCTGAAATAACTTACTAAATCAGAGCATACGTGTGGCTATCACAGTAACTGTTCCCAGGGTTGTTTTATATTACGAGAGCAAAACTTACAAAGCCTTACCGACATTTGAATAAGGTTAATTTCATTTCGTTTTAGTAAGATTATTCCAATACTACATAACTTGTACCATTATCAGGGAGTTATAAATTAAGTTTGTTTTAAAAGTGAATATATTACATATTGCATACTTTTCCGGGTATTATGATCTTAAAACTAAACTACGGATTATTAACAAAATTCTTTGGGATTAATCTGAAAGTATACTTTAACAAACAAATATTATAAAACACCCACTACAAAATCAGGACATCCGTTTTGAAGCCGGGTTGAAAAGAAATAATATGAAAGCTGTACCAAAATCGGTTCATTAGCGTTTGAGGTAATGTTACACATATTTTATAATAAATAATACTGAGCACTTTATATAATAGTATCGATAACAAACAAGTATAATACTAATGAAATTGTTACATATTCTATATAACTGTTTATTTTTTTTAATGATTAATTTCGCTGTCGAATTTCGCTAACTCTAATTTGTTAAATGTTATCTAATTGAATTGTGTTTAATTTATGGTAGTGCAGGCATGGAGATTTTAATATAATAAATAAAGAAAATCTGCTGGAATTTCACTTACTCTGTTGGCTCCTAACAATATTTTATTTTATAGATAGATAAATCTTTTGTGGATTTATCTATCTATAAAATAAAAAAAGTCACTGAATGTATTGCTAAGCGTTGAACCGATTTCGTTATTTTTTTATATAATATTAATTGATGTACGAGGATTTGTCTTACGGTAAGAAAATTTTTTAAAAACGCCTGAAAAAGTATAAAAACAACACTTTTGTATATTCCCATACAGAAGATTATAGGTAATAATAATTTAAGGAATTTTAAGTGTTTTATATTTTTTGGCATAACCCGACGTCTTGAATAACAGAGTAAGTATTAAAAAATTACAAAAAGAATCGACTGTTAGGCGGTACGAAGTTCGTCGGATCAGCTTGTTATTCATAAAAATAGCTGTCAAGCCAACAGGCGGGATACTTAATGCTAAAAGTAACAGCCTGTAAATGTCCCACTGCTGGACAAAGACCTCCTCTCCTATTAAGGAGAAGGTTTAGAGCTTAATCCACCACGCTGCTCCACTGCGGGTTGGCGGATATACATGTGTCAGAATTTCTCTCGACACATGCAGGTTTCCTCACGATGTTTTCCTTCACAGCCGAGCTCGAGATGAATTTAAACACAAATTTAGCACTTGAAAACCCAGCGGTGCTAGCCGGGGTTTGAACCCGCGATCATCAGTTGAGATTGACGTGTTCTAACCACTAGGCCATCTCGGCTCACTTAATGTTAAGTTAGCCACAAATACGTTGTCAGCTTAAAAGGGAATAAAGGATGAAATAGAAAGTAAGTACAGAAATGGTTGGAGAAGTTAGTCATTCTGGCTCACTGTACAAAGCATAGTTATATATTAACTTACTTCACGCCGATTTTCTGTGAGTGTGAGGTACTGTCCCGGTAGCCGGCCCGTATACGAGCTGTAATCTTTGCACTCAAAATCCACTTATTTCTGGAATAAACTTTACATATATAAAATAATATTATAGATAAAATTTTAAACATCTTCTAAAATTAAATAAAAGGAATGTTGTGGTTGTTCAGTACTTTATTTTGATGTTTGATATTCCAATTAATCTTTTTATCGTAATTTAAATTGGTATCGATTAAAGATAAGGTTTTAAAAAACCATTATTTTTTAGTACACTCGGTAAGTCATTATGCCTTCTATACCTTCATATTGGGGGTTTGTTTTTATCTAAGTTAAAACAACCCTACATTGTTCTATACCTTTTCGTTCTATTTAGAATTGGTTAAAATATTTCGGATGCTAAATAAAAAGGTCAGATGATATCACGCTTACTGCTTTAATAAGTAGCCTTTAAAATTAGAATATTTTTGTCGATTTAAAATTAAATTACTATTGGTATATTTTTTACAAAACAGATAACAAATCATTTACAATTTATCAATAACTGTTTAAATCATTTTTGTGCAGAATGATGGCAAGATTGTTTGCATCATTTCTTCTTTGGATCGTAATTTCGATTGTCTGGGCAAAAAATTTGCCAACTTCTTAAAATATTAATTTTTAATCTGAACGAATTGCTTAATGTTTTTTTTTAACAGAATCGCGCATTTCAATATAATGTTACTCATTCTTAATTTGGCTTACCGATTTCGAGAAATGTCAATGTTTAATGGATTCGCATTTAATTTCATTTCAAATTAACCCTCCTGTCGACAATTCTGACAAGAGTGACAGAATGCTCGAATATCATGTGCGATTTATTAAGGCCTGCGCAGACGAGGAACAATCTGCCGGGAAATTTTTTGTCCGTCGTTATAGAACGTTTAGAACTATATCGCATAACGTAGGTACACAAGGGACTAAAATTACCTAGTAAAGTCTTTCAATAACGGCTTTTCTTTTATGAGGGACAACATTTCTGCGGACCTTTGTCAGCAGTCCTTCGTTTGTTCAGGTCATTAAAGTTTACAACATATATTTCTAACATTATGTAAATACCCTTATTTTGCTTAAGTCAAAATAACTTAAACACAATAAATATATACTTTTTTACGTACAACATTAACCATTTGATGATCATTCGGCTAAAGTTTACCTTCAAGGCAAATAAAAAGCACTGCTTCTTTATATTTCTGTAACGATATCGTGAATCACCGTAGAATACGTTGGCCACGCACCTATAAGTTGCAGGAATTGGCAACAAGTCTGTATTGCTCAAAATACTTGCACATGAAGACGAGTCATTGATTTATTATGCCGAAACGATTCTGCAATGTTTTAACGTCCTGCTGCTTGTATAATTATTTAACTTTTTTTTTGTAATTTGAAATGTTTACATAATTTTTACATTGTTGTTTTGTAAAAAATACATTTGAATGTTAACTAATTTTATAAACCAAATTTGAGTTTGTTTGTTAGGACTCCTTAAATACTTTACCGTCACGATAATTTAAAATTTTTATATACGTAATTAGGGGATGTAGATAACCACATAGGGTATTTTCAAGCCAGAAGTACTCTAGTAGTATCTAAGAGAGAGAAAAATAAGTTTTAAACAATCGTCAAAAGATATTTCTGTTTTTTAATCATATATTGAACCTAAGAATTGTTAGAGACTAAATTTTAATTACTAACTTAGCTGACTCGTGCCATGCTAATTTTGAATTTGGTCACTTTAATACTTAAATAATAATATTTAAAGTATTAAAAATAAGTATGATACATTATAATAAGTTTAGTGAAACAACTAAAGATCCTCTAGTTCATAGCGCATTGAGAATAAAGGAAATGACAATTCCTTTACGATTCATGGATGATAAATTTGTTTGTCGGCTATAATTACAAATTCATGCATGCATTTAAACAATAACTTTTCCTTTGTTGCAATCATTAATTTATTGCAAAACGTTGGTTCTCAGAGCCAACCTTAATTCATAAGTGTCACATTCCAACTCACGGTCTGTATCGTAAATTAAATCGTTCAGCAAATATGTGCAAATCTTATCCACTTATAATCTATGGCTGATAGACAGTCGTTATTCGATTATATCGTTAACGATTTTGTCATGCGTATTTTACTCTTAATATTTCAGAATAATGTCGACAATTTGTTAACATTTAAGTTTGATTAATAACGTCGTAAGTGAAAAATTATTTTACTTTATTATCTGTGACTTTGGATATAAAGTTTTTTTTTTAATTCTTTAATCAATTTAGTTTTTTGATACTATAAAAGAAAAATCAGTAATATAAGTTATTACCACGATTATTTTCATTAAAAGATAACAAAAGATTTCCGTGTTTTTAGTTCGAACAGACACTATTTAAGTCAAAATAATGTTTTATAGTCCTACGGGGACTATATCAAATATTCATAATGATATTTCCAAATATTTTTGTCAGACAATGACCTTAAATTTTTTTTAAATGACAGATGAATTACTTAAAAGTTATACAATATCGCTTTAGAACAATATCCATTTCAAAACATCTATTAGCGATGACCACAAATGTTTCAAAATTTATAAAAGTGTTCGATCACGAAATAGTGTTCTTAGGTAATAAGCGTCCGTAATAAATTTTTATGGAATAATCAATTGAAGTTCATGGTTCCAATTAATTTGCAATCACACGCGATTACAATTGAGCAAAACTGTTGAAAATCGATTTGGTTCGTTCAACTGTTTAAACAACCAAACGTGATTTTGATCGTTTTACTTTTGTATATCAATATCAATACAAGAATTCAGTAGATTAATAATGTATTTTTTAATATTAATTTGTAATCGTACTACTAATATAAAAGCGAAATTTTGTGAAGATGGAGCGATCTTTGTTGCTTTTTCACGCAAAAACTACTTAACATATTTTGATAAAACTTTACAGTTATATAATTTTTACATTAAAATAATACATAGTAGTCGAAGCCGGGAGTGGAGGTTAGTATGTCATATATTAATTGATAAGGTCGGCAGCTTTTAATGAGTTTTATGAATATATATACATAATGTATGTTTATGCAAAAATGCCATATTTATTAATGTAAAAAACTAAAGAAATATTTGCGCAAGATTATGTTTGGTCTGGTGGGTGACAAAGTCGTTAAAACTAGAAAATGTAACTTAGCAATTTCTTTGTACGGTTAAGATGGCAAAACAATAAAAGTCATTAAATCGCTTTGTTTGTTTATGGAAACCAAAAATAGTAATGCACCTGGGCTTTATTTATATTTCCGAATCTAACCTATCTATACTAATATTATAAAGAGGAAAGATTTGTTTGTTTGTTTGTAATGGATAGGCTCCGAAACTATTGGACCGATTTCAAAAATTCTTTCACCTGTGGAAAGCTACATTATGCCCGAGTAACACAGGCTATATTATATTTAAAAAAAAATTAGGGATCCTTACTAAAACTCTAATAATATAACCCAAGGTGTAAAAAAATTACCTGAAAAATTCCTTACGTCGCGTGCGCTGCGAAAACTATTGATGATAGAACAAAATCATTTACTACGACTTTGCAGAACTCATCATTATCTACAAAAAGTGTCGCGACAGCGTATGTCTAAATATTATAGTTATGTCACAGTAAGCGGTTTTTTGTTCTAAAAATTTAATTTATATGCCGCCGCTTGAAAAAATCCTTATCAAAATAAATTAATTATATTCAGGACGACTTCAATACCTTTTTATAACTTTTTGAATTATTCAATTTGGACATTTCATTCGGAAGATATCACGAGTTTAAAAATGCAAGTATTAGAAAAAAGTCGCGTGGTTGCCGCTCACCGCGCTCAGCTAGCCAGCATGCGATGTAGGCTCCATGTAAGCGTCACTGGGGTACGGGGGGGAGTCAATGTAATAAAATAAAAGGTCGCGAGTACATTAATAAAAAATATGAATAAAAAAAATTCATTAAAAAATTCAAACTTCCTTTATAATTTTACTTTTTTTTTGAAACCCGACGCAAAAAAGGGTGTATGTGTGTGTGTATGTACCCGTGCGAAGCCGGGGCGGGCCGCTAGTCTAAGTATAGACAGATATAAAATTACATAACGGTTTCTTATATTTAATTATCTGTTCCTTACTGTTTTATAATTCGCGAGCAATATATTGACTCATGACGCTTATGGTAGTAGACTATATTAAGTAGTTAACGCTTAAAATAGAGCGATCAAAAACCAAACAAACAAAAAAAATTCTCTTCGGCATGGTGTGTATGTACAATATAATATCATTGTTATTTATATACATATATATGTATGTATGTATGCGCATCACTTCAGTTTTCTTGTTCTTTACAAGAACCGAAAAACGTTTGTATGAAATTTCCATATAAAATATGAATAAGAATAAGACTTTAAATTTTTTATTTTTGATTTTAAAACCAAACTTAAGGTTTTGAAATACTACTACACTACACTACGGATTAAGAACAGCTTTCTTTTTTAAAGTCGGTTGAAAAATAATTGAATTCAAGGTTGCTGGATTGTTCGAAATTAAAATCTAGAGTCTAAAGCTTTCGGGATAGTATTGCAATCTGTACTATTACTGGTACCGGTGTATTTATTGGCGGTCGATGTCAAGGCATTTCGCGGTTAATATCTAATTTTCGCTTCGGTTCGTAGGTGAAGTTCACGATTTATTTCAATCGCTCAGTTCATTACTCAACTCGTACGTATAATGACTTCGATGGAATGATTCTTGGAATTCAATTTACGCTGTGCATACCACTGACGCGACATGTTTTGTCGTAATTGTATAATCATATATTCTAATACAATAAGAAAAAACTGTTTACTATGTAATAAGGAAATTTTTATGGAAAAACACTAGATACTGAAGCTTATTTGTTATTACTTTAGTTTTTCTTTTGTATTTTTTTGTTAAAGTTCCTTTTTTATTACATTTTTTGTTACATATATGTTACGGGCAAAGTTATTAATCCGGTCATTATTCATAATGCCGAGGTTGCGGTGACGAGCATGGATGGATGCATTTTGTTACGCTAAGGTGGAGAGGTTGTTCACTTTGCAACGCCGGAGACGTTTCAGTAGTAGTACGAGTAGTTATTAAAAATAAACTTTGTTCATGAATGTCCTATTTATAGATTCGGTTGTTAAAATTTCAATTTTTTTTTTCAAAAACTATAAATTTTTGCAAAATAAGACATGCATTTTAAGCGTAATTTGTTTTTAACAATTCTAAAACTTGGTTTGGATTTTGCATCATAACAACCAATACTTCTTTATACATAAATACACAAAGAACAGGTGTTTTATAATACGACGTTTTTACAATAGTATATGCCTTTTACACGCTTTTTATTATTCTGCCCAAGATATGGTGAGCATTATTCATAATGCCGGGGCAATCTGATTATTTAAATAGTTATTGTCCATATTGCCTCTTCGTGTTGCGCATTAATTATAATGCTAAACTAGTCAATGTGCCTATAACATGTATTTTGGTATATCGATATAGGTATAATTTACAATTTTCAAGATGGAGTATATAATATTATATATATTTAATATAATAATTATAAATAAACTACGTAAATAACTTGTGCCGCAATAAAACGATAATAAATCAAAATAAATATAATTATTTATATGAAACAAGTGCAAATATTAAATATACAAATAGTCATATTATATCCATAAGTCTATTCTGTAAAAGGCGTAAATTATTTTTGTCGTCTCTAATAAAATTTACAATTAAGTAATTCCAATAATTTATTCTAAGCAGGTCTCATTACACACTACTTACGAAAATTTCTGCTTAAACAATGTCGTAAAACATAACATTATTAACGCAAGAACAGTCCGTTACATATCACACACACCTAAACTGTGTGTTTTAACCGACTGCACTAAAAAGAGGGTTGCGTTTATCGACATAATAATTATAAGTATGTCCATTCTGTGTTCATGTGTTTTCTTAAAAAACTTGATGGATTTTAACTTATACAGTGTCATTAGAATCATCTTAATTTTGATAATAATACAAGATAAAATTTTAAAATATATTTATCCAGTCGGTTTATTATATCGCTTCACTTTTCATGATAATCAAAAATGAAAATAAAAAATTAAAATATTTTTATTCAATAAAATAAAACAATTTTAAACTGATTTATATCGCGTATGTTAACTATTTTTATCGTCCCGAAGTTTCGAGCACTTTACAACGTTCGTAGTCACGGGTAGACTTTAAGACAACGTTATTTTTATTCAAAATTACCACTATATTCCGTACTAAAGTTATGTCTATCCGTTTGTTACATTTTACGTCTAAACCGCTAAAGTATTTATTGAACCTTGTAGAACCAACTAGTATTACATAATTAAAACGATAAAACAGAATTCAAAACAATATTATTGTTTTAGCATAAATCAACTACCGATTGATTGTAGCATTAAAATGATTTACAATATCGATAAAGCCTGTACACCGCTCAGAATTGTGTAAATTATATGATGCGTATATTCATAAGCTCGGCTTTAATTTCACGCTGATAAGCAATATTATGTCAAGCCACACGGTCTTCATTTTCAGGAAATGGCGACTAAAGATGTCAAAACTATTCTTAAGAAATTGGTTTGAAAATGTACATATATAGCCATCTTTTCTTTTCTATTTTCATAAAAGGTATAATAATTTAAAAGCAGATTGGTATAATAAAAAGATTTAACTAAAATATTTTTTTTTTTAATTTTTATTACATTATTGTATATTTCAAAACATAAAACACACTTCAATGTTCTAAACATTAAATTAAGAACCCTTTTTACGTACTTATTTAGTTCAGATTACTTCAAAATTTGAATAACGTTAAATATGTTACAAAATATCAGAATACATTAATATCTCTGAATTTTACATTTTGTGGATTAACATATTATTGCTTATCAACATCCAATTATGTTGATCGCTAAGCGATTGCAGAACTTGTATAATATATGCTAACACATGCCTTGTCCTTCAACAAGTATACATATCATTTGAACGCATTATCTGATGTTTAAAACTACCATTCTACAATTTTATACGTTTATCATCAACACGTGTTTAGAAAGCTTTATTATACGATTGCTAAATTTTACAAAAAGGTCGAAATATCGTTGTAGTAATTGTGTTACAACTATTTTTTTTTAAATATATGCACATAATAGCCTTGTAAAACAATATATTTGCGATTATTTAAATGTTCACCTTTGAAATTAATTTAGTTTTAATATTTTGAGGAGTGCTAAAAAATAAATAAAACGATAACATTTTTTTCTATTTCAAGTATTTATTTTTTATTTAGGTATATTATTATATGACAATAATTACGTTATAAGGTTACCGATTTTGGCACCCGCAATGACGTCCACTTTGGACGACGTTGCTTAGCAACCAGTTAGCAACTGACTATGACAGGCGAGAGCATCATCGGGCTAACAAGATAATTGACGAGTTTGTTAAAGGTGGAAACGGATTTTTTATGTCAAATACTATGAATACAACATACCTTTATTTATAAAATATAATTAGGTATATAATATGTAAAATTCGTTTAGTGATTGGCAATATATTAGTATGACAATATAAGTTATAAATTAATTTCGTTATTAGTTCAATTATCAACAGCTGATGCGGAAAACTTACATCACTATGACACATATTACAACAGTCCACTACACAAGATACTATCATTAAACGCATCTTAGATTGAAGTAATATTAGAAATGATATCAAATAGTTCAAATATTTTTTATAAATAAAAATTGCTTTAACATATTGTGCAGTCTGTAATAAAGTAGAGCCTGAATTATTTAAAAAAATATTATTTTACATAGGTTTAATGTAATTACAAACTTTCATAAATGTATTGTTTTATCTGTTTAAAAATAGGTCAAATTTTGATTTAAGGGAAATGTTCAATTGAAGGGACTTTTGACCCAGAGGAATTCAATTCCGGAATCGTCAAAATATGTTTATGTCCTCGGTTGTGCGTTATGTGATTTATTTCTAAACGATTTATTTTGACAGACAAAGAAGTACCCCGAAAATTGTTTGTCGTCTGCACAGACCTTGAATATAGTCTATCTTTCTTTACCTGTCTTATTTAGCAGACAAATATAGCGTACTTCTTATGATACATAAAAGTTTGAGATGAGCAATTATCGATCGAATAATTGTACTGCATAATTTTTTAAAACAAGAAAGTATAACGAATAACAATGTTGGAAAAATCGTGATTTTCATTCCGGGTATCGTTTATAAAGTAAAATTAAGAAAAAAAAGTAAATATAAATAAAATAAAATAGAGAAAGATAAGTAAAATAAAATAGAGTATAGTTAATCATATTACATACATAGTTGTCAACCCACGCATGACACTTCTGTAATACCACATCTGAGGCACGCACAGCGTTTATTGTAATGAAATATCAAGCTCTATTTACGGATACATCGTGATGGACTAAGATTACTTACTGGTTTGCCTTTCTGCTCCTCATTTCACAATGTCTCGTATACTATGAATTAGATAATTTATTTATATTACGTAGAATAATTTCATCTCTATACTTCAGTTAAGCCGAGATATATTACAAAATAATTCATTTAAATATGTCGTTTTGTGTTTACCTTTGATGTTAATCAAATAATTTATCTTGAAATATGGAATATTTTGTTATTATTATACCTTATTTTTACACTTCATACCTCAATTTTTTTTAACGAGAACGAACTCAGAATATAAAATACGCAATTTCGTTCATTTGGATGACATAAATATGAAGCCAGCAGTTTTGATTTAAAACGAAACTACTGCACCGATTTTTATATAAAATTATATGGGATCAATAAAAATTCAATACATAGGTATTATATATTACATAGGTATTGAATTTTTTTATTGATACCAATCAAAAATTGAGTACTTCTCTTTCAATTACCATTTTATTTAAAAAAATACAATTCGGTTAATAAATGACTAAGTTTTGAAGAAACAGACATTAAGAAAAAATCACGTTACGAATTGAAAACCTTCTACATTTTTAAAGTCGGTTGAAAATAATTTACCGTTAACACAAATTGAGCCGATTTAGTGACGCTTACAAGTATAAACTTACGCGCTAGGTAAAATACGGTTAAACTCTTTTATTTCTGCCCGGTGACCCATGTCTAGAGGTCTTAAAACTAATATGTTTGTTTGAAATAAGTAATATCTAATAATTAAGGACTATATATATAATGTGTTTTATTTCATTTGTTACAGGACATTATAATCATAAAGTAGCTTCAAGATAAAGAGAAGACAACATGAAGTCCACACTGAGGTTCCAGGTAAGTTTAAATATGTAAATTTCACCTTAATTTATCCTTATCAATATTATAAATGAGCATGTTTGTAAGTATGTATGGATATTTCCCAAAAAGTACAGAATGGTTTAAGAATAATATAATTTGTTCATCAAAATATCAGAATAATACATAGGGTATAATTACTAAAGATATTGTGTTAATTGTCCAAAATATAACGACAAGTGTCAAGTATGACTGACAAGTTGGCGCAGTGGTCACAACAAATGACTGAAGCGCTAATGGTCGCGGGTTCGATCCCCGCTCACGGCAAATGTTTGTACTGGCCTTACGGATGTTGAGTGTGATGCGTTTATTTATTAAAAAAAAAGTAGGAAAACAAATTTTGCCTTCTGTAAGCTGTTCTCGGATACGCTTCAAAAACCGTTACTTAAACGTATATAATGCATAAAGGAATATTTTATAATAACTAGCCTTAAAAAATGCCCACGACAGTTTATACCTAAATTTTATGTGTAAGTCACTATCGCTAAAATAGTAAACCACAAATACAAAATAAAATGCGATAATTTATTTCTAATGCATAAATAATTTTGAAGAAGACAATAAGCTACTCGAAATACTAATCCTGCGCAGACGATGTCGCGGGCTCCAGCTTGTATCGCTGCTTTTCAAGAATATCGATGCAACTAAAAATGATGAATTTTACGGAATGGGGTTTTTGAATTTCTTTATTAATGTGTTGGTGCATAGCTGCAAAATTTAAACGATCCCTCGATGTTATAACTTTATTGACTTAAAGAAAATTCATAATCGCAACTCTTTTCATAATAAAACATCAAAGATTTATAGTCTTTTGACATACATAGTACTATTTGTTAGAATTTTAAACTAAAGAGTTTGTTTGTTTGTTTGATTGTTTGCTTGAACGCGCTAATCTCAGGAACTACTGGTCCGATTTGAAAAATTCTTTCAGTGTTAGATAGTTCATTTATCGAGGAAGGCTAGGCTATATATTATCACGCTAAGATCAAAAGGAGTCGAGCACCAATGAAGAATGTTTCAAAATCGGGGGATATTTTCTTATTGAGAGAGCTTACGCTGCATGTGCTGCGTAAACTGTTAAAGTTTCGCAAAAATCATGTACGACAGAATTGTTCCCCTTTAAAAGTTCTAAAAAAAGTCCGCGACAGCATATGTCTATCTTTTAAGGTTAGCTCTCTATAACCTTTTTTACGCAAACCAAATTTGTTCTAAGATAATGCATTATTAGCACAAAGTAACTATTCCACGCGGACGAAGTCGCGGGCGGAAGCTAGTGCAGATGTAAAGAGGAAATTTTGCCTATATTTTCTCCTGTCAATCATCAATGATACTACGTACTTAACTTGTATAGATTGCTATAAATTAAATTAAATAATTTATGTTACAACTATTGATGTTTGTACCGTTTGATTCGATGTAAAACGTCCAAGATAATAACAATAATAGTTGTTCATAGAACTGGGGCTAAATTTGGGAAAAATGTGAGAGTTGATTTCTGTTTTTGTACTAAAAGTACTTTTTCCAGTGTGGCAAATCTTGATAGCGATAGACTTATGTAATTAGACTTCAGATTTAAATGTAAATTGTGTAAGCAATTTAAAAGAAAATCAGTGCATTTTATTTCTTTAATGGTCTATATAAGAATGCCTTTATAACGACCTTTATTAATTAGGTGAACAAATTAGTGTTTTATTTTTATACATTATAATGAACTAGATAATAAGACAAATAATTCTAATTAAACAAATTATGTAAAGATAAAAACGAGCTTATTACTAAACAGTTTCATTCTACTATTGTAAATTTTATTCAATTACAAGAGATGTAATAAAATCATCAAGATGTTTCGATAAAGAGTAGATTTTTGTAAATTTGTTGGAAATTCGAGAAGGTTGTGAACAGATGTGTTAATGTAGCAAAACAATGGTTATTGTAAAGACGGCTCGGTAATTCATATAGCGTATCTCTATATCATAGACAGAGCAACTGTATGATAAATTATCCTATTGTAGATTTATCATTTTTTCATATGAATAAAGTGCTTTTATTCCCATAAAAATCTGAAATAGTATTCGATGTATTTACCTATTTTTAGTTTATTTACCTAAAATAAACTTTGTTTCAGTTATTTCAATGACATAGTCGAATTCTCAAACAAAGCCCGATGAACAGAGCTGTATGTATGTGTTATGATGATACATAGTATGAGTGTGATATGAGACAGATAGTATGATTTATTGACAAGTTAAAATTAAGTACTACTTAATTGTTGATACTCGTATATATAAAGTTATATATAAAGCAATAATATAAATATTTCAATATTTCATGCATTTGTTATTATATTATCTTAGTAAATAATCTTAAATGAATTTGTCCTTATAATGTACTTTTATTTTGATTATATCTTAAATCCAATAGCGAATATTGATGAGAGTAAAAATATTTTGCTGTACAAGACGAGCCTGCTTAAGGCTAAATAGTAAATAGTCTTTGGTCTCGTGGTGTCGTGACGCGCGGATTTCTTACAATTTCCTATGCGTCACGATCGTCCTCTCCATGCCAATGTGTTTCTAAACATATTTAATGTACGATATCGATATGCTTCTGACTCGTCACGACACTAGGGTATTTCTGATAGGTCCTGTTGGTTTTTCGGACTAGATAAGTAAGGACACAATATTTGAAGTGCTAATAAAAAAAGTATTTTTTTATACTCGTATATGTTACGATAATTCAATTTCATAAAAGAATGAGTAGCTGTATAGTCTGTTACATAAAAAACCAAATATATTTAATTCAATCGGAGTATAGATCGAAAATTTTGACTACAGTCCGAACAACTAGCTCTTTACCGAATTTTATTATTTGTTGTTATAACTGCAATAGAAATACACATTCTGTGAAAATTTCAACTCTCTACCTTGTAGTACAGCTTATGAAAAATAGTCCGTTAACAGACAAACGGACAGACAGACGGACAGCAAGAGCTTAAAGGGTTCAGTTGAAAACCTTAGTGTACGTTACCCTAAAATTATATTTATTTCATTCATAAAAACCTTAGATTCACTTCAAATATCGTTGCGTGTTACGTTTGTTATGAATCCTTATTTCTACGTATAAATTATTTGTATCTTGTGCAAAATCCTTTTAAACATAATTTAAAAGCATCATTTATTCAGCAATCATGTAAATTTGTTACACCGCCCACATTTCAACACGAAAGTAATGATTATGTTACGCCGTTATTCAGTTTCATTATTGGATGTTTCTATTTGTAATAAAATTGTTTTGAGAGATAGGAAGAGGTGCGTGAGAAAAGATAAGACGGCATTCGTAATGGTTCCAAGGCTGTGAGATTTAGATTTTTTTCCTTGAATATAAATTAATTTGCGATCGTTCTAATGATAGCCTTACGTCTCCTTAATAGAATATCGTCGCAATGGTCATAAATCTAACAAAATTATTCAATTGAATGACGTTATATATTTAGATTTAAATGAAGTTTAAATTTTAAAGTATTTAATTAAAGCGTTAGCCATGATTCAATTCGAATATATATAATTCATACATAAATTATATTATTAAAGTGTCATTTTTATATTGTATCAATTTTTTTTACTAGTGTTAGTTTGATGAGCTAATTTTAGTTATTACTAAAATCTATGACTTATAAGTTTTAAGTGGTCAAATGAACTCCTGTTTTAGTAGTCAAATAATGCGCGATTACACGCGCATTATACGCGCGAAATATTTGCTATCACTCAACGTCAAGGTGGAATCTAAGGAATTATGCGAGCGTTAGTACCTAAGAGAATATATATACATGAATACGGAAACTCTTAACTCGGGGTGCAATTGCGATGCAATTGTAAACATCTTTTGATGCACGTCCTTATTTAATATATTATTTGAAATAATAAAAAATGAATAGATTATATAGTAGAAAAGAAAGATAGTAGAAAATAGATTTTTTATAAATACTTAGGACTAAGTTTAACATTTAAATCCGAAATAAAGTTTTGTGACCGTCAATCGGACTTTTTACACAAAAAAAAAATGTTGTATTTATATTAATTTTCGTTCAACAGTTACTGGTATGCCTGATGGTGTACGCGTCCAGCGTGCAAGCAATCATGGTGAAATACGGTACAAAGGATGGGCCCATAGAGCCGCCGACGCCCGAACCGCTGCCTTCGCCGCAGCCGTATCGAGCGCCGGCTCCTGTCTGGGAGGAACGATCTGATGATTCACCAGACCCTAATGCCCACTGGTAAGCAACACTTAATGGAATTAAAAAAGTTCGAAATAGGGATGCCATAATAATTTATTATGCATGCGCATGCGATGCGCTACAATCGGTAAGCTTTAAGCTACCGCATGCTTTTCGATATGTCTCTTGGCATATCCATTTTTAAACGCCCGTTCGCGATGCTGGTAAAAAAAATTCTTATGCAATTTTTTATGCTGTAGTTATGACAATTGAGTGCGTGGTCGTAGAAAACAGTCTACTTAGTGTAAAAATATGGTTGAAAATATCAGTATCTCACTATAGCCACTGTTTTTTCACAGTTTAATAAATGCTCTTAAAAGTTTTATTAATTGTTTAAAAAAAGACATTGCGGAAAAGAATATAATATATTTTTTAATCAACCTCATTCTTTTATCGAATAGTGTACTAAATTATTAGGCATATTCAATGAAGCATATTAAATATTTACTTTAAAAATTTTTTGTTTATCGAAAAATATTGATCGACTATGTTTTTTACACGCAGGAAACCTCAGCTCTTCATACCTCAGCCAAGATACACGCAAATTATATTCAAAGCCCCGTCAACCACTGAGCAGCCGCTCAACAACGCCCAACGCTTCGTCAACTCATACAAACCGATATACAGACCCATCAAAGCGGAACCCATTCAGGAGTATCTCACACCCGCTCAAATACTTAGCTCTCAGAGCTTACCGGGTTTCGGAATTCGCTATTTCGTTCCTGCTTATGTTAATGACTTACAAGCTAGAAAAGATGAAAAGAGGAAAGAGGATGCAAAACATAACGACATTGAAACGAATGATATTAGTGAGCCAAAAAAAGATTCAAGCTCCGATCTACTCTGGCAATATGAAAAGGATTCTACAAAGAGAACCCTCAGAAACACCTTAGAAGTAAGTGAATGAATTAGATCGAAAGAACGTACTTTTAAGGAACGAATAACTAAATTGTTTTGTAAAAGATTATAACTTTAAGAAAATTTTAAATTATTTACTTTTCTATCCAGCTTTGAGATGTTTTTAGATAAATCGAAATGAAATACAAGAAATATGAAAGTTTTATGATTTTTTTCTCATTTTTAGGGCACAGCAAGACCGATCTATGTGTGGCCGGCGTACGTGCAACCTAGGCATTAATATGAATTAGTTCTTATGTGTTTAGATTATGTAAGCACCACAGAAGGTAACTTGTATTGATAAGTGGAGAGAAAAAGCCAGTAATAGCATTTTTAATTATTGGTTCAAAAAATTATATAATATCGAACATTTTTTACCAAAAGATTATGATTGGTTTTCTAAATACAATGTTAATTGGGTACATAATGTATTCATGGCTGACATTCTTGGCTCAAACGTTGCAAAAATTATTATAATTGTAATTTGTATTCACACAAGATCAGGTAATTTCAAACCAAAAATGTTTAAAATTGTAATAAAGGGCTGAATCACGACTTTATCTCCGTTTTACATATTAAAAAAGGATCATGAATTGTTGATATGATCTTTAATGTTTAAGGAAATTAAAAAAGGTTACCACATAAGGTTTCATAAGTCCTAACAGAATTATTTATAAGCTGTGGTGTTTTAAATAGAATAGTTTAAGATAAAAGTGCCAGATGTTTATGTCGATATTTATGTAGTATCTATATACTATTATTTGTTATACTATTGTTATTTTTTATTAGTTTCCCTTGTTATTGTATAATATATAACTAATGAGCGCACTTTACTATGATAATGTTGTGTCTAAACAACATTTCATTGACAAACTTGAATTCATATGCGATAATTTAAGTTGTTTTGGTGTAACTATTAATACTAACATACACAGTTATTTCTGGATTGGCGCAAACATAATATGGTACATTATTCACTGTTTGTTTGATATATTGACCATTTTATACTAGCGGTTAAAGACTATTGGATTTGTATTCGATTACAATCTATTGATAATTAATGTATTATATGTTAAAAACCATCAAAGAGATGAAATCATATTTTCTCTTCAATTTCCGAATCTAATTTTCTTATCAATTTTGATGATTTTTTAGGGAATGAAGATTTCTTGTACATACATGAAAATAACATCAAACATTTCCTTATAATTCTATAATAAACTTTATTAGCGTATAACATAAATATATAAAATTAACAAAATTTACCTTTGACGTGGTTTTGGTTTCTGATTGATTTACAGTATTCAATTAATATTACCTTTAAAACGCGAACATTCTGTAATATCTTTGTACATATTAATGCATTGCCGCTATTGGACAGCTTAAATGATATTGCAGTATTCGTATTTTTTTGCGTCGATAATGTTCTAAAAATAAATATGGTATGTCCAGACTTACATATTTTATTAGTTTTAATGCCGAAATTATGGGATATTATTACAAAGAAAATGAAAAACTTGTCGAACAAATTAATAGACATATTGTCGAATATAGTCGTAATTACAAATTGACTCACCTTTCTTTATTTTAGTACAAAATAAATTGCTTCTACAGTCAGAACAGATGTTTCATCGCCATATTGTGTGTCATGTGACGTCATACTTTTTAAACGTCTTATTTTTAAATCGATTAAGGTTCTTCACCTTAAATGGGTTACCCTCATTAGGAGCGTCAAAGAACGAACGTTGGTTTCATTTTGAACAAATAATGTAACGTGTTACATAAAATCTATTGTTTCTCTTTCGGTCATTACGCGACAAATCATTTTGTCGTTTACTTAAAGATACGAGATGGAGAAATGTCATTAGCAAAATAGCTGAAATGAAATAACAAAGAAATTATAAGGCTTTGTACATATAAGTAACTTGAGATATGTCATACATTTTTCTTTAAACAATTAGAATAAGTTATGAGCAAAATAATAATAACTTCTCATTTTATAAAAAATGATTCTTGTATTGTTACTGTATTTCCTTCATACATAACAAATGTTAAAAAAAGCAACAGTAGCTGAAAACCTTTTCAAAACTTCAGCATTTATAGAATTTACTGAAACACCAAAAATTTATTATTTAAAGCATAATTTCTCAATATTCAAATGCTATATATTTGTATGTTTGGAAACTAAATTGCAAGACAATTTTGTCTTTCAAATGTGTGTATAATGTTTTGTATTATGTATGCGCAAGCCCTAACTTATTTTTATGACGGCACGTCTTATTTGAAGCCAGATAGCGTAAAATAATTGTTACATCTTGCCTTACTTCGTATTTTTGTAAAAGTTTATCAAAAGGAAAAGATCTTATCGTTTTAAATCTTGTAATTTTAAGAAGTAATGTGTTTGTTATGTGTTTTAACTTTTTACAGGCTAAGAAATAACAAATGTTTTATTTACTTTTGATAAGTTTTTTTATCTTTATAAGATGCATATGTATATAGATAGCTACTACAAATATCCTGCTTGTAAATATGTAAAATAAAGAATCATGACAATAATATACTTTTATTTTTGTTTTTGTATTTTGATTATAGTTTTATAACATTATTTTTACAATGAATAATTAGTATAAAGTGAAACTTTTACCAAAATGTTAATGGAATGTATGGATTAACAAAAATATCAATTAAGAAATAAATTAATACAACTTCTGTAGGCCATTTCCTTCCAAAAATTATTCCAAAACAATTACGAAATAGAATAAAATAAATTCACATTTGAAGCTAACTTCAAAAAATGATAATAGCATCCAACAGTGTATAAATTTACAAAACGGGTCATCTCAATTTTGCAATCGTCTGCATAAAGAATCTATCGTTATATTTACATTACAGTCAGTTTGTCTCGTGCCGCACGTTCACAATTCTGCAGGCAGAACGCGTATTCCACGAAAACATTACATTGCATTACCTTAGTACAGATAATACTTTAAAAATGGCGTATCTTAAAGTCCTTATTTGATTTAATACTGGATTTATTTGTATAAGATAATATCATATCTATGCCTATAAAGGTTTTGATGATTTCATACTATGTGACGTTAAAAATCTGTACTCATTTCCAACCTTGACAATCTCATCAATTGACTTATTGGCTCAAAGATAAGTCGCTAGGTGGTTGCTAGACAATAACGTCTGAAGTGGTCGCCATTTTGAGCGTCAAAATTCATGAACTTATAACATATTTATAGTTATATAATATCATTTTATTATGTACTAGCTTCCGCCCGCGACTTCGTCCGCGTGGAATAGTTACTTTGGGCTAATAATGCATTATTTTAGAACAAATTTGGTGAGCTAACCTTAAAAGATATGTTGTCGTGGACTATTTTTAAAATGGAACAATTCTGTCATACATGATTTTTGCGAAATTTTAATCGTTTACGCAGCGCACGCAGTGTAAGCTCTCTCAGTAAGAAAATATCCCCCGATTTTGAAACATTCTTCATTGGTGCTCGGCTTATTTTGGTCTTAGCGTGATAATATATAGCCTATAGCCTTCCTCGATAAATGGGTTATCTAACACTGAAAGAATTTTTCAAATCGTTTTAGTAGTTTCTGAGATTAGCGCGTTCAAGCAAACAAACAATCAAACAAACAGCTTTATATTAGTATAGATATAAAAATCAATAACCATGCGTGTCTTGTAAAGTTGGTTCATTAATTTTTTTTTCGTTTGCCTCAATAGAAAGAAAAACCAAGAATTCGAAAACTTAGTTGGATGACAATACAAATAAAATCCTATATAATACTATAAGATGTTTACTGGCCATTTTAATTGATTCGATCTTCTATGTTCTTGGTACGATACAATATATCACTGATGTAAGGAATTTACACTACTCGGTTGATTTAGCTTAAATACAAAGTGTGATAAATTACATAAAGGCGATGTAATTTAAACAGAAACTATTCAATAAATTATTTTATGTGCATAAACTGTTTTGAATTCCGTAATTAATTTGTATCCAAACTTTTGGCATATAATAAACGCTACTTTTATGGCGAGAATTACATTTGTATGTTTGTGGATTTGTAATTGGTATAAAATTACTCTGTAAGCTGATAATAGTTTTTTTTTGTTATATATAATAGGGGGGCAAACGAGCAGATAGTACCACCTGATGTTGAGTGGTCACTATCGCCCATGGACATCTGCAACACCAGGGATGTTGCGGGTGCGTTGCCGGCCTTTAGTGAAAAGGTGTCTATACACTCGACGCTTGAAAGCCCCCAAATTATAGCGCTCAGGGAAAACCTCAGGAGGAAGATCATTCCACAGCTTGCAAGTACGCGGGAAAAAGGACCGTGAAGCCCACACTGTGGAAGATGACCATGCATCCAGGTGGTGTGGATGATATCGAGTACTGAGGCGAAGGGTGCGATGGTAAAAGCGAGACGGTGGCACCATGTCAAAGAGTTCGTTAGAACACTCCCCGTTGTACAGACGATAGAAAACACTCAGAGAGCCACTTTTGATAGCAACAGCTTTCGTAAGGTAATCTAGGTAACTAGATAACAAAAATACCGGCACCGGCAGTTAATTTTTTTACATCTAAAGTAATGACAAACAACTTCTGAGAGCCAAACTTATCAGTATACTTCTCAGCTAATATAACCAGATGAACGTATCTACAAAATATCGAAAATCTTTTTTAACTAAAACCGTTGAAAATGTTTTCTATGAAATGGCAAAACAACGTAATTTAAGATATCACTAATTCCAAAAAAAACGATATATTTATTATTAGAACCACTTTTCTATACAACCAAAAAAAATATTATGAGTATTGCTAAATTAGGACGAATCATTCATTCATCTGACTCTTATACCGCGATATTAAGACATTTAAAACTCTGACTCTGCTTTATTAACATTTTGGAACACTTTGATTTAATCCATTATGGCTTACGGACGTACAAAAAAGTAGTTTATGTAAAACGAATATAAAATGCAACTATTCCTATATAATATAAAATTCTCAGAAAATCAAGGATAGAATGAAAGGTTTCTACAAAATAGATTTATTTATATACAATCCAGGCTTTTGTACAAACGTACATTTTATGATTGAATAAGCAGTTTATAGTCGCTTAAGGCAAAGTACCAAAGTGGCACTTATATCAACAAAACTTAATAATATTAATAGTGCCATTTTTTACTAAATCGAAGATTTAAACCGTTACGCTAGAAACAGTCTTTTTTAATAATAAAACTACTTGAAAGAATTTAATTTCTTATCATTTTAACGTATTGTCACGAATCGTGTCCTAAATCTATCTATTAATGGTTTACTACTAAATTTCGCAATACAGATGTACCTAAACTAACAGCAATCGACAATTTTAGATCTAAGATAAATATGGTTGTACCTAATGATGTTGACATTTACGTTATAATCCAGTTTGATTGCTAAGACTACTGTCTTAATGCATAAAAACTGTCAATATATTAATGGCCGTAATAAAAACTTCTTAATAGTTTCATACAAAGAAGACAAGGCTTTTTAAAGGTCAGCAAAATTACATTGCGAATGTTACATATTGGTTAATAAATTACTATTAAATATTATGAAAACGACAGTAGCGTCACCTAGCGTTGGCGGACCCTTTTTCAATTGCAATATACGTATTACCTTGACGACACTCCTTTTGGAAAGCAATGGCGAGATTTAATTTGAGCTTGCTTACTTTAAATCTTTATGTCTAGGCTCTACTAATTGTCAATTAATAAATTTAGCTATTGGCAACAAAATAAATTGACAGTACCCGTTACCTACTTCTCACAAAGAATATAATATCTAGACTAGGTTAGGCTATACTATATGTAAGATGAATTACAACACTGAATAATTTATTATACAATAATAATAATAAATAATTATTTAAGAAATTAAAGCACTAAGTCATTCTACCGTTTTTTTTTACTTTCATTTCGAAATCAATATATTTTTATAGAGTTTAAACATAATAATTTTTATACGTCTATTGACATAGTATTACATACGCGTTCGTTGTTTACGTCACTCATTGGTATTCCAGGCAGTCGGATAGATAAACGTGTAGGACTGTACCCTAAAAAGCTTTTGGTGGTCGTGGTCAATACATAATGAGACCTATATATTAATCAAAGTATAATCAGTATGACGAAAACGTAACCATGTAAGAAGATAAATAAAACCAGAGATCAAATATAGGCTCAAAATTATTGACTAAGTAAATTTCGTCTACTAAAAGTTTGTAAGTCTGAATACCGCTCTTTTCTGTAGACTGTTTTAAAACAAAAACTGCAGATATTACATGAGCTGTTTTTTTGACAGATTTGTATTTGTGTAAATATTAATAGATTAACAACATTAAGCTATTATAGCAACCGACGGGCAGCAGATGCGCATGCGCAAGCGATCCCACAGTCGCTCCATTTCCGTGCTGATGACGGCCATCGCGTTCACAGGGCTTTTAGTTGGTACAAATCACCACTGTGACCCAATCTGCCCCAAAAAATATGTTTTTATTTACCCTTTTATAATTTAGTATTACATATAAATGCATATTTAATATCTATATAGAACAATAAGTTAATCATAATTATAATAAGCATTAAATCTATACAATATCATACAAACATTTTACTTTAATTTAATATAAATAGTCTTGAATTTAAAGTGATAATGTTTTTCGCCTGTGATATGTACTATTTTAAGGATTAATAAATAATATTTCCACATAAATAAACTATAATGTTTAATTATATGCCTGAGTAATAAGTAAAATATTTCAAATTGTATAACAACATAAAATAATTGTGGCATAACGAAATAATTAAAGAAACAATAATTTCTAATGATATCTCAATATCTTTTACGTAACGCGGTAAAATTCTTAATTGTACATCAAAACTTAATAGGTAAAATGTTACAAGTTTATGGAATGGTGGGTCAAAGGTCATCCCAGCGTTGTATCCGAGAACAAGTAACCCGTCAACTGTCAGTAATAAACAGACCGCACCCCATTCTGATGCTTCGCGTCTATTACAGTGTCTTGTAATGATATGAATTACTAAATTCATGATTGTAAGGGCTTTTACACATCGGGCGTATTTTCGGCGAATATTTTGATGCTCGTATTATACAATTTATTATTATACTAGCTGTTACTTGTGGTTTCACTCGAGTTTATGGTTAATGCTTCGCTCCTGTGATTCATAGCATGATGTAATATAGCCTATAGTCGCCCTCAATCAATTATTTATCGAACACAGGAATAATTTTGCAATTCGAACCAGTAGTTGCTGACATCGCGCGAGTGCAAGCAAACAAACTCTTCAGCTTTATTTTTTTATTATTTTTTATTTAACAATCAAGCTTGATTGATATTTTGTGTAAAATGTGCGTTCGAGCTGTTATATCGGATTTTCGCATGTTATAATTCTGATTTTGTATCCGCTACAAAATGCCGTTATCAAATAAAACTTTCTTTTGGTTTAGTCTATCCCTGTAATTATACGCGCCGGCTGCCAAAATGTAATTTCTGTAATTTCTATTTAATTATTTTTTTAATATTATATTTCTATGTTAAAGACAGTGTTAAATAAAGTTTTATCCTAAAACGTTAACGTTAAATCGCATTATAACAGTGGTACATTGAGCATAAGGACTTACCAAAAATTCTTATATGTGCCGAGGATAAGGCTGTTGTGTGAACGTACTAACGTTAAAAATTATAAGTTATTATTTTTATATTCAAAAGTTAAAAGTCTAAAAAAGATCGAGTGTGTAAATACCCTAATGCTCGGAATTGTATCATTTACATAATCGATGTTTGGTAAAATATAAATAATCACTATTTAGGTTATAAATGTGATTTGATTTTTTAATCTATACCAATTTTCTTAGATCGAACTCAAGGAACTTGGTACAATGACATTATTTTAATTAAAATAAAACAAAAGTAAACGTAAATATGTGTTTTTGCCCATTGTTCTTCTAGTTTAAATAGATAGCAAAAACGTAAAAACTTTAAAATAATGACCCTTGTATCATGACTGCAATTAAAAATTTTAGGTTCTAATCAATAAAACGTTTACGAAAAAAAAATTGTTTTTCTCACTCTTTTTCATCTCACAAACAAGTTAGATTTTTTGTGTGGTTTCTTCTAGTGTTTAAGTTTAAATATGGATCTCATTTTCTATAAGAAAATAAAGGATTTAAAATAATAATTAAAAAATTAAAAAAAAATTATAGTTACATTATACTTACCTAAACATGATATGATTATATTACTTTGATTAATTTTACAATTTTTTAAATTATACTATAATATCGGTTGCTTTATTAAATATAATTTAAGTATTAAATACCATTATAATTAAATTGCGTTTTTACGTTCGCAGAGATTAAGTGATAAGTAGGTCGTCGAATAATTACTTCCTTATTTTTTGATTGATTTATATCAAAAACTTAAAGGCAAAAACGAACTCTATATGTACTCTAATAAAAAAAAAAAAAAACATTAAAATAATTACATCAAAACATATTCCTTACTTAAAAAACTTTAGCGTACTTCTTTTCCTAGAAATAAATGAATATTTAAGGTTTTTTTATCTGTTGTTATTAGTCACGCAATATATTCTGTATTAAAGTCTTAACAATTACTTCGAAAACGTTACACGCTTATCTAAGATTTTCCCACGTAAACTCATCTCTTAATTGTTTATCTATATAGGTGACCTAGCGTCTTATTCATTTCTGTTAGCCTGTAATACTAATTATTATATTCTTTGTTCAACATTTGTTTAATTAATGTAAAAATAAAATAATAACTCAATCTTTCAGTTTTGAAATTGACGAATTTTACACACTATAACGTAACTATTTATTTTCATAATTTGTTATACTTACTTTTATTTAGAAACAAGATTTTGAAAGATTGTCAATGGTTTGCGTACAGACATCAGACTGAAACATGTCAACGCTGGTAATTGTCCAATATAAATTTGATCCAGCGGTAGAACTTGAGTTTCCTAGGATGACGGATCATACATAGCGGCCGCAGTATAACATATGTACCTCTATTGAAACTATGCCATATTGTTTTCATATAAAACGTTTAATGATAACCTTTTATTACGGTCGCTAAGTGACGGTAACTGCCATCCTAGGAAACTCCGGCTATATAGAAAGTCTTTAAAAGGAGTTACCATCTTGTCAAGTTGTCATCATTAGCGTGTTACTTCGTCTGACTTGCATCCGTGGCTGGATACGTATAAATTTGCGCTAATCTCAATATATATTGCTTAAAGAAAAATTAACATTTTTATTACTGGATTATTTAAAAATATTTAATAAAACACAAGTAGACGTTACTAAAAAAATGTTTTACAATAACTAGGACTTAAAAAAAAGCAGATCTCAAAAGTAAAACGTACCTAATTTTGTTTATTAGATAACGTGCTAATTTTTTAATTGAGAACTACTCAACCGACTTTAATGAAAATTCTATGGGACTTATCGAGGATTTAACCTTTCAAAAAATCAATTTACCAAAACGCTCACGCCGTTTTCAAGTTATTGGTGAACTTACATTAAAAGTTCCAGACAAATTGAGAACCAACACTATTTTTCGAAAGTCGGTTAAAAATCAAAAATTACTACTTTTTTAAATTTTACTTTTACTATTTTTTAATTACTTTTAACGAAAATTATATTTAAAATCAGAAATTTAAAAAGGTATAAGTGACTCAGTCTTTCAAAGCTCTCAATTTCGTTAATTTACTTTCATTGAAAGCGTAAGTGATCCTGACCTTCCTCAACGCGATGACGCTAATACTTTCATTTGACGAACGAACGTAAGATCGAACATCGAGCGCTAATGCGAGGAATTAATTACTTTTTTTAATTAATTAATTAATTAAGATTCGATAGTTATTTATTGGATAATAATATTTTTAACCGACTTCCAAAAAGGAGGAGGTTCTCAATTCGTCGGGGACTTTTTATGTATGTTCACTAATCACTCGAACGGAACGAAAACGGCTTAATCGATTTGGATAATTCTTTTTTTCTTTTATTATTTACTTTCAGATTTATCTCATAATATTTTCATCAAAATCGGTTCAGTAATTTGGTTTAAAAATCAACGTAAGTGGAATAAGCGTGTCATTCAAGTTACCGAAATTAGGTATTTACTTTTGAGGCCAGTTCCCTCTTTCTTTAAAGTCTAGTTGTACCTATACGGAAATTCAAACCCCATATGTGTACGTCTGCAACACTCAAAAAGTAATTTGCGTTGTAATCGAAGATTGTTTAAATATATATACTTTTAATTTCGAAGACTACTACTACCATGGTAACGTCTAACGAAAAACATTTTTGGCTTCCGAAGTTTTTGGGTTCCAGTGGATACAAAAAATGTATGTCCGAAGGAAAATTCGACCAATGGGACTCTATACCCTCCGTTGTCCATCCGTTTGTCTATATGTCAATGGGTTACATCTCACCGTAATAAGTAGGTAGTTGAAATATTTATTATAACGGGTCTTATCGCGATAAGTTATGGTATTAATACCTTTTTATTGCCCGACGTTTCGACGAAATTACATTCATCGTGGTCACGAGCTGACTGATGTACCGCACGCCCTCCGGCGGCGAATGCGCGAGTATTCTTTGCCTACCCTCAGTGACACCGATTTACACATGACAGGTTTTTATTTCTTTTCATTGATTTCGCGGGTGGTTATGTGACATCACGGAAAATTGGGGTACAAAATTGAATGATGTGTTTTCTCAGTAAACCAATGTTTCTTAGAATATTTTTTATTTAAATGAATATCAGAATACAAGCCGAGGCTTAAGGGCGTACCCACGCGAAAAAGTTATACTACTTATTACTAACAACTAATTGGCATATATGTAGCGTAAGACGTGAAATCTAATAGTATGAAATTGTGCATAGGAATTCCGTATATAACATCTGACAATAATCTTTCTTCAAATATAAGGAATATAAAACGAATTAAAATTCCGATCTCGCATCTCCCAAACTAGAACTAGCTACTAGTATTAAGAGTTGATAATATCACCATATACAGATAAGAAGCATCGTTAGCACGCACAATACAAAAGAGCACAAGGTCATCGCGTCGTTGCATAAATTTGCATAATTAGACGACAAACATAAAAGGACTGTTGATGGACCAGCGAGAGACACCATCTGTTGCGTGTATGATTCACACAATGACTGCTGGAAGTAAAATTAGACACGGTTCTAAGATGACTTTCGTGTTTCTTTCGTTAATCCTCGGTCGATTGGCTATGTTAATGGAGATATGCTAATTTTTTCGTACATAAACATATTCGTTGATAACTTTTAATAAAGAACAAAAATCGTTAAAACTTTGAATACCGCAATATCTAACAATATATATAACGGGTCTTATCGCGATAACTAATGGTAATACCTTTTTATTGCCCGACGTTTCGACGAAGTTGCAGTCGTCGAGGTCACCAGCTGACTGGTGTACCGCGCGCTCTCTGGCGGCGAGTGCGCGAATTTTCTTCGCCTAGTATTCACAATACGAATCTAACTCGAACTAAAATCTATGTATAAGGCGAGAATTAAACTTTAAGTTTTGCTCTTTGACTTTCATAAAGATATTCATAAGTTGTTTGTCATTGCTTTACACCTGAAAGAATTTAGTCAGTGCCATATTTTTACAATTACTGCTTTCGAAACTACATACGCTGTCTCTGTTACTAGGTTACAGAGTTGTTTTATGTCGCTTTCGAAAGTTAAACTTACAAATGCTATTCTCGCAAATTAATCAGAACCAACAAAACAAATTGATAGTACATGCAAAATTCAGCATTCCCTGTTTAGGTAAGATTGTCAATTTTTTCTTCTTTAATCTCTGCGGTATAGTCGGTGTAGAGTTTTTTATGCTTCATCTCTTGTTTTAACTAATGCGGTGTTATACTCGACGATATACTCGTAAAATATTCCAAAGCACGAGTTATAATCATCTAAATCAGACATTTACGGCCATAAGATAACATTTATATTACACGAAGTTTTATTTCAAAAATCAGTTTAAATAAATTGTTAGTTGTACATATATTTTATGATAATTTTCTTCTACAACGTTAGCTATATTATATTTTAGGTGTATTTTTTTCTGTAAAAGATTCTTCTGTCACATGTTCTGTCAATAAATACTGCTGCAGCTTCACAACTGCTACACTCCTGTATCTTGACTCAAGTATTCAGCAGTCACTTTAGATTCAAATTAGACGATACTTAAGGTAAAGTTTAATTGGTAAAGCCTTGAGCGCGATACACTAAGGGCACAGATATATGATAATAATAAACCAGTTTATCATAATCAAGAAGATTTTAAAAGATCAATGATTTGTTTTGTACTGTTACTACTGTCACTACTTGTCACTACTGTGACTATCTAAACATAGTTTTAAATCTAAGCGTTACTCTGGCAAAGTGGCGTTAGTACCATATTCTCATATAAAAATCGGCGTTAAATGGCTAATAGTTATTTTTCGTACAGCAAGAACGAGCGTTGAAACCCAATCTCCACCACCATCCTTTCCCTTATTTACTTCCTATTTCTTTTCATCCCTCACACCTATATAAATTGGCAACGCATTTGTCGCTTCACTAGTGACAGAAATGTTAATAGATGACGATAATTAATCAACATGCACATGTGCTCGTTTGCCACCTTTTTTCATTAAAAGAAAAGCATCCTTGTACTACATCGTTGTTACCTGAATTACTGCGTAAAGTTAGCAAATTTGCTTAACTTCAGCGTGTCAAAAGCAGAACGCTGTCTCAAATGCTTCGCGTTACGAGGTGTGCTATCGAAGATTTTTGCTACTGATAAAACTTATTGTGTTTATTACACTACACTTACTGTTGTACAATTTTTGTTTGTAATTAAAGATGTTCACTGTCGCTTCTAACATATCATATGCATATAGTATTATAGATTCAAAGACATCACATCATCATAACATGACATGACACGTCACATTTACGTACAATTGTGCATACGTACATAATTTGGTTCTATCGATTTTTTTATTTTTAATTTATTGACAAATAACCTACTAATATAATTATTGACTTTTTACTTTTTTTCCGTGATTTTACCAAAAATTTAAAAACCTCTCTTTATTCTTTTTTCTTTATGCATTTTATTTTTTATTACAAAAATCACTAGTTAACCAAAACGAATCATCGAAATGAACCGGTTCTCACAAATGGTTTAAAGAAGAAAATGGTCGAATAGGAATAATATTAACAGTAATTGATAATTGACCAGGTGGAAAAGCCTTTTGGTGTGCTAATAATTATAAAAATTGCATTCATTATTCTATTTTAAATACTCGAAAATACTCAAGTTTTATTAATTTTATCTTCACATGGCCGGGGCGTGTGGCCAGTATTTCATACAAAATATATAATAAATTTCACTAGTTGTATTGCGAGACGAAATCAATAAACCTTCACTTTATGTTTTAGCCTTGTATTAAACGCATCTCCATTTGTGTCGAATTTATTAAAATCAAACGCGAAAGTTAAGGTAAAATTAGTTTTATAATAAATAAAAACTTCACAAAATAAAAACAGAATGAAATTATTTTTTTCGTTAATTAAAAATAAAAAACAAATCAAAAATAGTAAAGCGTCATAGTCTTTTAAAAGGTGTCATCACATTTTAAATCTTGTCATTATAATCTTCAGATAATCAGATGTAAACCAAAAGATGGAAGAAAAATAATTTCATTGTAAACAAATCATTCGCTTTTAATATTTATATTGATATCTACTATAAAACTGAAGAGCTTTTTTGTTCAAGGTTAGTCATAAGAACTAGGATTATAAATTAAAATGAATACTTAACTTTGGTGGAAAGTCATGTGTGTATAAAAGGCAATCATTACTGATTGACTGATAGATCTATCACACACACAACATTGAGCAGAAAAACATAGTTAAAGTTTGATTCGCTAAAAAATAATTTGATCGATTTTTCTTAATTTTGCTATAAAAGTAAAAAAAAGTAAAGTAACAGCCTGTATATGTCCCACTGCTGGGCTAAAGCCTCCTCTCCTATTAAGGAGAAGGTTTAGAGCTTAATCCACCACGCTGCTCCACTGCGGGTTGGCGGATATACATGTGACAGAACTTCTCCGGACACATGCAGGTTTCCTCACGATGTTTTCCTTCACCGCCGAGCTCGAGATGAATTTAAACACAAATTTAGCACTTGAAAAATCAGCGGTGCTAGCCGGGGTTTGAACCCGCGATCATCGGTAAAGATCGACGTGTTTTAACCACTAGATCATCTCGGCTCATCAATTTTGCTATAAAAAATAGAAATTCGCAATCAACGCAAGAGGGTATGAAAAGTAATAACTAGGAATCAAAAGAAAGGAACATAGACAGAAAATATTGCAAAATTAGTGTAAAACTGTAAATTATAATATTACACAAACAATGTATATCTAGAAGGTATATATGTATAACTTTCCTTATTATCCTTGAAAATGTTTAGTAGATTTCAATTATGTTTATGATACATGCATAATAAATAACAGACCGAAAACCGATACGCTATTAAGATACAAGTTGCAAATACAATAAATTACTTTTCTATCTTGCAAATTCAAAAGGGTATACTTATTTCCCAACTGTAAATAGGCGTTAATGCGTTGCGTTAGTATGTGGAAATATTAGCGCACGCACGAAGCTATCCTTACCTAAAACACCATATACAAACGATGAGCCAAATCCTTACTTATGTCATCTTGCTAGTTAAGCTTAGACGTTAGCTTGATTCTCAACTTGGATATCTTGTGTAAAGAACTAGTTCTTTTACCATACTCATGTTATTAGATACACTCATTGTACTAGGGTTGTCATCATCTATTTAAAAAGGAATATTTGTTATGATGATTCTAACCTAATATGTAAAAGGACTAAGTTCTTTATTCATCTGTCGACTACTAAATGAGATAGAGACTCGAAAAATAAATTGTGTATCTCTAAAACTATGCAGTTCATAAGATATTTACGATTTTAACGCACATATTAATATCATTCATATTGCATTAAGGGAATAATATTGCATTCAAATTAGGACCAAGGGAATTTAATTTAAATGAAAACTAACTTGCTTCTTAAAACTTTTAGGTAGTAGTGTAGAAACATCGAAAGATTACCAACCCTATAATACAAGTATAAAATAAATAAGACATCTTTGCCACTTGTATTACAGAACATAAATATGGTTATTATCAATCGTGTGACGAACGTCTTAATCGTAGACAGTTGTCATTAAATATAACGTCCGGGGTGGAAAATTGCTAGGTTGTGTTTCTTCGGAAGCAACATTACCGTACACGGATAATTTTAAACACACACTTGTAAGGAATATAATATTTATTGTGACAATCGAAAACGAATGTAAGAATGAATATATTTTTTGCTTTGTCGAGAATTTTTACTCTAATAAATTAATTACTAATCTGGAAACAGTTGCATAGGTAAATGAAAGATTTTAAAATATAAAGAGGCTTTAATTTTAATTCCACTAATATTCAGGTAATATTTGTCAATTAATTAATTAATAATTTTCACAACATTAGTAATATTAATACTTATTACCTACCTGCTGGTTTTAAAGCATGTATTTTACGCATAAAACCTTTTAGTTTTATTGATCTATCAATAACTTTTAATTAAATTTAGTACTTTGCGTTAATTTAATAATAATTAATAGATACATTTATTATGCTTGTAATAATAATCATACAAATTATTTAGTATTTATGGTGATAAGTAACTTATAAATTACTTTGTAAATTATCATACAATTAAATCTGAATTCCAGTAACTGCAATTTGCGTTGAAAAGTCAAAAGACACCAGTTCATATCTGAAGAAACAACTACTACTTAAAGAGCTGTTATAATTAAAATTATTTATGTCCTAACAAATAATTGTGCAATATAATTAACATAATAACATTGTGCAACATTAAATTGTGAGTAATTGTGCTCTCTGTCAACAATGAAAAGGACACCATTATTTAAGTTATTTTTGCGTCAAGATTCTGTCTTTCTTAAATGCTTAACAATGTCAATTATATAAATTATACAAGATATCGAGACATGCAGACAACTCTGACAATTGTATTTACTACTGGGAATCCGTACGAACTGATCGATCAATTTTACTAATAATATATTATTTATTATCCCCATACAATTATAGCTTTTTATAATTATACAAAGAAAAAAATCATTTTTTATATAATGTTTACCTTCCCTACTTGAATTGGATATTGTTCACTATTTTAATGGCTTCAATTTTGTTTTATGAATTTATTAATTAATATAAATAAGTTAATTCTTATAACATTAGCTATCTCTGAGTGAAAGTCCCGTCAAAATCGGCCAAACAACAAACAGACAGAAAAATAGACAGATTTTTTTAAAATTATGTTTTTAATGCAAGTACCGTATATACTTTATTTGTATATTGATATAAATATAGTTATGTGTAACAAAGTTATTAATTTTTATGGATACATTTTATTACTTAATTAAATGTGTATGTTTTATTTAATACTATTATTTAAATATCATCGTTAAAACTTTTATAGTTCATAGTTATATAGATATCTTAATTCAATCTCCCAATAAAGTGGGTAGGCAGATAAAGATATATAAAATAACATGTATTTTAATTAAAATAAGAATTAAGTCAAACATTTTAGTTTAGTTGTATCGTTTGTTATAAAAAACTCACAATTATCAAGTAATAAATCACAAATCAAATAATGAAACGATCAGTTATGTTAAACGATATTTGTACACTATAATTTTAAACGTATAAAAATGAACACAAGTAACATTTAAGTCACCGTTTCGTATGGACTAATAAGTTTATTACACTTAACATTTGAGTTCCGTACATTGACTCTAAGGTAATCATATTTTTTGCTCGATGTGTGTTAACATGGAATTTTATTTTACCTTTTACTGTGTCTACTTTGTAATAAGGATTGTTATTAAAGTGTTACAATGAGAAT
This sequence comes from Hypolimnas misippus, assembly GCA_037950945.1. Classification (NCBI taxonomy): domain Eukaryota; kingdom Metazoa; phylum Arthropoda; class Insecta; order Lepidoptera; family Nymphalidae; genus Hypolimnas; species Hypolimnas misippus. Next base: position 10,871,545 of record JBBEEQ010000012.1, on the reverse strand, counting down.
GTAAAGAGAAAAAAGTTCAACTAAAATTAATTAAAATAGTTTACTTTTTGTATAGGTTCATTTTATATAGAGCCGTGGATGACCAAATCTGAAACTCTTGGGAATAATACTCAAAGGAGTTTTGGGACTAATTTTTATATAAAAAAATGATTTTGTCGTTAGTTTTATGAAAAGTTAGATTTTTAGGTAGAAATCCAATCCAATAATGTTGAAAAAAGAAACAACTAAACAGTGAAACTGGTCGATCGGTTGGAGGTCTGCAAATTTTCTCTATTAAATATAATTGCAATAAAATTAAAAAATATATATAAAACATAAACTCGATGAAACGATGAAAACGAAAACTGAGGTTTTTTGAAAACAAAAAAAAAAGCTAGGATGCAATAGACACACTCTAATAAAAGTTCCAACTTATAACACAATTCTTTTTGGGGCTTAAAAAGTAACGAGGAGACTTTTTTCTTTTTCTACTAATAAAAAAAAATGATATGTTCAATATTTGAATTTCTTTTACTTTGCGTTTTACTGTTTATAATTGGCGAAAAAAAGCTAGTCACCTAATGAGGTAACAAAATTTATTTTGAAATTAAACCCTTTGTTTTCGCTTGTTTTTCCACAGAAGTATATAAGCCTTAAAAAACCTGTTACCTCAAGAACTGACTAGTGCAAATTCGACGCAGACTATTGTAATACCTATTATCATAAAAGTCTGTTATCACAACTTTTTTATCTTTAATTTGTTGTTGTTTTCGCTTCGGATATTGACCCTGTATTTAAAATTGGAAAAAGTAAAAAAATACACATGCTTTTACTTATTTGGTATGAAACGAGTGGCTATTCTCGTAGCGTCGCGTCGTTTCCTTTGAAATTGTTAATAAATAAATTATGCGTCTGAGGCAAAGTGTTTTTAATATTGCGTCAGTTAGTAATACTCCTTGTATTTTATATATGTAGATTAGAGCGTGCGTATATAGCCAAAAACATTTATACTTATTTTCAACTTACGTAACTGTGTAAACTTTCTGTTATTACTTACATATTTTATGTTTAACTCTCAACAGTCAATAATAGTCAATGTTAATTGTCATTTCATTTAATAAAACGAGATAAATTTTTAGATATTGGCTGAATGCAAAATAAATGATTTGGACTGTAAAATTATTCGAACCAAATTGCAACTCATCGTATAAGGGCCAAGCAATTTTAAACATCGCTATGAACCAGGACAAATAGAGACGATGCGGTAACGCGCCGCGGCACGTTATGATGCCAACGCGGACGTCGTGAACCGTTGTGATCGTGAAAATCTACGACCTGATGTCGAATTTTGGTACGATTAATCAATTTCGTATTGTCTGATTTTAAAGGAATTATTTTTTTATCAGACATAATACAAAATTGATTCATTGTATTAAAAATAACTGGTCAAGTGCGAGTATGACTCGCGCACCGAGGGTTCCGTACAAACTTATAGAAATCTATATAAGACTAACCCATCTACGCCATTTGTGGTCTTCATCATCAGTTCCAACATAAGTTACTATCAAAAATACCTAAATCGGTATACGCTTGCCTATAATATTTGAGGAGTTTCCTCAGTTTCTCCAGGATCCCATCATCTGATCCTGACCTGAAGACAATGGGACCACCTTGGAAGTATACCTTTTCAAACAAAAAAAAATTTTTGAAAATCGGTACCCAAATGGCGGCGTAATCAGCGAACAAACATAAAAAAAAATTAAATACAAGGTCGAATTGAAAACACCCTTTTTAGAAGTCGCTTAAATATAATCAAATATTATGTAAATATGGATCACGTCCCAAAAACTATTTTGAAACTACTTAGGAGCACTTTAATTTAAAACACGATCATGGATGCAATCCATGGAAACACAAAATTTTATTTTAAGTACTAATACACCTTATACTTTCAAAAAAAAAGTTATAGCGTGATTCAGGATATACCTAGCGCCATCTCTTGACAATTTCAATGAACTAACTTGTTGACTTTGACATTAACAACATAATTATATTGTATTTTATACTCGTTCTACTACACTCCACTACCCCTGCACTACGTTCGTAAAATATTTAGATTTACATTATCAATCAAAATTTCGAAATATATATTAGTGTTGCCAAGACGAAAATAATTAGTCCTTAATTCGAACAAAACTAATTGTTTATTTATAAATAACTAATTATATTACTAATAACCAGAAGACTTATATGTGTAGATAAATAAGTAAATTATATAACTCGATCTGTTTGAATTTAATTTTAAAATTTTCGTACTAAGTCAATACGAGTACTTAAATCAAATCGCGTGAAGCTCTTATATTGAATGTTAATTACGTAATGACGTTATAAATCGACGATACAACTTTTAAATGAAAAGTTTATTTTATAATTTTTAGCGCGTTTAAATAATAATTAAAATAAAAAAAAAATATTAATCGAGCAGAATTATATCACAGTTACAAGTACATATAATTTTAATTCTAAGATTAATATATTACCTGCTTGATCAATTTACAACTTGATACATTTACGCGTTCCTGAGAAAAAGGTTGAAAGACAGACGTACAGACTGACAGACACACGAACAGAAATTTACAGTTTTCGGATTTTTTCCTTTATGTATACTAAAAGACCTTGCTCCTGGCCAAATTTCATAATGCTAGGTCAATGGGAAGTACCCTATAGGTTTTGATTCCCTTGCGAAAACGTTAAAAACGCTATCATACTTGAAATATGTGATATAAATGACCGTATCTTTTGATTGCGTTAACTTAGAAGTTTGATTTTTTCACAGCTCTTAGTAATTACAACTCTGAGTACTTGACGTTGATAAAAATTTGTTACCTTCACGCGTTTCTGAGAAAAAGGTTGAAAGACAAACTTACAAACAAACAAACATACATACAAAAATTTACAGTTTTCAGATTTTTTCCTTTATTTGTACCATAAGATCTTACTTCTTGCCAAATTTCATCGTGCTAGGTCAATGGGAAGTACCCTATAGGTTTTGATTCCCTTGCGAAAACGCTAAAATGGTCAAAATATACGACATATTTTCCATTATCTTTTGATTGCGTTGACTTAGAACTTTAATATTTTCACGGCCGCATGTCATCGTAGACTTGAGTATATGATATTAATTTCAACATGATACGTCTATGCATTTCTGAGAAAAAAGGGTTGACATCCCGACAGACAGACAGACAGACAGACAGACAGACAGACGGACAACAAAGTGATCCTATAAGGGTTCCGTTTTTCCTTTTAAGGTACGGAACCCTAAAAATCAACAATCTATTCGTTGAGACCCTTTTAAAATTGCAGATGATGGTACAGCATCAGATCAAGGTAACGCAACGATATTTTTTTTAATATAATTTACAGAACATGAAGTATCTGAACAGATGTTTCGTAAATTATAGCTAAAAATCATATCGATTACATCAGCTTTCAAACAAAAAAAAAATAACTGGTCAAGTGCGAGTAGGACTCGCGCACCGAGGGTTCCGTACAAACTTATAGAAATCTATATAAGACTAACCCATCTACGCCATTTGTGGTCTTCATCATCAGTTCCAACATAAGTTACTATCAAAAATACCTAAATCGGTATACGCTTGCCTATAATATTTGAGGAGTTCCCTCAATTTCTCCAGGATCCCATCATCTGATCCTGACCTGAAGACATTGGGACCACCTTGGAAGTATATCTTTTCAAACAAAAAAAAAATTTTGAAAATCGGTACCCAAATGGCGGCGAACAAACATAAAAAAAAATTAAATACAAGGTCGAATTGAAAACACTCCTTTTTAGAAGTCGCTTAAATATAATCAATATTATGTAAATATGGATCACGTCCCAAAAATATTTATTTTGGAACTATTTTGAAACTACTTAGGAGCACTTTAATTTAAAACACGATCATCGTTGCAATCCATGGAAACACAAAATTTTATTTTAAGTACTAATACACCTTATACTTTCAAAAAAAAAAGTTATAGCGCGATTCAGGATCACCTAGCGCCATCTCTTGACAATTTCAATGAACTAACTTGTTGACTTTGACATTAACAACATAATTATATTATATTTTTTTCTCGTTTTATTTTTATTTATATTCTACTACACTCCACTACCCCTGCACTACGTTCGTAAAATATTTAGATTTACATTATCAATCAAAATATTGAAATATGTATTAGTGTTGCCAAGACGAAAATAATTAGTCCTTAATTCGAACAAAACTAATTGTTTATTTATAAATAACTAATTATATTACTAATAACCAGAAGACTTATATGTGTAGATAAATAAGTAAATTAAATAACTCGATCTGTTTGAATTTAATTTTAAAATTTTCGTACTAAGTCAATACGAGTACTTAAATCAAATCGCGTGAAGCTCTTATATTGAATGTTATATACGTAATGACGTTATAAATCGACGATAAAACTTTTAAATGAAAAGTTTAATTCATTATTTTTAGCGCGTTTAAATAATAATTAAAATAAAAAATTTTATTAATCGAGCAGAATTATATAACAGTTAATGTCATAATGTTGTAATAGATGGCATTAGCTGTACGCTGCATCGCGCTATCATTTTGTTAGCTGCGACATATAGATTGCATTGCGTTGTTTATAAAGGTTTGCTGCTTTTTAATGTTTTCGTATTGATACAAATTTCTTCTCAGTGTTTGTAAAATTGTTTTTTTGATCATGGTCAACTTCTATGTTAATTTGTTACAAGTACATATAATTTTAATTCTAAGATTAATATATTTTCCGCTTGATCAATTTACAACTTGATACATTTACGCTTCCTGAGAAATAGGTTGAAAGACAGACGTACAGACTGACAGACACACGAACAGAAATTTACAGTTTTCGGATTTTTTCCTTTATGTATACTAAAGGACCTTGCTCCTGGCCAAATTTCATAATGCTTGGTCAATGGGAAGTACCCTATAGGTTTTGATTCCCTTGCGAAAACGTTAAAAACGCTATCATACTTAAAATATATGATATAAATGACCGTATCTTTTGATTGCGTTAACTTAGAAGTTTGATTTTTTCACAGCTCTTAGTAATTACAACTCTGAGTACTTGACGTTGATAAAAATTTGTTACCTTCACGCGTTTTTGAGAAAAAGGTTGAAAGACAAACTTACAAACAGACAAACATACATACAAAAATTTACAGTTTTCAGATTTTTTCCTTTGTTTGTACCATAAGATCTTACTTCTTGCCAAATTTCATCGTGCTAGGTCAATGGGAAGTACCCTATAGGTTTTGATTCCCTTGCGAAAACGCTAAAATGGTCAAAATATACGACATATTTTCCATTATCTTTTGATTGCGTTGACTTAGAACTTTAATATTTTCACGGCCGCATGTCATCGTAGACTTGAGTATATGATATTAATTTCAACATGATACGTCTATGCATTTCTGAGAAAAAAGGGTTGACATCCCGACAGACAGACAGACAGACAGACAGACAGACAGACAGACAGACAGACAGACAGACAGACAGACAGACAGACGGACAACAAAGTGATCCTATAAGGGTTCCGTTTTTCCTTTTAAGGTACGGAACCCTAAAAACGCATATAAATCGGCGCATTCGTTAATGACCTACGACGCCACAGACAGATACAAAACGTCAATAACACCCCTCTTTTTGGGTCAGGGGTTGAAAATATTACGATGCAACGTCATGTGATGAGTTTTTACGACGCACAATTATTACAAAGCGACGTCGTACCGTGCCATGAGGCGGTTATGGCGGTTAAATCTTATAAACCAACTCAAATGTACGTAACTGTCAGTAATATCAAGGGTTCTGATAATGTTATGCGACGCTATGTCGTGCAATAACAATTAAATTATAGTAAATTCTTAACAATTTCTACTAGGGTTAATAAACTCTTAGTAGATATGTAACGTTAGTGAAAAATATATATTAAGTGAATTATATGGATGCACTGAAAATTGGCCTTTGACTTCATTTATTCTAATTAAAATTAAATGGCGACGTGAAAATGTTTAAAAATTCAAACTTAATTTGATAATCTAAATCGTTTCTGTAGACGAAAAAGTTTATTCTATTATTATTATATCCACTTATTTATTTATGAGGCACTGTATATATTTTTAAACATATTATGTATACGAACACATTTTTCTATTGCATTTAATATAAAACATGATATGACGTCGAAATTCCATTTAAATAACAATTGTTTAATTGTATTTTATTACAAAAATACTGAAACTATTTCAATGCAATCTTATTTATATAATCAAAAACGTTTTCAAAGTAATATAATATTAAGTCAATTTAATTATAATTTATCGAGCGTAATAAACAAGAAACACCAATTCTACACAAACATAACATTAGTGAAGCAATTTTGCAGAATAAAGAAGTCATTGAAATTAATATATTAAAATGAAACTATTTTAAACGGATTTAAATCGCGTATATTAATTATTTTTATCATCCCGACGTTATCTTACATAGGCCAAACAAAAAGAAGCATCGGTACTAGGGTCAAGGAACACATAGGAGATGTCAAGAATAGGCGTTCTTCAAAGTCTGCAGTTTGTGAACATGCCTTGGATAAACCTAACCATTTTATCCGATTTGATAAACCACAGATCCTCGCTAGAGAACACAGATTCATTCCTAGAATGATACGCGAGGCTATTGAAATTCAAAAACATCCGAACTTCAATAGAGAAGATGGTTGGAGACTTTCAAACACCTGGGATCCACTTATTAAAAATTTAAAATCCCAAGTCCAACAGACTGCCAGACCAAAAGATACAGTTAGTGCCTTCTGCGTGCAACCGGAACGTTATTCAAGATATCATTTAAGAAACCGTTGGCGGTAGTTGTAAATAATATTTTCTAAAATCTCAAATAGACAAATGTCACCTTAGTCTACCCGTGACCACGAACGCTGCAAAGTGCTCGAAACGTCGGGATGATAAAAATAATTAATATACGCGATTTAAATCCGTTTAAAATAGTTTCATTTCAATGAATAATAATCGCGAAAATCTAAGACAACGATATTAATATATTAAATTAAATTGTATAATGATTTTATATTAAAATAAAAATGTATACTTCTGGTCACGCCACCTTACGGTACATTTAAAACTACTTAGCTACTTTACAACAAATTGCATGAAAGATTTAAACATGTAACATAAAGTCTTCATAGTTTAGGCATAATTGCCTAGATGGCGCTATAAAGCTTTTTTAAGCCGATGAGAATTATTCGAATAACTCGCTAAGAAATTCAAATCTAAGTTTACATAACTGTATTAACGCAAAAGGATGTTGTATATAATTATTTATTTAACCTAATAGTGTTTTTTTTTTTATTGGAGTGTATATATACATAATTACTCAATTAAATTACATATTGATATTTAAATGTTTTAGGGTTCAGTACGGGACCCAAATGTTATGGATTAACTAAATATCACTAAGCCAATCTGTACGTTCCTCCGTCTGTCTTGATGCTAAACAGATTTTGATGAAAATTCTATGGGATCGATTTGAAAGTACCGAACCCCTCTTTAAAAATATTGATCAAATCGGTCGACCCATCTTCGAGTAATCGGTCAACAATCATAAAAAAGTCTTCGACGAATTAATAACCTCCTACTTTTATTGAAAGTCGGTCGGAAAAATAGTAGTAGAAAAGCGTTAGGTGTAGTAAAAGCAAGAATAAATAAATACATACATACATTAAATTTGATATGGTTATAGTTCCTAGACGTTGATCCTTACTAGTAACACTATCTGACGATGCAATTATGTTTTTTTTCATCGAAATTAACGGTTTCGATTTCTGTGTAGTAAAATTAATTAAATAAAACTAATGATTTACTTTTGATTTATATCGAAATCGGTCTCGAGGCCACTTTAAGTATTTTTCGTTAAACCTTATATTATTTTCCGATTTGGATTTCCACAGCCTGTTAATAAATTTGCCCGGTATATAAAAATAAGCTATAATATACAATAGAAAACAAGGGTAACTCTAACTCAAGGGTAAATAAACAATGTTCGACCATACCGACGCCCTATGTTGACAAAAGAATGAAAGAAAATGTTGTATTTATATGCCAGTAAACTATTGCTCTTAATATATTTTATTTTTATTTATATTTTTCATTACAGGAAATATGATTTTTTTAGTAACAGTCAGTATATTGTATTGATTACGTTTGATATCCAAATACAAGACTATAGCTGCAATTTTAACGATCTATAGGCTAAATTTCTCATTCGATTTCACTATTCGTTTTTGAAGTGATTTTCAATTAACATGACGCCAAGGTTTCGTTTTGGTCCACTGACCGTGTGAATTCATCTACAAAATTACGTGCCCCACTTTAAATCAAATGGTGCTAATATTTCACGTTAGAGTCAGTTCATATGAAGAAAGTCTTTGAAAATATTTTTAACTAGTTAAGAAAACAATTATATTTAAGTCATGTCTATGTAAAAAAGTAATGTAAAATCTGGCATATCCTAAGAATGCCTTCACATGATTTAAGCTGCTATGTGAATTAAGCTGAATAAACTACGTATATTAAATTAATCATGTCATATAATTATGTAGTGACTACAAATTTGTTTAGACGACAAATGCATATTTTTAGGTGACCTTTATATTTTTATTTTGTTATATTAAATTAAATTGTGTTATTATTTCCATTTTAATATAAAAATAGCTAGCAAGCAATGGACAATAATGATGTAAATGATGAAGCACCAGATACGCCAGCATTGCGAGCTTAAAAAGAAATGAGGGGTGAAAGGAAATAAAGAAAAGTAAGGAAAGGAATGGAGGAGAGGGTTAGGCTTCCAAGTCTCTTATTCACCGTACGAAAAGCAACACAGAAGACCAGTGTCAAGTGGCTAATATATTAGCTACTTGACATCGGCCTTCAGTGAGAGAGAGATCCGCGATCGAGTTCACCTGTGCACGAGATGTAGGCTATGGACTACAGCTATTTCAGGCTTATTTCATTCTATATTTATAGGCTTTTTATAGGCTCTATTTCATTCTATATTTATTTCTAATTCGTTTTTATTCAAAAACATATACCGTGTTATAGCATCAATTATTTTATTTAATTATTTTTTTATTGAATATCAAAAAAGTGCACGTTGATCTACAATTTAAGCGGAGAGAAAAGCCAATAAATATTTTATTTCAAAGAAAAGAAAAAGGATTTAAAGCTTAACCCATGAGGGAGCGGGATCACTTGTGCATGCGCCTCCGCTGCTTCTCTCGTGCGACGCTCCAATCATGGCTGGCGGAGCTTTTCTCAAGAGAACAAAGTGTGGTCTCGCCCGCCCCGCACCTTTCGCCGGGGCGTAGGGCAGTTCAAGGTAATTCCGCCTGCCGCCCTCCTCGGGGACGTATGAAAACATATGCGTAGGACCTCCATCTTACGCACCCACGCCCCGACTAGGAGGCCGGAAGGATAACGCATCGGTCATCCTCGTCGGGCGGTCGTATCCCAGGCCCGCCCTAATATCTCCTTCTGGACTATGACGGTTTCACAGAAGAAAACAACGGCCTTCCACGCCGATTCACGCATTGCTGACACGACTGCTCGCAGGGAGAAATCTCGCCTGATCTCCTAGACCAAGACCTACCTCTTGGCGTTACACGTACGACACGCCTCCAGCGTATGGTGGGCAGAGTCTTGATCCACCCCGAAATGGTGGCAAACCGCCGTAGCCTCGCGTCCGACCCTACATATTCTCCAAAGGTGCCATGACCGGTAAATACCTGCGTAATTCGGAAGATGACTCGTCGCTATCTCCTCCTCGAAACTGGCAGGACTGCTACCACGATGAGATGATGATGATGGCTCATGAGAGCCCTTCCGTGCTCCTGCCACTTCAGCGCTCTGAGCGCACTGGAAGGGAAGGACGCACTTTCGTTACTTTGAAGGATGCGGATCCGCTTGTAGACTCTCGCATCCCTCTTCACCAGAATGTTCAAGGACAGAAAGCACACCTCGAGGGTATCGTGCAATATCCCCGCACTATCCGTTTGACTACTCTTCGCTGCAGATCTTGGTCTTGCAGCGGAGGACGCCCGACAATTGGTGAGACCATACGGGCGCACCGTAGAGGGCCATCAATCGCACGACACCTGCGTAGAGACGGCGTACCTCCTCTCGAGTCTGAATTATCCTTAGTACATATTTTTTAAGATGAATTCTTAAATTCTTCGTATCAGTTTTTAGGAAAAGCTTATAAAGCAGATTCTCTTCGATATTACTAAACTGTAAAATTATGATCATACACTAATAGCTTCATTAAATGTTTATACATTAGTAGTATATTTAATATAATTATTATACTGTGAATTTTAATATTTAAAGATTAAATATTTATTTTATTGCATATACAGCCAAGAGATAGAGATATTTATACAACTATTATACAATACAGACTAGAAAAATTCGTCGTTATAAATAAAAATATATATATGTATATGTATATATATTTGTAAACAACTTACGTATACGCGTATAAAACACAATACTTACTGATGGAATGTAATCTCCTTTGTTTTATTATTTTTACCTGAATATTTTCTGCAAAATATAATTGCACAAGACGCCATTTTTACATAACTTTGGTGGGAACAAAAACTTGTCTTTACTAACTGGTGCACTATATGTATGTTCCTAACTGCGGTTTTCTGCAAATGCTTAAATTTCACTGCATCTGCATATTTGATATTTAAAAATGGCGGAATAGAAATCTGGACAATATATAATCAAAGAATATATAAAAAAAGAATCATCATAAATAATAACTAAATTGATCTTAAAATATGAAATATTGAATTCTAACTTGACAATTGCTAACTAACTATTTAGTAACTAATTGTTTTTTATTTATCTTCAATTAAATAACACTAATACGTGTAATGTTTCTCAAATTGTAATATTCCGTTAAGATGCATGTTTTTAAACACTGGCTAATATTAGTTATTTTATGCATAATTATCTAAAACTACATTTAACGTACAAAGTGAACCTTGACGGTTATTCAGTGTTCATTAAATATAATATTTCCGTTAACGATTATCACCTACCGACATTATTTGTAGAATCTCGTTTTAATAGTTTCACAATATAAATATCCGATCGATATCTGTGTCTAATGGGCCGTGGATTCGTTTTTTCACGTTCATTAAATGTAGCCCTGTTTTCTATTCATATAATTTGCTGAATGTAGGTGTTTTGAATTGTCTGCCCTAAGATTTCTTATGTATAATCTGTACTAATATTATAAAGGTTAAGAGTTTGTCTGTTTGTTTAGTTTTTGAACGCTCGAAACGGTTCGAATTAAAAAAAAATCTTTTCGTGTTAAATAGTATATTTATTGAGGAAGGCTATAGGATATTTTACATAACGCTACGGCTCATAGGAGCGAAGCAGTAACCATAAACGCGAGTGAAACCGCAAGGGACAGCTAGTTTATAATAAAGTGGAGTAAGGTCACTAGTCACTAACTCAGGCTGAGATACGGGCTAACTCAAGTGGGATAGTGCCTCACGCTCAGAGAAGATTATCGTCAAATAGCAACACATGTTAGAGAGCCAGAAGCCTACGTTCCTATTTATTATTTTGCTTACTTCCGTTTAAGCTGGTATTTGTGGGTCCACTGGTGCTGTAACCATCTTTAACAGCGAATGTCCCGTCTGCTTGTTTGCTAGTAGTATTATAAAAAGGAAAGACATTAATTTAACTACATTTTATAATACTTTTTGTTAGTTCTAAACTTTGCCCCATTTTTTTTATTGTTGATAGACACATTTTAAAATACAAAAATTGGATAATTAAATATTGGGTCGTAGAGTTGGGTTACCCGAGTATAAGTTGATGCAACGAAATCTTACCATTACTGAAACACACCTTAGCCTTAGTCTTAGTTTTACATAGCCTTTCCGCCTAAAGTCTATATAGACAAAATTAAAAGTCAATGATTTTTTTATTATATAATCGGAAAAATATCAAGAAGTAAAAAAAAACAGAATTGAATAAATATGTATAATTAATGTTACATATTGGAAATCCATAAATGAAGTTGTTAAATTATACAATAGCTTCAATATATACACTCACTAATAATATTAATAAATTATTTTTTTCATGAATGAACGGTTCGTTCGATCATATCACATACGGAAGTTAAATAATAATTTTATTTGTAAAGCGCATTTTTGTTTTCGTTATAAGATTAACAAAGTACTTTTGATAAAAATATTAATAAAATTACAACCATTTGTGGTTTTACCTGGAAAGTCGTTTAGGAGTCTTAATAAAAAATCTATCAATCAAATAAAAAATCTTCTAAATGATAAGTAATAAAAGAGTCATCCTTTTAAGTTTATTTGTTTTTAAGTAGTGCAATATATTATAAAAAATTAACTATGTAATATTAGTTATTCAGAAGTTACTATACAAAAAGTAAAATAAAATAAATAATACAAATTCTTTATTCATAGAATATAAGTCGTCCCTACATAATATTATAGCTTTTAACTAAAATTAATACATACTAAATCATCCTCATAATACACATATTTCATCTATAAAACAAATTAGCCAACTTTTTGTAAAATTTCGCCACTATGCGCCGTATTGGATGAATGGCGCTTAATATATTTTTGACCAGTTTTCAAAACTCCCGAAAGACTTTACATGGAAATGTATTTTTTAAACACATAGACTTTACTAAGACGTGTATGAAGTGTTAATGATTTAGGTTATAATACATAGTTATCTTTTAGATTTGATTCACCAATCAAACGCAGTAGCATTAATTTTACTAAAAAAAATATAATTTTAATAAATATAAATATTTAAAATTAATATAACTCATAAATTACTTGACTGTTGTTAAAATTAAAAAAAAAAATCTGTATCTAAGCGTAAAAATATCTTGAATATCATAATACTGACAAAACTTTACCTATAAAAGAATTTACGTATTATGATTATTATTATAGATTAAAGATTTATTCTCAAATTCGTTCCTAAAAAAGCACTTTATTAAAAAAAATTAAAAAATACTTTAATTTATTTCACAAAACTGAGAACCTATATTTAACGCATATTTAAGTTTAATGTGATTTTGTCAAAAATTACTAGTCCGATTTGGATGGAGTTTTCTCTATTTAAATGCATATGTTTCAAGGAATATATTTTAATATAATTTATTAGGATCTGATAAAAATCTTCGGAGATAAACAAAGCAACTATTCAATTACTAACAGCGAATTATCTTGCTTTTGCTACGATCATAAGTCAATCTAACACCAAAAATTTCGTTTGAAATCGGTTATACTTCTCAACGAAAACAGTTATCAAAATTAATTTCAAAATCATATTTTTTTATAACGCACAAAGTAATTTATGAGATCATATGCGGTAATGATATTTTTCAAAACAATAATTAGAGCACCAAGCCACAAATTCCCTAAAGGTATTGTCTAAAACAGTCGTATCACGCACATGCGCCAAGGTGGTGTAACCCGCAGCCTGATATAAATACTGTGGCACAGAACATGAAACACATCAGTTCTATTGTTAGTGTCGCTGAAGAGGAATAAGTTAAAAATGCGTGGACTCCAAGTAAGTACAGTGGTACATGCCGTATATTACCAGTAAAAGAATTTAATATATATTTTTTTATTTTTTTCGGATTTTACGATTTTTCCGTAACTATGAAATTACATTAAAAACAGTGTATTGATATTAATTGAAGGCTTGCAATAAAATAAATAAAATATAAAAATGAGTAAAAATTGAAAACAGTTCTTATTTAAAACTATGTTTAAAGTTTTTGATTTCTAAATTTTAATAAATCCATAAAAGTTACCAACATTATTTTAATTTCATAGACAAGAAAAAAATGGCGTACATGCTAGTTATCCCAAATTTTAATTACCATAAAAAATTATATTTTATATTAAGGAAAATAGGGACTATTATTTATAAAAAAAAAAAAAAACTTTTTTTACTTATCCTTGAAAAACTTAACCAAATTGTACGTGATATTTAATCTCCAAAGCTAAAAAAAAATTATTAATGTTGACCAAAGCCCTACCAAAATTTTTAATGTCTTCTAACAATCACATTTATTTAAGGAGACCATTACAATTATCTAATGTGTCTCAACGGACTAATTTTAACATTTACCTTGGGGAAAACTGTTATAGCAAACCGTAACATTTCCTTTAAAATTACGCGTTATTTATGTAATCGATAGCAAAACAGACGCAATTGTTTGATATATTATGTTGTTCGCATGCACCGGTTATAAACTAATTAGGAGAATAAAACACGTACAATAAATAAACATTTTGATTTTGAAGTGTTAAAAAGATAATGCGAAAGAATTTGTTTGATACGCTTGAAAAAACATGAAAATTAAAATCTATTTTAAAAATAGTTACAATAAAAATTTTGTTTTACTTCTTTTATTAATCAATCACAATTTATCTATACTTATTTATCACAGTGTACTTCGTAGATTTTTTAATTTTTCCTATAATCATTTTAAAAATTAATGAAATTAATTACGAGTTGGCTGGTACAAAATTCTGTAATAGCCGTATCAGCCCTTCCTAATAATAGTAAGTTAGTAATAATCTTATATATTTGAAAAAGTAATTATTTTGCCAATTTGCTTTTAATTCATTATGTCTTTTATCAAAATAGAAAACAAAACATGGATTTATACTTCTTGAAACAATTTTACTAAGAATAGCTTTAACAGGTTTAGACGCCATTTTCTTAAAATGAAGTCCGTGTAGCTTAAAACAGTTTTCCTTATCACCGTTTCCGTTGCCGGATCGCATAGGGATCTATGCGATCCGGCAACGTAGTATAATTTTATGCACACTAAAGTTGCTACAACTTGAAGGGATAATTTATGTTTATAATTACACATAGTAAAATATCTTATTCCTGCAATTTAAGGAAAATAGAAAATCGGAGAAAAATAATATTGATTATAAAAACTATGATTAAATCATTATTTTAAAATTGTTTCACATGTCTTACTACACAAACTGCTGCCTTAACTGCGCAAACAGGCAAGCGAACGTGAAGTTTTTAATACATACAAAATGTAAGCTTAAAAGTTATTTAAGAAAACTATTTGAAAATTTTAAATCAATTTTAGATTATTTGACTTTTTTTATTATAAAGCGAAATAGAAAAAGCAAAGTTGTAAAAGATTTATTAAAAAAAATCTTTTGTTGATTTCCTAAAAGTTTTGATTTCTGTATGGAATTATTGTCTTTTTATGTGGCTTAATAACTGAAAGTTTTTTACAAAGGAACTAACTTCAAAAATAACAACAGAAAAGAAAAAGAAAATTTGCAGTTTCTTTGTCTTGAATGGCATACTTATTTCGGTTAGTTTAAAAACTATACTATTGAACTGGTTTCAATTAAAAAATCTGTTGAACGTATTAAGGATCTCCTTCTTTCTTAAGTTTCAAAATGTATATTTTTTTAATTGAATTAACACCGCGATATGTAAGAAAGACATAACATCAATTACACCACTATAGGTGTGTTAAGTATTAAAATTCACGTATTGTATAACATATAGTTGGTATTGAAGCGTGTATAACCGGAAATTATACAATTTATCATCTATTAGTATAACACTTCCTGCATTTGTTTTTACGATATCCATTGTTCTTGTTATAGTAATATGTCAGATTGACTTCTAATCATTTGCAACATGCATTGTTGGTTTTTGTCTCATGATGAATCATTTCAATAAGACCTTGACTTGAACTTTGTTACAATTTAAATAGCAAACAATTATTATGACTCATTATAATCATAAGAAGCAGTAAAAAATAATAATGATTGGGTATTTGAAAAGTTTAATATCGACTAAGTAGTATAAGTGTCATGACGTCACATAATTTGTGTTGAGGTAGAAAAAAGATTTTTAGAATATCTGTCATATTTACTGTACAACATGTCATTAGAAAACTTTAATCACGTTCTTTAACATTTAGTATGTCGGAAAACCTGAAATCTGTTAGGGTAATTAATATCACAATATGAAGGCAGCGCGAGTTCAAACTAAAAAGCCAGATAGATATACACTTAATATATCTTATTATTTTTAAAAATTTAGGCTTAACAAGAATTAAGTAATAAAAAAAGTTGATAAATATACATACGTGTTAAAGATATAACCCTCCTTTTAGCTACACTATAGTTTGGTTATAAGGAGTAATATTACTATATACTATAAACCTAATCAAATATTATATTTTTTTCTTATTAATTATTCTTGTTTAATTTAGCCAAAACTTTTCTCATAGTTATTTAAGATTTCCCGCCTCAGAATACATTGTAGTATCTAAAAAGACTTTATGAATGACATGTCGCTTATTGTTATTGGTTCCTATGCTGGTCTCCATACATTTCAGCTCATCTTAATTTATGAAATAGTATGTTATAAATATATTTAATGATATAAAAACTTTTTTGCAGGTTTGTTTATTATTGGCTTTGTGCGCTGTGGTCAGAACAGGGTACATAGGTTACGCTAATTATGGCGGTTATAGACCTTACCCTGCTTACGCCGTCCATGGATACAGTGGATACAATGACGGCCTACATCAAGAATATTATGTAATTAGATACATTTTATTAAATATTTTTTAAATTGTAATCTAGCTAGCTAGCCGGTATATATATCGGTTATACGATATGTATAGTAGGCTAGCTACGGCTCGGCCACACAGGACTACGCAAAGGTACCACACTCTCACAGAAAATTTGAGTGAGCAAGCTAAAAGAGTAAATCCACTCTTCTATTTATTTTCTTATTTTCTATTCCCCTTTATTATTGATCAGTTGTACATATTTCAAACATAAAAAATTCATTTATTTATTTGTTGAGGTATCATTATTGCATGATTGTTATTGCATAATGTAAATAAAAATGAGACGGTACTTATTCAAATCTAACAAACCATAGCCAAAGTTCAGTCACCGTGACGTCCAATTTTGCGACACAACACGAATATATGTCGTTTGCATTGCATGTAATAGTCTTAATGTTACTTCGGAAATTGCGAATCCAAAATTACTACTCGTAGTTTTTCTTTGTAATCCTAGAATGTAAAGGAAATGTAAATGATTAATCAACATATTGTAAATACCCTTATTAAATAATCATATAAATATGTTTTGAATAACAAAAAAAGAAAACATTATTTATCAACTAGTTGTACTTTGACTCCAATGAACTTGAATCTCGTTGATGTCTTTTTTATGGCAAAGTTAAATTGTATACGTAAACATTTATACCACAGTATTATTATGAATCTTAAATTTAACGGTACAAAAGATATATTTTACTTCTTTTTAAAAATACGTCGGTATCATAGATATATAATTATTTATAATATTATTTTGTTTCCAAAATTGCCGCAATATTATGTTAGTAAAATTTGCTTTTCTTATTTTTCAGGCGTACCCTAAATATGCATTTGATTACGCAGTAAATGATCCCCACACCGGTGACCACAAAACACAGTGGGAGAGCCGTGATGGGGATGTAGTCAAAGGTAATTATTTAATAATTAAGTTGCTTATCGAAGTCATGAGGTTTATGCATTTTTTATGCAAAAAAATTCAATAATATAGCTTTTAATGTTTATTTTCATAATAACCTGGTTTTTTGGATATTTTTATATAATATATATTTTTACGTTATAGGTGCTTACTCTCTTGCTGAGGCAGACGGCACAACTCGTATAGTGGAGTATAGAGCTGACAAACACAATGGTTTCAATGCGGTTGTCAAGCGAATAGGCCATGCTTATCATCCTCAAGTTTATGGCAAATACTATAATCGAGCTGGATTTTATGGATACCATTAGATTAAATAGTATTATAACGTAAATTCAACATTGATTAATACACAACAGCATGAGACAACCACTGTGATAGTGTTGAATTCTAAAACTGTAGATAATATATTTATTTTTAATGGTACCCATAGATATTTTGTATGTTTATAATAAAATACAAGTGAATAATAATTTATTTTCGTAGTTTAAAAATAAATAAATATATTATTTAATAAATTATGTTATTATTATTTTTAATATAATATAACCGTATTATAATGCTTCAATGATTATATTCAACTTTCCTAGATTTTTTTACAATCGATAAATTGATTTTTTTTCTTTACAATCGTCAAAATCATTTCATTCATATCCTTTTTATTATTCTTATTTTTATTTGACTGAAAAGCTCCTTATCTTTTGGATTAGCAAATTTCCAGTCATACAAGTTTGCTTTATATAAACTTGAGTTTCATATCTACTACGTGATTCTAATATTATTCGTGTCGTATTGTTATAAAACTTACACTGATATTGTTAACAAATCTACTTCTTACATTATTGGCGTTTCATTCTGAAGTAAATACTTATGTATTCCGTATTCATTTTTAATATCTTTTAGAGGTATCAACGTTACTGAATTTATTAATTGAATAAATTGAAGTTACAGTACAGTTAATTTCGAATCAATAAGTTTTTTGGGTCATTTCAACAAGTAAAAGAGCGGAAGACCTTAAAACGTCCAAAACGATCTTCATAAATTATAGATTATATATATAAAACCATCTTGTTTACATCAGCTGTTAAACAAAAAAAATCACATCAAAACTGATCTATTGGTTTGGGCAATATACAGATACACAGACAGATTCACACGGTAAATTTAAAACACCCCTTTTGGTTGGGGGTTAAAAAGAAATAGAAAATAACAAATATCACAAGACTTGATAGTTAACTTATTTCCATAATCCTAATTAATAAAAGAATAAATTTTAACAAATGTTTTATCTTCTATACTTAAATTAGCTACGCTATTTTAATATTTTTATTTCATTACAAAACTATTTTAAAGTAAAAGTTAGTGATAGGGCTGCTTTATTCTGAAGTGACAGTACCTAAGACTGGCAGTTTCAGACAAATTTATTTATTTTTGTCAATTCAGGGTGTACATAAAATTGATAAAAGTTTACTGTCAAAGGGTTATAAATGGAATAAGATTTTAATAAAGGAAACAACAAACATTTTAATATTCATTTCTTCCTTATCCAATTCGTCATCGTTATACGAAGAGCTCGAGCATGAAACATAATGAATTGGTCGATTACAGAAATGTAACCGCTTTTAAAGTATCTAATTTAGCTATTAGGATTCCGTTATAAAGAAACTCTTATAAGATTAAATTAAATTGTCTGTCTATCGGTCAGTCGGTTACGGGCATTTTCTAAATTATGATAGAGTTTTCAAGTAAAAATTTATACCAAATAATATGGTTTACAAGGGTTTTCAAAGTTTAAGCTTCTAGTTCAACGTGATCAAAATATTCGATCATTTCGTTTTCACATATTTTAATACTTACAAACACACATTGAAAATCTATGGAATACTTCTTGTGGACTCAGAGCAAAGTATTTGTGTAACAAACAAGGTTTAATGACTCCTTAAAGTAAAATAAGAAACGACTTCAAACGCAAAAAAAACACTTTAAAAATTTTTTATTTGAAAACCGAACTGTTGCACCGATCACATTCAAGGAAATACACATACACAAACACGTGCACAGACATACACACAGTAATGCATGTTTATTTACTTTTTTTTTTGGTATCGTTTTACTTTTCCTTTTTTGTCCTTTGTCTAAAGCACGTTACGTTTTTTGTTGAAAGTTTCTATCTTC
Source organism: Hypolimnas misippus (assembly GCA_037950945.1). Classification (NCBI taxonomy): domain Eukaryota; kingdom Metazoa; phylum Arthropoda; class Insecta; order Lepidoptera; family Nymphalidae; genus Hypolimnas; species Hypolimnas misippus. The sequence goes on along the minus strand of JBBEEQ010000012.1, from coordinate 10,851,670 downwards.
TAGGCCAAATTATGTTATATTTGTGTTATGTTCGTAGGTATATATATTAAGTATTATTTGTATGTATGTATGTATTTTATATATAATAGTTTATATATTTGTCTTAAAATTTATATATTATATCTATTTATGTGGTTCTTTTACACCACCTACCATCCATCCAGTGGCTTTCTTTCTCTATCACCATGGCTGTCTGGAAGAAATCGCTATAAAGCGATAACACCGTCTATTGTACTATTTTTTTTTATTTAATGTCAGTTTTCTTTTTCTGTTAAAATGTTGGGTACAATAAAGAGTATAAATAAATAAATAATGAAAAAATAATCATGTTAGAAGGATGTACTATAATTCCTAAAGTACTCAAATTAACTTCGTACTTAATTATTGTCCGTATTATTAAATAAATAAATAAATTGGCCTAGCAGTTTTTGAGTAATTGATGAATATACATAAAAATTAAAAAATCCCAAGGAATTGAGAAAATTCTTCTTTTTTGTCGGTTCGTTTGCTTAGTCGGTTAAAAACTAAGCAAGTACGAGTTTGTTATTACTGGTACGGAACCCTCGGTGATGAATTCGTCTCGACTTTTCCGAGAATTTTTTTCCTCATTTCAACTGATCACATTAATATCATAAAGACAGATTTGTTTGTTTTCCGTATTCCTATAATATCTATCAAATAACGATCGCTTATACATATTTTCATTAAGGCTATTTTTTAAGTTTATTAGTTTCAATATTATATAACTTTAGGCAACCTACATATTTATTTATTAGAGTATACCAACAAGACACACATTCGTTATATTGATATATATATAACATATTTATAAAAAGTTGCCATAGTACGACTTAATTATTAATTTTATAAAATATTATTTATGATAAAAATATTTTTATTTGTTTAAGGCTTAGACCGTTAAGCATTAAGCGCCTTAGAAGATATTTCCCCTAAGCAAATCTTTTAATAAAATGATCTGCTATGTTAGATAGCAATTACAAGAAGATAAACGCATCTAATTTTCAAAAAGATGGAGTTACTTTTTAAATGCAATTATTTTTTACATAATTAATTAACGTTTTCGAATAAAATCACAATAAAATATTATCAAATATAATGTTTTCGAACATGATACATAGATTGGTTAACTACAAAATAATCGGATCGGTACTGAAATATTTTTATGCAATTTTATTCCTTATATCATTGACGTTTTTCGCCGTTTTATAATTAAATATTTTTTATAATTTAGAGAAAAATTATTTAAAAGTTCTTTTTCTATAAATGTATGAAGAATATTCTTAAATTTTGGATGGTGCTGTCATAATATTGAATGCAAAATATAATTTATAATATTTTATAAAAGTAAAACTGAGTTTTTAATAAACGATAGTTTAATTTTAATGTATCAGTCAAGGAAATAATGACAGTTCTTGTAATTGATGTAACTTTAAGATCCATTCTGTTTTTGTTCCTAAATCGCTTGTAAAAAACTGTAGCCTTCGAATGTATGTATTTATTTGAGTTTATTTAAGTTCTTGCGACGTGTTCAAAGTAGAACACGAAAAAGACCTAAAAAAATTAACATATAAGCCGAAAATTAAGTGTAATATAGGAATTCACGCATCGCCCTAATTTCTCAGCCATAGCATACTTACATTTACAGATATTTTGGTCATATCACATAGTAGACATCATATTTTGGTCATATCATGTTGGATTTTATTACAATTCCGACGCCGGGACTGCCGATTAGTGTACCGGTACAATAAGTATAATATAGTCAGAAAGGAAAAAAACTACTAACTTTCTTGCTATCAAAACACCATTCTATGCGCTCATGACTTATACTTAAACTGATAGTTTAAAAAAATCATTTAAAATAGTCAGTTTTCCATATTCTGCAATGTTCTATTTAATATTTTATACAAGTACACAGTTCGACAATTTTAGATAGTCGTCATTAAACGTGTTTTACCAAATATGATTAATATTTTGTTATAATAATAAATAAACGCATCACACTCAACGGCCCCCATTAAGATCGCGTGACCTTGTGTCGGGGGTCCGGAAACACTCACAACACTAACACAAACACCCAGACCACGACGAACATCCGTATGGCCAATACAGACATTTGCCGTGAGCGGGGATCCCGTGACCGTTAGCGCTTGAGTCAGTTGCAGTGACCACTGCGCCAACGTGTCTGTTAAAATGTATTGTTATGTAAATAGTTTCCGAACAAATCCCAGAAATATTGATAAATCTATACATATAAAAGTTAAATATTTGTCTCGTTAAAACTCGAAAATTGCTACACCGATTAGGCTTATTTTGGATCTTTAAATATTTGTGGAAGTTCAGGGAAATTCCAAACAATGAGAACCGTAAATAATAAGTAAAAAAATACTAAAAATGACAGTACAACAACAATTTGCCTATATAAACTGTTTTGTCGCTTGGTTGTCAAATATTGCGTATAATATATAAATAGGTGCGTTCATAAATGTGTCTGTTTCATAGGTATAGTATGAGGTCCGATCTCTTTGTTATTTTCTTTTTGTGTTTGTTTGTAATGATGTAAAATGATTTTGAATATGCAGTAATATCAATATATTGACTATCTCGCGCTCCGTCAAATTGACTGTAAATTTTGTTTTGGTCAAAGGTTTAATGTTCATATTTAGCTATTTTATATAGACAAGTATTGTTTACATCTGGCATCAGTAAACTTTATTTTGTACTTATTTAATGTAGATGGCTTGACATTTTTTATTCTATTTAAAGTTAAATACATAACGCATGATCAAAATACATCAATATCTCGGAATTCTACTTTTTGTGGGTTAACACATTATTGCTTATCAACATTCATTTATAGGAGACAACCAAAACTATTTTGAACATATTGCCTTTAGATTTTCCAGAATAACTATAGTAAAGTCTTAGCAAGATTAGTATCGACGATAAACAAAATGTTTTCACATAAAATAAGAAGATCCAATTATGATTGCAAATAACTGTCCATATCTTATTTTATGGATCTATTTATAAAAAGCTAAGTTTTTAATAAAAGGCGTCAAATCGTTCGGAATAAATAACATTATCGAGGCAATATCTGGACAGCAATTTACAACGGTATGCGTTAACTGTATCTGAGAACATGCAATTATTACGTCTAACGCATTCACTTTCGTTGATTTGCATGCTTTGCTGCGTTTTGAAATATCAACACGTGCATGTATTGTAACTGATATTAAATCAAATCATGGTTTATTTTGCTATTGTTTTCATTCTATTCGAATTAATTAAGTAAAATCTATAACACTCTATAAGTAAAATTATTTTTCTCGTCTCTTCGTGTTCTTTTCCCTTTATTTATACTGCAATAACACAACGTGAAAATATGTATATCCTTTTGGTTTACATTTATAAAAAATGTGTTTAATACTTTTCAAAGTGTGAAGAAATATAGAGATTGTGGCTGTATTTCGAAGACACAGGTACATATTTTAAACATTTTTTACAACTTTGGACGAACTACATAACTTTTCGATCATATAGAAAATTATACCATTTTTCTTATTTATTGTAAGTAATAATAATCGAAACACTTTCGGTAAAAATTTCTATAAAATATAGATTTAATTCCAAATATAATAACTGTATACGTTTTCTTTATACAGTTTTATTTAAGAAACGTTTATTTCAATTGGTATACTGGTATGATTTACATCGTTATACATAATAATTTCAAGATTGTCACGCCCCATAAATTATGTTCATATATTATATGGATAATAAGGGAAGAGAAAATAATCGACCCAAGCGTAACGCTGGTAAAACTACGGTAGACTTTACCAAACTACATAAGCAATCGTAAAATAAAAAAATCTTTGTCAAAAGAAAAAAATTAAAATATCTTTTTCGAAAAAAATACGACAGCGTATTTTATTATTCGTATTTTATAGATGAGTCGTAATGACTGCGGAAACAAGACTTTAAGCATAATAATCATAATTTTTAAATATTGTTATAATATCAATAATACTATAAATTAACCACTAGATTCATTGTACATGTTCTTATTCTCCAACTCTTGTTAATAATAATATAACGCCATACTCTCCTTCTTACTATCCATAACGTTTTGCTAGACTAGTAGCCTAGCCTTCAGGTTACGTGCATATTAGTCTCATCGATAGTATTTATATACACGCAAAAATCTTTAAACTCTATCATTAAACAATCGAATTGAAAATCTCATTTCGCCTTTAAATAAATTTAAAAATTAAATTAACAAGCAAAATATATAAGTGACTGCTCGCTTAAATTATTTCTATTCGTATCTTAGATTTAAGGAAACGCATTATGTTTTCTATCCGGGATGGAACATCAGTAAGTATGACTATGGACAATAAAGTAATTAAACAAGGCATCCTAGGTACGTGACTGCGTTTATTAATGTGTGGGAACATGTGTACGTATTCATACGCATAGTCCAGGTATGACAGTGTGCGTTTATAAATAGGTAAGTGATGGACATTGCATGCCGTCTTCGCGTAGCCTCAACCTTGGATATGGACAGGTTTACTCTGATTTTTGCTGAAAAATAATAAAAAATATATAAATAAAGTTTGATAATAGTGAATGGCGATAAATTGCATGGTGTATTTGAAAGCGTAGTGGACAAGTGATTATGGCTAAGCTACTAACCGTGTTGGTAAGTTACGACTGAAGTATATATGATTTGATGATTATTTGTATTGATAATCGATATATTTAATGTTGATTAAGATATAAATATTTTTTTAATATTATCGGACATTTATATTCGCAAGTTAGCAATATAATTATTTAAAAATTATATGTTTTCTTAATTTGATTTTAGTTTTTTTTCTGTATTCATTTAAAATTTTGGTCATATAATTAAAAAACGTTAAATATTATAAATACTGTTTTCCAGGTTATCTTAGGACAAATATTTTTATCGATTGAGCAAGAAGACCACTTTATTAACGACTCACGTGATCACCAAGAACATGTTCAAGTAAGTATGTTCAAGTAATTGAATATATTATTAAATTACCTTAATATAAAAAAAAGTTGATTTGTAAATTGACAATTAGAAAGTGCTTAAAAAGCATATTCAAATACAGTTTTTTTTAACATTTGAATTTGAATTACTATGTCGTGATGTAATATTATTTTGAAACTTAAAATGATAATCAAATTTAAATTTTTATTCTTATTATATGAATTAATACATCTATATTTAATTTTTAATCATAAATTCTTGAATAGTAAGATAGTTTTCTTCCATGAGTTGAATTTATTCCTACAAAAAATCGGTATAGGTATGCGGTAACAATTTTTCTTATTACTATATTAGAAAAAATGTTATTTATAATTTAATAATTTTGTTTAAGTACAATTCCAAGTTATTTCTTATATCTATTAATTCATATCACAAATACAAGTAGATTTCACTTAATTTTTCGTATTTAAGCGATTAATCAAAATTTAAATTTTAAATATGGCGGGCAGATTTTTGTAAAGTTCAAAAGAGAATAAACGAGACAATACTTATTCAAGCAAAACAAAAAACCTCAATAAAGGTTTTCATGTGCATTCAAAAAAATATTTTTATAATAAATAAATAATCTGAATTAAAACAAAAATTGTACTTTAAATTTTATGAAAATCGACCTGGAGGATATGAAATCAATAAAAATCACAGACAAAGGTGTGGTTAACTACCATACTAATATAACGTTAAATTAACGATTGTGCTTTAGTAAATTAATATAGTGTACAAATTCAGGGCCAACTTCTATTCATACACATGGGAATTTTCCATGTATATGGAAATTATATTGGTTAATTAAAAGCTCGTATCGTAACCTCTACTTGTGTATATTGTACAATATAATCACACAGAAAATTCAATTAACATACAAGTTGAATTACCGATAAAATAAGACCTGGGTCTAATTATGATGAACTATCGCTTTTAAAATTATCAGGTATTTTGACAGTTCAAGAAGGCGTTTTAGTATAAGAATTAGAAATCAAATGTTAAAATGTAACATTTTGTTATAGCGATGGTTTAACGTAATTACCCTGCTGTTTTGAATAAGCGGGTTAATTTACGAAATACCAGTTATGTTATGTCGCAGAGTACGCAAATATTGAAAGTGAATCGATGTCGAAATATAATGGACCAGTATTGGTATCGTTCACCCACATTTCCCCATAACCAGCTTTAAGTGGGTAAAAGTATGATTAAACCAGTTATAGGCTCTTTTTTGTATTTTTTAATTTTGTACCAACAGTGACACAAAAACATTAAAAAATTCATATTAGGTGTTTAAAATCAATTGTCTGTTATATAAAATAAATAGTAATAAACATAAATCGCTAATCATCCAATGTATAGATTTGTTTTTGTTTAAATAAAATGGCAGTTACGTAATCATCTTCACAAATAAAAGTGAACGTGTAATACGGAAACAAATGAAAGTCAACGATCCGTCATTGACATTGAGTAGCGATGCGCAGGCGCACGCGGCTCGCTCATCTTGAACTTGAGAAGATGGCCGCGGGCGAGTGACATTTGGCGACTTATGTTTACAAATATAAACCTGTTAAACGATTACTATACGATAATTACTACGTGACGTATCCATCCATCGACATTTTTTTCTTTTATTAAACTTACTTATATGTTGTAAAATTCGATCGACTATGTCGTCTATGTATCACAATTTTATTTTTTACTTTGCACATCGTATTTTAATTTTCAATCCGCATACGATATTTTTTTTGTAATTATATCTCAATGTTATATTATATTAGTTTCAAAATAGTAATATTAATATAAACAAATTTGAAATTTGAAAATTCTTATTAATATGGTAATTTATAATATAATAAGATACTTTATCTAATTATTTATTTTTATTTTGCATACAACAATATGGGAATAAAATGTAAGAATATTTAACATTTTTTTTATTTAGTTGAGTCTTTCGATTTCACCTGGGTTTTAGACTTGCGCCCAAATGGGATGTTTAATATAGACTACTGCCTGCAATAAAAAAGGCTTTAAAAAAACACACAGTCTTTCTCTTAGTATAAAATATATAACAGATAAATTAATCCTACTGATATCGATTAATATACATTTCTTTTTGCATTTTTAATTTCATAAATTATATCATTTGGATCATGAACAACCATAATTGTATGTGCTCAATAAAACCTATATTATAGTTCGTGTTGCGTCTTCGACATACTTCGGTTCAGGATTAATTAATTATTATGAAAGTTTAAGCGTGTAATACATCAATGTCATGCGAGTAATAAAGAGAGTCATAAAATTTAGTTGATAGTAAAAAAAGTGTAACTGTATTCATGTAGCGTAGCGTAAAGGAAAGCGTCGAAAGTGTAGCTATTAGATAGACGTACTGACATCTGTACTCTCACATCTTTTCGCCTTGATTACACAAGTTGCATTCCAAGTTTATGGAAACTATTAAAAGACTCATTGATTATTCAGAATACTAAAGTATAATCAACAGACATGCAACGAATCGTCATAATAAGTAAAATACGGAGTCAATGCACGCACGGTATCATTTCACAAATTCTTCAGTTAGTTTTTTTGTAGGCGAGAACGTCAATATAATTAACAGCTGTCTCATGTATTTATCGAATTATTAAAGACATTTACTTTTTGTATTTTTTTATTTTAGGAAAATCCAAACTACTCTTTTGGTTATGGAGTTTCGGATACTCGAACTGGTGACGTAAAAACGGTTTGGGAAGCCAAACAAGGTGACACTGTAAAAGGTTAATAATTATTTTAAATTTTGTATAATTAAAACCATTTTTGAATCGTAAAAATGTATCACTTCTTTAAAAAATATCCGATTATACATATATTACATCCGATTCTTAATTTAAGCACATGAAAATTTTCTTATATTACGAGTACTCATTTTTTTTTTAATTTCATAGGTCATTACAGTGTAATAGAACCAGACGGCTCTATGAGAACTGTAGAATACTCCGCTGGACCTGATACTGGATTTACAGCAATAGTCAACAATGATGGATCACAATCTGAACCGACAGCCGATGAAGGTGGTATGGAAGACAAAGTTCTTAGAGATTATGATAGATATTACGACTTTTCAGAGGAATCTGATTTGGATCTACCATATAAAGCGAGCGAAAGAAAACGGAATCGACATCCATACGAATCGTTATTTAAAGATTATTCATTAATGAAACGACCGAAATACCCAGCTGATTTAGAACCAAGTGAATATACACACAGCTTTAGCATAAAGCATCCACACGAAGATCTGGATTCTGAAGCCACTGCTCATAGTCACGTTGGATTTAAAATTGATCCGAATTGTAAAACGAAGCATAAAAAGAAAAACAACGCCTATACCAATGTAGATTTAGATTTTCGTAGGCAAAAATATCCCTCATTAACCTCAGATTCATATAATAGTGATTATGATAAGTACATCGGTGATGCGTCTAACATGGAAAAGCTTATTCAAATGTATAAGCACAATGAGCAATATAAGCCCTCGAAGCCAGATGACTACAGTGTATGGTCATCAACGAAACACGGTCACCAGGGCTTGTCAGATTCTCAATTAGACGATTCATATTCTGACTACATTCCTCCACGACCCAAAAAGAAATACAAGCCCCATAAAACTCCGGAACTGTTTGAGCCTGAAGACCTCGACGATTATGTTTTAGTTCCTAAAAAGAAGCACAAGAAACCATTTAGGGTAATAGACTCTTCTGAATACCAATCAGACGTGGATGAAGGTTATGAAGACTCTTACGATGATGACAGATACCATAAACCGCCCCGAGCCACGAATCACAAAGAAGTAGTACGAAAAATTGTAAAGAAAAAGAAACCAGGAATAAATCTTTTAGACATATTTGATATATAAGTTATTTACAAACTAGGTTAGGTGTTATTTTGTATTATTTATTGATTGGCATTATAAATAAAAAAATTTTATTTACTGTAATTAAAATTCATTTGGATATGTTTCTGTCCAATTAAGTTTCTGTTGTTTAATTTAATTTGTTAAATTACGGCTGATCTATGAATTTTATTCAATAAAACCTTTATTGTTAATGCTTTTTATTGGAAGATTTACAACTAATTCTACGTTTGATGTTTTATTATAAAAAAACGATTACAATAAAAACACAATTTGAAAACTGTTTCTCTATTTTGTCTTAACTTTATTTTTAATATAGCGATACATTTTTTTGATTTTTTTCTTATTTTAATTTTTTAAAAATTTTTTATACAATATAGCTGCTAAATAAGATAAAACAGATGTTAATTATGCAATTGTTTCGTGGCAATGTAATTAGTTTTGACGGGGCGATATCAGTTAAATGCGCTTGCGCAATTGATCTCACAATGATAGTGAAAGTAATGAAACTGGAGCGAACGGGTGTGTAGGCCACGTATTACCTCACAAGGACGTTTGAGCTGTTCCACTCGTATATGGTTATTGTAAAATTTAATATACCCATAAATCTTTGCTTTAAATATGTAACAATAAAAATAATAATCATTCCAATGTAATATATTTTTTTTTTGTTTGAACTTTAATCGCGGGTGGTTTTTTTTTAATTTGATAAAGTCTTATCAATTAGAACGTTGAGATAAAATTTGGTACCATATGTATTTCGATTATAACATTTTAATATTTCATTCAATTATGATAATATATGTAATTACGGAATTTTCTCGTTAAAATAACGTTTTCATGATACATTCTGCTGTTATGATTGTATCTCGTGTGCGAAGTGGGTAGTTCTAGTATGATAAGAATCAAAGGTTTCGAAATAGCAGCACCTTTACACATCATTAATTTTTAGTAATAAAGAATAAGACGTAATATCGTTTTTATCAACATATTTCATATAAGTTTCTATACTATTTCTAAAATTAAAAATTATTAAATTGTATTAAAATTTATGAATATATTATTTTCCATAAATAACTATAATTTGTTTTAAAATTAAAAAAATCATTACTAAATAAGTATGGTTCATTATATTATATATGCAATAATGTTGTTTAGATTTTTTATAAACTCAGAAATCATTTCTTTCCTAAGAAAATCTTTCAACAACTAACTATTAGCGATAAATTTCAAAACGAAATACTAATTATGTCCTTTATATATCAACATGACATAAATTATGTATATTGAAGATTAATGTCTAGAGCTAATTTAATTAAGAACAAAACAGTTGATGTAAGAGATTGCCTCGATTAATGGATTTTCATTGGAATTTGAGTTAGTTAACTTAGGTAAATTAAATACGGCCACAGCACAATCTTGGTGGCCTGATCATTATTGAAACATTATCTTAGCACGAAAGACTTGAAAGTGAATGTTTAAATTAAATAATGCGAAAACTGATCGATTAAATTCAATGCTTCGTAACGTAAATGTGAAAGTAATTTTTGTCAAAAATAAAATTCTAACACAACTATTATACGTGACAATTTAAAAATTAAAATACATTTTTTTATTCGAACGAATTAATATCCGAAAAATAACGGATATCCTGGAACGTTTATTTCAATCAGCTCGCTTATTATTTCTACGATGTTTACGAAAAAAAAAACTTTAATAACGTTACGGAAACTGTTAATTATTTGAATTAATAGAAATTATGCACATGTAGGAAGATAGGAATAAATTACGCACATTTGCGACGATGTGCGCGGTAATAAATTCACTATTTCACATTCACATTTTTTGCACTAAATTACTGTGTGCCTACTTATCACTAAACGCAATATACTTAAACATTAAATCATGATTGGCGTCAATTTGAAACTGTTTTCATACAATTGAGAGTCCAATGAAATAAATCAAACACCTAATTAGTACGTATATAATATTGATACAATCTGTGGTAAAATAAAATCTTTTATTAATATATAGTACTCTAATAATAGTTGAAGTGAAAAATGGTCTAGATAAGGCGAGAATGTGGTCCAAATTCAACGTTGTCTCACGAGTGATTATGTTTTATTCAACGCACGCATGTGGTCGTGAACATTCACCGCTGGGCGCGGCCGTGACACGACAGCTATTGTCGCAACACCAAAGCCACACTCTTTCTTGTACCCTTTTAGATTTAACCGTATCATTCTAACGCACTCACTCTATAATAATCACCTTGAGATTGCGTTTATAGAGAATATTAAAATAGCGTTTCGTTTAATGATTTTATTGTAACTTTAGTGTTGCGATATTTATCGACATATATTTTTTTCTTATAATAATTTCTGAAACAAAAATATTATATGAAGATGAATATTAGTTAACAAGAAAAATAACTTGAACATACTTAATTCCTATATATGTTGGTTAAATTAATATCTAGACTAGTTTTATTTCCTAATACTTAATAAAGCCGATAGTAGTAAATTATGATCATCAATATGTTTATAAGTTTTTACGCAGATAATTTGTATAATGTTAGCAATAGGTATTGACAGATTATTATTCATATTTTTTAGGTAGATTGACGGACGTTTTTTGAATTTACATGAATGGTACAGTCATTTGGTGCTCAAACAGTACATTACCTAAAATGTTTTCCGGGAGTTTTGAAAATTGGTGATTTTATAAATTCTGACAGGACCTTTGAAATTCATTTAAATAGGGTTTAGGCGCTTGTATCCGAGAACTAATCGTTTTGCAAAAAAAAGTTTAAACATAAATTACAGGAATTTTTCACTAGTTTAATTTATTGTATACGTGAATATACATGGAAAAATAATAAAGAAGATATTGTAAAAGGCGCGTTAGGAAAAAATCGGAAAGAGCACATCAAAATTTATAAGGTCACCAATTTTCGTAATTTCAGGAAATCTTTCTACATAATACTACCAAATTACTGTACGATATAAATTTGAGATTTAAGGACTAAAAAAGTAACTGATCTTTTTGAAAAAAGTAGTTAAGAAAAATAAGATACCTTATTCGTTCAACCCAGAGTAGTGTTCTATTTTGATTTATATACTAAATATATATATGACTAGTATTTTAAATCTCCAAATTACAAAGAACTGAAAAGAAATTAAACACACGATGTACATTGTGCAATATATAAAAAATATACTTATGATATAATGAGAAAGTTATTGTTTTGCATTTGTATTAAGCTTGTAATTCTATTATCAATACATATAAGTATACAAAATCCTAATATTATAAAATAATAATATAAATAAAAAGGTATAGAAACAAATCAAATTAAGTGCTTAATTATGTAAGTATACGAGTAAATCATACGTGTTATCTCGTAACACATAAATATTTATATCAATTTAAGTATAATGAAACAAGTTTTCAATACTCTAAAAAGATTAACATTTATTGCCTACCTCCTTAGCTGCATTTAAATAAATCAATACGTCCATATACTTTTAAAGATTCAGAAGTGAATCAATACGACATTTCATTCTCGTATTTTTTTCCAACATTTTTACCCGACTACGGCAAAGCCAAATTGATTGATTTTGGCAGTCTATGTATGTATGTATGTTCCATCGTAGCGTCTAAACTGTTTAACCGATTTTGAAGAATGAGGTATCAATAGATTCGTAATAACGCCCAGGTGACATAGGCTATATAAATGTTACCAAAATGTTTTATGGTGAAATTTATTTACGTAGTCAGTTTATAGTTTTTTTAATACAGCATGTTCGCCCTTTGACATCAACAGCCCGTTGCTAAGCAATTTTCTAAGTCACATGTATGTCCGTGTCATCTATATAAATAAATAAAATGAAATTATTTGTTTGTAATTTCAAATTAACAGCTTTTAATTAAATGCATATAATAGTTTGTACGGTACTTACATCAAAACACACAATTGTTTAATTTTTTGTCTGTCTATTCGTTTCGGTTAATCTCTGAAACGGCTGCACCTATTTTCACGGGACTTTTACTACCAGATAGATGTTATACGGATTAGGCTACTTATTTAAGAAGTTTTCCTAATTTTAATTTTTTGCAGGCGAAATTGCGGGCACCAGCTAGTTAATACATAAAATAAAGTCTATTTAACATGTATAAATTTAAATTATATTTTAATTGTTTTATTTCAGTGCAATTAAGCAATTAGCCAATATTTGGACACGGACAATAAATAAAACAATAATCTTATTTACTAAATTTAATTATATAAACGATTTGATTTAGAGGTTAAATACCACATATCCTTATGCCAACAATTTTAACGTCGTTGCATATTATTTAAATTGTCTAGCATTCGTAGATAATATCTAGAAAGGTAAAAGATAATAATGTATACTTATATTATAGAAATAAATAGTAATTAACATTTTTCATTATTATGTAAACGCGTAGTCGCGATTTCTTTCTCATAAGCCCGTACTTGAACCGGATATTGTTTACTATTTCATTGGTTTTAATTTCGTTTTCGCATAACCCTCTTTTTTATTTTATTAATTTAATAATCATATATATATATATATATACATATATATATATATATCTTCAAAATCAGTCCTGCCCGAGATAAGCCGGAATTTCTTTGATGTAAGTACAGATTATACCTTTATACGAATTTAATAAAAAGCTATAAGTTTGAAATTCAACAAAACAAACATTTCAATTTTATTTATTTGTAAAGATTGCCTTTGGGTTTAAAAAAAAACCTGTTTAAATAATAATAATCAGTTATACTCACGGTCAATACAGTTTCTTTACTTATTGCGTTAGAATATCTTATTAGGTCAATAACTTTAAAGGCTTTGAATATATTACAATGAAATTCACTTGAATAGAACACTTGCATTCATTCCAAGCGCAGTAGATATTCAATAGAAATGCTTGCAGTTTCAAATAACTTAGTTTTATCTTAAAAAGTATATTGTATTAAAATCCTTTAAATAAATGATCATAACCATGTTTAGATGTTACGGTACATATTTGTTTTTTTTTTTTGTTTTTTAATTCTAAACTTGCATTCTTAAATTACAATGCAAAGTAACTGTCTGACTGTTTGTCTGTACGTTCTGCTAAGTTTTCACGCCTTAACCAATGAATTGATTTTAATGAATTTTGTTATAGTAATTGATTGTACTCCTAAAAAATTAAACCTGAAGGGATTGGAATAGGGGATAAAAGATTTTACTCAGACGAAGTCGAGTGATCTACCTATTAATGTATAAAAAAACATCAGACTTTTTATTTATTTTTCTTAATTGTATAAGTCAATTAATACAGACTTTTTTATCACCACAGAAGATTATACATCTCAATCTGTTACTACTTTGATTATTATATTGCTAGTAGCTGACCTGGTAAATGTTTTGCTACATAAATAAGATTATTATAGAACCAATCGCTATTACAAAACGAAAGCTTATAGTAAATGGATAAAAATTAATAGCTATATTAATTTGTATGCCAATTCATAAAAATATTTAGTCGAAAAAATTTTTTTTTTGGGTGGGCCTCTATTATCACTTAGGGTAGAAAAAATAATATACTAAATATTCTCAGACCTACTGAATATACACAAAAAATTTCATAAGAATCGGTCAAGCCGTTTCGGAGGAGTTTAAAAACACTGTAATACGACAATTTTATACATATAAGATTTCAATAACGAAATTAAATTGAATTATATAAATTAAACTACTTAAGGAATGACAGTGATAGATCGAAACCGGGTTAAACTCAGCAAAAACTTAGTCATGTGGGTGTTATGAAAGTAATACCCCTATAAAGTGAACCGGCATTTTTACATTTCCTTATATAATTTGTGCCAATATTTCAATCAATTACTACGAGTAGATCAAGAACGTGAGAATATTAATATAATTATGATGATAATATTGATATGCAGTAAACTATGACAGGTTCAATAGCGCATGTTATGAAACTATTTAGTATTTACGTTACTACTTACTAAACTTTTACTTTCGGCTCCGCGTGCGTTATTGTAGATTTTGTTATTTATGTATGTATGTATGTATATATGGACCTGTATATGGATAATGATTTTTAACTGATTTCGAAAAAGGAGGAGATTCTAAGTTCGGCTATGTGTATTTTTTATGTTTGTTCATCGATTTTTCCGTCGTTTGTGGACCGATTTTCAAGTTATTTTTTTTGTTTGAAAGGGTATACTTCCAATTTGGTCCCATTGTCATGAAGTCCACACATTAGCACCGGAACCACTACCAACCAATAACAAGTATTTTATGTGTTGCGATTCAATTGCTTCTATATGATTGCTAAGCACTTTATGCTGGGTACAATGTATACGATGAAGTGGAGTTAACATTAGGCTATTGTAAATTAGGTAAATGACAAACGGTCCAAGTCAATAATACGTAAAAGGTTTTACTTGGCGCCGACTTCGAATGTTTTACCTGGCAGCGACTTCAAAATGTGGTAGAAAATATTTATTTTTTACTTTTTTGTTTACTTGTTTAGATTTCGAAGTTGGTTTGTTTTTGTTTTTCAAAAAGTTTTTATTACTTATTGGATTTTAGGCAGAACTCTTGACTCTGGTTACGTTTTTTATAGTTAATTACCCGTTATATTAGTAAATATTTATGTATTTATACAAAGTCAACATAAAGTATTCATCAATTCATTCAATTCAACATTATATATCGTATAAATAAAAAACATCAATGTTCCTTAAAAGTTTTTGCTTAATAAATCAAATTTTTACAATTTTAAATTAATAATAATTGATTGTTTATTAAAATGAAATGATGTCTAAAACGTTACTTTTTTATTAATTGCCTGAACACATTAAGTACACTTCTCCACTTGTGCTTAGCAAAAAATATTTACAGTATGAATACATGAAAAACATATATATTAAATTGAACTATGTTTTAATATGACAAGCTGTTTGTTAATTAGAAATTTAACTTCGTTTTCACAATGAACAACTAAGTTAGGATTATTCAACCATATTCAAATGTAATGAATTAGCATGGATCATCAAAATAAAACTTGCATGTTAATTTGGCATTTGAAATAGAAAACATCCAGCGTTTTATTCGACCTTCATTGCAATTATCATAACTAGTTAAGCAAGGTTTGCATAGGCGCCGGTTAATGACACGATGAGTCATTTAGCGCAATATAAGGGTCTAAACAGGCGTTCGATTAAAAAGTATTTTAAATGAAAATTGTAGATCTTTATTAATGATATTAAAATATATAAGATATGTTTACGTTTATATATGAAGTATTGCCTAACCCACTTGTTGGGCGAAAAATGTTACACTTGCCATTCTCAATCGCTATCTGGTTGCTAGATGACGTCGTCCAAAACATCAAATCTGTGTGGCAAATTGTTGTTACAAACATATCTATTGTATCATTGGTGTGTTTATAGAACAAAACGGGAAAAAACTTTTTAATCAAAACCAGACGAAAATGTATATTTATACAGTAACTTATACATGGTAAGATTTACTTACCTGTTACATGTCATACCGACAAAAAGAACAAAAAAAATTACATCACAGAAAAAAAAAACAGCAGAGTTTGGTTTTATAATTATACCTACCTACTACTTATACGAGTATATAGAAACTTTCGTTAGTCATAAAAATTTACGATCTTTGTGCGATTGTCTTAACGATGACGTGCGCAGAACCTTATCCAAGAGTTGGACTTCGGAAGGTTATTCGATACTTATTGTGGTTTACTCGGTCGAGAAACAAGGGAGTTACGGCACGTTTTGTATGCTGGTTTGTATTACTTTTTAACCCCCGAGAAGAGAGGGTTAAAAAGAAGGGTGTTATAAGTTTGATGTCTGTATCTTTGTATTTGTTTATCTGCGTGTCTGTCTGTGGCATCATAGCTCACAAATGAATGAACCAATTTTAATAAGGTTTCTTTTTATTTAATGCTGATGTAACCGGGATAGTTCTTAGCTATAATTTATGAAAATCTGATCAGACGTTTGAAGGATATAACCTGAAAAAATTCTGATATACATATATCCGCAAACTCATATTGTGCTTCTAAAAAAATTTCAAAACCTTTTCCTTAATACAACATGAAACCTTTGCCTTTGAAAGCAATGGGACATTTGAAGGTATTTACTTTACTTTTGTACATTTAAATTATTAAGTTTTAAAGGCGAGAAGAAATACATGTATAAACTATTTTATTACTAGCTATGTACTTCGCATTAATATTGAAATCGCTATGCCGAGCGACTGTTTGAAATTTATTTTTTCTTTAATCAGTATAACAGACGTTTTTTTATTCTGCAGGAAATTTATTGTACTATGATTATATACATAACCTTCGTGAAAGCTTAAACAATACGCTGACAAAGTTTAATCGCAATTGAATAAAAGCTGCTTTAATCGACATTTTTTTACGACAACTCAATACTGCAACTTACACTATTAGGATGTTTAAATGTATTTTTTTTAATTAGTTAAGTTTTTTGTGTATATACTTTGTATATATATTGTAATTTTTTTAATTTAATTAAATAAAATAATATGTCGATTTTGTATTAAAAATATTCAAATTAAGCTCACCGATACAAAGATACCCAAAAATTTTTAAGTATTTGTTAAACATACGAGAACATGAATAAAATCTAAAATGCTCTAAATCTGATCGGATATGGTAATTGAAAGAAAGTTGATCATTTTATTTTCGAAGCACGTATCACAATTTATCTTAGACCGTAACGGACAGAATGTCGTCCATTTTCTAATTGATACAAAACAATTTCACCAATGACTTAAAAACTTTACTAGAATTTTACAGTTCTGAATATTAGGCCTGTAATAAAAAGTAAGTAGCACAAAAAAAAAAACGTTTAAAAAAATAATTTAACATATAAAATGCAACACTTTTTTAAAACAGTTTAATTTTAAAGAATTTTGGACATTGCATACAAAATATGCGTTTGTTTCCTCTTGATAAAAAATGTACGCTATATTATTTTTTCGAATATTAAAATTGTCTAAGGTATAAAAAATCACATACAAATATATTTTATAGACTTTGATTTAAAATCTTCCATCCGAACTCATATTTACGGCTTAAACAAAAAGTTTTAATTTAAATTGTATTTGGACATATGTATCCGAGAAAGAATTTATGTTCCACTTTTAGAACGGACCTTAACACAAAAAGCAATATACCTATATATTTAGCTATGAGTTTCTTTTCGTTATAAAATGTCATTGACCAATCAAAAGTAAATTAATATAAGTTTTTGTAAATATGTTAATGGAATTGGTACAAACAGGTGGAAAATGTTTTATATAATGTAATATATTAAATACACACATTTATGTAACCGCAATTGCTTTTTATTACAATGTGAAATGATTTGGTAAATTATAATTAATTAATGTAATAAAGAATATTTATGTTGTATATAAAAAGAGTAAATAAAATTTACTTTCAACAGCGCATTGTTAAGAGTCATACAAGTTTACGACAGTTTTTATTCAAAAACTTCTCAAGTCACATTTTATTCCAAAATGTTATTTTTTCGCTAAAAATGATTTCTTAAAGATCCATGATCTGGGTAAAAAACATATTAAAAAGTCAAAACATTCCTACCTAATTTTCTTCTATTATTCAAAATTAAAAACATTAAACGCTTGAAAGCAAGATATCATTCGGGAAGAGCATATGTCATAATAGCATTTTAGATCGCCAATTGCAAACGTTGAAGGTAGTTAAGATAAGAATGATAGAGAATATGATTATGTACTTTAAAGATATTAAAATATCACTATTTAATAAACGCGGAATGTTAATAAGTTAATTTTTAGAAGTGATTGTCAATAATGAGCTATAAAAATATGATAACTACTATTGTTTTGGTTAAGTTACATACCACTAACCCTATAATAAAGCATAAAAAGGTCCTTTAAAACTCTTTTATGTGTGCAAGAAACAGTTTTTTTTGATTGCTGAAAAATTGTAATTGTGTGACTTAAGAGGTTTTTGAAACAACCGATTCAATTGTATTCTTTCGTAAGGAGGTTTTTATGTTAAGTAGTGTTCACGTCTGATATTTATGTGTAGGAATGCAAACGGACCGACTCAGTACCGTCTACGGCTAGATAATTATATTGGTACTGTTTATGTAATTTGTAGAAACAGACGAACCCGCTTGGAGGCGTGTACGGTTAGTCATTGACCTTGGTGATGTCGTGGTACGTGTAACATTGGGTCATTAAAAAAATAATAGAATAGTATGCTATGGGTTTAACATTTATATTAGGATTAGCAATCGACAGCATTTACCTAGATAAACCGGGACTACAACTAATTAAAAAATAATTACACAAAGCAACTTTTATTTCCAACCGCCTTCCAAAAAGAAGCAGGTTCTAAACTCATTAAAATTTTTTAACTCACAACTCTGTCATTACTAAACCGTTTTTGAAAATTATTTATTTATTCGAAACGGTTTCAGACCGATCCCATTTAATTTTGACCACAATCGCTTTTTTAAAATTCTTAGTTATTTTTTAATAAATAGTAGTAATAATAAGTAATAAGGTCACCTCTGCTTAAACATTTGAAGAACTAGAGAATTATAAATGCGTTGTCCGTTTAAAATTACATAAGGGGAATAGGATGTAAGGATAGGATTGAGGGTTGTTAGACTAATGTCTCGTTCCAAACATTCTTATAGAATTATACACATTATCTCAAAAAGATATTGTAACAAAAGGTGGTCTAACCTTAGCAATCACTTTATAGAATTATATATTATATTAAGTCAGTATTTATTATGAGCATTATATAAAAACCCATAATTATCAACGCCGATAAATATTATGAACAAGAATTTATCCTAATAAATATCAATTGTCTATTATTATAGTCATCTATTGTTACAATATTCTAATAAAGTGATTATCGAACGGACTGTACGTTACAAAGTTTAATTTATTCCTTATTCTATACTCACAAGTGTATGAATTTATGGTTCTTAAACCAATTCTTGACTCGTTTAACCACGAAAGATTTGTATGGATAGTTGTTCTTTTTATTTCTTATTCTAGCGGGTTCATGCATTTCGAATTTGATGTTAATATAATCTGCATATCTATACTAATATTATAAAGCTGAAGAGTTTGTTTGTTTCAATGGGCTAATCTAGGTACTACTGGTTCGAATTGAAAAATTCTTTTTGTGTTAGATAGTTTATTTATTGAGGAAGGCTACGACATCAGAGCAAAGCAGAAACATAATCGCGAGTGAAACAGCTAGTATTGAATAATATGCACGTGACGGGAGAAATTCTACCACATGTATATCCACTGTGGAACAGCGTGGTAGAATAAACTCTGAATCTTCACCGTAATAGGAGAGGAGGCCTTTGCCAGCCGGCGAGAGATTTACAGGCTGTTACTTTACTTTATACTACAATCATTTACATTTTAATAAAATACAATACGATGAAGTCTTTGATTTATGTCAGTTTACTTAAAGAATAATACTTTTATGTTTGGCACATAAAAGTATAGAGTATAAGTAATTGTGTATGTAATTTTATATTAATTTTAATAACTTTAAGTATGTCCATTCTAAGTCTTTCTATCTAGAATATTGCGGGCAGCGCCCATAATACATAGACACATAGTTTTGTGCGCCTGCGACACCGCAGGCGGGACCTTAGGTCTACCTATAGGGCATAGTATTAGTACAGCCTCTATATAAGCGCCAAGTATCTCAGATTTAGGCACACATCAAGTCCTAGTGCTTAGTGAACTAGTGTTCCAATCTTAGAGATAATTTGAAAAAATGTTCGCAAAGGTAACGTGATTCAATAATAATAATAATATAGATATAGATATAGATATAATATAGATATTTTTTAAAAACTATTAGAAATTTAAATTCAAATCAAGTATTTATTTACAGTTTTCTCTCATTTTGTTGTAATTATATCCAATATTTGAGGTCTAAAAGGTCAAACTCATTTGGTATACATATTAGCTTCTTGTAATATTATCAACTTTTTAACTCGCATTAAGGGCAAGTTACACTTATAAATTTTGCTTACAGACTTTCATAAGATTTGCATAAATTTCTTTATACCTGAAATATTTAGCATATATATATAATATAACTTACATTTTACCTAGGTAACTGTTACTAGGTTACACAGTTGCTTTATATCAATTACGAGAATAAAATTTATAAGCGTAATTCACATCGTATAAATAATTGACAAATTCAAATAAAAACTAAAAAAATAAATAAACCGACTTCAAAAACGAAACAAGTAACTGCAAACTGAAAAGCAAAAAATAAATATTTTCTGCAACATTTTGAAGTTGGTGCCAAAAGTGCGATCTGTGGTCTCCAACGTCCACTTCTTCAAAAGCAAAAGCACGAGCTACTATCAAAAATACCGAAAACAGAATAGGTGTGCCTATAATATTTGAAGAGTTTTCTTCATTTCTCCAGGTTCATCCCATCATCAGATCTTGATCCACCTCGTTTTTCAAAGTCGGTTCAAAAATAAAAACACACAAAAATCATTTTGTTATTTAACAGGCTATTGTTGCGTGCGCCCTCGTGGTGGTAGTTCATGGTGGACTCATCGCGAGTCCTCATGGAGCAATTTCATCTCAGAGCATAGTGCTCGGACACCCAGCTCCTGCCATTGCCACACATGCTGTCGGTCACGCACTGGCTGCACCCGCATTGGCTGCTCCTGCATATGGATTGGGACTAGGTAGTGTAAGATTGTATACATTTGATCCATACAATTGCTGAATGGTCTCTTAATTTAACTTTAGAAAAGTTTTAAATTCTTTTCAAAAATTGACCAGATAAAAACAAGGTAAACATATTTAAGTGTAAAAAATATATTATATTTACACTTAAATAGACAAGAAAGTCTTCTAATATATATTTGGTCTTTCTTGTCCTTAATTAAAAAAAAAGTATTTTGAAGAAAAACTGAGATATTAGATACTACTAAGTATTTTAAACGGTTCTCAAGTTATATAAAAAATGTGTATTAGATACAATAATATTTTTTTTTAAGTATAAAAATAAATAATTATAAAATTTCTTCAAAGAAAAACCACCAAATTTATTTATTTATCAAAAAAGTTTAATTCGTCTTTTTATAATAACACCCGACAAACGATCAAGTAGGGCACCCGATGATCATCGCCGCCTATTCACATCTGCAGCAGAAGAGCCACAGATGCGTTGTTGGGCTTGAGAGAATAAGGGATAAAGGCTTAAGAAATAGAAAGTAATAGAAAAGTCAGTGGTAAAGGGCGGGTTATGTTTCGGCTCTCAATAAATCATCTTTTGATTTTATTGTTTTTAATAAAGGTCACGGTGCTATCGTCTCTCACGCCCCCGTGCTGCACGCGCCGGTCGCCCACGCCGTTGCCCCTGTTGAGGTTTATGTAAGTAGTTTAACGTTTACTATTTTCAGATATAAACAGTTAAACAGTCATAGTCAATAATTATTATAATTAATTTTCACTTACACATTACGTCACTTTGATGAGAGATTAATTACTGTTGATGTTTATAGAGCCACTATTTAAAAAATATATGTTTTGTTGCTTACTATACTAAGGAGTATTTTTTGACAGTCCCACCCCAAATATCAATTCAACTATGGTGTTACGGACGGCCACACCGGCGACCAGAAGAGCCAATGGGAAGCTCGTGATGGAGACGTTGTAAAGGGCCAGTACTCCCTCGTAGAACCCGATGGCACCATCCGTACCGTCAACTACTCTGCTGATGACCACAATGGGTATGAATACAATAGAATACTTACTCCGAAAACTTTATTGTTAACTTGGAGAAAAAATCTCTGTTTCGCCTCTCGTAATCATTTTACGGATCTTAGAAAATTAGTAGTTCGATTTCTTTAGTATATTTTATTTATTTTTATTATTTTCAGTAAAATTGTTTTCTAAATAGTTAAAAAAAAAAATATGTGTAAAATATTAATGCGTTTGTCTTTTCAGTTTCAACGCTGTGGTCAGCAGACAAGGGCACGCGGCGCATCCCGCTACCGCCGCCGTTGCGCACGCGCCGATCGCCGTAGCTGCACCCCTCGGTCACGGCCATCTTCTCCACGGCTAATCAACCTGAAAATGACATATTTATTTCCTACGTTTATTTAGAATAAGACAGAATGCGACAATGTAACTTGAATGCTTCGTGGTAAAGGTACAACGGATGGTCTGCTTAAAGGTACAGCGTTTCATAAGGTGTATCCGACCTGGGACGACGGCCCAAGACTTCACAATCAGTACCTCCTAATAGGGTGCTAACTTTTGTATTATAATTTCTTTTAGTTTGTAAGTCTTATACCGTTTTCAAGCTTAGTTAAGAATATACATCTTATGAAACGTTAGAAATTGCCTGAGGGGTGCTTGGCGGAGGCTCCAGTTTTGCTTATATGTAATATATCTTTTCTCATATTTCTTTCGTTTTATTCTCAATTCCTATAATTTTACTTATACGATTATGAAACCCTTATTAATTTGTTTAACAATCACATATTTTTAAACAAGTTTTTGCCCTACTACATTAAAACTCGTATCGAAATGAAAGCTTAAACTTAATATAAAAGCATGAATTCATTTTATTAACTATCATTCGTTTGTAGGGTTTAAAATATTAAACATATAAAATGATCTCTAAAGTAAGTAATCTTAAGTATCCTAATTATTTATCATTTTAAAAATATTTTTTTTTTTCGTAATGTTTTAAACATTTAATATCGTTTTTCTAATTCAAATATTCGTTTTAGATAATCCTGTTTACATCTGCACTATTGGCAGTGAATGCTCAGCATCACTCACATGGACATGCAACATCTTCACAGTCCATTATTCGCCATGACATTTCCCATAACCAACATGGATACAGCAACGCACATCCCATTGCCCATCACGCGGCCTATCATCAACCTATTGCAGTTCATACCGCCCCTGTTCATGCAGCAGTAACTATTCAACATGTAGCTCCAGTCCACTCGGATCATGCTGTTCATCACATAGCCCCTGTCGTTCATCACGCTCCTGCTGTTCATCATGTTGCTCAAGTTGCCCATCATTCTACACCTATCGTCCATCCCGTTCAGCCTACTGTTCATCACGTAACTCCTATTGTACATCACGCTTCTCCCTCTGTTCACCACATTGCCCCTGTTCATCATGCTGTTTCCTCGGTTCATCACGTAGCCCCTGTCGTGCATCATGCTGCTCCTGTACTAACTCTCCAACACTCCAGTCACAACGAGCACCAATATGCTGAAGACCATCAGAATTATCATGTAAGATAGTTTTTTAGTTTATTTTTATACATTCGATTTTTTATGTTTTTTTTTTTATCAATAATTTAAAATATCATGTTTTTAGGCGCATCCAAAATACGAGTTTGAATACAGCGTAGCGGACCACCATACTGGTGACATCAAGTCTCAGCACGAAGCGCGTGATGGCGATCACGTTACTGGATTCTACAGTCTTCACGAGCCTGATGGTTCAGTACGCACCGTACACTACAATGCTGACAAGCACAGCGGGTAAGGATTGATATTAAAAAAAAATAAGCAATAGGATTTAAAAATATGTGCGCATTTTTGTTCAAGTATTTATTTTATATATTTTTTTTCAGATTTAATGCTCAAGTAGAACACTCTGCGCCGTCAACCCATGTCCAGCCACATCATATTGAACCTCATTATGCTCTATCTCATCATTGAATATTTTAATATAATAAGTAGGATAAAATGAATGAAACTTGTTTTATGTTTACGAATAAAGTCTAGTCTAAACATGTAATTGGATGTTTTCTTGTATGATAATCATATTTTTAAAACATTACAAAGATATTTTCTGCTTTGTTTACTCCTCTACTAAATTTTTTTTCTAAAGAAAATTATCAATACTGAAGAATAGTTTTAAAAATTTTGTTTCTAGCAGTTTTACTTTAACTTTCCCAAGACATCTACAATTTTGCCTGAAATTTGTAAATAACCTAAAGAAATAATAAGTACAATATGTAAATATTATTACAATTATATGGACAACATTAATTATTATTCTGATAAAAAAAAAAATGAATTAAAATCAGATTGGCTAGTAAAGAGTTTTATCTCAAATTATTTTTGAATTATGTTAAATACGAAATGCATTTTCAGAATATATCAATATCTCTGAAATTGAATTTTTGTGGGTTGACACATTACTGCTTATCAGCATCCATAAAAAACGGTACCCACTAAATAGTTTTTAAAATTGATAAAGGAATTTTGTGAAGATAAGAATGTTTTATAGATATAGTATTCAGTAATAGTTGTATTAGCCATTTTATATTTGTAAATTCGTATGCGATTTATTTAGTGATCAATATATCTCTTTAACCTGGTAACAGTTTTCTCGGTTAATTACCTAGAAAACTGTTACGTAAGCTGAGAGCGACAATTAATACGGCACTGATAGTAAATTCTTTCAGAATTAAAAACAATGATAAACAATTTGTGTAAATCTTATGAAAGTCTGTGAGCAAAACAAGTTTAGTTTTAATTGAAACAAACAATGAACGATAGAACTTTTTTTTTCTAATTTAAAAGTTGTGTAGTATAGTAAGTATATAAAATTATTTAGTATGTCACCAGAAGTATATCAGTATGATTAATTATACTGTAAATTTATTATTAGGGCTCCGTAGTAAAAAACGGAACCCTTATAGTTTCGCCATGTCCGTCTGTCTGTCTGTATGTCTGTCTGTCTGTCTGTCTGTCTGTCCGCGGCTTTGCTCCGAAACCCTTAATACCAGAAAGCTGTAATTCGGTATGAGTATACATATGAATTACGCCGAGAAAGTCGTACAATAAAATCTTAAAAATATTTTTTTTTCAGGGTGTCTTCCCTATGTGTTAAGAGAGACATTTAATGTTCAAAATCGTTAGTATAATTCACATATGTATATTCACAACAACATTGATTCTTTTGATAAAAACAGTAACAGGCATTGTATTAACACGAGAAGAAAGGATAAACTTATAACGCCGAAGTTTCGACTCCGCAAAGTCAATGTTACCTTTTTGGGGCAAGGTATTCGTTTTTATAATAAAATTCCGCAAAAAGTGTTACAGTTTACGAAAAATAAATTTAAAGTACATATTAAAAAATCCTTAGTAGCTAAAGCATATTATTCTGTTAAAGATTATATAGATGATAAACATGCATGGATTTAGTATAAGCTGGATTCACACAGGGTATTTAATATGTTTGTAACTCATAAATGTATGTACCCATCGTAAAACTTTTAAAAAGAGTAACTATCGAGTTTCTTGCCGGTTCTTCTCGGTAGAATCTACATTCCGAACCGGTGGTAAATTAATTAATTAATTAGTGTTTAGTTTTCTTTTGTTTTTGTATTGACGATTCAAAAGTGCTTGTAAAAGCCTACTTGAATAAAGCATATTTTGATTTTTGATTTTTTTTTTTTTGACATTCAAACATTTTTACGAAAATAGGTACTCGAAGATTGCTTGACCGATCTTGACAATTCTGACAACTACGGAACCCTACATTGTGCGTGGCCCGACACGCACTTGGCTGATTTATAAATTTTAATTGTTTATATTATGTGACAAATATTCGTACGTAGCAAAAATATGTAGT
This sequence comes from Hypolimnas misippus, assembly GCA_037950945.1. NCBI lineage: Eukaryota > Metazoa > Arthropoda > Insecta > Lepidoptera > Nymphalidae > Hypolimnas > Hypolimnas misippus. The sequence continues at coordinate 10,824,897 of JBBEEQ010000012.1, read as the reverse complement.
TATTTACAAATGAATGATTATTATACCAAATTTGTTATACGCAAACGAAAAAGATGTTTTCAATCCCGAAGTATTCTGAAGTAGGAAATGCAGTATCTGAGAATATAGTTTTAGAGAACGTGTAACACTCAAACACTTCCACTATGATATCATGCTTTATCTGAAAACCCATACGGCACAAAAGAAAATTCTTTACAAGTATTTTTATTATGAACATGGTAAGAGTACGACCCCGCGGCTCCATTTTTTGAACATCTCCTCAGGTGACCTATGATCATGCGAAGCTTTTTACTTGTAAAATTTTATCCAGTAACTTGTGAAAAAACGGGACCGTACCTTTTTTTAGTTTTTGTAACCAAATAACACCAATTTAGTAGTGTATTTTTTACCAACAACTATTGAACTAAATGTGGTTACCGAAAATGAATTTTAAATGTACAACTTTCCTATATAATACGCCTATATAATATTGGAGTGTGAGACCGATAAAAAATACGTATTGCAAAAAAATGTGTTTTCTCATACAATACATTCCAAAGTTAAAAAATACCATATATCTATAGATCTTCCTAAAATAATTTGAATCGGTTTCTTACTTTCGGACTGTCACATCGTACGCGGGTTTATATACTCGTTTAATAGAGATTCACGCGAGTACAGGAAGGTTAAAGATCTTTTAAAAATACACCACACCACATTCTGTAAACCTTTTTTAATTTTACGTTTGTTCTATAAAAAAATAACAACTATTTTCAAAAATTGAAATTTTTGGGATTTGGGTAGCTTTAATTGCATGCAATATTTATACTTTTCTCATTTGTTTTACATTCAGTATATGAGAATAACATATACAAAAATTGTATAAAAAGGAAAATGATTAAAATTTGCGTTAATCTAGATTTATATTATATATTTATCGGCACAGAGGGGGTGGAGAGAGTCCACAAATTTACCTACGTCGGAAGCGTAGTATCGGAATCTGGAGGAACCGAGGAGGACATCGCATCGAGGATCGCCAAGGAGAGAGCAACCTTCGCACAGCTCCGTCCTGTATGGCAATCACGGAAATTGACCAGGAGAGTAAAGCTTCGATTCCGGTCCAATGTCAAAACCGTATTGCTGTACGGATGCGAGACGTGGAGGGTCACCAAAGACATCTCGCGCCGACTCCAAGTTTTCGTCAACCGCTGCCTTCGCCGCATTCTCGGTGTATACTGGCCCGAGAAAATCTCCAACCAAGATCTTTGGGATCGCTGCGATGAGACTCCGATCGATCTACAGATTAAACGTCGCAAGTGGAACTGGATGGGCCACACGCTCCGAAGGGATCCTGAACACATCCCGAGGCAAGCCCTAGACTGGATTCCTCAAGGAAAGCGAAAACGTGGCCGCCCTAAGCAATCCTGGCGGTGTACAGTTATCGCAGAAGCGGCGACCATTGGCAGGATGTGGAACGAAATTAAGCGCGAAGCTCAAGACCGAACCGGCTGGCGGAGCACTGTGGAGGCCCTCTGCCCCATCTAGGGGACATAGGAACTTAAGAGAGAGATTTATACAAAAAATATAAAGTATAATTGAAATAGTACCAAGAATATATTTCAATGGAATAATTTTCACAATAGGTTCAGAGGTTCCGGAAAACTCCGAAAATAGACATTTCGCACATACAAAATTCGATCTCTCTTTCTTTATTATAATACTAGCGAACCGTTCCAGCTTCGTATGGGACAATGTACGAGTATGACAATAGTTTTACAAACATTACAAATATTTAAAATTCTAAATTCGGCTATATGTCTTAAATCGCTAGGTTTAATTGGATGCTGATAAGCAATAATGTGTCAACCCACATAAAAGTCAAATTCGGAGATATTTGATATTTCGATAATGCAACTCGTATTAATCATTATTCAAATTATTTTCAAATAATCTAAACTAAATTACTAATGTTAAGAATGTTGAAGTATGTTCCATATTGCAACACACAATAGGCTCATTGAAAAGCTTAGTATTAGATAAAACTTCTTATTATACCAATCTGCTTTTCATTTATGCTTATCAAAATTGAAAAGAATAAATAGACAAAAACTCCTCCAAACGAAGAACAGATTTGAAATCTTTAGATGCCATTTTCTCAAAACGAAATACATGTGGCTTGACATAGTATTGCTTATCAGCGTATAATTATGAAAAGCGCATCAATAATCTTTTGCATAGATTAAAAGATCTAAGTGTACAGACGGCGGGAAGCGACTATATTTTTTACTGTATATTGAACGCTGCTATTAACTTTTAACGTTCACCGCTATTAATTTTTGAAACATTTTTAAGTGTATCGGCCCTCGGACGATTTATGGGTGTACATATATTAAATAGATTACAAAAAACCTCGTGTACTCAAATGATATTAAAAAAGAAAAGAATGTACTATTAAGCAACTTCAACACCAACATCAGCATTCATAATTATAAAATATATCATTCGAAATTTTTAACTACTTTCAATCGGAAAATTTTAAACTCGTAATCAAGTTCCTACATAACCTGTCCATTTTAACTGTCCAGAATATAAAAGGCACGATTGATTATATTTTAATATCATTCTCATCTGAACTTCACATTAAAAACTACAAAATGGCATTTAAAGTGAGTATAACTAAAAAATGCCTTAGTGTATAATAAATGTAATAATAAAAAATATATACCTTAGAATTTGTAAAATAAAAATAAAAACAAAGAATTATTAAAATCTAATTATAATTATGTTTATCAGGTTGTGATTTTTGCTGCTTCGCTGATGCTAGCAAGCGCACAGCATCATGGTCAAAGTCATGGTCACGCTATATCTTCTCAGTCAATCATCAGACATGATACCTCTCACGACCAACACGGTCATGTACAACCTATCGCAGTCCACGCTGCTCCAGTAGCATACCACCAACCAGCTCTTTCCGTCCATCATGCGGCTCCTATCGTGCACGCTGCTCCCGTCGCTTACCACCAACCCGCTGTTTCTATTCATCATGCTGCGCCCGTAGTTCATCACGCTACTCCAATCACATACCACCAAAGTCCCGTCTACCACAATCAACATCACGATTCTCATGAGCACCAGGAATACTACGTAAGCGATTTATTTTCTTTGGTATTATATTAAATGCTTATTGACTAAGATGCTAATAACATAACGTCTTAACAGGCTCACCCCAAATACGAGTTCCAGTACAACGTAGAAGATCACGAAACTGGTGACATTAAGTCTCAGCACGAAGCTCGCGATGGTGACCACGTCACTGGATCATACAGTCTGCACCAGCCCGATGGTTCCGTGCGCACCGTCCACTACAACGCTGATAAGCATAGCGGGTAAATTGTTTAGTAACAATTTAATTCTAAGACAACATCGAGATTAAAATTAATACACTAACGAAAAACATGACCCATACAAATAAAAAAAATTGAAGTGTCTGTTTGTAATTACAAATTAACAGCTTTTATCTAAATATTTATAAAAGTACATATAAAAAGTACTTACATCAAAAACGCAATTTTAAAAATTTATATGTCTGTTTGTTTGTTCCGGCTAATCGCTGAAATGGCTGGACCGATTTTAACGAAACTTTTGTTCTCCAATAGCTAATATTATAAGGAGTAACTTAGCTACTTTTAGTAAAAAAAAAGTTTACTTTAATTAATAAATAAAAATAAGGTTACGCGTTTATTACGGGTACGCATTAATACGGTTGAAACCGTAGGCACAGCTAGTGCTTAAATATAAATTATACGCTCCAAACTTGTCAATGTAATGAAAACAAAGATAATTATAAATATTTAAGGTGTGTTGTATGTTTTTTTTTTTTCAGATTTAACGCCCAAGTCGACTACTCTGCCCCATCTTCGCACGCCCAGCCGATTCACCACGCTCCTCAACACATTCTGTCTCACCATTAAGCATTAAAATATATATAAGGATACTTTCAACGTATACAATTAGTTATTTTAATAAAATATAAAAGTAAAGTATAAACTTTTATTGATACTCCTTTTTCTTCTGTTTTTGTATTGAAAACATTTGAAATATTTGTCTTTTTATATAGCCTAGTCAATGGCAAGTTATTTTGTAACCAGTTATTATATTTTTTGAGTAACTTCAGTTATTATATAATAATAATTGATTGAATGATTAGAACAATGTGAAAAACAGTTTTTCGGGATTATCTCATTACCGAAGTTAAACATAATTTTACATGGTATAAAAAAGCCAGTTTCCCGCTATCTCTACGCTGAGATATTTTAAACTGTAGAACGTATTTAAATGCGGTTTTTAGCAATAAATAGTGTTATTAAAGGGGAAGGTTTATATGGTTAAAACATGCACATTATAGAAACGAAAAATCGAGAATTTTAAAGATTGGTAAAATTATGATGTCGTTAAAACTATATTGCATTTCGTACAAATCCGGTGCGGGTTGCTAATTATTATATAATGCTTTATTCATATAATAAACGTATCACACTCAACGGCTCCCATTAAGATCTTATGACCTTGTGTCGGGGGTCCGGAAACACACACAACACTAACACAAACACCCAGACCACGACAAACATCTGTATGGCCAATACAGACGTTTTGCCGCGAGCGGGGATCGAACCCGCGACCGTTAGCGCTTTAGTCAGTTGCAGTGACCACTGCGCCAACGAGTCTGTCTAATTCATATGGTGCAATCGTAACAACCTCGCGGTCAAAAGTTTGGAATTTTAAATAACTAAATAAATATGTATATAACCTTTGTAAAAATTCTACATAAAATCGGGCCTATCGGGGCTAATTTAAATACCAGTAAAATACATGTAGCTAAATTGTCCTGGACAACAAAAACCAAAAAAATCAAAAATAAAAAAAAATACATTGTTGCTTGATTAATGTGGTTGGTATATATAAAAAAATACATACAGCCGAACATAGAACCTCCTCCTTTTTCGAAGTCCGTTAAAAAATAGTACTCCAACTTACTCGTGCCTAATCTCCTACGTACTAACGAGGTGGTCAGACCTCGTTAACCAGGGCATCACCACTCCAGCTTTTGTGTTGAAATTGTATTATTATGTACATTATACATATAAAAATATACATATAAAAAGGGCTTCTAAAGAGTACGTAATATTAAGTCAGCCTTATCCCTATTTAAAGACTTATAGAGTAAGAGTCCTTTGGTATATTATAAATCAGTTAAGCAGTTCTTGACAAGTGAAAGAGCAACAAACATCCATCCATACATCCATACACACATGTATAATAAAGTTTCGCATTTATAATATAATATAGTACGATAAGATATAATAGTAGTATATGAAATTTGAAATAAATAATGGCGCCACGCACATATTTTAAGTAGGTTTTTTTTTTATTCTAAGAAGAACGGCAGCCGGGATAGCCTCGAACTGCCGTACGCACCAGCGAGGGGTGCGGGGAGGGCAAGACCAGACTTTGCCCTCCTGAGACGAGCTCCGCCAGTAACGAGCGGAGTGTCGGACGGAAGGGGCAGCGGATGAGCATGCGCAAGCGACCCCGAGGCCTCTCCATTTTCGTGCTGAGGAAGGCCATCGCAGGGGTTTTAGTGGGTATAAATCGCCACATAACCCGATCTCCTCCCCAGGAATCGGGTATCTTTTCGAAGATTTCCCCTGCGTAAACAAAAAAAAAGTATGTTTTTAATAACGGATAGTGTAATGCTTTACTGTAAATTTCATTTCATTCATATCTATGGGAAACATGTTAGTTTTGTAATTTCTAATATTATAATAATTTTGTACGATATTTTAAAATCGTAATCTATATTTCTTAATATGATATTAAAGTCACACCGTTTACCGAAGGTAAAACGTCTATTTAGTCAATTGAAATAAAGATATCCACGATACAGCTAGCTTAGTGTGGACGCCGCCGGTAAACATGTATGTAATCGTTTCAGCAAATAATAATATTAATAATAAAAATATTATCTCAAGTGATGTTAATATTTAAGTTTTTATTATGTTTTTTGCTGTTAATAAACTATTTTTTGATTTTGAATTGAAATTTTCAGATAATTTTGATAAGAAATAAAACAAAAATGTATTAAAATAAATAATTAATTTAATTTATTTATTTATCCTTAATTTAAACTTTAAAGCACGATATGTTAAAGTGATTACATAGTTGACGTACCTGTAAAATGAAAAAATAAAGATTTTTATGTTTTTAATAAAGCAAGATAAGGCAATGCAAAATCAAGAAACGAGAACTATTATTTAAAAAACTCAACTTACCACACATATCCCATAGTGTACATGCGCGATAGTGCAAAATATAACCAAAGCGTGTAAAATCATAACCTCAAGTGTTCTTTGCCATAGCGACAGCGACAATCCGACTAGAACCGGCCACGTCAACCAACACACCGCCTCACATTGGGTATTACACATACACGATAATATTAAACGGGTCTGTAATAATAACATTACGTACTTTATTGCTTGTAGAATTCGATTACTATGATTCAATCCCCAAATATTGTTTCGAAAAGTTTGAACGTTATATAATACTAGCCACCACCTGTCGCTTAATCCGCGTAGTATGTTGCTCATATCAACAAAGTCTATAAGTTATTCCGATGTATTATGCTATTTTATTGTAAAGTGCCATATAATATGCAGTGCGATATTAAGTTTTTTTTTTAATTTATAATAATACTAAACGCATCACACTCAACGGCCCCCATTAAGTTATTGTGGCGGGAGTATGGAAACACTCACAACATTAACACAAACATCCAGACCACGACAAAAATTCTTATGGCCAATACAGATGCTTGCCGTGAGCGGAGATCGAACTCGCGACTGTTAGCGCTTTAGTTATTTGCAGTTACCACTGCAATGTGTCTGTCGCAACAAAGTCTCATTAAAATCTGTATTTTTTGCGTGAAAGAGCAACAAAGATACATCCATCCGTCTAAACACCCCTTAATACTCATAAATTACATATTTATCGGGTTCGTTCTTATTTAACACTTGAAATAATTTGCTTGGTACATCCAATTACTGAGTGTTTTTAGAGTTTAGTAGTTCTATATTCAATAAAACGGACATCCTTAAAGGTGTACAAAGTTATATATTTTAAACTTTCACGATTTATACTATTCATATTGTGAATAACGGGTTTTATTACTATAACTGATGGTAGTAATATCTGTTTATTGCCCGACGTTTCGACGAAGTTGTAACCGTCGTGGTCACGAGCTGACCAGAGTCCTGAGCTGATCTGAGTTAAGCTGAGTCAGCTCGCGACCACGACGCGATAAGACCCGTTATATAAAATATGAATACTCCAAAACATTCGCAATTATAATATAGATATAACATATGTATTACGATAAGATATAATAGTATTAAGACATATAGGAAATTTGACATATGTAAGGTGATAATTACACACGTAAGTCTTGTAACCGATAAAAAAAGCGCGTAACCTGACAACAGTTATACCAGGTAACCTCACGAAAGCTGTAAGTTTAAAAAAAGTCATTAATAGTAAATTTATTCTGGTGTTAAAGTTATTAAACGTAATTTCAATGCACACTTACGGTAATTTGACTATAAAGTACTCCAAACAAGAATAAGAAAACTCGGGGATATTTTTCTAGAACGTCATTCGGTGTGAGAAGAGCCCAAGATGTCATAATGATGACAATTATTGCAAAGGAGTATAGAGAACGCATGGCTTGGAATTTATTGATCTTAATAGTAATTTTTTGTTGTGAACTGTAACAATTATTACTATGGATATTATTTATAAAAACATAACTTGTCAAATGGTTGTCAGTTTCAGAATTTCCGGGTAATTCTACTACTTATTCAATATACTAAGTATTAATTGAAAAAACAACAAAGTTTACTGTCATATGATCCACGTTGAAGAAACAGCTGATGTTAAAAAGGTAAAAGCTGCTAGTAGGTATTTGAAATTCGGGACAGTATTATATAATTACTGGACACTGGACAAGACACGAAATTCGGGACGGGATTGTCCCGAATTTCGTGTCTTGTCCGGTCCAGTCCGGATTTCTCGTCCATCTCGCAACACTATTGTCAAACCTTGTTTTTGCACGAGATAATTTAATTTTTAATTAATAACAGATGGGTACATTTGGGGTGAAATCTCGAGGTAATTACCATTACTGCTTTTGCATTAAAACCGCGTTGATCGTGCGTTACTATAGATTACTTTTTTGTATTTTGTTTATACTTGCATAATTAATACAATACAAGATTACAATTTCATTTGTAATACAGAGTGCTGTATATATATAAAATACATACATATTATACGCAATCCCACACAATGTTGTTAAAACCCCAAAGCCTATAATTGCAATTTCCATTATATTGAAAAATGTCAAACTTCCAAAGTATACTTTAAAAAATCTTGGGCCCTTTATCCCAGCTACTAGAAATAATCCAGAAGACACCTGCAAACATATTATTTATTCGTAAATATATAAGTCATTTATTAAAAAAATAACGTTATACATTTCTTTCTCAACTCTATATCGTTGTTTTTCAAGAATATCGATGCAACTAAAGATGATGAATTTTAGGGAATGGGGTTTTTATTCTTCAATAACGTGTTGGTGCATAGCTGCAAAATTTAAACGATCCCTTGATGTTATAACTTTATTGATTTAAAGAAAATTCATCATCGCAACTCTTTTTATGATAAAACATCAAAGATTTATGGTCTTTTGACATACTCGTAGTTCTATTTGTTAGAATTTTGAATTAGTACGATACTCTTGCAAACCAGCGATATGTTATTATTATCGCGAGATGTATAATTAGCCTTTATATTCTGTTTAGTTTATATTTCTCTATTATTTGACGTAAAAAATTTGTATCCAATGCCAACTTCCAAGTTGTTTAATTGTGGTGTTGGCTCCAAAGGCCTGCCATACTAAATAGCGAACCGGTTGCTGGGTGCCAAAATTTATAAGCTTATAACATTTATAGTAACAAACATCACTGTCATGTACCTATTAGGTAAGTGTTTCTTTACTTACCCACATGCTGACATCATATCCCCATGGTAAATATAAGGTACCTGTCATGTATTGGTTGCAATGTGCCAAGTAGGAATTTAGAACAACGCAAAATATTGCGCTTACAAAAAACCTGAAAGTAATAATAAAAACATATATATACATTAATGCAAATAAAGACAAAAAAAAATGTTGTTTAGATAATTACCTAAAAATTGAAGCAGAATATTCATCCCTACCAATAACAGAGACAGCTGAGAATGCAATAAGAAAAACGGCCCAAGAGTCTAAACCGTGGTCGAAGAGCTCTCCCAAAGGTCCCACCACACCTATACGTCTTGCTTGCTTACCATCTAATCCATCTGTAATTGTATAAGATGTATTTAAAAAATGACAAAGTTATTCCACTTATTTTAATTTTAAAACTAAACAACTGAACCAATTTTGATGAAAATTCTTGAACTATATGAATTATGTAATCTTCTATCCCCGACAAATTGAGAACGTCATCCTTTTTGGAAGTCAATTAAAAAGTAATTAATAAAGGAAATTGATGTGTGTAAACTGACTTTTATATTATATTTTATATTACATTTATGTATATTCACTATAACCTTTTGCTGTAGGTGAATTTGCAATCATTTAATAATATAATTCTTAAAAACAGAATATTGATGGGAGTTACAGCAGGACAACTGTATTTGCCAATTTTTCGGGTGTGAACTTCTTTATAGTAACTTTATCAATCAGTAGGAGATACGACGATATTAATGAAGTTAACTCACCAAGATTATAATACAAAAGTAGTAATATTCCACTTATTAAATAAATCGAGTTCGGTATTTCATCGCCTTCTAAATTGTCCTTATTCGGTCTTTCTCCAGCTGCGTAATACTCATAGTCATATATGATTAATAAGACGACTTTTGTTAACAGAAAAATAAATCCAAGCATTGTTAATGCATTTGGTGCTATCCATTTTGGTAGAATCTAAAAAATAAAACAAGTTAGAAATTTATAATCATTATGTAATTTTTTATTTTTTCTTACACAGATGTAACATTATATTTATTGGTCAGTACGAAAAAATCTAAAACTATGAGAACTAGAGAAATTTGTTGAAAGAAACCACGTCACTGAATTTCAAGTTAAGAATGCATTCAAATTATTATGTATAATCATACCTTAATTAATGTATTCCATATAGGATGCATTATATAATTGCTGAATGGACTTGAATCTATGGAATTGTACTGAAACCAAAAATGAGTTTTAAATAAGTCACATTAAAACTTGTTCAATTTATGTGTAAGTCAACGTGGAGAATATTTTTTATCACGATTATACATGTAGGTACATATATTGTATCCGTCTTGTTAAAGGCATTTAGGATAAATTTGGCTATGAGAAGCCTGGATTTTATTTTGAGAGAGGGCAACATTTCGGTGGCATGCGAAATTGGTAAATTTAGTACAGTTAATTTTACTATGCAATTCTATATTTTTTTAAATTCCCAACTTTCTTCCTTTTGCAGACAAGTTGTCAAAAAGTTAATAGTAATCGTATGACAGTATAGTACCATAGAAGATACGAAAAAATGAACAAATAATAATTGTTATATTTTTATCAGATAGCTACGGCATATCAAAGAGGGCTTTTTTCGCAAAGAAAATCTTTGGAAAATAGCCGATTTCTGGAGGGATATGTGGTGATTTGTACCCACCAAAATCCCCGCGATGGTCATCGTCAGCATGGAAAGGGCGAAGAAAGTAAAACGTTCCACTTGTAGCTAGTGGTGTTTGTCTTAGGAGAGCAAAGTTTAGTCTTGCCCTTCCCGCACCTTTCGCTAGTATGTACGGCAGTGTGAGGTCATTACAACTGCCGTCCTCCACGGGGCCGTATGAAAATCGAATGCGCAAGCCTCCCATCTCGCATTTACGGCCTGAGGGTACGCCCTATTTATTTTGTCTCGGGTGCTGGTTGGCCTAGGAGGCCAAGAGGACGATGCCGGTCGTCCTCGTTGGGCGAGATAACAAGGTGGGCTCTCTCCCGGTCCACCCTGCTATCTCCTTCCATATACATACATATGGACCATAACAGTCTCACAATAGGATACTACGGCCTTCGATGACGACATGACTGCTCGCACTGAATCACAGATGGCTTAAGGCACAAACAAATACATGTCTAATAATGTAGTCAAAATAAAGAAAATAATTATTTACCTTATAATTTTCCAATGCTTGAAGCTGTAACGGAGTTAAATACTCATGATGGAACATTTTATTTTAATTTAATTTATTTTATACGCACAGTCACTCCTTTGTCACACCTGTTTTACAAGACTGTTGAATTACACTTTTTATTAAATTCGATTCGAATGAATTATTGCATATATTAACAAAACAGTGGTTCACACAAACTGTTAAAAAACAATAACGCCTTATTTATAAAATTCTTGGCAAAATTTGTTGTAAACCTTTTTTGTGACCGAAAAAATAAAAACAAAAATTGAATTCACTTAATCTGTTTGTGGGTAGATCGAATAAATGTACACCAACATCATTTGCTATATTAAATAAAATTATTGTTTGACATATTTTTTTAACAAACGTATATTCATTACCCAACTTACTAGCAGTACATTATATTAATTAATTAAAAAAGAAACAGACATTTTTATGATGAAATAGTTTTACTTAAAAATATTCAGAAGTACGCATCATGAACCAAAAGAATCGATTGCCTATAAAACGTATTTTTTTTATATCAAGATGTAAAGTAAAATAAAAACGTTTCACATATTTATCATATATTCTGAACTATTTCACTGAGTCATATGAATTAAGTTATAAAAGTCACCTTGCAGTACGATAAAATACAAATACTTAATTTCAATAAATAATCATGTTTTTTTGTTTCTGTACATAAATTACGCTACTAATGTTGTTTCAATATTTAGGAAATGTGTTCAATAATTATTACATTATTGGTACGAAAACAAAACTTTATTTATTAACTCTAGACTTAAAGCCCGATCTGTGTAGTTAAGAACGATACTCTTTATTTGAAAAATTTCGAAGTCGAAATATTTAAAATACCATAAAAAAGAAAAACATGTATTTTTTTTCTTAAAGTTATCAAAGAAAAGTTTTAAAGGATCAATAATGTTAATTGCTTAATATAAATGTAGATCAATTAAAAATATGAACCGGTTTTAAATTGTCACTTTAACGTTACTTACGTACACGTAACGTGTTCATAAATAAGTAGTATGCGTTTCTGAATATAAAAGCACAAGTAATCTCAATTTAACATCATTCCAGTAAGAACATTCATACCAAAAAAATCAAAATGTTTTTCAAAGTAAGTTAAAGTTCAATAATTTATGTAAGAACAAAATATGTTTTTGTTTTAATTATCAAGCCTTTTTAAGTTTTAAGATATATATTTATTAGTAATTAATTTTTAATTATTATTTAATTCAATTAATGATTTCATGTAGGTAATCATATTCGCTGCTTCGCTGGTGGCAGCAAACGCGCAATATAACGGACAAAGTCACGGTCACGCCACTTCCTCTCAGTCTATCATCAGACATGACATCTCCCACAACCAACACGGTTACAACCACGTCCAACCGATCGCCGTCCACGCTGCTCCCGTCGCCTACCACCAACCCACTGTTTCCATTCATCACGCCGCTCCCGTAGTTCATCACGCTGCTCCCGTAGTCCATCACGCTGCCCCTCTCGCCTATCACCAAGCTCCTGTCTACCACAATCAGCACAACGATGCTCATGAACACCAGGATTACTACGTAAGCCAAACATTTATTTGAATGCAATATCAAATCATTAATTTTAAATTGCTAAGAATGGAACGTTGTTATCAGGCTCACCCCAAATACGAGTTCCAATACAACGTAGAAGACCATCACACTGGTGACATCAAGTCTCAGCATGAAGCTCGCGATGGTGACCACGTCACTGGATCATACAGTCTGCACCAGCCCGATGGTTCCGTGCGCACCGTGCACTACAACGCCGACAAGCACAGCGGGTAATTTTCAAATGATACGACCACTTATTGTAAGATAAAAATAGAAATTTTTGAATCAGGAATGTAAAAATCCAACACGGGTAAAAAAGAGGGTTTTTTAGGCAAGTCAATGATTTAAATTTTTGTAGATGTGCAAAAGAAGTTTGAAACGCGACAGTTCATTATTTACGTTCTTCTTTTACAGATTCAACGCTCAAGTAGAAAACTCCGCGCCATCAACACACGTCCAGCCCGCTCATCACGCTCCTCAATACGTTCTGGCACACCATTGAATTATCCTATGAAAACATGTAGCGTATAAGATAACCGTAGACAATTCTCATGTATACTATTAATGCTAAATAATAAATAATTATAATCTATTTTGTGTTTCTTTTTTTTTTGTTATGGTATGCTCTTTATAATAACATGCTATGATCTTATTTATTTATTTTTCTAATTTTGTTCCTTTTCTTAATTAAAACGCTAGTGAGGAAAGGATGGTATTTTTGTATTCTCAAAAATCACCAGATGGATTGCGATAAAATTTTACAAGAATATAGTATACGTACTTAGGTAACATAGGTTACTTTTAATTCCGAAAAATGCTCGATATAACCGAATTTAACGCGGATGAAGTCGCGGGAGTAATGCTAGTTTTATAATAATTGTCAAAGCAAGCCAACATGTACTTATAAATAAACAAGTGCCTCGGATACAATTTCAATAAAATAATTACATAAAATTAAGACTTAAAAAATATTCGACATAAAAAGCACAATAGGTACGTAATTTCGTTTACTTGAATAACATACATGTTTCAGCCATTTCAATTTTAAAACCAAACTCCTAAACCGGCTTTGATAATATTTATTTTATTTTTCAAAGTCGGTTTTCAAAAGAAATGACGGAATTCTCAGGTAACACACAAAAAAACATACACTACGAATTGAGAACCATCTCCTTTTTGAAGTTGGTCAAAATAATAAACATATGACAAAAACTTGACTAAATGAATATCCATATTTGGTCGTCCACGACTGGACATATGCCTATTGCATAGATCTCTTAATCATAACTGACGGCAATTATACCTACTGAAATGCTAGCAGAATTAAACTGTACTCGTAGAATTGAAATTCCCATAGGATGTGATGGTAAAAGATTTTCCCCCTTCCATTATCATTGAAGCCCAAGTTATAGTGAGTTTTTTTTGTAACCATGTTTCAATGTACAAATGCTTTAACTTTAACCGTCATGGTCGTGTAATTTAAAATAAGAGACGAATATTTACTTCGATAGCCAATTCAGCACTTTTCGCGCATGCTTGTACTTTGACATAGTTGTAGGTAAACATGATACTAGACCAATGTGACGTTGTACAATAGGTCTTTTCCTCTATCTTCGCAAAGCTTGTTGTGAATAATTAAGATAATTATCATTCCTATAAACTTCGGCGGGTTTAATAGGAACAGGAACACCAGTGATAGGAATAGTTGTTTATATATTTTTATTATCTCCGTGTAAGTCGACGACCGATATAACTTCTTGTTTAGTTTTTAGGATTTTATAAAATATACTGATAAGATATAGAAATCAAAGCATTGTGTCGAACTTGCAACCGTTACCGGTTCAGTCAGTTGCAATGACTACTACGCCAATTTTCTGCATTATAGACACATGTATACCTCTTTTCACGTAAGTGTGTTGGTCTGAACACGAGGCGAGTCCAAACTCGCGCATAAAACAGTCGAGTAAACAATGCCTAAAATATTGAATGTATATAATGTGAATGTAAATGGTTATAATCTTTTCATTGAATATTTTCAGCTGTTATATGACATTTATAATCTATTTGTCTTTATTCGACTTATTTGGTAAATAAACCCATTTTAGATCGAAAATCACGACACTTCGAACTATTATACAAGTACAGTATTATTGTTTCCAACTCATTAAAAAACACATCCATTATTAAAATTAAAGAAATGTCTAAACGACTATCCTGGCGCCTAATTTTGTGTATAGTTTAGATCAACACACTTACGTGAATCAAGATGTAAATAACTTAGCATGTGAAACTCGTATACCATCCTGTTTCTATCTTCTATCAAAGGTTGCCTGGAAGATATCGCTGTTTTAGCGATAAGGCTGCCTCTTGTACATTGATATTTTTTTGTATTAATTTTCCGTATGTTTTGTTTGGTGTACAATATGAGTATTCATTTATTCATTCATTGTCTTTTTACAACATGATATATTTGTATTTGAAAAAATTTTTACTTACATTACTCATTAAAAGATGCTTTCATATATGTTTGAATCTTACAAAAAATAATGCCTTGGTATTGCATTAGGACCAACGTATATACCCTCCATACTTATAATACCGACCTACACTTTTAATACAGACGTGTTTGAACATAATCACAATATATGCGTAATAAGTATAAAGATACCAAAAACATAATTGCATAATTGTATATAAAACTATATTAACAAATAAATGTTCGATTGTGTGCCTATTATCAATCTACTTGGGCACGTATGTATGTATATATTTATGTACGTACCGTACGGTAGTACGAAATTATGGTCAACGAGGAAGCTGGACCTTTTCTCTCCCTACTTCCTATTCCTCTTCAACCTTAATTCCTCTTTAAGCCACCCACACAACTGTGGTGGGCCCTCTGGTGCTGCAAATGTCCATAGGCAGCGCTGATCATTATCAGGTGACCCGCATTTTTTCATAAAAAATACTGAAGAGGTTTAAAGTGTAAATTACTTAATACTAAAGTAGAACAATTCGAAAAGTATAAACCTGTTTTAAGTTGTCACTCTTATCAAACTTCGACGTAACGTGTCCATAAAAAAAGTAGTATGTGACTCTGAATATAAAAGCACGAGCAATCTCAGTTCAATATCATTCCGATCCGAAAACTCAAATCAAAAGAACTTAATATGTTTTTCAAAGTGAGTCCGAAATTATTAAATTAATTATAATTGTAAAAAAAGATATTTATTGTTTATTAATTATTAAGTCTTAACAAATTTACTATTATATAGGTTTATTTATGCACATTTTTATTAGTAACTGATTATTATGTTTTATGGTTTTGTATAGGTAGTCATTTTCACTGCGTCGCTGGTGGCAGCAAACGCACAATATCACGGACAAAGTCACGGTCACGCCACTTCCTCTCAGTCTATCATCAGACATGACATCTCCCACAACCAACACGGCTACAACCACGTCCAACCGATCGCCGTCCACGCTGCTCCTGTCGCCTACCACCAACCCGCTGTTTCCATTCATCACGCCGCTCCTGTAGTCCATCACGCTGCTCCCGTAGTCCATCACGCCCCTATCGCCTATCACCAAGCTCCTGTCTACCACAATCAACACAATGATGGTCATGAACACCAGGAGTACTACGTAAGTGAAATATTTTTTTAATTAGCGGATGATTTATTTAGTGTAAAATCAAATCATTTATGTTTTATTAAAATACTAATAATTAAATAATTTCAACAGGCTCACCCCAAATACGAGTTCCAATACAACGTAGAGGATCATCACACCGGCGACATCAAGTCTCAGCACGAAGCTCGCGATGGTGACCACGTCACTGGATCATACAGTCTGCACCAGCCCGATGGTTCCGTGCGCACCGTGCACTACAACGCCGACAAGCACAGCGGGTAATTTTAAATGATACGACCACTAATTCTACTATAAAAAAAGAAATTTTTGAATCAGGAATGTAAAACTCCAACACGGGTAAATAAGAGGGTTCCTTGGGGAAATCAAGGATTTTAATGTTTGTGCAGAAGAAGCTTTAAACGCCACAGATCATTATTTACGTTTTTATTCTACAGATTCAACGCTCAAGTAGAAAACTCCGCGCCATCAACACACGTCCAGCCCGCTCATCACGCTCCTCAATACGTTCTCGCACACCATTGAATTATCCTATGAAAACATGTAGCGTATAAGATAACCGTAGACAATTCTCATAAATATTAATGCTAAGTAATAAATAATTAAAATCTATTTTGTATTTTTTTATTTTGGTTTGTTCTTATTAAGAACATGCTATGTTCTTATTTATTTATTTTTATTACTTGTTCTTTTCTCAACGAAGAAAACGCAAAGTTTAGAATCTACAATAAATAATATTGTCGCTTTGTAGCGATTTCTCTCAGTATATCATAACGGTAAAAATTGCCAATAGTAATATGATAACAAAACGAATGAAATTATAGTATTTTCTGTTTTTGCACTAAACATTCCTAACACCCAACCATAACCACAACCAGACCCCTTTCAATTAATACTAATATTATAAGTAGGTAAGGCTTGTATTTTTTTACGTTTGTAACGAAAATATCAAAAACCACCGGTCGGATTGCGATAAAATTTTATAAGAATGTAATTTACATCCTTTGAAAGAACTTAGTTTTAATGATGAATAGAATGCAATGTATACGAGAGCACGATATAACCGAATTCCAAGCAAATATATATATTGGCTATTTCAGAAATATTTATTTTAAATTCGTACTCCTAAATCGATTATATAAAAATTATATGTGACCAAACTGATTACCATTTACGTTTAAGAAATTATAGAAATCTGAGGTAACGAAAAAAAAAATACACTACGAGTCGCGAATCATCTCAATTTTTAATACGGTTAAAAATGATAAACAAACGACAAAAACTTGACTATATGAATATCATTCATCCATCCATCAGCCTGTGGTCATCCACTGCTAGAAAGAGGCCTCCAATATAGAAATCAATCAAAATAAAAAATATGTTTTATTTAAGTAGGCTCACACGATCATTTTTGAACCGTCAATCCAAAAAAAATGACATTAATAAAGAAGGTACCATCAGTTCGGAATGTAGATTCTACCGAGAGGAATATTATGTCATAACAATTTTTTATGAATTAGAAAGTATATAAGCATCCTGTATGAAATTCTGCATGTACTAAACCCACGTATCTTTATCAGCAACGTAATATTGTATAGAGTAATATGGTTTAGCTATTAGGGACTTTCAAATATATGATTTAAATCTATTCCCTGAAAACTGTAAACATTTCTGAGGGATTTTATTATAAAAACGAATACCTTGTCCCAGAAAGGAAACATTTACCTTGTGAAGTCGAAAACTGGGTGTTATAAGTTTATCTCTCTTTCTCGTGTTATTGTTATGTTTCTTATTTCTCTCAAAAAAGTGAATACTTTTGTGAAAATAAATACTTTTGCATGGCCTCCAGTGGCCATTGTGCTACCACGCTTAAAATCGGCGACTCCCCGCAACTCTTTTCATATCATCGGTACACCGGGTCAGCCAGTTCTTCGCCTCCTGGTGCGGGTTTATCATCCCAGCACTTTGGATCCCCTACGATGAAAATATACATATTTTAGTAAAAAATAAGTGCAAATCATAACTGAAATAATACCTACTCAAATGCTAGGAGAATTTAACTGTAGTCATAGAATTGAAATTCCCGTAGGATGTGATGGTAAGGGTCAATTTTTTCCCCGTCTATTATCAGTGAAGCCTAATCCTAGATATAATGAGTTTTTTTTAATAATTCAATGTACAAATGCTTTAACTTTAACCGTCATGGTATTTGGAATAAGAGACGAATATTTAAGTCGACAGCCCATTCAGAATTTTCGCACGGGCTTGTACCTTGACTTAGTTAACCTAACATGACAATATAATAGGTCTTTTTTTGTCCTCAGAAAGCTTGTTGTAAATATTTTCAATCACTATCTATCATTCCAATAAAACCCAGCAGACTTAATAGGAACAGGAACATCAAAGGCGTCATATATGTTTATATATTTTTTAATTTTCGTGTAAGTTGACGACCGATATAAATACTTGGTTAGATTTTTTGGACTTTACAAAACGTACTGATAAGATATAGAAATGAAGCATTGTGATTGGATCTATTCCACATTGCAACACTTAGGTAATATCTACTTGTATATTTATATATTGGTAAAAAATATGCATAAAAAAATAAAACTCATCACACTCAATGGCCCTTATGATCTTGTGATCTTGAGGGGTACTTACTCCGGAATACATGCAACACAATAAACGTTTACCGTAAGCGCGGATCGAGAACCCGCGATCAAAAGTGCTTCAGTCAGTTGCAATGACCACTGGGCTAACTTTTCTGCATTATGAATACATGTAAATAACTTAATATGTGTAACTCATATACAACTTTATTTTTACCACATACATATGAAAAAATATTAATATAGTACTCAGTAAAAGGTGCTATCATAAATACGTATTTGAATTTTACAAAAAATATTACATTAGTATTGTATTAAGACAAGTACATACCCTACATATTTCGGTACCTCCCACGTAAGTTGTTGTAATCCCAAAACAACAATTTTACAGGAGAGCACTTTTAGTCCATTTTCGTTTGAAAATTACAAACAAAATTCGTCTGAAAAATACTTGAAAAAAAAAAAGATTTTTGGCATTTTTTCACTTTGAATGCATTAAGCAATGCAAATTAGTGTAGTATTCACTAAAAACGCTAACGGCTTTTTTGTGGCTTACAACAACTTACGATTCATAATATAGACCTATCGATTTATAATATAGCCCTGCACTGTTAATAGAGACATATTTCAACATAATGATGATATGTGCGTAATAACTATAAATGTACCAAAATCATAATTGTATATAAAATTATATTTAGACATAGACGTTGATGAGCAATATTATGTTAAGCCACACGTCCTTCATTTTGAAAAAATGGCGTCTAAAGATGTCCAACCTTTTCGTAACAAATTTATTTGAAAAATATATATCCATCTTCTGTTTTCTATTTTGATAAAAGAAATGATTCATTAAAAGCTGATTGGTATAATCAGAAGTTTTATCTAATAAAACGGTTTTTCAATTATATTAGATTATTTCATATTGCAAAATTTGAGTACTCTTCAATATTCCAAACATTAAATTAAGAAACTTTTTTTATACATATTTAATTTAGGCAACGTAAGGAATATTTGAATAATGTAAAATACACAACACATTATCAGAATACATCGATATCTTCGAAATTGACTGTGACACATTATTGCTGATCAACATCCAAATAAATGTTCGGTTATGTGCTGATTATCAATCTATTTGGACACATATGTTACAGACAGTACGAATAGTATTGTAAACGATGAAGCTGGACCTCTTCTTTATCTTTTACCTCCCTACTTCCCAATCTTTTTAACCATAATTCCTATTTAAGCCGCTAACACAGTTGTGGTGGGCCCTCTGGTGCTGCAAACGTCCAAAGGCAGCGCTGATCACTTAACATCAGGTGACCCGCTTTTTTTTCATAAAAAAAAAAACTGAAGAGGTTAAAAATGTAAATTACTTAATACTAAAGTAGAACAATTCGAAAAGTATAAACCTGTTTTAAGTTGTCACTCTTATCAAACTTCTACGTAACGTGTTCATAAATAAGTACTATGTGACTGTTAATATAAAAGCACGAGTACTCTCAGTTCAATATCATTCTGCCCCGAAAAGTCATACCAAAAGAACTTAAGATGTTTTTCAAAGTGAGTCCGAATTAATCAAATTAATTATAATTGCAATAAAACATAATTATTGCTTTTGAATTGTTAATCGGTTATTTCGGTTTATTGATACACTCTTTTATTATTAACTAATTTTTATATTTTATGGTTTTGTAAAGGTAGTCATTTTCACTGCGTCGCTGGTGGCAGCAAACGCGCAATATCACGGAGAAAGTCACGGTCACGCCACTTCCTCTCAGTCTATCATCAGACATGACATCTCCCACAACCAACACGGCTACAACCACGTCCAACCGATCGCCGTCCACGCTGCTCCCGTCGCCTACCACCAACCCGCTGTTTCCATTCATCACGCCGCTCCCGTAGTCCATCACGCTGCTCCCGTAGTCCATCACGCCCCTATCGCCTATCACCAAGCTCCTGTCTACCACAATCAACACAATGATGGTCATGAACATCAGGAGTACTACGTAAGTGAAATGTTTTTTTTTTTAATTAGCGGAAGATTTATATAGTGTAAAATGAAATCATTTATATTTTATTAAAATACTAATAATTAAATAATTTCAACAGGCTCACCCCAAATACGAGTTCCAATACAACGTAGAAGACCATCACACAGGCGACATCAAGTCTCAGCATGAAGCTCGCGATGGTGACCACGTCACTGGATCATACAGTCTGCACCAGCCCGATGGTTCCGTGCGCACTGTGCACTACAACGCCGACAAACACAGCGGGTACTTACATTTTTAACATAGACTTTAACACTTTAGTAGTATTAGTTATGAAATTCCAAACCACCAAAATCGAATCTTTTCACGATTATGTCCGGACGAATTAGCGGTCGCAGCAGTTTTATATATTTTTTTTTTTGCAGATTCAATGCTCAAGTAGAAAATTCCGCACCATCGGCACATGTCCAGCCCGCTCATCATGCTCCCCAATACGTTTTGTCCCACCATTAAATTATTTTAGGACCAAAATACAGGGTATAATATAATAGTAGAACAATTCTCATGTAGTATTAATGTGTCGTAATAAATAAAATAAATAATTTAAAGTATAGTTTTATTTTTAATTTTTAGTTATTTTGACATAACTTTAGAACCGATATTTTACCGATTTCATTTTTTTTTTGTTTTCTAATACTTCTACACCTTAGTAGGTTCTTACAAAAAAAAAAAATATCAGGTTGCGTAGAAAATTAAGAAAGTAAACTTAACGACTACAATATAAATTCAAACTCAATTCCATTAAATTTTAGTTTTGATGGGTTTTAGTTGTGTCATATAAGCATGTCACGTAGGATGGAAAAGACACGAAATAAATTGTTCGGTACCGTCATAGTAACAGTTACGATAAAATTTTGAAGACTACATAAATAGTAATTAGTTGGTATGATATTAGGAACTGTATACACCTACATATAATCTATTTTTCCTTGATTTTATTATTTGGCAGACAAATATGGTGAACTTCTTACCACTCATAAAGCTTAAAGATTATAGAAGAAATTATCGATCGCGTGATTGAAGTGAACATTTTTTTATAATGATAAGTTATACTAAAAAAATGATCAAAAATTCCTAATTTTTGTACCAGGTATAGTTATCAAATAACACAAATAAAAACAGACTATAATATATATATACACCCATACATATATACATACATATACCCATACACACGCTATTCATAATTTAAGGACGAACGCAAAGTCATTTCCAACTTAATCGATTTTAATTTATTTACATATTCGTAAAAATTTTCAAAGTAGACTAAACACAAGCAACAACAAACATAGTAAATGTTTTGTGCCTTACTACAAAAGATTTTAACAGACGTTAAACGCATGTTTAAAAAAATCCATACTACAAACCCGCGTCTAAAGACAAATAGTTAAACATGCTTTAGACATAGATTAACGTACGTTTAAGTGAGTTTAATACATGTTTAGAACCTATTTTTGTTGTCAAATGTAACGTATACATATTTTATTAATAAGTTTTTTAATGAGTTTATTCGCTGTTAAGCAATTTATATAGTATTTTAAGCAATATTTAATTTTTAAGCACTGTTTAGCTAGACACGCGTTCAACATTGGTTTTAATGCGGTTTTTGTAGTATTACAGTTAATATTTAAGATAGAACAACGTCTGTCAAGTCAACTAGTATTAATATATTATATAATAAATATAAAAAATAGATCCTTAAATATAGCGATGTAAAAATATTGTGAAAGCGTCTACACGTTGGGTATTTTTCTTTAAGCCTATATATTTTTTCTGATTGTCTATTGCTTTTGACTCTAGTGGGCTTGACAGCTTCTTTGGTTGGGAGGCCGAGAGCTAAGATTAGCCTTAAAAGAAGGGGAGCTCTCGTTAGAACTCAGAATCAAAGTCCATCCTAAGGATGTCTTCTAGTGAGATTGCATCACGGCTTAAAATGTCAGTAAGAAGTTGCTAAATGGGGCGCAGTTGACGAGGGTGATGACTTCACGTCCCTTAACGCATGCGGACCCTTGCAAACCGAGAACTTCGTCTCAACTGAAAGAGAAGAAAATTATTTTGAAGCTTAAACCAAATCACTGAACCGATTTTGATGGAAATTTTATGGAGCTAAAGGAAAAGTATACCCTTTCAAACGAAAAAGAATTAACTAAATCAGTAAAGCCGTTGTCCATCGAGTAGTGGTAAACATACATAAAAATGTCTCCAGCGAATCTTTTTGGACTGTCGGTTATCGTGTATGCAAAGTAGCACATTTATACAGAATTGAATGAATTGAAAAGTGAATGATATAAATAATTAAATATATACCCAGGTAAATTATAGATTGTTTTATTTATTTAACATATAAACATATTTTTATGACAATTATACAAAAAAATACCCACATCTTTTAATTTATATTTACTAGTGGGAACCAATTACAACAATGAATAATAATTAAAGTGTGGATAACTGTATAAAATAGTGAATTCTAATAATAGGTATATAAAATAAATGTGACCAGAAGATTCTGATTTCGATATTTTCGGTATTTACATTCGGTGTAGTGGAACTGTCAATGAAGATCACAGATTGCCGTCGAAACTACTCAAGCAAGTATTTCACGGGTTTTCCACGGAAATTCGGTTAGTTCAATATCATTACTAAGTAATTTACGTTCGTCACAATGCATATGGTAAAGTGGAGCAGATGCTGAATCACCAGAAGTACTTCTTAATAATTTAAAGCCTTGCATCGCAACATTCTGCAACAAAAGCAATATTTTGTTAGTGATAAGAAATTCACATTATAGGCTATTGTAACTTAGGTAAATCACAAACAGTCCCTTAATATATTCGTAACCTAAAAATGTAAAATAAAAACTTTAAAAAAAGAATCCGACTTTAAAAATGAAACAAGAAAACGAAAAAGCAAAAAAATAAATATTTGGAAAACATTTATTTTTCAACTTTTTTATGTCTTAAGTAGCTTCATATAAATGTAGTCTGTTTGAGACTATGTCTTACTTTCAGTTGTTTTTAAGTCCTACCTAAATAAAAATACCTAATGTCATTTACTCGGACGACATATTTATTCCATTAATTTTGATTTCAAAATGAAACTATTGCACTAATGTGATTGAAAATTCGACGAAACTAATCTGAAAGTAAGCAAATAGGTCAAGTCGTCTTGGAGTACTCGGGAAACATACATAAAAAGTGATTACGTTAATCAAGTAATTTGTAAAAATACAATCATTTGTAAAACACAATTAAAAAACAATTGGTGGCTATTTTTGCCAAAATATTAATTTAAAAAAAAACTTTGGCTATGACTATTTTATAATAAAGAAAATGGAAAAAGAATATTAAAGAAATATAAATTAAAGAATTAAATTTTGAAAAACCTATATCTTATGGTATAGTCTATAATTTTGAAACTAGCAATAAGAAAACACTGTAAATAGTAAATAAGACAGAGGAACTTTTAAGACTTATTAAACAAAGCTATAAAAAGGGTTATAAGTTGACATTACTCAATATTAAAGTAGAACAATTCCAAAAGTATAAACCCGTTTTAAGTTGTCACTTTTATTAAACTTCTACGTAACATGTATATGAATACGTAGCAAGCGATTCTGAATATAAAAGCAGGGGTAATCTTAATTTAATATCATTCCAATCCGTAGCCTACACTTAAAAAAAATAAAAATGTTTTTCAAAGTAAGTTCGATTTATTTATCATGTTTTATCAAATCGTTTAATAGTATTAATTTTTATTATTCGTTATTACACGGTTGTTGGTTTGTTGGTGCGCGTTTAATAATAACACTTTTTTATGTTTTATTGTTTCGTATAGGTAGTCATCTTCGCTGCTACACTAGTGGCATCCAACGCGCAGTATCACGGACAAAGCCATGGCCATGCAACTTCCTCTCAATCAATCATCCGTCACGATATCTCACACAACCAACACGATCACGTCCAACCGATCGCTGTCCACGCTGCCCCCGTCGCCTACCATCAACCTGCTATTTCCATTCATCACGCCGCTCCCGTCGTCCACCACGCTGCTCCTGTAGTTCATCACGCTTCCCCTATCACATACCACCAAGCTCCTGTATACCACAATCAACACCATGACGGTCATGATCACCAGGAGTACTACGTAAATGATTTTTTTTTTTTGTATAAGCGTAACATTTCTTTATTGTAATATTCAATAATTTATTTATTGAAATAATTAGTATTTATAAATAAATGGTTTGAACAGGCTCACCCTAAATACGAGTTCCAATACAACGTAGAAGACCATCACACTGGCGACATTAAGTCTCAGCACGAAGCTCGTGATGGTGACCACGTCACTGGATCATACAGTCTGCACCAGCCCGATGGTTCCGTACGCACTGTGCACTACAACGCTGATAAGCACAGCGGGTAATTATGTTTTACAATAAATGGTAAATTAAGATATCCGACTACGACTATTTATGATGGAAATACTTAAACAAATTGTTATATAAGTAACTGTAAATTTTATAAATATAAAAGCTTAAGGATTTCATTATGATGAAAAATTTAAATGGTTCTTTGAAAAAGTAAGAAATACCCATAATCACTTAGCAACAGTGAAATTTAATTATTTATTTATTTTTTATGTACAGATTCAATGCTCATGTGGAAAACTCCGCGCCATCAACACACGTCCAGCCCGCTCATCACGCCCCTCAATACGTTCTTGCACACCACTAAATTATACTAAAATAAAATATACTATTTAATATAACTGTAGAACAATTATTATGTGTAACAAAAAATGATTAAGGTTAAATAATAAATTAATAAAACTTTTTTATGGTTTTTCTATTTATTACCGATTTAGGTGATTTTGATAATGGACGTGTTAGCCATTTGGTCTCAGAAAGCCACAATTAGTGAAGTGGAATTGATGATAAAAACTACTCAATAACATGTATTTGACTGGTTGCGATTCGATTAGTTCAATTTGCCTGCTAAGCAATTTATGCTCATTACAATGCTTACGGTAAAGTGGAGCTGATGGTGCAAGATCAGGAAAACTCCTCTATAATTAACAGTCTGGCATCATGAAAAGCAATATATTGTAAATAGTGATAAGCAGTTGATATTAGGCTATTGTAACTTAGATATGTCACAAACTGTCCCCTAGTATTTACTTTATTCGTAACTTAAATGTGTAAAATAAAAACTTTTTCAATAAAATAAACCAACTTCGAAAGCGAAACAACTAACCTCAGAAGTAAAAAAAATATTTACTTCAAAATTTTGAAGTCAGTGCCAGTAAATAACACGTAAAAGGTTTTATTTGCCTCCGTCTTCGAATGTATTACTTGTCGCCGACTTTCGAATGTTTTCAAAGTCGGTTTATTTATTTTATTTTTTTATTACTTTCGTTGTTAACTAGGACCCCTTAGGCGAGAATTACATTTTAACTCACAAAGTGTTAAAATTTCGTAATTGACATAAAACAACTTTGCAACCTGGTAACGGGTACCTAGTTAGTCACAAAAAAATGTCGTTGCGAAAAATAAAAATGCACTGACAGTACTAACGTCCTTTCAGGTAAAGCAATATCAAACATTTTTTTTTTTGTAAATTTTTATAAAGATAAACATTTTTATAAGATAAGATTTATTGTAAATCTTAATAAAAAAGAGCAAAACTTGAAAGTGTAATTCTCGCTCAGAAATATTATGTATATTACATTTCATAGTATAAATTCTACATATCAGTAATTCAAATCCTTTGTCCGCAATTAACCGCAGATCGTGGCGTACTGAAATTTGGAAAAAGTATTCCTTATATGATGAAGGCATCCGATGTGAAGCAATTTTTGAAAATTCCATCTCTAAATGGAGTGAAAAGCCTTAACACGTTTATATGCAAAATCTTATTAATGATATGATCGTACTTGCTTAAAACTTAATAGGTACATATACTTCTGAATGCTTATATAGAAATGTAAAATACAAACTTACTAATCTCCTATTAAAATGCAATAGGATGGTGAATTATCTATGAGAAAATGTATTCATTTAACTGATTAACCTTAAACTTAGCGTACGTATTCCTTATAATAGATAAACAATTCAATATCTCTATCTAAGAATTTCAAATTAGTCCTTTTTGAGGTACTAGCCCTCTAGCGCCTCAAAAAGGACTATTAAAGTTGGGAAGGAAAATATTTCGGTGGTATATCTATTGGTGTTATGTGTTATACATAACCAAGTTGAAAAGAAAATTATCACAACTAAGAAGTAATGTATATACTAGAAGTATTTGGAAAAATGGATGGAAATTTCATACAAATTTTATTGAAAATTACTTAGATAGTGTCGTTAGTACTATAATCGAAAAAAAGTGGTAGTAGCTATGGTGCATTAGTTTTTTCTGGGTTATACCAAAATCTACTTATTATTCTACTGTGAGATTTGAGGATTCAAGAGGTTACCGATTTTAACACAGAACGATTGTCGTCTGACCTCCACAACTCTTGCAGGGCAGAGCTAGTGACTATTTAGACTTTTTTTACTGGTGTTGCAGATGTCCATGGGCGATGATAACCACTTAATAACAGGTGGTGGTAGTTGCTCTTTTGCCCCCTTTTATATATATATATAAAACAATTTCCTTACTGTGGGTTATCAGGTATAGTTATAACAACCAGAACTGACACATTTTTGTGCTGAATGGAATGGCTAATACCTACGAATCTGGCACGGTCTTAAAAAGACAAACACCCAGAAAAGTAAAAAGTAAAGTTACAGCCTGTAAATTTCCCACTACTGGGCCAAGGCCTTCTCTCGTATTAGGGAGAAGGCCTTGGCCCAGCAATGAATTTACACACAAATTAAGCATTTGAAAAATTTGCGGTGCTAGCCGTGGCTTGAACTCGCGATCATGGGTTGAGATCGACGTATTCTAACCACACAAATAACAGAAATGGCATCTAGACAAACATACAGATCTTAGATCTTAACAAATAATTGTACAAACACAAATGACGGAAACCATACATTATACAATTATAATATAAAAACTATATAAAAGTCAACATTTTGTAAAACCCTAACCTAGAGACAATATTTGTCGTCGCGTAAATCCTTAAAATTTCGAAATTATGTCGATCGATAACAGTTAATTGCGAATAATAATGGCAATTAACAAACCTTACTGTTTGTAAGTCGTATTCATAAATTAATTTGGTGAAAGTAAATGAAGGAATGTACCTTCATTTTTGACCTGTGAAGGAGATAATGGAAATTTTATATAATGTTTAATAGTTAAAAACTCGTTTTACATTTATGCAAAAGCTCGAAAATGAAACGAACAATTTTAGTATAAAACAAAAACACTAAACGTTTTTTATATCATTCGCTTGCGAAGTTCACAATACTACACGTTAAAGAAACATGTTTTCTAAAGTAAGAAACGCTTAATAAATAATATTCTAAAATCTGCTTACAAAAATATTTATAACTTATTTCATTACAGATTTTCATCTTCACCGCTCTGCTTATGGCAGTTAGCGCTCAACATCACTCACATGGTCATGCCACATCTTCCCAATCTATAATTCGTCACGACATTTCGAATGATCACGGGTACAATAATGTGCAGGCAATTCACGCTGCCCCAATTGCGTACCACACCTTGCACGCTGCTCCGATCACACATCACGCCACCACCTTGCACGCTGCGCCAATCATCCATCACGCCACGACCCTGAACGCTGCGCCAATCACCCATCACGCTACGACCCTGCACGCTGCTCCGATCACCCATCAAGCAAGATACCACCACGCTGCTCCCGCTCATTACGCTACACCCGCTATTACTCTTCAACATGCTCCAGTCCATCACAACCAACATGAATCTCAGGGACATCACGACTACTACGTAAGTGTATAAAATTTTGAAATATTATATTATTTTCATAATTATTAAAGGGCACGTAAACCGCTATAGATAAGACACTATGATGATATTATAGTACTATTTATTTTTAAACCTATTAGAGATACTTTTGAAACACTAAGTCCAAATAAATAGTACTCATAGTAACATTATATGTTTTAATTTACAGGCTCACCCAAAATACGAGTTTGAGTACAGCGTAGCTGATCACCACACTGGTGACATCAAGTCACAGCACGAGGCCCGTGACGGCGACCACGTGACTGGGTCCTACAGCCTGCATGAAGCTGATGGTTCCATTCGTACAGTTCATTACAATGCTGATGGCCACAACGGGTAAATCACATAGTTAAAAAATATATAATTATAAACTTTTTCAGCTAATGATAGATACATTAGAGTTTCAAACTATTTAATTTATTAACATGGCACCCAGAATGACTAGCTTGGATAACATTGCTTAGCATCTTCATTCAGTATCTATGGGCTAACAAATGCTACTACACTGCTGTTGAACGTGGTTTACATTTTCTTTATTTGGAAAACAAACAATTTAAAAAAATTTAATGAAAAAAAATTAAATAAAATAAACAAAAACCAAAAAAGCTCTTCAGCTTTGTAAATTAAGTATAACAATATTTATGAAACGAATATATTATGTTGTTGTTTTTTTTGTATATGTATAATATGTATTCCAAATTTCTTTTTAGATTCAATGCCCAAGTAGAACACTCCGGTCATTCAAATCACGTCCAGCCCGAGATCCACCACGCTCCTCAATACGTTATCGGCCATCATTAAAATATCATTAAGGATTTAACATCAATATTTACAACTTTCATCAGGTGATCGATGAATCTAGTCCTATCCTATATGTTTAAAATTCAATGTGTAATTTAATAAATAATTATATTATATAATGTCGTTGTTTTTCTTTAACGTCGTTTGAGCGGCGATATAATATAATGCATAAATGAAAATTAGTTACACGACAAAATTACACATATACTTATATTATAAATGTGAAAGAAGTCTGTCTGTGTGTTCATCTGTTATGTCATGCATAAACGACTGAATCAATTGAATTGAATTTTTAGAAGTACATACCTACTACTGGACTACTGGTCCCGAAAATAAAATGTATAGAGGGCCAAATAGAAATTTCGAGAAACAGTCTTAGTTAGTAAGAAAAAAGTTTTTGGTAAACTCTTTTCTTATATATTATATTGTTACATAAAAAAAATCATAAACTGTCATATCATTAAAACATTTGTCAAGTTACTTTTATTTCAAATTAATTAACCGACTTCGAACCAATCCGTGCCAGTAAACAACACGTTTAATGTATTAGTTGACTTCGACTTCAATTGTTTTACTTTGCACCGACTTCAAAATATTTCATTTATTTTTTTTTATAACATTACAGTATTCACATTACGTTCAATATAGAATTAATAAAACCATACCAATATTACCAGTATAAATATTAGTTCATTTGTTGAATTTTGTTTTTCGCTTTCCCCTCGTTACCTTGAAATTTAAGTCAGAAATATACTACTTGACACTACTTAGATAAGTATAGTGTTACAGTTTTCAAACAATAAAAATATACATTAAACATAAAGGATACAAAAGTCCTAAATGGAGAAAGCATATTATTATGTACAAAATTATATAGACAATAAAGATGCTTGCATTTAGTATACGCTGGATTCATACCGGATATTTAATATATTAGTAACTCCTAAACGTATGTATTGACAAAATTATAAAAGAGTGACTATCGAGTTTCTTTCCTTCTTCTCGGTATAATTTACATTCCGAAGCGGTGGTAGCTTCATTAATTAAAATATTTTTTGTTTCTGTTTTGACGATTTAAAAGTGCTTGTGATAGCATACTTAAATAAACTATACTTTGATTTTGATTTTAATATACGTATACTTGCTTTAGTAATCTTAACATTGTATCGGATGGTGTATTTGGACATGTCACTCTCATAAGCGCCACATTCTCCTTTACATCCACTTGCTTGAGGTCACGGTCGCGATGTATTGCTTACAGTTTACACATCCACATAAAACATACTACATTCTGATAGTTATAGTCATACCGCCTATGATGATATGATATGTTTTAGTAAAAATGAATCTGAACATATGTTAGCATGTTACATATTTTGAAAGCGTTAGTTTTCGAATAAGTGTGACTCATTTCGCGACAGTAATCACGTCAAATAATATGTTTCAAGCTTTATACTAAACAATGAATTTAAATTGATTAATAATGCAAATAAAAAAAACTTAATCATCGTTAAACATTATTATATATGGTAACTACCAGACTTATTCCAAGATCTGAATTGAACTAGTGAAACTTAAAACATTGAGCTGAATTAAGGAATTTCTCTTATTTGAAGATCGTTTGAAAATTATAAACATGAAGGTCAAAAAGTGTGTTTGCGTTTGCTACCGAATGAATATCTTAGGACCAACAAAGCAATAGACAAACTTCTCAAAGTTGAGTTCAAGTTTATTTAATTAAGCTATATGAAGTATGAACTTAACTTAATATACATATTTATAAAATACATTGCAGGGTGAAGAAATATTTGTATAATTGATCACGTCTTGTGTTATTTAAAAATAACTGTTTTTATTTATATATTTTTAATGAGTCGAGAGGTAAACAAGACACTTGTACAAACAAACAACAAACAATTTTTTATTTCTTTATAATATTAATTTAAATTAATAACTATAGTACTTACTTTATGTATGTTGTAAGAATGATTGTAATGGTTTACAGAATCAATACGGGAATTTACAACGCATAAAGAATCATAATACAAATATCTCAGAGGAAAGTGGTTTGTTCACACGATGCAAATTACTATCTTATCCTACTATATATTCATATCTGCACGCGTTTCTCTATTACATTCATGCGTAACCCACCTCAGTTGCATTGTTTCGAAGATATTACTTCGAAAGCAAATGTAAAATTACGCAATTTGATTCATGTTAACTAATAACTTATACCCATTAAGGAGCAAATAAATTATGTACTAAATTTATTTTATTTTTTATCTTTATTATGCTCATTACATTCCAAACCATTTTCGCAATGTTCAAATAAAGAAAATAAGTATGAGGTATTAAATACAATTTTACTGAACAGGTAATTTGTTATTGTAAGTTATAATGCCATAAAGTGTAAATATATACACACTCAACGACCCCGTTAAAAATGAAATCCAATCTATAATATATGGACGCTGATAAGCAATACTGCGTCAAGCCAAACGAACTCCATTTTGAGAAAATGGCGTCTAAAGATATCATACCTATCTTAATAAATTCTTTTAAAGATGTATATATCCATTTTTTTACTATTTTTATAAAAGGTAAAATAAATAAAATTCAGATTTGGTATAATAATAAGTTTTACAGATATATTATATTATTGAATATCGCAAAAAATGTAACACACTTTTAAGTTCAATCATTAAATCAAGACACCTTTTCCGTACTTATTTTGCTTAAATAACTTGATTTTATTTTAATAATGTTTAATATGTAATGCATTATCAGAATACATCAATATCTTTAAATTTGACTTTTTTTGAGATAACATATAGCTTATGGATGCTGATATGAGCTACATAAACACAGTCAATACAAATGTCTAGACTGTTTAGTGATGAAACCGATTTAAAATCCGTTGCATAGTTTAAAGGATCTAAGCGTACATATGAGAAGAAGCGACTTTTTTTATATTATACAAAAATACGATTAAACGTAACTGGGTACACGTGTCTGCGACGTGTTACCATTTGATTAAATTCCACAATTCTTGATATAGTAGCCTTTGAGTTAATAAAATAGTAGGTGGTATATCGATTTTAATAAAAATTAATTACTAAATGTATGGCAAATAAAAAATGTTTTAAAATCGTACGGAAATGTGTAAATTTTGAGTTATAAAATCCCTTTACAGAAAGTGAGTAAGTTAGAATAAAACTAAATGATAAAATAAACACAACTATCAATCTTTTATAACAATTTACACACACATTTAAACAATGCGTTAGTAATTTCATTCATTCGAGATACAATCTGCGCGGACGTTGACCCCGTTTAAGTGCAACCTTCCGTACAGCTCCTCCTTTCACTGTTTTAAAAATAAACTACAGATTATCTGAAATTCCATCTGCTAAATGTAAAACAATTAAGTTAAGCACTAATAAGTGCAAGTATTTAGAATTTTTCGCATTTATTTTATTAACAAGACGCTTCCCGCGACTTGCTATGCGTACCTTTTGTCTCCTTAAAGCTTTATTTTCGCAACTTAAAATAGCCTATATGCTTCTCCAAGGCATATAATCTTTCCTATATACCTGTACTAAAATTTATCAAAATTATTTAAGCTTAGATTTAGATGTAAAGCGTAACGAATTCTTATACATACAGCTGAAAGCTTCGTTCGTTTGTTTAAACACGCGTACCTCAAAAACTACTGGTACGGTATGTTATCCTAATTGTGCCAAATTATTTTAATCTCGCAACTTGACCTCTAAAATTACGCACATTAGCCACAGCTATTATTCCTTGTAATATGTAACAAAGAGACTATTATTACTGACAGACATATTTAATATAACGGGTCTTATCGCGATAACTAATTTGTAGTAATACCTTTTTTATTGCCCGAAGTTTCGAGGAAGTTGCATCTATCGAGCTGACTGAATAGTAAAAATCGCGAAAGTTTAAAATATACTCACAGACAGACAGATACCAACACAACTCCATAGTACCGCTGTTTGTGTTTTAAGCGATGCCATACCGTTCATCCGACAGCGATAAAACTTTGTCCACTTATTCTTTACACTTGCGAAAAGACGTACAACTAACTTCTACTACTAGATGGCGCGCGTGTTGTGTAATAAGTAAGGCGATCATTCAATATAACAAAATCTACATTAACAAGAGCGAATTCGCAATTCAAGAGCAAAAGCTCGTATTTAATAATATTATTAAATTGCATTTAAATGTTTGGCTTATTCATAATTATAATAATAATTGTTCTTAATAATAAGTAGTCATAATAACAAATATGTATTTTATATATACTAATATTACAAAGAGGAAAGATTTGATTGTTTGTTTGCATTGAATAGGCTCCGAAACTACTAGGCCGATTTGAAAAATTCTTTTTGCGTTAGCCAGTTTAGTAAAAAGCAACGCTTTAACCATAAACGTGAGTGAAGTCGCGAGGGGCAGCTAGTTATGTTAATAAGTAACTGAATCGATTCAAAGAATAAAAGAATAAATATTTAAATAAGCGATTTATTTACACATTTAGCAACAATTAATAACATGAATAATAATAATTTAGACTAAGTCAGTCTTAAATAAATAAAGAATAAATTTAATTTTCATGGTGGCTCTCAATGTGCACGTGTTGGCCAGGAGCTGAGTGCTTCACCACAGCGTTGAATCTGTAAAATAACAATAGCGTTATTAATATACGAAATTTCTGGACCTAAAAGATTTTTAAATGTTTTTAATACATGAATTTGCCGTGAATGCATTTTACTTAAAACTACTTCAAAGAGAGATTGCAAGAGCCCTTATTAAAACTGTATAATGGAGTCATAGTTAGCTAGAAAAAAATATGGAAATATATCAATTCTTGTATTTTATTTACCCGTGGTGTTTGTCTGAACTGTATTCAACTGTCCTCACAGAACCATCGGCCTCGTGAAGAGAGTACACTCCCTTTACATTGTCGCCGTCACGGATCTCATGTTGGTACTTGTTGTCTCCGGTGTGGGGATCCTCAACTTTGTACTCGTACTGGTATTTAGGGTATGCCTGAAATATTATTCACGTTACAATTAAAATAAAAAAAAATATATATATATATTTAGAAAACTGTGTGGGCTTACAAGAAATAGTAAAATAGACAGTTATATGGTTGTTACACGTACAGATGATCTCATTTGTGTTTAAAATGGCCATGTGTGATACGAATACATTAATAGAAAGTTGTTGTTAAATAGGATCCGGACATCCGCGAACGAGGTAACGATTTTAACTAGAGTAACTTACATAATAGTCAATGGGCTCGTCGTGGGAATGGGCATCAATTTGGTGATGAGCTGGTTCATGGTGCTCCGCTTCTTGGGCGTATTGGTAACGATGAGCAGGTACTCGAATGTAATGGGCCTCTTCACGAGCTGGTGCAGATTGAGCCTCATGACTTACACTTGGGTAATGGACTGATTGAATATTATTCTTAGCAGAACCGGCCTGTTGATGTTTCACTTGCTCGTGCCCCTGATAATAGTGCTTGTAGGCTATTGGCTGCTCATTCTGTCCTCCATATGATTCTTGAGACTGAGACTCCTCATGAACTGACGGTTGGAAATGGAGAATAGTCTGAGATGAAATCGCTGATTCATGTTGGACTGGAGCAGAATCAGGTACAATGATAGGTGCACTTTGTTCTTCCTCGTGAATAGGTGCAGGTTCTTGATTGACAAGTCCTAGTGTCTTATGCACTGATGGAAATCTGTAGCCCTTATGTTGTTCTTGTTGGGCTGGTCTGTACTTGTAATAATGCTCCTGACTGTTGCACGCCGTCACCGCGATAGCACAAATCAAAATCTGAAAAAAAAAGTTAATGTTTTAACGTTAGAACACTTTTATTTTAAAAATAAAACACAATTCCAAATTTGTATATTTTTTTCTAAACACACTTTAGCTAACATGTTGATCTTTCTTCTGAGACTTCCGCAGTGAAACTGATGAATTAGCATTGACTTAAACCTTAATATATACCGGAGACGTTACGAGAAAGAATTGAATCAATCTGTTACTGCTTGGGGCGTCAAATTGTAACCCACAGCACGCGCATTTTGTATGACGTAATTTACGTAACCAATGTGAAGGTTGTCTGTCCAGTTCAGAACACTGAAAATTAATAGAATTCGGAAATTATTTAACAATAAAATTCTTTTATTACCAGAACCTTTCTCTCATGTACACCAAGTAATTTAATTGATAAAATTTTAATATCGATCTTAATGGGGGTGGTAAATTGCCCAATGATTCAATTAAATTTACAAATGAATAAATTATACTTTATTTAATACACTGTTATAACTGATATTGTTGCAAATTGTTTATAGAAAAAATAAATAGTATTAAGGGGACTGATGTATTCGTCACCTGGAGATCGCCTAGCAACGGGTTATAGATGTCAATGTATTATTACAAGAGTGAGAAAATAAAGACGTGGACTATGAATCTGCAGGTAATGTTTTATTCTTATTGATTTCTGTACTCCTTAAATTTAATTATTAACTGAACAAATGTTTTTATCCGATTTTGCATTGATTCATTCGAATTTTATTTCAATTACTTAGATATAATAAAATGATTAAATTTCAAACACCATAACGACGTGTATTCGATTTTAAAATAAAATTAATTTTAAACTCTTTTGTCAGTTGTGCTAAAAACATTAAAATTTATTTACCAAAATACGATTCTCGAATCGTACAAAACAGCGATCTAATTTCTTTTCAAGTCTCATTTACATAAATGTAATAAAGTACACTGACAATTTGAGGTTTCTAAAACTTCTACAACATACAAAGTTAATATTAGTATTCAGATTTAACGTAGATCTAGTTTTCTTTGCATCTCAACTTAACGTATTGGAAACACACTGAATGCTTTGAAATGAGCTAAACATTTGCATAACTTGAGTAACCCACAGCACGAATTACATTAATATATTTAAAATAATTTCTGAAATATAAAATTATAAAATAATTTTTAGCATCAGTTACATAAAGTAAATTGAGGTTATACTTGTGAATATTATAGAAATTCATATTATTTTTATTTTAAAAATATTTACTATTACTTTATATCAATTGTGTAACCACAATAATTGAATAAGGTATATCATTGAATTTTGTACGTCAGACATTTTTTGTTATACTTATTTATTTTAGTATTGCCAAAATACAGTCGTAATAGATCGGAAATTCGGTATAATTACCTGACTATGGTAAAGCCAAAGGAGAGTTATGATTTTGAGAGATGTAAGGGTGTGTGGGTGTGGGTATGTATGTACATATATATGTATGTTCATCTGTTCCCTCAAAGCTCCTAAACTACTTATCAGAACCTAGACAAATGAGGTATCGTTAGAATTGTCTTGAGATATGGATGCCGATAAGCAATAATGTGTCAACCCAAAAAAGTTTAATTCGGAGATTCAGTATTCTGATAATGCATCACGTCAATAACAATATTTTAAAATGTAAATATAATATTATAAAGTCGTCTAAACCAAATAAGTGCGGAAAAAAGTCCTTTATATAAAGTTTCAAATATTGAAGCGAGTTCCATATTTTGTAACATACAATTATCCCATATATAGGAAAAACTTATTATTAGATAAAACTTTTCATAATACCAATCTGCTTTGAATTCATTATATCTTTTATCAAAATAGAAAAGAAACGGTGGATATATACTACTTCAAATATTTAAGAATAGAACAAACGTCTTTAGACGCAATTTTCTCAAAATGAAGCCCGTGTGGCTTGACACAGTATTGCTTATCAGCGTCCATAGCGTTTAAGCTATATGACGTGACTAAATTTAATGCGCACTCAAAGGGCCATGAAGTAATCTGTTAAAAATTTTGTCCGTATTCATTTGATAATTGGGATATTTCTATTATTTTTGTCGTAATTGGGTTTTAGTTTTCTACTTTTTGTTGTTTATACCTCTTAATCACGATACAATTGCATTTAGTTCGTTTAATTATTTACCAAATTGTAAAAGTCAATTAATAACAGACTTAAAAGAGAAAGGATTATTTTCCTATTAAAGAGAATTTATTCCACCGTACGGATGTATTAAAAATATGGGGTATAGATCACATATTATAAAAAAAAAGTCAAAAGTTAAACATTTAATCATTTTTAACACGCAATGATTGCTTAAAATCGTATTGAACCTTTTTTAAATATATTGTCTAAACGTCTTGTTTAACTAAAAATAATAAAAAGTCTGCTCAAAGAAATTGTGACTTTATACATTTTTTATAATATAATAACTTGCCATTGGTAAAAGAACTTTTGAAATCGGATAAGTGGTATTATCGATCGTTATTTCCCGCGTATCTCCCGTTTACATAGAAATAAGCCAACGTCACTTCCGAAATTGAGATATATTTAATGAAATATAGTAAACTTAACTTAACCAAGCATGAATAGTAATTATTTTATTTCGTTGATTAGTAAATTGTCTCTATTGTTTTTTTATGTTTTCTTTCATGACTAATATTATTTAATTTAGGTTTATTTAATTTTAATTTAATTCACTATAATTTTATTTTATTTTCTTCTGTCACTTTATACATATTAAATTTCGTTGATATGGTAAATGTAGTGTTACCTATAATTAAGTCGCCTTTTTATAAATATGTTATAGTGTCTTGTTTTTATCCATGTAACGATTGTGTGTCTTCTTAGTAACACTTTATAAATAAATAAATAAATAAATACCTCATATGTTGAAATCCTACAAATGGTTAAGTTTTGATGAAATCTAGATACATAACTCCAAACTCGAAAATGTAACCCTATTAAGGCAGTCGGGCAAAATATTTGTGGTAAACTTTTTACTTTTGTCCAAGCGGTAGGCGTCGTTAATTTTATAGATACAGCAATAGTAATTACTTGCATAAGCATAAGTTGACTCATGGTTTCCTATATTTTATAACATACAAATTATTAAGCCTATTGTCAACATTATGTAACAACAATAAAACTTTAATTGCTATTTAACTCAATATCTTTATGAGAGCTACCTTAACTTTCATTCCATTATATTTTATTCAGTTATCTATCTAGATACTTTTTAAATGTCGAAAATATGTTTAAAAATTAAAATCTGACGACGGAAAACACTGCATAGAGAAAAGTAGGAAACAAAAGTTATTTTTGTCCGTCATTCCTATCTGCTAATTGCAAAAATTAGGCAACTATAAGACTAGTAGACAACATGTATTTTTGTAAACGGAAATATATATTACCAGATATAATAATTATTTACTAAAGCCATGTGAATGTACTAGAGAGTGCTTGTAGATATGAACTTCAGCTATACCGCACACGTGGTCTGTCGTGTGTAACTGCTAAAATTATCTACAGGGCTTATAATTACAGACTTCCATAAACAAAAGCTGCGTTTAGCACCACTAGGGTCCACCCACTTCTCCTAAGTGATATGATGATAAAAAATAGTCTAAATTTATTCTAATAATTTAACCTATTATCCTGTAAGGTGTTTGACAGACACGTTGGCGCAATGGTCACTGCAACTGACTTAAGCGCTAACGGTCGCGGGTTCAATCCCCGCTCACGGCAAATGTCTGTATTGGCCATACGGATGTTTGTCGTAGTTTGGGTGTTTGTGTTAGTGTTGTGAGTGTTTCCGGTACCCCGACATAAGGTCACAAGATCTTAATGGGAGCCGTTGAGTGTGATGTCTTTTAAAATTTCATCAAAATCTGTTCAGTAGTTCTTGCGTGAAAGAGTAACAAACATCCATATATCCATGCAAATTTTTGAATTTATAATATAAATAAGGATGAAGCAATTTACCATAATACCCGAAAGTGGCCTTAACATAAGTCATGGTTACGTTCAGCATCTGTACTGAACCCTGAACTCAATTTCGCTTTGCATTGACCCACGATCAATTTGTGTGTCTCTATAAAAATCTGTAAAGAAGTATATTAACAAGTACCATTAAGACAATCAAACAATAAAGTTATATTTATTATATTTTTATTATTATATTTAGTATATTTTAGAATAAAAAGATTTTGATTTTTGAAACACAACTAAATTATAGTTGTTATAAGTTAGACGTGGGTATGTGTGTGTCTGTCTGTGGCTTCGTACCTCCCTAAGAAATGGACCACTTATGATATAGATTTTTTTTTTATTTGAAAGTTGTTGTAATTTAAATGGTCCTTAGATACGAATCATGAAAATCTTGAGTTTCTAGTACTTTAAGTTTGTATAATTGAAATTAAGGGATTATTTAGGTGTTTATAATGCATTAATTTATAATGGATTAATAATAGTGCTTTTATTATATACAAGTATTTTTTATGTTTTATTGACAACAAATTTCAACAATTGGACCCATTTACGTCACGAAACGCAAATGAACGTTAGAAAGTAATTAATAAAACTACAATTACATCTATTAAATTCAAATTCAAAATATACTTTATTCAAATAGGCTCTTTACAGCACTTTTGAATCGTCAAGTTACAGGTCCATTGGTTATAGATTTTTTTTAAGCTACCATTATTTATCTTTTATACTATTTTTATTAGCATACTAGATACCTTTTAAAGATCGCTGAAGCTATCAAAACATAAACGTTCTATTAATTCGGCATAGTAATTTACGTCAATAGAAAAAATCAACATTATAAAATAAATAAAAAAAATAAAAAAGCCTTTTATTATTCCATGCATAATTAGAGTATAAAATTCAATTTTTAAATATTTTTTGCTTACATCTGTTATTTTATTTATATTATTTTTGTTATTATGTATTCAATGCAGTATAAATAGGTAGTATTTATTTATTATTAAATTACAAAATTTATTGCTATTATATATGTGATGTTGGAACCTTAATCTTTAGTTAAAGGAAACAACTGTTTACTGTATCGTGGCATTTATTGAACTAACTTATATATGAATAAAAAAATATACTAATAAAATTATGCTTACATAGCTAAATGCGAGTACAGTTACATACATAATTCCTAACATTATAATTAATACACTTCACCTCCCGAAGGCGTTGAAAAAAAAATGTAACATTGGAACATTTTTTTTTTGTTTTGTTTTAGGTAATATTATTAGATATATCTTAAAAAAATATAATAACTAACTGTTACTCTAATACTACCAACAAACAATTATAAAACACAATTAAAAAAATATTAAAGAATGTTAATATATTATAATTATACAATACAACACAGGCATAACAATATAAATTCATTAATTATAATTTTATCAAATATTATTCATAAAAGGGTTTGGTCCTATTTTTATGAACTATTTCTTCCTTATTCGAGTTATTTTTAATCCTAACATTACATCCTAAGTCTTTTACAACTGTATATGGTCCTTTATAAAGAGGATCTAGTTTTCTACCTGTTTCTATCTTAATTAATATTAAATCTCCTACATTATATTTAACAGGATTTATAGAAATGTCATACTTAGATTTTCGCTTATGTTTATTAGTTATTAAGTTATGTTTAGCTTCAGTTTGTGCTAGCTGTAGTCTATATTTTAATTGCAATGGATAACTATCAGAATTATATAGCGGATCTACATGATTAGTTAAATTAGAGGGTATATTGCATACTTTACCAAAAACTAATTCATGTGGCGTGTAATTTGTTTCCGAATGAACTGTATTATTGAAACCGAAACACCAGAAAGATAACCAATGACTCCAAGTATCCGGGTGATTGCTACACTGGATTCTTAGAAAGGACCCTAACACTTTATGGGTGTTTTCTAATGCACCTATTGACTCATGGTGGTAAGCAGTCGATGATAGTTTTTCTATATTCAAGATCTTACAAACCTGTTCCATTGTCGACGAAATAAACTCTGTCCCTCTGTCTGTAGCTATTACCTTAGGAATGCCAAATATTAGAATAAAATTGCGTACGAATGCATCAGCAATGGACGTAGTTTCTTTATTTTCTAAAGGAATTGCTTGTATGTATTTTGACAATTCACATTGTATAGTTAAAATATAAGACTTATTATCTATGTCCTTATCTAAAGGTCCAACTAAATCTAGATATACTTTTTCAAAAGCCGAAGATGCCGTAGTGGTAATTTCCATCGGTTCTTTAATATAGCGACTATGTTTCATTTTCTGACACATCGTGCATTTACGTACAAATTCCTGTACATCTCTTTCAATGCTAGGCCAGAAATATCGTTTCTTAATTGTGTTTATCATTCTGCGCATACCAGCATGTCCGCTAGATGGCAGCAAATGAAAATCATTCATAATAAGAGTTTTCTCCTTATCATCCGTTATTCTTTTAACACCTCGCAATATACATAAACGGGGACCGGTCCAATTATTCAATGACTTAATTTCATTACAAATATTTTTAATAAAATCTACATTTTGTTCATCTTTAACGATACAAACTTCTTCAACACCTATCTTCTTACAAAATAAACTTAATTTCTGCACAAATTCGACTCGCGAGAAGTGCGCCTTAAAATTAAGATTAATATATAAATGTCTCCTATCCGATCTAAAAGCAAAACACTCCATTTCTGTAGTAATAACATTGTTCGCTCTCAATTTATCTAATGTTTTCCCATCCATAAACATCAACTCAATTGTATAACGCGGTTTTCTTAATATATCTACGATTCTTGGTTGATCAGGCCAATTGTCTTTAGATTTATTAAGATCCACGTTCCCTTTTGAAACTTCTTTGTCATTCATTTCATTCATTCTTTTCTTCTGTGCTCTAGTCATCACATTCACAACTTGTTCATGCATCTGCTTTAACTCATCTGAGGTCATACTAACTCTCGATAAAGCATCTGCTACAACATTCTCTTTGCCCTTAATGTAAACAATTTTGTATTTATATTCCTCTAAAGTAAGTCTAAATTTAAGTAGTCTATTAGAAGGATCTTTAATACTAAAAAGATATACTAAAGGCTTGTGGTCCGTCATTAATGTGAAATTTCTGCCGTAAATATAAGGCCTAAAGTACTTCACAGCCCAAACAATGGCCAAAAGTTCTTTTTGAATTGTTGGGT
The DNA here is from genome assembly GCA_037950945.1 of Hypolimnas misippus. Taxonomy (NCBI): domain Eukaryota; kingdom Metazoa; phylum Arthropoda; class Insecta; order Lepidoptera; family Nymphalidae; genus Hypolimnas; species Hypolimnas misippus. Next base: position 10,781,796 of record JBBEEQ010000012.1, on the reverse strand, counting down.
AGTTTCTTTCGGCCTTATTTAATGGCCTACTAGCATAAGCTACCGGTCTCAAATCTCTGTTACATAAGACTGCACCGATAGCGATACCTGACGCGTCTGTTTGTACTACGAATTCATTGCTTGTTGAAAAATCAGGATATTGCAATATTGGCGGTGATATTAAAGACTTTTTTAAAATATCGAACGCTTTTTGACATTCATTAGTCCATATAAATGGTTCGTTTTTCCTGCATAATTTAGTTAAAGGTATAGTAATATCAGCAAAAGATTGTATAAATTTACGATAATAATTACAGAACGCTACAAATCGCTTAACATCGTCTGAATTCTTAGGTATAGGATAATTTTGAAGAATTTTAATTTTACTTGGGTCCGGAGAAACGCCTTTATCAGAAACAACGTGCCCTAAATATAAAAGTTCCTTTTTCAAAAATTCACATTTATGGGGGTTTAATTTTAAATTTACTTTTCTAAGTCTTTCCATCACGCTTATCAAATTCTGATTATGCGAGCTCAAATTCCGTCCAAATATTATAAGATCATCTAAATATATGAAACATTTCTCAAATGCAAGGCCTGACATAGCAACAGACATCATACGACTGAACGAACTGGGACTAACCTTAAGACCCATAGGTAGTCTTTTCATTTGATACTGCCCTGAGCTAGTTGTAAATGCTGTATATTTACGACTCTCAGAAGTCAAGGGCACTTGGAAGTAACCTTGGTGAAGGTCAAGGTGACTAAAGTAAATTGCTCCAGAAAGCGAATCTAAGATTTCATTTATGTTCGGTAACGGAAATTTATCATCTACTACAAGACCGTTTAATTTCCTATAATCAACTACTAGTCTCCATTTGGTATTTTGACCATCAACAGCTTTCTTAGGAACTAACAGTATTGGACTAGACCACTCACTATTACATTCCTCTATGATATCATTTGCTTTTAAATTTTTTATTTGGTTTTCGATTTCAGGCTTTAAGGCTTGTGGTAAACGGTATGGTTTTACATATACTGGAGAAACATTTGGCTTAACAGTAATGGATTGTTGATAAATATTTGTGGTCGTTAACTTATCACCTTCCATATGAAACACATCTGCGTACTTTGCACAAATGGCCTCAATGCTTTTCTGCTCATCATCGTGCAAATGAGATAAATTTAGTTCGTGCAGTAACTTTTGAACTCTATCAACGCTAATATTGATTTTATTAAATGTACATATATTATAGTTATCTAAAGATTGTAATTCTGGTGTAAAAGATCCTAGCTCTATGTCTTGTTCACTAACATTTAATATCTTAATAGGAATCCTATTATTTTTTACTGTAGTGATTCCATTAGCTAAAATTATATCTTTGCTCAATTCTTTTCCACAAACAACAACATCCCCACTTATACATTCATTCACATAAAGAAAGTGTATTGATTCTGATCGAGCAGGAATAAGTAAGACTTCATTACTTTTATTGACATCGCTTATTAGTTTCAAAGAATGAGTAAAGTTGTCTATACGTAAAGTAACTAAATTTGTGTATAAATTAATGTTTGCTTCGTACTTTAATAGAAAATCTAACCCTAGAATTCCATCAGCCTTTAACGGTAACGACTCAAAAACTGAAAATTTATGGTTAAACTGTATATCTTTACTGGATTTTAAAGTTAAATTTACCAATCCTTTAGCTCTGGTCTGTCCACCAATGCCATTTATTAACGTATTATCTCTGTGTACTGGCGTGTTAAAAGGAATCGCTTCATTTTTTATGACAGAAAGTGATGCACCAGTATCAATAAGCCAATAATATTTTATGTTATTAATGTACAATGCCACATATTTTGTGTTTTCATTGCATGATAAGATTGTGTTCTTAAGATCGAAAAAACTGAATCGGTTTATTATTTGATGGTTGACTACTTTGAAGCTCCTCTACATTGTGCTCAACTGCATATAAATTTCGATTTTGAGTGTTATTTCTACTTGTTGTGAAACCCCTACCTCTGGTATTGTAAGAAGGTCTGCGATTAGCATAATTAACTCTAAAGCTATTATTAAAATTATTAGCTCTATAGTTACTATAACTAGCGCGTCCCGTTCCACGCTGATTACCGTAATTGTTGTTACGCTGACCGCGAAAGAAGTTTGTGTTTTGGCCATAATTATGACTACCACGATGACCGCGATTAGCACTAAAGTGCCTATTGTTATAGAAAGTACGTCCTTGCTTTGATACATGCATGAGGTTACCTTGTGGTGGAGCTGGCCTGTCCTCGTCTTTGGCAGCCTGTACTGCTTCTTTCAAACTGCTATAATTTCGGGACGTAATGATTGTAGATACTCGTGAGCTGCGCAGTCCATCTGAAAATGTTTTTATCGCCGTTTTTTCATTTATGGGTTTAAGTACCGAATAAACACTCGAGTTCCCATCGGCCTGTGAAATCGTCATGTCAGTAAACAACTGCTCTATTTCCTTACCATATTCCTCAATGGTCTTTTGACCTTGTCTCATAGACTGTAACCTGGACTGAATAGCCGTATACGACTTTTTTGTTATTAAATGATTGCGTATATCTCTAATTAAGTCGTCAACATTCTCATATTTGTTAGAAATACGTAATTTTGCGTTTTCTGAAAGTCTATTTTTTAAGACAAAAACTATCAATAAGGACTTACCTGCATCCTCCAGCATATCAGCGTACATTTCGATAGAGTCAAGCATTCTTTTAGTGGTGCTTTCAGTATCATCCATTACTGGAATTAAATTACATGCCACTTTTAAATCAAACTCCATTTTGTTAGTTTTAATTGACATTGGAAAAACACATAAATTTTTTATCTCGTCATACAATATTTGACACCTACTAAAAATTTCTTTGCTTAATAGAGCTACTTCTTTATCACTACTCTTTTCTAAACTTAATAATAATAATGATTGACATTTCTCAAAAATATCACTTGATTCCTTCAGTTTAGTTGCAACAGTGCTACCTTTATACCTACTTTGACCTCTTTTTACTAAATATTTTCGTATTTCTAGTAACAATTCATAACATTCTTTTAAACTTTCTATCATTTTATGCCTATAATTTTAAAATATTGTATAATAATTCATAAGTACGTAAAACTGAAAACTATTTCGCAACATACATACATGAAATGTAACGCGTAAGCAGTTTTTGTTACAAGGTATCATGTTCGCGAAGTTTCTGCGCCGTTTAGTCAATTATAATTATTAGCGTAATGAAATTTGATCACCGTCTTTACACATTTTACTTAATATTAACATTAGAAAACCAAATTAACTGCTCAAATACATTCTAAATTGTTTAAATACAGCTCACACTTTCACATATAGTCATAGTTCATTGAAAATAACAGCACTTTATTACACTAAATGCACGTAATAGTTTAAAACACTCACATAGGTATGTCGTATTGCTTACGTAGTGGTCTCCTCGACGCTGCGGCCCCTGGCCCGTAATGATGACCTGATGCGGGCTACAGTTCGCATCCCCAATTCCTCTTGAATAACGCGTCGAAGGCACTCCCTGTACAGCTTGCATCCGAAAAATATTACAACAACCAAAACCAGGGCTAAAACAATATACGTTACAGTGCTTATGCTGCTTAGATGATTGCCAAAATTTTCCAATTGAGCCGAATTGTCGCCAACGGCATTTTGATTCAAAAACACATCTTCCTTTTCTACTTTTGACTGACACATCTTTTCATTTTGTTAATTATCTGCACCCAAGAGCCAAAACAGAAGGAAGAGGTTCCTTGGCAGAGCCCTGGCAGGATCGCCATGTGATGTTGGAACCTTAATCTTTAGTTAAAGGAAACAACTGTTTACTGTATCGTGGCATTTATTGAACTAACTTATATATGAATAAAAAAATATACTAATAAAATTATGCTTACATAGCTAAATGCGAGTACAGTTACATACATAATTCCTAACATTATAATTAATACACTTCATATATACAAACAAATATATATATAACTCTATATCATTTTTAAATATTTATTAGCACATACACTAGTCTAGCAATTAAATTAATTTTTGTAATACTCATTCACATACATCTTCTATTAATATTCACATTTTATTTGACAATATGTAGTTAACCAGTTATAATAATATAAATGTTTTTGTTTTTACTTGTTAATTGTGACTAGACATATTGTGAAGTTTAATTATCCAAATTTTTATTAAATTACTTTTTATTTTTATTAAATATTATTATTAGCATGGACCCCTCTCAGGTAAAGGCCTCCTCCAAGGATTTCCATTGTTCTCTATTTTTTGCTACTAGTAACCAGTTTGATCCTGCGATCTTCTTTATATCTTCCTCCCACCTTGTGTGGGGTCTTCCTACGCGTCGTTTGCCCGACGGGCCCTTCCATTTGGTAATAATTGTGGTCCACCTATTATCTGATAAACGGGCTACATGGCCTGCCCATCTGAATTTCAATATTTGGGCATAAATTAACGCGTCTATTGTTTTAGTATATTTCCTTATCTTCGTGTGTCTAATTTTGTGTATTTTCTTTATATTTAACATATTACGTTCCATTCCTTTTTGGCACGAACTAATTTTGTTTTTAGTTTTCTTTGTAAATCTCCACGTCTGGCAGCCATAAGTTAGAGAGGGTAAAATGCATGAATCCATGGTTTTCTTCTTTAGCGTTATTGGTATGTTACTTTTAAATACTTCTTTTAAGTTCCAATACTTATTCCACGCAATTTTTAGTCTACGTTCAACCTCCATTTCATTACTGTTGGGTTTAAAACTTATTTGTTTTCGAAGATAGATATATTTGTCCACGTAATCTATCGTCTCGTTTTCGATTCTGATACATTCCTCTATGCTGTTTGTCATTAATTTCGTCTTTGCTAGGTTCATTTCCAATCCCGCTAGTCTGCTGTTTGTGTTAAGTGTTTCTAACATATATTGCAGGCCCCCTCTAGTTTCTGATAGTAAAACGATATCGTCTGCGAACCTTAAGTGGTTTAAGTATTTTCCATTAATATACAAGCCGCATTTCTTCCAATCCACCCTTCTTATGATGGTTTCTAGTACAGCAATGAAAAGTGTTGGTGACATGGGATCGCCCTGCCTTACGCCTCTATTTATAGAAAAGCTTGGGCCAGTTCTTTCCAGTTTAACTTTGCTAATACTATTACTGTATATGTTTCTTATCACTCTTATGTAGTTGTTATGGACTTTTTGAACCTTTAATGTTTCCCAGATACTTGCGTGTGCTATTGTGTCAAATGCTTTTTGGTAATCAACAAAGCCGATGTAGAGCGGTCTCTGTCTTTCTTGGTACCTTTCGATTACTAATTCTAAAGAGTGTATGTGGTCTATCGTAGAGAATCCCTTGCGGAAACCTGCTTGTTCTATGGGTTGCCAGGTGTCTAGCGTTTCGCTTATTCTCTTGTTAATGATCGAAGAGAATAGTTTGTATAGAGTCGATAGAAGGCTAATAGGTCTATAGTTACCAATGTCTTGTGGGTCTCCTTTTTTGTAGAGTAGAGTTATGTTTGATTCATACCATTGTGTAGGTATAACCGCAGTTTCTAAGATGAGATTAAATAGGTACACTAATGGCGTGACTAGTTGAGTTTCCCCATACCTTATGGCCTCAGTGGTGACTTGATCTGGGCCGGGGCTTTTATCCATTTTTAATCTCTTAATTGCGTTAATGATTTCAGATTGTTCAATCGGATGAATCTTGTCTTCAATGCTGTTTTGAGATATATTTACATTTTCCCAGTTTTTTTCTCTCGTAAGAACCTGTGTATCTGGATTTGCGCTGTACAAGTCACGGTAAAAGGTTGTTGCAACGTTTAGTATAACTTCACGCTTATTTGAGGTTGTTCCTTTCAGTTTCAAACCTTCTATCCAGGCTCTACTGGTACGAAGTTTCTTGAAGGCTTTTTTCAGACTTCCTTCCTTCTCTAGGTGTTTTTCTATAGTCTTTGTCCTGTGTTCTGTATAGTCCTTTTTAACAGACCTACTTGATAGCTTGTACAGAGAGCTAAGTTCATTTTTTTGAATACGTGATTTATTTTTAGTTTTTTGGAGCACTTGCCTTCTCTTTAAAAGCAATAGTGTTCTTTCTGATAAAATTTTATGTTTATTGTTTGGTTGGGTACTTGATTTAGTAGTGTCCAGACTTCTTGTTATAGCATGTATCAGTGAATCATAACAAAATTGTATGGAGTTTGTTTTTGACCAATGTTCTAGGTGGTTTTTTAGACTAATTTTGTATTCTTTTATTTCTTCATCAATTTGTAAAGTGTTTTTTTGTTTATTAGAATAAGTCGCTCTGCTCTTTCGTGGTTTTGATAGTTTAATTGTGCTTCTTACTAATCTATGGTCAGATGAATAGTTTAAGTTTAATGTTTCTATATTTTGAAATAGTTTTGGTTTGTTTGATGTTATGTAGTCTATTTCATTTTTATATTGTCCGTTCGGAGAACGCCATGTCCATCTGCAACTTTCTCTCTTCTTGAAAAATGTGTTGATTATTGATAGTTTATTTTCCAAAGCAAATTTGATCAGTCTCTGACCTCTTTCATTTCTTTTTCCATAACCAAATTTTTTTGTTATTAAGCATTCGTCCTTTAGGGGTTGACCGATTTTTGCATTGAAATCACCCATTATAATTAAGTTATTATGAGCAATCTCTATGGCTCTATCTATTGATGTGTAAAAATCATTGATCTCATCTTCACCTGCTGACTCCGTAGGCGCGTATACTTGTATTATGCTTATGATGTACCCTTGTATATTTACATTCAGTAGTGCAACTCTTTCTGTGATTCCAATAAAGCTTTCTATATTTTGTTTTAGAGATATATTTATCAGAAAGCCTACTCCGTGTTTGCCTAGAGTCTCGCCCATATAGCATAAAATGAAGTCCTTGTATTCCTCTATTTTATTACCAAGGCGTCTCATCTCTGATATACCAATGATGTCATATTTCACTCTCTTTAAAGCTTCTTGCAGTTCAATCAGTCGCTCGCATGAAGACAGTGATCTTACATTATATGTTGCCACGTAGAGTTTATTGGTAGAGGTTGTAAACTTCCTTGGAGGGTGGTGGTCGAAATCTTCCACGGTGACCAACCGGATTGGAAGACATTTTTTGCGTCTTTTCTTTTTTTTTCTTAACATTTTTATTTTTTTGAGAGGGGGTCCTAATTGCTAATTTGTTTCATTTTTATTTTGACTTGTTTGCATATTTGTAGGAGTTTTATTTACCAGATAGTTTAATAGGCCCGGCTTTACTATTCCTTCGGAGCGATTACAAAGTGATGATGGCGGTGTGTTCAAAGGGGTTGTCTTGTTCTTCTTGTTAGCTTGTGTCCTGAGTGGTGGGTGACTTTCATTGGTCTGTTTGTCTTGAGGAGAAGCTGAAAGGTGTCTCTTTTTGTTTTTTTCGGAGTTATCAATACATTCAAGTATCACCAATTTATCGTATTTGATTATTGCTTTGTTTCCTTTTTCTCTTTCTACTTTTAATTGTTCCTGCAGCTCTCTTCTTTTTTTCAAAATCTGTTTGGGATAATCTTCTTTTATATAATAGTTGGTATTCTTTAATGACTTTTTTTGTTTTAAGATCTCGATTTTTTTTCCTAGGGTTGATAATGTTAATACAATCGGGCGAGGATTATCAGATTTTTTTCCTATTCTCCTTATTTCTTGGATGTCGAAGTTTTTTAGATGGATTGTCATATGTCCTCTTATGAAATCTATAATCATATTTTCTAGATCTGAGTAGAAGTGCTCTTGTTCTGCTATGCCAAATATTACTACATTTCTTTTTCTTGCCTGTTTCTCTAATAGTTCCAGTCTTTGTTCTTGTTTATCTATCTTGCATTTTAAGTTTTCATACTTTTCTTCCCATATGTTGAATTTAGCATCTAGTATATTATTTATGTTTTCTGTCACATTTTCGGTCACCTTTACTCCACTTTCCTTAATTGTGTTTTTTTGTTCATCTAATTCCTTCTGAATAGAACGTAAAGTAGCCAAAACTTCTTCCATGTTTATTTATGTAAGTTTTCGTTATTGTCGTAATCAATAGTTTTATTAATACTGTTTGCGAACATGTGTCGCCCTCTCTTGGTGAATAGACTTGCTCTTCTTATGTTCGCTATTTGCTACTAGATGGCTCTGATACTATTAGTGACACAACTCGACGTTGGGTGGAGCTGTTTTATACTTGCGTACTCGCAATGACGATGTTATATTTGAGATGCTTTGTTATAGGTTATGTTTTATGGGGAATGGGAAAAAAATGTTTAAAATTGCCTGAATGATGTTTCTTTCTGCTGGAAAAGATGTCTGTCTTCAGAGATTGGCCGCTTCTTCCCTAAACTTTGCACATAATTTAACGGTTCTTATAAAAACATTCATTTGATATTTTGAACTGTTTTGGTTTCGTTTTGCACTTATTACTGTTTTTTCCACCACATTAACAATTGTTCGTATGTATTACGTTATACACTAAAATTTGATATATGCTTTATAGTCCAATCCGCTTTATTTGATTTATTAGCACAATAAAAGCACGGAGCCGATGTTAAACGTGTGTTACGTAGGCGCCCTCTTTCTGACGTCCATACGGATGTTTGTCGTAGTTTGGGTGTTTGTGTTAGTGTTGTGAGTGTTTCCGGTACCCCGACATAAGGTCACAAGATCTTAATGGGAGCCGTTGAGTGTGATGTCTTTTAAAATTTCATCAAAATCTGTTCAGTAGTTCTTGCGTGAAAGAGTAACAAACATCCATATATCCATGCAAATTTTTGAATTTATAATATAAATAAGGATGAAGCAATTTACCATAATACCCGAAAGTGGCCTTAACATAAGTCATGGTTACGTTCAGCATCTGTACTGAACCCTGAACTCAATTTCGCTTTGCATTGACCCACGATCAATTTGTGTGTCTCTATAAAAATCTGTAAAGAAGTATATTAACAAGTACCATTAAGACAATCAAACAATAAAGTTATATTTATTATATTTTTATTATTATATTTAGTATATTTTAGAATAAAAAGATTTTGATTTTTGAAACACAACTAAATTATAGTTGTTATAAGTTAGACGTGGGTATGTGTGTGTCTGTCTGTGGCTTCGTACCTCCCTAAGAAATGGACCACTTATGATATAGATTTTTTTTTTATTTGAAAGTTGTTGTAATTTAAATGGTCCTTAGATACGAATCATGAAAATCTTGAGTTTCTAGTACTTTAAGTTTGTATAATTGAAATTAAGGGATTATTTAGGTGTTTATAATGCATTAATTTATAATGGATTAATAATAGTGCTTTTATTATATACAAGTATTTTTTATGTTTTATTGACAACAAATTTCAACAATTGGACCCATTTACGTCACGAAACGCAAATGAACGTTAGAAAGTAATTAATAAAACTACAATTACATCTATTAAATTCAAATTCAAAATATACTTTATTCAAATAGGCTCTTTACAGCACTTTTGAATCGTCAAGTTACAGGTCCATTGGTTATAGATTTTTTTTAAGCTACCATTATTTATCTTTTATACTATTTTTATTAGCATACTAGATACCTTTTAAAGATCGCTGAAGCTATCAAAACATAAACGTTCTATTAATTCGGCATAGTAATTTACGTCAATAGAAAAAATCAACATTAAACTAATGAAAATATTTAAAGGTCCATGTTAACATTTAGGTAATATGTAAAATAAAAACAATTCGTAAATATATATTTGATAATGACTGTCTTCAAGTTTGTTCTACAACTTAACAAAAACAATAAAAAAATTCCAACCAATTAAATGCAAGATTGTTTTTAACCGATTTCTAAAAAGTAGGAGGTTCTAAGTTTGCCTGTATGTATGTATGTACACATATAAGTATTTCGTTTAATTTGGTTTTTCAGATGTTAATATTAATAAAAAGGGATATCGATGAACGACTTTTTCTTAAATTAGTTTTTGGAACATCTAACGGTATCGAATTGAAACTAACACTAAATACAACAAGACCTTTTAAAAAAAGGGGAACCGACTCCAAAAGCAAACTATGAAATTTAATTTACTTGAATGTCAATCTTATTTCAGTTATTTAAATTTTAAAACCTAACTGAACTAATTTTGATGAAAATTTTGTGGAATAAATCATGTATATTATCTTTTAAAAAATAAAATAACTAACGAAATCGGTTCAACCGTTTAGTAATCGGTTAAATACGCAAAAAAATCCCCGACGAATTGAAAACCTCCTTTTTTAGAAGTCGGAAAATTTAAGTCCGTATAAAAAAAATATTCATATATGAAACAGTGTAACTTACAGAAAATTTGTTGTATAACTCTGACACGATACATAATTAACTTCGACCGCACCGAACAGTCTCCTCTGTGTCTTTTCCATCCCACGTAACAGTGACGACATAATCTGTGCTCATATGGCACTACTATAAGCCATCAAAACAAAAGAATTGAATTAAAATAAAATTCAAATAAAAGCAAGCAAATATTACGTTAATAAGCAAAGATTAAAGTGTTCTAGAACTACATAAAATAAGACAAGACCAGACATTCAATGTGTATTGAACACATTTAATGTTTAATAGTCTGTAATACTTTTAACATGATTACAGATAATGAGACGTAATAAACTACGATAGTAAACTGATTGGACTTTATTAACGATTTCTAAATACTCAACATGTAAACGCACGTATTTATATAATTATATTATGTATCCGTTGTGAAGATGTTAAAAGCGTAATATTCATTGAGTGTTATTACGTTGAATTGATTTTCGATTATTTCATTTTATCTTTTGTTGAAGTAATACGCAATTTCATGTGAAATTTTTGATTTTATTATCTATTTCATTTAAAAATGCTTCCTGATATACATTCTAATATATTCACTTTTTTTGGAATATTTTAATATTTTAATTATAATATAACTAAAAGAGTTTTACGAAAACATCATGCTTGGCAGAATATTAGTGTTATTTATTACAGTTGAAACGACCCGCTCACTAAACATCGTTGCAGCGTTTAAAACATTAAGAGTGAACTCTTCATTCATGTACGCCTAATATAATTACATATGTAATTATGTATTATTCAATTGAATATTCATGTAGTGTTACTATGAAATTGTTGTTGAATTATGCCATCATATGCGTCTAAAACTATGTGACGACATAGTTAGTTCTTACATCTCTGCGTGCTATGAACCTGTATTATCGTTAGTATGTTTATTTTTAAATGCCTAGTTAATTTCAAAAATAGCCTAGTTACGTGTATACAAAATGCGAGTATACTTAATAGATCACTTAATTTGTAAATAATTTTATAATTAATTTACCTAGTTCAATTCAAAATGACTTAATTAAATATATTAACCATTAGAACTATGTGCATTAAAACTTACTTGAAAGAGTTTTAATATCTAGTTTCAAAGTGACGAATTATGTAATCGTTTATTTTTAATTTCTTTTAAGCCATACAATATAAAATATATTTACTTTATAAGATATTTTATATTAAAAAAAAGAGTGTCAAATACATAATTCCAGGATATTACAAAGCCTTGTACTTCAAAGGTTGACTTCAATTTCCATTTATAAATTACGAAACAATTGATACGTTATAAAGGGTTAACATTACCTACTTGGTTGGCGCTATTGTTACTATAATTGTCTGCGGTATAATTACATAATTGAAAAATTTACGTACAAACTATCAACATTATGATAGCGAGTGTGCGCAGTTTTTACGAAATTATTGCAAACTGTACCGAGTATGCGGTGAATATTTTTAACTACAAGCATTAGTGAAATCATTATCACCTTGGTAAGTTACCCTTGTTATGAATATAAAAGACGCAATTTATAAACAAAATGTATCAGTTAACAGCTTGACTTAGTATCATAAACAGAAAATAATCCAGCCATAATGTACTTCAAGGTACTTCAATTTCTCATACTTTTAAAGTGAAATGTGATAAAAGTGTAAATTAAAAACAATGATTTATCAACAAAAAGTGTTTACTTTTCTTTTCATGTATTCAGTGAATTATTACTTAAAATTACGTCATCAAGAAATGACTATAAAAAACTTTTCGTTATACCTTATTCCTTATCATAAGAGCAACAATGACATAGACTAATGATCTATTATAAAACATTTACGGAATAAATAAAGGATATTAATTTTAATACTTTCTTCATATTAGGTGTTTTGTTTAGCCGCTCTTGTCGCCGTAGCAGTCGCACACGAGTACGCCCACGCCCCCGCGTACTCCTCCCAGCACATCTCGCGCCACGACGGAAAGCCCGAAGTAGTACATGTCGGACACGGTCATGACGGACATGGCTATGGTCATGACGGACATGGCTACGGACACGGTCATGCTGTTGACTACTATGTTAGTATTTATAGAGTAACAGTAAATTCATTTTAGAATATTTTAAATATTTTCATTACTTTTTTAAATATATTTATGTAATTTTGGTAAGGCTTATAAGTATAATATCCTGTACTTTAAATAATAAATGAAATACTTGTATAATTTTCAGGCCTACCCCAAATATGACTTTGCATACAAAGTAGAGGACCACCACACCGGCGACATCAAGTCCCAGCACGAGAGCCGCGACGGTGACGTCGTGAAGGGCTACTACGCCCTGCACCAGCCCGACGGCTCTGAGAGACAGGTGCACTACCACGGCGACAAGCACACCGGGTAAATATTGCATATTGATGTACTTACGCTATATAGTATAAATTGGATATTACGCATAAATTAATAGATTACCTAAAAAAATACACACAATAACATATGGACGGTCATAAGCAATACTATGTCAAGCCGTGTGGCTTCATTTTGAGAAAATGTCGTATAAAGATGTCAAACTTATTCTTGACAAACTTTTTGAAAGACGTCTAAGATATCCACTTTCTCTTTTCTTTTCCGATAAAAGGTATAATGAATTTTCAAATATATGTGAATATTGCAAAATAATGAGCCAACTTCAATATTCGTATCATTAAATTAAGAAACTTTTGACCGTACTTATTTAGTTTTAATGACTTGACAAATTTTATATAATGTTAAATACACGGCGCATTATCAGATCAATATCTTCGAGTTCGACTTTTTGTGGGTTGACACATTATTCCATATCAGCTTCCATATATCGATTTCACGGCTCTCTTCAATTTGATATAAATGTTCTCTTACTGACTTAGTAACATTGTTGTCTTATTAATTAAATTTGGCAGAGCCTATTACTACTGTCGAGGCTTAGATAAATAGAAATATTACTATTTAAAATGAGTATATGTACACACAAATAATGTTAAGAAGAGTGTGTAAAGTTACTAAGTCAAATGATATAATTTTAACTATACATGGTCATTTTTTATTGCACTTTTATATAATATATTAATTCGTGATTTTATAATATTTTTTTCTCTTACAGATTCCACGCTGATGTGAAATTCGACACGCATCACATCGCTCCCCTTAAACATTACCATCACTGAATATTTGTTGACCAAATATGAGAACTTGTTGTCCAAGCATCTTGGGTGTATTGTTGATTATTGTTTTATATTTTTTGTATGAATAAATACAGAATAATCTGAAATCTAGAAAAACTGTCTTTTGTTCTTTCACTATATTTTACGATTTTAATTCAGCCAATAACACAATGATATAAATTCCAATATTATTTAATTAGTCGATTATATAAAAATCAATGTTATTTGTTCGTATTTTCTGCGCCGCCATCCCGTTAATCCGATCCACTTACGAGAAAACCATTGGTACAGTACCTTATCTTACAGTAGATAGCACACAGAACCATAAATCATAGTTGTCGTAAGAAAATGTATATTAACGCCAGCAAAGCCGTGGGCAAAACCTAGTAATAATATATTAATGGCATTATATTCCTGCCATACATGTTTATTTTTGGTAATTGAATGTATATAAATAAATAAAATTAAAATGTCTGCTTGTAATGTCAAATTAACAGTTTTTAACTAAACATATTGGGATTTAGACTGTCGTCATAAGAAAATGTATATTAAGGCGAGCAAAGCCATGGGCTAAACCTACATGTTTTTTTAAGTGACTGGATGTATAAATGAAATAAATAAAATTGAAATGTCTGTTTGTAACTTCAAATGAACAGTTCTTAACTAAACATATGAAAGAATATACGGTAGTTACAAAAAAGGCCATTTTTAAATTTTTTGTCTTTCTATTTGTCTCTTTATTCCGGCTAATCTCTGAAACGGCTGGACCGATTTTAACGGAACTTTCTCTTAAAGGAGAAAACGACGGAACTTTCTCATAAGGACTAATTTACGCTACTTATATATAAAAAAAAAACATATTTTTATAAATAAATACAAAAAGTTAACGCGAAAGCAAAATTGAAACCAATAAAAAAGCCATATACCAATATCCGATTCAAATAGGGAAGGTAAATATAACTATATACTCGTAAATATAACCTCTCAAATTAGTGCGGATAAAACCGTGAGGTAGTAAAATACTATATTAAACTTAAACGTTTTTGTTGAAATTAGGTTTTTGATAAAAAAACCTAATAAAACTATTATAATTTATAATGCATACGTACGAGTATATATAATAATAATATTATATGCAGTATATGAATATAGAATAATAAGATGACCTTGTATTAAATACATTAATATTTAAAAATAGTTTTAAAAAACAAGATTTTTTAAATGATCAAAAAACAAGAAAAAATCTTTGAAAAGTATATTAAACCATTTTGTTGTATTATACAATTTTCTTAATATATAAATAGTAAATGTAATATAAAATTGTTTGTGCGTTACATTGAGTGTCGAGTAATTAGAAACACGTAGTTATTAGATACATTAAACGAACCAATAATAAGTGTTAAAACACAAATGAACACGATAGAGTGCAACAAAGTAAAATATTGGAAGAAACTGAGCTACGCAGCGAAGTCTCGGTCATGGTCACGGGCGCAGGCCCGCTATATTGAATTTAAAAAGGTATTTTTACGACTTTTTTTTAATAGCACCAGATATATTTAATAATCTATGAGATAAATGTCTGTGATTTCGTACAGTATCGACAGAATTTTGACATAAACACTATATGAGTAATTGCAAGATACTAAAACTTACCATTGTTATGTTATATGTTATATTATGTCAGTGTTGATGACAGAATTTGGTACGGCGGCGGCACGAAATTCGATGCTATTTTTAAATTTTGACTACGGTCTGTGAGCCACGCCTACGTTTGCCATACAAAAATCCTTTATGGTGATTTTTTGTTTTGGGATACTTTGGTTAAAAACGTTAATATATAATAATTAAATTGCTATTAAACAAGTGTTGTCAAATCGTGCATTGTTTTATAAAAACATCTTTTTCTGTTTCTTTAGTTGGGTACTGATTGTGTAGAATATAAGAATTTATAAATCACAAGTCAAAAATTCATTATTAACTGAGTATAGGACATATTTTTGTTTGTGGATAAAAATAGATAAATATAATAATATATGGATAAAAATGGCTGTCAAGCGAACAGGCGGGATACCTGATTTTAAGTGATCACCGCAACCCATAGACAACTGAAAAACTAAAGGAGCCACAGATGCGTTGCCACTCCATTAAGTAGCCAGGGGTGAAAAGGGAAAACTTCCCTTTTAAGGAAAGGAATGGAGAAGAAGGTTAGGCTTCCAGTTCTTCTGTCTCTCTCCAGCACGCCGTACGAAACACAACTATGTTAAATACTAAAGGTCGGTCTTCTATGAGAATAACGGTTTCCGGTCGACCCATTCCGTATACAAGCTTTAGTCAGTGGACTACAGTTAGGTTCTACATCGATAAAAAGCATCAGGATATCATTCTTATGATTTAGCAATGATCAAAAATATAAATAGGTAAAATTTCAGCGAAAATTATATAATAATTCAATCTACTTTGAAGTAAACCAATCCCTTGGTCGAATACATAATTTTATAATGTGATGTAAAAACTTGTTGCGAGTTTTCACGATGTAAATTTAATTTATAAATAATATATCAATTTGTAGTAAAATTACTTCTATCTGTCTCGTATTGAGATATAGTCTCTTAATATTTAGATATGAAATTACCAACTACACTGTAATTTTACCTTTAGAAATACAAATACCATAGAAAAATGATGACTATACGATTTTTCGAAATTATGATATTATGCTATGTACATATGACCCTTGGTTTTATATAAGTTCTTACGAAAGCAGTTACAATAGTTTCCTGAGTATTATATATAAAAGCTATTATTATTAATTTTCTGTAAATGTTACATAATAATAGTACTCAGACTTTAAGAAGTGTATATTGTAATTGAAAATAAATATTTTAAGAAAATGCTTTATAACGTTCATGGCTTTTATTCTACATTCTACCATAAAATGTATATCATCTAGTATACTTATAAAAATTAAATGCATTGTGCTAGTCTCACAAAAAGTGGAATATGTGCCGACTGATTTTTATTTTGTTCTGTTTGCTTATTACTGGGGTGGTTGTAAGGTATTTGGTAAAAAACTAAAGATTAAATTGAAAAATGAAAATATCAAAATTCATAATTTTGTATGAAAAATGCCTCTTTGGATTACTTTAGTAGAAGGTGTGGAACAAAGTTCAGCAGATCATCTAGTAGAAGATATTGTTCGAAATTCTTTAATGAAATAACGAAATACAGTGTTTTCTATATATATTTTGATTTAAATTCTCCTTTCCCAAAATTAAAAAACTATTAATTCGATATACAAAGGATCTAATTGTTAAGTATTTGATTGACCCCGTCGTGAATTTAATCATCTACGCAATCTACTTTATAAATAAAAATTTTACGTTCAAACTATCAACATTATGATAGTGAGTGTGCGCAGCTTTTACGAAATTATTGCAAACTGTATCTGGTATGCGGTGAATATTTTTGACTACTAGCATTAGTGAAATCATTATCACCTTGGTAAGTTACCCTTGTTGTGAATATAAAAGACGCGATTCGTAAACAAAATGTATCAGTTAACAGCTTGACTTAGTATCATAATCAGAAAATAATCCAACCAAAATGTACTCCAAGGTACTTCAATTCTCCATATTATATATAAAGTGAAATGTGAAAAAGTGTTATTTTTAAAATAGTGATTTATCAACAAAAAGTGCTTACTTTTTATTTTATACAGTGTCATTAGAAATTTTATCCCAATCAAGTTACATAATAACAAATACCTAACAGTTTCATAAAAAAATGTGCTTTCGAATAGGGCAGTAATAACCAAGGCTAATGATCTACTATCATACATTCACAGATTAAATAAAGCATTATTGTTTATTTTATTACATTCTTCATATTTTTCAGGTGTTTTGTTTAGCCGCCCTCGTCGCCGTAGCACTTGCACACGAGTACGGCCACGCCCCCGCGTACTCCTCCCAGCACATCTCTCGCCACGATGGAAAGCCCGAAGTAGTACATGTCGGACACGGTCATGACGGACATGGCTATGGTGGTCATGAAGGACATGGCCATGGACATGGTCATGCCGTTGACTACTATGTTAGTATTTGTATCTATAATAATATTAGCTATATATTTAGTATATTATAGTTACAATATCTTCAATAATCTCTTTTTTTAATGTTATGAGGACTTTAATTGTGAAAAGTATTAAGTGAAGTTCTGAAGTATCATACCGTGTACTAATAATAGTTATTATAATTAATAGTTTATAATTAGCACAAAATGTATTTGTAAAATAAATATTCAAATTGCAATGCAATTTACAGGCCTACCCCAAATATGACTTTGCATACAAAGTAGAGGACCACCACACCGGCGACATCAAGTCCCAGCACGAGAGCCGCGACGGTGACGTCGTGAAGGGCTACTACGCCCTGCACCAGCCCGACGGCTCTGAGAGACAGGTGCACTACCACGGCGACAAGCACACCGGGTAAATATTGTGTATTAATGTATACTTTATATAATAATCTAAGTATCCATTTCACAGTTCTCTTTAATTTGATGTAAATGGTCTACTATTGACTGTTCTTATCTCATTAATTAAATGTAAATTAAAAAATATTATTTAAAACCAGTAAACAAATAAGTAATTACAAGAAATGTGTAGAGTTATTGAGCTAATCATTGGTATATTTATAATATTTTTTCTCTTACAGATTCCACGCTGACGTGAAATTCGACACGCATCACATTGCTCCCCTTAAACATTACCATCACTGAATATTTGTTGACCAAATATGAGAACTTGTTGTCCAAGCATCTTGGGTGTATTGTTGATTAATGTTTTATATGTTTTGTATGAATAAATACAGATTATTCTAGAAATATTGTCCTTTACCTTTTCTTCTGTTTTAATTTTTATGATTGAGATTAGGCCAATAATACAAGCATATCAATTCAAATATTATTTATTACTTCTAATGCATAAAATTAAATGTTTGTCTATTTGTATTTTCAACACTGCAATATCGTTAATCTGATTACGATTTATTGTTTCCACTTGTGAAATGTGTATAGGAATAGTAAAATTAGATTAAAGTATGTAGCCCGAATGTCGTACCGGCTAGAGAGGAAAATAAGTTTTAGACGATAGTCCTCATTAAGAAAATCTACTTTAAACGCGAGTTCAGTCGAGTGTTAGTAATGCATTAATGGTATAATATTATTGACATAAGATACCTGGCATAAAAGTTTATTTTTATTACTAAATTACATTTAATCATTTTGTTAAAAATCGATACTTGATAAAATACTGACTGACACCGACTTTGCTGTTGAAAATATTCACATTTTGCTTTTTAGATTACTTGTTTCGTTTTTGAAGTCTGTTTATTTTTTTTTTAACATTTATACGCCTTATTTAATTATTAGGTGCATTAAGCAAATCGATTATAACAAGTGTTAAGTGAAAACAAACGCGATATAATACAATAAAGTAAAAAATTGGAAAAAACTAGGCTACGTAGCGAAGCCTCGGTCATGGTCACGGGCGCACGCTACATCGACTTTTAGGCGATATTTTTACGCTCCTGTTAAATTGTCCGCTGGTTCTAATAAACTCTTTAATGAATGCCTGTTTTCTATTAGCGATAGAATGTTTACATAAAGACTAGTATGAAATATCACAGGATGGCAAAACAAAAAAAATCTAAAATAAAAGTAGCCTAAGTTACTTCTTATAATATTAGATAGTGAAAGTCCCGTCAATATTGGTATAGCCGTTTCAGAGATTAACCGGAACAAACAGGCAGACAAACAAATTTAAAAAAAAATTGTTTTTGATGTAAGTATACGGTATATATAGATACATATATTGACATGTTTCCGTGTAGGTGAGTTCCAGCGTAAAGAATCGGTCAAGTGTGTGTCGAAATTGGATACGAAAGATTTCGTACCATCGTGACAAGATTTGTAAAGTGAGCAAGAGACATAGGGTGTACAAACAATAAGAATTTGTTAAAAATTATATAAAAGTTAATTCCAACCCACATTTGACCGGTTTCAATTATTGATGTTGAAGCGATAATAGTGGTACATAAACTGCGTGAAAATTTCAAATCTCTACCTATATTTTGATTTATGAGGCACAGCCCGCTTGCAGACAGACGGTCGGACAGGGGGTCTTAATAAATAATAGGATCCTGTCGGGTTCGGGTATTAATATAATATTTATAACAATATATACATATTAAAATGATATATATAATATAATGGATTTAGATCTGAAGGGTTATTATAACCTATAGCTATCACAATGCAATATATTCGTTTGAGTACAAAATCTGAACTCAACTGTTAAAATTTATTGCGTTGGGATAGCTCACCGTAATTCGCCCGCTGGATGGTGTCGCTAGAATAAATTTATCATCAATGAAATGTGATTAATCCTGTTTCTTTTATAATTTTAGTCAATATTTATTATCTCTTATCTCATTCATTGATAAAATATGAAGGTTGTGGTAAAGACTATTAGGTGCCAGGTAAGTTAATAGTATTGTAATATACTTATTTATTGCATAATATAATTATTTAAAAAAAAGATTAAGAAAAACATTACTGTGCATATTAATGTATAAAGTAATGTTGAAATCTGAATAAAAACTATATGAAAAAGAATTTTATTACGATAGCTTACTTCACAAGCAATAGTCACGTGAACTTAACAATTTCGTAAACTGGGCCCTCATACCAATCAAAAATAATATAGGATTATTGCTGCATTAGACAACATAAATCATTAGCTTCATGTTATTAAATTTTATAAACGAATAAAAATAAGAAAGAAATCTGAAGTTAAATTAATAGTAAAAGATAATTTATTTAATTGCATTAAAATTAAAAACAATTTAAACGTATATCATATCAAAATGACCTCACGACGGACCTTAAACTGTTGAAGATTTTTTTTTTTGATTTTTAGTTTACTTGTACTTATTAAATTCGTTTTTAAGGTCGGTCCATTTTTATTAAAAAATAAATAAAATGATATCATTGCTGGTCGCTAGTTTGCCTTGTCTTAATTTATTTTATGAATAATACATCAATTTCTATTAAGAATAATTAAAGTAAAAGTAAAGTATCCAGCCTGTTATTATCCCACAGCTGGTCAAAGATCTCTTCTCCTATTAAGGAGAAGGTTTAGAGCTTAACCCACCACGCTGCTCCACTGCGGGTTGGCGGATATACATCTGTTAGAATTTTTCCTGGCACATGCAGGTTTCCTCACAATGTTTTCCTTCACCACCGAGCTCGAGATGAATTTAAAAACTAATTTTGCACTTGAAAAATCAGTGGTGCTAGCCGGGGTTTGAACCCGAGATCATCGGTTGAGATCGGCATGTTCTAACCACGAGGCCAAGAAAGCTACTAGGCTAAGAATAATTACATGTGTCAATCTCGTATCAAGATGTACATATACTCTTAATATTAGATATCGAATTACCAGTTTTTTAAACTGTGCTGCAATGTTACCGATAAAATATAAATTTCAGAAAAAAACATTACATGACAATTTGTTAAAATTATGGTAATAACATCTATTGCATTGCTAACCTCCGAATGAAATTTGAATTATTTTCAGAATATCATGTTTAAAAATTAAGAGTCACGAATATAAGTAGAATGTCATACAGAATTAGTAGAAACTCAAATTTAAGGAAAATTTGGCGTGATCTACCGAGATGTTATAACGTAGGTATCTGCTAAGAAAACATTTTGATGAATTCTATCCCCAAGGAGATAAATAGGGGATGAAAGTTTGTATGAAACTTTGTCAATTTTAAACCGATCGGGCTGAGACTTTGCATGCATAAAGCTACTAATTATGTAGGCATCACAGACATCGCAGACGAAGTTGCGAGCAACAGCTAGTTATATTTATAAACAATGAAAATAAAAATATTTTACCAATAAAAATTATTAGTCATTACCTCTACTTATAAAAATTAATATCATTTTCTTAGTCTCGCATAACCTCGAAAACAATTCAACCGATTTGAATATTTTTGTTTTGTGTAAGTGAATATTGGGGTAATTTAGAAAAAAATTAAAATTAGGAAGATCTAAGTACACAAATAGCTAAGAACACCGAAAATAATAATCTTGAATGGGAAAAGCTACTTCGGATTACTTTCGATAGATGGCGATGGAACGAAGCTCCGCCGAAAATATAGTATAAGATTTAATTCGAAAGTGTCACATAATATTAAAAAAAAATAATCCTCTCATTTCTTTTCATTACGGAAATGTATGAATCAATATGTTAAATGCACGAAAAAAGTTTTTTTTATATTAACATATATTGATGTCGATTTTTATTTATGATAATTACGAAACATACGTTATACAAAGGGTTTAAATGTGAAATATTTGATTGATACTTTTGTAATTTTCATTATCTACGCAATGCTTTTAAATAACAATTTTGCGTACCAACATTATGATAGTGAGTGTGCGCAGCTTTTACGAAATGATTGCAAACTGTACCGAGTATGCGGTAAATATTTTTAACTACTAGCATTAGTGAAATCATTATTACCTTGGTTAGTTACCCTTGTTATAGATATAAAAGACGCGATCCATAAACGAAATGTATCAGTTAACAGCTTGACTTAGAGTCACAAACAGAAAATAATCCAACCAAAATGTACTCCAAGGTACTTCAATTGTCTAAATAAAATTTATTAAGTGAAATGTGAAAAAAGTGTCATCCTCGAAAGTTGTGTCTATAAAAAAATTTGCATTTTTTTTTTATATTATAATAACTAATTTATTATCACTTTCAAAATGAAAACAGTGTTCTCCGATAAATGATTAAAAAGTAAAATAAATATTAAATGAACAAAACATAACTAATAAACTTAAATTTTTCTTCTTCCACTTCAGGTGTTTTGTTTAGCCACCCTTGTCGCCGTAGCAGTCGCACACGAGTACGGCCACGCCCCCGCGTACTCCTCCCAGCACATCTCTCGCCACGACGGAAAGCCCGAAGTAGTACATGTCGGACACGGTCATGACGGACATGGCTATGGTGGTCATGATGGACATGGCTACGGACATGGTCATGCCGTTGACTATCATGTTAGTAATTGTTTTCAAATAATAGTAAAGTAGCGACACATGTATTTAAGCGTTATTGGGATAATTATTAGCTTAATACATGAACATCTGTTCGGACGTTTCAAGGGTATCAGCTCTTTTCTCATTATTGAAAGGATCTGACCAACTTCTATTGTTCTAATTGATTTGAAACTTACTGTACTGCAAATGATATCAAAATCACATGGTTGTATAACCTTAACCTGATGCTGCAGCATCGTCTGAAGTCAGGTACACAACACCTCACCAACTTACTGCAAAAATAGCATGTTAAGCAATGTATTAAATATAGCAATGAGTAAATATCGTTTTTTTTTTTTTTTTTTAAATATAAAGTTTTATGTTATAAGTATAATATCCTGTACTATTTATAATAAATGAAATTTACGTCTAATTTTCAGGCCTACCCCAAATATGACTTTGCATACAAAGTAGAGGATCACCACACCGGCGACATCAAGTCCCAGCACGAGAGCCGCGACGGCGACGTCGTGAAGGGCTACTACGCCCTGCACCAGCCCGACGGCTCTGAGAGACAGGTGCACTACCACGGCGACAAGCACACCGGGTAAATATTGTGTATTAATGTATACTTTATATAATAATCTAAGTATCCATTTCACAGTTCTCTTTAATTTGATGTAAACTCTACTATTGACTGTTCTTATCTCATTCATTAAATGTAAATTTTAAAATATTATTTAAAACCAGTAAACAAATAAGTAATTATGTGAAAAGTGTTGAGTTATTGAGCTAATCATTGATATATTTATAATATTATTTTCTCTTACAGATTCCACGCTGATGTAAAATTCGACACGCATCACATCGCTCCCCTTAAACATTACCATCACTGAATATTTGTTGACCAAATATGAGAACTTGTTATCCAAGCATCTTGGGTGTATTGTTGATTAATGTTTTATATTTTTTGTACGAATAAATACAGATTATTCTAGAAATACTGTCCTTTACTTTTGATTTTTCATTATTTTTCGATTTTGATTCAAGCAATAACCGAAGCATATAAATAACAATATAATTTATTTAATCTAATACATAAAATTCAATGTTTGTATATTCGTAGTTTTTACGCTGCCTTATCGATAATCTCATTGCAATATCTTCATCTTATTATTTCTACTTGCAAGAAGGATATAAGTATAGTATAGTAAGAAAAACTACTATAATATAATCATATTAAAATCTATCGCTATGCAATACATTTTAATACGTCATTTGTTTAGCCTGCTGATTACAGTATAAGGTGAAAATGTCAAATGAGAAAAATTAGTTTGAGAAAATCGCCCTACAGAACATAATCAACTTTTAACACGAGAGAAGCCTAATAAAAGCGCAAGCAAAACTAATAATATATTAATGATTATTGCATCTGATGAGCCTTTTATAGGACTTTTATGTTTATTTGGATGCTGATAAGCAATAATGTGTCAACCCACAAAATGCAAAATTTGGAGATATTGATGTATTTTGATACTGCAATATCTATTTAACATTATCAAAAAAAATCAAGTCATATAAACTAAATAAGTAAGGAAAAAAGTTTCTTAACTAATTGTTTCAAATTTCAAGTGCGTTCCATATTTTGCAATTTCTCCAAAAACCTCAAATATTTGAAAAAGTTTTTATTAGATAATATATCCAATATATCATTCTGCTTTTAATTCATAATACCTTTTATCAAAAAAGAAAAGAAAAAACGCCTAAAAACTTAGTTAAACAAATTTATTAAGAATAGGTTTGACATCTTTAGATGCCATTTTCTCAAAATGAAGTCCGTGTGGCTTGACATAGTATTGCTTATCAGCGTCCATTTATGACCCTGAATTTAGCACACAGGCCAAAAATAATTTTTGGATACGGATATGAGGAACGGAAATGGAGCTAGGAGCAAATAATGGTGTTGTTTGGGGTAAAAATATTGGATTGGATTTTTTTTTCAATTGTCAAAAACAAAATATATAGCCAAAAAAAATTTAAAAAGCTTTCTAAAAATACTTGATTAATTTAATGACTCAAAAACTCAGATGATAGCATTCGACTTACTTATATTTAGTACATTAAATGAATGGCAATCTATAATATAATTTCTAGATAACTAATATTAGCATTTAGAATTGTACCATCTTACAGTGTAATGGCCGGATAAAAACTAATTTATATTTGTACATTTTGGAGCCTTTCACCGGACGGACCCATCCCATATACATACCTTTAAAAACTATTATTTAATACTTCCATATTCAAGTAATAAAAATAAGTTATATATATATTGTAATATAATTACACTCGTTAAAAGTGTAAAACAACAAAAATCTTCGTCTATACTAAATTCTTATAAATAATCTTTAAAAAAAAATGGGTACTTCATTGATTTTAAAATAACTTTGTACCTACACTTTATCTATACTTATAATAAATCTGTAGAGAGGTCAATTCTGTACATGAAATATATTTTCAAAATAACTATCAGGGGGTGATTAGTGATCGATACTGATGCCAAAAATGCAATCAGTAAAATTTTTGTCTGTCTGTTTGTCTGTATGTTTCTTATAGAAACAAAAACTACTCGACGGATTTTAACGAAACTTAGTACAATTGTTCTTCATACTCCTGGGCAGGTTATAGTATACTTTTCATCACGTTACAATCAATAGGAGCAGAGTAATAAAGGGAAGTTTTGAGAAAACGGGAGACGTTACTCCAAATTTTAAGCTTCCGTCGCGTATGCAGCCTTAATGGTTAAAGTTACATAGAAATCATGTGTGACGGAAATATTCTACATAAAATTTCCTAAAAAATATCTCGCAAGAGCATATGTCTATCTTTTATGGTTGACTCACAATAACACGTGTAACTCCTGATAGGTTAGCAGTTCGGAGAATTCTGATTATATTTGTTTACTCTTACGTTTATAATACTCTCACTCATCCCTAATTTAAAAAAGTTAACATTATTACCTATTTAATAAAAAAAATCATAGAAATCAAGTATTGTGGATTGACATATTATATTTCCCTATTAAATTACGATAGTTAATCTGTCTGTCACATCAAAACCACTGAACCCTGAGGAAGGAAATATGCTACTTTTTTTCGAAAAACGACGAAAACGCGGACGAAGTCGCAGACAAAAGCTAGTCTATACTAATAATAAAATTCTAGCGGGTCGCTGTCTGTACATGGAAGATATATGAAAAAAAATATTATAGGGGGCCTATACCAACGCAATAGAACCCAAAACAATGATTTTTAGAATTCTTATCTGTTTGTCTGTTTGTCTGTTTGTCTGTTTATCTGTGCGTTTGTGCACGCTAATCTCAGAAACGGCTTATCCGATTTAGATGCGGTTTTCACTAATATATCGTAGTAAGCTTCACTTAACATTTAGGGTTTGTTTCATGTCAATCGGTCCATAAATAAAAAAGTTATGTCAATTTAAGGAATCACGTTGAACATTTTTTTTGTGTTTATAAATAAATACATGAAAGTATATACAGTATTTACATAAAAAAATACATTTTTAAAAATTTTATCTGTCAGTCTGTCTGTCTATCTGTTTGTTCCGACTAATCTCTGAAACGACTTAAACGGTTCTGATGGTACTTTTTAGGGTTCCGTAGTAAAAAACGGAACCCTTATAGTTTCGCCATGTCCGTCTGTCTGTCTGTCTGTCTGTCTGTCTGTCTGTCCGCGGCTTTGCTCCGAAACCCTTAATGCCAGAAAGCTGTAAATCGGTATGAGTATACATATGAAATACGCCGAGAAAGTCGTACAATAAAATCTTAAAAATATTTTTTTTCAGGGTGTCTTTCCTATGCGTTAAGAGAGACCAAAATTGTTTTTTCTCATTTATCCCATGTTGTGGGGTATCGTTAGATAGGTCTTTTAAAAATGTTATAGGTGTGGGTTAACCATTTTTCCGAACGACGAACGTTTCCGAAATATTAAGCTTTGAAGTGTCAATTTTTCTTAGAGTCAAGTGTCCCCCCTCTCTACCCTCTAAACTGCTGCGTCTAAAAATATGAAAAAATTCACGATAGTGGTACATATAATGAATTTAAAAGGAAAATTATCACGGCTATGTGGGTTCTTATGGTTATCGAGTTATAGATGATCTAAGTAAAAATAAATATTTCACTTTTTAAAGCATAACATTATGTAAATATTAATAATTTTAAATTAATATATGAATTTAAATGAATGAATAAATAAATAAATATTTAATAAGTTTAAATTAAAATAAAATATAAAAAAGGTATAAAACAATGTCTCAATAAAACATGTCGCAAGTGATTCTGAATCGCGCTTATGAAGTTTCAACCAAATCACCATAGATTTCATAGGCGCTAATCAGGAAGAAAAATTATCGGCGCTAAGTATATTTTACAAGTGTTAGAGAAGTCAATTAGAAGCCTTCTCACAGGTTATAATCATTTCATCCAGCCAAGGAATAAAATGTTTATTAGCTCAGTATTTACATACGGCGTTATAGCGAAAGAGCGAGTTAACAATCAAACAAACGAATTCACTTTGGCATTTATGGTATAATATAAAAGATACGGATTACGTACCTATCTCTTATTCTCTTCTTAAAGAGAAATTAAAAATAATTTTATAATAATAAAAGGTTTAAAATTGTAAGTACGTATATTGTATAAACTGACTTAAAAAAGGAAATTCCCAGTTCGCTGTAAACTTTTTTACGAAAATAGGTACTCGAAGATTGCTTGACTGATCTTGACAATTCTGACAACTACGGAACCCTACATTGTGCGTGGCCCGACACGCACTTGGCTGATTTATTGCAGTTAGCAAATGTTATAAGGAGTGACTTGGGGTTACTTCTATTTTATATATATATGAAAAAAATTCTAACGGGTCGCTGTCTGTACATGTAAGATATATGAAAAAAAAATATTGGAGGCCTTTACCTACGCAATAGAACCCAAAACAAAATTTGTTAGAATTTTTGTCTGTTTGTCTGTTTATCTGTGCGTTTGTGCCCGCTAAAAAACTGTCAGTCTGTTTCTTACGACTAATCTCTGAAACATCTGAATCAAATTTGATGGGACTTTCACTCGCAGTTAGAGGATGTCCATTAATCACGTGAGGCCCAGAGAAGGGAGTGGGAATGGAAGAAAACAATCACAAAATATCACAAAGTCTAAAAAGTTCTTAAAAACATTACAGCAGCCCCTATAGCTAATATTATAAGGATTAAATTAGGCTACTTATATTAAATAATTTATTTATTTTAATCAATAAGTAAAAAAGAGAATTACACGATAACAAAATATTGGAGAAACCAATAAAATAGTGAACATTTTCCGATTTAAGAAGGGAAGGAATCTATACAAATAAATAAAATTGATGTGTCTGTTTGTAATTTTAAATAAATGCATATGAAAGTATACACGGTACTTACAACAAAATTACTAATTTTAAAATTTTTGTCTGTCTATCTGTCACTCGGTTTGTTTCGGCTAATATCTGAAACAGCTGGACCGATTTTGATGAAACTTTCACTAGCAGAAAGCCAATTTTATAAGGAACAAAATTGAAACCAATGAAATAGTGAATAATATCTGATTCAAATAGGGAAGATATATATTATATTAATATAATCATTTTAAAAAATAATATATTTACTGGGTAATTTTTTTACCGGATATGATAGAACAAAACCGAAACTATAAGCAAAAGCAAAAAATAATTTAAGTCACAGAGCCGATTTTGATTAAAACTAAAACTGCATTATTAGTTTTTTGAAAAATAAGTTTTCCTAGCCAGAAACGAACACGTTGATTTTGCAAAAAAAAAACATTCTGTAGTATTGCACCATCTAATACCTTCACACATTATAAAGATCAACTTTAGTGAGGTAATACTATACAGTAAACTGCAACAAAAAGAAAAGGCTATTTTTATTACAAAATTCTATCAAATTCTTACATTAATTAAATCATTAGCAACGGGATGTTGTAACGCTAATAGCGGGTGAGTACAATAGCCGAGTCCAGTGAAATGTTGATTTTCAACAAACTGATTCATCTTTTTAAGAATTATCTAAACCTACCTAGGTAACTGAGTAGATGACGGGGACTATCAACTTTGTATAACTCACATAGAAAAAAAGACAAACAAAAAGAAGTTACTGTGAGTAATTCATTTTTTATATTTTCGATTGTATTGTTCACACTCTTCCACACTTTAGTAGGTGACTAGCATTTTGATGCAATTTATAAAGAAATCGTTCGAAGTAACGCACATTTTTTTCTGAACTTACTTTAACCCATGATTTAACCCACATATTTGATTATGTCTATGTAGAATCGAATACTTAACTTAATTAATGTAAAGATTTTATGTAATTTTGTAAAAAAATAAATCTTTTCCTTTAATTTGTCGCTTACTATTACTTCCCAAAAGTTGATCCTTACAAGTGACACTATTAGGTGGTGCAATAATACAGAATGAATTTTTTTTTTCAAAATTAATGGGTTCTATACCTGGCCAGAAGAATCATGACATCAGAAAAACTTATGATGCAGTTTTACATTTTTCAAAATCGGACACGAGACTCCATTAAGTATCTTTCGCGATTCCTTATAGTTCCGGATTTGGCCTATTAAGCCCAGTAGAAAAAGTCACCCGATATAAAATACAAGGAGAACCTAGGTGCGAACTTACTGTTTTGCAGTCGATATTTTAAAGACTACCACAAAACAACTTTTCTTCAACATTTATAGTGAAAACCGTGGAGGAATACCATATCTGAGTTAGTGTCTGCTTATAAATACAACCAGAAAGTTCCCAGATTCAAAGTAAAAAGCTCCTTTCTTGAGCAGCACTGCAGACTATTATAACCTTGCTTTGCAGGAGACATGCCAAGCATTCTGTAGTCCACGCGAACGAAGTCGCGGGCACAGCTAGTATTTAATATAACTAGCTGACGTCGTGACCACGACGAATGTACCTTCGTCGACACGTCGGGCAATAAAAAGGTATTACTACCATTAGTTATCGCGATAAGACTCGTTATATTAAATATGAATAGTAAATCGCGAAAGTTTAAAATATATAACTTTGTACACCTTTTAGGATGTCCGTTTCATTGAATATAGAGCTACTAAAAACTAAATACATCCAGTAATTGGATGTACCAAGCAAATTATTTCAAGTGTTAAGTAAAAACGAACACGATAAAATAAGAAAAAGTAAAAGATTTGAAGAAACTAGACTACGCAACGAAACCTCGGTCATGGTCACGGGCGCAGGCACGCTATATTGACGTTTAGACGATATTGTTACGCACCTGTTTAATTGCTGGTTTCAATAAACTTTGTAATTAATGTCTGTAATTTTGCATATAAGCGGTACAATTTGAACTTAAACGCAATTGTGGAATAATTACAGAATACTAAAAAAACATTATTACACAAATGCTAAAAAAGACGAGTGCTCTTTTTAGAGTGAAAGCAAGTCGGTCTGGGACTGTACCACAAAAGACATGAAAATATTTGTAATGTAAACATGAGACACTCTATAGCAATGTGTTAATATTTTAAAGATTGAC
This sequence comes from Hypolimnas misippus, assembly GCA_037950945.1. Taxonomy (NCBI): domain Eukaryota; kingdom Metazoa; phylum Arthropoda; class Insecta; order Lepidoptera; family Nymphalidae; genus Hypolimnas; species Hypolimnas misippus. The sequence continues at coordinate 10,751,465 of JBBEEQ010000012.1, read as the reverse complement.
TCGCACTTGACCGGTTTTTATAACCTATATTTAAATTATTTAATACTAACTGCCCCTCGCGGCTCCACTCCCGTTTATGGATACTGTTTCGCTCCTAAGACTGGAAGCGTGATATATTATCTTCCTTAATAATCGTGCTAACTACCGCATATAGAATTTTTCAAATCGATCTAGAAGTTTCGAACTTATTCAATGTAAACAAACAAACAACCAATGGTTTCATCTTAATAATATTAATGAAGATTATTTTTTTTTACGGCAAATGTGATAGACACACTATAATCATTTCAACTCTCTAACAATTATGACTTATGAGGCTGCACCGACAGATGGATAAACAGAGGTGGCTTAATAATAACAGGAACTATAGGATCCCATTGGGTTCGGGCAAGGAGCTATTCAAATGGTCGATTTAGATAGGGAACAGTGTCATTAGATTAAATTTATCGTAAAACAATTTTGTTCAATCCTGTTTCTTATATAATAGTAGTCAATAATTATTATCATCTCTCATCTCGTTTACGGATAAAATAGAAAGGTAGTGAATAAGGCTATTAGGTGTCAAGTAAATTAGTAATATTATAATAAATTTGATAATTGTATAATAGAATAATGAAAAAAAAGATTAAGTAAGATATTACTATGTATATATAAAATAGAGTGACGTTGAAATTGTTATTACGACTAGCTTACTTCACAAGTAATAGTCATATGTAACTTAACAGTTTGGTAAACTGCGACCACATAACAATACCAAAATATAGGTTTATTGCTAAACGGATATATATTACGGAACAGTAATAATCAAAAATAAAAATGAGAAAAAAAAGTCGCGTGAAAACTAAAAAATAATTAAATAAATTACTAGTAAAAGTTAATTCATTTATATGCACTAAAAATATTAAAGTAATATTTGAAGTATATCATATCACTGTTCGTATATTGTACAATTTTAAATGACTTTTGAGTTTACCGAGTCTAAGTTTTTTTAATGAAAATATATCAATTTATTTTGAGTAAGAATAACTTGTGTCATAATGTATCTTTTTATATTCAGGTGACTAAATTTTTAGGATAAATAAAGGAAAACAAAAACTTAGATACTGATTTATCGTTTTATTAACTATGCTGTAACCTTTAGAAAAAGAAATTTCAGAGAAAAAGGATGATGGCAATTATACAAAATTATGATATCGTTATAATTATGTATATGTATAAGTTAAAATGGCTTCCGAAGTATCATATATAAATTTGAGATTCACGATTATAAATATAACCACGTATAGTTTTTGTAAGCTTTAAAGTGTCTACTGAATTGATTGTTAAATAATAATATTCTATAAATCATACACAAAAATTAGTAGTCAGACTTTAGTAAATATATAATTTAATTGAAACTAAAGTAAATATGTACAGTTCAAATCACTGGACGAATTGGGCTGAAATTAGGCATGCAGGTAGATGTTATGACGTAGGCATCCGCTAAGAAAAGATTTTGATTAATTCTACCTCCAAGGAGATAAAATAGGGGATGAAAATTTATATGAAACTTCGTCAATTTTAAATTCCTGCCTAGTACGTAATAAGACTTTAATCAATAGGTTAAAAATAATCTATTTATGGAGAAAATCTTTATTTAAAAAATGACAAAGTTCTATATCACACAGCAATTATCCAGCAACCTATTTTGTCTTTATCTTCTACCTATTCCCTTCATAGTTTAATGTGATAAAATAATCTTTAAACCCAAGTTTCTACTTGAAAGTGATGAATTGATTGCTCGTTATTAATTGCTATTCAAGAACACGCACATGAATAAAACTATTTCCCCTATACTAATAAAAATCAATTGATGTTCGTTAATCTCGCATAACCTCGATAATGACTCAATTGGTTTGATTTTTAGGGTTCCGTACCTTAAAAGGAAAAACGGAACCCTTATAGGATCACTTTGTTGTCCGTCTGTCTGTCTGTCTGTCAGTCTGTCTGTCTGTCTGTCTGTCTGTCTGTCTGTCTGTCTGTCTGTCGGGATGTCAACCCTTTTTTCACAGAAATGCATAGACGTATCATGTTGAAATTAATATCATATACTCAAGTCTACGATGACATGCGGCCGTGAAAATATTAAAGTTCTAAGTTAACGCAATCAAAAGATAATGGAAAATATGTCGTATATTTTGACCATTTTAGCGTTTTCGCAAGAGAATCAAAACCTATAGGGTACTTCCCATTGACCTAGCACGATGAAATTTGGCAAGAAGTAAGATCTTTTGGTACAAATAAAGGAAAAAATCTGAAAACTGTAAATTTTTGTATGTATTTTTGTCTGTTTGTAAGTTTGTCTTTCAACCTTTTTCTCAGAAACGCGTGAAGGTAACTAATTTTTATCAACGTCAAGTACTCAGAGTTGTAATTACTAAGAGCTGTGAAAAAATCAAACTTCTAAGTTAACGCAATCAAAAGATACGGTCATTTATATCACATATTTTAAGTATGATAGCGTTTTTAACGTTTTCGCAAGGGAATCAAAACCTATAGGGTACTTCCCATTGACCAAGCATTATGAAATTTAGCCAGGAGCAAGGTCCTTTAGTATACATAAAGGAAAAAATCCGAAAACTGTAAATTTCTGTTCGTGTGTCTGTCAGTCTGTACGTCTGTCTTTCAACCTTTTTCTCAGGAACGCGTAAATGTATCAAGTTGTAAATTGATCAAGCGGAAAATATATTAATCTTAGAATTAAAATTATATGTACTTGTAACAAATTAACATAGAAGTTGACCATGGTCAAAAAAACAATTTTACAAACACTGAGAAGAAATTTGTATCAATACGAAAACATTAAAAAGCAGCAAACCTTTATAAACAACGCAATGCAATCTATATATCGCAGCTAACAAAATGATAGCGCGATGCAGCGTACAACTAATGCCATCTATTATAACATTATGACATTAACTGTGATATAATTCTGCTCGATTAATAAAAATTTTTATTTTAATTATTATTTAAACGCGCTAAAAATTATAAAATAAACTTTTCATTTAAAAGTTTTATCGTCGATTTATAACGTCATTACGTAATTAACATTCAATATAAGAGCTTCACGCGATTTGATTTAAGTACTCGTATTGACTTAGTACGAAAATTTTAAAATTAAATTCAAACAGATCGAGTTATTTAATTTACTTATTTATCTACACATATAAGTCTTCTGGTTATTAGTAATATAATTAGTTATTTATAAATAAACAATTAGTTTTGTTCGAATTAAGGACTAATTATTTTCGTCTTGGCAACACTAATATATATTTCGATATTTTGATTGATAATGTAAATCTAAATATTTTACGAACGTAGTGCAGGGGTAGTGGAGTGTAGTAGAATATAAATAAAAATAAAACGAGACTAAAATATAATATAATTATGTTGTTAATGTCAAAGTCAACAAGTTAGTTCATTGAAATTGTCAAGAGATGGCGCTAGGTGTATCCTGAATCGCGCTATAACTTTTTTTTTTGAAAGTATAAGGTGTATTAGTACTTAAAATAAATTTTGTGTTTCCATGGATTGCATCCATGATCGTGTTTTAAATTAAAGTGCTCCTAAGTAGTTTCAAAATAGTTTTTGGGACGTGATCCATATTTACATAATATTGATTATATTTAAGCGACTTCTAAAAAGGAGTGTTTTCAATTCGACCTTGTATTTAATTTTTTTTTATGTTTGTTCGCCGATTACGCCGCCATTTGGGTACCGATTTTCAAAATTTTTTGTTTGAAAAGGTATACTTCCAAGGTGGTCCCATTGTCTTCAGGTCAGGATCAGATGATGGGATCCTGGAGAAATTGAGGGAACTCCTCAAATATTATAGGCAAGCATATACCGATTTAGGTATTTTTGATAGTAACTTATGTTAGAACTGATGATGAAGACCACAAATGGCGTAGATGGGTTAGTCTTATATAGATTTCTATAAGTTTGTACGGAACCCTCGGTGCGCGAGTCCTACTCGCACTTGACCAGTTTTATTCGTTTATACAAATACCGGGTGGGTTAAGAAAAATAAAATTAAGAAAATTCTAAAGATAAATAACAAACAAATATAAATTGAAATTTTTGTATGGGTGATTCCATTTCGGATTACTTTCAAGAGATGGCGATGGAACGAAGTTCAATAAATCGTCTAATATTAGATATTATTGGAATGTATAACATTTTATCATAAAATAAAAATATCCTTTAATTTTTCATATTTAATATAACGGGTCTTATCGCGATAACTAATATTAGTAATACCTTTTTATTGCCCGACGTTTCGACGAAGTTACATTCGCCGTGGTCACGAGCTGACTGGTGTACCGCGCGCCCTCCGGCGACGAGTGCGCGAGTTTTCTTCGCCTACCCTCACAATATTAATATTGTCTTTACCGTTATTATAATGCTGGGAGCACACCACACTAACACAATCGGTTCGCGCGAACATTGTTCGAGGTACTTCACTTTTGTTAAATTTATTTATCACCGGGTTCCAAGCGGCCGACAATTTAAATCCGTCATCGCGATTGAAGGTTTTATGTTTTTTAATTTCAATTGCTTCCCGTACTAAGCGGCAATAATAATTTTTGTCCGTCGAGAGCACCTTTGGGTCATGAAGCTCAATCCAATGGTTTGTTCCCGAGTTTAACAGATGGTCAGCCACTGCGGATTTTTCCGTCTGTCTGTTTTTCACCGCCGCTATGTGTTCTTTGACCCTATCCGCTATGGTACGTTTAGTTTGGCCAATATAAGAAGTGCCACAGCTACAATTTATCTTGTATACACCCGGCGTTTGAAAAGGGATGACATCCTTCGGCGTGCGTAAGCATTTACAGACTTTTGTCAAGGGGGTAAATACGGTCTTGATGGAGTAACTCTTCAATATCGTTCCAACTTTGTCCGTTATTCCCTTGACGTATGGCAGAAATGCTGGTTGACGGCTAACCTCCGGTTGTTTTTCCTTCCTACCTCGTGGTCTAATAGTATCACTTACCCGATATCCATTGCGTTTTAGTACCTCCTGAATATGTGTCAGCTCGTGATCGAGATGATCAGGGTCGCATAGATCTAAAGCCCGATTTGTAAGTGAATTTCTTACCGAATTAAGATGGCGCGGGTGGTGATGTGAGGTGGCGTGAAGATACCTATCCGTGTGTGTCGATTTTCGGTGTACTTTATATCCAACAGAACCATCAGGCCTAACCAGAATCTTGGTATCAAGAAATGCTAACGATCTTTCCGACTCTAATTCGTATGTGAATTTTATTTTGGGGTGTATAGAATTAAGGTGACCCAAATATTGTTCTACGTCGTGTTTGTTTCCCCTTATAATGCAAAAAATGTCGTCAACATACCTCTTCCACAATTTAATTATTGGCGGTCCAGAAGACAAGGCTTTTTCTTCAAAATATTCCATCCAAATGTTGGCCAATACAGGTGCTATAGGACTACCCATGGCCACTCCATCAATTTGAATGTAATACTCACCACCGTACAAGAAGTAGTTTCCGTTCAGACAATTTTCAAGTAGAACAATGATAGTGTCGGAGAGACCGTGTAATACCAATTTATCTTTAACAACATCTAAACAATCTTTTTTAGGAACGCTGGTAAATAAAGATTCTACATCAAAACTTACCATTATGTCACCGGGGTCAAATATGAATAGTATAAATCGCGAAAGTTTAAAATATATAATCCTTTAATTTCTTTCCATTCACGTAATATGTGTATCGATTTCTTAATTTCAAGGAAAAAAGGTTTTTTTTTTAAAGATATATTCGACTTATTTTTTGATTAAGACTTCGATTTTCATTTACGATAATTACGAAACAATTTATACGTATACAAAAGATTTCATTGTGAACAATTTGATTGACACTATTGTGAATTTAATTATCCACGCAATCTATTTAAATAAAAATTTTGCGTACTACCAACATTATGATAGTGAGTGTCCGCAGCTTTTACGAAATGATTGCAAACTGTACCGAATATGCGATGCATATTTTTAACTACTAGCATTAGTGAAATCATTATTACCTTGGTTAGTTACCCTTGTTATAGATATAAAAGTCACGATTCATGAACGAAATGTATCAGTTAACAGCTTGACTTAGAGTCCTAAACAGAAAATAATCCAGCAAAAATGTACGCCAAGGTACTTCAATTTTTTTTTAATTTAACAAACAACAAAACTGTTTCGAAAGTGGTGATTTATTTTAATAAAGTGTGCAGGTATTTTTTAATGATCGCACCCAATTTTATTATTTTCAAAATGGTTATAGTATTCTATGATAATATTTCAAAATAATAAAAAAAAAAAACAAAAACATTAGTAATAAACTAAAAATATTCTTTTTCTATTTCAGGTATTTTGTTTAGCCGCCCTTGTCACCGTCGCAGTGGCACATGAGTACGCCCACTCTCCTGCGTACTCCTCCCAGCACATCTCTCGTCATGATGGAAAGCCCGAAGTAGTACATGTCGGACATGGTCATGATGGACATGGCTATGGTCATGACGGACATGGCCATGGACATGGTCATGCCGTTGATTACTATGTTAGTATTATACATATTTTGAATACTTTTTAAAATAAATTCTTTTATGCCATATATTTGTAACGTAAAAAATGTTGGTAAGGCATTTAAGTATAATATAAATGAAGTTTGTGAATAATTTTCAGGCCTACCCCAAATATGACTTTGCATACAAAGTAGAGGACCACCACACCGGCGACATCAAGTCCCAGCACGAGAGCCGCGACGGCGACGTCGTGAAGGGCTACTACGCCCTGCACCAGCCCGACGGCTCTGAGAGACAGGTGCACTACCACGGCGACAAGCACACCGGGTAAATATTGTATATTTTTGTATACTCCAAACATAAACTTAGATTTGCACACATAACTAAATTTTAGAATAAGCTTAAATTCGACAAAAACCACTAACATATTCATATTTTAGTTTTCGTTAATTGAATTCTATTGTTCGATTATGAACTTATTTTATAACAAAGAGTGATAAAAAATCATTAATTTTATTATAATTCATAGTTAGGTACATTGTTAATTAATGACACAACTAATGCTACCTTAGAATTTTGTCAATTCTTGTGTGTATGAGTGTATATGTTAATTTTACATACTTAAATGTAAATTGGAAAATTTATTATTTTTCTCTTACAGATTCCACGCTGACGTGAAATTCGACACGCATCACATCGCTCCCCTTAAACATTACCATCACTGAATATTTGTTGACCAAATATGAGAACTTGTTGTCCAAGCATCTTGGGTGTATTGTTGACTAATGTTTTATATGTTTTGTATGAATAAATGCCGATTATCCTTAAAATTTTATTTTTGAGTTTTCCTTTTATCTGTTTTATTTGCCTATTATTTCAATAAAAAAAATCCGATCTATGAATTATATATATGTATATATCTCCTAAATGTTTTGTTAAAGGTTCAAATAAAATAAAATATGGTTATCGATGTCATTTAAATGATATATTCAGATTAGTATTTATTAAAACAAAAAATAATTAAACCTAATGTAATAAAGCTCACATAAATCATAAAAAAAATATTTTTTTAAATTATTCTAAAGTAGTGTTCATATGAATTTTTTTTTATTAAAATAGCCGTCAAACCACCAGGTGGGACACTCGATCTAAAGTGATCACCGCTGTGATCGATCGTCGCCGTCATGAACAATTGCCGGGACCAGAAGAGCCACAAATGAGTCAACAGCATAAAAAGAACTAAGGAATGTAAAAGAAAAAAGTAAGTAAGGAAAGGAATGAGGGAGGACAGCACTTACAAAAGGTTTTAGCTAATTCATACCAATTTTATGTTAGAGTGAGGTACCGCCCCGGTCGGGCTAGCCCGTATACGAGCTGTAGTCAGTAAAGCTATAGCTGAGCTCTACCTTAGTCAAAATTATAGACTGAGTATCAATTTTTATTTATGGTGTTAAGGAAATTATAACAAGAATAATTATACCTTGTAGGAGTACTTATTTCAACAAAAAAAAAACCAATCAAGTGCGACTCCAACTCGCGTGTCTAGGGTTCCGTATGACGAAGTAGGACTGTAAATTAGACCAAGCCATCCACGGTCAAAAATTACAACTAAGAAAACGACGTCCTTATACACACATTCACATATTTTATGTCTTTTTTCGTGTTTAGAATAATATAAAACCTGTTTTCTTATTTCCAAAATTATTGTTATAAGTTCTTAAAATTGGAAAGAGTTTTGGTCTTTTATTTTTAGATTTTAAAAATATTATATTATAGGTATACATGTTACTTTGTTATGTGTACATCCTGAAGGAATACATCCTGAGAAAAGAGTCTTGACAGACTGACCGACAGCAGACAGACGGACAACAAAGTGATCGTATAAGGTATGGATTCCCAACCAATGGGACACGACCCTTTGAGGGGCGTTGGGGACGCGGCGACTTCGGTTGTAAAGAAGAATTTTAAGAGCTTAAACTTAAAAAAAAACATTTTAAGTTTAACGTTGGGTAAGGCACATGTTATAAAAGGTTGTGAATCTCTGCTTTAAGGTTTAGTTTATAGTACCTTTTTAGGTACGGTACTCTAAAAATATTTCTTCTTTTTTTGAAGTCTAAATTAACTAAATTTTCGTATGCTTGATAACCGCCAAAAATTTTTTCTATCTAGTACCTGACATTATACGTGCCACTAGAAGTTATGGCGAGTTTACACAGTGTGATCTGTTGACTTGACAGTTGATAGCTACTGTACCGTGTACTCATAGTGCCATAGCTTGACTTGTCTTAACAGATCACAAAAATGCGAGCTACTGGGATTGTAGATCATTACGCAAAGAAGAGCGAGTCAATGTCTCACGTGCGTGTGGCTGCTTGTAACCAGGTTGTCGACCGCGAGTGGCAAATAAAATAAAAAAATTGCGTAGTAACTCAGTTGCAAGCTATTGACTACCCGAGGAGGACGGCAGCCGGGATGACCTCGAACTGCCGTATGCACCAGCGAGGGGTGCGGGGAGGGCAAGACTAGACTTTGCCGTCCTGAGACGAGGTCCGCCAGCCAAGAACGGAGCGTCGCACGGGACCCCTGCGCATGCGCAAGTGATCACGAGGCCTCTCCATTTCCGTGCTGAGGAAGGCCATCACAGGGGTTTTAGTGGGTATAAATCACCACATAACCCGATCTCCTCTCCCAGAAATCGGGAATCTTTTCGATGATTTTCCCTACGAAAACAAAAAAAATGCTATTGACTAATTCGCACATACAGTAACTCGTATGGTATGGTTACATAAGCGAGTCAGCTCGCACGGTAACTAGCACCGTGTAACCTCGCTATTACCTGTAGTATGCCTATAACCTCGCAAATGCAAACAATAAGTTGACAATGGTGTGTTTAAGTTAAAAATATTTTGTATACTATATAATTCTTTTAAAAATAACATAAGGTGAGATTTATACTTTTTAAGTTTTGCTCACAGATTTTCATAAAGTTTTACGTAAATCATTTTTCAAATAATTGTTGTCAGTGTCTTATTTTTGACACTTTTGTATGGTTTCCTAGGTAATTGTTACCAGGTTACAGAGATTTTTTATCTGTTACAGCGAAGTTTATTGTCATAGTACAATTAACTTTTAGTAGGTGAATCGTACAAACGGATCAACAGAATGATGAGTTTTAAGGCAAAAAAAAAATTATAATTAAACGAGCAGAGCCGCGAGCAAAAGCTAGTAGACTAAAATTATTGAATTTACCGCTGTATGTTATTTACTTTATAAACTTTGAATAAATAAAAATGAATTGAATTTTGACAATGAATAATAAAGTAAACAGTATATAAAAGAAATAAAATTTAGAATTAGCGTGTTTATTCAGCTTTTAATTCGCTATTGTGTGGATTTTATATATAAGCGGCAATCGAAAAAAGAAAATTATTCACAAAATCACCACCAAGAAACACTACCATGAAATTGATCATCATTGCGTCCTTGGCTCTTTTGGTGAGAATTTTTTTTTTTTAATTTATCTATAACTAACTTAAATAATGAAGACTAAAAAAACAACCGACTTTAACAGCAAAATATGTAATTTTATTTACTAAAACGAAAAAAATCAACCGTCTATATGTATCGCAATGCGATAGCGGTAGCTTACTAGCTCTCCTAGTTTGGAAAACTTGTAAAGAAAAAGGAACTAGGACGAGGTAGCTATACTCCTCAAGAACGTAAAATAATATCTGTAAAGGAAAATATCGTGTATGTGCGATAACATGAACATTTGCAACATAAGAAGTGCCACAAATGCGTTACCAGCTTAAAAAAGAATGAGGGGATTAATAGAAATAGGAAGTTATGGAGAGTGAAGAAGGTGACTTAAGATTTCGGGTCTCTTACTCACTAAAAAGCGTCTATATTGGCTAAGTCACGCCACTAAAGTACAAAAAGCGTCTTTATTGGCTAAGTCACGCCGATTTTCTGTGCTCGTGTTGCCCAGTCGAGCCAGCCCATATAGCTGGGCTCTACCACAACACCTCTTGTTTAATTGACTACGTTATTTTATTGCCGTCTTCCCTTTTCTTTATATCTTTTTTTTTAACTGTTTTATTATTTTTTGTTCACAGAGCGTGATGGCCGTTCAAGCCATGCCGAGTAAGTATTTACACATTAAATATATATATATATTTATATTTTAATAGTAAAAAATGATAAAACCTCCGAACTCTGAGACATGTATATTCACCAAATTGCATTAGAGCAGCCTAGGATAACTTTTTTATAACGAAGGGGCAAGCAAGCTAGCCGGTCACCTAATCAGTCGTATGTGGATAATTGCAGCACCGCAGCCACAAATATGTTGTTAGCTTAAAAAAGAAAGAAGGAAATCTTTATTCCTAATACAGAAAAAAAAGGATTGAGAAATGAAGAGGAATAGGACGTAATGAAGGGAATGGGGAAGGAGATTAGGCTTTCGCTCGTGTTCGAGCTATAGTCATTGGGCTAGAGCTAGGCTCTATCAGTCTTAATGTGCTTTTCTTTTTCTTAAAAGCCCTCGGCAGTGGCTCAGGAGCTGGCGCTGGTAGTGGCTCAGGAGATAATGGTGGTAGCGGAGCTGGCGCTGGCGCTGGTAGTGGCTCAGGAGATAATGGTGGTAGCGGAGCTGGCGCTGGCGCTGGTAGTGGCTCAGGAAGTGACGGCGGCAACGGTGCTGGGGCTGGAGCTGGAAGTGGTTCTGGAAGTGACGGTGGCAGCGGTGCTGGCGCTGGTGCTGGAAGTGGCTCAGGAGGTAATGGAGGTAGTGGTGCAGGATCTGGCGCTGGCAGCGGCTCAGGATGTGACGGAGGTAACGGAGCGGGAGCTGGCGCTGGCAGTGGATCAGGAGCTAAAGGGCTTGGTATCGGTCTCGCAACTGCGCTGGCCGCCAGTTTCTAAATGTTTAACTATGTTTTATTAATAAGAAATATATGATTTTGTCTTATCTATTTTGGCTTTTAATATATTTTGTTTTCAAGACCAATGGTTTATACATATTTATGATTAAAAAATGTCTACAATATTTGTAAAAAATTAAAATAAATCCTAAAATTTATTAACATTAACTAAAACAAATAATTCTATTCAAAATAAGAAGAAAGAGAAATTAAAAATAATTATTAATTTATTTTGTATCCGATGAGTGTTGATGATAAATTTGTGGATGAATTATTAAATAAATAAACGTAAGTTATTTATTTTAATTGTACTACGTATAAATATAATCAATGATCATAAAACACAAAAGGCACATACATATCTTCTAACGACGAGCAAATATCATCTATACGTATATAATCACTTGTCCTAAGTGACTAAGTAGCTGTCATACTACAAAAAACGCATTAAAACCATGTTCAACACGTGTCTAGCTAAACAGTGTTTAAAATTAAACATTACTTAAAATATTATCTAAATTGCTTAACAGCGAATAAACTCATAAAAAAACTTATTGATAAAATGTTATACGTTACATTTGACAGCTAAAATAGGTTTTAGACATCTATTAAACTCACTTAAACGTATGTTAATCTATATCTAAAGCAGGTTTAACTCAAAACTGTCCTTAGACACCGATTTGTAGTACGGATTTTTTTAAACACGCGTTTAACATCTGTTTAAATCTTTTGTAGTAAGGCAGTAAGTGACTAATTCAATAACTCAAAGCCTAAACTCTTTAGCTACAAATTTGATTTTGGCAGTAAGTGCCTTTTATATACAGCCTGTAAGAATTTTCGATACTCCAACCCTTATAGAGTAAAAAGGGGTAAAAACTTCTGTATGATATTAATAAAATATGTTATAATAAATAGTTTGTATCAAGAAAGTGTATTTTTAGCCGATTATCCTTAAACTTATTATAAATATTCCTTATTCAATATGCGTTAGTGAAGACACGAGAAACTGCTAGTATTTACTCCCTAGTCCACTATAAAATGATCATACGAATATATGTGTATAATAATCATTACTTTGTAAAAATTCAATAGATATTATTTTAGTTTTATCAAAATATACAGCAAAATTTGAAGATAAAAATTTTAATACCAAAAAATGACTAATAAAAATTATACTAATATATTCAAATAAATAAAATTAAAGTGTCTGTTTGTGATTTCAAATTAATAAATTTTTGTCTCTCTGTCTGTCTGTTCCGGCTAATTTCTGGAACGACTGGACCCAACTTTGACGGAACTTTCACCAACAGATAGCAGATATTTTCTTAGTAGGAATCGAACATAATACATATTCTGTATTATTGCACGATCTTATAGTGTCACGTATAAGGATCAACTTCTGGGAAGTAAAAGTATACAATTTTCTTACAAAATGCTATTAATTAATGCGAGTGCTTCTTTCTTGAGAGACACCACGGAGTACAGCCTGGCTTTGTAAAAGTCATGCCATCCTGTCGTCCACGGGAACAAAGTCGCGGGCAAAGCTACTATAATATAAAAAAAGTAAGTCGATCTGTCTATTTAATTTTTAATGTTTTCACGCCTAAACCCATATACCAATTTAAATCCCCGACTAAAAAGAGGGCTGTTACCACTTTGACGTATGTATCTATGTATTTGTATGTCGGACTGTTTGTCTGTGACATCATAGCTCTCAAATGAATGAACCGATTTTTTTAAAAGTTGATGTCAACGATACGGCTCTTAGCTATGAATTATGAAGATCTGTTTAGATGTTATTCTGAAATATAAGCAATATCACTGTAAAATTTAAAGTAAAGTAAATAAAGTAACAGGCTGTAAATATCCCACTGCTGAGCGAAAGCCTCCTCTCCTATTAAGGAGAAGGTTTAGAGCTTAATCCACCCCGCTGCTCCACTGCGGGTTGGTGGATATACATACATACGAGTATGTCAGAATTTCTCCCGGCACATGCAGGTTTCCTCACGATGTTTTCCTTCACCGCCGAGCTCGAGATGACATTAAAGACAAATTTATAACTTGAAAAATCAGTGGTGCTAGCCGGGGTTTGAACCCGCAATCATCGGTTGATATCGACGTGTTTTAACCACTAGGCCATCTCGACTCGTTAAAAAAAATTAAAATCTAACTAAATTATACACATCCTCACAAACTTTCATTCGTATAATATTAATAAACAAGATTAAATACGTGTAGGTAGCATTCTTAGTTATTATATTTCTTAGTAAAATATTTCTCTTTTTAATCCAAACTGAGCTGTCGGCGTTCAGTACCATAAGGTGATATACTTTAGTACCACAACATCGTCATCCGAAAAATAACAAAGTAATGTAAAAAAGTAAAGAATCAGCCTGTAAATGACCCACTGCTCTCCTATTAGGAAAATGCTTAGAATTTAATCCACCACGCTGCTCCACTGCGGGTTGGCGGATATACATGTCTCCCGGTACATGCAGGTTTCCTCAGGACGTTTTCCTTCACCGCCGAACTCAAGATGAATTTAAACACAAATTTAGCACTTGAAAAGTCAACGGTGCTAGCCAGCGTTTAAACCAGTGATTATCGGTTGAGATCGACGTAATATTAATAAATAGACGATATTTTATAAATTATTTTAGAGTCATTTATAAATCACGTATATTTTGTTTATATAAAAATAACAGGCAAGCAATCCCCATGGATATATGCAGCACCAGAGGAACTACAAATGTGCTACCAGTTTAAAAAGGAATATGGTATGTAAGGAAATAACTAAATAAGTAAAACGCACCTATATAATTGCTACTTTTTATTACCCGAGTGCCAAAGGATTATGTTTTTCTAGCGTATGTAAATGAACGAAAAGCAATAATGTATCAACCCACTAAAAGTTGAATTCGCAGATATTGATGTATTCTGATAATGCGTTATATATTTAACATCATTCAAAAAAATCAAATCATCTTAATTGATTAAGTATGGAAAAATGTTTCTTATTTTAATGTTTCGAATATTGAAATGTGCTCAATATTTTGAAATATGCAATATATATTTATCAAAATAAGACAATAATATAGAAGATGGATATACGTATACGATACGTCTTTAAGCAAATTTCTTAAGAATAGGTATGACATCTTTAGACGCCATTTTCTCATAATATGGCTTGATATAGCTTATCAGCTTATCAGCGTCCATTAATGTATGTTTCTTTGGCACGCTCTACAGTCTAAGCCGTTTGACAGATTTCAACATTTGAAGTGTCATCAAATTCGTCTCAAGTATGAGAGTGATAAAGTGTATTTAATTTCACGGAATTTTGAAAGGGCAATTACGCAGGAAAGACATAATAGATTTATAATATTTGTAATACTTCATTTTGGCATTCGTTTTTTTTTTAATCTTTTATTATTATATATTAATGTATGTAGATGGAAATAAAAGTTCTGCGTTTTAATAATTTCAAACAACTCAATAAAAATATTGTTGTTAAAATTTTTATAACTTCATTCATCTTCGCAACGGTCATTCATGTTTTATACAGATAAAACGAAAACGTACGTGTCACTGTTAGGAAATTATTGCAAGTATCGTGTACGGCGTGCTGAAATATTTTTACTAGCAATTGCGTATAGTGAAATTAATTTTCGTTACCCTTGCTATTATTGATATAAAAGACATGAAATTTTACTACACCGTATCATTTCGTGTAAGGTTTTGTTCAAAGTGTGACAAGAAGTGTTTAGAATAAAATAAAACAAAATGTTTGTCAAGGTAATTTCGTATTTTTTTTTATAATTACTACTAAATTATAAATTTCACAAACTTTCTATCTTGATCTTTTTTAAATTTAAATAGATAACGAAATTGATGATAATAATACGAATACATCATGCAATACAAATGCAAAATAAAATTGTTTGAATTGAAATCAATAATAATTAACAATTATAATTTGTACAAATTTGCACGAAATAGTATAACCGAGACAATTAATGAATAATTGTACATATTTTTTGATGAATGTTTAAATTCATCATAAGTTAAATACGCACAATACGTACCCAGAGCCGCATTCGAATCAACATAGAAGTGAAAAGATTGGTTTTTTTTTGACAATCACAATGCCGCTCAAGCTTATTTATTATTTTTTTTAAATAAGGATCGAATCATTTATGATATTTCAGATCCTGTGCTTCGCTGCCTTCGCTACTGTTGCTGTAGCGCATGGTCACGTGGCGTACTCGTCACAGCACATCTCTCGTCACGACGGACATCCTCATATCGTACATTACAAGGGACATGGACATGGCCACGGACATGTTGATTACCATGTAAGATATTAAACACATTTATTTGATTAGGTGCATAATTATTATGTTACCTACATTTTTATTTAAACTGTTTGTAAGATATGTTTTCAAGTATTGTGTATGTGTGCCATTAAGCAAAGGATCGAACTGAATCATGTATATGTAAATGAGATTTATTATTTCACTATCCTACTACTATTCGACAGACACGTTGGTGCAGTGGTCATTGCAACTGACTAAAGCGCTAACGGTCGCGGGTTCGATCCCCGCTCACGACAAAACGTCTGTATTGGCCATGCGGATGTTTGTCGTGGTCTGAGTGTTTGTATTAGTGTTGTGAGTGTTTCCGGACCCCCGACACAATGTCATGAGATCTTACTGGGAGCCGTTGAGTGTGCTGCGTTTATTTATTTATTTATTTATTATTATAAATGTAAATGAATTATGTACCGATGGGATGGATATATTGATTAATGAATGATTATTTTCTTTCACACAAAAGCTGCTGAACAAATGTTCATAAAATTTTACAGTATTAGCTTATACATCAGAATAATTCATGAGTTACTCTTTACCAACATACAACGTGGGCGAAGCCGCGAACGAAAAGTAGAATTTTATAAGCTGCTTTAGTATGTTAGTATTGTGTCACTAGAAGTTTTAGATAAGCCAATAACATTATTGAATATAATTACAATTAAAACATAAAAATAATTAACACGCTTTCTCGTGGAGTAAGAAATGGTCACATTAAATATAATTGCCCGCAATCAGTTGTTAACTTCCGATAAAGATATGGGTTAAGACATCAGAAACTACAATACTGTTCGCAAATAAATACTAATTTCCTAATAAATTCTAATTCTAGGCTCATCCAAAATACCACTTCGAGTATAAAGTACATGATCACCACACTGGTGACATCAAGTCCCAGCACGAGAGCCGCGATGGCGATGTTGTGAAGGGTTATTATTCACTCCACCAACCCGACGGCTCTGTGAGGACAGTGCATTACCATGGTGATCACCACACTGGGTAAGAATGTTTATTTACTTTATTAAAATATGTGTATGTACGAAAGATAAACTTTATATACAAGTATAACAGCTGACCTTTGACGTATTGATAAATTTAGATTATTAACTAAGAGATGTAATAACTATATAAATGTTTTTAGTGTATTTTCATCGGAACAACACACAAGTTGACACTAGTTTACAGCATATTTGCTGCCGACAAAAATTCTGCTCACACTCGTAGTTTACTATATTCATAATAGAAAAAGTGTATAATGAAATTAAAATAATGATTTCTGATACAAACGAGCATGTACTCATATGTTATTAGTCTAAATTAATATTCTTTTTAATGTCCGCGATGTGTGTGAACGGGACATTATTGCTAATGCTTTGGTTTCCTACGATTGCGAGCTAACACCCGAAATAGTGTACCAAATAATAGGTGCAAGATTACGGGTACTCTTTAACTTTACGGTATCATAAAACACTTTCTTGCAAACCGTGCAATACTTCGTGAAATGTTTCTATATAAAGGTTTTAGTGTAGTCGACTGAAGACATAAACCGACTGCTTAATGATAGGCAACGTTATTCTAGGAAACCAAATCTCCAGTCTTCGCATTCCGTCTGTCTGTTGTTTTGTGTCAGTGGGCTGTTCTTATAAATCATAATAGATAAACTGTTGTAATTTTCAGTGTGTGTATTGTTATTGCTGTAATACAACAAATAGAAAAAAACTGTGCGATTGAAAAACTGTATGGCCATACTGATGTTTGACATCGATGTTTTCGGACCCTGACGTAAGATCATGAGATACTAATGGGGATCGTTGGATGTGATAATTTATTATTTTGTACGCTGGTACAAAAGCTATTTTATGCCAACATAACCGATGTCTAATATTTATAAAATTAAAACAACACATTTTCTCTTACAGATTCCACGCGGATGTGAAATATGGCGTCCATCATGTCGTCCCAAAGAAACACCACCATTAAATGTTATAAACTTGTTTCATTTGTTATTTGACTTTAAGATTATACGTAAAGATTATGTGAATCTTTATCCCTTATGAAGATTCATACTAGTATACATAAAATTGTTAATAATGCTTGTTGATAAAATAATTTTTATATTTTTGTAAATAAACACATTTTTAAAGATTTTGTTCATTATTAAAACCACAGTAATTAGGTCCTTATAAAATATCAATAATACTAAAACCGTATGTAAGTCTTTCATACCTACTTTTACCCTTATTAGGATCTTTACACAATAGATGTGAATAATCTTTATAGTGAGAATCTTAAGTAATGTTTCATAAACGCTTACTTTTTCTTCCTGATTTTTAAAATTCTTTGCTGTTTAATAAATGACAGTATAGTATAATATTATATACAGTGATTTGTATCGGAAATGAAAATGATTTTAAAATTACATTTATTCAGTTTTTTCTTCTTGTGAAAAGCCGGAAATAAACATTTTAAAACTGAATTGTTATACTTAGATTATTTTATTTTTTTTTATTTCATTTAATAGTTCATATTGTAAATACTATATAGAAAAACTTTCAGAATAGAATCTCCATTCGTTTATGAGATGACTTAAACTACGAACATGTTACAATGAGAGGAGAAAAATAAAATACTTAATAATACTGTCGTGATCTTCGATGTAGGCTTAAATGTTTTAAATTTTACTTACAATTACAGCTACAATTATTTCTCTAGTAGTAGTAGCTATAGGTAAGTTATTTAAGAATTTGATTGTCTTTCTCTTAATCGGATCAGTAGTTTGCCAAAATCATGGCCTTTAATATTATAATTTCTATATAAATAAATAACGCATCAACGGCCCCCATTAAGATCTCATAACCTTGTGTCGGGGGTCCGGAAACACTCACAATACTAACACAAACACCCAGACCACGACAAACATCCGTATGGCCAATACACACGTTTGCCGTGAGCGGGGATCGAACCCGAGACCGTTAACGCTTTAGTTAGTTGCAGTAACCATTGCGCCAACGCGTCTGTCAAATGTGAAATATGTATACACACACGTACTTTCATTAGGATCGAATACGGAGCCTCCCTTTTTTAGTCGGTTATAAATGGAATATTAAAGAAATCTCGAAAATATAGTCAAGAAAAAACTAAAAAAAATATCACGAATTTACATATAGAGGTATTCTTCTCTTCTTCTTCCAGTGAAAAACACATATAAGATTTAACTTAGCGCCGACTTCGAATGTTTTACTTGGCATCGACTTTAAAATGTTATAGAAAATATTTATTTTACTTATTTTTTGGTTTACTTGTTCCGTTTTCTTAGTCACTTTGTTTTTTTTTTTTTAGTTTTTATTTACAATATCTTTTATCGTACTTATTTTACTTTAAACATAATTAAGCAATAAATTAAATTAGAGAAAAATATATCTAGATTATGTAAAATATTTTTCTTTGTAAAAATGAATAGCTTTAGTAAATACGAATACACACGCGTTTTACCAAAAAACTCAACTACACACTACTATGACGTAGAGTGATTATAATAAATGTAATAGATATTATAACGTTATTTCATTAAAAGAAGGTTTATACATAATTTTAATATTTATAATTATAAAAAACCCTTAATTGAATTTTATTACACAATAAAATATAAAAACCGAAAAGCGATAATCTAAATATTTTAAAGACTTATTGGTCTTGAATACTCTTTTAAATGACCTTAGCCTCCTTCTACAATATATGCGAATGTGCGATATCCTCTTGAAAGGCTTTGATTTCTTTGTTAATTTACTAGAACTTTTACACTATCGTATCTTTTTATATGTATAGGTGGCGCAAATTAATGTCATAGTTTGAATTGGACGCAAATTTGCCAAATGGCACCAAATATCAGTGTGCTTTGATATTTATGATGTAGATATATAGTAAATTAATTTTCAATAAGCCATGTACCTTGCAAGCCTTGAAAGCTAGCATTGAAGAAGAAATCGCCAATTTGAAGTTTGATGTTTGAGAGAGATTCTAAATGCCGTAAAACGAGCAATTCGGGAGGTGGCCCTTTGAGCGAGATAATTTCTTCCAACTAATGTAACCAATGATGCACTTTCAAATAAATATTTTGATGAAAACAGAGCTCTTTTTTACATTTATAACAGAAAATCAGCCAATTCAAACTATGTCATTAATTGTGCGCCACCTTGTTTATGTCGCAGGAAACTAGCTTAATAAGTCGTTCAGTTAACAGCCGTGCCTCTTTACTATATGGCATACATACGTTGCGTATACTTAAATGGCGGCTTGAATAACATTCAGTCATTTAATTACATACAAGCAAATGACTTGGAACAGTAACGTTTAACTACTTTCCTAGCCTAATCATCATTTAACAGATTGCCTTGTCTTACTAATTATTTCAGTATCTTGAAGTTAAAGTGGCTAAAATTTATGAAAGTCTTTTTAATACCAATATCATATAAATATAATATAATACCTTCTTCTTTTTATCACATGGTCATCCTATTGTATGAAAGGCTAAAGGTGCAACGTATTGGTGGTGGAAAGGTGTATCCGCTTTGGATAAATAAATTCAAGAAAAAGAAATGGCCGAAGTATCAACTATCCTGTTAATTAAATACTGTAAACGCTACGGCTGCATATCATTGCGGTCGCTAGTTGAACATCGCCATATAGTAAAGAAACTAGGCTGGTAATTGACAGCTAATTAAACTAGTTGGCTGCGACATATAGACAAAATTAAAAATCTTGGATTTTAAATACAATACAATAAAGAATAACATACGTTCATAAATCCTATACATATAAACATGTGTGGTATATTAGGTGTGTATACGATAGGTGTGTGCAACAGTTTATGGATAAAAATCATTATTCAACAAAATAACATAATTGTATAAGATGGGTACTAAGTATTGGGTTTATCACGAAACATAACCAAAGCACTGGTGCATAAAATTATAGATAAATATGTTTAACAATGTGTTACTAAAATTTCAGGGAATGTGTTTGTTAATTCGTTAAGGAAATATTTCATAATTTTGCTTTAATTAACTGTTGATATTGAAGCTTATTATAGCGATAGTAATTTCGCGTTCGGGGACAGTCGTTACTTATTTGCATTACGATTTACGAAACGATTACGTATTTATATACGTAAATAATGCAATATTTTTAACTAGCAATTAGATTTAGTGAAATCAATAAACCTCGCTTAGTTACCCTTGTATTTCATATAAAAGACGTGAGTGTTAGTTAAACCATATCAGTTAAATTCTTGACTTAGAGACGAGAACAATACAATATAATATTATATTCAAAATGTTCGCTAAGGTAATTTGTGAAATTAATTTTTTTCTTAATTTAAATTATATTCGTATTTGGAAGTTGTATAATCATTTTAAATTTTTTATTTTTTAGTTTCATGACTTATCTTGTGTGTTAAAATAAATAATGCTATATCTTATTTGAAGGACATTTCCATTATACATTATTACATAAATTTACGATGCGTTTCTTTTAATCGCGTACATTTGTTAAATAACATTACAGGTGTTGTGTTTCGCTGCCCTCCTAACGATTGCCGTGGCTCAATATGGCCATGAGCACAAAGTTGCTTACTCATCCCAGCACGTGTCTCGTCACGATGGACACCCTGAAGCTGTACATGTCCATGGCGGCCATGATCATGGTCACGACCACGGTCATGATCACGTTGACTACTATGTAAGTTATTTTAATGTTGATGAATATTGATATAAATGAACGAGTCAAGAGAATGAGTAGATTCGCAAAGTTTATACAAACGCTTTTAATATAAGTTCTTTATATTTTAGGCTTACCCTAAATACGAATTCGAATACAAAGTGGAGGACCACCACACCGGCGATATCAAGTCCCAGCACGAGAGCCGAGACGGTGATGTCGTAAAGGGCTACTACGCTCTCCACCAGCCTGATGGTTCAGAAAGGAAAGTTCACTATCATGGTGACCACCACTCTGGGTAAGTCACTCATTATTCTCGATAGGATTAATTGCTCTAAAATTGATTACAAGTATATTCTTCTTATGAAATTACGATTTATCTTACCCTGAAGGTTTGCGAAGCGACTAAACGCTTTACGTAAAAATCTGTAACCTTGGTACATTAGAAAATTCATGTTTAATTTTCAACTATTTTTAAGAGTATGTTTTCTTCGTTGCAGCTTCCACGCTGATGTGAAATTCGACACCCACCATCACATCCCGAAACATCATCATTAAGTAAAGAATAATTTACTAAGCGACCTGTGATTTGTTAACGATATTTTTTATTATAAATTACATATTGTCAATACTATACTTATATCTTACTTCTCATATTGTGTTTGGTTTCTTGTTATTACTTATTGTATCAATGAATACAATTTCTTGTTAAAAGTAAACCCTACGCAATTGAATTCTGTAAATAAAATTCTGTCTATATGTACTTCTTGTCTTTCACTTTTTTTCATCAAGTCGTAGTAAGAAAATAATTTAATTATATTTATGTAAAGATAAACATATAAAGTATACTGATGTAGTATAGTAAGTATACTTAATTAAATAAAAGAACATTGACCAAATCCAACTCGTTTAAATAAAAATTACCAACAACTATGCTATTAAAATTAACAACGATAAAAAACTAATCAAAGAATTATGAAAATTATCATTTATCCGGCAGCTATTTGTACGAAAAGTAAATGGTCGATTTAACGCTTCGTTAGAAATTGAGGTTTATTTTTAAAATACTTATAACATTCAAGTTCTAGTCTGATAATCTTTTTATGCAAGAAATAATTTTGAAAAAATACCTCGCCTTATTGTTTGTATAATTTTTACCAAAAATGTAATGTACATACAGTAATGTTTAATGCTTAATACAAAAATATGTCTATGAAAATGTGATACGACTCCTTGTTCATTACTAGTAAAAAAACAATTATAAATTAGGGAATAAATTAATGATAAATTAGAAAGTCTTTTAACTTCAATTTCACAAGGTTACTACTTTTATTTTGAAAAATAATTCTATTATTCTAGCTATAGCAGACGGCCACGGAAAATGGCCACGATCTTGATCATTTTGACTATAATAATCATATATAATTTAATAAGTATATTTTGTTTCTTTATGTTTAAACCAAAAGTCCTGCATGATTTTCTTTTAATTTTACCGTGCAATCCTTGTTAAAATCTTAACGATTAACAAGTGACTTAGTGAATGACGAACAATTTGCTGCCGTCCGAGGAGTTCCGTTTACCAACTCTGGTTATTTCCATCTGATCTGACAAATATATAAATGAATCCATCTTAAAATAAACTCTATAAAACAGTTAAAATTGTAATTACAACAAGTACTACATATAAACATCCTATTATAAACTAGGTGCGCCCCGCGGTTTACCCCGCGTTAATTTAAGGAAAAAATATATAAATATAATGTTTACCTTCCCTACTAGAATCGGATATTGTTCCCTATTTTATTGGTTACAATTGTGTTTTCGCGTATTTTTTTTTATTTAGTAATAAAAATAAATAAAAATTTTAAAATAAAAGTAGTCTAAGACAATCCTTATAACATTGCTATCTGTAAGTGAAATTCCCGTCAAAATCGGATCTAGCCGTTTCAGAGATTAGCTGGAACAAACAGATAGGTAGACGGATAGACAGGCAGACAGACAAACAATAATTTTAAAAATTCAGTTTTTGATATTTATTTATATTTATTTCATTTATAAGAGGAACGAATAGTGTTTATATAATTTCGATATGCTATTTTTTGTTCCATTCTCATCCTTAATAGGTGTTTGAATAAAAAGTTTAAAACCCTCATAGTGCTGATAATAAGTAGCAGTATGAGAGTTACGATGACCCTCCACCAGGCGTTTTCTCGCTACACCAGCCAGATGTCTCCGAAAGGACCGTGCACTACCACAACACCGGGTGAATATAACATCTAATTTACTACATTCTAACACTGTAGTAGCTTAAAAAAACCTATAACGAAAGGAGCTATAACTTGACGATCCGAAGATGCTTTTAAAAGCCTATTTGAGTAAAGTATATTTTGAATTTAAATTTAATACTACCACAATTACTACTACAGTCATCACCACACCGGGTAAGCTTTAAAATTTTAATCGATTAAATTCTATCTGTGCGTGACTGCATTGCATAAGAAACGTAAACATGTTTTTTCGCAATTTTAACTTATGGGCATAAATCACACGCTTGGCAATTTAAAATTAACGCTAAAAGTGCTGATTATATTGAAAATTGTAGTTTCCATTTACAATTTTGTTACTATTATTTATTTTTATATATTACTATACCTCATTTTAAACAGTATGCTACAGATTTCATGCCGGCGTAAAATATTCATCAAATCGTACCTGAAAGTCATAAATAATAAGTAAAAAATTAAAAATAGATACTTGTTGATGTAGAGTAATATCATTTGTAGATACTTTACTTGTGACTCTCCTTAATTTATTACTGTGAGATACTTCTCATTAATTTACACTTGAGAGAATTTACTTTTATTGTCTTACTTTTGAAATTTGGAGTTTACATAACTACTTGTGACATATTTATTACTAGGTTACAGAGGTAAAATGAAATTTCTATTATTTTATGACACCATTATTTATTAATAAACAATTACAGGTCTAATACCAATGTTTAGGAACAATATGATGTGTGTTGAACTTCACATCAGCATGGAATCTGTAAAGAAAATAAGTTATCCATTAAAATAATTTAAATACAATACAAAGACACATTTATATAATTTTATGCCCTTAAAAACAATTTAGTTTTTGTATAAGTATTTTATTTAAAAAGACTAGTATTTTTTATTATTTTTGAAACATTTAGGAACATTTTTTTTTGCATGAATGCTTATCCAAGTCACTTTGTTTTAGTAATATAATATATTCAATGTTATATTCACCCGGTGTGGTGGTCGCCGTGGTAGTGCACGGTCCTCTCTGAGCCATCAGGCTGGTGCAGCGAGTACACGCCCTTCACAACGTCGCCGTCGCGACTCTCGTGCTGCGACTTCATGTCGCCCGTGTGGTGGTCCTCCACCTTGTAGTCGAAAGTGTACTTAGGGTGCGTCTGAAAGATTACAAAATCGGTGTCAATAAATATTTATCAAATCGATAGTGTTATGTTTAATAATTAGTAAACTAATCAAATTATTATAATTACATAGTAGTCATGATGGCCATGCACATCTATGATTTCCGGGTGCCCGTCGTGGCGATAGATGTGCTGTGACGAGTACGCTGCTTCGTGTCCGTAGCCATATTGCGCTACAGCAACAGCGACGACAGCCAAGAAAATCACGACCTAGATGAAATCGAATGTTATTATTTAAAAGAAAAAAAATTTGTACCTAAATAAAAGGCATAAATAATTTAAGGATGCTTTTGAAAGAATTATTAAAGTTATACCTTAGATAACATATTGGTAACTTATCAAAGTTTGACTGAAAACTGATATAAAAAACGTGTCACTCGTATGTTTTATATCGACAATAATAATTGGAACTAATCGTATAATTGTTATTCACTTAAATTGGTATGAAAATGTCATAAATTGAAGTTTTTATGCCCAAATCGTGGTAGTTCATTTTTAACAAAATTAAAGTGTCAGTTTTGCAATATCTATTACAATGCACCTACGCCCACTAATTGACAGTTTAGCAAACTGGAAGGCTATTACGGTGAGCTACCGCTATCGCGTTGCGATATATTTTGAACGTTTGATTTTTGTACTAAAAAGAAACAAATCAATAGTTTTAACCGATACAAAATTATAAATATTTATGAATAATGTCCTTTTAGAGGACAAGCTCACACTTTGCCCTTCTGAGACGAGCTTCGCCAGCCACGAACGGAACGTCGCACGGGAGGGGTAGAATCGGGTATCTTACGAAGATTTATTCTGCGTAAACAAAAAAAAGAGACTATCCTTTAAGTGGTACTTTCTTATCTATTTATTTATCTTCGACTTGGCTTAGTAGAATTAATGTTTTTGGGTCAAGGTATATTTTTTTATTATGTATATGTTTTTACATTTGGCACTCAATAAGTTTAAAGCCTACATTAAAAAATCTTTAATAAATAAAGCATATTATACCATACAAGAATATATTGACGACAAAGAGGCGTGGATTTAATGTGCGTTGATGTTCTTACAGGTTTTCAAAAAAATGTTATAAAAATACATAATGTATGAATGATTTTGAAAAGAGTACCTATCGAGTTTCTTGCCGGTTCTACTCGGTAGAGACTACATTCCGAACCGGTGGTAGCTTAAAAAAAAACTATAACCAATGGACCTGTAACTTGACGATTCAAAAGTGCTGTAAATAGTCTATTTGAATAAAGTATATTTTGAGTTTGAATTTGAATAATAAAAACCCCCACAAATATTTGAAATTTTCAGCTAATAGATTTAAATAATATGTTAAAAAGTCCCTAATAGCGGCAGCATATTACTCTATACAAGATTACGTTGAAGACAAAGATACGTGGGTTTAGTATACGATGAATTTCATACAAGATGCTTAAAAAATGTCCTATTTAAAACCATCGAATTTCTAACTGGTTCGTCTCAGTAGAACCTACATTCCGAATCAGTGATAGCTTCCTTATTAATGTATTTTTTTTTATTAACGAGTAAAAAGTGCTCGTTAGAGCCTAGTTAAATAAAATACATTTTGACCTGTTACTCGGCTTTTAGGGCAAACATTGTAAGAAAATCTGCATATGTTGGGAGACATCTTGAGACCGGTATTGAAATCCGTAATGAAACAGCATGGCTGAATTAGTTAATTTAGTCTTGTACGTTATACGTAAGCTTTAGGATAAAGATTTTGTGCCACCGTGGCACATACAAAAACATTATATATACATATATAATAAAATATGACATTGTTCAATCTTTTGAGGCTTTTTCTATGATTATTAAGGTCATCGAACATCAAACTTCAGAATTTCAATTCTCTATCAATGTTTCCATGATTGTATGAGTATAATTGTAATCTTAAAGCGTCGCACATTTAATACTTGTAAATATAGTATGTATGTGTAAATTTAAATTATTTTGATTTTTTCATACTTGCTATGTCTTTACCATAAAGAAACACGGGCCGTTAGTTAGAGTCTCTAGTCTATATAAAATAAACTTTGAATATAAGGCTATAATAGATTTTGCAGTATAAGGAAATATTTTCTCGTGTCATTCCCACTTTGTATAGGCCCCTGAATTGATGTATTCCAGAAGATCTCGGAATGCCTTAATTTTATCCTCATCATTGATATATATATATATATCAATGATGAGGATATATATATATATATATATATATATATCAATGATGAGGATAAAATTAAGGCATTCCGAGATCTTCTGGAATACATCAATTCAGGGGCTATCTATAATAATTACTATATATATATATATATATATATATATATATATATATATATATATATATATATATATATATATATATATATATATATATATATATATATATATATAGTAATTAAATTCTTATGTAAAATATTGACTAAGATAAATACAGATAATATTATGGTATTTCATATTGTCGGTATCACACATTGTCAAAAAAAACAACATAATTATGTATTAAGATAGTGTATAAAATTGAATTATTCTATAACACCTCAAATTCCTTCAAAATATAAAATAATTAAAGAATTAATCGGATATGAAAAATAAA
Organism: Hypolimnas misippus; assembly: GCA_037950945.1. Taxonomy (NCBI): domain Eukaryota; kingdom Metazoa; phylum Arthropoda; class Insecta; order Lepidoptera; family Nymphalidae; genus Hypolimnas; species Hypolimnas misippus. The sequence continues at coordinate 10,723,814 of JBBEEQ010000012.1, read as the reverse complement.
TCAGCCAAGTGCGTGTCGGGCCACGCACAATGTAGGGTTCCGTAGTTGTCAGAATTGTCAAGATCGGTCAAGCAATCTTCGAGTACCTATTTTCGTAAAAATGTTTGAATGTGAATTATACTAACGATTTTGAACATTAAATGTTCGTCGATTATTTATTATTCTAACACTTGTAAAATATACTTAGCGCCGATAATTTTCCTTCCTGATTAGCGCCTATGAAATCTATGGTGATTTGGTTGAAAACTTCATAAGCGCGATTCAGAATCACTCGCGACATGTTTTATTGAGACATTGTTTTATACCTTATTTTATATTTTATTTTAATTTAAACTTATTAAATATTTATTTATTTATTCATTTAAATTCATATATTAATTTTAAATTATTAATATTTACATAATGTGATGCTTTAAAAAGTGAAATATTTATTTTTACTTAGATCATCTATAACTCGATAACCATAAGAACCAACATAGCCGTGATAATTTTCTATCGTGAATTTTTTCATATTTTTAGACGCAGCAGTTTAGTGGGTAGAGGGGGGGGGACACTTGACTCTAAGAAAAATTGACACTTCAAAGCTTAATATTTCGGAAACGGTTCGTCGTTCGGAAAAATGGTTTTCCCACACTTATAATATTTTTAAAAGACCTATCTAACGATACCCCACAACATGGGATAAATGAGAAAAAAATTTTTGGTCTCTCTTAACACATAGGGAAGACACCCTGAAAAAAAAATATTTTTAAGATTTTATTGTACGACTTTCTCGGCGTAATTCATATGTATACTCATACCGAATTACAGCTTTCTGGTATTAAGGGTTTCGGAGCAAAGCCGCGGACAGACAGACAGACAGACAGACGGACAGACAGACAGACAGACAGACGGACATGGCGAAACTATAAGGGTTCCGTTTTTTACTACGGAACCCTAATAAAAAACTAATTTTCAAATTGTACATATATATTTTACTTTAAATCACAGTTGTTGTATAATATGAACACTACTAAAAACAAACACAAAATATTTATAACACATTAATGATGATAGGCATGGGCTGGCACTTCATGTTTGGCATGTCCTTCTCGGTGCACGATTGCGTTGAATCTGTAAATAAATCAGTCAATTAATGGTGAAAATGTATCAAATGATAATATAACAATGTTAATATTTATAGAATGTATTTAAAAATTGACCAAAAATAGCCTTACCCGCTGTGTTTGTCGGCGGTGTATTCAACGCGACGAACTGTGCCGTCGGCCTCGTGAAGGCTGTAGAAGCCGTGCACGACGTCGCCCTCGCGCGTCTCGTGCTGCGACTTGATGTCGCCCGTGTGCGAGTCCTGCACGCTGTACTCGAACGCGTAATGTGGAGGAGCCTGGAACATTACGTAAAGTTATCCAATGTGTTCTGCTAATATATCGTATTGAGGTCGATTTACATAACTCAGAATTTACTTTCAAACGTACAGGCCTTCTCGCTATATTTTCATTAACCACTAAACATAAGATTTGCAACCCACCACCCTGTGCTATAATCCCTTTAGATTCAGCATTCAGCCTGACTATACTATAAACAGTAACAGTATGCATATTGCTATTTATAAATTTAATTTGTTTTCTAACTAGATTGAAAGCCAATATTAAACATTTAGATGTGGACCATATGACTAACGTACGTAATGTTCTTGTTCGTGGTGGTAATTATGAGCGGAGTAGTATGCGGGCTGGTGTGCGATCACAGGGGCGTGCGCGTGTGCGTGGCTCTGGTGCAGCACGATGCTTTGGGAGGAAAGAGCATGACCGTGACCATGACCATTTTCATGGCCGTAACCGTTCAGTTGCGCAGAAGCAACGGCGCTGACAGCCGTAACTAACAAAATCTGAAAGGTGACATAAGTTAACATTTTTTCTAAACTCGTTTTATAAAATCCATTTATAGTCTAGTTAAAAAAATGACTATAACCAATGTAATGTTAAAAATTTTAAATACGAAAAATAAGAAATGAAAACACCTATTTTTTTTTTTAATTTTTAATGATATACCTAATATAAAATTATATGAATTAAACATTATATAATTATACCTTGAAGTACATTATGAGGCGTTGTTAACTTATTAATAAGTAAATGATGACTGATAAATTATATTAACATTTGTACCTTTTTATACTTTCCATGTATCTCCAATTATGGGGTAATAATGCAACAAATTAAAAACAGAGTATTAATCGAACATTAATTAAAGCGGCTCAAAGAATAAATTTTTATAAACCAGTTATTTTTATACTTTTAAAATTTATATATCATTGTATAACTCTTTGTACATTTTATGTAATTTAAGACAACCACTGTAAGAACTCGCAATTATCGTCTCAGGACTTGTAAAAATAAAGATAAACTCTCCTGTCTGAGATAAAATTTATTCTAATTTATTTTTAGAAAGCTCTAAGCATTTCTATATTTTAATTTGTTTTCATAGAATCTTAAGAGCCTTGTTTATTTCAATGAATCTAAAATTTATATAAGATTAAATCACTATATTATTTATTCTAACAAAAAACGAAAAATCCATCAATCGTAGGGAGAAAATTCTAAATAGTATCGAATATAAATAAATCTATAAAATTATTTAAATCTAAAATTGTCTATCGATTTGGCTACCGATATTGGTGTTTCAAATATGTATTTAATAAATCAATTACTTGATAACAGGTACAGTCTGAAACCTAATTGATGAAAACTGCCGTAATCACATCCTTAAAGTATATTTTTGTTTTGTACTTAAACCTTTCTTTGAAGTGTTAAAATGCGACATACTTTGACAGCGATAGCTTTGGACACGAGATATTGTTTGTTACTTGATAGAAAAAAAGTTTTTTTTCAGATCTACGGTAAAAAAAATGCTGATATAACAATTGAAAAAAAAAAAACTAAATTATCATGATAAAGAATTTATTGTACAGAAACACTATTTTAAAAATACCATTACATTAATTTAATAATAATGCTTTGCGACAATATGATGGATGTCATATTTCACATCAGCGTGGAATCTGTAACAAACAACATATAATTTAAAGAAAACTTTAATATACATAATTATTACGAAAAAAATAGTTATTCGAGTATTTTATATTACTGTCAATAAATATTATACATATCAAAGTAAAACTAATGTCGATTTCTCACCCGGTGTGGTGGTCGCCGTGGTAGTGCACGGTCCTCTGGGAGCCATCAGGCTGGTGCAGCGAGTACACGCCCTCCACCACGTCGCCGTCGCGACTCTCGTGCTGCGACTTCATGTCGCCCGTGTGGTGGTCCTCCACCTTGTAGTCGAATGTGTACTTAGGGTGTGTCTGGAACATTACAATATGTATATTAATAAAGGTTTATTATATTGATAATATTATGTGTAATAATCAAATTATGATAATTACATAGTAGTCATGATGGCCATGCACATCTATGATTTCCGGGTGTCCGTCTTGGCGAGAGATGTGCTGTGACGAGTACGCTGCTCCGTGTCCGTAGGCTACGGACACGATGCAGCGTACTCGTCACAGCACATCTCTCGCCACGACGGACACCCCGATATCGTGAATGTGCATGGCCATCATGACTACTATGTAATTATCATAATTTGATTAGTTTACGTTATTACACATAACACTATTAATGTAATAAACCTTTATTGATATAAATATTGTAATGTTTCAGACGCACCCTAAGTACACGTTCGACTACAAGGTGGAGGACCACCACACGGGCGACATGAAGTCGCAGCACGAGAGTCGCGACGGCGACGTGGTGGAGGGCGTGTACTCGCTGCACCAGCCTGATGGCTCCGAGAGAACCGTGCACTACCACGGCAACCACCACACCGGGTGAGATTCCTAATTTTATATTTATAATTATTTTATAAAAAGTGAGAATTCGACATTAGGTTTTTCATTAATATGTATATAATATTTCATTACAATCACATAAACCACTCGTATTATATATGGATGAATGAAAAAAAAGCCTTTTTTAGTCGTAAAAGTTGCGACTTGAATATTTATAGATAATCAGAGCTTTGTCTTAATTATATGTTCTTTGTTACAGATTCCACGCTGACGTGAAATATGACACTCATCATATTGTTCCAAAGCATTATTATTAAGCTAAGATAATGGTATTTTTAATGAAGTGTATCAGCATAATAAATTCTTTATCATAATAATTTACTGTTATTTCAATCATATTTATTTGTTTTTATTACTATATCAGCACTTTTTTAAAACACGTAAGAAAAAAAAATCCAATCTCGGAAACTGACGCTATCTCAGTATGCCGTATTTTAACATTCAAGAGAAAGGTTTATGTACAAAGCAGAAAATAACTGTCACAATCTCGAATCTTTTGATGGAGACAGTTTTTAACAATCAGGCTTCGGTCTGTATCTCTAATCAAGTGTTAAATTGTTTTATTAAACAACAAATAAGAATTAGCAATACACCCTGCTGGACAGACAAATTATTCAATAATTTTAGATTGAAACAACTTTAAAGAATTTCTTAGATATAAAAATATTTCTCAGTCTCATCCTGTGAATTTGCACGCTATTCTCAAAGGCGTAAGGAGGAGGAACTTGGAACATTTTATACAAATTGAAAGACACAAAAAGACTCTTCTATTATGAAGAGTAACAGGTCTCAACGCACCAGGCTATCTAAATGCAGATTATCGGATTTACTGGTCACAGAAAGCCTTCAAATTATGCAGGTATTCTCACAATGTTTTCATTGACCATTGAGTATAAGATATGAAACCGACCATCGAGGTTGACAAGACAATAAAATAGCAACGATATTCTGTATGATAAATAATTTTAAATTGGTTTTCTAAGTAGAATGAAAGTTCCTCGTAGTAAGAAGTATTGAAAATCGGAAGTTTCATCGGTAAGAATTTGATAACTAACGTCACACACGTTAGCATTCAGATTAAGGAAATTGTCTCAAGGCAAGTGTGAATCATAAGCAGAGTAGCACGCAGACCGTGACCATGACCCCTAGCATAACTATATCCCTTCAATTGCGCGGAAGCAATGACGCTGGCTGCCGCAACAAAGATAATCTGTTTCTAAGTTATAAATCGTGTAACACGTCGGTTTATCTTTTATATAGGAATATAAATTTAGAAACTAATATTTTTTTTGCGCTGAGCCATCGGAGTAAGTAAGCAATATTTGTTATGATTAAATAATATTTATACAAAATTATATTAGTCTAACGTAACTGCACCTTGAAGTGCAGTGATATGAGACGCTGTTAGGTCATTTATAAGTAAATGTTGACTAATAATAATTATATTCAAAATTTTACCCTTTTATAGATTAACAGCAGATTATTAATAGAATATTTGTATTAAACCTAACTACCTACACTGTTAAATTGTATTAATCATTGAATGTAAATTCTTTGTATATTTGTGTCCAATTTTAAAAAAATAATAAAATTAACACAGAAATAAAAGAAAAAAAAAACCTTTTTGTCCTTCCTGAAATAAAATAATTTCATTTACTGTACCTTTCAAAGCAACCATAAATTCACAAAACTTATAACTTTCACCTGAAACTGTATTAATTTATAATCAAAATTCAATTTCTATATGAAGACAAAGATGAAGAAATTTTTGAGTTTTTAGATTCTACGAGTACGTTATACCTTTGATTCTAAATTTTAAATTTCATATAATTTAACATTTCATAGTTGTGTTGTTAAATTCTTATTCTATATATTTACATTTTAAATATTTATAAAAAATAATTCTAAATATTTTATATCTAAAAATATGTTATGTTACTCTGAAATTATCAATAAATTTGTTTGCCCATCTGGGTGTATTAATATGTAAATTGCATTTTAATATAAAACAGACATTCGTTGAAGACTAATTGTTAAAAACTGACGCAATCAAAACACGTCACACTCTGATCATGATTTCTGATTTTTGTACTGCCATTAATCAAAGAATTGAATTGAATTGAATTGATAATCTCCATCGTGTTTTCTCCATTCCTCATGACATTGGTAAAATAATATGTGTCTAATTGGCACAACTAAAAATCATTAACCAATGAATTGAATTGAATTGATTTTGGTACTTAAACATTTCTGCTAGCTGACAAAATTACATACTTTGATAACGATGTTTTTAACGGAAATAAGATAAACAGACCAGATAAATAGTTTTTTTCTTGCCCATATAAAAAGTGCAAACATAGCAATTGAAATAAAAATAAATAATTTTGATCAAGAATTTATTTTTTTTAATGCAGTGTTAAAGAAATTCTTTATTCAATAATAATGCTTTGGTACAATATGATGAGTGTCATATTTGACATCAGCGTGGAATCTGTAACAAAGAAAATTACATAAAATTAAAAATTTAGAGATTGTTATAAAATAATTATAAATATCAAAATAAAAGCTAATGTTGATTTCTCACCCGGTATGGTGGTCGCCGTAGTAGTGCACGGTTCTCTCGGAGCCATCAGGCTGGTGCAGCGAGTACACGCCCTTCACCATGTCGCCGTCGCGACTCTCGTGCTGCGACTTCATGTCGCCCGTGTGGTGGTCCTCCACCTTGTAGTCGAACGTGTACTTAGGGTGCGTCTGAAAGATTACAAAATTGGTGTCAATAAATATTCATCAGATCGATAGTGTTATGTTAAATAATTAATAAACTAATCAAATTATGATAATTACATTGTAGTTATGAAGGCCAAGCACATCTACGAAATCAGGGTGTCCGTCGTGGCGAGAGATGTGCTGTGACGAGTACGCAGCTCCGTGTCCGTAGCCGTATTGCGCTACAGCAACAGCGACGACAGCCAACAAAATCACGACGTATATAGACGAAATACATTATTATTATATAAAAGGGAATATAAAATATTTATATTGTTCTTTTAATAATAGCCATAAAGTAATTGTAGGAAATGATTTTACACAATAATTAAAATTATACCTTAGATAACATATTGGTAACTTATGAAACTCGAACTGTAAACTGATACGAAAAATGTGTTGCTCGTATGTTTTATATCGATATTAATAGTCGGAACTAATCGTAGAATTGTCATTCAATAAAATTGTTATGACATCGTCATAACTAACTTTTTATGCTTCTCTCACACAAAAATCTATTTATAACTAAATTAAATTATTTTCATTTTATTATTGTAATAACAAGTAATTAAACATACGTTCTTTTTGTTTTAGTTTGATGAAACTCACTGCGATACCTAAACAAGTCTCTGCACTACAGATTTTCGATGCTTTCTTTAGAATATTGAAGATCATCGTTACTTAATAATCTCATCATGACATAATATCATACCTAGTAACACATTCATAAAAACTTTTTTAAAAAACACAAACGACTTCGAAACCGAAACAAGTATACTAAAAAGAAAAAAATAAATATTTTCCAAAATATTTTGAAATCGGTGTAGAGTAAAACATTCGAAGTCAGCGTCAAGTAAGATCTTTTTCGTGTTATTTACTAGCACCACTTCAAATTGTTGTAGAAAACAATTTTTTATACCTTTTAGTTCATTTGTATCTCTTAGGGTCGTTTTTTTTTAAATTGGTTTAATTTAAGAAAAATATACAATAAGCAAATAAAATAAGAGAAAAAGAATAAGAATTAAAGTTCACAGATATTTTCACATTTACAAATCCTGAGGTTCTATAACCTTAAACTTTAAAACCATCAGAAAAAAAGAAAAGTAGCTTTCAGGTTGAAAATATATTTTATTAAAAATCACAGTTTAATCCATAATATAAATATAAGAATTAGGTTGATACTAAGACTACATTAATGATGATAGGCATGGGCTGGCACTTCGTGTGTGGCGTGTCCTTCTCGGTGCACGATTGCGTTGAATCTGTAAATAAATCGATTAATTAATGGCGAAAAAGTATCAAATGATAATATAACAATGTTAATATTTATAGAATGTATTTAAAAATTGACCAAAAATAGCCTTACCCGCTGTGTTTGTCGGCGGTGTATTCAACGCGACGAACTGTGCCGTCGGCCTCGTGAAGGCTGTAGAAGCCGTGCACGACGTCGCCCTCGCGCGTCTCGTGCTGCGACTTGATGTCGCCCGTGTGCGAGTCCTGCACGCTGTACTCGAACGCGTAATGTGGAGGAGCCTGGAACATTATGTATAAATAACAAATCTGTTTTATGCTAAAATATGAGTAAATATCCCACTAAAGTGAGACCAATTCTAATTCTAAAAATGGATGCTGAATACCTTATAAAATCTACACAAATGTGCACATCTCCTTACAATATATTTTTTCACCACTAGTAATTTCACTTGATGATTAGAAACCTGACCCAATGGTGGAGGATGTCCAATGTATAAAGCATGAAAAACAATATCATAAAATATATTGATCCACACACACGCTAGATTAAAAATTGGCCATTTTATAAAATCTAATAGTTAACATACGTAATGATCTTGTTCGTGGTGGGAATCATGAGCGAAGTAGTATATGGGCTGGTGAGCGATCACGGGCGCGTGCGCGTGTTCGTGGCTCTGGTGCAGCACGATGCTTTGGGAGGAAATAGCATGCCCGTGACCATGACCATTATTATGGCCATATCCATTCAGTTGTGCAGAAGCAACGGCGCTGGCAGCCGCAACAATGATAATCTGAAAAAAGGTTTTTCATGTGATTTAAAAACGGCTTTTCATAGTTTTATATTTCAAATATTTAAAAGTTAATTGAGATAATTTTTTTCCGCCTTATATACCTTGAAGTACATTTTAATGCGGTGTTAACTTATAAGTAAGTAAACGATTACTGATAATTATGTTCACATTTTTATCCTTTTATACTTAAAGTATATCTTAAACAATCTGGTAATAATGCAACCGATTAACGACAGGTTAGTAATCAAACATAAATTAAAGCGGGTCAAATTTTAAATATTTTTAAACCAGTTATTTCATTACTTTTAAATTGTATTTGTCATTGTCTTATATAACTCCTTAGTAATTAAAAAGTTTTTAAAAATGGCCCTTGGAATACTAATCTTTGAATCAAACTATAGAACTATGGGATTTTTGCCAAATTATTATTAATTGTAAATAATTAAGTTTTTTTGTACACTACATTGATATTGTATTTTTGATATATTTTTATTTATTTTTTTACTATTCTTTAATTGAATCATTTTACTAAGCTTAAAGTCTGTCATGAATAATTACTTTGATTCAACATTATTTCCATGGATTAGATGTTTGTAAATTACAATTATTAAATTTTATATTTGTATTAAATACGGATATGAAGATATCATAAAGGTTTCGAGCGTATTAGTAGTTTTGTAGCTTTGTAGCTACGACAAATTTAATGACTCATAATTTGCACCTCTGTTTTAATTTTTTTTTATCCCTTCTGTACTGATTTTTAATTTTTGTTTAGGTAAAGTATGAACTAACAACTTTAATAATATGGTATTTCTAAGCTTTATGGAAAATCTGTGGTGGCCAAAATTTTTAATTACTATTCGATCTTTTTAGTCTTAAAAATATAAGGAGAATAAAAAAAATGCTGAGTTCTAAAAACTGATGTTGCTTGAGTTTATCTTTAACTAAATATTTAATTAATATTTTGATGAATCTGAATAAAACTCAAAAGCCTACTCGCAAAAATGTCATATAGATGTAGATTGTACCTGTGTTTTATTACATTGATATTGTTATAAATGTCTGATTGCTTGTCTGTTGTACAATAGACATTGTAAGTACACGATGTGACCATTTTTTATTTTTTTCTCCTCAGCTCAAAATGGTTTCTTCATAAAATAAATGAGAGAAACACAAACCCACCACTCATACACAATTCATTTTAAGTACCTATTCGAGAAAAAGCGCGAAAATTTCCCAAAATTGCTTGCTTCTTTCACCGGATCCGATGACCGGATAACTGGATCAATCAGCCTAACGGAATCCGTACAAATCTGCCGGAGCTTTTATTGATTCCTGATCCACTGCATTACAGGATCCGGATTGCGAACCCTAGTTATAGCTAACGAGTGCGAACAGTTCGAAAATTTTATCGTCTAACCTTAATTCACAATAGAAAATTAAGTTGGCTTTTAAAGCACTTTTATAATGGCAATTTACAAATTAGTCTTTTTTAAATATAAAGCTACCACTAGTTGGAAAATAGGCTATTATAATAAATTAGATCATTATCAGACTATGAGTCGTAGCGTGATGTATATCCTGAGATAAGCGCATTCAAACAAACAAACAAACAAACTCTTCAGCTTTATAATATTAGTATAGATATAAATTGGTTTTTCTTTATAAAAATTGTTACCAGAGAAATAGTTAAAAAACCTTTTCACGTCCATGTTAAGAAAGTGCGAACAAAGGAAAAGATTTTAAGTAAAAGTAAATGTTTATAGTGAACAATTTATTGCTTTATATTGTATAACGAATATTGTTGTCTTAATTTAATAATAGTGCTTTGGGACGACATGATGAGTATCATATTTGACATCAGCGTGGAATCTGTAACAGAGAAAATTACATAAAGTTAAACCAAATATTTACGACTTTTTATAAAATAGTTATAAATATAATGTTAGGTATCTCACCCGGTGTGGTGGTCGCCGTGGTAGTGCACGGTCCTCTGGGAGCCATCAGGCTGGTGCAGCGAGTACACGCCCTCCACCACGTCGCCGTCGCGACTCTCGTGCTGCGACTTCATGTCGCCCGTGTGGTGGTCCTCCACCTTGTAGTCGAACGTGTACTTAGGGTGCGTCTGGAACATTACAATATGTATATTAATAAAGGTTTATTATATTAATAATATTATGTGTAATAATCAAATTATGATAATTACATAGTAGTCATGATGGCCATGCACATCTATGATTTCAGGGTGTCCATCGTGGCGAGAGATGTGCTGAGACGAGTATGCTGCTCCATGCCCGTAGCCGTATTGGGCTACGGCGACAGCGATAACCGCAAAAAAGCACAACACCTGTGAAATTTATAATTAATTTATGGTATTTATATTATATTAACTTGTACTGAACATGTCCCACTGCTGGTCAGAGGCCTTCTTCTCTACTATTAAAGAGAATGTTTAGAGTTTAATCCACCACGTTGCTCCATTGCGGGTTACGGATTCACACATGTCAGAAATTCTACCGGCACATGCAGGTTTCCTCAGGATGTTTTTCCTCGTAGCCGAGCTAAAGATAAATTTGAACACTAATTTAGCACTTAAAAAGCAGCGGTGCTAGACGGGGTTTGAACCAGCAATCATCAGTTGAGATCGACGTGTTCTAATCACTAGGCTCTCGGCTCCCAAAATAATAATAAAATATTTTGTTTTTAGTTATTAAGTCACCTTAAAGAACATATTTTATGTTGTGATTTGTCTTGAAAGCTAAGATTCAACTAATACTCATGCAAAAATGCTAAATCTTTTATATTGTTCGTAACGACAGAGACCATGTGGAGCAAATAATAAAATTAATTGAATGGTTATATTAATAGCTACGCGTTAGATACGGATATTTCAAGCGACAATTACACGTTTTATAAAAATAACAACGAATTGCTTAATATTATTATTATATAAATATATATTAGGTAGAAGACGATAATGACAACACGTTTAAAACTCACATCCCGACAAATAGTCGGACTAAGACCAAAACTACGCACACACCGAGGGTTCCGTCTCATTCATATCACCTTGCACTTGACTATTTTTTTAACGGACTTCAAAAAAGGATGAGGTTTCGTGTGCGGTTGTATGAACTTTTTTATGTCTGTTCACCGATTTGACTACTTCAATAAGATTGCTAATTTATTTATGCTCGTCAAAATGCAAATAGTAAAGTGGAGCTGATGATGCAACTCCAGAAGAACTCCACGATAATTAACAGTCCTGATTTAGTAGCAATATTTTGTAAATAGTGTTAAGCAGTAGACATTTGGCTATTGTAAATTATATAACCTGTCCCAAACAATATTCAAAACTTTAAAAGTGTAAAATAAAACCTAAAAAAAAATTAAACTGACTTCAAAAACGAAACAAGTAAACTAAAAAACAAAAAATAAATATTTCCTACAACATTTTGAAGTCAGTGCTAGTAAATAACAAGTAAAAGATTTTACTTGCCGCTGACTTCGAATGTTTTACTTGACACCGACTTATTTCATTTTTGAAGTAGGTTTTTTTAAGTTTTTATATTATTTGTTATAACACTTTAAATTTAGTTTCATCATTGCAACAAGTTAGACGTTTGTATTTGCGACTTTTTATAGAAAATATTTAGAAAATGACCAGTCGGGACACTTGATGTTAAGTCATCACCTCCGTCCACGGACATTTGAAGCACCATAGGAGCCACAAATGCGCAGCCAGCTTACTATAGAATAAGGGGTGAAGGGAAACAGGAAGGAAGGAAATTAGAGAAGGAATTAGGCTTCGGGCTCTCCCATTCAACGTACGAAACGCAGCTAAATTAACTGCTTCACGCCGATCTTCTGTGAGAGTGAAGTACTGCCCCGGTCGAGCCAGCCCGTATATGAGCTATAGTTTGTAGTTTAGTAGGCTCTACCCCAATTTAGCAAAATCAAAAAGAACTGGTCAAGTGCTTGTCAAGCCACGCGCAGTGTAGGGTTCCGTAGTTGCCTTCCAATTTATCCTTTTTATGAAAGCCATACTGTGGTTCATAAACTCATATTTACTAATTATTTTACACAAATAACAGCCATATCCTTATTTATATATATATTTTTTTTATTTTATTTTTTTGTTTTTAATCTTCTATTACTTTTTAAATTTATTTTCTTACTAGCTGTGCCCGCGACTTCGTTCGCGTGGATTACAGAATGCTTGGCATGTCTCCTGCAAAGCAAGGTTATAATAGTCTGCGGTACTGCTCCAGAAAGGAGCTTTTTACTTTGGATGTGGGAACTTTCTGGTTGTATTTATAAGCAGACACTAACTCAGATACGGTATTCCTCCACGGTTTTCACTATAAATGTTGAAGAAAAGTGTTTGGTGTTGGTCTTTAAAAAGCCAGGAGGCTTAATAGGCCATATCCGGAACTTTAAGGAATCGCGAAAAATACTTAAAGGAGTCTCGTGTCCGATTTTGAGAAATCTAAAACTGCATCATAAGTTTTTTTTGATTTCATGATTCTCCTGGCCAGGAACTGAACCCACTAATTTAAAGAAAAAAGAATACATTCTATATTATTGCACCACCTACCTAATAGTGTCACTTGTAAGAATTAATTAATTAACTTTCGGAAAGTAATAGTAAGAGACAAATTAAAGGAAAAGATTTATTTTTTAATAAAATAACATTAAATCTATGTATACATGAATTAGAAGTTAAGTAATCGATTCTATATATATCAAATATACATAATCAAATATGTGGGTTAAGTCATGGCTCCCGGTAAGTTTAGAAAAAAAGTCTGCATTACCTTGAACGATTTGTTTATTTGTATCAAAATGCTGGTCACCTATTAAAGTAAGGAAGAGTGTAAAGAATACAATCAAAAATATATAAAATGAATAACTCACAGTAACTTCTTTTATGTTTGTCTATTTTTTCTATGTGAGCTATACAAAGTTGATAGAATGTGACGTTTTTTTTGGTCCCCGTCACCTACTCCGTTACCGAAGTAGATTTAGATAATTCCTAAAAAGATGAATTAATTTATTGAAAATCTACATTTCACTGGACTCGGCTATTGTACTCACCCGCTATTAGCGTTACTACATCCCGTTATAATATTAAAATTTCACTTTTAGGTATGATTGTTTTTTTGAAGAATTACTAAAAATTTAATTAATGTATGAATTTGATAGAATTTTGTAAAAAATTTGCCCTTTCTTTTTGTTGCAGTTAAGTATATACTATTACTATACACTATGCAGTTAACTATGTATATATGTACTATTACTCTGAAGTTGATTCTTTTAATATGTGACAGTATCAGATGATGCAATCATACAAAATGTTAATTTTTTCCAAAATCAACGTGTTCGTTTCTGGCTAGGAGAACTTATTTTTCCAAAAAACTAATGACATAGTTTTAGTTTTTATTAAAATCGGCTCTGTTACCTCCTTTAATTATTTTTCGCTATTGCTTATAGTTTCGGATTTGGTCTATCATATCCAGTAAAAAAATACCCATATATTATTTTCCAAATTATTATATTTATATTATATACATATATCTTCCCTGTTTAAATTAGATGTTGTTCACTATTTCATTGGTTTCGATATTGTTCCTTATTACATTAGCTTTCTGTTCAGTCAAAGGTTCGTCAAAATCGGTCCAGCTGTTTTAGATATTAGCCGTAACAAACTGAGTGACAGATAGACAGACAAAAATTTTAAAGTTGGTAATTTTGTTGTCAGTACCGTGTATACTTTCATATGCATTTATTTAAAATTACAAATGGACACATCAATTATATTTATATGTATATATGTATAACCATCCCTTTTTAAATCAGAAATAGTTCACAATTTTATTGTGTTCTACAATATTTTGTTATCGCGATTACGCAATAACAAAATATTAAGAGAATTATCTCTTTTTTACTTATTCATTAAAATAAATATTTTTTTTAATAAAAGTAGCCTAAGTTAATTCGTATAATATTAGCTAGGTATATTGGCTGTTCATTAATCAAGTAATGTTTTTAAGAACTTTTTAGACTTTGTGATACTTCGTGATTTTTTTTCTTCCATCCCCTCTCCCTCCTCTGGCCCTCGCGTGATTAATGGACATCCCCTAACTGCTAGTGAAAGTCCCATCAAATTTCATTCGGCTGTTTCAGAGATTAGTTGTAAGAAGCAGACAGACAGACAAAAAATTAAAAAATTGTTTTTTTTGATGTAAGTACTGTATATACTTTAATGCATTTAGTGAAAAATACAAAATAATGTTCGATGTGAACCCTTAAATTCACATAACTTTATTATTTATGAACCGATTGAAATGAAAAAATCACTAAATGTTAAGTGAAGCTTACTGCAATATATTAATGAAAACCACATCTAAATCGGATAAGCCGTTTCTGAGATTAGCGGGCACAAACTCACAGATAAGCAGACAAATATCTAACAATTATTGTTTTGGGTTCTATTGCGTAGGTAAAGGCCCCCAATATTATATTTTTTTATATATCTGTCATGTGCAGACAGCGACCCGTTAGATTTTTTTGTACGTATCGATTGAAAATATCTAAAATAGAAGTCAGCCTATGTCACTCCTTATAACATTTGCTAACTGCAAGTAAAAGTACCATTAAAATTGGTTCAGCCGTTATAAAGATTAGTCGGAACAAACAGATAGACAGACAGACTGAAAGACAAAATTTTAAAATGTATTTTTTGATATAAGTACTGTATATACTTTCATGCATTTAGTGAAAAGTACAAAAAAATGTTCGACGTGAACCCTTAAATTGACATAACTTTTTTATTTATGAACCGATTGACATGAAACAAACCCTAAATGTTAATTGAAGCTTACTACAATATATTAGTGAAAACCGCATCTAAATCGGATAAGCCGTTTCTGAGATTAGCGTGCACAAACGCACAGATAAACAGACAAACAGACAAACAGATAAGAATTCTAAAAATCTTTGTTTTGGGTTCTATTGCGTTGATAAAGGCCCCCAGTAAGATTTTTTTTCATATATCTTCCATGTACAGACATCGACCCGCTAGAATTTTATTATTAGTATAGATTAAGAAAAATTTACTTATAATGTAAATTAACGTCGGAAAAAAAATGTATTAATATAGCATAATGTGTAATTTTATAAATAAACAAGAATAAATGTCCATTCGTCCATACATCCGTCCAATCACACACGCATATTAAAATTTTAATTTACATTTGCAAACAGAAATAAAATAACAGACTCCAGTCGTTATTAAAGATTTTCCGGCGCTGTATGATGCGCGGATCCCTCTTAATGAATTACTAAGTTAAATATGTTAACCAAAACAATAAAGGAAACTTAATAAGTACAAATTTATTTATAGTTAACTTTAAAGTCAAAAGAATGTCCTTAATTTTTTGTACATATTTTATATTCTTGTCTAAAATTTCCATTCTTAATTACATTCATGATATGATCTATCTCATCAAGCCACAGGGGTAACAATCTTAAGCCAGCTAATAATGGCGGTAAAACCTTTAAATTAATACTGATATTAAAACATACTTTCGAATACGTCAATAAATTTGTTATTTATTTAGGAAACTTGCCGGGAAAATTTTGACAACAATATATTCGTCAACTCGCAGTGAAGCAGCAGGGTATATTAATCTCTATACCTTCTATTTAATAGGAGAAGAGGTTTTTGTCCACGGTGGGACATTTACAGGCTGTTATTTTACTTTTTTTTTTGTGTTTCACTTATTTTATAAATTAAAGTACCAAGTTAATAAAGAAAACTAAAGGTTCAGACAGAGTCGTAAATATAAAATCTTTGTTTTTATGCCGATGTTGAAACTGAAGTATTAAAATAAAATGGGTCTTTAATCAAATAAAATCGAGAGTTGGTAATAAAACCAGAATTTACAAGTATTTTATAATGTACGGGCTGTCGCTATGTAAACACGCCACATTTCGACAGTTAAAGAAGGGGTTTTTTAGGGGTACAATAATCTGAAATCAAATGAATAAATTAAAATTTTATGATAGCATTAGACGTTAGTTTAACGTAATTACCCTGCTGATAGCAGTCCTGTCAATACTAATATAGCAAGTGTCTTAATAATGTAGCAAGTGCCTTATCAGTATTTTGTCATTTAACCATATTTTTTATTGGTAGGTACGAAAAATTATTAAGTTAGTCATCTACATGTAATTATACATTTTTATGACATGTCTTATAAAAATTAATATAAATATATTTTAAATGAGGATAAAATAAATTTATTAGTAAGTATAAGAATTTATTTATGTATCCTTTTTATAATTAATAATAATGTTTTGCTGGGACGATGTGATGTGTGTCGTATTTGACGTCTGCGCGAAAACTAAAAACGAAGGAAAGAACATTATTATAATAATTAACAAAAATAATTACTTAATTTAAAAAAGTAAACATAATAGAAAATTAAATATTGATTAAAGAATCACTAATTTTATTACTTCTCAGGATATTTTAATATCTATGTTAATATAATAAACAGAACGGGAATTTCGTATGTACAACGTAAACTTCTGGACCACTGAACTTATTTAAAAAATTATGTTACTAAACATTATTTACTCTTTATATCCATATTATTTTAAAACCAAATCTATATTAACGCGAAATAAGCCGCAAGCAAAAGCTGGTAAACGATAATGTAGTATCTAGATAATAATTTATTAATCGACTTTAAAAACAAAATTTGAGACTTAAGTTTAATAATTTTTTTTTCCGAGAGGACCGTGCACCACCACGGGCACCGTGGTAGTGCACAGTCCTCTCAGAGCCATCAGGTTGGTGCAGCGAGTACACGCCCTCCACCACGTCGTCGTCGCGACTCTCGTGCTGCGACTTCATGTCGCTCGTGTGGTGGTCCTCCACCTTGTAGTCGAACGTGTACTTAGGGTGCGTCTGCAATAAAAATAACGGTAAGAATTATATTTTAATATAATTTTAATATTAATTAAACGTATGACACGTTAATTTAAAATATGTAATGAACTTACGTGATAGTCGACATGGTGCCAATGGACGTGTACTACTTCTGGAAGTCCATCGTAACGAGAAATATGATTAGATGAATAAGCATGCTCATATGGCACAATCGAAAACGCGAAAACTGTTCATAAACGTAATGCCTGAAAATTTTCATATAATTAAATATCAAAGGAAATAATCACAAAAAATATAAATAATAATGTCTCTGTATTAAGCCATAAATTATTATATGAAAAAAATATGCATCAGCGTATAACTTATTTATTAAGTATACGCCAAGGATAGAAAAATTATTTTAATATGTTTTAGTCAAAATAATATTATTATATGTAAGTTTAAACATGAACAGATACATTTTGCACTTGAAATTTGAAACAATTAATTAAAAAACTTTTTTCCGTACTTTTTACTTTACATGACTTCAAATTAATTTGAATAATGTTAAGTAGATACATCAATATCTCCGAATTTGACTTTTTGTGGGTTGACACATTATTGCTTATCAGCATCTATATGTTAAGCCACAGTTTATATTTTTATTAATTAGATATATGCAATAATTGTAGTGCTATGGATAAAAATATAGGCGAGGCATATCACAAATAAATCGGTTAATTTAATTGTTACACTGTCAATTTATTGCATGATAACATACGATATATGAATTACGATTAGTTTCAAAAGTTATTTTACACTATAAAAGACAAAATAATATAACTAACACTATCACTTTACTGTTTCATACTTTACAAACATGTTGTCTAAGGTGAAAAAATAAATACCTTTTTTCTTATAAATCATGGAATAGAAATTCATTTATTTTTACAAAAGTTATTCCTTTTAACCACTTGATTGTTAATAGGTGTATATATATAATACTTATCGTAAATACCATTTTTTTTTTATAATAGGTTGTGATTTTCCTGGCCGTTGTCGCTGTCGCTGTAGCGCAATACGGCTACGGACACGATGCAGCGTACTCGTCACAGCACATCTCTCGCCACGACGGACACCCCGATATCGTGAATGTGCATGGCCATCATGACTACTATGTAATTATCATAGTTTGATTATTTTACATTATAACACATAGCATTATCAATGTAATAAACCTTTATTGATATAAATATTGTAATGTTCCAGACGCACCCTAAGTACATGTTCGACTACAAGGTGGAGGACCACCACACGGGCGACATGAAGTCGCAGCACGAGAGTCGCGACGGCGACGTGGTGGAGGGCGTGTACTCGCTGCACCAACCTGATGGCTCCAAGAGGACCGTGCACTACCACGGCGACCACCACACCGGGTAAGTTCGACATAATTATAGACATTATTATAAATTAATATCGTCACTTAATTGCATAACTATAATATGAATTATATGTCATACCAAGTTTGTTATGTATATAAATGCCATAGCCTTCACAAACGATTTCAAGTACTGTAATGAAACTTTAAATGAATGTTTAATTTTATACGTTTTGTTCCAGATTCCACGCTGACGTGAAGTATGATACACATCATATTGTTCCAAAACATCATTATTAAATTAAAATAATTTTGGTTGTATTTTGAATTATGAGAAAATAAACGGTTGCAGCAAAAATTTTGTTTGATTTACTATTTATGCAATAAATAAGATTTATTTAATGACAACTGTGATAACATATGTATATAGAGACATTTTATGTAGATAAATTATATTTCCCTCATTTTTACATATTTATGCATTTTATGTTTTACACTGTAAACAAAATATTCAGAGGACAGAAATTAACTAGCATCTTATTATTTTGCGTTTTTGACCTGCTTTAAATCTTTAAACGATGCTAATTTTAATAACCTGTTGTTTTAATGTATTGCATTATTGCAAAATCCTTTGGGGTATGCACGACAGCACTGTATAAAGACTGATTAAGAAAAAATATTTATTAATTACTATTTATTTATTAGGGAGTATCACAATATAATGTATATTAAGGTATAAAAAAAGTTGAAATAAAAACTTTTCAAAATTATATGACATTACATATTATACATATATTACATTTTTTTATTTTTAGATTTTCTCCATTGCGGCAGTCGTTGTTGTTGCTTCAGCACAATTAGGCGATTGCGGACATGGCAATAGTCACGGCCACGCTAATGCCCATTCCTCACAGAGTATCGTACTTCACCAGAGCCACGCCCACGCAGCACACGTACCCGTGATCACTCATCAACCTGCATACTATTCTTCTCATGATTGACACCAAGATTATAACGTAAGCCGACTTATTTCCACTTCAAAAAAGGAGGTTCTCCATTCGTAGTGTGTATTTTTATGTATGTTGTCCATCAGAACTCCATCAATTTTGTAAATTCCCTTTTTTTTTATTTAAAATATTAGTACTTTTAAATTGACCTGTGAAAAAACTGGAATAATTATGTCATCCAAGTTAACGAATTTGCCCTTGAAGTCATTTTTTTTTAATATGTAGTTTATTATGTAGTTATTATAGAAAAAACTTTCAGCTCGACTACTTTTCCGTACAAAATATATATAAACTATTCGTTGTATTATAGTCTCCTGCACATTACGCTTTCGAGTACAACGTGCAGGACTCGCACGAGGCCGACGGCACAGTTCGTCGGGTTGAATACACCGTCGATAAACATAGCGGGTAAAATACTTTTAACCGACTTCCAAAAGGAGGAAGTTCTTATATAACTATATAACGCATCACACTCAACGTGATCTTAATTTGATTTCACTAATTTCTTTAAAACGCCTGGACCGATTTGGTTCTTTTTTTGTTTGAAAAGTTATAGACTCCGATTGGCATTTTCATTTAAAATCACTTCAGTAGTTTGAATTTAAAATCAAAATAGCTGGAATAAGTTTGTCATTCAAGTAAACGTAATTACTCATTTTGCTTTTAAAGTCAGTTCCCCGTTTTTAAGAATTCCTTGACCTTAACAAATAATAGTCTGTATCAATATAGTTTTATAAAATAATTAACTGTTAAACTTACCATGTATGTGTTCTTCTTAGATTCAACGCAGTTGTACATCGCGAGGCACACGCAACCCACGCCACTCACGAAGCTCCCATCTACTATCATTAATATTAATTTAGTTTAAACTGTGATGATTAAAATTAAATAAATTATAATTTTAAAATTAGAAGTTTATTTTATTTATTTTTACAAATGAGTTATTTAAACGAGACCTTTTTCGCTTAGGGATGACTTTCTTATCAAAAATAATATCCAGCCTCTCATAAGCTCAAACCGATGTTAGCCTGCTCTAGATCGCAATTTCAAATATAATGAAGTCTTCTTCTTGCTTTATTTCACTCTTACGTGGGATCGTCACAACATGTACTTTACATAATCCATCTCTTTTTTCGTCTATTCCGTCTCCTCGTTGGTCGACCTCGACCACCATGTCCTGAAGGATAGCTTGGACACGCATATCTAACGCTATGCCATATGTCATTCATCCCTACTCATAATACGCCTATGCCTACGCTAACCTGTTACTCCTCAATTTGACTTTAATATTGTAAATATTATATTCTTTTAATAATATTTTTACTTTATATCATCTATTTCGGAACTTTTACAAACAAATAGCATTTTTTGGATTTAAAATACTTATTTTCGTCTTGAAATATCAACGTAAAAAAAGAAACACACATGAAAAACCTAATGTTAAAAATAATAAATAAAAACAATATTGCTGTTTCAATATTTTTTAGCTTTGCTGTAGAGTCAATTGTAGACAAAGAATTATTTTGTAGACAAAGCAGTGAGTAAAGTTACTTAATTAATTAACACAAAAATCACTACTAGATTATGTTTTCGATAGTTTTACAAAGTATGTCTAAAATATTTACATTATTATGTATTGACAGAGTTTGTTATTAGATAATATCTTACCCCAGATAATATCTTATTACATTAGAACTTTGTCAACTTTTTGTTTGCACTTACGAGAATGCTAAAGGCATTTTAAATAAAAAATAAACGCATTACACTCAATGGCCTCCATTAAGGCCTAATTATTCTTTGTCGGGGATTCAGAAATACACGCAACACAAGCACAAACACCCAGAACACGACAAACCGTATGGCCTATAAAGATGTTTGCCGTAAGTGGAGATCGAACCCGCGACCGTTAGCGCTTCAGTCAGTTGCTACTACGCTAACCTCTCTGTCAAGTATTACAATAAGAAAATATTATAAATATAATTTGTTATTAAAATAAATTAGCTTTTGAATTTCACTTGTCTTTTAATCACACGTATTATAGGAATGAATTTAAAATAATTTCGACAATATATAATATATACATATATAAAAAAACAAAGTAGGTATGGGTTTACTGTCCTGTGAAATAAGTTGTATAGCTCGTTAACCAACTGCTAAGCAAAGACCTCTTACCCTATAATGGAGAAAGGATTAGTAGTTTTTTTTCCGCAGAGTGCTTTTTGGATTATCTGATATGCGTATCAAAATTAGAACCTGAACTTTGTCCCTCGTTGACGATACCTAAAAGTCCTACAACAGACATACTGGGTTATATATCCGCCGGGTGTGCAAAGTTGGTGTATTTTGCCCTAATTTATAAACTGTACTAACAAGATATATTGTGTGTTGTGCCGGGAGCAGTTGTTGTTTAAAATAACTAGAATTAATATGTCATTCAAGCAAAAGAATTTTTTCATTTTGGTTTTGTGGTCGGTTTATTTATTTTTTTCAATCTTAGTTACGTTATTGCTCATTGACAGATAAAAACCTTTTATTATTTATATTCATTGCTTTGGGTGTAGCAACATCTAAAAAATTTATTTAAGAACAACAACTATGAGATAAATCTAGACACAAAATTGATCATTTATAAATTCAGCGTTGCTAGTAAAAGAACGAGAAACCATCGGTTAAGATCAGTGTGTTGTTACTAGGTATTAGTTTAAATATAATGACAAAACGTAGCTAATTCCATATTTGCTTGTTGATAAGCAATAATGTGTCAACCCACAAAAAGTCAAATTCGGAGGTATTTTGATAACGCGTCACATATTTAATATTATTTAAAAAAAATTCAAGTCATCTAAATTAAATAAAAAAGTTTCTTAATTTAATGTTTTGAATTTCCAGTGCGTTCCATATTTTACAATTTTTCGAATAATATTTGAAAAACTTATTATTAGACAAAACTCTTTATTATACCGATCTGTTTTTAATTCACTTTACCTTTTATCAATATAAGGGATAAGATATAAAGGATAAGAAGAATATACTCATTAATCTTCAAACAAATTTATGAAGAATAGGTTTAATATCTTTTGACGCCACTTTCTTTAAATGAAATTTGTGTGGCTTTAAATAGTATTGCTTATCAGCGTCCATTTGTGGTTCCAAGAAACTCACCGCAAAATTAAAAATATATTTTTTTAATATAATACTTTTTTTGTCAGTCAATAATTGCATACCTACAAGTAATTTTAATATTTCTATCACTTTTCAATAATTTTATTCATTAACTGAATAAAAAAAAAATAATACAATTTAACTTAAGTTCACATGGAATTTGTTTCGATTATAATGTCCGTTAAATTTTTATTACATAAAAGTATTTAGTACAATAGTTTCTTGTCTCCTTATATTAAAAACAAAAATTATCGGTATTTTCTGACCTGCTCACCTTGTAGAAGCCCCAACTTATACGCTATATAAGCTGACTGTCACATCGATTTTACAACAGTTTAATTCTTTTCACTTAAGTATTACGGTCAGGCACAATATGATTTCCAAAGTAAGTTAAAATAATATAATTACGTAAAATCAATTAAAAATTTCGATAATAATAACATTTGTCTCAAAAATTTCAGATTATTGCCGTAAGCGCTGTACTTTCATTAGCATATGCGGGAATATTACCAGCTGTGCATTATGCTCACGCACCTGCAGTTTCTTCACAAAATATTGTGCGTCACGATCAGACGCATGCTGTGGCCGCCCCCGTCGCCTATCACGCTGCACCAGTAGCCTATCACGCTGCACCCGCTAGTTACTCGTCACACGCTGTATCATCACAGAATATCGTTCGACACGATCAGCACCAAGCCATTGCTGCTCCTGTCGCCTACCACTCTGCCCCAATTGCGTACCATACAGCGCCTACTGCATACTCATCACATGCCGCGGTGTCCTCGCAAAATATTGTGCGTCACGACCAACACTCGTCAGTTATAGCTGCACCTGGACATTATGTCGCTGCACCCGCACACGTAACTATTGCGCATGCCTCCCCCGTTGTGCACGCTGCTCCTCTTATACACGCAGCGCCTGCGCATACCGTCATTGCTGCTCATGAAGATTATGATGTGAGTATTAATAAATAAATTAATGCCAATCAATTATTTGATCATATTTTTATTAAAATTATTTATATTGATACTAAGTAATACGGAGTGTATTACCAAGAAAAGACTTGTGTTTTCCTTTATTTTTATTTAAGTATAACTCGCAAATGCAATACTTTCTTAAGTGTAACTTTTTTACGTCAGGCGCACCCAAAATACGACTTTGCGTACTCCGTGGCTGACAGTCATACAGGCGACAAAAAGTCCCAGCATGAAAGCCGTGACGGTGATGCAGTGCATGGAGAGTATTCGTTAGTCGAAGCTGATGGTTCCGTACGTAAGGTTGAATACACCGCAGATAAACATAGCGGCTTCAACGCCATCGTCAGCCACTCCGCCCCGACACACCATCTCGTATCCGCTCCTGCGCACATTGCCCATCATTGAGTGTCTAAGTAAAAAATGATACCAATTGTGTTCCTAGACGTAATAAACTGTTATTTAATGTAAATAAAATTCTAAGCAATTATATTGTCTTTTTTATTTGTTAACATTTTTAGAGCGTTTTAGCAAGCGAATACATTAAATTAACAAAGATTGAGCTCATGCTCAAATACCGCAACGGTAACGGTAAATATAATCTATTTCCAATTTGATCACAGACTTTAACAATAAATAAAAGACTATATATGCGCGTGGCTACCCTTACTCTCGCAACTGATATAACACAAATCTCTCCCTGTATTGCTGTGATTAAGCTGTAAATGTCAATAAATAGACCGTTTATTTTGAAAGTGGTGTAAGTCCATTTCCTTCTTTTTCGAGAAATTAAATATTTGTTGATTTAAAAATACAGGCAAATCAAATTAGATCTGACATTGTTTCTAAACATTATCAACATTTAATATGTTTATATAAATTTGTTTTTGGCTAATTAGAATACGATAATACACATTCATGTGCTGTATATGGATTTACACTACTTTCAAAATTAGACAATTGTAAAAATCGTTCAATTTCAATTTTGAAAAATCAAATATCGCTTAATATATTCTTCATTTTAATATAATTTTACAAATACTCATAACAACACATAAAATTTTATTTTAGACGGCAATTACATTGTCACCACAAGATACCGATTACAATAATTTACTTATTCTCTGGATGTGGTAGTGTTTCAAAATGTTCATGATGCACCGGAGGTATATAGAGTAGTAGCTGCTTCATATTTTTATATTTATCGTACGTAATAGGTCTGGCATTTTGGTACAAAGGCTCCAGGGCGATTATTTTAAATTTTAACATAAATATTATAAATCTGAAAGCTTGTAACATTTTTTTTGGGTAAAGGTATCGCCAAAAGTGCGTAATAGATTAGATTCAAATTTAATACACAGTTAGAGTATGAATTGGAATAGTGCATAGGCCACATTTTTTAAAAAAAATCAACTACTAAGTAATATAAAATTAGAAAAATCGTACTGAGTTACTGTTGTTTTTGTTGTTTTTTTTAATTCGCCAAAATTCGGGCAAAGATACAGAGTCATACAGCATTGTCATATTTATTTTCTTCTCACAGGTTATGCGCTGTACATCTTCTAATACATATCTCTATTTTTTAATATCTATGTTTTAACTTACGAGTAGTGGAAACAATTCAAATCGTCGCAAGTGAAACCGCGGGACACAGCTAGTATAAAATAAATAAAAAATAACAAAACACTGATCGGCATTCATCTGCTATGCCACCTACCTGGTCAAATGGACTTACATCACTTTCATAATCGATGATTATGCAATTTCATTTACCGACCGATTTTAAGTTGTACAAACATAGTATATTTTTGAGAAATTAAACACGAACTAGTCATATAGTAAAAATTTACATTAAATTAAGCATGACCTATGTGATAGCTGATTTTTCTTAAAAATGGACTTACACCACTTTCAAAACAAACGGTCCATTTAATAATTAAATCGAGAGACATTATGATAGTTGATTCGTTTCATTTTAGTACAAAAATCCGAAATCAACTGTCAAATTATTTCGCGTTGTGATACACATAGCTCACCGTAGTTAGCCTGCAATACATTATATTAAGAATTTCATTTATTTAATTAAGCTGTCTAAATCTGAAATTAAAAATATGACATGGTACCCTCTTACAGTAGGTAATCAATTAATTATTATATTATTAAAATATATTGTGTAAATATTTTTCCAGTGGTAATTAATACTTATTAATAATAGTAATTATCGCAGACAGATAGATAAAAAACTTTATTTCACTCAATTATTCAAGATCACAATAAAAAAACATTATTGAAAGAAACGAACAATGTGACCAAGGGCGGTCTTATCACTAGAAAAGATCTCTTACAGACAACCCATCTTGCAAGGATATTAACATCTTAAGAGAAGGGAACTAGGTAGTGCATATATATAAATACATATACGTGAAAATAAATAAATAATATATTACTAATAACACAACAAATATCAAAATACATAAATATAAATGATATGAGTACTGTATATGAGTATTGAGACCTATAAATAATGTTTAATACGATGTTTAAAAATGTTTAAGGATTGTGACATCCATATAACGTGTGGAAGCGCATTCCATAATTTAAATACTCTAACGGAAAAAGAGTCACTGTAGCAGATTGAATGGCTGATAGGCATTTTATGTTTTGCATCAGATTGTGACCTTACATTAAAATGAAGGAAAGAATTGGTACTAAGAAAAGTTCTTTGAGATATAAAGGAGCGTGAGGAGAGAAAAGATTAGAGTAAAGAGGAGAAAGGACGTGCAGATTACGTCGTTTTCAGACTGTAAGCCACCCAAGTCGGTCACGACACTCGGAAATGTGGTCAAATAAGAATAAGGTCGAAAAAGAAAGAAATATCTAACAATAATAAATATGTGACATGGATAAATAATTAGACATTATTAATCACGGTGACAAACTCCGATTCTTAACCCTATTATATGAGTTTTGATGTTGACGTTTGACATAAATTCACCTTAATTATTTTAAGGCGACTTCTGCAAATATATTTGTTATATATTGCTTACCTGGAAAAACTATGAGCTGTTTTAATGTTGTTGAAATTTTGTTTTTACACACATAAAACTGTGGTATCACCATGTTTTACACCATCCACTTTTAGTAGATTTACACAAAAGTAATCTGGTTCCTATTACATTTTTATGACATTCTTTGTAAATACGCATTGCTCGTTAAGTAATAAAATTAACCGAATCCAGTTCATTATAATAAACGTATATATTTTATTGTAAAACACATGGATCGAGATCGAGATCGATATTTTTAGGGTTCCGTAGTAAAAAACGGAACCCTTATAGTTTCGCCATGTCCGTCTGTCTGTCTGTTTATCTGTCTGTCTGTCTGTCTGTCTGTCTGTCCGCGGCTTTGCTCCGAAACCCTTAATACCAGAAAGCTGTAATTCGGTATGAGTATACATATGAATTACGCCGAGAAAGTCGTACAATAAAATCTTAAAAATATTTTTTTTCAGGGTGTCTTCCCTATGTGTTAAGAGAGACCAAAAATTTTTTTTCTGATTTATCCCATGTTGTGGGGTATCGTTAGATAGGTCTTTTAAAAATGTTATAGGTGTGGGAAAACCATTTTTCCGAACGACGAACTGTTTCCGAAATATTAAGCTTTGAAGTGTTAATTTTTCTTAGAGTCAAGTGTCCCCCCCTCTACCCACTAAACTGCTGCGTATAAAAATATGAAAAAATTCACAATAGTGGTACATATAATGAATTAAAAAGAAATATTATCACGGCTATGTGGGTTCTTATGGTTATCGAGTTATAAATGATCTAAGTAAAAATAAATATTTCACTTTTTAAAGCATCACATTATATAAATATTAATAATTTTAAATTAATATATGAATTTAAGTGAATAAATAAATACATATTTAATAAGTTTAAATTAAAATGAAATATAAAATAAAGTATAAAACAATGTCTCAATAAAACATGTCGCGAGTGATTCTGAATCGCGCTTATGAAGTTTTTAACCAAATCTCCACAGATTTCATAGGCGCTAATCAGGAAGGAAAATTATCGGCGCTAAGTATATTTTACAAGTGTTAGAATAATAAATAATCGACGAACATATAAAGTTCAAAATCGTTAGTATAATTCACATTCAAACATGCATTTTACATTAAAAATATTTTAGCCTCGAAATATAAAGAGAAATTAAAAATAATTTTATAATAATAATAGGTTTAAAATTGTAAGTACGTATACATAATATATATAAACTGACTTAAAAAAGGAAATTCCCAGTTCGTCGTAAACTTTTTTACGAAAATAGGTACCCGAAGATTGCTTGACCGATCTTGACAATTCTGACAACTACGGAACCCTACATTGTGCGTGGCCCGACACGCACTTGGCTGATTTATTTACTCACTAGGTTGAATGACTAGGCTATCTTAACTAATATTTCTAAAAAATTATATTACATAGAATATTACATATTTTGTAGGTCATATTGTGGATAATATTGTAGCTGTACATTATAAGGTCAAATCTATAGTCACTACTTTTTTGTCTATCTGACTAAATAAATAAACAATTTAATTTGATTGAATTAATACAAACAAATACTCAAAATATTATATTTTCATAATAAATAATCAGCTAATGACTTTAATACAATTAATGGTGCGCTAGAATATGTGCTGGGGCAGAAACGACATGTTTGGCCGGAGCGGAGTTGCTGACCACGGCATTGAAACCATTGTGTGCGTCAGCGGTGTACTGGACTGTGCGCACTGAGCCGTCGGCTTCGAGCAGAGAGTATTCGCCGTGCACAGCGTCACCGTCGCGGCTTTCGTGTTGGGACTTGTTGTCGCCGGTGTGGCCGTCAGCTACGGAGTACGAGAAGTCGTATTTAGGGTGGGCGTATTCCTCTTCATGGGCAGATACGATTTTGTGCACTGGAGCAGCGTAGTGAGCTACGGGAGCAGCATAGTGAGCTACGGGAGCAGCAGCGTAGTGGGCTACCGGTGCAGCAGCATAGTGAGCAACAGGGGTAACGGCAACAGCGGCATGGGGCTGATCATGACGCTGGATGCTCTGGGAAGACACAGCCGCGGCTGAAGAGTAATGCACTGGAGACGCTTGGTAGGCCACAGGTGCAGCGTGATACGCCACAGGTGCAGCGTGATAAGCTACTGGGGCAGCTGCGATGGCATGGGGTTGTTCGTGACGCACAATGCTTTGTGACGAAACCGCTGCTGCTGAAGAGTAATGAGGTTCAGGCAAAAGACCTGCTGCGGCCACCGCCAACACAGCGCTCAAAGCAAATATCTGGAAATAACAATATAAATATTTAGTAAATATAATACTATTGAATAATTATAATATATTATCGCTGAATATTTTTTTTTAATATTTTATAATTTGAAAAGTAGTATATGTATATTATTCTAGATGGTCAGAACCTATATTTTATGTATATATGCTTATTATTTTATAAGAAAATCTAATTTAACCGCGATCAAAAGCTAGCACAAAAAAAAACTTTACTAATACAATACTTTTGGCAGTAGTTAATAGATTTTTAAGTTTACTCCTATATTCATATTATTTTAAACTCACTTTAGAGAACATCTTGCTATGTGTATCTTGATCGCAACTGACGTATTATCATTAATAGCTGTCGCTTATATAGTAATTTTGAATGTGATAAGGTCAACAAGGTAACTGGGCTCAGGAGTTATGAAAATTTGTGCCTACTCGTACTTTCTCTTTCCGTTAAAAAAATTCCATTAACCTTTAGAAGGTCAAAAGGTAGATTTAATAATTTTTACTGAAAACACAAAACATCTTAAATCAACTTATGCGAGATTTGTGCTTAAAATAAACGAAAACAAATTAGTTCCTCATAATATATTATTATAAAAATTTTGTAACTTATTGATAAAAAAATGTAAGCAACTTTTATTGATTGACCCATTGGCCTTCATTAAAAAGTATATTGTATAGAACAATTATATTAATCACCAGCGTTTTGGTTGCTTTGGTAGTTTGATATTTGTTGTAGGTTTCCTATTATTTAAAGGAAGTATATCAATGCGAAAGCTGCAACATTTTTGATTGGACAATTGATAAAGCTTTAAAGATTTTGGCTTCTCTCTACAGGCTCATTAAGATGACATACATTGGGGTAGTAAAAATAACAACATAAAAAAATCGAATTTTAACGTTTTTTGAAATTTGTAAACATCTTGAACATTGCCTAATTTTTTTAAAACGTGATAAACTAACGCATTTTTATCTCGTATAACAATATGTCAGTTTGTTTGTGCCCCCTATTATACATATTATATGTTACGTAATATATATTTGTATGCAATATGCTTAAAGAAGCAAAGATTAAACAAAACGAACGTGATTTAAAATGTGACCTTCCATAAATTTATATGATCTATAAAGTTATTTTTACTACCTGTTTTATACAACTAAATACTCTGTCTAAGTAATCTTCAATTTCATTTGTACAAAATTTTCTATTTATTTCTCCGGATATATTTTATAAGTTGGATGACTATTAGTTAAGTAACAGCCTGTAAATATCCCACTGCTGAGCAAAGGCCTCGTCTCCTATTAAGGAGAAGGTTTAGTGCTTAGTCCACCACGCTGCTCCACTACGGATAGGCGGATATACATGTGTCAGAATTTCTCGCGGCACATGCAGGTTTCCTTACGATGTTTTCCTTCACCGCCGAGCTCGAGATGAATTTAAACACAAATTTAGCACTTGAAAACACATCGGTGCTAGCCGGGGTTTGAATTCGTGATCATCGGTTGTGATCGACGTGTTTTAACCACTAGGCCATGTTGACTATTATTTTAAATCATTTTTATTAATATTTTGTTTTAGTAGAGCCTAATTACGTTTGCGACAGACAGAAGGTTGAAAAAAAACCGAAATTACTTTAAGACTAACTTTAATTACTAATTAATTAATTACAAATTAACCCTATGAATGATGATTCCAATTCGAAGTGTGAATATAGAATGATCATTCTTACAAAATTAATTATTAAAATTAGCTATGCGACATCATTTCGTAACTGCTGCATTGACACTTATTATAATTAATATAAATTAGTGGAGTTGCAACGTCGGCGATCTCCATATATATGCACTATGTAATTCCTCCCCCCTTAGAACGGCGACTATTTTAGCACGTTTAGTGAAAATGTTGCCGGAATATTCTCCTGGTTGCCAGATGTTTGTGGGATCTCAGGCATAGGTTGCTGCTCCTTTTTCGTATTGACTCTGGGATTCCATAGGTAACATCGGATCGCTACGATAATTCCGAGTACGGCTGCACTCAATAATATAGTATAGAACGGGATTGTAGTGTGGTATAAGGTGTCTCCTTGTATTTCGTCAATTTGAATAGGGTTGTGGATCATAAGTTTTTCCTGGATGTTGTGTAGTCCTTGGAGATCAATAGACTTGAGATTTATGTGAGTAGCTTTAGTTGCCTGCTTTTCGGCGTTATAGGGTATTTTCATTAATTTGAGAGGTTGTCCTTTGATCTTGTTATAATCGTTAGCAATAGTGAATTGTTCCGATTTCAATCGACATCCAACTGGAATCGTGGCCAGATAACTTCCTTGTAGTAAAGTGTAATCGTTCTGGTTACAAATTAGTTGCGCTTTCGTTTGTTGAGGAAAGGAGAGGACGTAGTGCTGATCATCAAGTTTCTCCAGTGCTTCTTTATTTAAGGTAACTGTGGTGAACTCACAGGATTCCTGTATAATCTGGTTGGTGATCAATGCCTGAATGCAATCTGATTTGGTGCGGATCTGATGATGAATTCCTTGCTCACAGAGGTACCAGTTTTTTAACTTCGGGCATTCAGCCTCCATGTACACAAACGACATCTCAATTGTTGCCAGGAAGGGAAAGGGTGGGATAAGAGCCTGGTTATATTTATTCGGTACTACTGATAATCTATATAAATCATAAGGTGTTTTAGAGAAAATTGGAAATTTGAATATAAAAACTATCTGTTTATTCGCAAAATATGATCCTGGTTTAATAATGTCATAATATTCCCTAAGTTCTAAATCTAGTATTTGCTCTTCCGAGTAAATTGATTTTAGTTTTAAAACCATAGATTCTAATACCTCTATATCTATCATAGAATAGTGTGTACTAGAAGCATGAATAAACGCTAAACTATTTTCTATTCTTAGTAATTCTAAAGATAAATCTTCTATGTTTTCACTAATTAATTCTAAAAGTTGAGCAAAATTTGCGTATCTTGTTAAACTGTCCTCACTAATTGCTTTATTCTGTAATAATAAGTCTAGGGTACTATTTATTCTATTCTGGTTATCTACTATCTGTCTAATAACGTTTCCATGTTTTAACATCCACTCTTTGCTCAGACTGATGTGACTGTTAAATTCAGATGATAGTTTTATTTGATTATTTTCTAATACTCTAATTGCCTCATTATATTTCAACGCATCATCGTGATCTAAATTACCGGTTAAACTTTTTATCATAGAACCCAACCCGTCTACAAGACCTCTTTTTATTCTATTAGGCTCTAAAGAATGTAATTGTTTTAAAACATTGCCAATCTTATTAGCAAGATAGTTAATTTGAATTTCGAATAATTTGTATGTTTCATTGGTCATTCTATTTCGATAGTCAAGCAGTTCAGTCTCTAATGAATGAATGTTATTTTCAATATCATCCAATTGTACATACTGTATGAATGTATGATAGTGTGCGGTTATTTTCATGGGTCCGAGTTTGAAAGGTAGTAGTCCTGGTCCGTCATTAAGGCTCTCAAGTTTTATCTCTTGAAGTTGTGTCATTGGGAGAATCGCTATTAGAAGAGTCCTGTAACAAGTTTGCGGTTTTAGGAACTCGTTTAAGTCGAGATTTCGCTATGGGACCACGTTTCTTAGAGGTATAAATATGGATTGGTAAGTCAGCTAACACCGTGTCATGTGTGTATCTTGGGGCGGTCTTTTGTCGACTAGCAAGAGGGTTTTTTATAAAAACTGGTTGTTGAGGAGCATATTCCTTTTCAGGTTCACGATTCTTATTCCTTTTCTCTATCAATGCTGTACGATTTTCTAGTGATGATGAGTTAATAATATCATATACTTGTTTCATTTTATCTCTATGGACTTGGATGTATTGTTGTAGAAGTTGTTGTGTTATGTCTATGTCTGTACAGTCCCTAGGGTCAAAATGTCCAGTCAGTAAATCAAAGGGGCGACATCTTGTAAAACTATGTATGGAACTGTTGTAAGCTATTATAGCATAGGGTACAAGATTGACTATTGGTTCGTCTTTATGTTTTAACTTGAGAAGTGTTAGGTGTTCTAAAAGGGTTGAATGAAATCTTTCTATACTTCCATTATCATTAGGGGAATGAGCTAATATTCGGTGGTGGTTAATTTTATGAAGTCGGGTAAATTCCATAAACAATTGGTTAGTGAATTCAGTCCCATTATCAGTAATTATCGTCATAGGTATACCATGGTGAGAACTGTATTGTAATAAAGCTTGTAATATACTTAAAGCTGTACCGTCGCGAATATGATAAGCCTGGCCATATTTAGTGAAAGTTTAATGAAAGTAATGTATTTTTCACTTTGGACTGTGAACAAATCCATATGAACAATTTCGAATGGCTTTGTGGCAGGTGGAACTACATTGAACTGTGGTCTAAGTGGGTTTCTGTCATACTTTGCTTGGCCACAAATGGTACATTCGTTAATAAATTTGGTTATGTGCTCTTTCATTTTTGGCCAATAATACTTGCGAGACAAAGCTAAGTAGCATTCGTTGATTCCACGATGATTAGTTTTACCATCGTGATAATGGCGAATGATTTCTTGTTGACGCAAATACTCCTTAACATTTTCTAATTCTGTTTTAGCTAAAACAAGGTTTAAGGAGGAACTTTTAAATTTATCTTGTAGGATTGGGATAATAGAATACATAGCTAAAGGAGGATTTATTAAAAGGGCTATTTTAATTTTAGGGGTGACATACTCTTTTACAGCATTTATCACATCTTCTTCTAAATTTGACTCAGATAATTGGATACTTATACGTGTATGAGTGTCAAAAGGTTTAGTAACTACAGGTCGTTTTTTAATGTCAGTCACAAGGTTAAAATAGATCTGCCGGTTAAATTTATTAAGGGGTTCGTCAGTTATCGGGATTTCTAAAATTGGGTTTTCGCGACTTGTGTGAGCTGTCTCGGTAGAAGAGTTAGCTGGGGCAAGAATAGTTTCCGATGGGTTACCGAGTAGAGAGTTAAGTTCGTCAATTTCTTCGATTAATGATAATGCTTCTTTTGTATGGATTTCTATTCGGGAAAGAGCGTCTGCATTTGAATTTGATTTTCCTTTTTTATATATTACGGTATAGTCATACTCGCTAAGTCTTAATCGCCAACGCGTAAGTCGGGAATTTGGTTCCTTCATGTTCATTAACCATTGTAAGGGTTTGTGGTCAGTAAAAATTTTGAATTTTCGTCCAAATAAGTAAGGTCTAAAATATTTTGTAGCCCAAACTATAGCGAGAAGTTCCTTTTCTATTGTACTATAGTTCATTTCGCTTTCATTTAGAGTCCTAGATGCATAACAGATCGGTTTGTCTGAGTTTGAAGGGCCTTGTGATAGAACTGCTCCAATGGCAACATTAGAGGCGTCAGTTGTCAGGTTAAATTCTTTTGTAAAATCGGGGTATTGTAGGATGGGGTCATTCGTCAGTAAAGTCTTACATTTCTCAAAACTATTTATGTAATCAGAGTCATGAACAATCTTTTTTCCTTTCTTAAGACATTGAGTGAGTGGTTTAGTTATACGCGCGAAGTCAGGGATGAATTTTCGGTAATAACCGAGAAGGCCAAGAAATTGTTTAATTTCTTTAGGTGTTTTCGGAATTGGATATTTTTTTATAGCGGAAATTTTATCGGGATTTGGCTTTATGCCGTCTTTACTTATAATGTGCCCGAGATAAGCAGTTTCAAGCTTTAAGAATTCAGACTTATCCATTTGAACTTTGAAATTAGACTCTCGAAGTCTCTGAAAAACTTTTTCTAAATTAACCATATGCTCCTGAAGGGATGTACTGAAAATTATTATATCGTCTAAATAAACTAAGCAAATTTCATTCTGGAGGCCTCTGAGTACGTTATCCATTACACGTTGAAAAGTGGAAGGGGCATTTTTTAATCCCATAGGCATGCGAAGAAATTCGAAGTGCCCATGCTCAACATTAAACGCGGTTTTAGATATATCCTGGGGATCCATTTCGACTTGGTAGAATCCACTAGCTAAGTCAAGGGTCGTAAAATACTGACATTTCCCTAGTTTGTCAAGGACATCGTTTATATTCGGAATGGGATATTTGTCGTCTATTGTCTTCTCGTTAAGTTTACGAAAGTCAACTACTAAACGCCATTTTTGTTTTCCGGAGGCATCGACCTTTTTTGGTACTACCCATATAGGTGAACTCCAAGCAGAATCCGAAGGTCGAATGATGCCCTGGTCTAACATTTTTTCTATCTGTGTTTTAACTTCTTGACGGTGTATAAATGGGTACCGATAATTCTTACTATGTACGGGTACTTCGTCGGTAGTTCTAATCCGATGTTTAATTTTATTTGTGAATGTTAACCTTTCACCTTCAATATAAAATACGTCAGAGTAACGTGAACAAAGAGTTATAAGGTTAGCTTTTTCCTCTGGGTTTAGGTGGTCTGTACGTAAACGTGAAATTACGTCCTGTGTGCGAGGCTTTAATTGTTGAGTACTTGTGCACTCAGCGTTAAATAAATCCGCGTGAGCTGGACGATCGAGCGACAGTATTATGTCATTCGGTGTCGGGTTCTCTATTTCTAAATAGCAACGATTATTTTTAACGGAGGTAATGCATTCGTGAATAATACAATTACAGAATACTTGTTCATTAATAAAAGCATCACCTTCTCTAATGTCGACGGGAACACGGATAATTTTAGAAGTTCCCGCGGGAATAATATCTTCATACAAATTAACATTACACGAGTTATACATTCGAATAGGATTTGAAGCATTTTTTGTAAATAGTTTTCCTTCTTTTAAATCAATACGGGCTTCCCAATTGTTTAACAAATCTAATCCTATTAATCCGTCAAAGAAATCATGAAAACGGTAAACGAATAATTTGATACTATTGACATCGTTAAATTCCGCGAAACAAGGTAAAGTAATAGAATAATCGTTTCTACATGTCGCGTGTATGTTGGTTACTTCGAAAGGATCGAAATTCAACGGATAATGAGAGAAGTATTTTTCAACAATTTCGGGACTAATAAAAGATTTGTTGGCACCGGTGTCTATTAATAATTTTAATGGAGGATTAGCTATTTGTATATATGGAAGTTGTCTTTGGGACTGTATATTTAGCTCTATCCTGGTTTTTGTGATGTCGACTCCTTGTGAAAATCCTGTTGGTCTTGGTCAGCTTGTGGTTGAGAGTCAAAATAATTATTGTCAGAAGTCATATTTGAATTATTTAAGTCATAAGTAAATCCGGGCGGAAACTCAGTTTCGTAATAGTCGGTGTTGTAATTGTAATCCGGCTCGTGCCAGTAATTGTAATACGAGTCGTCATATGTAGCACATTCATTAATGTTCATTTCATTTGATTTAAAATAATTCGATGGCGTTGAATTATTATTTAAGGGCAAGAGTTTAGGTGTGAATCGTTGAACGCCACTCATAGGGTGAGGACCTTGAGATGGATTGTTTCGGGGTGGTAATCTAAAAACGTTACTGCGAGGGTTATAATTAGGAGGGGGTGCAGCAAACATCCGTTGTGTGTTAGTTGGCATGCGTGGTTGATGTTGTCCGGGTGCAGGGAATTTAAAAGGTTGCGGTGGGGGTCCCATAGGGTGCTGGCTTACTGGAGCTGGCCAATTGGGTATAGGGATGTTATGTGGTCTTGCAGGAGTAAATGCTACCGCTGGTAATGTAGGGGTTAGTTTAGGAGTTGCCTGAACTTTAGGGGAATCACGCTGTTGCAAATACATGACATTTAGCTCCTCTTGAACGAATTCAAGAGCTTTCTCTATAGTGTCTGGGCGCATACATCGTATACGGGATCCTAGAGGTTCTTTTAATCCTCGTACATATGCCTGCATTGTAACCTTTTTGTATAAGTCTCTTTTTGCTTGGACTGTAGTTGGTATGGTCTCATGTAAAGTCACGTATGTCATTAGAGTGCTAAATAAAGTTTGGCAATGATTGTAAAATTCTTGTGGTGTCCGATTACCTTGCGTAGCTATAGAAAGGTCATTGTATAGAGCGGTTTCATCACGCTGATCGGAGAAATTATTAATGAGGGCTGTTCTAATCCCTAGCCAACTTTCAGGTATGCCGTTAGAATTGATGGTACATGCCGCGGTCCCTGTTATTTTATTTAAAATTCCGTTAATTAGGCAAAGGTTTGAAAATTCACTACTGGGGTTACTACTGAGATACTGAGCAGCTAACGAATCGCATATTTTTATGAACCGGGTGAGGATGTTCGGGTTTCCGTCGAACTCCGGGACAAGGCGAAGAGCTTTAAAAATCTCGTCAGGGTTGTACGTCTGTGTCATTGTTAACTTTAAATTTTCTAATTCTAAATTACCTACGATATCTCTATTACTATCAGCTAATTGTCTGCGGGCCTGGCGCGATTCAGGCTCCCGCGAACTAGAGGCTCTGGGATGATAAATCTTGAAGTTAAAGATTTAAAGGAGCAACACGAGAACGATTCAAGTGTACTTACAAATACATTTCTGGTCTTCCTCCGTGAATCGATTGTTGGATTCTTCTTCTGGTCTGCAGCAGGTCCGTAGATCCAGGATATCCGGAACGGTGCTTGATAGCTACCCGAGTGACTCTCGACGTGATTATCGATGTCAGATATGGTCTTGAAGTCTCTCGCGAATATCCTACCGACTGCGCCAATTACGTTTGCGACAGACAGAAGGTTGAAAAAAAACCGAAATTACTTTAAGACTAACTTTAATTACTAATTAATTAATTACAAATTAACCCTATGAATGATGATTCCAATTCGAAGTGTGAATATAGAATGATCATTCTTACAAAATTAATTATTAAAATTAGCTATGCGACATCATTTCGTAACTGCTGCATTGACACTTATTATAATTAATATAAATTAGTGGAGTTGCAACGTCGGCGATCTCCATATATATGCACTATGTAATTGCCTATTCAAGTATGATAAACAATGTATATGTACTACTACCATACGGTTGTTTACAGATATAAAAGCAAACGGTTAAGTTGATAGAGGACAGGGGACACTTGACTAATAAAAATGAATATTTAAAAGATTATTATTTTGTGAACAGATTAAATTAGAAAACACAGTTCTCACACACCCACAATATTTTTAACGACCTATCCAACAACTCACCACACCGTGGCATAGATGCTTTGTCAACGATATTAATATGTGTAACTGTCTAGTAATTAGAATCTAACACGACAAGCCGAAAGTATAAGAATTTCTAATTAACCTTAAAATGTCCTAAAATTTATATGGCATAATAATACTTTATTATGTCGACCAATATTGTTCATTTTTAACGAATTACTCTTTATTTATTCTTCACTTAAAAACTCGATCAACTTTAATTGAACAATCAAGTTGTCAGTATATAATTAATTTTTCAAAAACCAATTAAGTAATTAAGTCTTTTTTTGACGATCGATCCTGAGATTCATTTGACTATTTTCTCTATTACTCTTAGTTCCACTTCCAGATTTCGCTACCCGCCTCCATTTAGACAAATCAGTCTATATATCAATTTCAGAGATAAGTATTATATGATGATGAAGATGTTATGAAGTTACATCTAAGTATGTTTTAGTTTATTTTATAACAGAATAGGTATGTTAATGAAATGTTATAAATAAAAATATTCTGTATTTTAGAAATCACTTACCTTAAAGCATTTTTTTATTTCATTTTATTTAATAGTAATTCATTAAATATGTGTAAGTGAAAGTGAAATATTTGCTATACGACGATTAATCACGAGTGATTTGTCAACATCTGTTGGTGAGTTCCATTCACCGGGGGTTGTGTAAAACTGTCGCTATCAAAACATGCCTCATGTTGACCGCTAAAGAAGACTTGTAAGAATTTGATTATAAGGAATCGATCAGAATGTAGCATGTTTCGATAGAGACGGCTATTAAGAATTAGAGCTCGAAACCTTTGCATCGGATATTAATAAAAACTTATTAAAAATACCATCATGTTTGTTTAGCAAATGACAATATCACGTAACTTGTCCAATTTTTTCCAATCGCAATATGGGATAGTGTCCTATTTTAATATAATATTTTTTTTTAATTCAGACAAGTTGGTTCATCATGAGGGGTTATAATTCAAAATAGATCGATGTATTTAAAAGACAAAAAATCATGACAATTGTTTCACATACAAACGTATCACTAAACATGTGCAAAAAATAATAGTAGAGTTGAGTAGGTATTGGTCCTTCTTTAAGTCGACAAAAACCAACCCAGTATAATAATATCACCACAATTATATTAAGATCACGTGACAAATATTACCTACAGATTTTTTGTTTGAATAAAATATTTATTAAATTAATAATAATCCTTTTACATCTATCTGTTCATAATTTTAAATTAACAGCTTTCAACGAAATGTATATGAAAGTATATACCTACGGTACCAACATCAAGGACACATTTATTTTTATCGTTGTCTTAGATTTTCGCGATTATTATTCATTGAAATAAAACTATTTTAAACGGTTTTAAATCGCGTATATTAATTATTTTTATCATCCCGACGTTTCGAGCACTTTGGCGCGTTCGTGGACACGAATTTTCTTTATTCTTTCGATTTTTTTTTATTATTGTCACATTTTTTTATAATATTGTAATGAGTAACTTGATACTTTTATTTAAAAAAATATTTAATATAGTTAATAGATATAATAGAGGGTTACGCGAAAACAAAACTGAATCCACTGAAATAATAAACATTATCTGTTTCAAGTAGGAAAGGTAAACATGATAATGTATACTAATATATAAAGCTGAAGAGTTTGTTTGTTTGTTTGATGGTTTGCTTGAACGCGCTAATCTCAGGAACTACTGGTCCGATTTGAAAAATTCTTTCAGTGTTAGATAGCCCATTTATCGAGGAAGGTTATACTACATATTATCACGCTAAGACCAAAAAGAGCGGAGCACCGATGAAGAATTTTTCAAAATCGTGGGATATTTTCCTATTGAGAGTTAAAAGAAATGGTTAAAGTTTCGCAAAAATCATGTATAACAGAATTGTTCCCTTTTAAAAGTTCTAAAAAAATCCGGGACAGCAGATGTGTAACTTTTAAGGTTAGCTCACAATAACATTTTTTATGCTAACCAAATTTGTTCTAAAATGATGCATTATTAGCCCAAAGTAACTATTCCACGAGGACGAAGTCGCGGGCGGAAGCTAGTATATAAATATAATTTTTCCCCAAATTAAAACCGGTAAAATAACAGGGCATGGCATTTAGTAAATAAAGCGAGATTAATATTTATACGAATTTTATTTTTGCGGATATTTTAAGAAGTATTTACAATAAAATTAATTTTCAATATCAATATAACTAATAATATACCTAGTAAATTAATCAGTGATGAGCTAGAATATGAGTTGCGACGGGAGCGGCATGCTTAGCAGGGGCGGAGTTGCTGACGATGGCGTTGAAACCATTGTGTGCGTCTGCGGTGTAGTGGACTGTGCGCACAGAGCCGTCGGCTTCAAGCAGAGAGTACTCGCCGTGCACGGCGTCACCGTCGCGGCTTTCGTGTTGAGACTTGTTGTCACCGGTGTGGCCGTCAGCTACGGAGTACGAGAAGTCGTATTTAGGGTGGGCGTATTCCTCTTCATGGGCAGATACAATTTTGTGTACTGGAGCAGCGTAGTGAGCTACGGGAGCAGCATAGTGAGCTACGGGGGCAGCTGCGTAGTGGGCTACAGGTGCAGCGGCGTAATGGGCAACAGGGGCGATGGCAACAGCGGCGTGGGGCTGGTCGTGGCGCAAGATGCTTTGTGAAGATACAGCTGCGGCAGACGAGTAGTGGACTGGAGATGCTTGATAGGCGACAGGTGCAGCGTGGTAGGCAACGGGTGCAGCGTGGTAGGCTACTGGGGCGGCAGCCACAGCATGAGACTCGTCATGGCGAACGATGCTTTGTGAAGAAATAGCAGAAGAGTAGTGAGGCTGGGGCAGAAGGCCTGCTGCAGCCACCGCCAACACAGCGCTCAAAGTGAAAATCTATAAATAAGAAAAATATTTGTTATAATTTATCTTAAATAAGAACTTAATCCATCTATATTAGTAATGTTAAGTGCCTACTTTGGAGAACATGTTGCTGTTTTTCTAGATCACAACTGATATTACCGCTAATAAAAGGGGCTTATATAGTAATCATATTTCGATTACAGTAAGGTCAACGTGCTAAAACTGGATTCTAGTGTACTGACTGTTAAAACGAATATGAACTTTCTTTTTGCACTGAATATTACTTAAATATTAAAAAAATACCAGACATATTTTGTAACTACAATTACAATTCGAACAGCAAAAAGATTCGAGGTCCATAACTACATATAAAAAATATATACTATACTTTATCCCTATCGTCGTTTATGAGGAATATCAGTTCTGAACAAAAGGGAATTTTATAAATAATCATTTTAACCTTAAATATTTATTATTTATATTTTATTTTATACTTTCATGTTCTTATATTAAATATGCGAGTTTAATTTCGAAATTCCGTTTCACACAAAATATTAAAATTTCATAATAATGCAAATGATAAAAACCAAAATCCATTTTGAGTACCTTTAACTTATATCCAAATAAATTATATCTGTCAAATTCTTAGACCATTAAGTCGTTAATTTTTTTAAATAAAACTATTTTAAACGGATTTAAATCGCGTATATTAATTATTTTTATCATCTCGACGTTTCTAGCACTTTGCAGCGTTCGTGGTCACGGGTAGATTGAGGTGACATTTGTCTATTTGAGGTTTTTAGAAAATATTATTTACAACTACCGCCAACGGTTTCCTAGATTGTATCTTGAATAACGTTCCGGTTGCACGCAGAAGGCACTAACTGTATCTTTGGATCTTGCAGTCTGTTGGACTTGGGATTTTAAATTTTTAATAAATGGATCCCAGGTGTTCGAGAGTCTCCAACCATCTTCTATATTGAAGTTTGGATGTTTTTGAATTTTAATAGCCTCGCGTATCATTCTAGGAATGAGTCTGTGTTCTCTAGCGAGGATCTGTGGTTTATCAAATCGAATAAAATAGTTAGTTTTATCCAAAGCATGTTCACAAACTGCAGACTTTGAAGAACGCCTATTTTTGACATCTCCTACGTGTCCCTTGACCCTAGTACCGATGCTTCTCTTTATTTGGCCTATGTAAGATAAACTAAACTCACATTCGAGTTTGTATATGCCTCGCCAGCTTCGTAGAAGCCGTATCAAGCCACCCACAGTTGAGCGACAACCTGCATTTCTACCATATGTGAAGGGAGTTCCAGACAGAATTTGGCAATATCTTGAAGCGAGCTTCGATTAAAACCATCTATAAGCCTCATAAGAAAGTGAGGTCGTTCTTGAGACCTATCAAGAGTAATATTCCTTTACAAACTGCAGGAGTTACAGACTACTCTGTTAAAAATTGGGATATAGTCTTTTAAGAAAACAATTTTTTTTTATCTTGCACATTAAAAATAAGTTCTAAAATTGCAAAAAAATGTTTAAATGTTATTAAGGCCAAAGTAGCATAACAGTTTAATAAATTATTTAAACTTCGAATAGAAGTTATAAACACTAAGTTCCAATATTGTAAATCAAAAAGTAATAACTTTGAAACCCTCGTCAACAGACCCATTTTAACGTCGATATTTAAATTTTAAATCTAAGTAATAAGCAGTAAGTTTCAAAATTATTAGTATTTACAAATTTCACTTACATATTAGATTATATACACTTTTTTTAATATCGACTTGCAATTTAAAGCTTTCTTCTAAGGACATATAGAATAAATATGTTTGAGAATGTCACAGCACCGATTCGATTGTTTTGTATTCGAGTAAACCAATGGTCATGATCACGAACATTTTTTATGATAATACTTTATGGTGATTTGATTAGAAATACTGAATTAATTATGTCAAAAATAATTACGTATGAAATGTAATTCCATTTTTTTTTGAAGATTAGATGTGTTTGACGTCTTCTTGCAATATCTAACTGCACAGACTGGCATATAGAAAGAAAACGATTTTAATATGGTTCAAAATAGATTTCTAAGTAGTTTTTATTAACGCACTAGCGGCCCCTAGTGGTTTCACTCGCGTTTAACATAGGACTTTCATACAAAACTTCTTATCTCCATTTTTATTGTTACGTTCTAAAAAAATCGTCAAAGCGTAAAAGAAAGACAGACAGACAGAGTTACTTTCTCATTTATAATATGAGTAGGGTTTAGATCATTTGATTGTAAGATTTGCTGAGAGGAAATGTCGTGTAAGGCGTATCCAAATGTTTAACGATCTATGGTCTGTTGTTAATTTCTTTATGTATAAGCGCTTATGCGGTATTCCTAGCGGAAAAGAATAGATAAAATTTATTAATATATTTTTTAAATCTAATTTTGCATTATGAATTTAATTTCAAGGAAGTAATATCAGTATTAATACACAGCATACAATAATATAGAAACTCGATGTTTATACGTGAAATTGTAGATGAAAGTAACGTCATAATATTAATTTCATACAACTTTTGTTATAACTAATTAACTTTTGTTGTTAACGGTAACATAAACGCATTAATAATAAGTAATAATGATAAGCTAGTACTTAAAATAATTACTACTCAAATAAATTTACTTTTGACTTCGTATCTTATAATACTAGTGTATATTTCTAGTTTTTTTTTAATTGATGTATTTCATATATATAGATGAACGAATAACTATATATCATTGTTTGTTTCATAATTAACTGCAACTAAAATATCCTCCCAAATTCGCCTCATTGAACTAATTAATTGAAAAAATGAAAAACCCGCCTGCGAAACAAGACCATAGAAAATCGTTACTAACCAACTTTAAATCGTTATAGATTCTAAACGATAATTCTGATTGAAAAACGATATAAGAAACGTAAAAATGATTTTTAAATACAAATCAACGATACTAACGTTATTCAACGATATTCTATTTGATATAGTTTGTCGATTTTAATTTTTTCGTTTTTTACATTATGACGTCCAAATTCGGCCATTTTGATTTTTTCAAATTCTTATACTTTCTATACGTTTGCACTCTAATGACG
Source organism: Hypolimnas misippus (assembly GCA_037950945.1). Classification (NCBI taxonomy): domain Eukaryota; kingdom Metazoa; phylum Arthropoda; class Insecta; order Lepidoptera; family Nymphalidae; genus Hypolimnas; species Hypolimnas misippus. The sequence goes on along the minus strand of JBBEEQ010000012.1, from coordinate 10,679,148 downwards.
AATTAAATTTCGTATGAATTATCAAAATCGGTCCACTCGTTCGGTCTAAATAGTGTCACAAAGGTCCAAACCCACATAGGTCAGATTCGCAAAGCCCGAAAGTAATTCGAAAGATTTGATTATTTAATATATTTTTTGTTGCCTTAAAATGTCTTAGGAAAACAAAGAGAAAACCCAAAAATTACACTTAGAACATCGAGAAAAATATCACTGCTTCAGATTACCTGTAACAGACGGTTATTTCAATAATGAATTTAATCGGCCAGAATTACCCTTAATATATTTTGCCTAGGTATAAATATATTTAATTATTAATTCCTGAAATGAATTAAAAGAAATAAAAAAAACTACATTAAATGAACAAGATAAACTCAAAAAACCCTCTATTAGAGGTTTTATTTCATTTGAAGTCGTAAGTATGACAAAAAAATACACAACAGAAAATATTTTGTACGACTTTTTTATTATTTAAACTAATATGAATTTAGCCTATATTATTTAAAAACTTTTGGGATCGGGGAGATAAGTGTAATAAGATATAAAATAGTATATAATTATTTACTATATTTTGTAAATCATTCATATAATAACATAACTATTTACAACAGTTTTCAGTCGAAGCGTAAAATAATAAATAATAACTCAATTTACACCATAACGCTAATCAATGATGTGCGAGAATATGAGCTGCAACGGGGGCGACGTGTTTGGCAGGGGCGGAGTTGCTGACGATGGCGTTGAAACCATTGTGTTCGTCAGCGGTGTACTGGACTGTGCGAACTGAGCCGTCGGCTTCGAGCAGAGAGTACTCGCCGTGCACTGCGTCACCGTCGCGGCTTTCGTGTTGGGACTTGTTGTCGCCGGTGTGGCCATCAGCTACGGAGTACGAGAAGTCGTATTTAGGGTGGGCGTATTCCTCTTCATGAGCAGACACAATTTTGTGTACTGGAGCAGCGTAGTGAGCCACAGGAGCAGCATAGTGAGCTACGGGGGCGGCAGCGTAGTGGGCTACAGGGGCGGCGGAGTAGTGGGCAACAGCGGCATGGGGCTGATCGTGACGCTGGATGCTCTGTGAAGATACAGCTGCTGCGGAAGAGTAGTGCACGGGAGCCGCGTGGTAAGCGACGGGTGCGGCGTGGTACGCAACGGGTGCGGCGTGGTAGGCCACAGGAGCAGCAACGATCTTAGCAGCCACAGCGTGGGGCTGGTCGTGACGCACAATGCTCTGGGACGAGACAGCGGCAGCTGAGGAATAGTGAGGCTCAGCTAAGAGTCCTGCCGCGGCGACCGCCAACACAGCGCTCAAAGATAATACCTAAACGTAAGAAAATTATAATTAGTTTTATTTAAAAAAAAAAAGATTTTAATCGCTATTTTTATTATATTTAAATTTGTTTCTATTTTTTTTCATATTTTTATATAAACAAAAACTTACTTTAGTGAACATGTTGCTCGGTATGTTGTGTACAACTGATACATTGCATATGTTGATGGCTGCTTATATAGTGCTCTTATTCGGCGTATGACAAGGTCAACGGGTCATAACCATGTAACACTGTGGTTTCAGAAAAATATTTTGTGTTTGTTTTATATACGGAATCACGTAATAGTTTCACTTTCGTTAAGGACCTTATATGTGACTAACAAATAACTTACTATTTTTAAGTTAATAACTATTTTTCCATTATCATTTTAAAGTAATTACTACAACCACAAAAATATATAAATTGTATGAACTATATGTACTAGACATACATTACAGTATAAAGGCCAAAAGTTTTCCTACGCAAATAAACTATAGTAGGTAAATATTATATAACATTTCGTTTCGGTGAGATAACCTTTATGGTAGAATGCTGGAACATCCGAAACTGTCTGGCTGTTAGAAAAAATATCTTAATAGTTTTCAAAACGACATATTGTCGGGGCAATATACCCGTATAATAATAGAAGCCAGTAATATTATAAAAAAATAATAGCTAATGCAAAACCGCGTAACTAACTAGCTTTTGTATTAAGGTCTATCTTTGAATCAAATGTTAATTTCATTACTGATAATAAACAAGCTAGCTAAAAATTATACAAGCGATGTATGTAAATTTAATAAAATATTAAATTTTTAAAATTTTGTCATATTGTCGGTGAAACTACAAACACAATACATTGCGCAGTGTAAAAAGCTCAAAAGGAAATTACGCAGTTCTGCGATATCCCTAGCGATAGGTATACTCGTATGTTAAAAATTCAGACATTAAAACTTTTTAAGTATTCGATGTAAGGATTTCACCTCACAGAACAGTTGGTGTCACAGTGTCTTATAATAAATGGGGAACGTGATCTCCAGTTTTATTCTATATAATAAATACGAAAATTGTGTTTTATTTTGGTGTTTATGCAGCAATTTCATGCACATTTACTACCTGTTACTACAAGTTAAAATTTATTACAGTAAAAAATTCTTAACTTTACTTGTATGTAATAATTTTTAGCCTACTAATAGAAAAGGAATTTATAAGCTTAGGGACTAGAACAACAAATAATATTAAAAAAAAAGTCTTTATATCTTTTCCCTTCAAATATTTGGAGTTTTTTTTTTTCATTTTAATGAGTTGAGCAAGTTGTTTCAAATTAAAAGTATAATAAATATTTTGAAATCTTACATTTAACTATTGTAGCTTATATCAGCCAGAATAGTATAAGATTCTAGTGATTGGAATAAAATGAAATAGTTCTAATAGAGTGCAGAGTCTTTATGCAAAATCTTGCGAAGCCATTTTAAGAAAATAATTAATTATTGTAGCTAGTTTTTCCACCTATAGCGGTAACAAGGCGCGCATTGGTGATTTTACTCATCATGAATGTTTCATCACTATTGTCTATATAGGACATGTATGGAGCAACGCGCACATTTCGACATGACAACTGCGTGACTTTTTTATCCGCGGACCATAGTACTCTGTGCCGCGGAACGGCGAACAAAACCGTGATAAAACTGTCACCGAAGAAATCAGTCGAATAATATATTCAAATGCTTAGGGTTAACTTGATAACACATCAAAAAACTGTTTATAGAACATAGTATAGAACTTTCCACTCATTAGCCTGTCACCTTAAAGCGGCTGTTCTGAGTATTTTTTTTGGTCTTTTTTCAGATGAGTGACGTTGACAAATCCATATCGACAAATGACACACCCACATTTGGTAAACGCACTCCGCTTTGGAAACATGAGGTGATAATGACAAAAACTTTTATGTATGTATAACTCTGACAAAATTCACTTGTGCGCACCAGCTATTACAGCTATTGGCAGATAATTTTAAATAAAAAAGAAGGACTTAATTTAAAAGTGTGAAATACCATATTACAAACGGAGGCTATTAAGCAATAATGTGTCAACCCGCGAAAAGTCAAATTCTGCGATATTGATGTATATTGATAAAGAGCCACCTATTTAACATCATTAAAAAAAGGCATTATCTAAACTAAATTAAAAAGTTCCTTAATTAAATATTTCGAATTTCTAGTGCATTCCATATTTTGTAATTTATACAATAATTTAATGTATTTGAATTACTTATTATTACATAAGACTTTAATTATGTTAATCTGCTTTTAATTAATTATACCTTTTATCAAATAGAAGTGAAAAGCTGGATGTGTACTTCTTCAAACGAATTGATTAAGAATAGGTTTGACATCTTTAGACGCCATTTTCTCGAAATGAAATTCGTGCGGCTTGACATAGTATTGCTTCTGAGCGGCAATTTGCAATATTAGTGGCTTAAAATTAGATGTCAATTGGTTGTAACTCTAGGCATATTTTACCCTTAAGATTATTGTGCTTATCCTAAAAAACCCAAGCCTCTTTTTACCATAAAGGAAATTAAAATAAAAAGATTGCGTTTCAATAGAGTAAGAGACAAAGTTTTGTAATATTTTTTTAAAATTAATTAGGAGTGACATATGAATATATAACAATTCATAAGTGTAACCATTGTCACAATATAAATAGTAATTGTTCAGACCCTTTTTTTTTAAATTTTATCCGGCCTCAATTTTATAACCTTAACAATCTATCTAATCCGACTAACAAACAATATGCAGTTTGAATTAAAACGAGGCTATAATTTTATAATTATGATTATTTTTCAATGATAACAATCATAATCAATGGTCATTTTTATTTATTTTATTTAGTAATATAATAACCCTAACTGGCAACCAGTTTTCTTATTTTTTTTTTCGTATTAAAAGTAACATTCATTAGATTTCACAATAAGCTTCACGAAAGCAAGATGAAATACCACTTTCTTTACAATTCATTATTCGCTAAAAATCATACTGTGATGTCTTTTTCATGTTTTGAACATTTTTCACTCATCGTAGTCATAGGTAGATCATTATTACTAAGAAGCTCAGTGTATCCTATTTACATGAGTACCAGCATAATAAAACAAAATAATCATTAATGGACACTGATAAGCAATACTGTGTCAAGCCACACGGACTTCATTTTGAGAAATAGGGTCTAAAGATGTTAAACCTATACTTAATAAATCTGTGTGAGAAAGTTTATATCCATCTTTTCCTTTCTTTTTTTATAAAGGTATAATGAAATAAAAGTAGATTGGTATATTAAAAAGTTTTATCTAATAATAAGTTTTTCAAATATATTATTTTATTGCATATTGCAAAATATTGAGCACAATTCAATATTCTAAACATTACATTAAGAAACTTATTTCTGTACTTATTTAGTTTTGATGACTTAAAAATTCTGAATAATATTAAACGTACGTAATGCTTTATCAGAATACACCAATATCTCAAAATTTGAATTTTTGTGGGTTGACGCATAATTGCTTATCAGCATCTAATTATGTCGAAGTCACTTTCTTTACTAGGAAAAAGGAAGTATTCCTATCATATTGCAATGGCACAACTGATAGCTCGTAAATAATTAATTATAATAAATAATAATACGTTAATTTTCAACAGTTAAAATTATAGCTAAAACAAGACGATATTATATATGTATGTCCGTAATATACAAATTAATTAAGAAATGATTTATGATGTGGCCGATGGCCTCCTTATGAGCAATACCTCAAAGAAGCCTTAAGCTTCTATTTAACTCAGTATTTCTTTTTAAATGCTTTTCTTCGTTTAAGTTTACATAGACAATATAAAGAATTCCTGTGCGAAATTGATTTCCCATTAGTCCCACTGATTTTGTTTATGCCATTTTATCATGGTTAACGTACAATGTAATTCTTCATTTCGTTGATAAAATTTATAAAATATTTAAGCGTAATATGTATTATAATAAAACAAAAAATCAGTCGTAGTTGCTATGTTTTGGACATCATTTTAAATAAACATTAAAAATTACTTTCAAACGACACATAAATATTACATAACTTATTAAATTATTATTTAAAACAGCAATTTAAATCAATGATGCGCAAGAATATGGCTTGCGACGGGAACAGCGTGTTTAGCAGGGGCGGAGTTGCTGACCACGGCGTTGAAACCGTTGTGTGCGTCTGCGCTGTACTGGACTGTGCGCACTGAGCCGTCGGCTTCGAGCAGAGAGTACTCGCCGTGCACGGCGTCACCGTCGCGGCTTTCGTGTTGCGACTTGTTGTCGCCGGTGTGGCCGTCAGCTACGGAGTACGAGAAGTCGTATTTAGGGTGGGCGTATTCCTCTTCATGAGCAGACACAATTTTGTGCACTGGAGCAGCGTAGTGAGCCACGGGAGCAGCATAGTGAGCTACGGGGGCGGCAGCGTAGTGGGCTACAGGGGCGGCGGCGTAGTGGGCAACGGGGGCAATGGCAACAGCGGCATGGGGCTGATCGTGACGCTGGATGCTCTGTGAAGATACAGCTGCTGCGGAAGAGTAGTGCACGGGAGCCGCGTGGTAAGCGACGGGTGCGGCATGGTACACAACGGGTGCAGCGTGGTAGGCCACAGGAGCAGCAACGAGCTTAGCAGCCACAGCGTGGGGCTGGTCGTGACGCACAATGCTCTGGGACGAGACAGCGGCAGCTGAGGAATAGTGAGGCTCAGCCAAGAGTCCTGCCGAGGCGACCACCAAAACAGCGCTTAAAGATAGTACCTAAAGATGAAAAAAAATCAATTAGTTTTATTAAAAAGAAACATTTCAATCAGTACTATTTTTTTATTCCATTTTCATTAGTTTCTTTTTTTGTTTAAATATTTTTCCATACACTAATACTTACTTTAGCGAACATGTTGCTTGGTATGTTGTGTACAACTGATACATTGCATATGTTGAAGGCCGCTTATATAGTGCTCTTATTCGGTGCATGACAAGGTCAACGGGCTAAAACTGTACCCTATAAAAAAAATGGTAAATTCTTTAGGGTTCCATGACAAAGTGTGGCAAAGGGGCCCTATTAGTAAACATCGCTGTCAATCTGTATATTTATTCGTTTGTGCATCTGTCCACCTGTCAACGTTTTGAATCTCATAAACCGTAATAGGTAGTTTAAACTTTCACAGAGTGTATATTAGTATTGTCGCTATAATAATTTAATAACAAATACTAAAAACCGGCGAGTGCGAGTCGAACTCGCAAATGAAGGGATATAATTTATTGCATATTGTTAAAGCGCATAACTTAATTATTTTATATAAGTTTTTAAAAGTACATAACGCGGAACCCATAAATACGAAACTCCTAATGGGCGAGTTCGACTCGGGTTTGCCCAATTTAATATTTACACTCGATTACATAATAATTTCACTTTCATTAGTCCTCAAGGACGTTGGGGTTGGAAATATGATTATCGTACTACTTACACCATTTTAGTAATATATTCATTTATAATGTCCTAGCACAATAATCATATTAAGCAAAAAATATAAATAAATTAATCATCGATGTAAAATAGAGCAAACGCCCGCAAACGACTGACCTGTATCATAGTAGAAAGTTTTAAAAAAATTACGAAAGTAGACTGCTGTAGGGGAATATATTGAATAGTTATAAGTTGTGGTGGGTTTGAGAGATTAGCTTCTACCTTGTCTTGTAGGATACTGAAACATACGAACCTGTCAAACAATTGGAATCAATATTTTTTATCTATGTTACATATTAAGTTAAATGTATACTTTACACTCTTTTGTGTTTATTATATATTTATTGTTTTAGTTTTTCTTAAGTGCAAGAAAGAATTAATAAATTAACACATATTTAAAATTCAGACTTTATACCTAACACTAACTGTCCCTTATGGTTTCACACGCGTTTGTGTTTACTGGTTCGCTCCTATGAGTCGTAGCGTGATGTAATATAGCCTATAGACTTTCTCAAGAATAAACTATGTAAAACCAAAATATTTTTTTAATTCGAACCCTACTGGTTCGAATAGGTTCCTGAGATTAGCGCGTTCAAACAAACAAACAAACTCTTCAGCTCTATAATATTAGTATTGATAGTATAGATAAGTGGAATTATAATTTATAATATATATAAAACTTTAAAGATGTTTAATGTGAAAATTCTATAATAGAATATCTCTATCACATTCTCTTCAGAGACAAAACACATCCAGTGAGCATCCCCAAAAACCATTAAATCATCAATTTTCATGGTACAGATCAAATGATTGTCTTGCTAACCATAGGCCTAAATAATTATACAAGATTTAAATTTTATTGTTTTCACGGATATTTAAGTATTTTAATTACTTTTAATAAAAAAAAAAATCTCCGACACTTTTGAACGGAATGTTATGAAAATTTTATGAGAGATTCTAAAAGTTTCTATTTTAAATTTAAATAAATAATATTCGTGAATATAATTATTTTTTAAAATGAAACATACAACAGAATCGGTAATTTCAAAGATTTTTCAAGGTACATTTTTTTCTTAAATGTTTTTGTTTGCTAAAAATTATTTCTTCAAGGTGGATGCGTATTATGGGTAAAAATCACGTAAGTCAATTCTGGGAGAGTATATGCAATTTTATAATAGTTTTTTTAGCTGGCTAACTGAAAATGTTGAAGATAGTCTAAATAAAAATGATGGAGTGTGATTATATAACTTAAAGATATTAAAACATGCAAATTGTTTGTAAGTAAATTGTTAAGAGTAATTGTCAATAAATAATAAGCAATAAAAATTTGATTACTACGATTGTTTTGGTTCAATTACACACCACTTACCCCATTCCTTGCTAGAACAACATAAGTCAAGAACAATCCGTTAGATTTTGTTTTATGAGTATTAATTATTAATAAACTGTAAAGTATATTTGATATTTCAATTTTTTACAACTCTAATACTAAATTAAACATAAAAAGTCGTTTGTTTTTGCATCAAACAGTTTTAATTTATTCCTGAAAAATTCTAATTTCGTGACTTACCAGGGTTTTTGAAATGACCGATTCAGTTGTATTTTAATAATGTTCACATGTTTCGATTATTTCGAATCTAGGCGGAAAATATTCCTCAGACTTTTTCGATTACAGGAACAAAAAAGTGCAATTCATAGCCATTAAACAAATGATGTACGTGTTTTTAAGATTAAATATATCAAAACTGGATATTTCAGCTTTTAGAATTTAATGTTTATAAATCTAATAGACGAATGATATATGACCTCTTTTTTCCTAATATTGTATACAAATACAAGGCAAATGACCTGGCCTGGTGTTAAGTGATCACCGCCGCCCATGGACATTTACTCTTAAAGGAGTCTTAAATGCGTTACCAGCTCAAAAACTGAAGTACTATCTCGTTCGAGTCCGCCCATACGAACTGCTGGCTATGATTAGGCTTTACCTCAATAAAACTTCAAAGAAACCTTAAGATTACATTTAACCCAGTAGTAGTAAGTAAATTAAATTTTTTGTTGTTTTCATTGTTCTAACTTCGCTCATTAAATTTACATAAAGATTTGCTCTTGCAAGATTTCATGTTTTTAGATCCACTGTGTTTGACTGTGGGTTGGTTTTTTAGTTTTGTTAAGTACTTAGTTAATTTCATTCTTCACGTCGTTGGTAAAATTTATAAAATATTTGGTCGTAATACCTAATATAGTAAAACGAAAGTTTAGTGGTAATTGCTATATTTTGAACGTCATTTTAAATAAGGATTCAAAATTACTTTCAAACGACGCATTAATATTAAATAACTAATATTAAACTATTATTTAACACAGTAATTTAAATTAATGGTGCGCGAGAACATGAGTTGCGACGGGAACGGCGTGCTTAGCAGGGGCGGAGTTGCTGACCACGGCGTTGAAACCGTTGTGTGCGTCTGCACTGTACTGAACTGTGCGCACTGAGCCGTCGGCTTCGAGCAGAGAGTACTCGCCGTGCACGGCGTCACCGTCGCGGCTTTCGTGTTGGGACTTGTTGTCACCGGTGTGGCCGTCAGCTACGGAGTACGAGAAGTCGTATTTCGGGTGGGCGTATTCCTCTTCATGAGCAGACACAATTTTGTGTACTGGAGCAGCGTAGTGAGCTACGGGAGCAGCATAGTGAGCTACGGGGGCAGCAGCGTAGTGGGCTACAGGGGCGGCGGCGTAGTGGGCAACAGGGGCAATGGCAACAGCGGCATGGGGCTGATCGTGACGCTGGATGCTTTGTGAAGATACAGCTGCTGCGGAAGAGTAGTGCACGGGAGCCGCGTGGTAAGTGACGGGTGCGGCGTGGTACGCAACGGGTGCAGCGTGGTAGGCCACAGGAGCAGCAACGATCTTAGCAGCCACAGCGTGGGGCTGGTCGTGACGCACAATGCTCTGGGACGAGACAGCGGCAGCTGAGGAGTAGTGAGGCTCAGCTAAGAGTCCTGCCGCGGCGACCGCCAACACAGCGCTCAAAGATAGTACCTAAAAGTAAAAAAAAATATGATTAGTTTTATTTAAAAAAAAAAAAGAGATTTAAATCACTATTTTTTATTCCACTTAAATTTGGTTATACTCTTTTCTTTTAATATTTTTATATAAACAAAAACTTACTTTAGTGAACATGTTGCTCGCTATGTTGTGTACAACTGATACATTGCGTATGTTGAAGGCTGCTTTTATAGTGCTCTTATTCGGTGTATGAGAAGGTCAACGAGCTAAAAAGTACCCTATCAGAAAAAAAAATGTGGATTTTTTTAGGGTTTCGTAACCGAAGTGTGATAACGGGACTCTGTTACTAAGCCTCCGCTGTCTGTCTGTGTGTCTATCCGTTCGTGTGTCGGTTTACCTGTCAGCGTGCTGAATTTCGAAAACCTTAAGGGGTATATAGTTTAAAGTTTTACAGTGTGTAAATATTAGTATTGTCGCTATAATAATTAATTAACAAATGGATGCTGATAAGCAATAATGTGTCAACCCACAAAAAGTTAAATTCGGAGATATTTATGTATTTTGATACTGCATCACCTATTTAACATTATTAAAAAAAATTAAGTCATATAAACTAAATAAGTACAACGAAAAGTTTCTTAACAAATTGGTTCGAATTTCAAGTTCGTTCCATATTTTGCAATTTATACAATAATCACAAACACTTAAAAACCTTTTTATTAGATAATATATTAAATATATCAGTCTGATTTTAATTCATTATACCTATTATCAATAAATAAAAGATAAGATGGATATATGCTTCCTCAAACATATTTGTTAAGAATAGGTTTGACATCTTTAAACGCCATTTTCTCAAAATGAAGTCCGTGTGGCTTGACACAGTAATGCTTATCAGCGTCCAAATAATCAAAACTGATCAAATGAGAGACGTATTCGCACACGAGGTTTATTTGTTATACATATATTGTTATAGAATCTCTGTGGAGAACCGTAACTGGTAGAGAGTTGAAATTTTCACAGATTGTTTATATCTTTATATTATTTATATCTATTATAACAAAAAATTATAAAAACCGTTTAGTACGAGATGGACTCGCAAACGAAGGGTAAGGAATATATAGCATATTATGAGTGAGCACTTGACCAGTTCTATTTTTATACTTGATTACATAATAATTTCAATTTCATTAGTCCTCAAGGACATTGGGGTTGGAAATGTCTATCTAACTTACACCTGTTTGGTAATAAGTTTATTTATAAAATCCTAGCAATTGGCATAATAACTATAATAACCAATAAATGTGAATATATTAATCATCTGTGTAAAAGCATCTGTGAGCCCGCGAACGACAGACCTGCATTTTAGTATAAAGATTTAAAAAAAATACCCAAGTAAACTGCAGTAAGGCAAGTATAATCATGAGTTGCGGTGACTTTGAGAGATGAGCTTTAACTTTGTCTTGACGACTGCTTCAACATCCAAAATCAAAATTAAAATCAAAATATAATTTATTTAATGAAGTAGGTTTTTACAAACACTTTTGAATGGTCAATACAGAAAATAATACAAAACCAAAAAATAAATTATAAAATTACCACCGGTTCGGAATGTAGATTCTACTGAGAAGAATCGGCAAGAAACTCGATAGTTACTCTTTTTAAAATTTTTACAATAGGTACATACATTTATGAGTTACAAATATATTAAATACCCTGTGTGAATCCAACGTATACTAAATCAAAGCATTTTAATCATCTATATAATCTTGAACAGAATAATATACCCTCGCTATAAAGGACTTTTAAATAAAAAAATTAAAATTATTATTTGTAAACTGTAAAACTTTCCGCGGGATTTTGTTATAAAAACGAATACCCTACCCCAAGAACGTAACATTGACTTTGCGATGTCGAAAATTCGGCGTTATAAGGTTATCCTTCAATTTAGTTTAATGTGATGCACTGCCTATCACTGTTTCTATCAAAATAATCAATATTATTGTTGGTGTACGTAATATTGTTGTAAATGTACTGCGATGCAACCATAAGTATACCAACATTATTAAAAACATCTCGAAGGTAATTTTGAGCTCCTAGATTATAAATACCACAAACAGCTCTTTTTTGCAAAATGAAAACAGTATTAATATCTGTAGCGTTACCCCATAACATCAATACATAAGACATGAGACTATGAAAATAACCAAAATATACCAATGGGGCTGTATCAACGTCGGTTAGTTGACGAACGAAGCTACGGAGTTGAGTCTTCCCGTAAGAGGTGTCAAATAGGAATTCCTCTGAAGTCTCATATCTAAGTTTATTCCTTAAAATGTTGTTATATTGTTACTATCAATGATCTCACCATTTTATATGAGGTTGTGAGTTTGCTTTGATTATTTCGAATCTAAGCGCAAAGTATTCCTTAGACTCTTTCAAGTGCCTGAGCGTAAGTTCTACGTACACCGGGAAATTAGCTTCGATCTTTCTTATAAATTAATAATCTTAGAAATCTATTTCATTCATTCATTTTAGCATTATAGCATCTGCCTAACGTCTCATCATTCAGCTTTTATTGGAATCGTGATCCGACTGTGAACAAAAGTTTATTTTTTTTTTATTATTTTGACTTGTACTATCAAAACGAAGGTCACTCTAACCTATTTACTTAGATTCCAAGAATATTACAAATATTTCAGGAACAAGGAAGCACAGTGAATAATAATGAAACTAATGATATACGTATTTCTAAAATAAAATTTATAAAATAAATCATGCTTCAAATTTTAAGAGTTAATGAAAATATCCGAAATATTTATTGACAAACGATTTATGGCCTCTTTTTTTATTTATTTTATAAAAAAAGAAGGCAAAGAGCAGGCGAGACACATGGTATTCAGTGATCACCACTTAGACACTTGTAGTGTCTATGGAACACGATGATGCACCAGAAAAGTCTTAAATGTGTTGACAGCTTAAAAAGTGAGATCCTATCCCATTCGAGCCAGTAATGCTATCGCTACAACGATGCTTTACCTCAATAAAACCTTTTAAAACCTTAAGATTTTATTTCACCCATATAAAAATATTTTTTTAATGTTCTTGTTCTAAATTTGTTTATCTATTTCAAGTTTCCAGCCTAACTCACTATTTTTGACTTAGAGTTATGTATGACAAGTTTTTTTTAAAGTACATAGATGATTAAAACACATTTTATGAATACTTCAATTCGTCAGTACAACTAATAAAATATTTGCACGTAAATATCGCATATATATAACAATAAAACAAAAATTCGATGGTTATTGCTATATTTTGTACATTCTAAATTACTTTCAAACGACGCATTAATATTAAATAACTAATATTAAATTATTATTTAACACAGTAATTTAAATTAATGATGAGCAAGAACATGAGTTGCGACTGGAACGGCGTGTTTAGCAGGGGCGGAGTTGCTGACCACGGCGTTGAAACCGTTGTGTGCGTCTGCGCTGTACTGGACTGTGCGCACTGAGCCGTCGGCTTCGAGCAGAGAGTACTCGCCGTGCACGGCGTCACCGTCGCGGCTTTCGTGTTGCGACTTGTTATCGCCGGTGTGGCCGTCAGCTACGGAGTACGAGAAGTCGTATTTAGGGTGAGCGTATTCCTCTTCATGAGCAGACACAATTTTGTGTACTGGAGCAGCGTAGTGAGCTACGGGAGCAGCATAGTGAGCTACGGGGGCAGCAGCGTAATGGGCTACAGGGGCGGCGGCGTAGTGGGCAACAGGGGCAATGGCAACAGCGGCATGGGGCTGATCGTGACGCTGGATGCTCTGTGAAGATACAGCTGCTGCGGAAGAATAGTGCACGGGAGCCGCGTGGTAAGCGACGGGTGCGGCGTGGTACGCAACGGGTGCAGCGTGGTAGGCCACAGGAGCAGCAACGATCTTAGCAGCCACAGCGTGGGGCTGGTCGTGACGCACAATGCTCTGAGACGAGACAGCGGCAGCTGAGGAATAATGAGGCTCAGCCAAGAGTCCTGCCGCGGCGACCGCCAACACAGCGCTCAAAGATAGTACCTAAAGGTAAGAAAAAAATTAATTACTTTTATTAAATAAAAAAAAAAAAAAACGATTTTAATCACTATTATTTTTCCATTTAAATTTGTTTCTATTCTTTTTTTTAAATATTTTTATATAAACAAAAACTTACTTTAGTGAACATGTTGCTCGGTATGTTGTGTACAACTGATGCATTGCATATGTTTAAGGCTGCTTATATAGTGCTCTTATTCGGTGTAAGAGAAGGTCAACGGGCTAAAACACTACCCTAACAGAAAAAAATGGTGATTTATTAGGGTTCCGTAACAGAAGTGTGATAACGGGACCCTATTACTAAACCTCTGCTGTCAGTCTGTCTGTCTATCCGTTTGTACGTCCACCTGTCAGCGTGCTGAATCTCATAAACTGTAATAGGTACATCGTTAAAACTTTCACAGAGTGTGTATTAATATACACATACGTCTCTATATAAAAAATACGTCGAATAGATTAATATTGTCGCTGTTATAATTTAATAACAAATAATAAAAACTGGACAAATGAGAGACGTATTCGCACACGAGGCTTTACTTACAAAAATACTAGATGGCGCCTAAAGTATGATATAGAAACAAAGATTATAATATTTGCTTATTACAACAGTTATATATTTTTATACTATCTCTGCGGTGAACCGTAACTGGTAGAGAGTTGAAATTTTCACATAATGTTTATATATGGACTCGCAAACGAAGGGTAAGGACTATATTACATATTGGTAAAGCGCATAACTTAATACTTTATATAAGTATTTAAAAAGTACCTAATACGGAACCCATAAATACACAACCCTTAATGTGCGAGTCCCACTCGCACTTTACCAGTTTTATTTTTATACTTGATTACATAATAATTTCACTGTAATTAATCCTCAAGGACATTAGGGTTGAAAATGTGACTATCGTACTACTTACACCTTTTTGGTAATAAGTTAATTTAAAAAGTCCTAGCAATTGGCATAATAATTATGTTAACCAAAAAGATATAATTTATATAGACCGTCTGTGTTAAATAGAGCAATAGCCTGTAAACGACAGACCTGCGTCATAGTATAAAGACTAAAACAAATTTAATCAAGTTAACTGCAGTCGGGGAATATAAATGTCAATTAATATTCATTCATTCAGTTGGGGTGGGTCTGGGAGATGAACCTAAACCTTGTCTTGGAAGATGCTGAAACATATGAACCTTATAAAAAATCATAAAATATTTTTAAAACTTTTTCAAGTAACATACATATGTTAAATATAAACTTTGCACGCTTTTGAGTTTTATTGTATTGTTTTTCTTAGGCGCAATTAAAAATAATACGCAAATAAACCCATATTTAAAATTCGGACTTTATACCTAACATCAGTAGAATTATAATTTAAATTATGTATAAAATTTTTAGGGTGTTTGGTGTGAGCATTCTACAATCCTGAACATCTCTATCACATTCAAATCAGAAGAAAACGCGTCAAGTGAGCCCCTCCAAAAACCACTAAATCGTAAATTTTTATCGATCAAATGATTATCTATACCAATGCTAAACATAGGCCTAACTAATTATAGAAAATTTTAATTATATTGTTTTTAAGATGTTCAAACATTTTAATTTCTTTTAATAAAGAAATTAATTTCTCAGGCACTTTTTAACGGAACGTTAATAGAATTCTATGAAACATTCTTAAAAGTTTCTATTTTTTAATTAAATAAATAATTTTCGTAAATGTATTGCATTATAAAAATAATATACAATTGAATTTTTAATAACGATCTCATGTTTTCATAAGGGGCTGTCCATTAATCATGTGATGTTTTTGAGTAACTTTTTGACCCCCGTGCCCCTTGGTTATATGTGGTGAGGTTTTGTACTACTCTTCGCCCCCACATAGGATTACATGTTTTTTTTTATTGTACATTCCACCTAAGTAGGGATATTTTAAAAAAGCTTTACTCTAAAAACAGGTATAATCGCATTAAATTCTGAATAATTATGTATATCTTAATAAGCCCCCCTATACCCTTGTGATATTTGGTGATACTTTCCCAGACCTCTCTCCGCCTTCTGGACCTCAATTAATGGACAACCTCTAATTTCGAATTTAGTCGCAAAATATTCCTTGGACATTGAACTACAAATAATTTGACTCGGTATCAATTAACTTCCATCCAAGTTCACTTGACATTAGAGCGCCAGAGTATAAGAAATTATTTTAGGTCTTTTCTGTAAATTTTTAATCTTCGGAATCTATTTTATTTATTCATCTAGCAACTGTTTAACGTTACGCCATCCGACTTTCATCTAAACCATAATCCAACTGTGAACAGAAGCTATTAATTTTTTTTATTATTGTGGTATTTTGTACACTTTTTACTCATCGTGATCACATGTATCATAACGAAGGTTCTTACTTTTTTCTATTTACATAGGTGGCAAAAATGTTACATATGTAATATTGCAAATATTACAGGAACTAAAAAGTGTCCCTATCAGCATTGCAACTAAACAATTGATATAGTTAGTTCTACGATTAAATGTATAAAAACTTGATTCTTCAGCTTTTAGGAGTTCATGTTCATAAATATGAAATACCACAAATCGCATCGCGCATGATTTATTATCTTCATTTTTTCTTTTATTTTATATAAAAGCTCAGGCGAACACCTACACAGCGAATAAGTGATCACCGCCGCCCTTAGACATTTGCAGCACCAGAGGAGCCTTAAATGCGTTGCCAGCTTAAAAATAAAGTACTATTCCGCTCAAGCCCACCCGTACGAGCTGTAGTCAGAAGGCTACAACTAGGCTTTACCATAATAAAACCTTAAGTTTACATTTAACTTACTATGGATTTTTTTTTCAATGTTTTGATTGTTCTAGCTTCGTTCTCCTAGTTTACATAAAGGACTCCTAGCAACACTTCAAGTTTCTAGTTCCATCATGTTTGACTGTGTGTTATATGTTTTTTTTTTAGTTTTTAGTCTTGTTAAGTTGATTTACTTCTTCGTGTCGTATACATATGTATAACAATAAAACAAAAGTTCGATGGTAATTGCTATATTTTATATATTCTAAATTACTTTCAAACGACGCATTAATATTAAATAACTAATATTAAATTATTATTTAACACAGTAATTTAAATTAATGATGCGCGAGAACATGAGTTGCGACGGGAACGGCGTGTTTAGCAGGGGCGGAGTTGCTGACCACGGCGTTGAAACCGTTGTGTGCGTCTGCGCTGTACTGAACTGTGCGCACTGAACCGTCGGCTTCGAGCAGAGAGTACTCGCCGTGCACGGCGTCACCATCGCGGCTTTCGTGTTGCGACTTGTTGTCGCCGGTGTGACCGTCAGCTACGGAGTACGAGAAGTCGTATTTCGGGTGGGCGTATTCCTCTTCATGAGCAGACACAATTTTGTGCACTGGAGCAGCGTAGTGAGCCACGGGAGCAGCATAGTGAGCTACGGGGGCGGCAGCGTAGTGGGCTACAGGGGCGGCGGCGTAGTGGGCGACGGGGGCAATGGCCACAGCGGCATGAGGCTGATCGTGACGCTGGATGCTCTGTGAAGATACAGCTGCTGCGGAAGAGTAGTGCACGGGAGCCGCGTGGTAAGCGACGGGTGCGGCGTGGTACGCAACGGGTGCAGCGTGGTATGCCACAGGGGCAGCAGCCACGATCTTAGCAGCCACAGCGTGGGGCTGGTCGTGACGCACAATGCTCTGAGACGAGACAGCGGCAGCTGAGGAATAGTGAGGCTCAATTAAGAGACCTGCCGCAGCGACCGCCAACACAGCGCTCAAAGTTATTACCTAAATAAAAGAAAAAAATCTATTAGTTTTATTTAAAAAAAAAAAACGTTTTAAAATTCTATTTTTTATTCCTTTTTTTCTTTTTTTTTAATCTTTTCTATACACTAAAACTTACTTTAGTGAACATGTTGCTTGGTGTGTTGTGTACAACTGATACATTGCATATGTTAATATCTACTTATATAGTGATCTTATTCGGTGCAAGACAAGGTCAACGGGCTAAAACTGGACTTCACGTGGTTTGAGTGGAATATTTATTTATTTTTCTATAGCAAAAAACTTTATTACACCCTACTTTTCACATCAATATTTAGTACCGTCAAACCTGACAGATTTGTCCGCTTTTGCTTTCATTAAAATATCTATTCAATACATATTTTCAATACATATTAAATAATAACAATAAATGGAATGAATGGTGGGCACTTTACTAAAAACTTTTTGCAACTTTGCCCACTTTTGAAGAACATTCTGTAACTTCAGTAATATTAGTTATATTTTTATTAGTCTCGCGATACATGCAAGCCAATGATGTAATTTTTTAATATTATCATATTATAAAATGTATGCCATTTTATAGTGTAATAATATGTATTATAAACCAATGTGTTAAATTTGTGTTATTGTGTAGTATTATTGATTCCAGAAATAATTATTAATATAAGGTATTAAACTGGGTGTTTCTAATGTACACTTATAAGAATGTGATGCGGTCACTTGTGAAAATAATACTCTATATATCAGTTTTATGTTTATTGTGTACACAATTCATTTAATGTGCTTTGTTTTCAACGACGTCATTAGATTTAGCAGATGCACAATTCCTCACCAACTTACAGTTGTTTTTCAATCTTAGATTATTATAAATTAGATGGACCTTGATAAGCATTACAATGTCCACACGAACTACATTTTGAGAAAATGGCGTCAAAAGATGTCAGACCTATTCTTAATAAATGTGTTTCAAGAGGATATTCATCTTTTCTTTTTTATTTTGATAAAAGGTATTATGAATTAAAAGCAGATTCGTATAACAAAAAGTTCTATCTAAAAATAACTTTATCAAATATAGGAGATTATTGCTTATTAAAATTCTACACATAAAAGTAAGACACTTTTATCTATACTTATTTAAATTAAACATTTGTAAAATGTTTTTGATAATGTTAAATACGTGGCGCATTATCAAAATACATCAATATCTCCGAATTCGACTTCTTGTAGGTTGACATAATATTGCTTATAAGCATCCAAATAACATGTACCTATTATACACGCACAACGTTACACCAACATACATAAACAACAAAACATTAAAAAAAATAAACAAATCATCAAAAATATTCATATCATTCATAAATTAAAACTATTAGCGGGTCATTGGAACGAGTTAAATGATTCTGACAAGTTTAACGGCTCTACATATGTATGTTACGTCACACGTGCAAAACGTAAAAGGCTCATAAATTTTATGAATGAGCGTGAAGATGATTCAGCAATAAAATATATACGATAACGGTTGTACTCACAATAAATGCAGTATAACATTTATTATATTTATTACATGTTTACTTAATACTATACCAATTTATGATACAAGAATTTAAAGAGCGCTTTAATAATTTTGTAAGCGTTAAAGTTTAACCTATCACCAATTGGTCAACGAAGGCAATTATTATCCGTCTGTGTCACATTTAAATAATTACATATGTTTTATTTTCATAATATAGTTCATAATACGGTGGTAGTTTTTCGATTCATCAATTATGTTAAACTAAGCATAATTGATTATTTGTTTTTCTGAGAAACATCAATATTATACAATATTTATAATCTCGCTGTTTGGCTCTAATCTAAAAATCTAGTCTTTGTAATATTACAATTATCAACATTAGTTAAAGTATAAATTGAAACACCGCTTTTATAATACTTTAATTGAAATAAAAAAATATAAACTATACCATAAAACAAAAAAAGTTTATATAGTTAATTAATTATCAGTTGAATATTATAACTATAACTCGTACAATATTATGTTCATTTAAGAATCGAAACCAATAAAACTTAGAGGCTTACTTTAGGTAAATAATATGAGTGCATTAAATAACCAATAACCAGTAAAATTATTATTATGACAATGAATAAAAGAAAGTATTTTTTTATATTGCATTATATTAATAAGGCGAATTATAACCCAGTTTTAAGGTCACGGATAACAGCTGCATATTTAGTCGGATCGGATCTTTCATGTTGCATTACATATTGAAATTTATTCATACTACGAATATCAGATGCGGTGCAAACGTCAGGAGCAAGCGTTAAATAATAAATTTATTAAACAATAAAATGTTTAATATTTATGTTTATGTTATTACAATTTATGAAAAAAAAATATCATAAAATTTGCAATAAGTGAATTTTGAAAGGTTTAAAAAATAAAACACAGTAAATTTTAAATGTTTTTTTTTTCTTTTATTGTACGTTAACACAAAAATATAATATTATTTCCGTAAACGTTGTTGTGCATGAACTTTGCTGATTTATATTTATATTATTTTAAGCAATTACATATTTATATTACGTTTTGTGAAAGTTTAGAAACAGTAATAGCGTAAATGTTAATTTTGAAATTATTTTATTTGTATAGTAATGTAACAAAAGTACCTAACAGAGTAACAACATAAGTCGATGTATTTTCATATACAACGCAAAATATTTGTATTCCACAAACACAACATATAACAAAGAGTAAGTAGCCATATATTAATATAATTCTTATTATTTAAAAATAATATTACGATATAATTATTTCTTTACAGTAAAAATATAATTTTCCTTATCTTTGTAACACCCGTCTCTATTAACTTGGACGCCCGTTACAAGAAACGCCCGAGGCATTGGCCTCCAAAAGATTGTTCACGTATCAACGAGTTGTCTCGACTTAAAAAGCAACTCATTTATAAAAGATTAGTTTTCGTAACAATAACTAAATTTATAGCCTCGTATTATATAATTGTTACGATCTAATGTGTATAATTTTGATGACAATATACAATGGAAATGAAAACTTAACTTATTTATCTAATATATAATTTTTTGTTTTTTTTTTTTTTTTTTTTTTATACAAAAGGATTGTAGACAAACAAATTCAAAATTGTATGAATTTGTTATAAATATAATTAAATATTTTTGTATGTTCCTTAAATAGCTTAAAGAAGTCAAAGCACGGGTATTGCCTATCTTTATTTTCTCTTTGCGTATTTACCATCAACTTATGATTTTTTTTTTTATATTTGCATGCAAATGAGCAGGTGAGCCACGAGATGTAAAGTAATCAATGTCGCCCACCCATTCAGCACAAGAGGAGCCACAAATGTATTGCTACCTTAAAAAGGAATGAGACGTTGAAGGGAATTGGAAGAACTAATGAAAGAGGAGAATGGGCTTCCACGAAACGCAGCAATTGTACGACAATTTTTTGTGAAAGCGTGGTACTGACACGATTGGGCCAGCCCGTATACAAGCTGCTGTTATTGGAGTAGAGCTAGGTTCTACCACAGTGATTCATTGGATGAAACAGATGTGCTTTATCACAGTGAGTCACTGGAGTCCGCCTAGGTTATACTTCAGCTATTAGTTGGCGTATATCGACTGATTAGCTTATATAGGTCGTAGCATGATATTATAACACCTCCAATATTCCTTAATCCTATCGAAAAAAAAATATGTTTAAATGGGTCTTGGATAGATATTAGCGCGTACAAGCGAACTATATATATTAAACATTTTGCAAGAAAAAAATAATCGTATTTATTTGCAAAAAAAAAAATTTAACGTTCATTTTCGCAACTTTAATTAGAAGTATTTATAGCTATTAGAAGTTTGACTAATTGATTGACACTTCTTATATAATTAGTTTCTACATCTAAATTATAAAGTACCTGAATCATTTAATGCAATAATTATGGCGTTAATAAAAATATGCTCGCAATTTAAAAAATATATATTTTAAATCTGTATATTTTAAGTAGTAGTTAAGCGTGATAAAATAAATATAGTGATAACACAGCATTGGAAATCTCGATATTTTTTAAGAATCTTAAAGAATAATCTTAAAGAAGAAGAGGGTTCTGAATTTGTAGTTTATGTCTTTATCTTTTTAACGTCAGTTACCTATACGGAGTTCTATCCGTTATTTCTTAACTAATTTTGAAAATTCTTTTTTTTATTTCAAAGGTTATAACTTTTAAATTTATGCCATAGAAGTTTTATCCAAACTAGTACAGTTGTTTGGTTTTAAAATCAAAATAACTTTTATAAGTATATCATTCAAATAAAATAATTTACGGATTTTGCTTTTAAGTCGGTTGCACTTTTTAAAGAGATTTAGTAACTATTTTAGAATTATTTTCATTTATTAACTTACTGCCAAAAAATTAGAAGGTTCCATTGGACGGGTATATTCAGTTTTTAATGGCGTGTTTCCCAATTTATCGGGAACCAATTCGAATAATTTAAGTTGTATTTAATTTATCAATTCAACTCTACTCTTTTTTTTGTATGTTACGCGATACTTTTGCGAATTGTGACCCGCAAATCTTTTTTTAAATTGAATTGGTTATATTCAAGGTTGGTCCAATTTAAATTCAATTTCTTTGATATTGTGATAGAGCCTAGTTATCTATTATATATTTAAACTATTTTGTGTATTTAAACCTATTCAATAACAATCGTTGTAAAGAAATTCACACATACCTAAAGATAGAAAAAACATATTTTCAAATATAAATTATATTTTTCATTAATTTCGGAAATTATAAAATGTTCAAATACAGTCTTTATATCTTCATGCTTTACAATTTTGAATAGTTATATTCTTTTTGTATATTTTAAAAAAAAGTATTAAATAATAATAATAATTCAATAACTACGCCAATATGTAACCTGCCATTTAAAATTATGATACAGTATTTTAAAACCAGAGAAATTTAAAAAATAAATGGACGTAAAATGTAAAAACGCGCCGTACCATCAATTCCTGCCAAATAATATAATAAAGGAAAACAAAAATGACACTGGAAATATCACCCCAAACGATTACACAACTAGTGACTTATTACAAATGCATTTATTTAATATCAATTAAAATAATTTTAACTCCAAAAACAATACAAATCATTTTGTTGTTTTAAACAATAGAGAATCAAATAATAGCTCATTATGATGTCATCGGTTCTGCAATGAAAACATTTGTGCCTCGTCACGGTATCGAAGTAATTAACAATCAGTATTACCGACTCGAAGGAAATGGGTGAAAGGTCTGATTGATACAGGACGTACTTCGGAAGCAAAAAGAACAATTAATCTACATATCTAAACATAATAATCGTTATATAACATCGAATTTCTCTTTGTGATTAGAGTACGTATGTATATAAGAGATGTGTTCTGCTTTTGGACCACACTTCTGATCTATCTATCAAGCTTTGAAGAGATGTATTTCCATGTAAGTGTCATTTATTTTCTTATTATTTTTTAGTTGTTTTAGGCTTAAATGTTTTTACCGGGACTTTTTGAAAATACATATTTTCTTTCAATTTCCTCAACAGCTAATGCTTTACAATCGTTTTATTTTACATTCCAGATTTTAATAGGACTATTGGTGCTGACATTTTGTTCAGGAGATTCTTCAAACCATGCAATATCTTCCATCAGCTTCCATCGAGACGATGTACCGCTTTCATACAACTACAATTATATTCACATTTATTCAACCGAGAAACCAAAAAGCCACACAAGACCTGAAGTGTACAAGAACATACAATACGCTCCTTTAGACTTAAACCATAATGATAAGGAAAAATACGATGGGTTGTATACTAAAGCAATTGCCACTAAATGGAATAAAATAGAAAATGTAACAAAAAATGATTATTTAGAACCACAAATAGAAAATTCTGGTAACTATTATGGGAACAGACAATATGTCGCAGGCTACAATATTGATGCGTCAAGACCTAACATAAATCATAATAACCTAATTTCGGACTACAAAAACATTGCATTGCATAATAATAACAAGCAATCATTCGTACGTATTTTTTATTTTATCACCTACTAGCTGCCTCTCGAGGGTTTTACTCACGGCCATTTCTTCACTACATCATAGTGTGTTGTAATATAGCCTATAACCTCCTCAATAAACTGGCTATCTAACGCAAAAAGAATTTTTCGAATCGGATCAGTCGTTTCATAATATACCCTTTTACACAAACCTACAAACATATTTTCCTTAATTTATAATTATTATTATAGATAATATATAAATAGTTTCGTTTATGGCAATTTCATTAATTTATTATTTGACAAATTTATGTGTTTTAACTTTTTTGTTTTAATTGTTTCAGAATAAAATAATATTTAATACAAACGCAGAAACTATTCCATCCGGAAACGACGAATCATCGCAGTTAAATAATTTCCTTGTCCTAAATGCGAGGAAATACCAAGAGAATCCTTCTAAGTGAGTCATATCGTAATTGGCCATTGTATAGTAAATTTGCTACTTCATAAATACGTACTTATTCGATAAATAACGTAAAATGTTACGGTATTTATTGAATAAAACGTTCATTACGCTTTTACTAGTAACACTTTTTTGCGTTCTAAAAAAAACATTCAAATGTATTATACGTATATGTATATTAATCTTGTAACTCCGTTCACATGGTCCTTGCATTATGTAATATTTTTGATTTTTATAGTTTACGATTATTATTATCAACAAGGACTTGGTAAATGTGTTAAAAAGAAATATACCCTTTAAAGTGTACTAAAAGTTTAATAAATTCAACTTATTTTGTATTATTTTATTTAAAGGTCTTTGATATTTTTATTAAAAAAAAATAACATCATGGATTTATATTAAAATTTTCAAGTGTTTCATTAAATAATATGGTTTAAAAAACACAAAATAAACTTTTTCTTTTTTTTTATTTTAGGTCCATTCCAGTTCTTTCATTAATGGAAAATGCGCAAATCCACCCAGTTTTCAATCCTTATGTTAAAGTACCACAACTACATCTGAACGTAGCACGGGCTTACAACTTTGCACCGATGGCAGTCAAGGCGCTTTCAAATGGTTACCAAAAATCATTAAGAAGTAATCAAGATCAATCCTACGCGAAACAAACTAACACTCCAATAATACAAAAAACATTTTTATATCCAATAAATAATAGGCAACAGAAATATTGAAATATGTTTAGTTATTAAAATGTTATGTTATTTATTGAATAAAAATAGGTATCATTTATTTTTATATAAAGTATATTTAAGTCCATAAATAAATAATTTTAAAGTATATAAGTGTATAACTTATTTATTATATAATCTATATATTAATACGTAAAGCCTTTAAACCTTTAACCTCTTTTCACCCGACTGCGCAATGCAAAAGTGGGTAAAGTGTTTATCAGTCTATGTACGTGGGTTTGTACATTGACAACAACAACGCGTGAAGTGATTGGGATAAATGACATGTTTTTTGATTGGTCATGACTGCGCGAATGTCATAGAAGTCATAACATTTTGAAAAATTTAGTAATGGCCGATTTTGGACGCCAAAATGTAAAAAATAAAAAAATTAACATCGACAAACTATATCGTTGAATAGGTCTTTAAAAATCATTTTTAGATGTCTCATATCGTTTTTCAATTAGAATTACCGTTTAGGATATATAACGATTTCAATTTGGCTAGTAACATTTCTCACTTCTAGGCTGTTAGACAGAACTGATATTGATACTCGTATGGTACTACTGCAGATGATCTTGTTACAAAGTCGGGAATTTGTTTTTTTTTTAATTAATTAAACATGTTACAAAAATTGCACTGACGGAGGAGTATGATATTTCGAACACTTTGTGTTAATATAGAGAAGAAGATGGAAATGCTCCAGTTTTTTTTTTAACTTGTGCATGAAAAATAAATTAAATTAATGAGATAACGTTACACTCATTACCATGTATTTGACACACTCACGCATATGCGTGTAAATATGGAGTATATTGCTTATTTGCTTATTGTTAGTCAGTTGTTAAATTGAGGCCAAAAAATATTATCTGTGGTCAATCTTTAAATCGGTTGAGAATTTAATGAACAACGGTCAGATTCCGATGGCTAGGCGACCACTAGTATTATAGGATTGCCAATTGCCTATATCTAATTTTATAACTACTATGTTGAAATGCAATACAATAGTATAAAATTAGTGAATAAAACAAGTATACACAATATATCAAAAATACTCTTTACTGTACTGTTTAAATAAATCTTGTTTTATATTCCATGGGGTATGTCAGCGATTCGCTATCTTTTTAGAAATTTGCTTATAAAAAAAATTACAACAAATTTTGCAAGTATTTGCATGTTTTAGAATATACTAAGTGAATGTAAAAATGGATTTGCAAAAGTTGACCGGAGGCAAGGTCGTCCATCGGAACATACTAGTTTGAATAAGTAGATCGCACTGATAAAGTCACTATAAAACCAATGAGCAAATGTAATGAAATCATTCTGTGATTGAACACTACAATCAACACAATGTTCTCCAAAGTAAGTAATGTAAATATAAAAAGAAGACGACTTGCGAAACTTTTAGGAGGATAAGAAATAAGTTAAAAATAATATTAATTAATGTTACAGCTGGTAGCTCTCTGCGCTGTCATGGCGGTGTCCTCGGCCGGACTCCTGCCTGCTGCAGTACACTACTCACCCGCGGCCGCCGTCTCCTCCCAGAGCATCGTACGTCACGATGAGCACGCCGTTCCCGTCGCCAAGGTGGCCGTCGCTGCTCCCGTCGCCTACCACGCTGCTCCCGTCGCATACCACGCTGCCCCAGTCGCCTACCACGCTGCCCCCGCCGCAGTCGCCTACCATGCTGCCCCCGCTGTAGCCTACCACGCCGCTCCTGCCGTAGCCTACCACGCCGCCCCCGTTGCTAAAGTTATTGCCCAGCACGAGGAAATCGTAAGTTATTTAGCATCTTTATAAAAATAAATAAGCATTGTTTAAGTTCAAGTAAATAAGCAAGTTTCATTATATATTGTCAAAAAACAATAAATTTATTTTTCTTTCTCGTCTGCAGGCCTACCCCAAATACGAGTACTCTTACTCCGTAGCCGACGGACACTCCGGTGACAACAAGCAACAGCAAGAAGTCCGTGATGGTGATGTCGTAAAGGGCTCCTACTCTTTCCACGAGGCTGACGGCTCCATCAGAACTGTGGAGTACTCCGCTGACGACCACAACGGTTTCAACGCAGTAGTACACAACAGCGCTCCCACCGCCGCCCCCGCCATCATCAAGGCCGCCCCCGTCGTAGTCAAGAGCCCCGTGTACGCCGCCCCCGCCCTCCAGTACTACCACCACTAGGCGATTGTTGCAGTACACATCTGCTCAATGATTGTTACCTATTTATTTAATGTAATAAACAATTAACTCCAGTAAAAGTTATTATTTTTACTTTTTAAAATTAGAAACATTATTATTTATTTTCATCTTAAAATGTATAAAAATAGATCAAAAAATAAGTTTATGGGTTATTAGAAGCTTAAAGATAGAAACCTCTCTAAGACTTTAATACAGTAAAGCTTATTTATTTTAATAATAGTAATAGAAATGTCCTTACTATAAAATTTCAACTATCTACCTATTACGGGTCACAAAAATGATGCGATGCGAACGATGATAACATTTTCCTGCATCAGTGCAGGAAAATGATATTATCGATATGTTTATTATATATAGTTTATATATGTAGGTATATCCCATATATAAAGCAGAGTGGAGTTAATTACACCATTTATAGATCAAGAACGGCGTAGTAAAAGTTTTCTATCGGACGGCTACATTTATTGATTCTGAGGCGATATGAAGTTAGGCAGGTTCGTTATTACATATTATTTATTTATTTATTATAACTTTACAACCATTATCACAGGCTCACCCAATACAATGGTGTAGTCCCATACATAATTACTCATATCTACTAACAAAGCTTTTGTGTGAATTCACTATTTGATTGAGCGTGCGGAGTGCTCGCGTCAGCGGCGCTTCTTTAAGTAAATTAGTCCGCCGGTTTGCTACAATTAGAAGTGGCGGCTGACGTCTTCGCCACACATACCTATCAGGCACAAACAACCCCACCTGCCCGAGTATAGTTTGATTGTCTTCGTTCCCTCTCATTATTTTAAAAATATACAAAACTAGGATTAGTTCCCTTCTAACCCTTAATTCGTTATATCCGACCATTCCTAGTAAAACAAAGTTGAATATATATATGGATAAAAATGATATACTCCATATAGCTTCGAGTATAAGTGTCGAATAAATTTATTTTGAACGTTCTAGCATTAATGTATATTTTGCTTCATATGGAGACCAAATGACCGAGCCATATTCCAACTGACTCCTAACCAATGCGTTATACAGTACTGTTATCGCTTTAATGTTTGTGAAACCATGAACTGTACGTAGAACAAACCCCAAATTCCTGTAAGCTGTCTTACAACACTTAGCAATATGATCACGTTAAAAGTTAACTCTCTGTTTAGAGTTACCCCTAAATCCCTGACTTTCGTTACTCTAGTCATTGGTTGCCCATCGATATGATACGTGTATGGGATGGGGATATTTGTACGAGAGAATGTAATTGTCACGCATTTAGAAGGGTTAAACTGTAAAAAATTACGTTTACTCCAGACAACCACACTATCTATGGCTTTTTGCAATATATCACAGTCATGCTCGTTTTTTATTATGCGAGACAATTTAAGATCGTCGGCAAATAATAAGCAATTTTCACCCTCTACAACTTTTGGTAGATCGTTTATCATTAGTATAAATTGTAAAGGACCCAGATTACTTGCCTGGCTTACACAAGACCTAGTGTAATTCAATTCTGACCTGTATCCCGCGTATTCAACATATTGTTGTCTATCCTTCATGTAGGTAGCAAAAAAATGTAGTAAATGTGGGGTGAAACCAACAACTGCGAACTTCTTAAGCAGCACATCATTATCAACGACGTCAAATGCTTTTTTGAGGTCAAAATATGCCGAATCAGTTTGTCCCCCACTGTCAACTACCGACTCGATATTTGTCATATAGCTCAGAAGATTATATTACTACTATAATTTAATTTCATGTTAAACTCAATAAATGCAATGGCCAATACTTAATACCCATAATACCAAATTAATGAGATAAAATACTCTTCCCTTACAGCTTAGTTAGGCAGTCCCTGTCTTGCGCAATTCTTGATTTAGATTGCGAAGGACAATTTTGATCGATTGTGCGAAATTGAACATTGAATTTGATTTTATTCAAGAGAGGGCTTCTTAGGCAATTACATTGTAATTGTGGCTATTTTCAAACCATTTTTATAAATAATTATAAATACAAAATAAATCAAATTTTTTTCAAAATTAATAAGTGAATTTTTTTAAAGCAAAAATATATAGAGAAATTAAATTAAAGAGAAATATAATAATCCTTTAAGAGAAATTTAAACTCAAATATTAGTCTTCTCTATTCAATTCTCACGATTCTAATGTAATATCAATAGAACTTCCTCGTATTGTGTAGACAATAGGCATAAACTACATTTTTTTATCGGATGGGGGGCGAATGAGCTGACATATCACCTGATAAAAAGTTAACACTGCCGCCCATGGACATTTCCAACACCAAGGGAGCTACGAAATGCGTTGCGGGCTTTTTTAATAATTTTAAACATTTTTTTTATATGGATTGGTATTTGTGGGCAAAAATCTTTGTAAAAGTTGATAAAGCTGGAGTCAATGACTTTATATACACGATAAAAATCCGTACCAACTTCCAAGCAGTAGTAAGTAAAGTAACAGCCTGTTAATATCCCACTGCTGGGCATAGGCCTCCTCTTCTATTACGGAGAAGGTTTAGAGCTTAATCCACCACGCTGCTCAACTGCGGGTTGGCGGATATACATGAGTCAGAATTTCTCCCGGCACATGCAGGTTTCCTCACGATGTTTTCCTTCACCGCCGAGCTCGAGATGAATTTAAACACTGATTTAGCATTGAAAAGTCAGCGGTGCTAGCCAGGGTTTGAACCCACGATCATTGGTTGAGATCGACGTGTTCTAACCACTAGGCCATCTCGGGTCATTATTTTATTATATTGTCAATTATTTTATTGGCCCAAAGAAACTCTCTCTTTAACGTCTTTAACATCTTTAAACATAACGAACGTGGACGGCAATCTGGGTGACAAAGTCTATGAACGGAATGACTCCGTTTATCGACTGTAAATCATCCACCCTAAGGGTAAGAGTTTACATTAACTACGTAGAAGACGTGGGGGTCCATAGATAAAAACCTATGTATGCGGGTGCGCTAAACTTCTTTACCGACGTTAATTTTAAAAGATTATATTGAGGTACTAAGTGTTAGCTACACACATAAACGATATAATCCCGCAAGAATATAATTCAGTTATATTTAAAAAAACTATAATATTAATTTATTTGTACATAAATATATAAAAATTTTCATATACATAACTGAATCCTTGCGCGAATTTGTAATTAAATAAGTATATTGTAACGTGTATCACCACCATAGACGTCAACAAGGCTGTTTACTTTATAATCTTAGCCATCGATAAATAAAAAAAACCTTTGAGTGTTGTAACGGTTTTTTTTATAAATAATTAATCAATAATGTGGTATTCTACACATAAATAAAAGATTACAGTCTAGTCATATTATAATTTTATTATTCACACACAAATTTATTTTAAAAATAAACACAAAATATATGCATACAATACTCAAAAAAATATTTTTAGAATTAAAACTGATGGAATAACCATTGATTGAAAAAGAATTATGATATTGTACTTGCAAAAAAAACTTACCTTAATAAAAATATTTTATTAATAATCAATACGTCTAGAACATTTTGTTTTTCTAGCCCCTAAAATAGGCAATTCAAATGCGCCCCAAACTTTTTAGCCCGCTAAAAGTCCGCGACCACAGAATCAGGTCTATCGGCCCCTGTTATATGTGTATTTTTTTTAATAACTACACATATATATATTCTTTTAAAATTGATTCATTTCAGTTATGATTATGATAATGACGACACACACCGAAGGTTCCGCATCATTCATATACTATTTTTTAATTAAATTGCACTTGACTATTTTTAACGACTTTGAGAAAGGATAAGGAAGCAACGTCTTCATTACATACTACTTTGACCTATTATCTACATCTAAAATAAAAATATTTAGATACCAAATAAGAGGAAACACTAAATGATGGAAAAAAAAATAGAATAAAGAAAATGATTATTTATTATGCAAATAGAATCAACTGAAGACAAAAATCGATATCGATATTTGTCATATGTAATCAACACTTACCTCCTGTTAATATATTTGTTTTACCATCAAAATTATGAACAATTGTCAATTTTTTTTTCTATAAGAAATATAAAGTATAGATGCATGCACAAAAAAATCTACCATTTTTCATCTCATTTTGCCATGAAAATTCTTTTTTTATCACTGTATCGGCCGCTTTTAGCTCCACGCGCTTTACAATTCATATTTTTTATAAAGCATGTTGGTTTTTTAAAGAAACAATTTTATTATATAAACGTTTCAATGTAGTAATTTTATTAATATTTTCTGTACTATATTATTATGTAATTCGGTACAGTTAAAATTGTCACTTTTGTTTCTTAAAATATGCCAATGCAAATAATTCAACGACTATAGGATAACACCGAATTAATAATTTGAAGTGTCCGTAAATCCTAACTTACATTACAAAATAAATTTAACATTACAAATTAAATTTAAAATTGTAATAAGAAATTAATTTCATAACATTAATTTTTACGAATACTTTTACGCGTAAATATTGCAATGTACATATTTTAAATTCATGTGGCATTTCTGCCTGCTGCCTTTGCATGCTATTTTAATAAGAAAAGACGACATTATTCTTAAGCGCATCCGCCTTAGTATTGCTTCTCCCTATGGAACCTACACCATAGTGCTAAAGGGCATTAACTGACACGCAATTCCGAATCCCCTTTAGGGTCGATAATTCGAGGTAAATAAGAAAATATGTTGCATGATCAAATCTAATCAAACAAATATATGTAAATAAAATGAAATTCATAAAACCTTATAGAAAAAAAAAAAACATTTTAAAAAATTTACCCCTGTCAATAGAGCATTAATTAAATGACTTTACCTTGCATTTTACATTGACATTGTATCTCAGAAAAAACATTATTATGTAAAATGTAGTAATTTTTATGTAAATAAAGTTATCAGATCTCATGTAAAGCCAACCTTCTATCACCAGTCACCCCATCTCTACAAGGCCTAATTTCATGGACTCTACACCTTAGTCAAAATATCTGGATTACACACAAAAATTATAAAATTAATAAGGAACCATATAATTGTTACTATTAGTTATTATATTCTTAAGAAGTAAAAATCATACTTAATATCCGTTATTTCTTGACGCTTTCAAAAACCTGCGCGTTTAAAATAATATTTTTTATAAATATTACCATTATATTATGGTAATAAAACTATGTATGTACAAATACACGTAATTCCACAAACACAAATATTTTGTAAGTATTTCCTTTTTTAGAATATTCATACTAGGTTAATGTAAGAAAACCATTTGTCAAAACACACCCGAAGGCAAGGCCGTTCCTCTAAAACTGGTTCTCCTAAGTTGATCTCTCTGATAAAGTTACTATAAAATCATCAAGCAAACTTGAAAAAATCATTCAGTGATTAAACACGAAACGATAACACAATGTTCTCCAAAGTAAGTATACATGGTGAAAATTAAAACGAGTCTCCGCTGAATACAAAATTTTTCAAGACAAATAACAATAATTAATTGATTTTACAGCTGGTAGCTCTATGCGCTGTTGTGGCAGTGGCCTCGGCTGGCCTCGTGCCTTCCGCTGTACACTACTCCTCAGCTGCTGCCGTATCCTCCCAGAGCATCGTACGGCACGATGAGCAAGCCGTCCCTGTCGCCAAGGTGGCCGTCGCTGTTCCCGTCGCCTACCATGCTGCTCCCGTTGCCTACCACGCTGCCCCCGCTGTAGCCTACCACGCTGCTCCTGCTGCCGTCGCCTACCACGCTGCTCCCGTTGCCTACCACGCTGCCCCTGCCGCTGTCGCCTACCACGCTTCTCCCGTCGCTAAAGTTATTGCCCAACATGAGGAAATCGTAAGTCATTTAGCATCTTTATAAAAATAAATAAGCCGTTTCATCCTATATTTAATAAATTTATTTTTCTTTTTCATGTGCAGGCCTACCCCAAGTACGAGTACTCTTACTCCGTCGCCGACGGACACAGCGGTGACAACAAGCAACAACATGAGATCCGCGACGGTGATGTCGTGAAGGGCTCCTACTCTTTCCTCGAGGCTGACGGCTCTGTCAGAACTGTCGACTACTCTGCTGACGACCACAACGGTTTCAACGCAGTAGTACACAACAGCGCTCCCACTGCCGCCCCCGCCATCATCAAGGCCGCGCCTGTCGTCGTCAAGAGCCCCGTCTATGCCGTACCTGCCCTCCAGTATTACCACCACTGAACAAAAAACATAGTTGGATTTTTACGCAATGATTGTTAACTATTTATATATTTACAATGCAATAAATGAATAAGTTCAATAAATGATTATCCTTTTTTAATACACATAAATATAAACGCTTTACCAAAAAAAACCTTTTTTCAAGTAGGCTTAAACAAACACTACACTTGAAACTAAAAAAAACAAAGTAAAAGATATTTAATCATAAATATTTTTATTAATTATATTAAGCAGCTATCATAAAGTCTTGTTCAAGGTTTCCATTTTGGCTGTTCCTATGGCTTATTAATACCACCAATAGGCGTTTAATAAATTTGTATCAATTACATGTTGGCAGCACTTTTATTACATCAAATTCACTGATCAATTTCTAAAAGAATCTTGAGTCCCTGAAAAAGTATTTTATAAAAAATATAAATAATAATATCCTTTCTAATATTACAAACGCGTATGGATTTATGGATGTTTGTAACTCTTTCACGCAAAATCTAACGAATAGATTTTAATGAAACTTTACGGTAATGTAAGTTATACTCAGAATAACTCATAGACTATACTTTATAAAAATTTTATAAGAATTGAAAACAAACAAACAAAAAGTATTAGTGCCAATTCTAATACATTTTGGTACGAAGATAGATAATACCTTAGAGAAAAAAATACTCGAAGTACTAATATTTGCAGACGAAGTCGCGGGCACCAGCTAGTGTGATATACAGTAACAGTCATGTTTAAACATTGGCACCATAAAACCAAATACAAATGCTGAAGAAAAATAAGAAGTTTCGATTAATTCTATTTTACTTTTCAGTATGTTTCATTGCCATTTTTTCTCGGCCATAAGCAAAAATAACTAACAATATTTTTATAATATTACAGCGACATATGCAGTATGTAATTTTAATTTATTTAACAGGAACTTTTCCTAGCCTTAGTAGTATGTTATTTATATCTGGAACTTTACTGTGTATAGTAAATAAACTCAGTCATATCAATTGACAACTCCCTCTAATACTTGCTTGACCAATCTTACTTTATTTGTCATCTTGTAAACTATATGTATAATAAAAATCAGCCAAGTGCGTGTCGGGCCACGCACAATCTAGGGTTCCGTAGTTGTCAGAATTGTCAAGATCGGTCAAGCAATCTTCGAGTACCTATTTTCGTAAAAAAGTTTACGACGAACTGGGAATTTCCTTTTTTAAGTCAGTTTATACAATATACGTACTTACAATTTTAAACCTTTTATTATTATAAAATTATTTTTAATTTCTCTTTAAGAGACTAAAATATTTTTAATGTAAAATGAATGTTTGAATGTGAATTATACTAACGCTTTTGAACTTTATATGTTCGTCGATTATTTATTATTCTAACACTTGTAAAATATACTTAGCGCCGATAATTTTCCTTCCTGATTAGAGCCTATGAAATCTATGGAAATTTGGTTGAAAACTTCATAAGCGTGATTCAGAATCACTCGCGACATGTTTATTGAGACATTGTTTTATACCTTATTTTATATTTTATTTTAATTTTAACTTATTAAATATTTATTTATTTATTCATTTAAATTCATATATTAATTTAAAATTATTAATATTTACATAATGTGATGCTTTAAAAAGTGAAATATTTATTTTTACTTAGATCATCTATAACTCGATAATCATAAGAACCCACATAGCCGTGATCATTTTCCTTTTAAATTCATTATATGTACCACTATCGTAATTTTTTTCATATTTTTAGACGCAGCAGTTTAGTGAGTAGAGGGGGGGGACACTTGACTCTAAGAAAAATTGACACTTCAAAGCTTAATATTTCGGAAACAGTTCGTCGTTCGGAGAAATGGTTTTCCCACACATATAACATTTTTAAAAGACCTATCTAACGATACCCCACAACATGGGATAAATGAGAAAAAACAATGTTGGTCCCTCTTAACACATAGGGAAGACACCCTGAAAAAAAAATATTTTTAAGATTTTATTGTACGACTTTCTCGGCGTAATTCATATGTATACTCATACCGAATTACAGCTTTCTGGTATTAAGGGTTTCGGAGCAAAGCCGCGGACAGACAGACAGACAGACAGACGGACATAGCGAAACTATAAGGGTTCCGTTTTTTACTACGGAACCCTAAAAATTGGTAAGTAAAAAATTATTATCTTCTTTTTAGGGCATTTAAATAAAAGCTTTCTTATTTTTGTTTTTTATTTCATTTATTTATTAATTTTAAGTCATCGCTAGCTAGGTTTCTGAGTCTGTTCATCTCATTCAAATCACCATTATTGCAAGGACGTTTGCCAGTTAATTCGGAACAGTCTTGCTCTTCAATGAGGAGACCTAATGATTTTACCCTACTTAAGCCCACGTATGCTTGACCACCAGCAAAGAGCCTCAGACCTAAGTTAACAACGGCGTGGTCGACAGTACTACGAGGTCTCTACACCAAATTTCAGGGGGATATCAAAGAGAGCTTCTTCTTTTTTTTAACATACATTTTTACTCAACTTTAACTTCTTAAAGAACTCTTTTTGTTTTAAGCAGTTATTTTATTTTAAATTTATTGAGGAAGGCCATAGGCCTTATAATATAATATATTACATCACGCTACGACTCAAATAAGCAAAGCAGTAACCACAAACGCGAGTGAAAACGCAAGCGACAGCTAGTCAACAAATAAAAGCTTCAAATGTAAAATTTTAGAAATTGAAATAACAAAAAAGTAATAACCATTAAATAAACAACAACATATAATAATCAACACTTCACAAGACGAAAATTTACATATTATACATATATTAATTATCTATACTAACATTGTAGTGAGGAAAGTGCGTAAGTTTTTAACTACGTTTGTAGGGGGGTAATCTCTGTAACTACTGATCCGATTCAAATTTTTACATTAGATAGCCTGTTTATTGAAGACGGCTTGAAGTTAAAATTCATAAAGCTACGATTTACAGGAGCAAATCAGTAAAAATAAACGCAAGATTACGCTACTATGTTATTTCGATATTAATCATAGTAAACTTTGAGTCGATAAGACCAGTAAAACTTCTATATCCTTTCAACGACTAGAAAAAAAATATTCAAACATATAAACGGATTTTTAAAATATTTAACCATCTCGATTACTGAAGCTTTGAAAAAGAAAAAAAAACCGGATCAAAATGGACCACAAACACACACTTATTCAAACTTACGACACCCTTCTTTTCATAACTGTTATTTTCATGTAAAATTTTGAAAAGTGATAAAGTGTCATAAAAATTAAGTTTTATATCTATTACACGAATAAAATATCTTTTATAATCCAATCAATGTACATTTTTTTTTAAATAATTAGACATTCACATTTCATTACCGTTGCCACGATTACATTTAATATTTTGTAAGCGTTTCCACGTTTTAGAATATATACTAGGTTAATGTAAAATAAGATTTGTCAAAATTGGCCCGATGGCAAGGTCATTCATATAAACAAGTTCTCCTAAGTTGATCGCAATGATAAGGGTCAAAAAATACTATAAAACCGTTAATCAAACGTCAAGAAATCATTCAGTGATCAAACATAATAATCAAAACAATGTTCTCCAAAGTAAGTAAACATGGTCAAAAGATATACAAGTCTTCTTAATATTCCAAAACTAATAATATTTAATTAATTTTGACAGCTGGTAACTCTTTGCGCTATCGTAGCGGTGTCCTCGGCTGGACTCGTGCCTGCCGCTGTACACTACTCTTCTGCTGCTGCCGTCTCCTCCCAGAGCATCGTACGTCATGACGAACACGCCGTCCCTATTTCCAAGGTGGCCGTCGCTGCTCCCGTCGCTTACCACGCTGCCCCCGCTGTAGCATATCACGCTATTCCCGCTGCTGTCGCCTACCATGCTGCTCCCGCTGCCGTCGCGTACCACGCTGCTCCCGCTGCCGTCGCCTACCACGCTGCTCCCGCCGCGGTCGCCTATCATGCTGCTCCTATTGCTAAAGTTATTGCCCAGCCTGAGGAAATCGTAAGTTCTTTTTCCATCTTTTATAATATGCTCTTTGATTACTTAAATTCCTTTAAGTAATCAATTTGTGTCGTTTACAGGCCCACCCTAAATACGAGTACAGCTACTCCGTAGCTGACGGATATACCGGTGACAATAAGCAACAGCATGAGATCCGTGACGGTGATGTCGTGAAGGGCTCCTACTCTTTCCTCGAGGCTGATGGCTCTGTCAGAACTGTCGACTACTCTGCTGACGACCACAACGGTTTCAACGCAGTAGTACACAACAGCGCTCCCACTGCCGCCCCCGCCATCATCAAGGCCGCGCCTGTCGTCGTCAAGGCCCCCGTCTTTGCCGCCCCTGCCCTCCAATATTTCCACCATTAAGCAACTGGTGTCATGCATATTTGCTAAGTGATTGTCAAATATTTATTTAATACAATAAACGAATTATTCAAATAAGGATTCTACTATTTTTATTCACCTGCTGAAAACTTTAATTATCTATTACACCTGTCAAATATTAGTTTATGTTCTATTCCGGTTCCTAAACCTAAACCAAAATTCATCAAAAAAAGGTTTAACGGTATAAGCTTGAAAACGTAACAAACAAACTCTTAAGACAGAAACACAGACAGACAGATAGACGAAATTATTTTAACATTTATAATATTGGAAAGACCCACACAGGCTGCACCAGCAGCACTTTGTTATACCACTATTTTAATAGCCTTGTTTTTTATTGATTACCTGGTTAATTCTCATAAAATAGGTATTTTTTGTGAAAATTATTCTTTAAAAAAATCAGTATTATATAGATAAGTAAAATTTACATATAAAAATCAATAAATACACCAGGTAAAGTTTTCAATAAGAAACCATTGAATACTTTCAAATGACCGTTTACCATCTAGAGCCAGAGATGGACTAATGGATAGAATACTGTAATTTCGACCGGTGGTAGTATTTAACATAACTCAGTTAAAAAAAAGAGAAAATGGTGAGACACTACACATATAATCGCCAATCGGAAATACGGGTACAGCAGCGTAGTGCATTATGTTCCTCTATCCATTCAGAAATTTTATGCTTAATTAAAAAAAAAAACTTGCTTAAAATGAATTGGTCTTCCTTAATTATGTCACTACAATTAATAAATAACGTTGACACGTAAACCGTAGAGAGTATTGCTTGTGAATTAATACATTCTTATTTCTTACAGTAATAAAAATTATTTTTTGAATCGTTTAAGCAACGTTTTACCCTCATACAAGGTATAAAAATAAGTTAATTTGTTAGGGATTTGCCCGCTGACGAAAGCTCTTATATCTTATACGGTCTTATGAGAGTATATTTTTTTTTCTGTAAAAATGTAGTCATTCTGTGGAATTTTCTCACAGAAAAATTAATAGAGCGTCGTGTCGTAAGGTAATTTAAAGAGGCAGAAAATGAATCTCAATACACAACTCTTTCTTTTATCCCTCATTTCTTTTTAAGCCAGCAAGGCATTTGTGACTTCTGTTGCTACAAATATTCATGGTTATCATTTTACATCACGTGACCGGCTTATTTACTAAACAACAATATATGCCATATAATAACATAAATATATATATTAAAAGATGTTTTTTGTACCTTGCGCATAAAAATACTAATATAAAATTACAATGTCATATTAAATTAATTTTAACACTAAATAAATAGGTCCTTTCAGGTGTAAAAGCAATGATAAACAATTTATGTAAGTCTGTAAGCAAAACTTGCAAATGTAATTATCGCCTAATAGGTACTATGCTTGAACTTTTAAATTCAAAGATATTATCATGTCTAATTTCTAAGTCCTTGAAAAAAAGATATATAAAAATACTTATTGTAAAGGCCTATTTGAATAAAGTACGAGTATATTTTGAGTTTGAGTTTGAGTTTATACCACAAAAGGTTTTTAAAGAATTACGAAAATAATATATTTAAATATTTTTTACGCTGAAAACGCGAATTAGAGTTTTGCATTGAAGGTTCCGTATCAGTATTTATTATTTTTTCGCTGCTCCTTGCGGCTTTACTCACGCTTTTAATTACTAGTTAGTTCTTACGAGTCCTAGCGTGATGTAATAAAGCCTAATAGTTAATATAATCTGTAACCTTTCTTTAAAAAATAGGCTATCTACCGCAATTACACACATAATTATAGGTGTACAACTCCTTCTTCATCCGGTCAGTGTCAAAATTACATAAAATGCCGATTTGCATTTATTTCTAACCCGAAGCGACCATAATTTTCGTACTTTTACTTTGGTAATTAACTTCTTATTTGACGTTGTTAGAGGTAAAATTTCCAAAAATCCTTTCCTAGTGAATGATTACAACATAAAATATATGAACTGCGAATATTCAAGTTTGATTGACGTTGATGAATTAGGCGGTCCGTCAGGACAAGAAATTACATTATCATTTATTGAGACATCCATCATAACACAAATTTTATGAGAAATTAAATCAGCTACCTATTTTGGATCAAAAGAACTCCTCATATATATACAATAAATTAACGATCGGATGGACAGATGGAAAAGATTTAGTAACAGGATCATTGGTACTCTTTGGGTAAGAAGCTTTACAATATATACAATTTTAATATATAAAATTAAACCGCACTTAACTAACGCATAAATTAGATTTTTTTTAACTTTACCTAAACGTAATATATTAAAAATGATTGTGACAAACACACACTAATTTCAAAATGGACATTCCTAATAAAAACTAAAAAATTATAGTAAAAAATTTAAAAATTTAATTAATGATAACATAAATATAATTATATACTATCGTCGTCGATATACATATAGGATTCGCAAGCATTTGCAATTTCTTTAGAATATGATAGTGAATGTAAAAATAGACTTGTCAAATTTAGCCCGGAGGCAAGGTCGTCTTTCTGAACAAGTTCTCTTAAGTCGATCGCACTGATAAAGTCACTATAAAACCATTGAGCAAACGTATAGAAATCATTCTGTGATTAAACACGAAACGATAATAATCAATACCATGTTCTCCAAAGTAAGTACTGACTTCTAAATAAAAATAAATAATTGTAAACCCTTTGAACTTTATAGAATGATGACAAATGATACCAAATTAATGTTACAGATTGTAGCTCTTTGCGCCGTCGTGGCGGTGTCCTCGGCCGGTCTCCTGCCTGCCGCTGTACACTACTCTCCCGCCGCCGCCGTCTCTTCCCAGAGCATCGTACGCCACGACGAGCACGCAGCCCCAATCGCCAAGTTGGCCGTCGCTGCTCCCGTCGCCTACCACGCAGCCCCCGCTGTAGCCTACCACGCTGCTCCTGCCGCCGTCGCCTACCACGCTGCCCCTGCCGCCGTCGCCTACCACGCTGCCCCTGCCGCCGTCGCCTACCACGCTGCCCCTGCCGCCGTCGCCTACCACGCCGCTCCCGTCTATAAATATAAAGTAATTGCTCAGCCTGAGGAAATCGTAAGTTATTTAACATCTTTATAAAAATAAAAAGGCCGCTTCATCACATATTGTAATATAAATTTATAATAAATTAATTTTTCTTTCTCATCTACAGGCCTACCCCAAATACGAGTACTCTTACTCCGTAGCTGACGGACACTCCGGTGACAACAAGCAACAGCAAGAAGTCCGTGATGGTGATGTCGTAAAGGGCTCCTACTCTTTCCACGAGGCTGACGGTTCCATCAGAACTGTGGAGTACTCCGCTGACGACCACAACGGTTTCAACGCAGTAGTACACAACAGCGCTCCCACCGCCGCCCCCGCCATCATCAAGGCTGCCCCCGTCGTAGTCAAGAGCCCCGTATACGCCGCCCCTGCTCTCCAATACTACCACCATTAACTGTAATAGTCTTGCTTACGCCAAAATGATTGTTAACTATTTATTTATTTAAATATACACTTGAATCTCTAAAACATTGTATTTATTCGCAAGTCTTATGAAATCCTTTATTGTACAATTGAAAATAAGAAAATGAAATTAACGGAATCCACATAAATATAACAAACGTGAATGTAACGACATAAGTATCTTTGTTGTGAAGAACAAGTCTGAAAATATGACTGGTGATCAATAACTTTTTCTCCAGAAGGAAATAGCATACATGTTATGGAGTTTAGACTAAAACATTTGAATGCAGATTAGGTATAATGTGTCAACCCACAAAAAATAAAATTTGGAGGTATTGATGTATTTTTATTATGTGTCACCTATTTAACATTATTCAAAAATTTTAAAATCATCTTAAATAATAAGTACAGAAAAAAGTTTCTTAATAAAATGTTTCGAATTTCAAGTGCGTTCCATATTTTTCCATTTATACTATAATGTCATATATTTGAAAAACTTATTATTATATAAAAGTTTTTATTATAATCTAAAAAAATAGAACAGAAAAATTGGATATTTATTTCTCTATAAAAATTATTAAGAATATGTTTGATATGTTTAGACAGCATTTTCTTTAAATGTAGTCCGTGTCGCTTGACATAGTATTACTTATAAGTGTCCAATTATGCACCTTACGATATTTTCTGTTACCATACTTCATATACTTATTATTTCAGCCTACTATTATTTATTTTAAATAAGATATTTTGAATACCTTTAAGTATATGCAGAAAACGTGAATGCCTTTAATTTTTTATTCTCACTTTATTGTACTGCAACCAAATCTGAACAAAGCACATACGAACAAAATTGCGCTTGCAACCGTAAAGGCGCCTTTTATAGATACTAATGTTACTAAAAATTCACTGATATCATCACTGCAATATTACGAAAACATCTTTTTATTAGTTACATACTTAATACAATGAATAGTATACATACATACTTATTACAATTAAACGATTATAGATTAAGTAAAACGTATTACATAAATCTATACACACGTATGTAATGACTGACTGAGTCATCAACGCACCGCCTAAGCCGCTGGGGCTACAAACTTAAAATTTGGCAATAGGTGCCTTTTAGATGGTTAGGATCTACTAAAAAGAAGTGTTGCGATATTTCAACCCTAAAAGGTAAAAAGTAAAGTAAAGTAACAGCCTGTAAATATCCCACAGCTGGGCAAAGGCCTTCTTTCCTATTAAGGAGAAGGTTTTAGAGCTTAATCCACCCCACTGTTCCACTGCGGGTTGGCGGCTATACATGTGTCAGAATTTCAGTCAGTACACAACAGCGCTCCCACCGCCGCCCCCGCCATCATCAAGGCTGCCCCCGTCGTAGTCAAGAGCCCCGTATACGCCGCCCCCGCTCTCCAGTACTACCACCATTAACTGTAATAGTCTTGCTTACGCCAAAATGATTGTTAACTATTTATTTAGAGCTTAATCCACCACACTGTTCCACTGCGGGTTGGCGGATATACATGTGTCAGAATTTCTCCCGGCACATGCAGGTTTCCTCACGACGTTTCCTTCACCGCCAAGCTCGAGATGAATTTATACACTAATTTAGCACTTGAAAACTCAGCGGTGCTAGCCAGGGTTTGAACCCACGATCATCGGTTAAAATCGACGTGTTCTAACCGCAAGTGAATGTAAAAATAGACTCGTCAAACCCTAAAAGGTAAAAACGTTTAAATCAAAAATTTTGTTCCGTTTTCGCATCAACTTAAATCTTAATATACATACTTTTTGATGTGACTCGTTTATAAATATGAAATAGAAAATGTAGTATTTTAAAAGTTTTTTGAATCGCTTTCATCAAATTCCAAAACATACGCGGGCAAAGCTGCGAGAAGTATCTAGTAAAATTATATAAATACAAAATAACTAACAGCAAAATTAAAAACTTAGTCTGATTTCGTTGACCACGAGACGTTTGAATTTCTTTAAGACTCGATGCACTTAGTTCCACCTAAATTGATTTGAATGTAGATCTACATAAGCGATTATTATGAATCCTAAGTAGCAACTCCCATACAAACAAATAAAAATTCGTATCAGTTGACTAATTTTCCAGATTTTGTGAGACTAATGCATGATTTTACGAGTGCATACATATGTATATAGAATACTAACAACTCCTCGTAAAATACTATTCATCAAAGGATATTTAACTACTAAACTTCTAGAATGAATATGCAATTTAAGGGATAATATTAACACGTTTCGATTATT
The DNA here is from genome assembly GCA_037950945.1 of Hypolimnas misippus. NCBI lineage: Eukaryota > Metazoa > Arthropoda > Insecta > Lepidoptera > Nymphalidae > Hypolimnas > Hypolimnas misippus. The sequence continues at coordinate 10,635,558 of JBBEEQ010000012.1, read as the reverse complement.
ACTGACATCCAAAAGTACGTGTAGTAAGTTGTAAGTTAGTACGACAAAAAAATAAGAGTTTCTATACAAATATTTTTACCCTTTCTCATCCTTTTAGGGCTGGAAAACTCTATCTTAGAGGATGCTTACATTCTTAACTTATTGCCAAAAATTGAAATTAGTAGCCCAAGTGGTTTATGATCTGCATTGATTAATAAGTCAGACAGTCAGTCAATCAGGAGAAGTGATTATAAATATACAGATAAATATAAATTATAAAGGCTGCAATAATGATTTTAAAAAATCCCGACTTGATATCATTTTATTCGTGTACTACTGGAATTATAGTTTTTTTATATAAAAATGACTAACGAGAAGACGGGACACCAGAAGTTTAATGGTCATGCCGTGCGATATAGTTAGTTTAATTCTTTTCAAATTATTTTTTTCAAAAAACAACAATTTGATGTGTACAAGTTCAATTAGTTATTTGTGTTAGTTTTATCACTGCACAGAATTTCGTGAATATATTTTTTGAGTTTCACGATCAGAAACAGAAATAATAATATAAAAAATGATACCGTTATTTTCAATATCCGTGACAGTACTTATTCTAATCTAACAAATATGTTAGTTAGATTAGAGTTATGATGTAATAATAATTTTAAAAAATACACGGACTGAGAACCTTTTTTGACGTCGGTTGAAAATAGGAAATTTGATTTTAGACGCCAATTTTTATTATTATTTTTAAGTCTCAGTAACATTTACTTACAACAAAATGATCTAAGTATGTGTGTTTTACTATTAAGGTCACGAAAATCATATACTAATTGCAAGCATTAATAATTTCTTTTTAAAATTTACTAGGTGAATGTAAAAATAGATTCGTCAAAATTGGCCCGGGGGCAAGGTCAGTCGACAGAACAAGTTCTCCTAAGTTGATCGCACTGATAAAATCACTATAAAACCATTGAGCAAACGTATTGAAATCATTCTGTGATCAAACACGAAACAATAATCACCAAAATGTTCTCCAAAGTAAGTAAAGTGATGTAAATAGTAATAATTATTACTAAACTTTTTCGAATTTCACCAAATAATATTCAATCAATTTTACAGCTGGTAGCCCTGTGCGCTGTAGTGGCGGTGTCTTCGGCCGGACTTGTGCCTGCCGCTGTACACTACTCTCCCGCAGCCGCCGTCTCCTCCCAGAGCATCGTACGCCACGACGAGCACGCAGCCCCAATCGCCAAGTTGGCCGTCGCTGCTCCCGTCGCCTATCACGCAGCCCCCGCTGTAGCCTACCACGCTGCTCCTGCCGCCGTCGCCTACCACGCTGCTCCTGCCGCCGTCGCCTACCACGCTGCCCCTGCCGCCGTCGCCTACCACGCTGCCCCTGCCGCCGTCGCCTACCACGCCGCTCCCGTCGCTAAAGTGATTGCCCAGCCTGAGGAAATCGTAAGTTATTTAACATCTTTATAAAAATAAATAGGCCGCTTCATCATATATTGTAATATAAATTTATAATAAATTAATTTTTCTTTCTCATCTGCAGGCCTACCCCAAATACGAGTACTCTTACTCCGTAGCCGACGGACACTCCGGTGACAACAAGCAACAGCAAGAAGTCCGTGATGGTGATGTCGTAAAGGGCTCCTACTCTTTCCACGAGGCTGACGGTTCCATCAGAACTGTGGAGTACTCCGCTGACGACCACAACGGTTTCAACGCAGTAGTACACAACAGCGCTCCCACCGCCGCCCCCGCCATCATCAAGGCCGCCCCCGTCGTAGTCAAGAGCCCCGTCTACGCCGCCCCCGCTCTCCAATACTACCACCACTAAATACTAATATTAATCAAAACTCGTCAAAATGATTGTTAGCTATTTATTTATTTCAATATAAAAATGAAACTCTTAAAACTTTTTTCCATTTACCCCTCACCAACTATCAGTTTAAAAGATTTTGTTACATTATGTTTGAACATATAATTAATAATTACATTGACTATAAAATAAGATTAAAATCGAGATGTTTTTTAAAGCATATACATCTTCTATAGGAAGTTTTGATATATTGATAGCATTTGCCAAATCAAAGTACTGATCCTATTTCAATCAAATTTTTATGCGACCAAGCACCACACAAAGGGTAATAAATATGTACAATACTACGTAAAAAGAGGTGGATGTTCGATAGATAAAAACCTTTGTATGGCGAATGCACAAAGCTTCTTTACCAATATTAAATGTTCACAGATGTCCAGTTTTATAGCGGTAGCGATAGACATAAAAATACACTCAAGCAAATTTTACTTTCATTAGATTTGCAAAACTATAACATAAACACATTAGCATACTAGCTGTTTCCCGCAGCTTCGACCGCGTATACTTAGGAGTTTGATACCTAACAAACTTTCAACCCTCTTTTTAACCCCTTAAGAGATGAAATTTCAAAATTTTTTACTTACGTTATATACTTACGTTATATAAGGAACGTTTGTTATTTCATGTTTCTGGACCCAGCGGTTTCAGCTCTGCGTTGATCGATTATTCAGTGAATATGTCAGCCAGTCAGATAAATGTGAATTTTAAATTGAATTACAATTGTCAATTTGGCCGATATATTTTTTTCTCACCTGCATGCTGCTTTTACCTGGTAATTCAAAACAAATAAGCGCCATCATACCTTTGCGTATTTGATTTATTCTCGTTCTTGGCCATGGAAATTATACCACCCTAACACCAAAGTGCATCATTTTAAATAGAAACTCAAAGGAGTGGTCGAAATCGGTTCTTAAATAACGAAGTTATGAGGTAACGAACATTGAAATAATCATACACTACAAATAGAGAACGATTCTTTGAAGTCAGTTGAAAATACACGGCCTATAGATGTTTTCTTATTAAAAAACTCGCCTCATCGAAACATCCGTTGCTAATTCCATTTTAACGGGATCTTTTTCTACAGTAAATGATTATTATTATTAAGATTATATTTACAGTGACTGTAATAAAGTAAATCTGTAGAATGGTCCTTTGCGGAGTTTAGAAGTAGTATGCGAACAAAATAACAGACTTGAGAAGTGACTTTATTTTTACATTTAGAGAATAGGAGATATATTTGTAAATCTGACACCATACTCGAAATTCTGAAACGCCGAAATCATTATCTTTTAGCCCTTCTTGGGATTTAGGCTGTATATTTTAACTTTTATGTCACAAGATGTTGATAGAACAGTTTTTTTTTTCAATATCCAGTGAATCCAGACTTTACGTATAATATTTTAGCTAACTTGTTTAAAATACATTTTAAATTCAGTCATTTTAAGTATACTAAGCGTGCGACGGAACCATGAATCCAACGTCAAGCCATGTTTCGTTCGTTTAAAATTTACAGAAGTGCATCGCACAAATCACAAAACGACGTCGCTACGTAGAACGGTTACATTATTTTTCATTAAAACCTGTCTAATCTACTTATTAGGACCATTTACAGAACCATTACACGATACATCACCTGTAAGTTGGTGAGAAGTTGTGTATCCTACTACATCCAGATAATGCTTATTAAAATAGTTACTATTGAATTATTATAGCAATGACGCAGGAGTTAATGCAAAACATTTATATCGTAAAATGTTATAAACAAAATATCTTTATTATTTATTATTAGAACTTTTCTCGTTATGTATTAAAATTCTCCTAAGATTAACTTTTAATATATTATTGTTACTAGCTTTTTCTCGTGACTTCGGTCCCTTATGTTTGTTATGGTGAATGATCGTCAATTTTTTCTGTCTGACCTATTAGATGCGCGCTACAAACGCCGCCACAGCCTTTTCGCAAGTATAAACAATAAATTAACAAAGTTTTATCAGAATCAAATTAATTCGGGCTGCATATAAGATATGAACAATCCAACATTACATTACATTAACAGATTTTGAAAAAAATTTTGATACCGTAAAATCGATTTAATATATGTCAAAACAAAAATTAAATATTATTCATTAGCTGTGTTTCAAATAAAAAAAGCTAAATTCTCTTTAGAATTATGGAATGGGACAGTCATAACGTATATATTTGTGGTGCACATTTTTATTATTATTGTTATATTATTTTCAGAATGTCATCACAGTCTTAAAAAGTACTCCCATAACTTGACCACAACCATTGACCTTGAACGTAAAAAATTCAATTGAACCGGTTTGTCATGAGACAAATAAATCGAAGTGACGTCACGGTGTCAAACTGGTAATTTTAATTGAAATTGTCACTGAAATGGAAGATGATTTAAATTTCACATAAAATAATTAATATAATTTAAAAATAATAATAAAAAAATATTTCTATATATACTATAAAAATGATCCATTGAATGTCACAACATTAAAATTAGTTGAAAAAGTACGCCTACCTTATTTAAAAATACTTTACGATGTTGCAACAGCTTTAAAGTCGATTTAGTGAACGGATTGATATACATACATACATTTATGACCTAGAGCAAGGTTAAATATTAAGCTCGTTTGACAACCTCCACTACTTGTCACTGAAGTAATCAAAATGGGGTCCACGACTATAAAAGCCAGTACCATAAACTCATCAACATCATTCTGAATTGATCGATAGTAAAGTATCTATCAATATGTTCGCTAAAGTAAGTTTCACTTTTTAGGGAATTTTTGAAATAAAGTAATTAACGAAATAGTCAATTAACGCAATTTTTTCCACAGATCGTCACCCTCTGCGCAGTAGTGGCAGTCTCCTCGGCGGGACTCTTACCATCAGCCGTGCACTATTCTCCAGCTGAGGCCGTCTCTTCCCAAAGCATCATTCGTAATGACCAACACCAAATTTTAGGCTCTAAGGTCCTTGCCGCGCCAGTTGCTAAGCTGGCCGTCGCTGCCCCCGTCGCCTACCATGCTGCTCCAGCTCCCATCGCCTACCACGCTGCACCTGTTCAGTACTCATCTGCCGCTGCAGTTTCTTCTCAAAACATTGTGCGTCATGATGAGCCTGCGAGACTTGTAGCCGCTGCCCCCGTAGCCAAGCTGGCTGTCGCCGCCCCTGTCGCTTACCACGCCGCTCCTGCCCCCATCGCTTACCACGCTGCCCCTGCACCCATCGCCTACCACGCCGCTCCAGTTGCTAAGGTCATCGCTCAACACGAAGAAATTGTAAGTTTTGTAAAAAAACATGAATTTATTGATCAATATTTAATTCAAATCATATTAATGAATGATAATTTTACTTTCAGGCGTACCCAAAATACGAGTACTCTTACTCCGTAGCCGACGGACACTCCGGTGACAACAAGCAACAGCAAGAAGTCCGTGATGGTGATGTCGTAAAGGGCTCCTACTCTTTCCACGAGGCTGACGGTTCCATCAGAACTGTGGAGTACTCCGCTGACGACCACAACGGTTTCAACGCAGTAGTACACAACAGCGCTCCCACCGCCGCCCCCGCCATCATCAAGGCTGCCCCCGTCGTAGTCAAGAGCCCCGTATACGCCGCCCCCGCCCTCCAGTACTACCATCATTAAGCGAAAAAAATGTTTCTTAATTGATAAGAACCGGTTGTTGATTGTTTATTTATTGTAATATACGACATTCAAATTAACATGAATCTTTCATTAACACAAATTACTCGATAAATATAACATTTACTCAATGTTCATACAATAATATGCAATTAATTTTATGTTTATGCACACTTAATCTTTAGGACTTGATCGTTATACTCGTAATAAGATTTTGTAACAAACAGAATTTGCTACAATGTTATGAAATATTATTTATTTTAGACATAATATATAACTATCGTGTAGTCTATATCTATAAAAACAGCAACTTTTCATTTTAAATTCGTTATATGTACTAGTACCTTACCTAGTAGTGAATTTTCTCACATGTCCAGAAGTGACGGCTTAAGAAGGACAGCTTCTCTCACACTTGACTCTAACAAAAATTAGAAATGTAAAGCTTAATATACAATGAAAAATGGAACACTGAATCGAAAAAAGTAATCTATTTAATAAAAAATCAAAAATCCGACTACGTAACAAAATTATCTGCAGTTAGCAGTACTACAAGCCTTACGTAGGAATCGTATCTAACCAACTTTAAATCGTAATAGATCCTAAACGGTAATTATGATTGAAAAACGATACCCCGCACCTCCAAAAGCAACCATTTTGATTTTTCCAAATTTAGATGCTTTCTATGGCATTGCGCTGTCACGACAAATCAAACGACGATTTATAAAAGTCGGCCCACACATTTAGTCTAAATAGAACCACAAAGGTACAAACCCGTATACATACATATATCCATACATAGGCTAATAAACATATTACCCTCCTTTGCGTCGCGTAGTCGGGAAAAAAATGGTTGTCACATACCCATTATGTTTTCAATGACTTATTCAATGATATCGTCGTGGCATAAATAAGAAATAAAATCCTCCCCACTGTATGTGTAGGTGGTACCCAAAAAATATTTTTAAGATTTTATTTTACTATTTGGTCTTATTATTTCTTCATTATTATTACATCATAAAGTAATGTAAACATAAGCATACCTCTTCCTAATAACATCTTTCTGGAACTAATAATATCCAAACTACGTCGCGGACAGCTGGATACGGCCAAACATTCAAGAGTCAACTATGACTATATAAATTAAAAAAATATAATAAAACAATGTTTTGAGCTTGTAGTATTAATGCTTTGGGTGCTTATTTTGTTTTGATTATTAATGTAAAAATTTATTTCATTACTCGTGTAAACACAAACATATATTGCTCTAAAAAGAAAAAAATAAAAGAAAGAGATTTGTAGAAAAAATAAACCTAATTATTTTGTATATTTGTACAATGTTATATGACGTCGTCGTAATAATAATGTCACAAAGTAAAATCTAATCACACAAGTAATTAAAAGTAGAAATTGTTGTTTTTATGATAAAAGAAATTCACGTATAAAATTACTATTAAATTTAGCATACCTTCACTATTTATTGTCATCCAAACATTTAAAATTTAGTTTGGATGTAGTAAACTGGAAAATAACAGCAAAATAATTAAAAAAGTAATAACCAAAAACTATTATTTTATGTTAAACGTTTTATATATACATATATATGTATGTATGTGTGTATATATTTCATTAAATCAAAAGCGAAATAGCGTGTTTATTTATTATTATATGAACATCAAGAAGTATGTGTATTAAGGTTGAAGAAATATGACCACAGGATAACATTTTGCATACAGACGTTTTTACACCTTTACATTCGTTTCAGGGTAAAATATCGAAATATTCTTTTGTAATTTATCCCTTTGTTTATGACGGTTTATGAGATAAACACGCTATACAAAATTTCAGCTAAATAATCATCTAGCAGCGAAATTCTACCGTTTCAAAACTTATTACCCCTAAAATTTCTATATGAGATGATTTTGAAATTTAGGGATACATTTATTTAATTATATATCCGAAATAATATTTTTGCTAAATTTAAGTATAATCGGTCACAAAAAAACATTTTCTTTATACAAACTTCACAACCGAGGGGAAGAGGCACCCCAACGTGGGATAATATTAACACTTTTTGTATTTCACATTTCTTTACTATCATCCATTAGTACGTGTATCAAGTTTCAAGTTAATACGACGACGGAATAAGATTTTGCATAAAAACGTTACCCCTTTTTAACCTTTAGGGAAAATATTATCAGAAAACCATTTCTTAGTGGATGCCTACAACCTAAAAACCGTCTATTGCCAAAATTTCAAGTTTGTAGACCCAGCGGTTTAGGCACTGCGTTGATGAATCAGTCAGTCAATTAGGATAAGTGAGTTTATATGTAAAAAATATTCCCAAAAAATAGTATTTTTGATATTAAGGATAACTAATATTTAAAAAACTTATATATGAAAATAATAATCATTTTTGAAACTTATTCGTATATTTCATTAAATAAATATTTAACAATCATTTGCTACATTTGCAATGAAGCAGTCGATTAGTGGTGGTAGTACTGGAGAGCGGGGGCGGCGTACACGGGGCTCTTGACTACGACGGGGGCAGCCTTGATGATGGCGGGGGCGGCGGTGGGAGCGCTGTTGTGTACTACTGCATTGAAACCGTTGTGGTCGTCAGCGGAGTACTCCACAGTTCTGATGGAACCGTCAGCCTCGTGGAAAGAGTAGGAGCCCTTTACGACATCACCATCACGGACTTCTTGCTGTTGCTTGTTGTCACCGGAGTGTCCGTCGGCTACGGAGTAAGAGTACTCGTATTTGGGGTAGGCCTGTAGATGAGAAAGAAAAATTAATTTATTATAAATTTATATTACAATATATAATGAAGCGGCCTATTTATTTTATAAGGATGTTAAATAACTTACGATTTCCTCAGGCTGGGCAATCACTTTAGCGACGGGAGCGGCGTGGTAGGCGACGGCGGCAGGGGCAGCGTGGTAGGCGACGGCGGCAGGGCCAGCGTGGTAGGCTACAGCAGCAGGAGCAGCGTGGTAGGCTACAGCGGGAGCAGCATGGTAGGCGACGGGAGCAGCGACAGCCACCTTGGCGACGGGAACGGCGTGCTCATCGTGACGTACGATGCTCTGGGAGGAGACGGCTGCCGCGGGAGAGTAGTGCACTGCAGCAGGCAGAAGTCCGGCCGAGGATACCGCCACGACAGCGCAGAGAGCTACGAGCTGCAAAAAATATATAAATATTTTATTTTTTGTAAATCGATAGTTATGTATAATGAAATATGTTTCATCCTAAAAACTTACTTTAGAGAACATGTTTGATTGTAAGACAATAGCTGATTGATAATGTTGCAGCGTAATATTTCGTTTATATACTTGTTAATAGTTTCAAATCAAGTTTCATATAAAGTAGAGGGAGTTTGGCAAAAAGGCTAAACTTGACCCTGCCTCCGGTTATTTAGGAACGGAAATACAACATTCTCTAATTTATTTATTTAGTAGGACAACATATAAGTTATTACATTAAAATCTTACATTAAGCTATCCTTATACATTAACAATATTATTATAGTTTTATGAAATGCAGATTAATTACAAAAATGGAAATGTTTTAATTATTAAAAAAAACTTATAAGCCGAAATATTTGTTGAAAAATACATCATAACACGTATCCTACATGGAAAGTAGCAAATGGTTAAAATGAAGTAATAATTTAATTTGACTTATTGTTATAATATACGATATAGTAAATTGCTTAAAATGTTTAAGAGAGAATGGATCAATCATTGAACTTGCTCAAACTAAGGTCAGTATAAGCTCGTTTGACAGCTTCCACTACTAATATTATGTACCATGTACGAATATAAATACATGACCTAGTACACCTACTTATCATTCAAAGCTCGAATATCATACCAATCATGTTCTCTAAAGTGAGTACTACGTTCGAAAATATAATAATTTAAATACTAACTTATTTATCACTTATAAATCATAGTAATGGTTTAAATAAAATATTTACAGCTGGTAGCTCTCTGCGCTATCGTGGCGGTGTCCTCGGCCGGACTCCTGCCTGCCGCTGTACACTACTCTCCCGCAGCTGCCGTCTCCTCCCAGAGCATCGTACGTCACGATGAGCACGCAGTCCCTGTCGCCAAGGTGGCCGTCGCTGCTCCCGTCGCCTACCACGCTGCTCCTGCCGCTGTAGCCTACCACGCTGCCCCTGCCGCCGTCGCCTACCACGCTGCCCCTGCCGCCGTCGCCTACCACGCCGCTCCCGTCGCTAAAGTGATTGCCCAGCCTGAGGAAATCGTAAGTCATTTAACATCTTCATAAAAAATAAATAGGCCGCTTCATCATATATTGTAATATAAATTTATAATAAATTAATTTTTCTTTTTCATCTGCAGGCCTACCCCAAATACGAGTACTCTTACTCCGTAGCCGACGGACACTCCGGTGACAACAAGCAACAGCAAGAAGTCCGTGATGGTGATGTCGTAAAGGGCTCCTACTCTTTCCACGAGGCTGACGGTTCCATCAGAACTGTGGAGTACTCCGCTGACGACCACAACGGTTTCAACGCAGTAGTACATAACAGCGCTCCCACCGCCGCCCCCGCCATCATCAAGGCTGCCCCCGTCGTAGTCAAGAGCCCCGTGTACGCCGCCCCCGCTCTCCAGTACTACCACCACTAAACGACTGCTTTATTGCAGATTTACCAAATGATTGTTAAGTATTTATTTAATGCAATAAACGAATAAGTTCGATAAAATATTTTCTTTTCTTTAACTAAGTATACAACTTCGTCATTCTCCATATTGATTTTGAATTCGTAAACTACAAATCAATTTCTAAATACTAAAAAACATAATAAGTTATAATGTAATTAAAACAGACCTGTTTTAAATACATTAAAACTTATTATGTGTCATAACTTATTAGGGTTTATTAATGACGGAATTTCTAGTTAAAATAGAATTTCCGCGCGGATTTTCCTATTTTCCTAATTTTGAGACCATGTAGATACACAATTATCTATCTCTGTACTATTTATGAATCAAAATTATTATTAAATCATATACAATAAAACAAATTGCAAAAAAAAAATAGAATAATACGAAATCAGTTACATTCATATTATAAGTAATATTTATCACTTAAATTAAAAAGTACTTTTAAAAAAATACTAAAAGTAAATGTAATAATATAATATGTTATATAAATTTCGCTCACTCATTTGTTTCAAAAAACTAATCACCGTGTCCATTCAATTTAGAAGATACCAAAAGATAACATTGTAAGTAGTAAAAGTTATTTATATTTTGTATGCTTAAACACTATAGGAACTGGATAATCAGCAATTGTATCTAAAAAAGGGAATATGAACACTAGAAGATATAAAATATCGATTGGTCCCCGCGACTTCGTCTACGAAGAAATTTTCATTCCAATTTACACCTCCTTTACGTATTGTTTCCGCGACACAATACCCTATGTTCTTCTTCAAGGCCCAATTTATCTCTATAGAAAAAACAAAGGACATACTTATTTCCGTTATTTTTATTTTAAAACCAAACTACTAAACAGATTTTAAAGAAAATTTTATAGGACCCAGAAACTATACGTATTTACCGTTTCCAAAGACTAATTTTTAGCCAAATTGGTCTAGGCGTTTTCGAATACTCGATGAGCATACATGAAAAGGAAAAAGTCGTTGAATTGAGAACGATTGATTCCTTTTTGGAATTCGGTTATAAACAGATGTTTTAGAAAAAATTCTAACCTTCATGAAACAAGTGAATTTTAAATAATTATATGTATAATAACCAAACTTTGTATGTTATGTTACGTATTCATATCAAAAAATGTTTACAATATTAACAAATAATATAGTTACAAACAAAAAAGGCTATTAAATTTTTTTAATATACTGTAATAATAAATGAGAAAATATATTCGATTATTACATAAGTACTACTAAATATTGAGAACGCTTCAATATTTGAAATATTAAATTGAGAAACTTTTTTATGTACTTATTTAGTTTAAGTGACTTTAAAAATATGTGCATAATGTAACAAGACGCATATCAGAATACATCTCCGAATTTGACTTTTCGTGAGTTGACACGTTATTGCTTATCAGCATGCATATATAATCGTATGTATATGTTACAATTTGAATGAACACATCTATGAAATAATTTCTTACTATTTTAATATTTTAAAAACGTTATTTGATGTAAAAAACTGTTAATCTATACTTATAATAAATCTGTAGATAGGTCAATTCTGTACATTAAATATATTTTCAAAATAACTATCAGGGGGTGATTAGTGATCGATACTGATGCCAAAAATGCAATCAGTAAAATTTTTGTCTGTCTGTCTGTCTGTCTGTATGTATGTTCCTTATAGAAACAAAAACTACGCGACGGATTTTAACGAAACTTAGTACAATTATTCTTCATACTCCTGGGCAGGTTATAGTATACTTTTCATCCCGTTACAGTCAATAGGAGCAGAGTAGTGAAGGGAAACTTTGGGAAAACGGGAGACGTTACTCCAATTTTTAAGCTTCCGTCGCGTATGCAGCCTTAATGGTTAAAGTTACATAGAAATCATGTATGATAGAAATAGTCCACATAAAATTTTCTAAAAAATATCCCGCAACAGCAAATGTCTATCTTTTATGGTTGACTCACAATAACACGTGTAACTCCTGACAGCTTAGCAGTTCGGAGCATTCTGATTATATTTGTTTACTCTTACGTTTATAAGACTCTCACTCATCCCTAATTTAAAAAAGTTACCATTATTACCTATTCTATAAAAAAGTCATAGAAATCAAGTATTTTGGATTGACATATTATATTTCCCTACCAAAATACGATCTGTCTGTCACATCAAAACCACTGAACCCTCAGGAAGGACTAACGCTACTTTTTTACGAAAAACGACGAAAACGCGTACGAAGTCGCAGGAAAAAGCTAGTACATACTAGGTTCATTTCACCTTATCATCAAAATCTCAGCGCGCTAAATAAATATACCTCAATAAAATGCGGCTATTCTTCGATTGAGATGATTATTTCGGTTATTGGTTGGAATAACATGGATACGAAACTCGTCTCCATATTATTATGAAAGAAAAAGTGGACAATATACTGTTTCTTTTGTAATTCAGACATAGACTATGTTTATTTGTTTGATTTTATGTTGTTATGTCCGTATGTTGTATATTACACAAAATATAGTATATAAGTATATAGTATTTTCATATGTTTTAGTCTATTCTTTAATTTTACTCGCGTTCTCTTACTAATTAAACTTCTTCTCACTAAGGCTTCAATTAGTCAAAAATCAAGTTTCCAATATTTACTACCTCCTTATATACTATCCATAAGACTACCATCTTGCCATCAAAGCATTTTGAAATGTTTCGCATATAAGAACACAAAATAAAAACTGTCAATCAGTCTCGTTTTTTAAAAGAAACAGTTAACGGAAATGTATCTTCTAAAATTTATCAATGATAAAATGCTCAAAATCTGATTTCCTTTTAAAAATATTATTTTGTAAGTACTTTTTTTTCTCTTAAGCTAATACTTTATTATTATTGAACTAAAGAATGAAACTTGATAATTTCCTTGTGCGATAAATAACTACGTATATAGTAGTAGAAATATAAATTGCTTGGAGGTTGTTACCATAAACATCGAAAAACTTTACGGTGAAGCTTTTCGCCGTGTTTTTATCCCAATTACTTTCTTTAAAATATAAATCCATATTCCTACAACCAATTATCAGTGTAATATCAATATCTTGTTTTTTCTATAGGCACATCACACAAGAGTAGTGAATAGAAATAACTCTCAACGTTTACTTCGTTGAGAGTTACCTCTATTCACTTTTAAACATTAAAAAAACTCATAAAATGATTTCAAATATTACGAAAATACAATTTAGAAAGCATTGATGTTATCAGACAAATCGAATCCACATTATTCTCGCACAATAACTGAATCGATGAAGCTTAGTTGATAAAATTTTAGCAAATTTATATAATAGAAATTAGAAAACTATATAATGGTCAAAACTGATAATCTAAATCAACAGTTCCCCGGTACATCCCGTGAGCAACGGTTCATATTAAGTATTTCAATATGTTATCAAAGGTAAACTACTAATATTGAAGTAATTTTAAGCACTAAAAATTGATCTTTTATATAAATTTTTATTATAAACATGTCTTATTGTATGTTTCAGATGTGGTTCCTAATATACTTCATCCATATCAGCTCAGCTGTTCTAATTAACACAAACAATAAACTTAAAACGGAATCGTACAATTCCGACCCTGGAAGAGGGTGGCAAATGGTCAAATTTTATCCTTCAAATTCTCCGCCTCTTTTTAAATACGACTCCTTCGTAAGATGCGCTTTTATTTAAATACTTTATCTATTTTGTTTAATACAAAAATGTAATATTCACATTCTTAAAAACAGTGTAAAATTGTTTAATTTGCCTCTTGCACTTTAATACAAATATTATTTTTATATGTTTTAAATTTTAAGGCATATCCAAAATACGAGTTTGAGTACGCAGTATCTGATAAGAAGACAGGTGATTTTAAACATCATCATGAAGCCAGAGACGGTCACAGAGTTCGAGGAGGTTACAGTCTCGTCGAACCAGATGGCTCCTTGAGGAAAGTGGAGTATGATGCTGATGACCATAACGGGTAAGTATTTATGGTATTCATACATTTACACGTTACCAATAATTAAGTGAACAAGATTTGCTTTAACTTTAATTATTTACTAACATTAAGTATATGTATATTACGACACCTTCCACTTTCAAAATTGAGTCAACATTTTGAACAAAGATATAAAACACTATTAAGTAAAAGATGATTAATATTTTTAATGAAACTTGTATTTTAAAGAAATATCCAAAAAAATACATACACATATAAAGAAAACGTTTACGTTTCAAATAATGTACTTTTAAATATGATGTATAATACCAAACTCAGTACCATTATTAAATAATACTACAAGTGCTACACTGTAAAGACTCCATAAACTTACCAAGTAAATTAAACATATTCCATTACGATTTTTTAGCTTCAATGCTGTTGTAAGCAAAAGTATCAATAAACACGGTGATCACGCTTTCTCAGTCATCGGTCATACGAGACAGTTTTTGCCTATTGGTAACGGAGTCAAAATCAACCATTTCTTCCCAAGTAAAAATTATATTTATCAAGAGCCCAAAACTACTGCTGGAAATGAAGATGATAAACCCGTAAATGAAATAGAAGCCGAACAAAAGCAAGCCGAAATCAATGCTCAAAGCAGTATAATGGAGGAAAACATGGATAAAATGATACGACTTACACCTATCATTACAGAAAATACTAATACTGAAAAGTCTATTTTAAGTATAAAATCAACGGAAAGTCCAGTTGAAATACTTGAACCATCAGTAACAAATATAGTACGTGACGCTAATAATCAAAATGAGCCAGAAAGCATAACTAAAATGCCAGTAGAAGAAATGACAATTAGTCCTACTTTCAATAAATCCAGTGAAACATTTGAAGCAGAAAATAAAGAAAAAGAAGAACCACCTACTGATTCTGAAGTAGCATCATCATATTATCATTCAAAAATATATTATGTAGGTTTTTAAACATAATAAACATGTGTCATATAATTAATATAAATATTTAACGAATTTTTAAATTTTAAGAATTGTTATATTGTTATTAAATATGTTATGAAAATTATTTTTATTTATTTTGAACTTAAAGTCCCAATGCCCTTCGTTGTCTCAATTTTTGGTTCAATATTTACTATATCACAATATATAATTAAGAATATAAATGAAATCAAATAATTTAACTTTTTGGAAGCAAATTAAAGCAAATTAATCACTAAAGAGTATCAGAAAATGTCACAAAATATTCTAACAATATGTAAACAAAACTATTAACGTGATTATGTATTAAACTTTGAAATTCAATAGATTATTAAAATTGTTTTAAAATAATTTAAAAAAAACTTTTATTTTTTAATGTTTGTTATTATTATTATTGTAGTGTTTACTTTCTGTGTTTAACACAAGAAAAAATGTAAACCAATAAAAAAAGCAATAAAATCATTACGTTTCTGCACGCACTGACATTGAATAAAAATGCAATGTTATAAGCTCATGGTCTGATAATCGTGGCTATCTAACTTCTTAACATTCCAAAATTAGTTGCATTCTTTATTTATTGGGTAAATCTAATTTTACGTGAACGTGACTAGAATATAAAAGAAATATCGTGACATAGACCACATGGATCATTATCATCTATGATCACGGGTTTAAATTTAAATCTGAATTAGTGTTAATGACTTTTTATGAGCTATTAAATCAAATTCACCTTATAAGTGGTTTGTGGAAAACATTATCAAACAAACCTGCATGTTATAATAGAAAGATTAAGATATACATAACCGATAATGACAATCTTCATCTAACGAATGTGATAAATTTTGCGCAGCATTAAGATACTTAAAGACTGTAAAAGCCATGTGCTTTATTTATTTTTTGACTTTGGATATAAAAAAGATAAATAATATGGTAAAAGACGATAACAATAATTTTAATGTAACAAAATTGCCTTCAGCGCATCGTCGAACATTAGCTCGAAGAATTCGCGGACAGTGTATTTATACCGACTAGTCGAGATATTTGATCCCACCTAATTGTGAATGTTAATCTTACTTGTTACGTATCCTAATATGTAAGTATTGATGTTATTATACACATATGTAATTAATGAAATTATAACGATAACTTAAAACAGAACATACTTTTTTATATTAATCTTCCATATAGATAACATTTAAAATGTGTATTGACGTTCCATATTTTATGCTGCTAGAAATGTAAAAGCCTAACACTAATTTTAAAGACTTCGGGGACACGGTTAGTATTTTAATAATTATTAACATTAGATAAGAAATTACATAATCCAACCTGAAACTGGTTCGCCCATGCAGGATTGCAGAGGCCCAATCGCTTTTTACATTTAATTAAACAACTTTAATGAATAAGGATTTTTTAAAATAAAATAGATGTAAAAAACACATTGCCTATATTCGTTTTACCAAATTTTTACTAAATGTTTTCTATGAAACGTTAACAATAAACTCATTTATCTGACAATGACATGCAGCAAAGT
Organism: Hypolimnas misippus; assembly: GCA_037950945.1. NCBI lineage: Eukaryota > Metazoa > Arthropoda > Insecta > Lepidoptera > Nymphalidae > Hypolimnas > Hypolimnas misippus. The sequence goes on along the minus strand of JBBEEQ010000012.1, from coordinate 10,618,826 downwards.
TATAGTTTAAAATAAATATTATATATTTTAAACTTTCGCGATTTATACTATTCATATTTCATATAATGGGTCGGGAAATAAAAAAAGGTATTACTACCATTAGTTATCGCGATAAGACCCGTTATATTAAATATGACTAAAATCAATATTATTGCTATCTATCTCTACAAAAAAGTATACCTATAATAACTTACTCGACTTGACTTAACTATAAATACTTATTTCTTACTTAAACATGTCTCAAGTTTGTTATTGTTTCTTAAAAGTTTCCTATATTATTTGTACAATTCAGATAAAAAAGTATTAAAAAATTGTAATATACTATTTTACAGGGGTATATATACAAACTATAACGAGCCTGTCAAATATGTATAGGCAATGTCTGTAGATAAACAAAAAAATAAAAAGATTTAATTTTTTTATATCTGTGCACTATTATAATAATACTAACTTTTTCTGATACTTTGCTAGCGTTAATATAAATTTATCAATTTGGACGACCATCTAAATGTCTCTTTATTTATTGACAAGATCAATTTTAATGATAATAAATACAAAAAATAAACACATTTTAGCAATATTTTATAAAGTAAAGAATAAACTGATTTAGTGAAAATTATATTTCTTAAAGCACTAAAGCTTAAGTGATTAATAATAATTACAAACTCAAAAGATTCGCCCATAATTACACAGCCTCGATTACCCTTTGCCGGAACACAAAATAAACCATTGTTGATTGACAGTAAATTATATGGAAGAACCGTACCTACCAAATAAATATTAGCAGTGATTATGGTACTATTAAATAAGCGGTCAAGTGCGAGACCTCTTACACACGTAGGGTCCTTCTTAAATCTAATTATCTTACCAAATATTAACCTACACTATGTACTTCTCAATTTCTTTTGTAAAAGAAACAAGAAAAGTGCTATATCAAAATATTATAAATAATATTTCTCGTGAGTAGTACTTGACTAGTTTTTATTATTTGACTAGCTCCTCCTGTGCGGTTTTACTCGCGTTTTTGTTAGAATTTCAAAGATTAGAATAAATAGGGAACGCCCTCGGGCTGCGGGTGCGTAAGATGGAAGTGCCACGCATTTGTTTTCATATGGCCCGAGGGCAAGACCAGACTTTGCCCTCCTGAGACGAGCTCCGTCAGCAACGAGCGGGATCCACGCAGCGGATGCGCGTAAGGCAAACAATCCCGCGGCCTCTCTTTTCCCGTGCTGAGGAAGACTATCACAGAGGTTTTAGTTGCTATAAATCTCCACATAATCCGATCTCCTCCGTAAGAATCGGATATCTTTTCGAAGATTTCCCCTTCGTAAAAAATCCATGTAGGGGCATGTAGGGGGCAAACTTACAAATTTACAAAGCAATTTTATATTTTTGATGTAATAGTGGCAATAGAAATACATATTCTGTAAAAATTTCAACTCTCAATTTATTATTATTCACGAGGTATAGTTCGCTGAAAGATAGATACACGGACGGACAGGCAGCGAAGATTTAGTAATAACGGAATTAGTAATAATTAATAATTAGTAATAACGGAACTCTAAAACCGAATAACCTACAAATAGTGTTTCAATCTTAAAACTGTATCAGGAATACGTTTACGTAAGGGCAGCATTCTTGATTCTAGAATATATAATTTAGTTAGATGACATAACTATTTGGACTATTGTATCTACTAGAGCAATCTGTAGATAGTGAACATAACTTAATGCTTCTTGCACACTATACACCGCTGAGGCGTTGTGAACGTTAATGTTTTAGAAATATGTGTAAAAAGATTATATAATATTCACCTCTTCTTATTCCAACATTTTATTTTAGCTCTTGAATATTTTGATTTTTTATTTCGTTTTTTTTATTTTTTTTTATTTCGATCGTCGATTCGTTGGGGACTTTTTATATATGTGTGCCCTTTATTTGATAATGGCTTGTAAGATTTGGTTAATTCTTTTTTGTTTGAGAGAACTTTGGCTCTATCATTAGGATACTCTCCCATAGAATTTTCATCAAAATCGGTTGAATAGTTTTAAAATTAAAATAACTGGCATAAGTATGTAAATTCAAGTAATCGAAATTAATTATATTGCACAGTTGTTAACAGTATTGTTATATTAATACTAGCCTCCGCTCGTGGCTTCGCTCGCGTAATAATATAATAGATTTTGTTATGCCGGATGACCGTCTAAAGTTATTTTTTAGGCGTTGCGACACACGCGACTCCTACTGGACGATTACTGCCTACACGCCTATAGGCATGTAGCCTATAAACTTATTTCGAGTGCAATCAACAAGTTTCCAACGTTTTATCGCAGACGAACAGTAAGGCATAGCATAAGATATGAACAAGCAAACAAACATATTTTTTTATATTAGCCCTACCTCTCGCTCGTTAGTTATTTGATAGACTGCATTAAGTTACTGTTTCGATGCCATGATGGTGTTCTTAATAAACGGGCTGACGCGTAAGGTAGTTTTTAGTTAAGCGTAATTAAACAAAAAAAGTAAAATTATTTACAAAAGCGCATAGAGTATAAATATATTTATATTTAGTGAAAGCAAGAACAAAAGTATCAAAAAGATATACAACGCTACAATAAAATTATACAACAAATAATTGTGCTAGTTTTCATATACTAAAATCGAGTAGCAGAACATAAAAATATGCAATTCATCTCATTTTAATTTGACGCAATATTTTAATAAAATAATACTTACTGCCACCTTAATTAGTTAATTAGAAACTGAAATTATTTTATAGATAAAAAATTATGTACTTGAATTTTTGATTAGTTAGGGTAGAGAAAATGATGTAGAACATTACATCTATAAAAAGGGTCCCTAAGGAATAGACAAAAAAACTTTTGGACATCATTCAGTATTATGCTGACCTGACTCAGTCTAAATCACAACCAGGATTGATTGACAAAATCTACATTAATGCGAGTAAAACCGCGTCCAAAAGCTAATATTATAAAGAGAAAACACTAATATTATAAAGAGAAAGCACTAATACTATAAAGAAAAACACAAATATTATAAAGAGAAAAGATTCAATTGTTGGTTTGTTTGTATCGAATATGCTTCGAAACTACTAGACCTAAATATAAAAATTATTTTTGCTTTGGTTAGCCCGTTTATTAAAGAAGATCATAGGCTATATTACATTACGCTTGGAAACAGCCAGGGGCTGCTAGTGATTGAATAAAACTGTGCTAACTCTTATCGCACTATGAGCATAAGAGTTTTAAAAAGGAACGTTCGCTCATTTAGGTAATATTAAATTTAAATTACCCAACTTTATCAACGCTATCACAAAGGCATTGTTGCCTAAATCGTGTGTATCTAAAACATTTTAATCACTAACATTTAGACGGCCATGGATTTTACCGTCACGATTTAAATGTTAAATTTCATATTTAATACTTATTTACGTAATTGATTGTCTATATTAAGCACGTAATGATTATAAAATAAGGAAGAGCAAAATATTTATATCTCATCTCTTGATGAAAAAATTATAATTACTCACGAAATAATTTTGAGCAATTACGAAAAATCGGTAAAGCGCAAACTTATGATTATGTCTTTGTCTGTCATTTATTTTCTAAAAACTTATGAACATACATATATAAAGTCTTATGTACATATAACATGATCATATAGATATATAGAATATAAGAATAGGTTTGGATGCCATTTCCTCAAAATGAAATGAAAAATGAATATTTATATACAAACATCTTAATTCCCATTAAAAATTCAAAATCAAAATATACTTTGACCACTATCAACGTAGAAAAAAAAATGATTAAAGAAGCTATCACGGCAATTCTACAATTTAACCAACAAGAATCTCAATAGTTATGAATACATACATGATGAGATAAAAGTACCTTACATTATCTTCGAAGTTATAAAATATCACCATACCAAATATATTAAATTTTGTTGAATTTCCAATAAATATTGCGTCTAACAAAAAATTTCCTCTATCTGATGATTAATAAAACATTTCATCGACACACCATCTTGTTGCAAGTATTATACAAATCCAATACATATTAAAGCTCATTTTGTCAACTGTCAACACATACAACGTCATTGGTACAATCGTTCAATCTATACAAATAAGATAGATAGAAATAAATAAGAACGAACAGGCCTCAATTGGCTAATTCTTTTTTGTCAACCGAATTTCAAAAACGAGGTAGTACTCAAAACGTAGTGTATATTATTTTAAGGTGTCAAACCATTGTCGTTTCTTAACCGATTTTAAATTTTTAAAGTACTTTAAGATTGTCTTCATACAATTTTTATACAAATCGGCGTAGTAGTTTTTTTTAAACAAAATGAAAGCGAAAATTTAGCCTAATCTTCTTAATAGGTTTCTGGCACAACTAAAAGCCATAAACCAAAGAATTGAATTGAACTTAATAGGTAAATATAATGATGCAAAGTCTATGCGGGCATCTAACAATGATAATTTATATAGATTACCTATGTACAAGTGGACAACTTATCTGGTAGCTAAACAACAACTATTTACACGGTATTCGAAAAGCAAAAGACATATGTACCAAAATACATGCATTAATGAGACATCAATAGTGATAAAATATTATTGGCATTTAGAAACAAATAAAGCCATCAAATAAATAAAAACCATAACAACAATATCCTCTTACTAGCTGTTCATTTTTCACTGCATACTATATCCATATCGAGTGTCGCAACCTGATAAAGCGAGCAGATTGGCAAAGCGGCAATTACAGTGATCCGATCGGATATCGTCAGGAATAGCCCCACCACGCCACTGCTTATGTTTTGTTTGTTATATAAAAAGAGTTCACTAACATAGTAGCACCAGTCGACAAGCCCATTCTAACCAAAGCAAAATGTTCTCCAAAGTAAGCATTTTAAAAACGTCACGGCTTTACGTAATTCATTGCTTAGGATAATTTTACTCAGTTAAATTAAACTGGGGCACAGCAGTTTGTCATTAGAATAAAATTAACGAGTCGGTTTTATTAAGATTTTTATTATTTATTGAAGTAATATAGCTACTACTTTATGCCAATAATCAATCTATAAATACGAATTTCATTAAAATGGCTGATTTCAAAGATACTGTAACATAATTTTCCCTTTTCTAGATCATTGTACTATGCGCTGTGGCAGCGGCATGCAATGCAGGTCTAGTGCACCATGCCCCAGCCGTGTCTCACAACGTGATTCACCACGAAGTACCAGCTCACTACGCGGTTCAAGCTGCCCCTGCTTACCACGCTGCCCCAGCAATCCACGCTGCACCAATCCACACATCAATCGTCCACTCAGCCCCCATTGTGCACGCTGCACCAGTAGCCCACGCCGCTGTCCACGCTGCCCCAGTCGTACACGCTGCCCCAGCTGCTCACAGCAATGGTCACGAGGAAGATCACTATGTTGATGAATATGTAAGTAAAATTCAACGGTCAACTGATTATTATTACAATATTTTTTAATAATTCTGCATATTTATATATAACAATTTCATAATTAAAATAAAACAATTCTCATTTTTGTATTTATCTATGTAGTGGTATCCATAAATATTAAGGTTTTAGCCTTTTAGGGCGTCCTATATTTATTAAAGCTTATGAAATGACATGGTGAAAGACGTGGCATTAATGTCTCATAATGTACCGATATTAATTTACTTCATATGACATAAAAAGCCATACCTATCATTACCTGTCAATTATTAAAATTAATAAATCGATCGAGAAAAAGCAATGATCGAGTCTATGAAATACTCCATTATAAACAGATTTTATACATTATGAGAAAATTGTTTATAGAGCAATATAAGATTGCAAGGAAATTTAATGAAGAGATTCTATTTTTTTTTGTTAATTGTAGGCTCATCCCAAATATGGTTACTCGTACTCCGTGGAGGACCCCCACACTGGCGACCACAAGTCCCAGCACGAGACCCGCGACGGTGACGTAGTCAAGGGCGAGTACTCCCTATTGCAGCCTGATGGCTCTTTCCGCAAGGTCACTTACACCGCCGACCATCACAATGGGTAAGTACCAAATGTAAAGCTCTTAACTGAGTTTGAAATAAAAAATCCATTACTTCGAAATAATCTCTCTTACAAAATACAGTTAAAGCATTATTTAAGGTGTAAAAAAGAAACCAAAAAAGGAAATTTTTATTGTGTATTCTTTATATACGTAACATGCGCATATAAACTTACACAATTACATTTATTACATATTTTTATGCAAACGTTAAAAATTTCCAAATATGATCTAATTTAAGAAAAAAAAGTTACTTAAGATAACGGAGGTAATTACAATGACCTTGATATTACGTTGAAGATCTCTAAAGCATGTCGCGTTTTTATTATATAAAATAACGCTAAACCGTATTAAACTTTACTCAAAAAGAAAAAAAAATAACGTGTATTAACTTTCATAACAATAAAATATTAAATAGGTATTCACAAACTATTTCATATATAAATATTTCTGTACAAAATAAAAGTTCAAGCCAATTTTAGCATAAAACACTCTCGATGAATTCTTAAAATTTTCGGAAACCATATGAAATGCTATTTTCAAACAATCTAAGTTCTATACAACTACGGAGGAATAAACTCTATGAACTTTAGACTTTGATTTCTATAATATTCACGAAGTTGATTTCGTCAACAGATTCAACGCCGTCGTCCACAACTCGCCACCTGTCATCCATCATCATTAGAGCTTGTCAACCGAACTGTGATATTAGTGTAGATAATTTAGTCCTCTAAATAAGCTTATAAATGTATTCTTCATGATCGCTCTTGTATCTTTTGCTTTATTGTTAATAACATGTATGACGGGTTTCATTGATACATAATAAAATTATCAGACTTGTGTAATGATTCTCAATACGATAATTATAAGAACAGTTAGATGATTCTCAATGCAAACTTTTTATCTGATGTAATTTTATTACACGTGCCAAAATATGTAAGAATTTTTATGAGTGTGTTTATGAATGTACGTTGATATGTTTTTAAATAGTTGTATGAATGTATGTGAAACCCAACACTTACTTTGAATAAAATTATGGTAATATGTTGAATTTTAAACGTTTTATTCATATCCCTTATATAACAAGATAAAGTTTTCTTTAGCTACTGTTCTTAATAAAAGAAGATGCCTTTGCCCTACAATGGAGTATTACAGGTTACATAATAATAGTATGTATATTATAAATGGACGCTGATAAGCAATACTGTGTCAAACCACACGAACTTTATTTTGAGAAAATGGCGTCTAAAGATGTCAAACCTATTCTTAATTAATTTGTTTGAAGACGTATATATCCATGTTTTCTTTTCTATTTTGATAAAAGGTGAAATGAATTAAAAGCAAATTCATATATTTAACGTGATATCTAATAATATTTTTTTTAATATTTGAGATTATTGTATAAATTGCAAAAAAAAAGACATTAAGACGCTTTTCCCGTACATATTGATTTTATATAACTTAAAATTATTTTTAATATTGTTAAATAGATAACACACTATCAAAATACATCAATATCTCTGAATTTGACTTTTTGTGGGTTGACAAATTATTGCTTATCAGCATCCAAATACTCTCGTTACTTATGGAAAAAAAACACTAACATTTTATCAATGATCTACCTTAATTAACCTTTTTATACTATCTTCATTTAAGTATGTAAATTATTTTTTGTACTGACATCTTTAGTAAGTTCTACTTTCTAGAGTTATTGGACGATCATTACGAAGTAAGCGAGTTCCAAACAGTGACTTTTTGCTATTAATATCAATATAGTTAATTAATTCAAGTGTATAGTGTCGTTTAACACTTAATCTTCAGCGAAAAAGCTTAAAAAATATTTAAATATTTAATAAAAGTTATATAAATAAATATTAAAATATATATTTTCGACTTAAGATATCACGTGACTAAACGAAATTAAATAAACTAAAGCCTGTTTCAACTGACAAAGATAATATTACGATATGTAATATAAAACGCTATGAAAAGCCACTGACTATGTGAACAAAATCCTGACCAAGCTACATTGTTTTAAACCACGGTAACACGATTCAATTTCGAAATGAAAGTTAATTAAGCTTTTCAAGGTTAATCATTAATGCCTTGAAATTAGTATTAAGTTTTACTAAAATACGATATTGTTGAACAGTTAAAAGTAATCGAAAACCACTACTTCGTACCTACAGGTTTTTTCCTTAGACTTTGTTGTAACTACATTGTATTAAGTATATTGTGACTCCCATTTCTATATTTCTAGTTACCTCATATAGATCATGGTATTTTTTTATTAATTTTTATTTTGTATAGTGTATTGTATTTGTATAATGTTAAATACGTCACTTATTATCAGAATACATTAATATATGAGAATTGTTGTGGGTTGACACAATGTTGTTTATTAGCATCCATATCTACAATACATATACAATACATATAATATATAAATTAATTACAATAACCATTTCGACTTTATACAGAGTGTTAACTGGGCATGTGTTGAACATATTACCAGCGTTACCAGAATCAATATTTATAAGTAAAAAACTATTTTTTTTAATTTTCATTTAATATTAAAAAAGAAATTAGTTCGGTTTTTTTTTTACTTTAAATATTGTCTCTAGTAACGCTGGTAAAATGTCCAACATATACCCAGTTGACACTCTGTGTATTGAACCAATAATAACAAAAACATATAAATTATAAATACATAAATACATTCACATATAACGCCAATTATGTATATCATAAGATATTTAACAACAATATGTACACATATATGTATACCAAAAATAAATTAATGGCGTACATACTCTAGAAGAGGTTACTTCCGACATAAATATATAAACTCATGTAGCTATGTATATAAAAACAGAATACTTAAGATTTACATTAAATTACAATTAAAAAATTATTCTATTCCTAAAATGTAATAAAAATGTGTGTATTATATTGTGATTAACATAAAAAGTAAGTTATGATAAGAGAAACAATCTATATATTACACCATACAATAATTATATGGCATGGCATAATAAACCCTAACACATCACCTGAATATTGCTATTTTGCTCTTATAACAGAATTTATTATGCTTATCAATATAGTATGGAGAAAAGAAAGAAGCAAAATTGTTTAATGAAGTCAAGACGTCAATTTTTTTCGCAGTCCTACTCGTATAATGCACAAATTCCTTTAAAAAATCTTAGATATAATAAAACTAATTAAACCCGAATGCAAAACGAATGTATAAGTTTAATAGCCTCCTGTTTTTATATACATCATTAAACATTATTAAAATGCACCAGATATTTGAATTGTCCTTTTTACAGTACACTTTAAAATTCTTATTCTAATTTAATGTCACCTACACACCTAATATTTTTATAATAGTAACGCTTTTCTTGCTATCAGTAAGCAGTCGTAATTGCAAAATTAAATACTTATAATTTAAAAATTTTACCATATCACGAATAAAATGTAAAGAACTTATATAATAATTTATATTTATGGAAAATACATTTCCCTTTTTGGCAAGTCGGCACATCTGCTTCTTTGATTAACGAGTAAAAGAACTGAAACCAGTTCCGACATCGATGGCCTTAAACTGGAAGCTGTTGACCATTTATGAGAAAGTGGGTTCTTTTTTTATTTATAACCAATGACATTACCTCTATATGTTGAAAGAATGAAAACAAAGATCACTCCGAAGTTAAGAATGACCATAAGTTCCAAAAATCTTAATTTTTGCCTAACTTTACTAGCTTAACTTAACTTTATTTTTTTTAATACTTCCTCATTCAACCAATCATGATAATTAACGTAGTTTCTTATTCAATGCAAACAAAAAAACAATAAAAATCTTTCGTCTTTATAGTATTAGTGTAGATATAACTAAAATAATTATTATATAAATATTAATTCTGTTCTAAGTTAGCGCATTTATTTAGTGAAAGCGTTTTAATATTCAATCCACAGTCAGCAGGACAACTTGCAATGAAATTCTGTTACATATTTAATACGAGATGTAGCAATTGAACCACTTTGAATGTACTCTGACTGTAATCAGTTACAACGGCCAGTAAAGCTGTTTAAATTCATAACGAACTGAAAATGTTTAAAAAGTGTCTCATTTGCCCCGTTTTGTTTGTCAGTGTTACACATATATAAAATTTAATGACGCAAAACATTAAAAGTTTATATTTCCTATTGACATAATATACAAACTTTTTCATATTTTCACTTATAAACTGTAAAAGCCGTATCGTAAGCTAATTTACAATTTATATTTATCGTTAATAAAACACACGTGAACTCGGTAGTTGCCCAGCAACGAGTTGTTGGTGTCAAGAGAGAGAGCATGACGATATAGTATTACAAGTTGGAAAATAAAGACCTGGACTATATATCTTAAGTCTTATCATCCTATTATTATTTTCTACTGAACTATTTAAAAGTATTTATTAACACGTGAAAAAAAATTAAAAACAAACTATAAAATTTTAAGAACCTCACTAATATTAAAACTTATAAAAAAAGTTATGATAAAAAAAATTGTTCGAAAATTCGTGATTTTGATTGAGGTATTGTCACCAAAATAAAGACAAGTAAGAAAAATAGATTATATATGGTTCTTCTCGATACAATCTACATTCCGAACCAATGATAGTTTCATACATTTTTTTGTTTCTGTATTGTCGATTCAAAAGTGCTTGTAAAAGTCTACTTTAATAAAGTATATTTCGCTTTGATTTAAAAAAGTATAAAAAACAACACTTTATTAGAGAGAACAATTTAAAATTTCAAATACTTTTTCTATTTAATAACTAAGATTCGAGTGAGTTACAAATTTCTGTCTGGCTGGTAAGACCGGTTGTATATAATTATATCTATAATATTCGTGCAAGTGTAAACATTTAGTTGACAAAGTTTTATTTTAGTAAGGCAGCATATAAGATACTAACAAACAAACACTAGTTATGTATTAAATTAATTTTGACATGATTTTCTCTTCGATAAAACTAAACAATCGACGTAATTGTGTTTGACATTGAAATTACAGATAACGATAGATTATAATACTCTTTTATTTTTTTTTATTTGAAATATATTATTTTAAACGTTATTATTTTTTATAATAAATTAACAAAGAAGATTGAATTCTGAAAATAAAAAATATTATGCGAAGTTACTAGATTTTAATGGTAGGATGCTTATTATAGATGTTTATATCAACAAGGAAATTAAAAAAGAATCCCTTTCAAAATCGCGAGATCAAATTCACGGACACAGCTTGTTACACATAAATCTAACCATTTATGGCTTAACAACTTAACTTAATAAAAATGACTGCCATAGTTCTTCAGCGCAGTTAAGATTAGGATACCTAGTCACATGAGGTCAAAACACCTACTCTAATGTAATTAATTAATTATTACGATATTAAAATCACTATTGCCGAAAACGGCTAGCTACATAATAGTATTGACAAAATATGTGCGACCATTGTCGTAATGTTACCGAATGCGAATGAAATTATACCTCAGTAATGTCCAATTATATCAGAGTAGTCGCTTTGTTAATCCGCGCGAAATTTCGTTGCCGTGACATGATATACGACGTAAGATAAAAATCGACGTAAAAAATAAACGATGCTGAAGGTTTCATTAAATTGGTCGATTTACCAATATCGTGTTCAACCAGTGACCTTCGCGAAAAAGCTCGCAGACATTATGGGACAACGTAGACACGATACAATTTATCATATTAAATCATGTTAATCATAAATTATCGAGTAAACTTGTATAATATAAAAATAAGAATATAATTTAATAATTCAAAGTACCATTGGCAAAGATAGGCCTTAGCGCAAATCACTCGCCCCGGGCTACTCTCCTCCAGGACCCCTGGACAGCTTTTACTGATCCACCCATCTTTTATTATGTCGAACTATTCAGTTTTTTTTTCGATCCCAAGTGTGCCGGTGTGTTTTTATTTAATAAATGTGCCGATTTTTTTTTCGGGGCTTAACAATTATTTGTTCTCTTTTGACTATAATTAGTAGTACCTTTCTTTAATTTTTTTCAGTTGTATTTTTATGAGTAAATAATCTTTAAAAAACTTAAAATTGATAATCTTGATACAGGACGCACTATTCGTGCACTTATTTTTATTCAAACTTTACTAAAGACATTTCTTCAATAGTTTGTTTTGCACCTTGGACATTAAAGTTTTCTAAAAGTACTACAAAAGTATTACAATATTTTTGTAGTGTCTTGGTTAGGTCATTATAGAAGAGCTCAATTTCTATTGTCTTAGAATGTTCTGCATGAGCGCAGATCTGGATTATTTTATCCAGTCTTTCTTACTTTTAGGTATTTTGATTTAAAGGACAGCTATTCTGTCTGATTCTCCTAAAAAATCATTGATATCGTTTTTTAAGTGAGCTTTCAAGCCTACTTCTCTTTGACCTGCAATTTCTCGTTTGTAATACATAATAAAGTTCTGCGTTTCTTGGATTGAGTTTCCAATTCATCTCATGTCTCTTACAACTAATAATACACGTTTTATATATATTAAAGGCCCTTTAAACTCTAACAGGCTTTCTATCGTCCTTAATATTCTAGTATGTGATGTATCTATGAGCTTTTCTTTGGTTTTTGTTATAAGTAGATTTACATTTATGGAATCATCATTTTTATGTGCTTTATTTGTGTCAATTATCATTTTTGCTAGAGGGTTGTGGTCGCTTTCCCCACCATGAACAGCCGTCTTTTGGATAATATTTATAAGATTTTTACTGTATAACAGATACATTGTTAAGTAGATAGCGCCGATACATTCTTAGTTGCTATTTTATTTTTCGATTCCTTATTTTATAATTAGCTTGACCATGTTCTCATCAAAATAAACTACCTTAATTACTTTAAAATCGCATTTCTTTTACATGGCTTTGCAAATATATAAAAATACTTGTTTTACCGTTATCTTGTGGTATTCCTGCCTATGGCACTATATGAATTTCATATACCGCCTAAATTATTATTTCCGTAGTTACAGTCTTATTCTTTTGTCTCTTTCTTTTTTTCACTTCGTATTTTTCCTCCATATTTATGGGCTGTATTCCTTTGTCAAATTTCGTCAAAATATCTTCAGCAATTCCTTTCGTTTGATTCTAATTGAGGTTGTCGAATATAATAGATAATAGTATTACATAAATAGAATAAATGATGTTATTGAAATGTTAAAGATATTTTACATCTTCGTTAATCATTTTTGTCTTAAGTCTACGCTGGTTTTAAAACATAAACAGTTAAGAAGCCGGGAGGGAAGTATGCAGTACGGTCATTATTCCTTGCATCGGAGACACGATGAATCACATCAAGCGCGAAATAAATTTAAAAATATATATATTATTTTCGGTTGTCATAAATTTTTAATAGGATAATGATGTTTTAAGGCTTATCAAAATATTAACTTTACGATAATGATAGAAAATAATTTTACGATTTAAAAAGGAATGAATTAAAAATAAACAACTTGTTTATTTACTAATTACTAAATAAATTCTGTTACAAAAATTCAAACGAGAATAGTAAGATAGTGCACTCATACATTTTGTACTAGATCCAGATTATTCGTCCGGTCTAGTCGCACGTCAGACCCACTTAAGAATTTTGACAGAAATTTCTTATAATATGATCTTTTGGCTAATTACGTAAACCTATCGCTATCAAAACATGCCATACTCTGCCAGTTAAAAGGGGATTTATATAATTTACCCCTGGCTTATAAATAATGAAATTATTTAATTCTCATTAGGTAGATATCCTGCAAGATATACCACATATGTATACTGATCATCACAAGTTAATATTTTTTATTAAATATAAATAACACAAAAGTATATCTAATAAATAAATAAACTCGTATCATATCATAAAAACCTGTTCAACAAGTGCATATAATTTAATAATAAAGTACAGCCAGTATGCCCAAAGCCTTATATTACACAACGGCTTAGTAGAGCACTCAGTGCAACCCAGAGCGCTACTTTCTTACCGGATCGCATGCCTCGGACGTGTTCATACTAGCCTATAAATAATATTAATAATATTTTGAATGATGTATAACTGATTTACAGTAATAAATGTATCCTTTATTGTTATATTTAGATTTCCTTTATATCTACTAAAATATTAATCTCATTTAAATTTACATGCAATATTACATATACAGGATGGTTTTTTTACTGGGCGTGGTAGGCCAAATCCGAAAGTGTATGATGAAAACGATTTTGATGACAACTAAAATGGATTATTAGTTTTTTTTTTGTAATTAAAAGGCAATATAAAACATTTATTTTATAAATTAAATAATCTATTCAAATAATATTAATTTTACTAATCATTATAAACTAATATTTATTACTGGAATATATAATATTTAAGATTGGGTCCAGTACTTCAAGTTGATGAGTCCACTTGGTCACATAGGACAGATAGAACAAAACAGCCTACCCCTAGTAAATGACAAATAGTAATAATTGCGTCACTTTTTTTAACCACCAATCAAAAAAGGGCGTTATAAGTTTGACCTATGTATCTGTACGTCTATTTGTGGCATCGCAGCGCCCTAATGAATGGACCGATATAGATGCAGTTTTTTTTGTTTGAAAGCCGATGTAATCAGGATTGTTCTTACCTATAATTTATAAAGATCTGTTCGGATGACTAAAGGTTATTAGCTCTTTCACGGTTCATAAGAGGGAGCTGAACAACTTCTAGTGGTTGATGGAATCGAAATTTACTATGCCGTGACTTCAATAATACCAAAATATTTTTTTTACGTTACCTTAATCTGTAGTTGAGTACCATCTGGAATCAGAAAGAAACACAAGTACTCGCAAAACTTACAGCAGAAGTATCGTCTTGGAGATCATTGAAATGGTCTCGTTGAATAGATTGTCGGGATTTTTTTTTAATTTTCAATTTTAGGCATTTTGAAAGTAACTTATTCTAAACAGTATTTTTTTTTGTTTCTAAACAGTCGTATTTTTTTGTTTCGTTATAAGTTTTGATTTGAAATAAAGTGCACCATACACCTACTTATAGTGTAGTACTTATAGTTAGTATTTGATCCTAGATTTTGAGTCGAGATTTTAGTTTGGAGCAGTAAAATGTATTAAAAATATTAATAAAAAATCACATTAAAAGTAAAATTAATTTTACATCGCCTTTACTGACATATCGATTAACTCAATCAGCAGGAAAGTTGAAAGGGCTTAACGTAACCTTGGGGGTGAGATATCTGTCAATGTGGTGACGTAACGGAAACAGTTCGCGGTGTCGCATGTTGGGCCGGTTTCGGTATTCGGTGACATGGCTTGCACCCAGTATAAAAACTACCTCCCGACCTACGTCCTTATCACATAAGTCCAGTCAATCAATACAGCATCAACATGTACTTCAAAGTAAGATTTAATTAAAATAATATAATATTTTAAAAAAAAACATAATTTATCTCTTGGAGTATCTAATATGTTAACACAAATTAAAATTTATCTTGTTCTATAGATCGCAGTAGTCAGCATCCTCGTGGCGGCCTGCCATGCTGGTATCATCGAAGAGGGACACGGTCACGCTGTCTCATCCCAGAGCATCGTCCGTCACGACCAGCCAGCTCAAGGAGCTACCCACTACGCCCCCATTGTGGCCCACGCTGCTCCCGTCCTGACACACGCTGCCCCAATTGTTCACCACGCTGCTCCCCTGATCCACTCTGCCCCAGTCGTCCAGCACGTCGCCGCGGTCGCCCACGCAGCCCCCATTGCCCTCGCTCACGCTGAACACATTGAAGAGCACGTGAGTACCAAGAAATCTGAAATAGACTAATCTGTGCAACAAGTATAACAACTTTCGAACTCAATCGGGAAGTTTCACTGTTTATTTCCAACCTTACTATTAGATAAAGGCATATCTATAAATTTAAACCACTTGATTTATATTAAAGTAGGACACCTTAGGCATTTTATAGATAGAATATAATTCTAGTTTGAAATCGTACTTTATCGGAATTTCATAAAAGGATAATGAAATTATAGCTTACATTTGAATGCCATATTAATTTTTTATAATAATATGTACCCAATTTTTAGCAACAATGAAAGTGAAAGGCTAACGATAGCGATCTAATTATAATATGTTCACTTAATACAAGCCTATTAAACGTTCATTGAGCAATATTCTTACATTATTACAATACTATAGTGTTTTGTAACGACGGTATCGACTATTTGTCATGATTTGACTGCAATTAATATCCGTTTGTCTGAGAAATTAATACATACATCAAAACATAATCAGTTCATACTTTAAAAATTAATAAAGATCTTATACGAAATATCTTTAGGATACCCCAAATATTACATTTTATATTTGCTAATTGTTATTCAGGAAAATAAAGTTGATTTACTTATTTTAACACATTTTAAACAGGCACCAGCTCACTACGAATTCTCTTACTCCGTCGAGGACCCTCACACCGGTGACCACAAGTCCCAGCACGAGAGCCGCGAAGGAGATGTTGTAAAAGGCGAATACTCTTTGCTTCAGCCCGATGGTGCCGTGAGAACCGTCGAATACACCGCTGATGCCCACAATGGGTAAGAAGCAGTTTTTTTTGGATTAAAAAAAACCGACATCAAAAGAAAAATAGTTAATTTCGTTTATATTGAACGACATACTTATACCAGTTATTTTGAATTTAAAACCAAAAATCTAAACTGGTTTTGATGAATATTGTATAGATGGAAGTATACCTTTTCAAACAAAAAATAAATAACCGAATTAGTTAAGATGTCTCTGAACAATCGGGAATGTATATATTAAAAAACAAAATAGTTGACAAACTGAGAACCTTCTCCTTTTTTGAAATCGGTCAAAACAATGTAAAATCGTCTTTAACAAGAAAATCATTGATTGCTTCAATATTATATAATATCCAACGTAATCTATTGAATATGCACGTGGTAAATACTACAACTCGTTGCTAAGTAAACATTGAAATTAAAATCAAAATCAGTTGCATGCACGCGATCTTTGATTTAGAACACGAATGTATTCCATTACCACATGTATGAACTTGCTGCTAGTGCTCAGCATTGCGTAAGGAAACTCATGTTCGTAAAGATCAGTAAAGCTAGCGAGACTAACAACTCGAGCTCCTAGGACACCGTAATTTATCTTTAAACAAATGTTGTTTCGGTCAATGAATTCGATAAAATCATTGCATTTGAAATAAAATAAGCATTTCAATTGTATCAAATGCGTATTTCTCAATAAAATGTGCCATAATTTAAACATAAATGTAATTTCGAAATGGATAATTGAGATTAAATTTTATATTTTTTACAGTTTCAACGCTGTCGTACACAACTCTGCACCATCGGCCCACGCTGCCCCCGCGCCCGCAGTCCACGCAGCTCCCGTAGTCCACGCCGCGCCTGTGGTCCACGCTGCGCCCGTAGTCCACGCCGCTCCCGTCGTCCACGCTCCCCTGGTTCATGCAGCTCCCTTGGTTCACGCTACTCCTGTGATCCACGCGTCGCCTTATTTAGCTCATCATTAAGTTCTACGTTATTTTCTGTACTGTAACTCCTACTAGAAATATATTCTTATTTATATTAAATAATTCATCTCATTTACCAAAAATATAACCATATGAACCTTTCATTAACGAAGTACGATATTGTGGATATAATAAAAAAAAAACGATTTCGACTATATTGTATCTATTTTGTTTTGTACATACATACGTGGCGTTGCATCACTATTCTGAATACACCAAGAAGATACCTAAATCTGATGATGAAACATTAATCCCCTATTGTCTCAAGCCACTATCTCACCATACGCATGGATTACTTCACGTAACTGAAACAAAGATACTCTTACAAGCAATACAATACATACTAAAAAATCATAGGGGATAATTAACACCTTTTACTGACGGTTATTCACGATATTTAATTGTGAATTTTGCAGTATATGCATTTACCACATTTCTTATATAACGATTTTTAATACTTCATTTACATAACAATAAAGATGAAATAATTTTAATGATGAATTAACATTAATAATATGTTAATTATTTAGAGAAAATAATAAAATAAACTCCCAACACTCAATGCAATATATCGTTGCACAAAAAACTTTAAAAACTTATATTTTAAACGACATACATAATTCCCATGATATTAATACTGTAAGACGGGAAATATATTTGTAGATTTTACTCTCGTAACTGATACAAAACGACTCTGTAACCTGAATAGTTACTAGATCGGATATGTAAGCTTTTAGTGTCAATAAATACACGTATGTTAGTTACAGAGTAAATTAAATAATTCTACGTACTTCATATAAAAGCCTAATGTTAACCATATGGATTTCAGTTTTTATTTAAGTGATTCATTGTAACCATATCATATAAATAGAGCTTAAAATATTCACTGGACTCCTTGATATGGTCAATAACTTTTGAGTACACAGGCACGAAGCAATTGATGATTTAGTTTATTTAGATACTAGATTTTGCACGAAACTTTCCTTGCGTTAATGTACATCTTGTTGTACTGCACGACCGCCTTAAACTTATTTTTCCGTCTAGCGAGTACAACATGCGCCATCTACTGGTAGTTAATAGTAATGCCTATAAACTTCTCGTAAGTTAACAAATGTTTTAGCAGATGAACGGTATGGCAGCGTATATGTAACGAACAAACAAACAAACATTTAATTATATTAGCTAATTTCATTGATGCTCTCCTAAAATTTTTAATTTCTGATTACTTAAGAATATCCTGTCAACTTTGAATTTATTTGAGATGCTTAAAATTATACTGCTAACACACGTACATATATTCAAACATTATTTTAGATATACTAAAAATTGTAAAATGCTTTTAATTTCAAAAACATGCACTTTATTTAAGGCACGTTGCGTTTTCAATTCAGTAATGTGTGAAGTTAGGTAACAAAAATTACCAATTACCACTTAAAATTTCACCACTTGTATTATAAAATTGTTATATTTTTAAGAGTATTACGATAAAAATAGCGCTGTGAGTAAAAACGAAAATTATGAATTGAACAAAAGTTGCTAACATTATTTGTTTACATACATTTTATAAGAAACTCAAAGCCGTCTGACTAGTGAACAGAACATGTCAATCGCTTATAATAACAACTGTGGGCTTAAACCAAAGGCACGTCATTTTAGTAACACTAATTTTGACATTATTCGAGTAGCCTTTGAAACGACGACCTCAGGGGATTTTGCTAACATATGTAGATTTAGCATTGGAAAGATGCTGTCATAATACAAAAGACGCATTAAAATCATGTTGAACACGTGTCTAGCTAAACAGTGTTTAAAAATTAAACATTGCTTAAAATATTATCTAAATTGCTTAACAGCGAATAAACTCATAAAAAACTTATTGATAAAATGTTATACGTTACATTTGACAGCTAAAATAGGTTTTAAACATCTATTAAACGTACTTAAACGTATATTAATCTATATGTAAAGCATGTTTAACTCAAAACTGTCATTAGACGCGGATTTGTAGTATGGATTTTTTTAAACACGCCTTTAACGTCTGTTTAAATCTTTTGTAGTAAGGCTGATGGTATCTACGAGTTTGGTGGAATTTAATTTTGAAAGATACCACGGTACTTAAAATGAAAACAATTCAATATATATCCGATGAAAGATGATAAATTGTTTAGCATATACTGTTGGAGATATATCCAACAGCATATTATACTAAACATTTTGGATCGTGTTTTGGAACAAATCGTATGAAAATTTTACTATTTATTAATTCGCCTAATTAAGTCGCAGTTTTATACAATTACAATTTTTATTTTAAATAAATTATGTAAATAGAAACATTCATAACTTTGAGTTACGTGTTATAAATGTACCTCCTTATGAGTAAAATCATTAATTTTGCGAACTTTCGACACTAATGTGGTGATTTGTGTATTAACCAAATAGGACATCATTATCCGGGTGACAATTTTATACCAATTTTAGACAAAATGTCCTGTTTGATTCCTAGGCTAATAATATACTATTTGTCTGACTCTATACGATACGTGTGTTAAACTAAGCTTTTGTTATGCAGGTTTCCGCGCGAACAAATTGCAAACAAACAACATATTTTCAAAAAATATATTATATTTGTATTAATAAAATGTTATCCCTCGTACTCTGTAATAAATAATTTAAAAGTTTTATTTTATTTTAGTGATTTTCATGGCCAAACGAAATCATTCTAATAACCAACCAAAGAGAATCTGATACGTAACCTGATAAACATGACAAAAATCTATAAATTTTATAAGGGACATTTGTATGTTTCTGTTTCATTTTCAGATTAATAAATGTATACTGCACTATAAATATATATATTTCCCAATATTGTATTTTGTAATTAACTTCATCGGCTTCGTACTTAAAATGGTTTGTAAATCTATATGTACGGGTACATATAGATTTACAAACCATTTTTTGTCCTCTTAGGATGATGTACATGGTGAATTTATTTCTGAGCAGAAGTAGCTATATAATTATGCGTTTCTTACTATGAAAATGACGGACTTTCATACAACCGTCTTATTAATAAAAAACTTTAATAATTTTTGTTTACCTCAAAAAATTAAATTGAAATATAAAGGCTAGACAAATATTTAAACGATGAACAGACTAGGTAAGTAGTTAAACGTTATCGATGCAGGTCATTTGCCTAGCTAAGTGATTAAATGGATAAATATCATTCAAAGCGTAGTAAAACGTAACGTAAAACGGCGCCTTATAGTAAAGAGCTGATAGGTGATATGTAGATAAAAATCATCATATTATTTATTAGGGTTCCGATAAACTATAATAGGTAGTTGAAACTATCTAACAAAAAATAATAAAAAACGTCCAAGTGACAAACCGCTTTCACATTTTTTTACATTTCATTATAGCGCCTCTCTTTTATACTTTTGCAAAAATATTTAAAAAGTAAATAGTGTTATTCTTTCGTATGTAATTTACGCTTAACTGGTTTCAATAATGCATACTTAAAATAGTTCCAAAATTCAAAATTAAAAACAATGTCATAATCAAAACAACAAATATTAACATGACCGGAGTACGACCAACCTTTACAGAAATAATTAACAAGTAATCACTCAACCAACCAGACCAAAACGCTTTTACGAATAAGCATAATTATCATTTTTTATATGAATTACACGCATCTTGTGGAGAATTAGAGCGTTGTTCAGCGAGTAACCTAAAAGACAAAATAATGACAGTGTGACGGCCTTGATTAGCATGAGTGCAACTGTCTCATTACCCAGCCCTGTACTAAGGTCAAATGCATGTATTTCTAGATAGTTTTTGTTTGTCTTTTTGTATATTTAAACGACTGTATCTAAAATACTATCTTAAGCTGAATGCAATAATGTTTCGTGTTTTTTATGTTTAATATTATTCGTATTTGTATAATTAAATCGTATTATATATTATCGTGGTCCGATATTATATTTTACGATATTGATACTAGAAACTTAGTACATTTACTTTTTAAATCTAATAATGAAATGTAAAATACAAAACGTTGTGATATCATCCCCCATATGGTGGGTAAATTAGTATGAAGATAAAGTATTCCTTTAACCAATTAATCTTAAAGTAATAAATAATATATGATTATATGTATGTATAAAAGTATTTGTTTAAACTGTTAATTAATTTTTATAATTTAAGTTTTATGGTTATTATTTCTTTTTATGTGCCTGCCTATCCTGCCTGCCTGCCTGTTACTGTTTCTGTCTACGTTTGTTCTTTCTCGGGTATACTGGAAGAAATCTCTTCTAGGGATAAGTATACCTTTTAAACTTTCTTTTCCTGTGACATATATGTATCTGTGTAATGTTTCTGGCATGTTTAATAAACTGTTAACTAAGTAAATAAATAAAATCGTACTATGCGCATTATGCTCATTAATACTATCTGTAGTAATATAACTAAGAAAGAGCGAATTTTGTATGTGAGAAGTAAACTGGAACCACTGAACCTAATTTAATAATTATAGTACCATTTTAAAGTACATTATCCTATACACATATCTATATATTATGTATATATGCGTATAATATAAAAACAAACGTACACAGTAAAAATAATTAAAACATTTAATGTTTATTTTTTTCCTTTATATACTTATAAAACATTAAAATAAATATGTAGTACCTATTGTCATTCCAACGAATACATTATGTAGAAACAACGCGGATTAATTTCACGTGGCCTTAAGAGGAATTTCTTAATTACGTTTCGAGATTGGATTTCGATGCAATACATATCGATATCCAACTGAAGTGTCCTTATTTCTTTCACTAGACTAGTTTATACTTAATATCGTATTTCCTAGATATGTAGTGACAATAACGACCAAGTCGTTTGTCGTCCCATGAACGAGTAGAAACTGTGAATTATTTCGAAACGAATGATATTGATGTCGCGGCAAAGTATCTTCTTTATATAAATTTTATTATTATATAATTACTATGCAAGAAAATCGTTTTTTTATATGCCATTAATATTTAAAAATATATAACTTTCACTGTTTGTTTAAAGTAAAACGTTTTTTTTACTTGAATTTTTAATATAATTTAGCTATATATCTAAGTAAATGACTTTACTTTTTGACGCAGCACAAAATACATAATTAAGTTTTTATGATAATAATATTTTTAACTATACATATTTTATTTCAGTTTGATGGCAACTCAATGTATTATCATCACATTCGTAAATTCGTATAACAATATAAAATTTAAATATTATTTGAAACAAGATGGTCGTAACTTCATCTGCGTAAAAATTTTCATGCTCTTTATCTTTTATTTTAACGCCAAAATATCCTTTTCCTATCTATGTTTATACCAAAATTCATTAAAATTAATATCTCGGCTGTAGCGTGAAACCATAAAAACAGATAAACAAAGTTACTTTCGCGTTTATCATATCAATATGGAATATAAGTTTGTATAGTACTTCTATACTTTTCTACACTATAATTTCAATGGCTTCATCTAGCTTTGCCTACTTGTGCTTGCTCCACATGAATGCGGGAGAAAACAGTCATAAAACGTGATGTAGATCATTTGTGATGAGCCTATTTTAGATGCTCTAAATGTTCCATATTAGGTAATAATAAACCACGCAGATTTATAATGAAAACGTGCTTTGTTCTTCATGCCAAATTTAAAGGGAAAGCTTTAGACTATCACGCTAGTAAATAAATAAACATTATTTGATAACTAAGTTAAAAGTTATAATCTTTAGATTCTTAATTTTTTTTTTTTGTTAAATCATATTAAGAAAGTAAAATAATAGATCTATGTCAATTAAAGGAGAAAAGAATATTCGTTAATTTTTAATTAAAAAAAAAAAATATTTTACAAATATTGTGTTTGGTTATAGCAGCAATAGCCGCAGAGAGCTTATACGTTGCAGACTCCCGAGAGACACTCTTCATTAACGCAATCGATCCATTTTTCTAACATCAATTGTCATAAGACGTACATGATTTGTTTACCTTGAACTGTGAAATACTACATAATTTTACGTAATTGCTATATTATTATCAAACTACCGTATTCTTGCGTAGACGCCGCGAACTGCTTCGCATCTCGCTGGTAAAACTAATATAAAAGTCGGTGGTTCCAGCCGTTTGTATCAGTCGTGTGTGGTCGGTGAGACGAAGCAAACCTTATTCAAAGCAATGATCGCTAAAGTAAGTGTCCGTGCTCTATCCCGTTGCGATATTTAGTGAAAGGATCGGACTTAACGTCGCCTAATTTGCAAAGATATTAAACATTGTGCTCACGCTAACTTGTCGCTTGTGTTGACTGTCAAATTTAAGCCAAATTGACTAGTCATCGGCGACTATCTGCCCTAATTAATAACTTAATGTAATTTTCAATATTATTTGCTTATGTTTTGTAATACTGGATTATAGACGTCACTTTTTTTGGTTTTAATTTGCAAAATTGATCAGTCACCATACGTGTTAAAGTACAAATAACCATTATAATCATATTAGTTAAAGTTAATGTTATAAAATCAAATATATACAATGTTTGTTTATTTTTGACTTTATTATTAATATCTAAAACATCAAATTGTTTTTATTAATTTCAAACACTAACTGATAGACAAAATATAGCCTAAATATAGCCTAACCATTATTAGACACAATTTATCTATTGTTACACAAAAAATTTCTATACAAAATAGATATGAGGTATCAACGCAAGTTTTTAAAAATAATATTTTTAGGGTGTTAAATAGAGAATGTAGTGCCATACACCTAATGTATTTTCCAATCTAGGCTAATGTTTTATATAATTTGTTTATATTTCTTATAGGCCGCAGTCATCCTGTCCGTAGTGGCGGTAGCAGCCGCTGGAGTGTTGTCGCACGGTTACGGCGGCGACAGCTACGGCCACGAAGCCGTTGCGTACGCGCCGGTCGCCCAGCTCGCCCACTACGAGGGTCATGATGAACATGTCGACTATCACGTAAGATGAACCAAAATATACACCAAAAATAGAGCAAATTTTTTTTAATAAAACATTGTTTATTAAGCACTTAGGTACATAAGATACATAAATGTACTTTTTAATATTTTATTATAAAACTTAATATACAAATTAATTAACAATACAATTTCTCTATCATCTGTAATTAATTAAATAAGTCATCAAGATGGAAACAAGAAGAGACGAAACATATGAAAACAATGGTTGAGTTTATCTTAAGCATAACTCCAAACAATGTAATCTTTTGATTTCTACATATTCTTTCGAAACAATAAACACATCTAAAAGAATGTTGCTCGAGGATATGATTATTAGATTAAAGTGATTATTTCCAACTAGAGAACACATTAATCTGTGTATCGAATGTACATACATTCGCTAAATGAATAATCTGTGCCAAATATATATTGGTTAAAAAAAAGCATATTTAAAATGATAATTATCATCAAGACTACTCTCAACTTTATTTTAACTTTAGTTTAACGTAAACGTTATAAAATTTCGAAATTGTTATGCATACTAAAATGAACTTGCAATTAAGAGCGTTATACATAAACAAATAGTTCCTAATAACTAAGTAGAGCACCGTTAATCCCATAGGCGATGTCGTAATACAATAGTATCTTACTAATTGATATCTTGCATAATATGCAAGTGTTACCTGCAGCCTTTTCAATCGTTTCCGGGATACGATATCAACGAACAATCCTATTACCATTATATTACATCATTACAATTCACGCTAAATAGGTCCCTAACGTATTTACTGAGTAACGTAATCACGCAAACTTGCTTTAAAAAATAATTAGAAGCGCGCTATGTTTTTCTCCTAATAATATGTTACGGCACTTCAACATCCAGTTGATTTTTCGCTTCGCATATCTTGAATATGACTTTGTTAAATGTTCGCTGTTATTCAAGCAACTTCAAGAACTGGTTCTAAATTTTTTTCATTTTTATTTTACCACTTACTTACTTATTTACTAAGTGGTCACCAACTTTTCTCAATAGAGCACTATTCAAAGGACAAAATTGTATTAATAAAGTTGGCAAAATTGATCAGTCACGATAAAAACGCCATTTAGTCGAAAAAGCTTTCCAGTTGTTTTCAAGTAGGTCGCGGATAGAAAAGCAACAAAGCAATATCGTTCGATCGGATCTTGTTAACATTGTCATAGAACGCCGCAGGTTATTACTCGTTATAGTGTTCTTACATAACCGCATCCCAGTCGTGACTGAAGGGCCGATAAGCCCGATTCCCAGGACATTGTGAAACTTACCGTCTAGGGGACATAATGACTGTCATGATGCATGAGCGAAATAGCCCGCTGTTTGCATAAACTAACTCGTACTCTCACGCTCGACTTAATAGCAGATGTGGATTGTTACGACTGACCCAAATTCAATTGCGTAAAGTTGTAAATAGAAATATTTTGATTGCCGTTAATATTTCCATGTGAAGTTATACTTAATGAGATTAATCTCAACGGAAATTAATTTCATTCATGATATGTTATGCAACTATTAAACTTGAATACATTATGATCATTTATATATTTATGATTTAACTATAAAAAAGATCATTCATAAGTTCAACCTTGGTCTTTATTCTTTTTTATTCTATTTTAATTACTCAGAGCAAGACCAATATTAATACAGATACATATGGTTAATTTTAAAATCTATTTAGATTAATAAAAGCAATTCTTCCAGGCTCATCCTAAATACGATTACTCGTACTCCGTGTCGGACCCCCACACCGGTGACCACAAGGAGCAACACGAAGTCCGTGATGGTGACATCGTAAAGGGCGAGTACTCCCTCCTCCAACCCGACGGTTCTTTCCGTAAAGTCACTTACACCGCTGACGACCATAACGGGTGAGAATAGATATATTTCTATATTATTAAAATCTTAAAAGTCATTTACTTACCTACGTACTTACCAACATATCAACATGCTTGCTCTGAAACTTTCCTCAAATCTTGGTAATAAAATAACTATAATTAAAACTCCGTAAAAGTAGTTCATTGTTATAAGATTTTTAACATAAAGATCACTACTTAGTTATATTACGTAACTTTATAATTATACATGAGTTTATTATTTCATTAAACCTTTTAATTTAGTAGCACGATTATTAAAAGCGGAATTTTAATGGCTTCATTTTACTTGCAGTTTCAACGCCATCGTCCACAACACAGCGCCCGTCCACGCCGAGTTCCACCACTAATTGTAACTGGGTCAATGCCCCCTTCATGTGATATTATGTGTACCTTTTATACTTATAGATAGTATTTAGTCGACAACGAACTTTTGAAATAAGACTGCGGCGAAAATAAAACTTTTCGAAAACTATATTTTTGTTTTACTTCAAATATATACAATCATGCATATTAACTACACATACCTCCTGATCTGATTTACAAATAAATAAAATTGAAGTGTCTGTTTTTAATATCAAATTATGTAACAGCTTTTAACTAAATGCATAAAAAAAGTATGCACGGTAATTACGTCAAAAACAAAATATTTAAAAAAATTGTCTGTATGTCTATCTGTCTGTCGGTCTATTTGTTGCGGCTAATCATAGATAGGTAATGTTTAAGGAGTAACTTAGATTACTTTTTTAAATATAAATAACGAAAAATAAAAAAAAACGCAACATTGCATTCAGTGAAACATTATATAAATGTAATTTTTCCTCAAATAAACGCGGGAGAAACCCCGGCCCGCGTATATTTTGGAATTTCAGCTAAATAAATCAACCAGCGAAATTGTGACCGTTCCAGGATTTATTGCCCCCTAGTGTCATTTTAAGGGACGATTTTGAAATTCTGGGATACATATATTTAATTAATTTCCCTGAATAATGTTTGTGCTGAATTTAAGGATAATCGGCCAAAATATATATTTTCTTTATACAAACTTTACCAAACAAATAACCAAACCAACTAAAAGTTGCCCCCTTGCACCCCACTTGGGAATAATAGTACCCCGTTTTCTATTTTATATTTCATTACTATCACCCAGAAGTACATATATGTATGAAGTTTTAAGTTAATATAACCACGGAATAGGATTTTACATACAAACGTTTTTACCCCTTTTCACCCTCTTAGGGGTGAATAATCAAAAAACCCTTTCTTAGTCGATGCCTTTAACCTAAAAGCCACCTGCTGCCGAAATTTCAAATTCGTAGCCCCAGCGGTTTAGGCCTTGCGTTGATGAATCAGTCAGGACAAGTGATTTTATATATATAGATAAACATTAATGTGTGGTTTTGAAAAACATTTTTCACTTAAATAAAGAAAATTAGATAAATATCTCATAATTTTATTTTTCATTATAAAATTACATTTTTAAATTGTAACGTAACTATTATTTATTATTAATTATTATTATTAACTGTGAGAAAAATTTGCATAAGATAAACAGTCCTTTTGTATTCTTAAAATTTCGTAAACAATTAAAACCTATTAGTTAGAAACTGTAGACGGAACTATAATTTAAAAAAATATATTTATAGATATAGTATAATCTTAAATAAAATACATAAACTTTTTGGTGTGCCTTAAATCATTGTTTATAGATTTTATTACTATATTATCAAACATTCATAAAATATCATTGTATACCTAAAATTAATGAAATTAGCACACGCGACTTTTTAATATTAATACGAAATACAAAGTTGTAGACAAAAATAAAATTATTTAATTAATTCCCCAATATTAACGCCATGTTACATATTGTTAAACAAAGGTTCAATATATAATCATGCTAAAATTTCAATAAAATCCTTTTATAGTTTTTCTAGTGTTGTTAGCTTTGATAAACAGACAAATTTCTATTAAAAGGATTTTACTACTATATTTATTAAATGTAGTGGATACGTATTAGCATTTTTAAGATCTCCTTTACTTTCACAATGACCAATATTTAATAGCAATGAAATATTTAATTTCATCTTATCTCAAATACATTAATTTGGATTTCGCATTATCATCGATTTCAAACTCACAGGCGGTTCAGAGCATTTAAGTGTACGGCGGCATACGATTCTCTGTTTTCTACAGATCGTACAATAGGAAGTATTCTAAATTGCACTACTCACTTAACATCAAGTGATTTATGACTAATTTTTTTGAATAATGTTAAAGAGGTGATGCAGTATAAGAAAAGATCAATATCTCCGAATTTGACATTTATGGGTTGATACATAATTGCTTATCAGCATCCATACATAATCTCTTGTACTGACTGACTGACTGACTGATTTGTCAACACAGAACCTAAACCGCTGTTGCTACAAACTTGAAATTTTGGTAGTAGGTGCCTTTTAGGTTGTAAGTATCCACTAAAAAGTTTTATATTTTCGTTTGTATGTAAATATATATATCTACATACAAACATTTTACCTTTTAAGGTATACCTTTGCACCCGTTTGGGGGTGAAATATTTATTTGCCTTATACAAATCAATATTAATCTAAATCTAAGGATTTCATTAGGATTAATGTCAATTAATATAAATGAAAATATTACTACTTACTACTTACATATACATATACTTAAATAGTTTAGCTAATATTCCTAGCATGAAAGTAGTACGTTAAACGCTGGCTGGACAAAATAATTATATTATGAAAACAATAAATTAATAACACTATTTGTTCATTTGTTGTTATTATTGCGTAACTCGTAACAAAATTAATTGTGTAATTTTAGCGTAAAGGAATGATTAATTATTGTAAACTATGAACGCCTGACTGTTATTTATAGCAATTTTATACAACATTAGTAATGCTCTATTAAAATAAAAATGAAAAGAACATTATCGTAAATAATAATAATTTTGTTGTAACTAATCTCTTCTGTCATATTTATTCAGTAGTTAAAAACTAAGAAGCTATCGATGTCACAGTGAGGCAAGGTGCTCAAAACACTGGCAGCATATTACCTCTTTGTATGGGCAGACTAATATGCTGGCTAAGGTAGCCGCCAGCCCTTCGGTCACCTGTAGTTTCGACGAGGCGGGAAGACAGCTCTTTGAAAAACTTTTTTGCTTCCTCCTAAAATATATCATAAAAAATACGAAACTCCTCAATGTATTCGTATTTGCGCCGCTTGATATTAATAATAACTTCTTTCCGTAAAATATTATCAAAACCATTACGACAAATCAAGAACCTCCTTTTTTGTCGTCAAAAATTTCTATAACCAAAGTAAGTGCACATTTACATATTTTATCTCCTTCTTTTCATATTCAGAATAATTGTAAACTAACTTTTTCATGGAAACAGTAAAGTAACTATTTCTTTCTTATTAGCCTGTTTTCTTATTGTCGAATTAGTTGTTATAAGTATTTAAAATTGTTTGAAAACAATTTTAGAGTATTTTAAAATTCTTATAACCTCTGTTAATGGGATACTTAGTGTTAGATATAATATAATAATACAAAATTTAGTTTGTTGTTTCATTAAAAGAAGGCGCTGGATGTACTTTAAATCGTGCTCTCCTTTGATTGATTGCAACACATGCATTGTATTCCAATTTTCGTATTTTAATAAAGTTAGTGGTTTTAAAAATGATTTTTGAGACGTGATCAACTTCTATCTTAATTTATTATAAAGTTTTAATACTAAGATTAAATTATTTTCCGCTTGATACGCTCTATAAGTGTAATATCTCACACATAAGCTTATTTTCTTGTTTATTTAAAAAAATAAAGCGTTTAAACATGACTTGACTGCGTTTTAACGAAGTAAGATTTTTTTACAGCTCCCAGTGAATGCAGCTTTGAATACTCGATATAATTTACAACTTGAATCATTTACACGTTCCTGAGAAAAACGTTAAAAGACCGACGTACCGACAGGCCGAAAGAAATTTATAGTTTTCAGATTTTTACCATTATAAGTATTAATATTATAAGCTCCTTGCCAAATTTCATGATGCTAGGTCAATAGAAAGTACCCTGTAGCTTTTGTTTCCCTTTCGACAACGCTAAAATGGGTCAAAACATGCAATATAAATACCATTATCTTTTGATTGCCTCTACTTAGAAGTTTAGTTTTTTAAGTTTTTTTTTACAGCTGCAAATCATTATAGACTCAAGTATATAATATTAATTTTACCATGACACCTTCACAAATTCATGAGAAAAAGGTCTTGACAGACAAATGGTCAACAAGGTGATCCTATAAGGATTCCGTTAAACCTTAAAAACTTCCTTTGTAAAAGTAATAATATTATGTTTCTTTCAAAAACAATATTTTGTTTTCTATACAACATTCCTTTAACTCTTGTCTTCTTAGACATCATAGAATAAAACAAGAAATATTAAATCAAAGGTATTTAAATGCAAAGAAGTACTGTTAATTTTAATGTTTGTTGAAAAAGAAAGATAGTGCGAGAAAACTGGTATGACTGGTGAATAGTATTTTTAACCAACTTCGAAAAAAGAGGAGGTTCAATGTTCAGCTGTATGCATTAATTGTATTTATTTATTCATTTTTTAAGATTTTCACTGATTTTTCTGCGGCTCGTGGACCGATTTTAAAATTTATTTTTGTTCGAAAGGGTATACCTTCAAGTTGGTCCCATTGTCATCAGATCAGAATCTTATGGTGGGATCCTTGGCAAATCTTCAAATTTTATAGGCACGCCTATACCTATTTAGGTTTTTTGATAGTAACTCGTGTATTTGCTCTTGAAATGCCATATTTGGTAAAGTTAAACTGATGGTAAAAACCACAGATAGCTACGGGAACTACTCAATAACAAGTATTTCACGGGTTGCGATTCGATCACTTCGATTAGATTCCTAAACAATTTGAGCTCGTCACAATGCATATTGTAAAATTAGAGCTGATGATGCAATACCAGAAGGATTCCTCAATAACTATCATATGATAACACGTGATGGGTCATCGGCCTCGAATGTTTTTTAAAGTTTTTATCTAAAATATTCTACTTTTTAACAAAAAAGAAAATCTCTACGGCTGCACTAAGTGAAGGATGTCATGACGGTCTTAAGCTATTATTTTCACTTAAAATAATGTCAAATTTTATAAATCAGCACTATGAATAACGAAGATACAAACAAAGACTATTTTCACGCTCGATTTCTTACTTTTTGTTTAATCATGGTCTGAATACAGAATGAGAAAAAAATAATTAGTGTTAAATCTCTATTAACATATTAATTGTTAACCGCTATTCATTTATTCTGCGACATTGATGGTTTGTTTCGGTGTTACCAAATGACATATTTTCGTACAAACAAAACACCACTTATAAGACGGATTTGCTGCTGAAAAATATCAGTTGTCTTCCGCAAATCTACTAGAAAGATGACTCCTAAAGTAAGTTTCTTCTTTGCAAAATTAGTTATGTGATTATTTATTTTTAATATAAACGTTTGTTATAGTGTACCCTGGTGGCGCTTATCTTAGTCTTCTGCTGGGTTGATGGCACATTGGCAGCTTCATTTTCTAACGTAGTGGTGCAAAGAGGTCCTATGGAATATGTAAATTATGATCCATCTTCGGTGTCCTTCTCTAGTCCTCAACTAGCTCAATTATCTGCAGCACCGTTAGAGCAAGTACTGTCTATACCCGCAGTTTCATCTGTAGTTTCTCCATGTGTGGCACCTTGTGTTATTCCTAACAATCCCATTCCCGCTCTGACTTCTTTACCTTCTACAGCTAGTGCAAGAATCGTTGGCTATAGATCGTCGTTACCAAATTTACCTGTTCTATTGGCAACTAATGATGTGAGTAGTGTTAAATTAATAAAAATATTCCTTAAGAAAAAATTCAAATAGGATTAGTGAAGTAAAAGCACATCGTGAGGGTTCCTTAGTAATTAAATTGTACTTTCAGGATGCTAGAGGCTACCAATACGCATACGCTGTGTTTGACGAACAAACTGGTGATAAGAAGACTCAAAGTGAACAAAGTGATGGGTCAGTAGTACAAGGGCAGTATTCATTCATTCAACCAGATGGCTTTCGTCGAGTAGTTGTTTACACCGCGGATGATTTAAAAGGGTATCGCAAAAATAGGAAATGTTCCAAAATAAGCATTTTTATTTTTCACACATAAAATACAATAAAACTAGAATTGCATTCAACCTGAACAATTTTTTATAAAATTATGAAATAATTACAGTAAATATTGTTACATTTCTATAACTTTATTATTAAATGAACAGTATCTCATTTTTATTTACTAGAAAAGAAAATAAAAGTTAACAAACTTTTATTTTTTACAGATTCAATGCTGTTGTAAGAAATATTTCACCAGATCAAGAACATCCTAAAGAAGAAACACAAGAAGTCAATCAAGAAGGTAAACAATCGTTACCTCCTTGCATTGAAGTTAAAAATGAGCATTTAACCCAGGCTGCTAACGGAGCTAGATCAGAAGAAAACCATACAGAAATTGAAAATATGGAAGATAAAAAGAATGAAAATAAAGATGCAGAAAATGTTAGTGAAAAGGCAGAAGATCAATCTAATGAAGTGACTCAACCTGCCTCGAAACCCACAGACACGAATACCAATATACCAAACACAATTGTTTCCTACAATGATATAATCAACTGCCTTCAAGCCAAACTGCAAGGTGCGAAAAATGTAGTGTCCCCGTTAACGTATGTTCTTATTCCATCTTCGAGAAGCCCGTGTTAATTAAAACCATGTAATAACATATCGATCTAATTCTCACTGAAATATTGTCTAAACTAAAACCAAACTAACCAAGTAATTTAATCCCAATTGAAACACAATTGTACCACGAAATTGATCTATGAATAAACTACTTATCCAATGCGTACGAATATTATTTCAAGTGGTGTCAATAAAATCATATTACGAAAATAACACTGAAATGCTATGCATTGCATGTTGTTGTTTTACTCTTATCGCAAATTATAAAATGATTCATTTTTTAAAGACTACAACTGTTATTATTTTTATTAATTAAATGTATTATTTTTGTATTATTGAAGAATTATAAAATGTTGAGGTCATAATATTTGACGTCAAAAATCTATGCCCATTTCAACCTTTAACTACTGTATTACCAACTATTGGTCATTCAAATATGGAATATATTTTCGGTGCCAAAATTTGTGCCCTAATAACTTAACTATCGCTTTAAAATATTTTATTAAGAAATTGTTTTCTGCAATATTTGGACAAGATCATTATTATAATTATATACAATGTTCTAGACATGATCATTGATAATTTAGCAATAACAAAGTAATATGACAGATGAAGCTATGATATAAAATTGAAAACAAAAAGAATAATTTATTCGTTGAGGCCATTTCAACGAGCTCCAACATGATTCTTCTGCTATAAATTAGTGAAGAGGATACTGCAGCATTAGGTTAAAGTTACGCAACTATGATATTTTAATATCATTTATAGTAAAGTTTGATTCAGTCGTTTAGACCAGTAGAAGTCACTCAGATCCTTTCAACAGCAAGAAATGACGATAACTTTCAAACGTCTGAACACATCTTCATAAATTATACTTAAGAATCATCTCAATAACATAAGCCTTGCAACTAAAAAAAGAAGATAAAAATAGATGAATTCGTTAGAGAGCTACGATTCCACAGACAGACACACAGATATACATACATATCAAACTTATAACACCGTCTTCTTGGTCGGGGGATAATAAAGTAGTAAAAACTGTCATAGTTGCTTAAAATGTTTATTTGTTATCGGTATGACAGTTTACTTTCACATAACGCTTTTGACTATTACAAAACTTGAATTTACATTTATAAAACAAGGTAAATGGAATGCTCTAAAATTACACCATCTACATCATAAATCTCAAGGCGTGAAACATAAACATCGTACGTATACATTTTGTGAAAATTTGCTGTCGTAACATTTCTTCGCAACAAATGAATTTGATTTTTTTTTATCCATACAACGATATTACATAACTATAGATATGTTATAAGCTCATGGATTTTGGCACCCAGTTTACCAATCCTTTGGACGAAGTTACCTATCAAACAGCTAACGACTGACAAGCAAATGCAATGACTAGCAATTATTAGTCAATTGATTAGTCTATTTGTGTCAACAAGTCAATTGAAGAGCTTGACAAAGTTGAAATTTTTTAACGTCAAATAGTCAATTGAAGAGCTTGACAAAGTTGGAAATTTTTAACGTAGCATATCTTTGGTAATTAAATATGAAATAATTACTATCCATACAATCAAAACTACTAAAATTATTGAATTGATTTGAAAAATTAAAACTCCTAATAAATGGTATTTTTGTCAACTGTTAATTGCAGTAGCGTAATAGTAACATAAAGTTATAAAACTCGAAATAATTGCAGAATTTTAAGTGTGAATATTATGAAAATACTATTCTAATGTGTAATCCTATGTAGAAACTAATTATTATTCAATATTACTGTTACGTAGCATTATTGAACTTCTCACAATACAATAAAACGAACTTAAATATTTACAAGTTTCTTTAATTTAAAGAACTACTTAGCATTTTGAATAAATATACAATTTGGCACAACTAAAAGCCATTAACCAAAGAATTTAATTGATTAAACATGCAATTTACACTACATTATTTTCACTTTTTGTGTTTAATGAAATTATTTTTCTCTATTACACTAAACTACCCCATTGCACATCTGTTAGTATTGATACATTTTGTGTTTAATATTTTTTTATTACGAGTATGAGTGTGTGCGATTGTTACAATCGACTCCATTTCAGGGGCGGTTGTGACACTAAAAATAATACATTAAGCCATTCAAAATCTAAATAAATTAACAATACTTAAGAAACATTTAAGAAGTATTTTTAGAGAATTAATTATGAAAACTAAAATGTATTAAATCAACAGAAATAATTTATTTATTTATCATATATTTTACAGTTTTTTCTATAGAGTAACGAGTTTAACTCGAGTAATTTTATAACTTAATTTGCCATACAAAATTAATACTCTCTCAGTCAGCCCTCTTTTGTTAATATCTCAAGAGAGAAACAGTTAACACCGTAGTTTTCTACAACTAGTCTTAAAAAAGCTCCTCATTTGACTTTATCATAACCGCTTGTGTACAAAATTATGATGCGTTCACCTCTCGAAGTCGTCTTTATAAGTTTCCTAGTCATCTTCATAACTAAAAATCAACATTTGAAAACAAACAACAAAACATTCGTTTCTTTTCGAATTCTAATTACAAAAACAAGTAAATGCCACATGTTTTTAGGGTTCCGTACCTTAAAAGGAAAAACGGAACCCTTATAGGATCACTTTGTTGTCCGTCTGTCTGTCTGTCTGTCTGTCTGTCTGTCTGTCTGTCTGTCTGTCTGTCTGTCTGTCTGTCTGTCTGTCGGGATGTCAACCCTTTTTTCTCAGAAATGCATAGACGTATCATGTTGAAATTAATATCATATACTCAAGTCTACGATGACATGCGGCCGTGAAAATATTAAAGTTCTAAGTCAACGCAATCAAAAGATAATGGAAAATATGTCGTATATTTTGACCATTTTAGCGTTTTCGCAAGGAAATCAAAACCTATAGGGTACTTCCCATTGACCTAGCACGATGAAATTTGGCAAGAAGTAAGATCTTATGGTACAAATAAAGGAAAAAATCTGAAAACTGTACATTTTTGTATGTATGTTTGTCTGTTTGTAAGTTTGTCTTTCAACCTTTTTCTCAGAAACGCATGAAGGTAACAAGTTTTTATCAACGTCAAGTACTCAGAGTTGTAATTACTAAGAGCTGTGAAAAAATCAAATTTCTAAGTTAACGCAATCAAAAGATACGGTCATTTATATCACATATTTTAAGTATGATAGCGTTTTTAACGTTTTCGCAAGGAAATCAAAACCTATAGGGTACTTCCCATTGACCAAGCATTATGAAATTTGGCCAGGAGCAAGGTCCTTTAGTATACATAAAGGAAAAAATCCGAAAACTGTAAATTTCTGTTCGTGTGTCTGTCAGTCTGTACGTCTGTCTTTTAACCTATTTCTCAGGAACGCGTAAATGTATCAAGTTGTAAATTGATCAAGCGGAAAATATATTAATCTTAGAATTAAAATTATATGTACTTGTAACAAATTAACATAGAAGTTGACCATGGTCAAAAAAACAATTTTACAAACACTGAGAAGAAATTTGTATCAATACGAAAACATTAAAAAGCAGCAAATCTTTATAAACAACGCAATGCAATCTATATATCGCAGCTAACCAAGTGATAGCGCGATGCAGCGTACAGCTAATGCCATCTATTACAACATTATGACATTAACTGTGATATAATTCTGCTCGATTAATAAAAATTTTTATTTTAATTATTATTTAAACGCGCTAAAAATTATAAAATAAACTTTTCATTTAAAAGTTTTATCGTCGATTTATAACGTCATTACGTAATTAACATTTAATATAAGAGCTTCACGCGATTTGATTTAAGTACTCGTATTGACTTAGTACGAAAATTTTAAAATTAAATTCAAACAGATCGAGTTATTTAATTTACTTATTTATCTACACATATAAGTCTTCTGGTTATTAGTAATATAATTAGTTATTTATAAATAAACAATTAGTTTTGTTCGAATTAAGGACTAATTATTTTCGTCTTGGCAACACTAATATATATTTCGATATTTTGATTGATAATGTAAATCTAAATATTTTACGAACGTAGTGCAGGGGTAGTGGAGTGTAGTAGAATATAAATAAAAATAAAACGAGAATAAAATATACTATAATTATGTTGTTAATGTCAAAGTCAACAAGTTAGTTCATTGAAATTGTCAAGAGATGGCGCTAGGTGTATCCTGAATCGCGCTATAACTTTTTTTTTTGAAAGTATAAGGTGTATTAGTACTTGAAATAAAATTTTGTGTTTCCATGGATTGCATCCATGATCGTGTTTTAAATTAAAGTGCTCCTAAGTAGTTTCAAAATAGTTTTTGGGACGTGATCCATATTTACATAATATTTGATTATATTTAAGCGACTTCTAAAAAGGAGTGTTTTCAATTCGACCTTGTATTTAATTTTTTTTTTATGTTTGTTCGCCGATTACGCCGCCATTTGGGTACCGATTTTCAATTTTTTTTTTGTTTGAAGTATAGTATATATATAAGTAAGAAGTATACCTTATACTTCCAAGGTGGTCCCATTGTCTTCAGGTCAGGATCAGATGATGGGATCCTGGAGAAATTGAGGTAACTCCTCAAATATTATAGGCAAGCGTATACCGATTTAGGTATTTTTGATAGTAACTTATGTTGGAACTGATGATGAAGACCACAAATGGCGTAGATGGGTTAGTCTTATATAGATTTCTATAAGTTTGTACGGAACCCTCGGTGCGCGAGTCCTACTCGCACTTGACCAGTTATTTTTTTTAATAATCACGGCAGGTTGGCAAACGACACGACTAAGGCTGCACTCGAAAAAATTACATATTCCTGCCAAACTGTTACGCTTGAGCTACTGGTGTTGATAATATATGAAAGAAATATGACTATTTTTAGGGTTCCGTAGTAAAAAACGGAAGCTTTATAGTTTCGCCATGTCCGTCTGTCTGTCTGTCTGTCTGTCCGCGGCTTTGCTCCGAAACCCTTAATACCAGAAAGCTGTAATTCGAAATGAGTATACATATGAATTACGCCGAGAAAGTCGTACAATAAAATCTTAAAAATATTTTTTTTCAGGGTGTCTTCCCTATGTGTTAAGAGAGACCAAAAAATTTTTTCTCATTTATCCCATGTTGTGGGGTATCGTTAGATAGGTCTTTTAAAAATGTTATAGGTGTGGGAAAACCATTTTTCCGAACGACGAACTGTTTCCGAAATATTAAGCTTTGAAGTGTCAATTTTTCTTAGAGTCAAGTGTCCCCCCCTCTACCCACTAAACTGCTGCGTCTAAAAATATGAAAAAATTCACGAAAGTGGTACATATAATGAATTTAAAAGGAAAATTATCACGGCTATGTGGGTTCTTATGGTTATCGAGTTAGTCCTTATCGAGTTAATCCTAGAAAATAGGTACTCGAAGATTGCTTGACCGATCTTGACAATTCTGACAACTACGGAACCCTACATTGTGCGTGGCCCGACACGCACTTGGCTGATTTTTTTTTTATCTCAAAAGCTATAGTCGCTGCTTATAGCTTTAATAGCAGTGCTGCAGGCATTTGAAAGAAAATTGTTACAACCATACCTAGTCTATTCTACTAATACTATAGTTACAGCCATTTTGAAATCTATCATTTTATAACAAAAATATAATTTTTTAATTCAAGTGTAGAGTATAAACGTATAAAAGATTTTAACTAAACATAATATTTTATATTATTTGATTTTAAAAATTAACAAATAATAATAAATGTTACAACTGAATAAATGTTAACAAATTTTAATTACTCTTACAGCAATGTTACGAGCATGTTAGCAATTTAATGGTTTAATGTAATATGAATTTTAAAATATTATACAGTTCATATTATAAATATAGAATGTAGGTTCATGTAAAGTTAAATAAAAGTAGTTAATATAATAAAATTTCTTGTAATTAACTACAAGTTGTTCTTTTTAACAATAAACGCAATCAACCTCCATGTGATAAAATCAAAAATATATTATACCAATTATTTACTCGTACACAAAGAATTTCATACCTCCTTTCTATTAAACCTGACCTACATAGCCGAAATATGCGACGGTTATGAATAATACAATTGTAGCTAAAGTATAAAGAAATACCCGACAACGCAATTATACTGTTAATCTGTATGTGTGTGTATATACCCTATAGATATTAAAACGATGGAACGATTTTGGTAAAATTTTCAGACATATTTTAACTCCTTATACAAATAATAGTACAACTTTATAAGTAACATTCAAAAATCAAAATCAATCAAAATATGCTTTATTCCAGTAGGCTTTTACAAGCACTTTTGAATCGTCAATACAAAAAAAAAGAAAACAAAACACTAAGTAATTAACTAATTTAACACCGGTTCAGAATTTAGATTCTACCGAGAAAAACCGGCAAGAAACTCGATAGTTACTCTTTTTAAAAGTTTTACGATGGGTACATACATTTATGAGTTACAAATATATTAAATACCCTCTGTGAATCCAGCTTATACTAAATCCAAGCATCTTTATCATCTATATGATCTTGATCAGAATGATATGCTTTAGCTACTAAGAATTTTTTAATATGTACTTTAAATACATTGAAGTACATCTTCACTCTTTATTATTTGATGCTGGGTGAGCTGTTTGGGTGGGGGTGCATCTTTACACAGGTTAATATAATAACCCACTTAGAAACAGTCGACTCACATACTTATTAAAATACACTACTAAATAAATTAAAAAAATCTGATTAGCCCAGCGTGTGAAGGTGTGAAGTTAGGAACCTACCGTTTCAGCAGAGGGGTTTTCTTTTAATTTTACTAAGCGACAGTAATTAATTAACATTTAACACGAAAGAGTACGTCTATGAATATCTATGAATATATATTCCTTTATATTAACAACCAGATAATAAGTAAAATAATATTACGAGAGTTAGAATAGCAGCAACGTGCACAATGAACCTAATGCTTTATTATTTATTATTTCCTTAACTCCTTAACAATTTCTAATTTACATTTTAATTGAAGATTATAAATTAAAGTTTTATATTCGTCTTCATATACAAAACACATATTGGTAGAAATAAAAAAAAATATTATATCTCTACAAGAAACGCTAGCGATAAAAGGAAATAGACGTAACGATCAATTTAAAATATGGCAACAACGATAAAAATACCGACAACGAAATAAAAGACAATTATTGTGCGCACATTATGATCAATGATTTAATATTAGTCAGACTGACCTTGAAGTTCATGTCAAAGTTACAGAGTCAAGGCGCTTGCGCATTTCTCTACCTCAGCCCCACCGCGCGCGCACACGCGGTCGCGTTCTATAAAACCATTGCACTGGTATAATGAGAACAATTAATTTCAAACTATTCAATCAAACACACAAAATGTTCAGCAAAGTAAGATACTAAATCGATCATATTTAATAAAAAAATAGTTTATTTAATTTGATTTTCCATCAGATAACTAGCTCAAAGAAATTGATCCAAATTTATGTTTTTTTTTTCAGATCGTAGCCTTTGGTGCCATGCTCGCGGCAGCTAATGCTGGCCTCCTACACGGACACGCACCCGCCATCTCTTCCCAAACCATCATCCGTCACGACGAGGGCCACTACTCTGCCCCTCTTGCCTACGCCGCCCCCCTGGCTCATGCTGCTCCCGCTGCCTACGCTCCCTTAGCCTATGCTGCCCCTGCCGCCCACTACGATGGACACGACGAATACGTACGTGTAAAAAACTTTTTCTAATATGTTACTCTTTTCTATTCATTAACCATAGAATATATATTTATTGTCTTACTTATCCAGGCTCACCCCAAATACGACTTCGCGTACTCAGTAGCCGACCCCCACACCGGTGACCACAAGTCCCAGCACGAGAGCCGCGACGGCGACGCCGTGCACGGCTACTACTCTCTGGTTCAACCCGACGGCTCCGTGCGCAAAGTTGAATACTCCGCTGATGCTCACAGCGGGTAAGAATGACAAGATTTTAGCCGTGTACATAAAAGATTAAGCTTCTCGAACCTGGATGACCAAGCTTTGCTCAGTATTTTTATTTATTTTTTTGGTAAATTGTGTTTTTTTTAATTTAGATACAGTAAATAAAAAAAAAACATTATATACATATGTATATACAAGAATAGCTCGTTTAAAGATACTAGTTTCTAAGTTAAAACGTTATCTTTTCAGTTTCAACGCCGTCGTACACAACTCTGCTCCCTCCGTTCACGCCGCACCTGCCCACGCCTACCATCATTACTAATTTTTTTTTTACTTTTAATATAATATAATTTAAAATACAGTCGACATTCCTATAGAAGATGAATTGTTTTTTATTATTTGAATTTTTGTAAGTATGAATGC
This sequence comes from Hypolimnas misippus, assembly GCA_037950945.1. Taxonomy (NCBI): domain Eukaryota; kingdom Metazoa; phylum Arthropoda; class Insecta; order Lepidoptera; family Nymphalidae; genus Hypolimnas; species Hypolimnas misippus. Next base: position 10,576,991 of record JBBEEQ010000012.1, on the reverse strand, counting down.
CTGTAAATAAAGTGTGGATGATTTACTACAAATTTGGTTAAAATTATTATTCTTCCCTTAATTATTTTATATATTCATAATATTTCTTATACAAATTATATTTAATTACATTTTTAGCTAAAACAAGATCATTAAAATCAGTTATTGATTTAATAACAAAAACAAAAAAAAATGTAATAACTCTAGGATTGTCAAAGAAAAAATGACAAAATACCTTTAATAAAATGTATGTCTATGACGCAACGACGTGTTGACGTATAAATTTCCACGTAGGTATCTGTTTCACACCCCTAGGCTTTTTTATCTTTTAAAAGGCATATATATTTCCATGGTTTAAGTAAGCTATTTATATAATCTTCATTGAAATTGGTTACGTGAAAACATAATAAAAAAACGAAAAACAGACAGAAATTTATTCCCATTTCTTAGTATTCTAGTATTGTATTTCGCATTTATAACAAAATCTTATTCACAATAATTTCCAAAATTGTGATCTGCTAATACACTCATTAGGGCCACGAGACAAAACCAGGTCGCGGCGACGCATCGTACTGCATTATTATGCAGTCATTTGGAAGTTAAACCTGCGTAATATGACAAATTACGACACCAAGACACAATATATACAAAATAAGTGCAAATAAAATTAAAATAGAACATTAAAAAAAACTCTCGAAGTCTACGTATCGAGACAATTTTAACGAGAGAACATTATACTTTTACTGTAAATTGGTGAGGAGTTGTGTATTCTGTTGATTCCAGATGATGCTGAAGTATCAAATAAAGGTTACTCAACTTTGGTATTTTAGTATCATTCACAGTATAGTAAATTTTGCGTCGGTTAAACCCGCAAAAATTGCTCAGATCGTTTCACCATCAAGAAAAATGCTTTCAAATAAACGAATAGATCTCTAAAAATTATAGCTAAGAGACATATACGTTTTATCAGCTTTCAAACAAAAAACAGCATCAAAATTGATCCATCCACTAGGGAGATACGACACCACAGACAAAGACACAGATTCATACGTGTACGTCAAACTTATAACATCCCTCTTTTTTGGTGGGGAGTTAAAAATTATGACTCGACGTCTTGCTGATTAATAAATAATTTCATTACATAATTTACTCAAATCAACTTCTACCACCGTATACCGGAAACATAAGATACATTCCGGGTGGCAACAAAAAATAAATAAAATAAGGGGAATATATTGTTACGGGTGTGTAATAAACATTTGGGCGATTACTCTGATTAGTTAAAAAATAAACCAGTAGTAGTATTGGCAACGCGTAAATGAATTAAGCGGTAAAACAAGAGCAGTAATTTAATGAAAGTTACTAATTTAATTTTAAAGTAGCAGTTAAATAAATGACGCGATAACTATCGCGAAATGATACGTATCGATGTCGATTTATCGCGTAAATAAGTTTAAAACCACATGGACATTTTATGCTGCCCCATTCAAATTTAAGAACTGACTACTTAAAACTGTCCATATCATTAATTTAAATGCACAATAACTAATTTTACCACCACGACATTTATTTAACCACCCATTAGAACATTGTTTATTTTCTATTTAATCATTATTTACAAACCAGTTTGTAGTCCATCATATATACTAATATTAAGAAGAGGTAAAGTTCGTTCGTATTTTTTGTAAATTTTTATGTAGGGGATAATTTCTGAAACAAAAATTCTTGTCGCGTGGGATAGTCTATTTATTAAGGAATATTATAGGCTATATTACATCGAGTTGCGACTGATGAAAGCGAAGTAACCATAAACGCAAGTAAAACCCCAAGGGACAGCTAGTTAATTAAGCTTGCATTTCATATTTTTTTCCTGAGTAAAAGTGCTATTTAAAACTGCTACGTTAAATACAAGGTGCCATATATGCCACACAAAAATTACAGTAGTGTTAGTCTTTTGGCACTATAACACAAAAATACAACTGTAGTAACTTTTTTATTCAGTTTTCTCCACAATCAGTTAGTTATCCAAATCAATAACGGATTTATGATTACTACAAAAATACATATCATTTATCTGTTTACTCTTATATTACAGAAACACCAATTTTATTTTAATGTTGTAAACAGTAAAATTATATCTACCACTGCAAATACAAAAATACATACCATGCCTATATTTCTTTTTGCATCCTCTTTTTAGACAGAAATGGAGACAAGAAATATTAATTAAAAAAAAATCAATTTTCGATATAAAATTAAAACTGGTAATTAATTAATAAACTATATGTACACTTTATACTATCTTATGTATTACTCTTTTAAATTGTTTGAACACAAGACGAAAAGTTTAAATATATGTAAAATATGAATATATAAATTATTAATCTATCAATAGTTAAGCGTCAAAAGTGACAAAACCGCCAATTAAAAGAAATACATTACTAGTAATGACATGATAATCAATGACTTAATCAGTATTGAATTGACCTTGAAGTTCGTAATTATAATAGTTACAGAACAAAGGCGCTCGCGCATTTCTCCACCCCACCGCGCGCGCCACACGCGGTCGCGTTCTTATAAAACCATTGCACCGATTCGTTGACATCAATTAATTTTGAATTGTTCAACTAAACACACAAAATGTTCAGCAAAGTAAGTAACAATAAAAAAAACTAAAATATATGTACTTGAAACCACTTTCAAAATGATAAAAAAACATTAAAAGAGAAAAGTCGATTATGCTTTTAGGAGAATTTATAATTAAAACCTAAAATTACTTTTTCAGATCGTAGCTATTGGTGCCATACTCGCGGCGGCTAACGCTGGCCTTCTTCATGGACATGCACCCGCCATCTCTTCCCAAAGCATAATCCGTCACGACGAGGGCCACTACTCTGCCCCTCTTGCCTACGCCGCCCCCCTCGCGCACGCTGCTCCCGCTGCCTACGCTTCCTTAGCCTACGCTGCTCCTGCCGCTCACTACGATGGACACGACGAATACGTGCGTGTTAACAACTTTTTCTAATATGTTACGCTTGCTATTCATTAACTATAGAATATATATTTATTGTCTTACTTTTCCAGGCTCACCCTAAATACGACTTTGCGTACTCAGTAGCCGACCCCCACACCGGCGACCACAAGTCCCAGCACGAGAGCCGCGACGGCGACGCCGTGCACGGCTACTACTCTCTGGTTCAACCCGACGGTTCCGTGCGCAAAGTTGAATACTCCGCTGACGCTCACAACGGGTAAGAATCAAAATAATTTCAATATAAAATACAATATTTTACTCTTTTAATGGTATTCTATATAAAAAACATTAATTTCTCAGTTTCAACGCCGTCGTACACAACTCCGCTCCTGCCGTCCATGCCGCGCCTGCTCCCGCCTACCATCATTACTAATTTGCCTGTTGATTAGTTAGTGTTATGTCATCTGTAGAGGATGAAAATTAATATTATTTATAGTTTATTATTTGTACTTTTGTTAATAAAATGTATATGACTAATACGAATTGGGATAATTATTATACTTCCATTAAAAAATTCTAAAATATTATGAAGTCGTTTCAAAACATTTGATATACAAATAATATTTGAAATAAATTGTATCTACAAATAGATTTTCAAAATTATATAACAAAAAAATTCATCACCATCCAGGTATTCTGCCTTCCTGTTTAAAAAAAAAATTAAACTTTATAATGCGCTTCATTTTTTGCTATATTGCATCTATTTTACTCTTTAAGGTTTGTTTTTAAAATGCCTTTCTATCTCTGTTGTTTAATATAGGTATTTGTACCAAATCGGTTGTAATATTGATCTATAAAAATAAACTAAAACTCAGAAAAACATTTGCATTTTTGTAATGTTATAATGGATTTAAAGTATATGACAAAATTGTGATTAGTAAGAAAGTGCACACTCCGTTAGAAAGCCCTCATTACTAAAAAATAAAATTAATTAGTTTTTGATTTTTAACATATAAATTAATACCAATAAATTTTTATTTTGTAATATGTAAACTCATCTAGATTAAAGTAATAATATTCAGGTACTAGCAGTGTATACCACGAAAAATGTCATTAACTCCATGTTACTTAAAAAAATAAGGAATTTGTTATGCTTGTGGCTCTCTAAGAGTCAATCCAAGAAACAGCTATATTATTTGCATTACGGTACTTTGTCTGGGCTGAAATTTTCTACTAGACACCTCATTAAACGACAGAATATAGAAAACATATCCACAATTCCGATATTGCGAGTGTGTGGCCCAAAACTTAATTGTTAGAGTACCTGCACGAATAACGGAGGGTACGGATTTAAACTTCGCATCGCTTGCTTGATATTTAAAACTTAAATCGATATATATTGCTATTGTTATACAAATAAATTGTAAAACCTTCACGCGAATACTAAAATAAATATACGTGGTATAAGTACGCTTTGTGACATTTTAAAAATACCTTTAAACTTTTCATTACATTTTTCATTTATCTTTAAAAATTTATTTATTTTAAAATAAAAATTGTTTTCATGAATTACTGTTTATTTGAACTTCAAATGTTATTAAAATTAATATAGACGGATGCAATCGAAGAACCTCTCGAAGACGAGTTCAGTACGCCTTTTCTTCAATTCAGTGTAACTTACTTTTATTTAAATAGTTCGTGATTAAATAAACCAGTTAAGAGCGAGTAGCGAAACTCACGGATTGAGGGTTCCGTACAAGCTAATAAGAATGGGAACAGGACTTTTTAGAAAGTAACAAAGAATAGTACGTTCGTTGTTTTATAAATATTAGCCGCTAGGTTTCGCTATTCTTTCGAACAAAAATAAATAACTTACGAGTAACACTTGACAGGTTTTTATTATTTGTTGTTATATATATATAATAATAGAAATTTTCAACTTTCTATTTATTAAGGATAATGAAATTCAGCCCGCTGACATACGGACAGACGGACAACGGTGTCTTAGTAATAGGGTCCCGTTGGCACCCTTTAGGAACGGAACCCTAAAAATAATTATATTTAATATTAACACATGTTGTAAAATTAGTTTGGCGGCCAGCCCTAAACTAAACATCTGAACTGCGCATGGCGGAACCAAACATATCGTAACGAATCTTCAATCAATATAGATTTTCTGTAAATATTATATGTCAATTCATTTAATATGACAGAAAAGAAATAAACGAAACAGTTCAATAAATTTAAAATTTTGCCTATTTATTCTTTATTAGATATAACAAAAGTGTCCTCTGTCGAAGTCATAGGGGCCCCATTTTTAACCGACTTCGAAAAAGGAGGAGGTTCTATGTATGTTTTCTTTTTTTTATGCTTGTTCATCGATTTTTCCGCCGTTTGTGGACCAATTTTCATAAGGGTATATTTTCTTTGTGATTCCATTGTCATGAAGTCAGGATGGGATCCTGAAGAAATCGAGGGTACCCTTCAAATGTTATAGGCACACCTATACCGATTTTTGACAGTAACTCGTGCATTTGCTCACGAAAAGCCACATTCGATGAGGTAGAGCTGATGATGAAGACCACAGATGGGCACCGGAACACGTACAAGGTTTTACTTGGCGCCGACATCGAAAGTTTTACCTGGCACCGACTTCAAAATGTGGTAGAAAATGTTTATTTTGTACTTTTTGGTTTACTTGTTTGGGTTTCGAAGTCGGTTTGTTCTTATTTTTTTTCAAAAAGTTTTCCTAATGTGTCTAGGACCTCCTATAGGCTAAAGACGCTCCTGAATACATAGTCAAATTGTGAACCTAAACAATATAGGGACCTGTTCAAATACACACTAAAATTTATACCGAAATTTGTTCAGCGATTTAGGAAGAGATCGATGACATACATTTTTGACTGGAATTAGATCATAAGCTTTTTATAGAAACAATTTATTTTGTTGTAATATTTTCAATAGTAAAATACCAATTTAATAATTATTTTTGCGTAAAAGATGAATTTTAACAAGAAAGAATATTAAAAGTGAAGCTATGTCTCATATGAGCAAAGCAGTTAAAATCTAACATAGACAACAAAGAACGAATCGAAATCTTCATCCTTTTTTGACGTCCGTTGAAAACAAAAGGTTTCTTTAAAAAGATTTTTAATAGGGAAAGGCAATTTTTATATTGAAACGTAATTTTGGAGCCAAATTCTGATTAATGATTTAATTAGCGTTGTATCGGCCTTGAAGTTGATATCAGAGTCAAAGGCGCTCGCGCATTTCTCCACTCCCACCCCGCGCTCCACACGCGGTCGCGTTCTTATAAAACCATTGCACCGATCCGTTGACATCAATTAATTTTGATTTGTTCAACTAAACACACACAATGTTCAGCAAAGTAAGTAACAATAAAAAAACTAAACAATCGTATGTACTTGACACTACATTTCCAAAATGACAAAATTTTCAGGAGAATTTTTAACCTAAATCTAATATTAATTTTTCAGATCGTAGCTATTGGTGCCATGCTCGCGGCAGCTAACGCTGGCCTTCTTCATGGACATGCACCCGCCATCTCTTCCCAAAGCATAATCCGTCACGACGAGGGCCACTACTCTGCCCCTCTTGCCTACGCCGGCCCTCTCGCGCACGCTGCTCCCGCTGCCTATTCTCCGTTAGCCTACGCTGCCCCTGCCGCCCACTACGATGGACACGACGAATACGTACGTCTTAACAACTTCTTCTAATATGTTATGCTTGGTATGCATTAACCATTGAATACAAATTGTTATTATCTTACTTATGCAGGCTCACCCCAAATATGACTTCGCGTACTTAGTAGCCGACCCCCACACCGGCGACCACAAGTCCCAGCACGAGAGTCGCGACGGTGATGCCGTTCACGGCTACTACTCGCTGGTGCAGCCCGACGGCTCCGTGCGCAAAGTTGAATACTCCGCTGATGCTCACAACGGGTAAGAATTTAAATTATTTCAACGCAAAATTTAATATTTTACTCCTTTAATAGTATTCTAATTTGAAATATTTATTTCTCAGTTTCAACGCCGTTGTACACAACTCTGCTCCCTCCGTCCATGCCGCACCAGCTCCCGCCTACCATCACTACTAATTTTTAAATTATTGTTTTTAGTTTATATTTTTGTAAATATTATTGTGTGTAAATAAATTTTTAATGATTCATTAGATACTGGGTTATTATTTTTGGCTTTTCGATTGTTGTAAATTTTAGAAAAAATGAAGAAAATCTTTTTAAATCTATATATTTAAACCTTTTTTTCACAACAAACGGACAAATTACGGTACGGTAAAATTTGTTTGTAAGTTTGTATATAATAGGTAATCTCAGAAATTTCTGGTCCGATTTCAAAATTATTTTTGCGTTGGATAGCCTGTTTTGTTGAGGAAGTACAATGGCTATATTACATCGAGATATGACTCACAGGAGCAAAGAAGTAACCATAAACGCGAGTGAAACTGCGAGGGGCAGCCAGTAATGTTAAAGAGATAGCGAATTTTGTATGCGTGAAGTAAATTCCGAAACCACTTAACCTTTTTTTAAATGTTATATAATTTGAAAGGTAGTACATTATTGTAAAATGACATAGAGTACATTTATGTATATACTAGTATTCCGACCGTGACTTTGTCCGCATGGAATTTGGTAATATTGCGCTCCTGTGCACAGCGCATCGAAAAATATTTTTTGAGATAAAAAGTAACTTATATCCTTTCGAAAGATGTAAACTACATTCCTGTTTAATATTTTATTACGAGAGCAAGCAGTTATAGAATTTATTCATTACTAAACATACATACAAAAATAAAATTCTATCCTCTTTATAATATCAGTACAGATTTTTCTTTTCTGAACAAATTAAATTTATATGCAGATATTGAGTTTATTTTAAAGTACATGAAATCGCAAGATGCTTTATTATCGAATTTAAACTAAAATGTTATTTTTTATGTCAATTTTTAAAATACATTCTCAAAAATTCCATTTAAATGAAGCTGCAAAAAAAATCGTTAAAATATGATTCGCGAGTCGCGCACCAATGGTTTCATACCGCTTCCAACCACAGTAGACCCAATACTCTTAACGCAAAAACGACACATGTAACTTGACAAACCTCGCGACAAGCTTTTAGGTCATATCAATTTGTATACCATAACAAAAAGATCAGCTCGGTTTACTTTAAATATTCTTCTCTTTAAGTACATAAAAATGAAACTTTTTACATAAAATTATTTTTTAATTCGTTTTTAGTTTTCGCTGGAAATATTTCTAAATGTATTTATTTTAATAATTTGTCATTGTTAAACGGTACGTGAATATTACCAGTTTGAGTTTTGGGGAGCGAAATCGTGCTTCTGCGCATGTCCCATAATTACCAGGTATGCGATAGCACTCTCAAAATCAGTTGTCGTCTAGCGCTCCGCAGAATGTAGGTAAAAAGGTAGGTATGATTAGTGTTTGACAATTTTTTGAAAATACACATTTTTTGCAGCATTCCCTTTCCTTATTTATCATGACATCAACTTTGACGTTAACTAGATACACGTTATTGTTTTAATGATGAAACCTTCTGATGACTTGACCCTACTTTAAACCTCATATGCTTGGTCAGCAGCGAAATTGCATTAAAAAAAATTCATACTTTAGAATAGGCTATTCATAATTAAATTCATAGGCAATATTTCCTGTCTGTAACGGTCAATCCGTTGAGAAATTTCCTCACCGGAAGGCAACTCTGAATGCAGCAGCTAAGTCATGGTAACGTTTACAAAGGCTATGATAATTGTAAACTTATACAAAATTTTGTATCTGCACTTTTGATTATTAAGAAATCCCCTGGATACAGCATCGGTGTCATGGTGGCACTTCATGACATGATTACCATAAAAATGCATTGTTATTGGAACTGAACCAACCAAAACTTCGACTAAATAGGATAAAAGGAAATAGTTTTAATTTGGCTTGCAAGTTTGACCCAAACAAACATACGTAGCAGGTCATATCAATTTGTATACCATAACAAAAAGATCAGCTCGATTTAATTTAAATATTCTTCTCTTTAAGTACATTAAAATAAAACTTTTACATAAAATTATTTTTTATAGAACGCGATCGCGTTCGCGTCGCGTTTTATAATCGCTTATAAATTGCATTACCGATCTACAAGGATCTGTCTGTTTATCAACTACCGCATGGAAAAGTCGGATGTATTTTTATGAATGTTACTATTGTAGTAGCTTATTCTGTAAAATAACCAACAACTTGATATTTTACATTGGAATAATATGTATATGTACTAATACCAATTACTTGTATAAATCAATACAATAAATATTTAAGTATTCGAGGCAATATATAGAGTTTACAATGGGCTCATAATTTTTACATAAAAATTTCTAACACATTAACTACTTATAAAAAAAAAGTTTATCTAAAATCTAATGTGTAAACAATTAAAGCTTGTTTGTTTGTTCAAATCTTATCCGCTGCCATTCCGTTGTACCCATAATGGCAAGAAAATTTTCTTAACCCATTAAGCGCCGTCGTACTCGTTTGAGTACAGTAAGTTTTTGTAACTTAGCTTTTACATGACCGCTATACTCGTGCGAGTACATCCTTCTAAAACTATCCATAATAGGAAAACATTTCTTTTTCTTTTTGTATTTAAATATGTCACTAATAATTAAAAAAAAGAAAGATTTGGGTTTAAAATGCTACTAGAGTCATATTGGCGCTTAATGGGTTAACCTATGTTTTGCACTTCCGAGAACATTATAAACATGGTACAACTAATTCCCAGAAAACTAAATTTTAGACCGTCGTCCAGCATAATTAAATCTACATTACCGCAAGCGAAACTACGAGACAAAGCAAGTTATCAATAAAGAAATATAACGCTAAAACAGTAACAAAAACTACAAGTAAATAAAATTTGGTATTGGTACGCAATATTTTATCAATGATTTAATCAGTGTTGAATCGACCTTGAAGTTTATGTCAGAGTTACAGAGTCAAGGCGCTTGCGCATTTCTCTACCTCTGCCCCACCGCGCGCGCACACGCGGTCGCGTTCTATAAAACCATTGCACTGGTCTATTGACAACAATTAATTCCTAATTGTTCAACCAAACATACAAAATGTTCAGCAAAGTAAGTAACAAAAACAACTAACTACATATAAAAAAAATTATATTTTTTGTTAAAACCAGCGCGAAATAAAAAAAATTGGTTCCTGTTAAAATGTAAACTTTTACTACGACTACTATGAGATCTCGACAAGCATCATTATATGAGAACACCCTCGAGGCGTACCTTCTTTAGAAAAATAAAAATCTTAAGAAATGCTGAAAATATCGCGTATCAAAAAATTCAACAAAAAGCCTTTTTTAATGTAAAACTTATAAATATATAACTTTTTCAGATCGTAGCTATTGGTGCCATGCTTGCGGCGGCTAACGCTGGCCTTCTTCACGGACATGCACCCGCCATCTCTTCCCAAAGCATCATCCGTCACGACGAGGGCCACTACTCTGCCCCTCTTGCCTACGCCGCCCCCCTCGCTCATGCTGCTCCCGCTGCCTATGCTCCCTTAGCCTACGCTTCCCCTCCCGCCCACTACGATGGACACGACGAATACGTACGTGTTAACAACTTCTTCTAATATGTTACGCTTGGTATGCATTAACCATTGAATACATATTTATCGTCTTACTTATCCAGGCTCACCCCAAATACGACTTCGCGTACTCAGTAGCCGACCCCCACACCGGCGACCACAAGTCCCAGCACGAAAGCCGCGACGGCGACGCCGTGCACGGCTACTACTCGCTGGTGCAGCCTGACGGCTCTGTCCGCAAAGTTGAATACTCTGCTGACGCTCACAACGGGTAAAATATATGAGATTTTTGCCGTATACATAATACAGTATTTTATCCGTTTACATGGTATTCAGATTTACAATAAAATGTTATATTTTCAGTTTCAACGCCGTCGTACACAACTCTGCTCCCTCCGTCCATGCTGCACCCGCCTACCACCATTACTAACTTTTTCAATTATAATAACAAAATATTACCGTTGATATACCAAAAAAGGATGAATATTGTAAAACTGTTTTATTTGTATTTTTGTAAATATGACTGCGTGAGAATAAAGTGTGAATGATTATTATTTTAAGATTGAGTTTACTTTTTCAAACCTCTTATTTACACAAACAATAGGTTTATTTATAAGAAAAATGGAATAAGAATATCGCGTTTTTACCTAGTAATTATAATTTATAATCTTACAATCAAATTCCTATCCTATTACTTGCCGAACCACAAAAAAATGCTTTATTATAATGACTTTAATTTCAAAAAGTTTTTGATTTTTTCACCATATTATTTCAACTATGAAGGTACGATACAATAACAGCTCTATCTATAATAAGTAAAGTGCCAAAAATACTCAAATTGTTTTTTTGGAAAAAATATTTCTATTTAATTAATGGTTTATATTTTTGAGACTTATAATACGTGCGTGAGACTTATAATATTATTAATCTTAAAGCTAAAAACTCATACTAACAAAATTTATTTTGTCACGTTTCTTCCTCTATTATTGTCAAAAAAAAGAATGTGAAAAAATAAAGGCAAAGTAAGGTTGTCTTTTAGTGTCATTTTTGTAAATAATCAAAACACGAACAATCTAAATATAAAACGTCTCACAGTCATAACTCCAATTCCGTGCCATTCCTGCACCAATGCACCTATGATGCCGACGCTTAATTTAAGTGTCAATTATATACTTACATTTGTATTCTTATATTAATAAAATCGATACTCGCTTCGGGCCTGCCCAAGCATCTCAATAAAATATTGACTCTATTAAAACAAAAGCTTTTCCTAATTTCTTTGTAAAAATCCAGTGAACATTAAAATAATATTTTATAGATATTTACTTTTATAGAAAATCATTTATAGAAGAAAGCTGATAAATTGATTCAGACCACTGTACGGATTGGATTGAAATTTGGCACAGTAATAATGACATAGTTATCCGTTTAGAACGGATTTTGAGTAAAATCCACCCTAAGTAAAACACTTAAAAAGCTATTCTAAATATAAAATTTAAGAGAAATAGGTATATTATTTGTTGTAATTTCTTAAGTTTAAGAAAGACGCCACAAAGACGAAGTCATATTTATTTATTAATTACTTTTAATTATAAAATATATTGTAAAATACGCTGTTTAATTTCTAATAACATAAACTGTACCTAATAAATTTTACACAAGAAGTTACATTAGTACCTAGTTTAAATAAAGTACATATATACATACTTAAAATACATAAATTAAACATAGTTTAAATGTGTTTATTTCACTAACTATAAGCGTACAACAAGTGTCAACACACACCTCTACATAACGTTCTTGCAATATTAAAATGAGAGATTGTGGCCTTTAATAACGAAGAACAAACGTCAGTAAGCAGGTGTGTGAGTATTTGACTTTCGTAATTATATGAAACAATTACCTACTTTTATTCAATAATTAATTACGTACAATTCGTATTGCCGAATCGCGTTACACATTTCATTTAATATTTTAACACAACTAGAGTAGAACAAAAAAGGATAATATCTAAGTCCTGTTTACTGTGAATGAGACCCTCGCTGGCTCGCTGGCTTAACGAACTATGAGAAATTATGAAATAAAATCTCAAGAACTGTGTCGATATCAAAGAGAGGATATGTGACGTCACCCGAACTACTATAACGACTAACGAACGGAAGTACCCACAAACAGTTATAAGCCAGTGAACTCTGCTATAATTATTTCTCGAATTTTTTTTCTTTGCCGTTCATTTCATTCGTGTATTTTGTAGTAGAATTATTGTTACTTTAATGACAATAATCTGTATCTACATACATTACCAAGAACTATATGGGAAGAAATTAAAGTTACTAATAGGTATAAACTTTACCAATAGTTTTTTTTTTATTAATTAACTTCTATATGTTGTAACGTGTGTACTCTATGTATATTATGCTGTTTGTTCGACCTAATTCGAATATAAAGGAAATACATATTACATTTTCTATACGTACAATACTGTACATACATCTAACTTCAACACTGCATAAAACTCTCACGTTCCTCGTATCAGCTTTGAGCATCTTCGTCACGCTGGTAAACATTTCCCTCAAGTCCTAGCTTTGTTATATAACTTTGACATTTCTCACTTATATTAGATTTACAAAAAACAATAGTTACACCTACCATTAAAAATAAGTCCAGGGACGTATCGGACAAGACAAACTACAGACCGATACGATACAACTACTTACGAGACACATTAATACAACGGGTCTTATCGCGATAACTAATAACGAGCTGACTGCTCGTGGCCACGACGAATGCAACTTCGTCGAAACGTCGGGCAATGAAAAGGTATTACTGCCATTAGTTATCGCGATAAGACCCGTTGTATTAAATATAAATAGTAAAAATCGTGAAAGTTTAAAGTATATACTTACGGGACGTTCCATTGCATGATGCTCAACATGGTTTCAGGGCGGATTTGTTAACTAAGACGGCTATCTTATATTTAAAAAAGATCATTAGATACTACATAGAAGGTTAACAAAGATTAGATATGTGAAACGTATTTTATATCTTATAACAGACCTAATAAGCCCTAGGAAAAAATAGAAAAAACTAATGTGCGACGGGAGTTAATTAACATATTTAAATAATGGTGCAAAACCTAATTAATGATGTTAAATGGGAGATGCACAGCCGGATATGTATAGATTGAAATGTGGAGTGAGGCAGGATGGCTTAACGTGTCCTACTATTAACTTATTCTAAAATTCAGTACTCTACATGAAATCAAAATGAAAATATGCTTTATTCAAGAAGGCTTTTACAAGCACTTTCGAATCGTCAATACAGAAACAAAAAAACCAATCAATTAAATAATTTACCACCATTTCGGAATGTCGATTCTACCGAGAAGAACCGGTAAACCGGTTGATAGTTACTCTTTTAAAAAGTTTTACAATGGGTACATACATTTATGAGTTACAAATATATTAAATGGACGCTGATAAGCAATACTGTGTCAAGCCACACGGACTTCATTTTGAGAAAATGGCGTCTAAAGATGTGAAACCTATTCTTAACAAATATTTTAAAGAAGTATATATCCATCTTTTCTTTTCTTTTTTGATAAAAGTTATTATGAATTAAAATCAGACTGATATATTTAATATATTATCGAATAAAAAGTTTTTAAAATGTTTCAGATTATTGTATAAATTGCAAAATATGTAACGCGCTTTAAATTCGAACCAATTAAGAAACTTTTTTCCGTCCGTTCTTTTTAATAATGTTAAATAGGTGATGCTGTATCAAAATACACCAATATTACCAAATTTGACTTTTTGTGGGTTGACACATTATTGCTTATCAGTATCCAAATATCCTGTGTCCAGCTTATATTCTATCAAAGCATCTTTATCATTGATATAATCTTGACCAAAATATATTAATCTGCTTTAGCTAGTAATGATTTTTTAATATGTTTTATCTGGGTGGAGTAGCTTTATATCATATTATGGATATGGATTTATCCGAAATAAATAATAATAATTATTATTATATGATTAAGTAGTATATTCTGGATTGCAATCCAAGTATAATAGGAATACAATGCTGGTTAGTTTTAATGGCACTTTTTTTAATATTTTTTTCGCAAAATGATGAAAAATCTTTAAAAATTAGACAGATTTTTATGTTTTATACGAATTTTATGTTTTAAACTACTATAACTTTGTTTAATGTGCCTTATAACTTAAATTCATTTTATGTTGACTCTACAATATTGTAAAAACAAAAATAAAATAAAAAAATAGAAAAAGCGTACTCAAAAATAAAGTTTAAATATTTCTGAGAAGCCTCAAATATATTTGGATGCTGATAAGCAATAATGAGTCAACCCACAACAAGTCAAATTTGGAGATATTGATGTATTTTGATACTACGTCACCTATTTAACATTATTTAAAAAAATTCAAGTAATCTAAAGTAAATAAGTATGGAAAAAAGTTTCTTAACTCAATGCTTCGAATTTCAGGTGCGTTCCATAATTTACATATTATAAAATAATTTCAAACATTTAAAAACTTATTACTAGATAACATATTAAATACATCTATCTGCTTTTGATTCATTATACATTTTATCAAAATAGAAAAGAAATGATGAGTATATACGTCTTCAAACAAATTTATTAAGAATCGGTTTGACATCTTTAGACGCCATTTTCTCGAAACGAAGTCCGTGTGGCTTAACACAGTATTGCTTATCAGCGTCCATTTATACTAAAAGTTAAAGTTTATTGAGTATTTAACAATAACCCGTATAAGTGAAAAAGACTATCAAATAGTTTTAAAAACCACTGTAATAAAGGCAGTTTGCACCGGAATATAATATAAAATACAATATACATAATATTGTACATGCGTAAGAAAATTCTTATTTGCATGTTTTGCAAATTTTTTTATAAGACCCGTAGGTTAAACATTTGTATATAATGAAATAAAACCCGAAGAAAATATTAACTTTGTAGTATAAATCTGCTCAAACCATAATCTTCTTTTTCTCCTGGAACGTATCCGGTTTCGTATGATCATAGGATTAATTCGATAATGATGCAGCACGTAATAGAATTGCAAGAATAAAACAAATATTTTTGCTATTTATTAAAAAATGGATAATTAAACAAAAAAAATTACAGTTGCAGTTAAATCACCTATATTAATAGTTTTTAATAACCCATATACGAATGTTAAGCAAATAGAGATGTCATGATATTATATGAAATCTTTAAATTATGTAGTAATCGTGAAATCCTACATAAACACTAAACAAAAACAAACAATAAGAAATTTCACATCATTAATGACACAACATTTAACGCTTTACATAATAGATGTACTTTGACTTTGGCAGCTTTTTACGCACCTCTAGCACCGCATTAAACGTGCGTGCTTGTAACCGATAAATTCATATACCATGACATAAATTGATATCGATACAATAATGGGGTTCTTGAAGTGACCTTAGCTATTGTTATTAGTCGCTCTGCTTGGTCTGCTGCTACCCCACTTATTTTATTCACTGATTATTGATATAAAAACTCATGGTCAGAACCGATTGACATCAATCACTGACCAACACTGAACCAAATCAGATCAAAATGTTCAGCAAAGTAAGTGTAACTAATACAATTTGTGTGTAACAAAATACTTCATCGGCGTTAACAACTTAATCGTGTGAAAATCATGTTGAGTGACCACAAGTAATTCGAAACTTTATTGACTATGTATTACATTTAAGTAATAGGACATTCATCTTAATTTCGTATATATCAATCTCAATTACGTTAAAAATATTGTTTTGAGATTTATTTATCTACTGTTACTTTCAGATCGTAGCTTTTGGAGCTCTACTCGCAGCGGCCAACCCTGGCTATGGCCATGCTGTCTCCTCACAGAGCATCGTTCGTCATGACGGGGGTCTTGCTCTTGGTCACATCGCTGCTCCCGCTCACTACGCCGTGCCACTAGTACAGGCTGCACCTCTCGCTTACTACGGTGCCCCAGCTGCTTATGCTGGACATTACGATGGTCACGATGAATATGTAAGTATAACTTATACATACAATTGACAAATATATATTGTAAATTTTTAAAAATTATTAATTTTTGTATTAATATACGAAGATAGTATTGTGGAGTTTTTAGTGGAGTATAAAATTTGGCATAGCTTAAATTTATGTCTAAGAGAAGAAATGATGAAACATACAGAAAAATTTGGCGCCTGTTTGACCACTAGTGGTTTATTAACACGTTTTCTACAGGCTTATCCCAAATACGACTTCGCGTACTCAGTAGCCGACCCCCACACCGGCGACCACAAGTCCCAGCACGAGAGCCGCGACGGCGACGCCGTGCATGGCTACTACTCGCTGGTGCAGCCTGATGGCTCCGTCCGTAAAGTTGAATATACTGCTGATGACCACAATGGGTAGATAAATACTTTAAGGAATATTCTTACATTATTATTAATGCTAACCTTAAAAAAGACTTATCTGATATTTGTATTTTTTTTTTCAGTTTTAATGCCGTAGTCCACAACTCCGCTCCTTCTATTCACCCTCAAGCTGCCTACGGACACTACTAATTAGTTAATTTTTATGTACTATAATTTCCAACATGTGATAGGTGATCTTTTATGCAAAGATTTATTATTTATTAAATATTAAATTTACTTACTGTAATATATTTTTAATTTAGTTAAAACCCTTCAATTTTAATCTTAAATTTATGGTTTAAATTTAATATTATTAATTACAATATCAATACAGAATCACAACAAAATTATATAAATAAATAAATTAAGTTTTAAAGTATTCAATTACATCACGACAATTCAAAAATAAATTACAATAAACAAATTGTTCTTGTTTAATCAGTATAATTTAATTATATAATTATTATTAATTATATAATTATATAATTATATATATATATATATATATATATATATATATATATATATATATATATATATATATATTAGTTAATAATATGTATTTTCTATTTTTAATTTTCCTATTAAAGTAAGATAAGTAGTTTTTGATAAGCCCAAGTCATATTCACGATTCAGGATATTTTTTTGTTTACGCAGAAGAAATCTTCGAAAAGATTACCGATTCCTGGGGGCGGGGAGATCGGATAATGTTGAGATTTATACCCACTAAAACTCCTGCGATGGCCTTCCCCAGCACGGATATGGAGAGGCCTCGGGAGAGGCCTCTCAATTCATCCTTGAAATTTGGAATGTATGTACATAGAAATATAGACCTATTTGTAAAAAAAAATGTGATATCCATGAAATTAATACGAGAAACAGTAACAAACTAGCTATACCCGCTACCCGACTATGTCGAGTTAGTAATTCTTTTGTTGTGAGATGTATATATAAGATTTTACAACAGAATCACAGAAAACGTTCAAAATTCTTCTACAACAAAGTTCAAAAATATTGTAAAGAAACGTTTGTGTGCTAGAGGATATTACGATATTAAAGATTTTGTAGATGATGACACACTATGGGAATAAGGCGATTGCTTCCAAGCTATCTCAATAAATTTTATAATTTGTAATAAATTATGACGGCTGTTGCAAAAATAATAAAATTCATTTTTCATTTTTACTAGTTAAAGAAAACATTTTTATGGATAAATCATATATCAGTATATAACTATTGTGATATGATTGTGATAATTTTGCATAAATAGCGACTTTCTAACACCAAAAAAATTTTAATTCAATTAAACATTACTGTACTTTATAAAATTAAATTCCAGTCATCATAATGACATGTCATAACATTACCCATGACAATTTTCTTCGCTCTTCAACAAAGATAATTTTTTTTTTCAAAAAATTAAACCGACTTCAAAAACAAACCTAAGAGATACAAATGAACTAAAAGGCATAAAACAAATGTTTTCTACAACTTTATGAAGTCGGTGCCTAGTAAATCATTCAAAGTCGGCGTCAAGTAAGACCTTTTTCGTGTTATTTACTGGCACCGATTTCAAAATGTTGTAGAAAACATTTATTTTATGCCTTTTAGTTGCCTCGGAAATATACCCTTTTAAACAAAAAAAAATTGAAAATCGGTTCACAAACGGCTGAGTAATCGGCGAACAAATATAAAAAAATATATATACGCGTCGAATTGAGAAGACTCCTTTTTTTGAAATCGCTTAAAAAAGCAGACTGACATTCTTACAATATCCCTAACGCCTGTATAATTGCCAACCGATACGATAGGGTAAAAGTTAAACAATATCGATTTCGTTGCAAACGAAATAAATTATCATAAACATAATGAAACCAATAAAATGGGGGTCGGATTCACACACGAACGGTTCTGTACCGTCAAAAAAGAGATATAAATACTTTTATAAAAAAAACAGAAGAGGCGTTATTACCAATATGTAAAAAAAATTTAACGCTCTCACACTCGTCCGGTTATTATTTCTATGATTGTTGTTATAGCGACAATACAAATACGCACTATGTAAACATTTTAGCTCTCTACTTATTACGATTCATGAGATACAGCCCGCTGACAGACGGACGAGTCTATGGACGAACGGACGAATAGCGGAGACTTAGAAATAGGTTTCGGTTGGCACCCTTTGGTTATGAATCCCTAAAAATAATGAGTATGTACTTATTCCCTACGTTTTCTTTGTGTAAACTTCATAACATATTGCCCCGATCGAACCTTTGCGTATTTTCTCATTACATAATAACATTACATTACAATGACCGTACTTTTCCTTTCGAGGGCTTATATTAGTTAAATTTACTATCTTTTACCGACTTTTTTGCTACAAACCCCGTGGCATTAATAAAACCCCGACTTCGAGACTAATGTAATCTACACCTGATATTTCATTTAAAACTAACGTGTACCAAATGGATTTTATTATCAGCCTCTGAAGTTTATATACCAATTTCCACATTCTAACTTCAAAAAGGACGAAACTTTCATAATATTCCTACATAACCCTCTTAAAGATTGAATTTTTCAACATTGTAAAATTCAAAACTTCTGTCTTAATCCTAACGTGTACGATTATATGTTTTCCGGAGAAATTGGCGTCCAAAACTAAAATTAAGATATTTTTATAAATCAATATATAGTACGATCAGTAGATTTAAAGGATTTAGGAACAAATGTTTTATTCATAATTTGAACCTGTCATTGGGTCTATTCTATTTCTGTTAAATGTTTGTAATGATTTTGTTGAGCAATTGCCATAGCGTCAACTACCATCAATAAGTATCATCTATTATGACATTAAGGAATACGACTAAAATTGAGAATAAAATCTTAACAACAACCGTTAAGTGCCGTGCTATTATTTTAACTGACGAATATTAACATTAAAAAATCTAAAATAATATACCTAGCAATAGAAATACTAGGATATTTTTGTTTATATTTTTATAGAAACATGAAACGTAATAATTCATGAAAATGTGACAAGTTTTTATACCTTTTCACAAGACTATCTTACATAAGTATTTTCATAGAATTTCCAACTTAATACTATGTTTCTTTAAATATATATTAATTTTGATATGCCAAAATCAAATATCGCAACAAAAAACAATCAAACATCACACACACAACTAGAATCACAAGTTGGAATCATAACCGATCGATAACATCATAATTATTTCCCAAAAACGATAATCTAAAATTCTTATGCGTTTTATGGCTAGTTTATTGCTAATCATGGATAGTTTAAACGTCTTAGGTTATGCTTATTCCTCTTTTTAATCATAAATTAATTTAAAAAATAATAAACAATGTTTCTTGATATTTATATAACGTTTAATAAGTTATCCCATTTTGTCTTCTATAAAATTGTACATTTGGTGTTTATTCAGTAATGATGGTAGTAGGCAGGCTGGGGATGGACTGATGGGGCAGAGTTGTGGACAACAGCGTTGAATCTAAAATCACAGAATATAAAATTTAATTACATATATAAATTTCTGAAAATATTAAAAAGAAAAAACCTTTCTTCAAGTTAGAAAAAAATATTAAAACGCTCTTTGACTTACCCGCTGTGGTCATCAGCAGAGTATTCGACCTTGCGGACGGAGCCATCAGGCTGTACCAGCGAGTAGTAGCCGTGCACGGCGTCTCCGTCGCGGCTCTCGTGCTGGGACTTGTGGTCACCAGTGTGGGGATCGGCTACTGAGTACGCGAAGTCATATTTGGGGTGAGCCTGGACAACAAGCATATGCAATTATAAACAAATTATGTTTAACATATACTCCAAAATATAAAAATGAAATCAAATATGAAAAATAACTTACGTATTCATCATGGCCGGCGTAGTGAGCAGAAGGTGCGTATGCGAGAGGAGCATAAGCTAAGGGAGCAGCGTGGACAAGGGGAGCTGCGTAGGCTAGGGGAGAGATGTGACCCTCATCATGACGCACGATGCTTTGTGATGAAACAGCATGGCCGTGTAAGAGACCAGCGTTGGCAGCTGCCAGCAGAGTACCGAAGGCTACGATCTAAACAAAGTTATTTGAAATTAAATGTAATACTTTTTTAGAACATTTTTCTAATAATTCAATTTTATATTTTACTAAAAACATTTTACTCCTATATATTAAAACTCACTTTGGCAAACATTTTGATGTTATTTTGAATAATGTTGGTCAGTGATTGATGTCAATATCCACTGACCACTGGTTTTTATATCATATAACACTCTTAGAGAACAAGTGGGGCAGGCACCGATAGACAATGCACAGGTCAGACATTAAAATATTTCGTTACGAAATATAACACACATATTTTAAAAATATGAAAATTACATTTTTTATTTGCTAGTAGATTAATTTTATATATCATATATTTTCCTATGTTTTTATTTATTGTTTATAACCTGTAATTATACTATAGTAAAAATATATATCAAATAGATTTAAACTATTTATATAAATATCTAGTTACTAAGTAAAACTTAGTGACTTTTTTGTTTGACGAACATACATTTTTGATACTAAAATATTTATATAAAAACGTGAATACAAAAATTCAACGCAAGGTGTCGTACTGCTTTTTGTTCAAAACATTATGTCGTCACGGTCATTCATCAGCCGCACGTACAAGTATAGTTCTTTAATAAAAACATTTTTACTTTTTTTAAAGTATACAAAATACATGACATAATAACATTTTACCTTCAAATCATGTTCTTTTATTAGTATGTATTATATATAATTTGCGATGTTTACTTCAACAACCAAAAATCCATTATCTACTTTAATAAAATAATTCTAATTTGTTTTTAATTTTACATTTTGTTTCAATATTTAATGACTTCTCATATAACTATAACA
The DNA here is from genome assembly GCA_037950945.1 of Hypolimnas misippus. Taxonomy (NCBI): domain Eukaryota; kingdom Metazoa; phylum Arthropoda; class Insecta; order Lepidoptera; family Nymphalidae; genus Hypolimnas; species Hypolimnas misippus. The sequence goes on along the minus strand of JBBEEQ010000012.1, from coordinate 10,555,006 downwards.
TAAATAATTATAATTATATTATTTTTAAGAGAAATTGATAAAAAATAATGCTAATACTCATAAAACAAAATAGTTTAGCTAAATTACTGTTCAAATTAGAAAAAGTGAGCGAATAGCCTATTTTTAGATTAATTAATATTATCATTACACAAACGGGCTTTAATCACGAAAACAAGTAGGAAGTAACAACCAATACTAATTTTAAACCTTATTTGTGATCATTATAGCCAATGATCTACACCAAAAAACTAAAACAAAAAACAAACCGATAACAATGATACTAAAATAGATCATTATTCATATTATTTTATTCTAAAACATATTACTATCTAATGTCATAATTTTAATATATTAAAAAATCAATGTTTGGTTGCTTGTTCGTGTCTTATACAATGCCCTACCGCTCATCAGATTGCTTTGACACGTTAAGTTTTGAACTTATTGTTTGTATATTATTGTCATATTGTAGAAGACAACATATTACGCATTACTTCCTTAATTTAAATGAAATTAAAATAGGTCTGTAATAATTTTCTAAATTTTCAACGTTCTCTGTTGCTTGATAAATTCATGACAGAATTTTATTATATTATATCATCATGTGATCAACAATTTTTACTAATAATATTTTTCTACAACTAATATTGCGTTTGAACGTCACGATTATATTAAATCTGAATTATGGTACTAAGTGTTATACTATTGACGGCGCAAATTGTTTCACGAAAGTTATAATTGAGTTGACCAAAACGTAATAGGCCATTATGGCGCTTGAATACTTTATCAATGAAACATGTACTAAAGTTTTAGAGAAATATTGTGAATATGGTTAATGTAGCATGTAATTGTTTTCTGTAATTACTTTGATATGACCTCTATTTTATTGCCTTTGTTACCTGTGCAAGGTGTGCTTGATCTAATGTCACCCCACTTACTCTTTATGATATAGAATATAAAAACTCGCGGTAAGAAACGTTTCATATCAATCATTGACTGATATTGAAAATAGAAAAATGTTCAGCAAAGTAAGTAATAACAAATAACTCAATTGTTTAATAAAAAAAATAGGCAAAGTAATATAAAAAATATATCCAATTAAAATTCTGGAAAATCTAAAGCGTAAGAAAATTAATGTATGTTGATATGGTTCAGTGAATAAAATGCTATGATTTTCCAACAACTTTGTGGGTGTAATATATGTTTAAATTTATTTCAAAACATACTTTAAAATATTTAATTTCTGTTTTGCTATTCATCTTGTAATCAGCAGATCACGCGGATATCTATCTTTAAGATTTATGAAACACTTGTTAAACTATATATATTTAGTTGTAAATTAAATACTTATCAATTGGGTCATTCAGGAGTTGTTACTTTATTAATTGATATCCCAAAAGAACATTTTACTATTTCTTTTTTTTATAATATTTCAATGATATTATTTTAATTTCAGATTGTTGCTTTCGGCGCCCTCTTGGCCGCGGCCAATGCTGGTCTTTATGGGCACGCTGTCTCGTCTCAAAGTATTGTACGTCACGATGGAGGCCACTACGCCTCCTTGGCATACGCCCCCATAGCTTATGCACCCATCGCTCAATACGGCCTCTATGATGGGGCTCACTACGACGGACATGATGTTTATGTAAGATTAAAGTAACAAACTTAACAGTTTTAGTCATAGTTTTTCCAAGTATTTCCGTAATATACGGAGGTACATCTGTATATATTCATCTCATATATACATATTTTATACTCGTGTTTTTTGTCGGTCATGCAATGCCATAATTTTATTGGTTATAACAGAATCAGAATCTGACTATCACACTTAATTTGGATGCCTACTGTTGTTTAGTTAGCATTTTCATTATACGAGGTTTTATATTTATATATTTCAGGCTCATCCCAAATACGACTTCGCGTACTCAGTAGCCGACCCCCACACCGGCGACCACAAGTCCCAGCACGAGAGCCGCGACGGCGACGCCGTGCACGGCTACTACTCGCTGGTGCAGCCCGACGGCTCCGTCCGCAAAGTTGAATACTCCGCTGACGCTCACAATGGGTAAATTGCCAGAAATGTTCTAATATTATAACTTTACTAGCTGCCCCTCGCGGTTTTACCCGCGCTTATCGTTACTGCTTTGCTTCTGTCAGTCACATCATAATTATATATAGCCTATAACCTTCCTCAATAATCAACTATTGAACGCAAAGAGATTTTTTCAAATCCGATCACTATTTTCAGAGATACTATAAAGACAAACTTACAAACAAACTTTACTTCTTTATAATATTAGTATAGATAAACTAATTAAGGTAACGAATAATCAAAATCAAAATGAAATAATTTTTATTCAAAATGAGAAATTTAAATTATCTTTTTGAACGTCTAGCAAAAGAATCTACCACGGTTTCGGAAAAGATTAAGCCTCAGACCTGAGAAGACACTACGAAAGAAACTCAGCGGGACTGTTTTTTGTCTCTTGTTGAATTTTATTATTTTTGCAACAGCCGTCATAATTTATTGCAAATTATAAAATGTATTGAGATAGCTTGGAAGCGATCGCCTTATTCCAATGGTGTGTCATCATCTACAAAGTCTTTAATATCGTAATATCCTCTAGCACGCAAACGTTTCTTTACAATAATTTTGAACGTTGTTGTAGAAGAACTTTGAACGTTTTCTGGGATTCTGTTGTAAAATCTTATACATCTCCCAACAAAAGAATTAATACTCGTTACGTAAACGTACGTTACCTTTATAGTATCTCTGAACTCGACATAGTCGGGTAGTGGGCATTGCTAGTTTGTTCCTGTTTCTCGTATTAATTTCATGGATATCACATTTTTTTACAAATAGGTCTATATTTCTACGTACATACATCACATTTTCAAGGATGAATTGAGAAGCCACAGTCAATATGTTGATTGTCTTAAACTTCTCTCTTAATGATTCTTTATGGCCAAATATTGTTAGCTACCATTATAAGTGATCACCGCCGTCATAAAACATCTGCATCCAGACTAATCGACTATATATACTTAAAAAGGAATGAGGAAAAATGAAGAAAAACTGAAAATAGAAGATACAGAAAAGCCCCCGGTAGTTTTCCAACTCTCTAAAACACCATAAGAAACATAGTTGTAATCGCAACTTCACATAGATTTTCTAGTAGATTTAAAAGTTTGTATGATTAGTACCCATTTTAAAAGTTTATATGAGTGTGGTTAATACCCAAATCGATCCAGTCCATATTGAACTGGATAATGTTAATTTTGCCGCAATAATTAATAGTACATGTATTGTTATTTTTGCTTAAACATATTATAACTAATATTATGTTTACTTTTTCAGTTTCAACGCTGTCGTCCATAACTCTGCTCCCTTCGTTCATCCTCAACCAGCCTACAAGCATTACTACTAAACGAAATTATTATAATTATTCCTCGTAAAGCTGTGATTACATTTTTAAAGTCATATAATATATGTACATTATTTAATAAACAATTGTACTGAAAAAAATATTTTCATTCCTTTATCTTTATCGTTGACAGATATTTTTAAAAATTATATTCGTATAATCTAATCAGTACATATCGCATTAATCATAATTTTAATACTATGATAATTATCATATAAAGAAAAGAGTTTTGTTTGTTTTTGTTACACTCACACAAAAGTCACTGATCCGGTTAACATAGAATGGAATTATCAATTGCATATAAATATACCTCTAATACAACCAAATTTGGACGCTGATAAGGAATACTGTGTAAGCCACACAGACTTCATTTTGAGAAAATGGCATCTAAAGATGTCAAACCTATTCTTAATAAATATGTTTGAAGAAGTATATATCAATCTTTTCTTTTCTTTTTTCATAAAAGGTATAATGAATTAAAAGCAGATTGATGTATTTAATATATCATTTAATAAACAGTTTGTAAAATATTTGAGATCATTGTATAAATTGCAAAATACCAAACGCACATGAAATTCTAAACAAATAGTTAAGAAAGTTTTTACCGTACTTATTTAGTTTATATGAATTGAAATTTTTTTGAATAATCTTAAACAGGTGATGCTTATCAGCATCCATTTAACCAATGGTTAGTTTAAAAATAAAACTGATGAAACCCCTGTTTATCTTTCAAAAGTTTTATATTTTAATAAATTGATATCCTCACATCCCTAGAGATGCCAGGTTATTATGTAGAAGATTATATTTTTGTACGCCTTTATTAGTAAATACGATATGAAACCTAATGGATGTTTTTATTTATATAAAATATAAATAACCAATCAATCGTGACACTGATTTAACAGCTGAAGCGTTAACTCTACATATTTAAATACAAAAATCTGAACAAGTAACAATTCAATAATTGATGTAAAATAACTTTGGGCCATGGTAACAGTTACCTAGGTTACCTCACGAGATCTGTAAGTATAAAAACTAAAGCACCTATAGTAAGTTATTTCTGAAGTAATGAGAAACCACTTTTATTAATATTTAGAAATATCTAAGAGCAAAACTAATAAGTGCAATTCTCGCCTTAAAACTCTGTCAAGTTTTAAAGTTTATAGTTTTCACAGAGGAAATTCACTGAGTCACGAAGATGGGCACTCGTCTTTCCCACGCCAAAATGTAGCTATTAAAAAGACAAAAATATCATGATCTCTTTATATATATATACAAAGAAACCCTGAACGTTTCCCCACCCTAAACTTGATTAACAAATGATTCATGTAAAATGTACATAGAGATTTAAGATAAGTTATAACTGCGTTTTTTTTTTAATTGTTCAAATTATATACATACATTCATGAATATATTTTAGTACATGTGGCTTATTGATAATTAGATAAATAAACATACGCTAATTGATTTATTTAACTCAATAATTTAAAAAACAATAAATTAGTAGAAGAGAATTATCAATAAGAAAATTTCTTGATTGAAACTAAATAAAAAATGTTTTTACGTCTAAAGTTTTTAATCAATAATTCGTTTGTTGAAAGCCATAAAAAATATAATTGACGTGTATCTAGATAACTCGTTACTATTAAGCATTACACAGTCAATTTTGTACGTATATCATACAGTCGTGATAGTTTTCACGCAATTCCGTCACGAGCGTTTATAAAATTAGGGCCGAGTTGACTTGACCTTTCATACACCTTATTAATTAATCAATTCTAATAAATCTTTTGTAATCAACGCTTTTCAATCATAAAAATAACTATTAATAAGACATGCCTACATCCGTTCAGGAATTCTTGTCTCGAATACAACAAAACTACGTGTATTGAAAACGTAAAATAAATTTTGATTGCCATTATCATTATATCTAGTGACCAAATGAGGAAATTTAGATTTTATTTAAATATTAAAAATATATTACAATATTTACATATTTCAATGATTTTTTTATTATTCATCAATAATACTGCCCTTTCCATGTTATTCTGTTTCGTACATACATTTTGTTTATTATGTTATATTTTTTGTTATTTTGTTTAATTTCTTTGCGTTGGATAGATATTATTTTCGTAACTATGTAATTAAGAAGAGAAACCTTGAGCCGTGTAGGGTATATTTTACCCCCTGAAGTCAAATAAATTTCGATGAAAAGTGAAAAACAAAAAAACGTTACAATCACGCCCAATATCCCAATTATTTATTCCAATTTTAAATTCAACGCACAAGGAGTTTGCTTAATATGGATGTAGGTAAATGGCCAACCTGTACTTGACCAAGAGATAATTAGCTAAGATAATAATTAACAAGAAATTAACTCTGAGTTTATGTTCCATTACGAGGAATGGCTGTAACTGAGATAAGAATTTAAAATTCAAATAAGATCAATAAACATGTGTTTCTTAATTTTTGGTGTTCTGTACTCAAAAAACTAAGATGATTGAAATTCGCCAAAGTCGTGCTGTTAAGCTCTTATACCGTTATTGTGTCTTGATATAATAATTGATTACGACGTAATTAAATCTATATAATTTTAAGAAAATAAATATCATTACATTAAAATTTTAATAAAAAAAACTTGTATTCATTTAATGAAATTTATAATATAAACTTATTTTAACGTTGTTTTTCTCAAAATTTTTGCGCAATTAATGTTATATAATAGATCCTACAAAATTGACGTTTCTTTCATAATAAAAATATTTAATGTATACAAAAATCTTTATATCTATTACAATTGATTCCATTATAAATTTCTTTTATAAATTTTTATCTTAAACAAAAACAAATTCCTGGCAAAAGAATTTAAAGTACATATTTTATTAGGCCATTAAAATTAATGATAACGTTTTTACATTTGTGGCGTTTGTAACATATCTCACACAATGGTCATACGGTTTTCAGGTATGAGGTAGATATAATTCCATTTCATGTTATTAAATTCCTAAGATGTGTGAACCCCGTACAATATAAATCCGTTCCTCATTCTTGAAAGTGTTTTACTACAAGAAAAATTAACCAGTAAAACGCCAGTCACACTCACTCTATAAGGGTTCCGTGCTACTCACGCTTGCCTAATTTTTATTGTGAAGATATTCAACATATTTTCAAATGTTTCGTGAAGATTTCACCCATACGATAGAATATCGAAACGATACAGACCATTGAAACTTAGACAAACAGGCGGACTGACGGACAACAACGAGCACTTTTGACGCTTTTTACGTGCAGAACCCTTATGTTAGTTAATTTAATCTTGTTCTGTATTGACCTAGTATAATTAAGATCAGCCACAGTTCACATAGTGTTATTGTTAAGTAACAATTGTTTAGATACTCATGTGTAATGCGGGAATAATTAAGACAAAGCGTGATGACCTTGTCACGGATGAACCGCGAAATGCTTTCGGCGCCCCACCGGAGAAACAATGAGATTTCTTATAAAACCCACGTATACTTATCAAAAACATGTCAGTCACACATTAGAATCCTAAAAAATGTTTTCTAAGGTAAGCAAACTTAATTCAATAAAAAAATATATTAAAAAATCATAATATCGTTAAATAAGTTATCACTTAAATGTTTATTTCAGATATTCATCTTTGGCGCAGTTATAGCATTGGTCCAATGTGGTCAATTAGGCCACGGTGGATTATCTCTTCCCTCTGAATATAATGTAGTCAACCATGGCGCTGCTTATGCTACTCCTTTTTATGGCCGATCTCCTTTAGCTCATGGCTCTCCTTTTAATTACCATTCTGGACAAGGATATAATGCCCTAGCTCATGCAAACCCCCTAATTCATCGAGCTCCCTTAAGTCATGGAGCACCATTGGCTCAGGTCAATCCCATACTTCGTGCAGCATCTTTGAGTCATGGAGCACCTCTGGCTTATCCTAGACCACTGGCTCATGCTGCACCTTGGAACCAGGCTACACCTTTGGGTCATGCTGCACCTTGGGCGCAGGCTGCACCTTTACCTCCTGTTGTTGCTTTAGCTGAAGCTGCACCTTTAGCTCCTGTTGCACCTCTAGGACATGCTGCACCTTTGGCCCATGCAGGACCTTTGGCCCATGCCGGACCTTTGCCCCATGCTGGTCCTTTAGCCCATGCTGGACCTCTAGCTCATGCTGCACCTTTGGCCCATGCTCCAGCTTTAGCCAATGTTGCGCCATTAGCTCCTGTTGCATCTTTATCTTCTGTTGGACAATTAGCACATGCTGGACCTTTAGCCCATGCTGGACCTTTAGCCCATGCTGAACCTTTAGCCCATGCTGGACCTTTAGCCCATGCTGGACCTTTAGCAGATGCTGGACCTTTAGCCCAAGCTGGACCCCTGGCTCATGGTGGCATTTTACCTCATGCTGCTCCATTAGCTCATGCGACTTCCCACTCTAATGTTGTTTCCTTATCCCGAGCCTCTCCTAATCACATCGGAAGCTACGGTGGTCACTACGCTAAAAACTATAACGTACGTATTTTCCAGTCAAATTTAAGAAATAAATTTATTACATTAAAACAATTTTTATTATCATTTGTTTTAATTTAATAACTATTAACATATTATAATGATAATAATATTTCCTTTTGCAGTCCTACCCAAAGTACCAGTACTCGTACTCTGTGGAGGATCCCAATACAGGCGACCACAAGGCCCAGCACGAGACCCGAGACGGTGATGTTGTAAAGGGCGGATACTCATTGTTGCAACCTGATGGTTCTTTCAGAAAAGTATCCTACTCTGCTGATGACCAAAATGGGTAATTTAATCACATGTATAACATACGTAATACGTTAAAAACGCGACATCTCAACTTTCCTCCAATTGCGTAAAAATACGTAAAACCAATCCGTTTACATGACACGCTATTATTTGACATTGCTTTCTCAGGAAGCTTCACGTGCACGTAACACACGCGTAATATGACGTTGTAAATATAAAATCACATGGCAGTCAAACCGGTAATCTTGCGTTCCGGTATAATACGAGTAATGACCTCAATCGACCTCTGTACTTAATTCAAGAGTATCTCGACAAACAAGTGTCAGTAGTAAAATAGTTGTGGAACGGGTTTTGATATCTCGATGATTCATTTAATTTAAACATAATGTCTACTTTCAGTTTCAACGCTGTGGTACAAAACTCCGGACCCAACCATCACATCTACTCGGCTCAGTACCACCACCACTAATACGAGAAGATGAAACCGAAGAAACTGAGGAATGTACAAAGTATCTTGTCTTTAACTGTGATCGAATTTAATTTTTATTAAAAATGTATCTTATATTGTTGATAATAGTTGTTTTTTATTCCTTAAATATATGCAGTTTTTTACGTATATATTCCATTATTTTTATAATAAGTCGATATTTCCTTTTTAAACATTACAATAAAAAATATGTTGCTAAACATAATCTGAACTAATTTACATCTTTTAAAAAATGGAGTATATGAATTTAATCTGAAAAACTTAGTTCCAATAATGAGCTACACTTATATTTTAAAAGTACTTAGCTATAATCTGTTGAAAAAAAAACGTTTAAACTCCTTTTAAATCAATAAAAAAAAACCTTACACAAGAATTCCCATTGCACACATATTTCATAATTGCATACTTTTAAATGTCATTTAATAGGAGTTACAAACATACATTATTATATGCTTAGTTGCTGGCCCTTTCGATCTAATTATAGTACTAAAATTGTATTGAGAAACAATTAATAAACAAGAGTAAAAAAACAACACATTTAAAATTATTTAAAGTTGCGAAAGGCAATCTAATTGATAATCTTAAACATGCACTGACGAAAGCACCTCGACGGTCGCCTGTTATTTACTTCGGAAACTATATTGCACATAAACTTGATTTGAGCTCCACTTTATCATATGATATTGAAATTTATTCACTCTAATGCAATTGAACAACAAAAATTAATGTTCAATATCCTCTTGTCAAATTACTATTACTGTCTTAGGTCAAGTTGATTTATTAAAAATGCTAGAGAACATAACTTTTTAACACTGTGAGTTCTTATGATTCTATGCTTTTAAAAATGATGATTTTATTATTGGAGCGAAGTTACTTAACGCGACTTACAGTAGGAGTTGAAAAATAAAAAATGTCAGATGATATCTCCGAAAATATTCATCAGATTCGAATATATATGAAATTCTTAAAATCTCAGTTAGCAATTTCTAAATCAAAAATCTAATAAATAATCTGGGACAGCAATTTGGGTTTTTGGAATCTGGGACCCAGAACATATATTCAACTTACTTACTTACGTACTTATGTTAAAAATATGAACAAATAATACGAATATATGTAAAACTAACAACCACGACGAGCTTCGTACCGCCTCAGAATCACTAAATGTTGTTTTAAATTTTAAAAAATCATAATAAAATTAGCGTTTTTCTTTTTTCATCCTTTTAGCGATTTTTTCGATGTTTTAAAAGTTGTTCTGCTATTCAGAAGAGCGAAATCCAACAAAACGATTACCCGACTACCCCGAATTTGTTTAATTAACTCCCGACCAAAAAAGGGGGGTAATATGGATGACGTATGCATCTGTGTGTATCTCTGTTGCATCGTAGCTCCCGAACGAATACACCGATTTGATGCGGATTTTTTGTTTGAGAGCTGATATAATTAGGATGTTTTATAGCTTAAATTTATGAAAATCTGTTCGGATATTTAAAGCAGCTATTTTATGGCAATGTATATGTAGGTATGGTTATGTCTTCAATGTACCTTTGACCTGATGCCGCACCCTCATTAGGAATCAACAGGATACAGTCCTTTACAGCAGATGCTAACTTACAGCAGAAGTATCGTTTTGGGGCTCGTTGAAATGGTCTCAATAAATCGTTTGTCGACGGCTTTTTAAAATTTTCAATTTTACATTTATTATATGTAACAAATCTATAAAAAGTTCGTTTCTGTAAAATAAATCATCAAAGGAAGAGTTTTCTCTGCTTTTTAAGCGACTTCAAAAAGGAAGGAGGTTCTATGTTCTGGCAGCTCGGCTCTATGTATATTTTTATCAGTTTGTTTACCGATATCTTCACTGATTGAATTTTTTTGTTTGAAAGGGTATACTTCGAAGGAAACGGCGAATAAGGAACTGATCCTTGAAAAATCGAGGGAACTCTTCAAATATTACACACCTATACCGATTGATATATTTTTTGTAGTACCTCGGAAAGTAGCACTTGATGAAGTAGGACTAATGATGAAAACAAATGCAAATAGCCACCGGAACTACTGTATAACGAATTAACGAGTGTTTCGCGGCTTACAATTCGATTATTTAAATACGATTGCTAAACAACTTAGGGTAAATCACGAACTGCCCCACACCGTAGAATATCTGATAAGTGAAAATTCGCTAAGATAAAAACATTTGAACTTTAAAAAAAGGTAATTTTCACAATTTGTCAAGAGTTCTTTTAATTAAAAAAATCATAATTCCAGGATTGATATTTTCATTTATAGCAGATGACTACGCTACAGTTTTTTTAATGTGAAAAATTAAACACTTTCACCAAATTCATTTTAGATTATTATCTATAATACTATAAATAATAAATCTAAATATATTAAGGGGACATGAAATCGCTCTTTCCTTCCCCACCTTCTGTTATATCCACACTCAGTTGTAGCCGTGGTACCAGTTAATTTAAACGGACAATTATCTAACTTGAACAAAACAAATAAAACTAAACCTAGACTTTACACAACGAATTTACATTTGTAACTAATACCAAATCTACAAATAAATCAGGGACTAAAAGCGTATTATAATTTCTCTGCTACTATTTACGCCCATGCCCTGTAAACCGACCAGTTTCGACAACTGTTGGACTGTGTCATAATCGTTAAATAACTAGGCACTGCGTATCCACTAACCTACTATTAACGACACCATCAAATTGTACAACTTGGCATAGATTCAACTATCCTTAAATAAAAAAAGGTAACATAAAAATCATTAGTGATATTATAAAGCTGAATAGCTTGTTAGTTAGTTTGTTTTTTATTTGAACGCGCTAATCGCAGGAACTACTAATTCGAATTGAAAAAATTAGATGATATAAGCATAAGACTCGAAACAAACAAAAATCACCCGAAGACTGGAACAATATGTAATAAATAGGACCAATAGTGACCTGTGCAAATATCGCAGCATTAAAAACTCTGTATTTTTTTAAAATATGAAATGATATCATTTCAATTTTATACAAAATTTAAAAAAAAAATCATTAATTTTAAGATACCTATTTAATTTTCGTCATTATCGAAACAAGTGGTCTTTAAAACGATGTATCAAAAAGAAAGATATTTCATACCAACTAAAACACCTTTGAGAAATAATACACGAGTACAAAATTAGAAAATTTTTACTGATAACTTTATTATAACTATATATTTTACGACCTACTAATAAAATAATCTTTAAGTTATATTTAAACTTATATTTCAACTAAATAAACAGTCATTAGTGTTCATAAACAGTTAACCCTTTCTAATTAGATAAAGTTTTATATGTCGCATATTTTAATTTAGTGCTTTTAATCCAAAAGCTGTGTTTTTTTTAATATTAACTGATTAATACAATTTTAAATAAAGGTTATTTTATTTTATCTTATAAAATAAATAATTTAATAAACAGTATCATTTACATTTTTATGTTTAAAAATTCGCTATGCACTCCTTATTCAGTCCGTATTTGATTTGTTAAAGAACCATGTTGGCTACACGAGTTACATATAGACTCTGATTCGACAATAAGTCCTTGATATTATTGAATAACGTGCTCGAAACAAAAGCGAATGATTGATATCAACCTTCTTTCATGGTCAAAATAAGCGGTGATTAACCCCTGCACCGCAAGACTTTCAATCAATTCAACCGTACAATAATATATAAATCTAAATTCCTTTCTAAGATACATTCTGGATAAAATAATGCTTTAACCTACTATTTCCCAAAGATGGATGTAACTTGTGTATATAACTTGCGTTCTAGTTAAACTGTAAAACGTCCTCACGGAAATCCGCAACAAAAATGATATGTTTTCATCTATAAATATGTACGTTTATAGAGTCAAGAAGTTACCAATAATAACGTTACATTTATAGTCCACGTCTCTATTTTCCAGCTCTTGTAATAATATATCCTGAATTTTATTTTCTCTCTCTTGATATCAAGAGCCTGTTAGTAGGCAAATCTCCAAGTCACGTGTAGATCAGTTTCATTTGAACGCTGATAAGCAATCAAGTAAAAAAAAGTCAAGCCACACGACCTTCATTTTGAGAAAATTGTTTCTAAAGATGTCAAGCCTATTTATTCTTTTGTTTTTTCACAAAAAAGTATTTCAAATATATTAGATTATTGTATATTGAAAGATATGGAAAACACCTCAATATTCGAAGCATTAAATTTAGAAACTTTTTTTTCGTACTTATTTAGTTAAAATAACTATAGATAAAATTTAAATATTTTACGCATTGTCAGAATATATCAATATCTCCTAATTGGATATTTTGTGGGTTGACCTATTATTGCTTATCATCATCCATTTAACAGTGTAAGTTAAAACCGTGCCTTGTATCTCGAAATTGGTGGCAAAAATTGATTTTCAACTCTATTATAACAAGGAAAGAAATCTATACACCATCATTTTGTTAAATTTCTTATTTTATTTACTTTTGATAATACATAATTATGACAATCGGATTTTTTTTTGTTATTGCTTTTTCAATAATTAAGCAATGAAATGTAGAATAATATTACCTTGTGTTTTTTGCTGTTTCTTTTGCATGCATTCATTTTATAAATTTATACATATATTAAAACTGTAACAAGGTCGTTCTTGTACTTTAAATATTTTTTGAAAAAAAAAATGAATAGTGAGGGAAATTATCATTATAAAATTATCAGTACAATAATATTTTATAATATTATCTGACCTTTTTGTATATCAATTTAAAAATTGTCGGATCAGTTTTAATGAAGTTCTGTTAGATTATATGAAACTTGAATCAAAACATGAAACGTTTTGAAATCAATTGAATATTTAAAAATGTAAAGATCCTTCTTTAGAAGAGGAAGGAGAGAAGAAAAAAATAAAACTGTTTTGTGCCTTATATCCAACATCAACCTCCTACCATCCATTTATTTATCCTTAATCCTAGACAGGGCAATAACATAAATATAATTCACAAAAATAATTTTAAATATGCCGAATCTATATGACGTTAACCAGTATTAATATTCAACGTTCATACCAATATAAACCTTTCATTTATTTTTATTACCGCTTCCGTGACGGTATTCAATCACGATCATAACGAAGCAACTACCGGACCTGGGGGCTAATTATGATAAACAATCGCTATCATACAATGCGACCCTTTGACGGTCATTCAAAATTAACCCTCTGATGTAAATTATTTATAATTATTACTTTATAATGTATATTTTATATATAACGCAAAGAATCAATTTACTTATCTATTGTGTAGAATTTATTGTGTAGAAAATTTACTAGAAAATGTAAATAAAACACATATTATGTTAACGTAACTTTCTCAGTTTTGTGTATAAACAAATTTATCTTGTCTTAAATCAGTGTGTCCATTCGTCGTATCTTGTAACTACCATCTGTTAGCAAATAAACAATTTAAAAGTCGAGTCTACACAGCATGATACTCATTCAGGTATGGCCCAATAAACAATGTGCTTTCATTCAATCATTAAATTGCCTCATTATACTTATGATATCAAATCCTTGATCATATTACGAGCATTAGTTAGGAAATCGAATACAGAATATTGGTTTTGTTATGCCAGTTTTCAACCGCTGTGTGGTCGATGACATAGGGATACGCATTCGGACCGCGATTGCACAATTTCCTACTATTGTCATATATTGTAATCAATACAATTTTAATCAAAATATTATTTCTTTAGACACGTTGGCGCAGTGGTCACAGCAACTGACTCAAGCACTAACGGTCGCGGGTTCGATCCCCGCTCACGGCAAATGTCTGTATTGGCCATACGAATGTTTATCGTGGTCTGGGGTTTTGTGTTACTGTTTTGAGTGTTTCCGGACCCCCGACATCGTTATATGGACATTACCCAATTATATTAAAGACTCATTATGATGCACTTAGTTGTGGAAATTACGCCTTAGATATTACATTTACTGATAAAATTTATAAGCTAAAAAATATCATATTTGTATTTGTATTGTTTTGTAGTTCCATATATATATATATATATATATATATATATATATATATATATATATATATATATATATATATATATATATATATATATATATATATATATATATATATATATATATATATATATATATATATATATATGTATAGTCAAATCTCATTTTATTCAACAACAAAAAAAAACTATTTATATTATAATAACAGTGGCAACTGTTTCTGACAATTTACTGTAATCTATATACTAAGTACGCTGAAATATGTATATGGGCAGTTAAGTACTTAACAAGTCATAACACTCGAGGCGTAACTCAAAACGCTCTTTAACGAGACATTGAAGTAATAATGTGTTACATGCAACACTGGTTTTGATATGAACAGTTGGACATTAATACTAGCAAAATTTCTATAATTACAACATTTCAAATCATACTATTATAGTGCTGGCTAATTTCAAAGACTTAATCTGCACAAATATAATGTTACTATAATTTCAACAGTATTTTCACCTGTAATGGTATTTAGTAGACTGTTTGTATAACGTTACACATAAATGTATGGTCACATTTATAGCTAAACATCTACAATGAAGATTAAAATAGTCCCATTTTAATATTCAGTAATTTTATATTTCACGCGCAGAGGCTCAAAGTGAGTTCCGATTTTATAGACGATAAATATTTTCGTCATACAAATGTTATCCATACTATTCATATTACCATATTTTAATAGTGGAAGTAATTCTGTCTGTTGCGTTTTTACGCTTTATCCGTAGCACCAATATTAATATATCTACAGATAGTTTAAATTTTGCAGAAGACTATAGACTACTTTATATCTAGAAAATAAAATGTGAAGGTATTAAATAGGGGATAAAAATGTTTACGCAAACGAACTTACGGGGACCATGTGAACATATTATTATTTCACATGAATCATATTTTTACTTTAATTTTACACGTTACATTCGTAGGTAGTCAATTTTTAGGAGTACTTACATATATTAATATTGACATATAGATAAAAAAATGTTTTTAAGTTATCTACCTTTCAGTATATCTATGAAAGAATGGTGTAATACTTTCAAGAATTGGATGAATAAAAATTTGGCACGATTTGAATAACAGCTTTTATGGCGGATCAAAATAAAGAATCTTCATAAAAGTGTGAGTGAAAGTCCCGTCAAAATAGGTCAAGTAATTGCAGACATTAGCCGGAATAAACAAACAGACGGACGAATAAACAAAAATTTTAAAAATTGTGTCTTTGATACAAGTACCGTGTATACTTTCATATGCATTTAGTTAAAAGATATTCATTTGAAATTACAAACACTTCAATTTTATTTATTTATATATACTTAGTTTTCGTTCGTATTTTATCGTAATTTATATTTTTAAATAAATACGACCAGCCATGCGTAATATATAACATACTAAAACAGCAAGGCAACACAACCTACATTTATCAAGGTCAATATTTTTCCGTAACATTTTTGACCAATCTAAACCAAAGTTCTTATACTGTTGTTATTATCCATTCAATTAGTAAATACGCAATCTCGAAATAGATAAACTCGCCGCTGCAGGGCGCGACAGTGAGGGAGCAAGTGATTAACGAAGGCAACAACGACCTCGCCGTGTCAAAGTTACGGAACTGAAACGACCGCAAGCCCCACCACCGAAGGACTATATCTCCGTTTTGCGTTTTCATATAAAAGTCCAGCCTGGGCCGATAATAGTATCAGTCACCTGCTCTGATTAACAACAGCAAAATGTTCTCCAAAGTGAGTTGAGCTTTGAGCTTTTTGAATTATTTTCTAAAATATTTTATTATTTTTTTAATTAAAATATTAAAATTAAAATAATCAAATGTTTAAATTAAATTTATCATTTCAGATCGTCGCCCTCAGCGCTGTGTTGGCCGCTGCCAACGCCGGCATCCTCCCTCTTCACCATGCCGCGGCCGTGTCTTCCCAAAGCATCATCCGCCATGACGCTCCCGTACACTACGCCGCTGCCGCTCCCCTGATCCATGCTGCCCCGATCGTCCACGCCGCTCCCATTGTCCACTCTGCCCCACTCGTCCACGCTCCAGTAGTCCACGCTGCCCCCGTTGCTATTGCCCATGAATACGTGCGTATAAAAATATTTTTATTTTTTATAATACTCCATTTTAATAACCACAAATCTAAATAGTTTTAAGTTTTTTTACTCACTCAAAAACGTATTGTTTTCAGTCTCATCCCAAATACGACTTCTCTTACTCCGTTGCCGACCCCCACACCGGTGACCACAAGTCCCAGCACGAGAGCCGCGACGGTGGTGCCGTGCACGGCAGCTACTCCCTCGTTGAGCCTGACGGTTCCGTACGCAAAGTAGAATACACCGCTGATGACCACCACGGGTAAGGAAGAATTATAGTTTCATTCATAAAACACAGTTTTTTTTAATTAATTATTTAAATATGAACAATTCTATTTCTTTTTATCCACAGTTTCAACGCTGTAGTCCACAAGACTGTCGGCCACCACCCCGCCCCCGTTGTCCACGCTGCTCCCGTGGTCCACGCCGCCCCCATCGTCCACGCCGCGCCTATCGCGCATATCGCCATCGCTCCCCTCGCGCATGGTCATCATGGTCTCCACTACTAAACGAATAGCATAGCTTATTGATATGATCGTGACGAATGACTGGTGATTGTGATATTTATGTGTGTATATACTTATGATTGATATGAATTTAATACTCACTTGTAAATAAATATTTTTGCTGATGAACACTTTTTTTTATTTGTATCATAACCAATTAAATTTATTTAACACGTCGAAAGTTACACTCAACTACATACGTGCATAACGCTCTACATAAAATATATAAACTTAAATATATATATTGTTAAAATATATTATTACGCTACATTTCAAAGCTAAAATTTCGTAATGAAACCGTTCATTCTTTTTTAATAGGTATTTAAGGCCAACGCTACCCTTGAATTGTTACGTTGCTGAGTGGCTTAAAATAATTAGTATGTTATTACTCAGACATGCGTGGTTGCGTGCTGGTGTTTTTAAATGATAATCACTGTATATACTATGAAAAATCTTACGAAACATATTCTTTATACATATAACAAGTAGAGATATCACAGTTAAGATTGCGATTCGAAGCATTAAGGCCGTTTTTTTTTCAACACAATAACGTAATAGAAATAAACTTCAGTTAATAAAACATCACCGAATTTACCAAAAAAGATAAAGTATCTATCTTAATAACAAAAGAAAAGGTGTTTGGTACACGCACCTATCAAATTTGAAGGACAAACACTATTACTGGATCATAAGTATAGTGTAGACAAATATTTGATGAATAAATCGCCATAACACAAATTACCGCCAATTTATTGCGTTAAAGGTTACGTTACAAAATGTCACTAAATGACAAATGTTTCGTGTCAACTATGCAACCTAATGTTGACAAATTGACGTGATTTATAGCATAAGTAAATGATTAGATAGCATAAAGTGCAAATCCTAATTTAAAGTTTTGTGGGTTTTGCAACTGTTATGTTGAAATTTTTTGGTGCATCTAAAATATGATATATTTGATGACTTGTAGATTGCACCTAATGACCCTTTTAAACAACAACACTGACAGTTATCCTAAAGTAAATGTAGTTTTCTCATCCACTACATAACAAAGCACGCATCTTACATTAATATATACATATATAATTAGCCAATTAGTTTTATATCAAAAGAGTAATTATTTCTTTTTTAATTAATGTATTATAATTTTACTTTTTTTCCATAACTTTAATTAAGTATAAGAACATGTCGTTGGTTAGTCTCTATATAATTGACACCTTAACCTACATAAAATGTTTTTTCACTTGACTAGAAAAAAAATTAACTGAAACAAACAATAGGCGAATACATAATAACATGCAATCGTTTCCCTAATAAGAGATAACTGTTACAGACAACAATGCTAAATAAAGAGTTAAAAAAAAGATTATTACATATGAATATGAAGTATAAATAAACTACTAAAAAAAACACATTTTTTTTCTCTCCGTAAATATTGTTTACAACTAATGACTAAAACTTTCGTTTAATTTTAAAACAAATCAAATTATTAATAAATATCGTTAATGTTTTAATACATATATACTTATATACATATTAATTTATAACAACAAATTATAACGGGTTTGCTCGTTGATTTAGTTCAGATTTGTAAAAGATAAAAGGAATAAAAAAGTCGAACTGAAAAAGTATCGATATAATCAAAATAATGAATGGACAGAACGACCTTAACTTTAGATAACAATTTATCGAAGCTATATAAAGCTTTAGATACAATTTCCTTAAACTAATATCGACATGACACTTCCGCTTCAATATAACCTTTGGGATTATTTTTTTTATAAAAAGAGCAACAGGGCAACGTAACATGAACATTTTCAGCAGAGACGCCACAGGAATAAGGAAAGGAACTAGGCAAGATTTTGAGCTTCAGGATCTCTCACTCACCGTACGAGACTATCTTTTTCGCCAATCTAACAACTATATTATCTTTTTCGCCAATCTTCTGTGACAGTAAGGTACTTACCCGGTAGAGCTAGTATTTTACTGAAGTCGATCCCTTGTAGTTCAGTGACATCGGCTTGTATACGGACTGTCTCGACCGAGGCTGTACTTCATACTCACAGAAGATCGGCGTGAAATAATATAGCTGCGTTATCATACATTAAGTGAGAAAATCGGAAGACTCTCTTTCCCATTCCTTTCCTTACTTCCTATTTATACCTTTCATCTCTTTCCTTTAATTCCTTTTAAAGCTGGCACTGTATTTGTTGCTCCTCTTCATTGGCGACAAAGATCATTTACCATTTTGTTCCGCTTACTCATTTGATAGCTATTTTTTTTAATAATATGTAACTTTTTTTTATTATGACTTTATTTAGACCTATACTACAATGATTATACTTCTAAGCATATCATGATATCTTATTTGTCAAAATAGTTCACTCTAAATAAAAGGTTCATACAAACAAATAACACTTATTTCCACTTTAATCTACCAGTATAAAAATGAAATGTCTGAAATAATTTTAAATATTCTATGTATTAAAAATATAAATAACACAAATAGTTGTGAACTAGCGTTAAGATTCCGATCGTGCGTGAGAGTAAAGCTAATAGCATTCATAATCAGTTTTTACGGTATCCGTGGTATTCGTACTTTATTAGTTAGTGTACGTTTACGTGAGAACCAATTTTGCTACTTACACATTGTTACTACGTCATTTACTTTCCTGTTTAGCATGCTCAAGCGCAGGTCCAAAGGAACGATATTATAGATAATTACAAACCCCTGTCTATACTATACATTGTCCTTTTTTTGTTATTTTTAAGAATTTTTTAACTAATTTCAATAAAATTATTTTATTTGTTATATATGTATTTCCATTGAATAAAATCTTTAAAATATGCATAGTTACAAAAGCCTGTAAATGTCCCCCTACTGGGCATAGACATCCTCTCTTTTTAAGGAAAAGGCTTAGAGCTTAATTAGCCGCGCTGCTTTAATTTATGTGCCAGAATTTATCCCGGCATGTGCAGGTTTCCTCGAGATGTTTTCCTTCACCTCCTTGCTCGAGATGAACTTAAACACAAATTAAGCACTTGAAAACTTGACAATGCTAGCCAGGATTTGAATTCGTGATCATTGATTGAGATCGACGTGTTCTAATCACTAGGCTATTTCCGTTCATTACATACTATAAAAATAATTTTTTATTCAAGTAACTAATTGGCCAACTCTACGTTCATGTCCTTTGTCTATACTATTGAGATTGTCATTTCACGATGCAGACGTTTTCTTTTAAAAATACTTAGTTGATGATTCAAATAAATCTAATCATACATAGTAACATTTTGACCTTAATACGATATAAAACAATATGAAAACTTTACTTATACAATTTTAAAAGTAAAATTTCAATTAAAAAATTTTGTACGAAAAAAAAGATTATTGGTTTGTGCTATGCAAATAAAAATATACGTTCCCAATACCACTTTGCTGCTGTTCTTTTATATCTCCTTCATTCAGATATTGACCCATAAAATACACTTCAATATAGTTACGACAGGCAAAGTGAAGGTATTGTCTCTACCAGAAATTCATTAAATAAATTAGTTTCAAATGAATGTTATATATAAATAATATTTGTAACGTTTGTAGTCTCTCGGCTTCGATTTCAGGACAATAACGCTAAAAAATTTTAAAAGATTTAAATCTTCTACGGCAAGGCCCTTCTTTAGTACCAAGAAGGCTAATTTAATATCCAGCCAAAGAAATTGAGCTTGTCCATGAAAATGCCACCTTTAGAAATAAAACGATCTACCGCTGTTTTATCATATAGAACAATCATTTCGCTTGTGTATGCTTATATATCAATTAATTGGTTTAATAGATCATAGTGATAGATACGTAAATTGTGATCAATACTTACTTAGTTAAATTTATGAAAGTTATATATGATTTTATTATGATTTCTCCATATCGACATTAAAATCAAACTATTTACTCTGTGAACACAATCACTGTAATCGTTCAATAGCATATATTTTTATATACACGAATTTAAATCGTTTATAAAAGTGAATTTTAATGAAATTTACAAATTTAAAATCGATTAAAAATGATACCCTTCAGACAATTTTAAATGCAATATCAAGAATTAAATTACTGATTGCGATAAAACTTAGCAAGCGTTTTATAAAACCGATATTTTGTCACCCCCTAGAAGATGTTGTTTTTATTTTAATATTTTCCCTTAAAATAAATAAATAAACTGTTACATGAAACCTGTCGCACTGCGTTAGGTTTAAAACGTTTAAAGATAAACCACACATTATACACTTACAATCATTCTACAAATATATTTGCCTTATATACCTCAAGTATTATACACACCAGCTTACGGTTTCATTAGAACTATTGTTTAAACAAGTACAACTTCTTTTGTCATACTTTTTATCATGTGATTTAAAAGAATTCGCGCAAATGTAGGTAACTATTACTCCGACTAGCATTTTTGGAATTTAAGGTACTTACTTAATAAAAACACTCAATACAACTATAACAAAAAATAGTTGATATAGATATTATTTTTGGATAACTGACTGAAACAGACTAAAAATATTGCAAACTAAAACGAACAATATATGCTTTGAGAAGTAATTAATATGAAAACATTAACAAGCGATATCAATTACAAAATAATTCATCAGCATTTAACGCGCAAATCATAATATTTCAGGGCAAGGCTGTAACCAGAAATTTATCGGTAAAACTATTATTTTACCAAATATTGTTTATCAAATAATTTCATGTTAAAATAGCAAAAATGTGATAATTGCCTTCCTGACACATGTGCAATACATTGTACATAGATATTACGATAAGACTATTAGCAAACCCTGAGAAATTGATTTTTGCTCTAATAATTCCCACTATTATAACTTCTATAAAAGCTAATGAAGGAGACCTCATACATGCACTATAGTTTCTGTCTTTACTTAGAAATTATTATCTTGTATTATAATTACTTAAGGCTTCTAGTTTAAAATGTACAGAGTGAGTTTTATTACACTAAACTAATTTTCTGTAAAAATTTGAGTGTTTATATAAAATCACTACTTAATAACCTATACCAAAATCATATTACATATCTAATCACTTTTTTTCATTATATGTCATTTAAAAAGGTGTATATGTTAAAATCTCTTTATTTCAGCTTATAGTATTATGTAGTGTCATATCGGCCAGTATCGCAGAATTCCCTCATCATCACCACCACTTCGCCGTCTCGCACCAAGAGGTGGTCAAACATGATGGACCCCACCATCCAATACCGATACACCACCCAGTGCCCATACACCACCCAGTGCCCATCCATCATCCAATTCCCATCCACCACCATGTTCCACTTGTACATCACGTGCCAATAGTTCACCATGTGCCTCACCATGACCACTATGTAAGTGTTTTTTTTTTGTATTTAACTTTTACTGTTATTGTAAAAAATGTATTATTCTATAAATTTTAGTTATATTTTTCGAAATTTTCTAATTGCCCATTAACAATACTATCCTCCTTTAATTTTGAGCTTATTATGTATAATGATCTGATTAAGTGTCTACGTTTTTGTATGAGTATTTAAAATATAAGTCCTTAAAGAATACCTTGAAAAATTGTGTTATTGTAACTTGCACTAGTACTACTTTTAATATCGTTATATAAAACGGGTATTGTATGAAATTGTGACATCAAACACATTTTTTGTCCGACCCTCTTGCTAAGAACAATACGTTATATGTGAAAATTATTACATAAAAGTGACAATTGTCTAGAATGGCATTAAAGATTACTGTTGCGTATTACGTATTAATTAGTTATTATATAGAGCGTTTGAATTTTAATATACAAGGTCCTTCAAATGTGGGGTTCTATTAGGCGAGAATTATACTTATAGTTTTGCTCTAATACTTTCGTAAAGATTTGTATAGGTTCTTTGTTAATTCAATTTTTTTCTGGCTTTTAGTTATGCCATATGAGCAAATCGCTGGTTGCTTTACACCTGAAAATATTTACTGTCAGGTTTTGATTGAAGACAAGAATTAATTTGAATTGAATTTACTGACAGCAAACCAAAAGTTACCTAAGTAACTATTACCAGGCCACACAATTGTTATATGTTAGCGATTAACCAAAGAATTGAATTGAATTGAATTGTTTTATGTCAATTTTGAAAGAAAAACTTGCAGATGTAAATTTCATCTTATTCTAATACATCATATTTCATATTTAAAAAATCTGATTTATTTTTTTTATTCGACTATCTTTCGCGTGCAATTGGACTCGTTGCTTGTGTATCCCTAGAAAGCGTTTATTTATTATTCCAATGTATTATGAGGTAAGAGTAAATTCAACTTGTGCGTCGCGTGCCGTGGATAGTTCAAGACGTGAGAGTAGTGTACTTAAATATTTAAGTATTTTATAAGTAAGAAAAGAAAATACACGTACGACTTGAAAGAATATTACGCTGGTATAATAGTGAAAATTTGATCATATGAAATTAAAAATTTTCACATATTCTGAAAATACTTCTTGATTTCATAATGATATATACTCGTAGATTGAAGCAAGCTTTATTAGGTGTAGACAAATAGAAACTATTTGTAAAGACTTATCTCTAGGTTTATATAAAATGCTCCGTCCTGACTGACAACTGAAGGACAGGCTGACTTAACACAAGCTTAAACCGTTTATCGTAGAAACCTGAAATTAGAGAACGTAATCCTTATATAATGTAGGCCAGTAAGAAAGTATTTTTTTTTAATTCTATATTTAAGAGGGTGAAAGGGGGTAAATATTTACTTAAAACTTAGTACACATAGTTCTTAATACTAACAATGACATGTATAATAAACAATCAGTCATCCAGTGGGGTACAATGTGAAGTTCGTATGGAAACAAAATATTTATTTATTTTAAACTTATCATAATTTACTTAGATTAACTTTAAACTCAGCTTAAATATTCTTTGGAATTACACAGATAGCTCATATGTTAATATAATAAAGTTTTATTAATTTTAATTGATAAAAAAAAACGAGGGTTACGCGAAAACAAAATTGGAACCAATTCGATTATAAATATATTTTTTCTCAAATTAACGCGAATGAAACCGCGGGGCACAGGTATTACTAAATTGAAAGAAATACACGCATGGACATTCTTTTTATTTATAGAAATAGGATAATAGGTGAAAAATGTAAGTGTAAAGTTTACGTCAATATTAAATCGCGTCGATCAAATCTCAAGCTAGACGAGGGCAAATCCGTGAGCAACTGCTATTTTTATGCATAATTATAGATATAGAATGTTTATTCAAACATCAGATGTCAATAGACAAGTATAATGTTATTTTTACACTTTTTATCAAAGAAAACAAGTCACAGAACAGTGAAAACAGAAAAATCAATTTAATTTATTTTATTTATATTTAGCGCACGATTAACATAAATTCAATAATGAAACAACAAATGAGGCTTGTCATCGTTTTTAAAAAAGTAAAACTGACTAAAGTTTATTTTATTGTTTTTAGCGCGTTTAAATGAAAGCTAGTTTTTAAAACATTTTTTCACTTTTAAAAATATTCGTAGTATTTCCAGTTTAAAGGTATTAACTATACAGTTCAAAGGTATATACTTTTTTTCAGTCATTTCCTGAATACAAATTTGCATACTCCGTTCACGACCACCACACCGGCGACGTGAAATCTCAACACGAACACCGTCATGGGGACGTCGTCCATGGTGGCTATGAACTAGTCGAACCAGACGGTCGTTTCAGGAAAGTAGAGTACAAAGCCGACGATCACACAGGGTAATTAACTTTATATATTTGATTTGTGGTAGAGCCTAGCTGTAGTTAACTAACAGCAAGTCATGTTTACATATTCGTTAACGTTAAGCTTATATATTCATTAGCCTTAAAGGGTTTGAAGGTGAGAATAAGTAGGACAGTATAAGTGGATGACACCAAGTAAATGAAATCGCATATTTTGGTACTGAAGTTGGTTTCCTTTTTTTTAAGTCTTAGCTGTTTAAAATGTCTAACTCACAAATTATGTCTAAATGAATACTTAAAATGAATTGTCGTTTGGTAATTTAGCTGTAATTCTTTAAAATATTTTTATTTTATGAATAAAATAAAAGTGACACTTCTGATATTATACTAATTAATAGCTGTTTATTAACTGCACAAATAAACAAGAAACTTAACCCAAACGTGACGTGACAAGCAAATTAACCGTAACGGAATATCGGAACATAGTCGGAAAACATCAAGTTTTCTTTATCAAGAATTTTCTTATTTTTTTTTATTTATTCTTCAAATATTAGATAAAAAAAAACATCACACAAAATCAATTTTTAAAAAGCTTCGTCATTATCATTTAATTGATTAATATACTCGTACACTCGTTAACCTTTCTTTTTTTATTATTTTGTAACAATTTAAATTCGGAAATATTGATTTCTTTTTCAGCTTTAACGCGGTTGTCCATCATTCGTCACCACATCACCATATCCACCTTGAACACCATGGTTGATCCGAAGAAAACAAGATCACACAACGAAGACTGAAGTTACACCCCAATATGCAAAATGTATTATGCTAAATATTGAATTTTTAATAAAGATAGCGCTATCTTAAAACCTTTTTATTTTCATATTAAAAATGAGGCACCTTTAAAATAGTATTATAATATTACAGTAACTTATTTAAATACATTATATAACAAACAAATGAAGGATTTAAGCATTTATTACCATTGCCTGTGTAACACTATTTCATAAATTAGCCTACTTTCAACTTTGCTTTTATTTAGAAAAAGGAGTTTAGCGATGTGAGCAGCATATAGCAGTGTATATAGAACCTATGTATAACAAAACTACAAAATCATTTTATGAAAGTAATATATACTAACAATTATGTTTATAATTTAAAAATAGAAGAATATTTCAGTTTCAGAGAGAAGCTCATCATCGCAATGATTGTTGGGCGTGATGCGTTTATTATTATTTATTTATCGCATAATTTTTAATAATGACATTCCAATACAGCGACAGCGAAATCCCATACATGCAATGTAGCAAATAATTTAAGGAATTTTTTTTCTTTTAACAAGTGTAAAACAAACGTTAAAATTTGTGTACTAAATATATGTAAATTTATTTAATTCGAATGAATATATTATACATTGTGTTAGTAAATATACCTTAAACAAGAGATCAAAATCAAAATCTTGCTTAATTTTCCGTCTCAAAATAGTCAAAATAAGATGTACTACTAATTTTTTTCGCATAATATTAATTATAGGGTATAACTTACACAATTACACAAATTTAATAATAGGAAAACATAGATTAGAATAGTTATAATTTGCGATTACCTGTTTAACCGACCAGAGAAATTATTGGAATAGTTATGTTATCTTTGATTTATTATATATTTAAATAGAATAATAAATATGTTAAGGTTAATCAAATTATTCAAAATTTTTTCTATATACAATAATTATTATTATGCGAACACGCCCATTAATAGTTTAATCGTGAAACTGCGTAATTGCTGTTGTATTGATTTCTTATAGGAAACCGAAAATTAAAAGGAATAATAATATTTGTGTATAAATACACGAGATAGCGTGTTATCAGCTAAGTTAGCATCACCTATTGAACTAAAAATATAGGCGATGGCTTGGAAGGTAATTTTAACTAAAATTTTATTAAATATTATATTTATTTCTTAAATGAGTTTTAATATAATTAGACAATTTTTAAATATTCTTTCTTGGATAATTAATAAAAACTACAAAAAATAAGTGTTAATAATAATTTATTTTGTAGGTTGTGTCACTTTTTGGATTAGCGCTCTTAGCGCTTAGCGAAGCCCACCCGCCGATTTCGGAACAAAAAGTCAAGATTGAAAACGTTGTAAAAAAATCCGAGCATCGTGAAGAATACGTAAGTTATCTATATTTTAATTTAATTTCTAATATATAACATATAATTTTTCAAACTTTGTGTTTGTTAACCTGACAATGCATTATTTCTTTGCTGAATCTGAATATTAAAGTGATACTTTACTAAGGTAGTACTGATTTCTAATAAATATTAAAGAAATATGTTGAAATTCTATTCAATGAAATAAAATATAACATAATAACAAAAATAAAACAAAATTATATAAAATTTTAAATAAAGACATTTTACATTCAATTTGTATTATTTTCTTAGGCTTGGGCGTATCCATCTTATGAATTCTCATACGAAGTTTTGGACCCCCATACGCATGATTTAAAAGGGCATCATGAAACACGAAATGGTGACGAAGTGAAAGGATATTATTGGCTTATTCAACCTGATGGTCTTAAGCGTACTGTTAAGTACCACGCTGACAAAACCAGCGGGTATGATACTTTTCCTTAAATATCATTTTGATTTTGACTTCACAATTTAGAACAAAATATTTCATAACATCCATATAATTCGATTTTTAATACACAATATAATTGCAGAATTAAAACGCACGTCGACTACACCAAGCCTCAACACTTACCTTCAAAGGAGAATAATAATGAAGAAAATGATAATGCTGAAGGAAATGAAGGTAATCAAGAAGAAAATTCAAACCAGGAAAACTCTTCAGGACAGGAAAATGTTGAAACCAATCAAGAATCCAATGGAGAAAATGAATCAAATAACAACAGTGAAACCTCAAATAATGAATCCGAAAGCGAAAATAATAGCAATGAAAATAACAATGAAGGTAATTCAGAAGCTAATGCTGAAGAAGAAAACCAGGAACAAGAGGGTATTAATTTGTCAGAATTAGAAGAAATTAGTCGTAGCAATAACGAAGGTTCCCAAAATCGTGGTGCCGAACAAAGAGGCGGTCAGAACCGTGGCCGAAATTATATGTTACGTCGAAACGAAGGTAGACGCAATAATAACGAGGGCGGCGAAAATTCCCAAAACCGTAATGGTGAGCAAAGAAGAGGAGAGAATCGATACCGCGGACAGAATAATATGCGCCGAAGAAATCAAGGTGGAAATGATAACAATGCAGGTTCCGAAGGTCGTGGACAAAACAGTTATGGTCGAAGATGGCAAAGTCTAAATCGTCGTCGTGGTGGCGAACCCGAAGGTGGCGAACAACAAGGTATGTGGAGGCGAGGTGGAGCAAATATGTGGGGTCAAAGACGTCGTAATGAAGAGTTGAACCAAGAAGGCGAAGGTGGGCAAAATCAAAACAATGAAGAAAATGAACAAGAGATTGGCGGTGCTGAAGAAAATAGCGAAAATCAAGAAGAAGGCGCTACTCAAGAAGCGAATACCAACGAAGATAATGCAGCACAAGGTGAACAAGAAAATAACAATGTAAATGGTGAACAGGAAAGCAATAATAACGAAGAAGGTAATGAAGGTGAAAACCAAGAAGGCGAAAATGGTGGCAATGAACAAAACAATGAAAATGAAAATGGTAATGAAGAAAGTAGCTTAAATAGTGAAAATAACGATAATAAACGAAAGAAAATTGGCTACCATATAATCATTCATCATCCTAAATACATTCCAATGTCTAGAAAAAGTAAGCGAAGAATATATTGATCATTTTACAAATAAAATTACAAATGTGCCTGCACCGACAACATTAGGTTCAAAAATTGTCGAAGAATGTTTACTCTTTATGTTATTATAAATAAATTAAAATTTAACTGTATATTTCCTTGTTTTATATTATTCAATTTACACCCTTATCGAACCGCATTCTAACAGTTTATCTAGCAAGTCTACGAATTTAATATTCGCAATTTCCACATTGTGAGTTCTGAACGTGCTTCTATCGTTTTTATTGACTTTTTGTGAAAAATAAATTAATGTTTATAAAATAAACAAACACATTTTTAATATGAGTGCCATTATTATTCCTATTTGCTGAAATAAACGCATGATTGAATATGAACAATGTACCAATATTTCTGTTTAATATTACTAAATGTGCAACAAATGGGCTATAACCCTTTAGTATACAATTACAATAATATTTTTATTATTAAACCAATGTTAACAACTATAATTTTAGTCTTAATTTTTTGTGAAATATGGATAGTTTATTTAGCAGTCTTAAATTCATGTAATACATATTTCCTCCTCCTCCTAATAAGACTACAGTAATATTGAGTTATGTCAGAACGATGTATTAGTGTTACGACTGTTTATTTTTTGCTTCATTATGGTACCGTAAGCATTTAAGTAAATAAAATGTTCATTGTTTTATTCATAGTTTCAGGATTCAATTAATTATTTATAAAATATTCTCCTTTATCAGAATTAAACGTACACTAACGAAAATTTTAGTATCTTACAACTTAAATATAAGAAAAATCTCTAGAAAAACATTCTACCCCAATCAAAAGAATATATATTACATATGTATACTACATATTTATATATGTTGTTAAATGATGTAATTTTAATTTTGATTAATAATGAGACTGGGTTAAATTATCCAATTAAAAGATACATCTTCATCTGTTATTAAATATTACTTTATGACTGAATGTCTCATCTACTATAAATAAATATCATATACCAGTGAGGGTCAATTGATGCAACTGTAGTTGCGGGCAATCGTAAAGTAAATGAAATAATACACTTTTTTATCAATCCGTAACATGACTACGAACACGCCCATTAATACTTAAATCGTCGAACAATATAATTGCCTTAGGAAAGTGAAAAGTAAAAAACCGGCCTTTCTGTATATATAGACCTGATAGCCCACTATCATTTAAGTTGCCATCGCCCATTGTTAGAGGAATCAAGAGCGATGATTTGGAAGGTAATATGAGTTATGGTGACCTATTTATAAATTTGTATATATATAGTTTATTCTATCTGAAACCATAAACTTTAAATACATTACTTAGACTGTATGCAAGTTTCGTGTAATTTTTTATTGTATAATAAAAAAATAATATATTACTGAAAATATTGATTCAAAATATTCTAATTTTCATGCAGATAGTGTTGGTGATCTACTTGGCAAAATATGTCCAAAGTGAAAGCGGTGCTATATCAGAACAGAGGGTAGTTATACACCAAGTAAAATCTGAGCACAGTGACAAATCTAACATCGAAGCAAAAAAGTCTGAGCATCGTGAGGAATATGTAAGTCTTTGTTTATTTTACAATATACTTAAAAAAGATTATTTTACCAAATTTTAGGTAACACCGTCGTCCTTATAGATTTAATGATGAGTTTTAGAGGTCTAAACTATCACAAAGGATATTGTGTTGCAAAGCTCAAATTTTTTTTACAAAGAATGACTTATCATCCATGACCACTTATAATATAAATTTTAAAGTAACTCTGTCTCTTCGTCTGTCTGTTTGTCTGTTAACTATTAGCCTAAACCACAGAACCATTTTTATAACCGGTAGTTTGGATTTCAAATCCAAAAACCTAAAATATGTACGTTATTCGAGTAAACGAAAATGCGAATTTTACTTTTATAGTCCCTTTTTTAATAATTAAATATAATTTTTTTTTAATTAGATTAGTCCTGAGATGAACATTAAGCTTCATATAACAGCATAATAAAAATATATATGAAATATTATATGATAAAAAAATGTTATCGCAAAAAAGTGGTAATATTTAAAGAATTTGTTATAAAAGGAATCATGTTTGGTTTTGTATATTGTTATAAAACAAGGTCTTACTTGTTTGCAACAACATTTTTCTTAAATCTTATACCAATATTGTTTTTTTTTCTTCAGGCATGGTCTTATCCTTCTTATGAATTCTCATATAAAGTTAATGATCCCAACACACATGACATAAAAGGTCAACAAGAAAAGAGACATGGTGATGAAGTTAAAGGACTGTACTGGCTAATCGAACCTAATGGATATAAACGAACTGTAAATTATCAAGCTGATGATAATAGAGGGTAAGTGAAGAATTATTTCAATACTTCCTACACCTCTGTTAAATTAATTCTTTAAAGATTATAAAATTTAAAGATTTCAAAATCTCATACTATGATTCATGATCCATTTTATTTCTTTCTTAAGGTTTATGCAGATAATACATTTTTAAAGTTATATAAACTTTTAATAATAATAATAAAATATACTTACATACTATTATTATAATTGCAAAAGTAACACTGTTTATCCATCTATATTTTACGTTATCTCTTTAAAATTTTGGTATATAAATATATTAAGCTCTAGACATATTATATATAATAATATCTTTATATCTGCTTATTATAGATTTAGTGCTGATATTGAGTACATCCCTAAAAAACATAGTGCGGAAAACGAATATAAAAATTACAATGAAAATGATAACAGTGAAAAAAACTCTGAAGAGAAAAATGGCAGCGTAAATAAAAAAGAAGAAATTAATAATGATAAAGAACAAGAATCAATAAATAACCAACAAAGTGCTAATGAACAAGCAGATGTCGCAGAAAATAGTATGGAAAACCAAAATAACATGAATTCGCACGATAACCTTGAAATAAGTGGCAATGAAGGTAAAGCTGCTAATCAAAATGAAAATAAGGATGAAAATCAAAACAATGAGAATAACGTGGTGAATGATAATAATGTGGTAAATGAAGTAAATGAAAAAAATAATGATAACGAAAATAATGATAATGGTCAAGAAGAAACTAAAGTAAAAAACATAGAATATAATTATCGAAGAAAAAAACGAGTTAATACGAACGGAAATAAAAATTCTGAGAATGGAGTTAACAATAATGAAAATGGTCGCAATCGAAGTAACCAAAATAGTTATAGATACCGGGATAATGAGCATAATAAAAAACCTGACATTCAAAATCAAAAACGTGTAAAACATGCATCACGAGGCGATAGTAAAAAAGAAAGTAACATTAATGTAGATTCAAAAAACACTCAGGATGAGAAAAAAGAACAAACAAACAACTACGATCAGCGCTCCAAAGCATCAGATAATAAAGATCGTGTTCGAAATATTGAAGATAATAAAAGTAGAAAATTCGAACATCGTATACGTATAATTCACCCAAAATCTGTAACATCAAAACCTTGATGATTGATTGGTTGTGTAAACATTGCAAAATTAATACTAACATAAAAGTTACTATTTATTAAAGATTAAGAACGAAAATAAAATACTGACATAAAAATTACGTGTTTTAAACTTATATAAGGCTCACTTCTCAATTATTATTTCTTAAAATATATTTAAATGTCTTCGCAATTATTTCTTTTAAATTCAAAATATTGCATTTTGAATTTAAAATAAAAAAAAAAAATTTGCACTTTTTTATTATTTTCAAGATTTACAAATCACCCATGGAAAGCTTTCATAGCTTTCATAATATGAAAGTCCAGTCAAATAAATTTGTGTAAATTTGGAAAAAGGAACACACAAAAATTTTACTGTATTATATTAAACTAACTGTGCCGAGCGATTTCATAATATTTATATAATGTTTACCTTGCCTAATTGATTGCATATGTTTCAATTTTTTTTTCGTACTTTTTTTAATATATACACATATAACATATATATTTAGCTAAGTTACTACTTATAACATTAGCTATTTGTGAGTGAAAATCCAAATCATATTGGTCCAGCCGTTTCAGAGATTAGCCGGAACTAATAGATGGTCAGACAAACAAAAATTTAACAAATTTAGTTTTTGATGTAAGTACTGTATATACTTTCGTATGCATTTATTCAAAAGCTGTTAATTTGAAATTACAAACAGATAATTTTATTAATCTATAAATATTACATCGAAGTTAAAACTTATAATGCAAACGGTTTGTTTATGTAATTGCTATGATAAATTATTTAGGAAAATTCATCTTTTTTGCACGAGTACAAATTATTTTCGGGACTTCTGTTTTCTGTTTATATAAATGAAAACCTACATAAAATAGAACTCCTAAGTAATATAATTTTTAGGTCTATTCCGTCATTCAGAAGTTATTTTTTATAAGTATATATTTAAATTACTTGTTAAGTTTCTGACAATAAAATGCTTAAAATACACAGCCTGAAAGATTATAATTCATAAGCTTGAAGTTTCAATAAAGTACAAATCCCCTTGATATGATCCAAACAGATAATATTTATCTTTCCTTAAGCGAGAGAAATTGAGAACATTGCCTATTTATTTAATAGGAATTCCGCTTTAGGTAAGACTAGACAACACGGAGCATATTATCGCTTCAAAACGTAATTAATATAAAACTGTAACTAATTTACAGTGAAAAAATCTTTCGCAAGTTTTTATCTATACTTGAAAGAGCTGAAAGTCTATATTATACGTCTATGACGGTTTAAAGGCATGATATCCATCACTGCATAAAGAACGTAATATTTTTTTTCCTTTGCTAATTATATTGTAGTAATTGTATGTTCAATTATTATAATTTATACAGGTAAATTGCATAATTATCTACTTTTACTTTACTTCATTTCACTATAAGCATTTTAATCAGTTCGGCAACAATTTCTCAGCTTCTTTAATCTGGGAAAATTAAATATGATTTGAAAAAGATAACCGTACTAATTCTTTTATATATTTTTATGTTGGTATTTGTGAGGATGTATCGTTATGCTTCCACACAATAATTACTTAAGGAAATTGGGAAAACTTTATAGTATTATTATAACTTATACATCAAAACACATGAGCAAGTTATGAATAAATAAAAATCATATTTCATCGTTCGGAATAGTGTGCTTTTAATTGTTATATTTATTGTTAAACAATGACACCACAAAGAACTCAGTAGAAGACAGAGAATATTTTAAAGCTATTTTTCTCTTTTATTAAATTGATGATTTAGTTTAATCTTAGTATGTATCTTAGAGTACATCAACAGATCTTTAAGAATTGCCTTAAAAAGTTTAATACAATACGTTTTAGGATTTTAATGCTTAAAAAGCTTATGACTACTGGCTCGACCAAGGTAGTACCGAAAAGAAAATCAATGAAACTCTAACTGCCTTACTACAAAAGATTTAAACAGACGTTAAACGCGTATTTAAAAAATTCCGTACTACAAATCCGCGTCTAAGCACAGTTTTGAGTTAAATGCTTTAGATATAGATTAACATACGTTTAAGTGAGTTTAATAGATTTCTAAAACCTATTTCAGCTGTCAAATGTAACGTATAACATTTTATCAAAAAAATTTTTATGAATTTATTCACTGTTAAGCAATTTAGGTAATATTTTAAGCAATGTTTAATTTTTAAACACTGTTTAGCTAGACACGTGTTGAACATGGTTTTATTGCGTCTTGTAGTATGACAGTAAGATACTATCTTTGGATTTCACATGATAAGTCTACCAACATCCTGCATCTTCATTTACTTCTTACTCATCTTTATCCCTTCCTATTCCTTTTTTAACCAGTAATGCATTTGTGCCTATTGGTACACTACAAAGCATAAAACACTGTCGCTTTCCTTGTACGCTTGCATGTTTTAAGCTACACAACTGATATTAATGTGGTTTTCATTTCAATAAACTGAGTAATTCAAGAGGAAGGTTTATATGTATAATACATACCTACATAGTTTAGAAGAGAAAAGCCGAGGGTTTCAAATATTTTTAATGGGATGTCGTTAAAAACTACATTGCACGAGTGCAATGTAAGGAAGGTTTATATGTATAATACATACCTATATAGTTTAAAAGAGAAAAGCCGAGGGTTTCAAATATTTTTAATGGGATGTCGTTAAAAACTACATTGCACTCGTGCAAAGCCAGTACAGGCCTCTAGTTATTCATAAAATAAAATTAAATTTTCAATTCAGTTGTAGGTACAATTTAGGATATGTTTGTCAGAACGGATATCGACCGTCAGTTGCAAAGACCATTACGCTAATCTGTCGTCAAAACTTATACCATTAAGCACCTGGACGAGTACACAATTCTATGAATAAAATTGTCATCCAATTTGACGACGGGCAAGGTAGTCAGTACATTGATATTACTGCACACGTACTCAAAATCATTTAACATCATTAGAACGCAATCAAAAAATTTCCACACCAGTAGATAATATGCATACTAATATATCAAATACGTTATGTATATAAGAATTCTATACCACAAATATAAAATGACTGTTTTTGTATATTTATATTTCATAAGATAGTTTTATAAAAGAATTTATCCATATTTCTGAAATTCGTTAGGAAACTATTTATATAATAAAATAATAATCATATTTATTATTATACGTTTTTTAAAGTGTATTTAAGAGTATCCAAGAGTAACTATATATTTTTAAAATATTAAATATGAAATTATATTTGAGGCGCGTCCAATTGCTTAATGGTCTAATCGTAGAAACAATGGATAAGAAAAAATTAAATGGAGTAGATTTTCTAAAAAAACAACATTTTGTAAATTATACAATTATAATGAATTAATTTTACATTTTAACTGAGTGGATTAATTAAAATCATACCAATATTATTACCTTCATTTAGACATCCGAGTCTGATCCTTTGTGTATAATTACTTACTTTACTTTATGCATTAGATGGTTAGTCAATTGACGAAAACATCAAATTATGAAAAAAAAAATGTATATTCTTACACTTTTAATGCTAGGAAATAAGGCAGGGCTTAGCGAATAATTAATATACATTAAAGAATATAATAAAAATAACCTGCCTGTATATTTTCAAAATGTTGGTAGATAATATATATTTAATCACTTGGATTTAAACCGAAAATCAAATTTGTGTTTGTGTGCACGAGTAATTTCTGTTTATATTTTAACCCAAGCTCAATTGTAAATAAATGTGTTATACCTGAATTGTACGTCTGAATTGATAATATTTTTTTCTATTTTGATTATTGTGATTCCAGATAATTCAGTGTAATAAAGTTTTTTTATCTATCGATAGATTAAAGGCTCTTATAAATAACTAACTAGAAATGTATTATACTGTCAATGATG
Source organism: Hypolimnas misippus (assembly GCA_037950945.1). NCBI lineage: Eukaryota > Metazoa > Arthropoda > Insecta > Lepidoptera > Nymphalidae > Hypolimnas > Hypolimnas misippus. The sequence continues at coordinate 10,518,625 of JBBEEQ010000012.1, read as the reverse complement.
TAAAAAAATATAATTGTAGCAGAATACACAACTGACCTTTACCCAGTAGGTATAGGTAGGATAGGGCTTGTTGAAATGGTCTTAATTTAAGGTGCAATCTAAGGTGGCTCATACAAATGTAGCAACGTGAAACTAAACCTTGGTATGTTCTGTTAAATTATATCGATTAAAACACTAATCACTCATCCTGGGCGTGACTTCGACACGCAAATCCGGTAAGTAATTAATTGAAATCTATTTAACCTATTTGAAATACGAACTAGTAGTGAACAGTTATTCAAGCATACAGCATGATTCGGGTAAGTACTAAATGATAGTTTTGATGTTATAATAATTTATGATTGTCCCGAAAAAGAAATATTTGATGTTGTATTTTTAATCGAAAGAACATACAGAAAATGAATAAATGCTTGACTCTCATACCTTAAGTAGGCAACCTCTGAAACATCAGAGGTTATGGATCAATTGTCGATCATAATAAGATATAACACTGCGTGAAAATCGTAAACTATTGCATTTTTGTTTAAAGTTTCATAAGGTTCGATTAAGTAAAACCAGTGAAAAAAACATGATAACGAATGTATATGTATAAAATCATACGAAAATATGTTAAATTAAGTACTTTAATAATAACTGAAGGTGTATAAGTTATAAACGATGCAGACTTCTTTTTTAATTAAGTGAATAAACAATGTCAATCTAAATTGAACTTTATGTTTTGAAGGTTGTAGCACTCGTCGTGGTCTTGGTGATCGGTGCAGTGGTAGATGACGCGAAATGCGAACCATCGACACTACAGGCAATACTCAATTCGGAATATTACTTAGGATCGGGGCAAGGCCAGTCGTCAAATTTAGGAAATTTCAAAGTTTGTTCAAGATACTTTCACTTCTTAATATTATTTTTTGTATTCGTACATTAGTACTTTATTAATTTTACTTACTTACTAATAAATTTTATATATTGCAGAATAAAGAACACGCTTTAAGTGAAGAAGAAAACAAGTAAGTATCTGTTACCTAAGATTTTATATCCGCAATTTATTGTGTATCTTTTAAACTAATGCTATATATTTGTTTTTTATTGTGAATATATCTGGATAATTTTATTATAGCATCAAATTATAGTTGCCAAAAGTAGTACTAAAATGTTACAAAAAACTTTAACATTTTTACTAACAAGTACGTATTATAGCAAAATAGGCTTTATACTTTTATGTGTTTCACAACTAAATTAACGTTGTTTTCCTTACACAGGATCGTACAGGACGTCTACAGTCCAGACTACTATGAACCCAATATAATACTAGACTACAGATATTTAAAAACGGGTGGCAGAGGATACGCCAGAAGCGACGGAGGACAAATACTTATCCTCCCAAAAAGAAATCAAATGCCCAACTCACACAATAACTATGACACTCTCATCGAGTATTTACGTCTAAAACATTTAAATGAAATGAATAAATACTGGGGGATTGACTCTCAGCGAGCATCGAAGGACCAAGGGCTTAATGGATATGACGGACAAGACGGAGGTTATTCTTTCAGAGCTAATGCTGAGAAAGGTTGGGCCGCATACATTCGCTAAATCTATTGTTATATACTAACTTTATATTATTGTGATTTTAAATAAAAGCAATTATTTAATTGATATGTATTATACAAAATTTTCCCCTTTTCACTCTTATAAATTCAAATTCAATTTTAATGTTTTCAAATAAATACAAATATTCGTGGCAGTATCTTTCTATTTATGTTAATAAAGACATTTCAATTTTATTTTACATTATGAATCTTGTATATTATGAATCTTCTACACCTTAGACTATGCTATGAATGCACTTAGTCTTGGATATATTATAATATACATACGTATACCTAACGCATTGTAACTGATTTATAATAAACATATTTATTTTTAGCAAATATCTATTTCGTCGACAACCTAATAAAAAATGAATATAATTAATACGTTACACTAAATACGAGTAACCTCACTCAGGCCTCTCTACAACTTTCAATGATAACAATCATTTTAACGCTAACCATTATTGGTTAAGCCTACTTTAATGCACTGCTTGCTCTTGATAGATTGCAAAGATCAGATGATAATCTTTGTGCAAAAGCTAATAACGAATGACTTTATGATTATAATCGTTTCGTAACTTTGTTTTTGATATAATAGCAGATAAGGTAGAATCTAAGTTACGTTGACTTTTACAGTGAATCATATTATTCGTATAATTCTACTGTAGGCTGTATATTATAATCTCTTGTATAAAATAAGATATAAATACATAAAAAACTTTTTACCAAAAAATTAAACCGACATCAATATCGAAATTAATATATACAAATGAATAATGAATAAATATAAAAATAATGATAAAAGGTAGAAAATAAATATTTTCTTAAACATTTTGAAGTCGGTTCCTACTAAATCATTGAAAGTTGGCACCAAGTAAAACCTTTTTTTTTATTTAACAGTATATAGTTTTTATTTTACACTTTTGAGTTACGAACTATTTTAAGTGTTTTACCTAATTAACAATAGCCTAATTCCAAGTGCTCATCACCGTCTACAAAATATTGCTTTTCCTGATGCAAGGCTTTCAATTATAGGGAAGATCTCCTGGTGCTGCACCATTAGCTACACTTCATCATATCCATTGTGTTGAGCATAAATTGTTTAGCAAACATATCGAAGTAATCGAATCTCAAGCCTTGAACTACTTGATATTGAGTAGTTCCATGGGCATCTGTGGTCTTAATCATCAGTTCCACTTCATCAAATGTTATTTTCCATGAGCTAAATTTACGAGTTACTCTCAAAAACACCTAAATCGATATAGGTGTGCCTATTATGTTTGAAGGGTTCCCCCGATTTCTCCAAGATCCCATCATTAGATCCTGACCTGGTGACAATGGAACCACCTTGGAAGTATACCCTTTGAAACAAAAAAAAAATAAAAATCGCTCAACAATTGACGGAGTAATCGGTGCACATACATAAAAAAGTCCCCGACGAATTGACAACCTCCTCCTTTGAAAGTCGGTTAAAAAAGCATTTTCTAAATTCTAATTTTGTTTGTTTTACTCAATATAAAAATAATATAAATATCTTCAAAAATAATCGTATCAAAATTATATTCTAAATAAAATAAATTTGATGACTCATGTTCCTCAAATCTATTTTTAATAACTATAAATATATTTTTGCTAACACAAAGCAGAACAAATAGCGAATTAAAGCTAATGTAATAAAAATTGCACATTAAATCCTATATTATCGATTAATGGAATCCATCGTTTAACTTCGCTACTTAACTAAAAAGCCTTGATATGAACAAAGGAAGGAGTTTTACGAAACTAACAAATTATCACACTTATTTGTTACGGTTGTACATACGTCCATTTACAAAAGATTCGCTTAAACGAAATAGCAAATTAAATTCAACAATGCGAAGAAGAGTCTAGTTGACCCAGTGGAGAGAATTTTCTAGTACTTTTGTTCAGCGGTGAAGAAATCATATTGATTATGATTTAGGAAGTATGACGACGTAGGAATTGCCTGAGTCGGAAATAATTCTGAGATATGTATATGATGTATATCTACTAATTCTCAATGAAGATGCGTTGTGAATTAAGTTCATATAGTTCTCCTTAATTGGAGAAAATACCCTTTTTCAGCAGTAGGACAATTTTAGAATATTATTGTACCATAAATAAAGTATGTTAAGCGTATTGATTTAATCCTTAATGTTATCCTAAAAATTTTAACCACACACATTGTATGTATAATAATGGCAACGATGATGCTAATTTTACCAATTTATAAATTAGGATACCTGCAAAATGTAATATAATCAACGCATCTTTGTGATAAAAATTGTAAAATTTGTTTATTGAATAAATAAATAAATGAATAAATAAAACACCGTTTTCACAAACACACTTAAGAATCTATATGAGATTTATAATATTAGAAATATTATACATCTATGATGTTGACGTTTCCATGAAAAAAGGGCTTTCAGTAGTTTCTTTGGTTGGGGTATTTTCAAAATTAAGTGTTTTAATCCCACTGATCAAAATATGACAGTAACTCTTAGGTTATAATGAGATAATACGTCCAAAATCCAAATGTCAGACGTAAACGGGCATAATAATACGGGGCTGTAATCCTAGGAAACCAAAGCATTACACAATAACGCTAATGATATTGCGCTCTAGGAATCGTTGCTATGATACTTCGTAGCGAAAGCGGCAATGTGCAATTTAATAAATTCATCAAATTTGCAAACTCAGATCACTTATAAATGATCTTCAAATGGTCTTGCAACAAATTTATTGATAAACAAGATATATGTTAAGTTTCATTAAAATTGCTGGATTATGAAATTAATTTCACCATCATTGATTAAAAACATAATTTCAAAATTGAAACTGTCTAAATATGTGCAAAAAAGCTTAGTCACTTTTTTAGGGAAACGGACTTTTGACTAGACGTGAGACACCCAAATAATCTTGAGGTCAGTGGGCTATTACAGCATTATGCAAATGTGTGGTATATCTTTTTAAGTAAATAAGTTCTCTCGCAAAAAATAACAGTTCTCTCTTAAGTATATTTAATTGAATATCTAGTTCTTGTTCGTGATTACGCTTTCGTAATGTAAATTTAGTTTTAAAAAAATACCCGTGCCCTAAATATAGCCTATGATGATCGAGAATAATGAGCTTTTTAACCGATACCACAATTTTTAAAATAGATTCACTGGCTCCAGAGTTTATTTGCTCGTATAAAATTCGCTTTATATAATATATAGACTATTTACGCCATTAGCTTCGAGAATTTAAACGTAATAATGAATGACTTTTTAATAATAATCCTGGTATGTAGATCTAAAATAAAACTTACATTTAAGTAAGTAAACTAGTATGTATTTTAATCACTATGTTACAACACACTTTAAAAAACGTTTCGGAGGTAAACAGTTTTTGCTTGAAAAGCATTTCCGTAACACAAACGTATATGTATAGCAAAATTGTATGAACCTTTTAAAGTCAACATGTAAATTGCGTCGCGAGATAATTGATGACTTTAAGATTTTTTGCAACGAAATAATCTTTATACAATATTATTCTATAATCAAAGTTTGGGCTATATAATAACATTAAAATAATTAAAAACGTCTATAATATTTTTTCAAGTTTTAATTTTTTTTTTATTAATCTCCACGATAACTATAAAGACTATCCCTATCGGTTATATAAAATCATATATGAAATCGGGCAGAGAGTCTTTATGACTGATATTCTTCCGGGATCTTTGCCTTACATTATAAAAACAAAACCCTAAAAAATTAAGTATTGTTATATTCATAAAGTTGTGATAAAACACATGAATTAAAACAATATTGTATCAATATTTCCTATAAAAAAAATAACGTTAGGGATTGTTAACCTTTTACCTCCCGAAAATTTATATCATAGGACTTAAATTTTTACTCTTACAAGCTGAGGCAAACATCTAGGATAAATATCAGCCCAAAAGGCTCTCGGCCCGATTCCAGTAAACAATTAAAATGTTAAAAAGTCTTTACTTTTAATGTAGGAAGTAATATTTTTTAGCTTTAATGTACCTACATGAAATCATTAAAAGCAATAAGCTATTAGCTTAATCCTATTACTTTATTATGAGTAATCTTTAATCATAACTTTGCAGAATAATTTTACAAAAAATAAGATGTTTTAAACTACTAACATAGTAATTTATAAAAAACTTTAAAGATTTATTGTTAATTTACAAAATAAATGTATTGATTTTATATTTAAAACTAAACAATAAACGGATAATATATTTGTTTTATAACTTTTAAGTATTCAAAACAGAAGTGAGAGGTTCGAAGTTAAATAGGTTACTTCCATTCAATATGCATATCGTAGGCAGATTGTGACGTTCTTCGAAGTATTAAAATTGATGAAAATATTCGCGACGTCGCGACGAAGACACAGCGTTTAAGCAACCTTTCCTTATTAAATTTCAATACACTTACGAAACAATGAGTAAAACGATACACACGAGTACTGGAATGTAACCAAATATATAACATTCATCAATCAAGCTGCTACCAACAAACATGACGTAATAACATATAATACATATTACATAGTAGCTTCAAGTCTATTGTTTAAATGTTTTTACCACATCTACAAAACTTATAACTTTACTTTTTATATATTTTTTTACCATTTTTAAATAATGTGTTGTTTTAATGCTATGATTAGATGACTTAGCTAATCAACCGATATGTTCAGTTTAGCTTAATATTAGCTACCGGAAAAAACAAAAGAATTTCAGACCTATGAATTAAGTGCAACACAATAGCAAATATTTGTTAATAGCATGGATCGAAGCCGCAGCTATTAGTTAATGCATAAGTATGTGACCCTAAATTATGTGATAGACTCAGTGTTTACCTTCCTGCAAAATATCTCCAGACTTTAAGAAACCGACCAAATTGTACTGAGAAGATATCGTTTTAAGTTAATTCATAACAGTTTTGTATGTAGATATAGTGTATGTAGAAAGAAAACATACACCTTAGCCATGCTACGAGTTACGAAACGCTGTTTATGTACTAAATTGTACATAAACTGATACAGCGTTTATAAATTAGTTAGGCATTAAACAATCATGCCAAAAATTAACGTACCATATAACTTGTAATGAAAGTAAAGAATACTACAATTATATGATAAATTATATATGATAATTGTCTTTCTTTGTATCGTGTTAAACATTTGTTCGTCATGGTCATGCGTCATTGAATATTCTTACAGTTACAGTCTAATTGTCAGCCATTGATACACAACTTGCATGTACCTACGTATATACATGTATATCTTTTCAACCCCCGACCCAAAAAGAGGGCTGTTGCTCAGGCTGAGTTTGACACGTGTCTGTCTGTGGCATAGGAACTCCCTAACGAATGAACTAATATTGATGTGTTTTGTTTTGTTTAAAAGCTAATGTAATCGGGATAATTCTTAGGTATAATTTATGATCTGTTTAGACGTTTAAAGGTTATCAGCTCTTATCTAGTTGCTGATAGGAAGCAAACAATGAAAAGTAATTTTTTCGAGGTCGAGTTTATTTCAAATGTATCCGGTCTTTCACCAGCTTCAAGTGAAGAAAATGATTTTTTAACGTATCCGTATATTTTTTAAAAACTGGCTTTATCGATCTTTAAATCCATAATACTACATTTCCTTTGTTAGTCCATTGTAGAAGTATGTTACTAAACCGAACGACTATTTTTTTCATTTTTCCTTTGCCAGTGTGCCTACAATCGAACATTGTAATTGTATCCGGGTTAACGTTCAAATTGACTCGACCAATTTTGACAGACTTGCACAAACAAGAAAGACTTTTTTTGTTTACGCAAGGGAAATCTTCGAAATGATACCCGTTTCCTGGGGGGAAATCGGGTTATGTGGAGATATATACCCACTAAAACCCCTGCGATGGCCTTCCTCAACACGAGTAAATGAAGAGGCCGCGGGATCGTTTGCGTGTGCGCATCCGTTGCCTCTCCCGTGCGACGTACCATATGTAGCTAGCGCAGCTCGTATCACGAAGGCAAAGTGTAGTCTTGCCCTCCTCACACCCCCGCTGGTGCCTACAACTTTTCGATGTCATCCCAAATGCCGTCCTTCTCGGAGCCCTATGAAATCAGATGTGCGGGACCTCCATCTCACGCCCCATCTCGCGGTCCGAGAGCGTGTTCTCCTCCTCTCCCGAGCCTACCCTGCACCATGACAGTCTCACTATAGTCAAATTTTCATGTCATCTAAACTAAATAAGTACGAGAAAAAGTTTCTAAATCTAGTTCTAGTATGTTTAGAAAATTGAAGTGTGTTCCATTATGCATTTTGGATTATGCTTTTTATTTTTCCAATATTTTTTATTCAATATACTTTTTATCAAAATAGATAGGAAAACTGAATATTTACTTTTTCAAACAAATTTATTAAAATTAGTTTTGACATGTTTAGACGCCATTTTCACAAAATCAAGTCTGTGTGGCTTGTCATAGTACTGCTTATCAGCGTCCAATTATAAATTCTTTTATAAATTACTAGCTGACTTGGCAAACGTTGATTTTCCATATAAATTATTTCTAGGTAATTTCTAGTGTAGACAAAAAATAACGTGAAAAACATTTACTTTATTTTAGAGTGGGATGAAAAATTAATAAAATGACTATTAAAAATAGGGGTTAGTGATAATAGGGTAAAAATTAAGGATTGTATGTATTTTAATGCCATATTATAAAAAAAATCAAAAAATTTTGTCCAAAAATTAAAAAAAAAATGTTACGGGTGAACAACCATTTTTCATACCCCTTAGTTATAACTACTAGCCGATTCTCAGATCTACTGAATATGCATATAAAATTTGGTAAAAATCAGTAAAGCCGTTTCGGAGGAGTAAGGTAACTAACATTGTGAGACGAGAATTTTGTATATAAGGTTTGTTGTACACATTTGCATTTTAGTTTGTAGGACAATAAGGTACAGTTTTATTTTAATATTGTAACAGTTTATATCGATTATGTAGTAATATAACAGGATTATGACAGTCACAGACAACGAACATGCTTTAAATAATTCTTGCACATTCGTCAAACTCCGCAAATCTTAGGGTCCCGTTGTGTCGCCAAAGACACAAAATAAAATATATTCATTATTTGTACGATTACCTTATAAGTATTTTGTAAGGGTACATAAAATAATTATAATTGAAGAACAATTACATAACAATGACGATATTGTTTTGGTTGAGAACTCTTGCATAATTATTGTGACAACTTTTTGTAACTTATAAACCTTACGATTAAGATAAACAGGGGTATGGATATCAAAGAAAATATTAATGAAGTATAATTTCAAAAAACATTTCTAATTTTTATCTCATAGAATACACGACGAAATGTCACAATTTAAAAGTAATCTAAATGACTTTATGCTATTAAATTCAAATGTTAGGAACTATAGTGTTGTGATATACGGAACTGCGTACCCTTCATATTTGTTTATTTAAATTTTAAAAACTTTAAAAGTAGGATTAACAAGTTATCATTACGAGAAACTTTCTCAGCATTATTTTTATATTTTGTACGTACATTTAGTATGCAGTGTTAAAATTACAGCTACTAACATACTTACGATTACATTGCCTCAATAAAACAATTACAACATCTTTTTCACACAGTTGCAATCATCTACCAAATTGTACCTTGAAAAGGTTTTATTCTATAATCGTAGCATTCCATTTATACAATGCTTTGTAACAGAAACAAAACACGACTGCTATATTAACGCCATTAATAAACAAAGTTTAATTAACTTCAAAACGACATATTTATAAGTGTGTTTTGTTTGTAATACATAAATGCTTGCTTAATTTTTTTTAATCTTACTTTTTATATATCAACATTGTTTTAAATGGATGAATGCACACTCTGAACGCACTCGTAATATTAGCTAATTAATTTAGTCAAAATATGATATAAATGTTTTTAATAATGAAAATTTAAACTTGTAAAACAAATTTGTATCAGGTGTTCTGTTTGGGTAAAAATATAATAAAACAACTTTGTATTTTATAAAAACAACTTAAAAAAATACAATTTAATAAGACGTAGGAAAAGTAGTTTTTGTTTTTGTTACGTTTGGTAAATCACATTAAATTCAAAAACAATACGTATATATACATACAACGTGTATCAGTCTTTATTTTTTGTTATCCTGGTGATCTCGGTCAAGATAGTAGGACAAAATTATAAAATTGTTATATTGCCATCGTTTCTTGAAAAGTGCGTAGTTTTAATTTAATGCGACGTTTTTAGTGGCCGAAAATCACATTTAAAGACGTTTACATAGATAGATAGGTAGATAAATAGATAAATATAGATGAAGTTAATAAAAGTAAAATGTTAACAGTATCAGAACTCCCTTAAATATCTACATCTATTTTGTGATAAATTCATTAACAGATTTTTATACGATATCATCATATAAGAGTAAATAATAATTAATATCATAAAACGTATAAATACCGATGTATTAATGATTACATGCCAGTTCTATTTCCTTTCTACAATAAATTTAATAAGGTAATTGACCTTGCATATATATGAAAAATTCATCCAGTTAAATTTAGAACCTCGCGCATATGATATATTACGTAAATTAAGAACAATTTTATGCGATCGGTGCTCACGTATTAATAATAAAAACAATCTATACTAATATAACAAAGAGAGAGAGCGAATTTTATATTATTTTTATTTTTTAGCGAAATAAACTTCGAAACAACCGAACTTATTTTAAAAATTATATTTGAAAGGTATGGGTATAAAGGTTTATTCATTATTCTTGATATTTTGTGTAAGTACATTATATGCAAATTATTTTTAAACAAAATCACCATTTACGCGAATGAAGCCGCAAGCAAAAGCTAGTATTTCATATAACTCCAATTGCTTGATTAACTATCAAATAGAACTACTGGTCGCTGTTATGATATTAACAACTAAACCTTAAACAAAAAAAGTAGGTACTATCTATACACTTTTCTTCATTAATTTCTTCATATTAATATAGGAAAAAAACATGGATAATTTTTATGTTAAATTAATTACCCTGAATAACCTCTTAGGCATATATACATATAGTATTTCGTAATTCATAATATCACTTGCGTATTATACCAGTACCAATTTAAATTTATTACCTCTTAACATTGCGCAAATTTATTTGCTTTTGATTCTACTCAATAGATATTTATATTACGTAATATGTGGAAAATATAGATCGGCTCTATTTATACCCGTGAAAGTTATGCAGCGTTCCGACGAGAGCATGAGTGCCTTATCAGTTATGTAACGTGTGTCCTGACTTTGATCGATGTCATGAAATTATTGTTTTTAAAAATCTTTTGGATATTTAATTTTTCAATTAATATTTTCATATTTACAGTGTTCATGTACCATACATGTACGATTTTATTTTATATGAATACTATACATACAGACTAGGAATATATTAGTAGTTTTAGTAGACAATAATTAAGTAATAAAAAAACTGACGGCGCAATAAATATTACTAATTAAAATGAATCTAACGACACCTATTAAAATGCACCAAACCGCGTCAAAATAAGAAAGCGTGCCAAAGACAGAACACAAAGACAACAACAAAGGTCTATTGCATGATACTAAAGCGAATTAAAATTAACTAACACGAAAAAGACGAGTACTCTACTTAACTGTTTTATGCTATTTTCAGTTTTTTGTTAGGTCACTATTTTCAATAGTCCGCCGTCATCCCAAAGTTCTGTTACCAATGTAAACGCCGCTTGACAGTAACACTATACTTTATTATTAAGGTTAAACAGATCATACATGGATATTATTGAATATTGATGAGGTTGTCTTTACGAAATCAGAACGGCGCCAAAAGCTTGTCGAAAACACGATTTTTTCGTTATTAAAATAATTAATCTGCGTGTTTAGTTTTTTCGTTACATAAAAAGATGGTTTAATCCTAATAAATTAAGAATAGTTTCTTAATTTAATTTATTCATTACTCTTTCATTATCATTACGCATATTTTCAAACTTTATTGGTTCTTAACATTAGCTAAGTAAAGGTGAAGGAACATTGAGTACGAACAAATAAAGGGCATGGGACCATTACGACCCTGTAGTTTATCGGCTATCTAAAATAGTATGTGCTCTAACATAATAAAATTTAATGATTGCGATAAAGTGATATTGTCTATGTGTAATAATTAGGAACATAAATATACCATAGGTTTATAATAATTGTAAATTATATTTCACAGTTTTATTATAAAGTATTTATATTATAGGAGTTAGATTTAATTTAAAAAATACAATTTCTACATAAAATACAATTTGGATTTTAAACTTTAAAACCTAGATACAGTGGGTTATTAGCTTTTTTATAAAAAGGATTTTTTAACTTGCAATGTATGTAACTATGTTTATGGGGTGGAATCTTGAAATTCAATTTTGAAGCAGTCTTTAACCGATTATGCTGAAATTTTTCAAACACGTTTACTTTGGATGACAATAAATGATAAATGTGTAGTCAACCTAGATCCAATATGGCGGAATACCCAAGATGGCGGACTAGTTATTTTTAATGCATTCCTACAATGTAGGTGTCAAATTAAAGGTGTTGCTGACTATAATGGATAACTCGAAGAATAAAATATAAATGTAAAAATATTTTTTTACTTCAATTTATTTTAATATTAGTATCATTGTGTATTTTCATATAAGTATCTCTAAAAAATTTATAATCTATTAAATAATAATAATTAATAAAATCTATTTCACATGGTTAATTTTATTCTCTTAATTGTATCAAAACATTTTTAAATAAAAACGAAAAAGCAATACATTATATTTAATACAAATTTCAAAAATTTGCAACCGAGATTAATTTGTTGCGCAGAATCTAACGATTATATTTAAGATTTCAGTGCTATTTATTGTAAAGTTCTAATTTGATTTGAGCCATGAGACATTTGAGAGGCAACGAGAGGCAAGTATTAGTTTAATGTAAGGTAATAAAATGTAAACACTCGCTCTAGTAACACTACTATATTTCGATGATATGTTATAACCAAATGCCAAAGCTCAGTTGCTCCTAATAGTAAATTCTGACATATAACAAGACTACATTTTACCTTAGGCTAAATTAAAATTAAACGTGATATTTGTCGCTTGTTGCGAATTTTGCCAGTAAATTTATTTTAACAAAAATACACCAAGATCCAGAGTCAGGAGAATAAGCTGCAATATCGAAGAACACCAGGACCATATTCTGTGCTATATAGGACAAACAAAAGGTCTACATGGAGTAGGATTTTTAATCAAAAAAGAACACAAAAACAAAATAACAAAATTTACAGGTATCTCAGAAAGAGTAGCACTTTTGCAACTGCAATTTGATAATTTCCCACTATCCTTGATACAGTGTTATGCACCGACAGAAAAAGCAAATGAGGATGAAATTCACCCATTCTACGATGACTTAAATCAAGCACACTCCCTAGTTAATAACCGAGTTTTAGTAATTGGAGACTTCAATGCAAAAATAGGCCACCGACCAAATGATAATAATAAAATCATCGGTCCATTTAGCTTTGGTGAAAGAAATGAAAGAGGTGAAAAACTAATAGAATACGCATCGGAATTCAACTTAGCAGTGATGAATACCTTTTTCAAAAAGAGACACTATAGAAAATGGACCTGGATATCTCCGGACAAAAAAACTACAAACGAAATTGATTTTATAATGACAAATGATCCAAAAGTAATATCAAATGTTGAGGTAATTAACAACTTAAAATTCCCTTCCGACCACAGACTCGTAAGAGCTACTATTAACCTAAAACCAGCGAAAATATCTAGGACAAACTTCAAAAATACGAAAAACACACTAAAAACAAGCGAAGAAATTAACCGTTATTTGAAAAATCTTACAGATACAATGAACTCATCAGATAAACTAAATAAAGGTACAGACATTCAGTTTTACTATGATCAACTTGAAAATATAATACTCCAAAGTCTAAAAACACAAAATAAAACAGAAGTTAAAAAACATAAAATATTCAGCATCAATACAGAACTGTTAATCAAAAGACGCACAGAGTTAATACGAACAAAAAACAAAAACAAAGAAATGAAAACTGAACTTAGCAAATTATTCAAAGAAGCAAACAAATCAATAAGAAAAGATTACAGCAACTACAGACAATGCATCATAATTAAAAATTTAGAAAAATTCAAAAGTACGAAAAGAGCTTTTAAGGAATTAACTACACACAAAAAATGGATAGTAAACTTTAACCAAGAATCAGACGTAACCAAGACAAGAAAAAAATGTGATCCAACATGCAACTGACTTCTATAGAAACCTATACAAGATAAAAGTCAACATTATCACGGAGGACCACCAAAATCACCAAATAAATAATAACTCTGTTGAACCAATTGATGAAATAGAGGTGTACACACACATAAAACAATTGAAAAACGAAAAAAGCCCTGGCCCAGATGGAATCGCCAACGAAGCAATAAAAGTGGGAGCTCCAGTCATATTAAACCAACTGACTGAATTATTTAATATGGTCTTGAAGACAGAAACAGTTCCAAAGAAATGGTGCTCGTCAGACATCATCTTACTTTTTAAAAAAGGCAATCCGCTAGACATAGGAAATTATAGGCCAATCAGTCTCCTATCAAGCATATACAAACTCTTTGCTTCAATTCTACTTAAACGAATAACCCAAGATATTGACAACTCACAACCTATTGAACAAGCAGGCTTCCGCTCAGGTTACAGTACTATCGACCATATACACACAATCGAACAAATAATAGAAAAATATAGAGAATTCAACAGACCGCTTTACGTGGCGTTCATAGACTACAGCAAAGCCTTTGACAGTGTTAGCCACAGTTCCATATGGTCGGCACTTAAATCTCTTAATATCGACGAAAAATATATCAACATAATAAAAAACATATATGAAAATAGTACAAGCAAAGTAAAACTCGAATCCAGTGGAGAACCATTTAAAATCGAACGAGGCGTAAAACAGGGTGATCCGTTGTCACCGAAACTCTTTATAGCTGTTCTTGAAGATATTTTTGGGAAAATAAATTGGTCACAAAAAGGCATATTGATAAACGGCAAGTACCTCAGCCATTTAAGATTTGCAGATGACATTGTGATACTAGCAGAAACACCTAAGGACTTAGAACAAATGGTAACCACACTTGACAAGGAAAGTCAAAAAGTTGGTCTTGAAATGAATCCAAGTAAGACAAAGATAATGACCAACAGATACAAACGACCAATACAAGTAAAAGGACACATTATAGAATATGTCGATAGTTTTATTTATTTAGGAAAGCAAATCTCATTCAACACTAACAATAACTTAGAAGAAGTATCACGAAGAATAAACATAACGTGGAAAAAGTTTTGGGCGCTAAAAGAAATACTAAAGGGTAACTATAGCCTACACATGAAAAAAATTGTGATGGATACCTGTATTATGCCAAGTCTACTATATGGTTGTCAAACATGGGTATTCACAAAGAGTATTAAACAAAAAATAGAAAATACACAGAGGGCAATGGAGCGAAGCATATTACGTATTAGAAAAATACAAAAAATAAGAAGCGAAGAGATTAGAAAAAGAACTAAGATTAAAGATGTACTGAAACAGGGACTAACAATAAAGTGGAAATGGGCTGGGCACATCGCACGCTACTCAGATAAAAGGTGGACAATAATGACTACAAAATGGAAAGGACCATCAGGCAAAAGAAAAACAGGCAGACCAAACCAACGATGGGAAGACGACATCGTGCAGATAGTAGGAAGGAATTGGCTCGACCAAGGAAAGGACAGGGAAAAGTGGAAAGGGTTGGAGGAGGCTTATACCCAAAAGGGGTCCATACCCTAAACTAAATTAAATGTATTAGATAATAATTTTGAACTAACACTAGACATTAAGAATATCTACAAAACTTACTAACACCATTTGAAATGTAAAACTAAGGGTTATGGAATAATAAAAAAAAAGCTTAATAATAACACCAAGATCCACTTAGAATTGTACTAGTACATTTTGTCTTGTGTCAAAAAATTTTCACCTGAAGTAACGTAGTGGCACCAATGACCGACAAGAACCAATAACCGACACTCTATTTTATGATTCCATAAAATAAGAGTAAGAAATTGATTTCATAATATGGCAATACTGTACCATAGATAGCACACTTTTGAGTGGCTCCTATTGACATTTAAGCAAAATCCGCCATTTTGTTTTTAAAATGGCGATATAACAACTTATTGCGGCTGAAGTACCGGTGAAAATAATAACATTCTTAGTGAAATCCTTAAGGAAGTAAGTACATTTTTTGTTAATTACTCTACTGTTTTGTAACTTATTTGAAATTTATCTTTTTTACGAGTCACAATAAGAACTATAGGATCGATATTTGTTAAAATTAAATTTTAAGGTTATGTTGATATTAGTAAAATGTTAGTGTCGATCACTGGTTTTCAAAAACTGACTTTTTCAATAATCGACACATGTCGATAATAATTTTTTAAATATTTTTTCATTTTACAACCGAATATAGTTCTTATTACATGGCGCATTTAGTAGATATTTGAAGTAAACTAATTAGAGTCGAGCTACCAGTAATCGACAGGTGTCGATTATTGGGGAATAATATGTGTCGATGATTGGTTCTTACAGATGGCTCCGAGAAAAAATTATTCACCCGACCAGTTAGAAAAAGCTGTAGAAGCTGTTAAAAATGGCGAAAAGATTGCAGTTGCTGCGAAACGCTTCGGAGTACCTAGGATTACGCTCCATGACAAAATTTCGGGAAAAACAACAATGGGTTGCACTATGGGGCCGAGTACAGTTTTGAGTAAAGAGGAAGAAGACATTTTGGAAAAGTGGATATTAGCTTTATATCAAAGACATATTCCACTGACAAAAGATGCGTTACTAGATAGTGTGCAAAAAATAATAATTGATTAAAACAGACCAAATCCTTTTACCAACAGTAGGCCTAGCAAGAAGTGGTTTCAGTCGTTCATGAAGAGACATCCAAACTTGACACAAAAAGTACCAGACAACTTGTCAAGAGCTCGAGATAATGTGTCTGAAAATAACATCAGGACTTGGTTTACTGAGATCGAAAGTTATTTGGATGAAAATAACTATAAAACGATTTTAAACGACCCACAAAGAATATTTAATGCAGACGAGACCGCGTTCTTCTTGTCACCTAAACCTGGTCGTGTACTCGCCAAAAAAGGAGATAAACACCCATATAGCAGTTGTAGTGATGAAAAGGACAATCTTACTGTCCTAATAACTGGAAATGCAGCTGGAGACCTAGCCCCTCCAATGATCATATTTAATTACGAACGAATTCCTTCAACTATCGCTGTAAGTGTTCCTGATGAATGGGCAATAGGTAAATCGGAGAGTGGGTGGATGTGTAGCAGCACATTCTATGAATATATGACTAATGTCTTCAATCCTTGGTTAGAGCAAAATAATATTGAAAAACCTATCTTGTTTTTTGTGGATGGCCACAAATCACACGTGACGCTTCATTTATCAAATTTTTGCTCCGAAAATGGTATTGTAGTCGTTGCGTTGTACCCAAATTCTAGGCATCTTCTACAACCGATGGATTTGTCAGTATTCAGATCTCTCAAAGCTCATTGGGAAAATGCCGTGACGCAATGGAAAATGGAGAACTTGGGCAAAGTTCTCCGAAAAGAGAACTTTGCCCCAGTGTTGCAAAAAGCTCTGGCAAATGTAACACAAGATTGTATCCGAAACGGATTCCGAGCCGGGGGCCTTTTTCCATTTGGACCTGATTACATCGATATGTCTAAAATATCTAAAACCGAAACAGAAACGAGAACTAAAACTAATCCAATGCAGAAAGAGTTTACAAAGTGTTTAGAACGTGAAATCGTGAACGTATTCTCAGCTCAAAAGTTACAACAATTCAATAAATTATACTATGAAAATAGGAACAAACTGGAAAGAGAAATCCCTGATGAAGATGAGACTTTATATTTGATTTGGGCTAAAAACAAATCCGAAGACGCGTTGTGTCATTCAAGTTCCGCGAATGCTCCGACAACATCGGGCACAGTGGAACAGGCCAGGTATCCGTCAAAGGATGTAGCTACTGTTCAAACGAACGACGTTATTGTAACCGATGAAACAATGGCTATACCATTAGATGCCCGTGAAGCTGTTCCTAAAGAAACTGAAGAAATGAACTTATACAGAATGCAGACGGAAAATCCATCAAAAAATGCCAATTCTAATGACCTGAAGTCAGTAGTTGATAACATTGGCATCACTCCCAGTTTGCCATCGCCAACTAATTTGCCTAAAGTAATAGTAGAACATCTTCCTCACTTATCACTAAACTGTAACGTCAGGCATGATGCTGTTACCCAACCTCTTTCACCACCAGAACGTTTTTTACCAACCGATTCATCTGAAGATCCTCTAATGCAACAACCTAACGATATCCCCAGGGCTGTTAATGTTCACCAACCTATTTTAATTCCGGAACTTACTTCACCCACTGGTTCAGCTAAAGTAACAGGAGATCTTCAAAGACAACAAACTTCACCGAATCGTTCATCTTCATCCAGTTTCCCTGAAGTAATAGGAAATATCCTATCCCAACAACCTATCATTAGTACTATGGAACCACAGTACACAACACCACAAAAATCTTTGGAAAAAGTTTTAGGAGTGATTGTTCCATCACCTTTTAAAAGGAGTTTGTTTTGGCCGGAAAATAGCATGGATAGTAATAGGAAGAGAGTGAAACGAGAGAAAATTCCATCAACAATAACAAGTAAAGCTTGGAAAGAATATCACGAGAAAAAGGAAATTGAGAAAAATAAAAAACAGCAAGAAAAAGATGAAAGAAATAGACAGAGAATAGAAAAAAGAAATTAAAAGAACAGTTAATTAAGGAAAAGAAAAATAAAAGCAAGATTAAGAAAACTAAGAAAACTGTTCAAAAAGACTCAACTTCAGAAGAGTCAGATGTGGAGATTTCATATGCTGAAAGTGATATTAGTTATAATTTAGAAGATGACCTAGAGGAAGAAATAGAAAGCGAAAAAGTAACAAAAACAAAGAATCAAATAGACTGTGATTCTATAGACTCGGATCTAGAGAATTTGCCCTTAAGTAAAATTGCATCTTCAAAAGCAACTAAACCAAATAAAAACAGGAAATTTTCTATAGGAAATTTCGTAATAATTAAGTATGAAGGGGAGTATTTTCCTGGTAAGATAGAAAGCTTGAGAAAGAACGATTACGAAATAAGTACAATGACATTGACTACTGGAAATTCCTTTAAATGGCCTAACCCACCCGATAAAATTTTCTATAAATTCAAAGAAATAATAGAAGTGATAAAAGAACCTATATGCTTAAACAAGAGAGGGTTTTATAGGATTCCTGAAATGGATAAATATTTGCCAAATATGTATGCCTTTTGAAACAGATCTCATATAATAAGTGCTTAGGTAGTTAATCTTTATAAAAGGATCTCTTATAATTAATAAAAAAGTAACTAAATAATATTTATTACAAAACTATCTCGTAGGTAGGTATATGCGCAAAAGCTGTTTATATATTGATAAAAGATCTCATTTACGTTGTCTGTTATGTTTTTGATTGAATTTAGTACACAATAAGATACATAGCAAAAACTATATTAGTATAAGGTACTTTATTACCTTGTAACAACTATGTATGACTGATTGTTATATAGTTATAATAATTCATAATTATAACAAAAATGTTTAGGAAACGTTGTTTTCAAATAGATATTTAATTACGAACCGAAAGAGTGATTTGATAAATAATAAATGTTTAATATTTGGTTAAGTAAGAATAACTTTACGGTAAATATTGTTGATTTTTGCAATTTAAGCTTTTTGAGAATTATTTGTTACGAATTTGTATGATTAATACACTTTAGAGAGAAAAATATATGGATATTGTACTGTGGACAATAAATAAATAAGTATTTCTTAAACAGTTAATTTAATTTTACGACTCACTAAGCGGGTGGTGTGGTGATTTGGCAGATACGCATTACACTTAGTAAACAGTCGATAACTGGGTGTCGGGAAGTGGCAACTGTCGATGACTGGGTGTTGACTACTGGAGATTCGATGTCGATGATTGGAGATTTATATACTTTTTCTTTTTTTGGGATTTTTTTTTAGTCCGTATATAATCAATAAATTTAATACATTCTATTCTTATCTCAAGAATATACTTTACCATATTCAATTGTTACTCTTGGTTTAAAGATGACTAATTGGCCTTTAATCTTATGAAAAAGCCCACTATCTCCTTAAAGTGTCGATCATTGGTGCCACTACGTTATATGGGGTTGGTCTAGAAGAAATTCCCTTGTCGTGAGACAATCCTGAATGCTGGAGATATATCACTTTGACGCACAAAACGGAATGTCAGGATTGAATGCGAAATTTCGTCTATCTGGTGTTGACTGTTGAGAAGACCCTTTGTCAAAAGCCAACTCTAAAGACAAAAGCTATGTCATGGTGGCAATAATAAAGGGGTATCATTAATTAATACATATACAAAATTTCGTGTCTGTGGTATTGGTTGTTAAGGAGTTCCCTCGTCTGGAGCTAAACCTCTAAGCATTGTCATAGGATCTGGCCCAACATGTACAATGTCAACTCCTTATAATAAGAGGAAGTCGTTCTAATTAAGCTTGCTCAATTTGACCCGAAGAAACATGCAGTTGAAAAAAGGTTGTAAAATTCAATAAATACGATATTTTTAATTACACCACACTATCACAAACTATTAATTTATCACTGACATAATATCATATCTAGACAGAAAACTTTTTGTTTTTATCAAAGCAAAAAAAAAGAATTTTTTTTTTTTATTTGAAGAAATGCGATGTGACACCTAGAACAGACTAGAGTAGGAAGTCTAGTAGGAAGGATCCTAAACCTAATATCTAGGCACATTATTAACTTTCCGTTACTTTAAACCGCACAATCTTCATGGTAATTAATACATGTAATTTCGATGTGATAGCTTTGGTTTGCGCAATTTGCATATACGCTGTAAAAGAGCTTAGGGGCTTGCCACTTATGTAAGCCGCCACCCATGTCTAACTTAACTTCGTAAATTACTGCACATGTATTAGAGCTGTTTCACACATTTAAAATATGACCTGGATTTTAATGTTCCACTTCGAAATCTTACTAATATTATAAAATACGCAAGTTTAGTTTGTTTGTTTTGTTTTTCTAGATACATGCAACTACCATAAAATATAATTGAAGAGTTTATTATCCAGTTGAATAGAGAATGTTTATTAGATGTCACTTTCTTGGATGAATAAAAATCGTCAGTGCTGTTTCATATCTGGCGCTAGGACTAAAATTAAAAATGTCTAAACATATCAGCGACTTTACCTTTCAATGACGCACTGTAATTGGTTTTATATTTATGAAACAAAACATAATATTTGTTATTTTTATTAATATAATCTAATTCTATATTATATATTCTATATCTACTAATAAATAAAAATGGAAGTGTCTATTTGTAATTATCAATTTAGCAGCTTTTTATTAAATGCATATGAAAGTATACACGGTAGTTACATCCAAAAAACAATTTTCAAATATTTTCTGTCTGTCTATTTGTTCCTGCTAATCTCTGAAACTTACATCACAGCTGGTATTAAATATAAATAACATATTTACTGGTATAGATACTTTTCAAATTAAAGCTGATATTAAATAGGCCCAAATGCATTGCTGAAAACTGATTGAAAATTTAAATTAATTATAATTAAATAATCAACGTATTTTCAGAACGTGTGTTATATGTAAATTTAATTATATTATTTTTATGTAAATAAAACAACCAATTAATAATTATAAGTTATTAGAAAGTATATAAGCTTGTTATTTTCTCTTTATATTTTTTTCGTGTTATTTCTTTCATTTATGTCTGCAGTATTTGTTACAAATAAATTTTATAAATAATTCTTTATTGTATAAGTTAAAGTAGCATATTTAAATATATAATATTTTTAATCATATTATCGTCGATCAGATTAAAATGCTTCGAATAAATAAAACTGTCATTAGGTTTACGCTTATATTGTTATCAAGTAGGCATTATTTCACGCTTTAAAAATTCTGTCCTAGATATCAACGTCACGAGATCCAACGTGCGATAACGTATTGGGATGTATGTGACGTACCAACTGTGACGCAACGCGGGGTTACTGGGCACGTAATGTTTTCATAATCTCTTCAACTATTAAAATCTAGTGTAATGGTGATAAGAGATTTAGATTGTAGTCTCATTTCAAACCTGATTATTTGAGTTACTACTTGACTTCATTTGACAGTTTGATTTGGTTTCATTTCACTTTTTAAATTGTATCATTAACCTTTACAAAATAATGTTACATATTTAAGTCATTAACATATTTTAATGTACGATTTGTTGATTCTGTATAATCATTATTACGAAGTATAACATTGATATTAATACATACATTTTTATGTATTAATTTCAAAACATAAACAAGTTTTAAAATATATAATAAACTAAACTTATTGTAAAAGTACCCATTTTCCATCAATGTAGCGATGAAGCTAAGGTATTATTATAATTACGAGTATATTACGCAACATAATGAACTACATTATTATTGTTAAGATCATACTATATTCTTAGCTTTAAGCCTCTTGTACAGATAGAAAAACAAATCAACATGAAATTCATCTTACCTCACCTTATTATTATTTATACTATTAATATTTATAGTAAAAATAGGTTCACGTCATTTTAAATATAATTGTTACATCAGATTATACATTCCATAATAAACATTTCACAAGTAAACAACATATGCGTTCTTTATTTGCATAAATTAATATAAAAATGTACTTGAGTTCATTATTTCTACATTAAAGAGAGAGAGGGACCTTAAAAGATACCTTAATATGCGTGACCGACCAAAGTTTCGTTTTCGGCTATTTTCGGCAAGAAATCATGATTGAGCCATATTTTCGACCATTATCCGGACAAAGCTTTGGCCAAGCTGAAATTTAGAAGAATTGCAATTTTAAATTTGATTTGTGACCCTAATTTGTAAGAGCGATCCCGATACTAAAAATAAAAACTTTTTTTCGCAATATTATATATATATTTTTATATATTTCATAATATTTGTGTTACTTATAAAAATAAATATATTTACCTTAAGTTTATATATAATTTGTCTCCTAAGTTTTCCTATAATCCTACAAATTAAATTATATTTTGGTACTCAGGCTTTAATAATGATTTATAGATATTAATCAATCGGGATTAGCGACAGCTTAATGGGAATTAACGTTCTTGGTTACACGTAAGTGATACGAGTCGTAATATTTCAACATATAAATTAACAACACGCTTTAGACATAGGTTTTAGGATTCCGTATCCAAAATGTTCCAAGGGAACTGTCGTCATTTCGTGCGTTTGCCCGTCTGACATAACTTAAAGGCCAGTATTTTTTGAGATGCAATACATATCTGGCAGAAAATCTAACATATCTATTATTATAATGAACATCCTCCTCAAATAAAAGAGTTATTCATGTGGTTATATAAATCAAGTTTAGCTGGTTTTTATAAATGTACATCTTTTGCACATATAGATGACAATCATAGTGCAATCGGATGTTCATAGTACGGAACCGTTTAGTTGTACTCAAGTTTGTATGTTAATTTGTAAGTATTTTGCGGACTCTTTGATCTTAATTCCCGCTCTCAATGGCACTCAATAGTCATTGAGTTTATTTTATTATGCACGTTATTGTTGTTTCTAAAAAGAACGAAAGCAGACGACCTTGCGAATATTCTTTTATGATTCTTACTTACTGACGATAGCTAAAGATTAAACCCCTACCTAATTGTTTAATTATTACAATTCTATTTAACGCGTTATAATGTCAAAAATATTTAAAAAATCTTATTTTTTCAATGTCGCTTTTCAAAATAGTCTCATTTTTTACCAAAAATGTAAGATTGTAGTTTTGTAAATAAAAAAGCTATCTAGTACCGAAGTTTAATAAACGACTATTATAAAATTATTTTATTTGAATAGACTGATACAGATATTATTTGAAAAAAGTTTATCTATTATACTAGCTGGTGCGCGCGAATACGACTGCGCAGAATAAGTACTTCAAGTAGTTTATTTTTTGCCCTAAACTTCTATTTATTTTATCCCAAAATTCATCACAATTGGTTTAGTCGTGCAGGCGTAATAAAGACAAAATTATTTTGAGAGACACTTGGATCAAGGACCAAATGCGCATAAGATATAAATTTTAATTTGTATTATATTTATGGTTCACTAGTATGGATAGATATATGCTGTCACAGGTGTTTTTGTAGAACTATTTAAGATAAACATTTCCATTACACATTATATACGTGTAAACGGCTTTTGTAGCACACGCCAGAAGAGCTTACAGATGGCAGAATTTTACCTACTTACTTTAAATTTATCGTTATAGTTCTGACGATTCGCACAATATGTTTATTCTGATTATATCTTTATTTATAGCTATAATTGGAAAGTTTCATAGAATAAAATTATTTGGTAACTTTTGCGTGAAAGAGTAACAAACATCCATATGTATACAAACTTTCGCGTTTATAATATTAGTAAGGATAGTACTATTCTATTGTTAATGTTTAAGCTATCTCGAACTCAAATTTAATATAATGAGAGCAATGTAATAGATCACCAGCAACTTCATGTAACGCTAAATTAAAGCTGTGACATTAACAAAGCATGGACCTTGCTGCTAAGAAGTTACTATATACATACATATATCCAAAGTGTCTGTGGAGCTCAAGCTAAGTGTCTATAAGCTCATGTCATGGTTAGAAATGTTGGTGAAAACTACACTAAAATTTCTTAAAGAGTTTAGAAGTTATTTATTAGCGAATAACCGAAAAACGAAAATTTCTTAGCTTTTTACCATTCAGAGAAATAAATAAACTATATCTTAACCAACTTGAAGGACTAAAGTTCTTAATTCACCCGTATCTTATATATACCTACCCTAGTTTTATTTTAATTTTTTTTTATAATAGACTCTTATGAATTTGATTATAATAAATCTAGTGGAAGCCGTTCAGAATATATTACATATTTAAGCTGAATGACGGAAATCCTTAAAAGACGACAAACCCCTTGTGTTTCGTAGCAAATTAAAGGTAAACATTTAATAAGGCTTTAAATTAACATTAAATTATCTTAACGGCTCGAATGAAAAAAAAGGGTATGAAGTAAAAAAATATTATTACATATATAAATGTTACCATTTAAATCACTTAGTACTTAAACATAATTTATGAATATCGTTAATGTTTTGGATTGGGATTTATATACTATTTTAGACTATAAATTAATTAACTAAATTTCCTTGAAGTCCGTTTAGCTTTTACGGCTAGGTGTAGTAACAAAGATCTATGGTTTTATATTGTTATATATAAGTATAAATATTTAAATATAATAAAAGACAAGCAATCTTGTGATAAAGGCTTAATTGGATAGTTTACTATATTCAATTAGTATGTAAACTAATTACCATAAAATAACTTAGTAGAGTAAATCTGCATCAAAGTTATATCCTATAAGCCGCGCCCACGATACCGGCGGCGAATGTAAAAAAGTGTGACCCGTTCTTACACATATGAGTTTACTATATAAGACTTTGCGGGTCCGCTTTGCTCTCATTTCGAATTACGCTTTGCTAAACACAATTAGTTCTTAAATTGTGCTAACACGTGATATGTTAAGTGTTTTTTATTAATAGTGAAGTTTTAATTGTACATAATGATGTCGGTAAGTATTTACAGTAATAAAATAAATAAATAAGTTCAAAAAATTTTTTTACTAAATTCGACAAAATTAGGTGCGCGTTCAAATCGTTTGTACGACTATGACTTTAGTCATCCAACGATATCGCAACAGAGGTATTTACCTATGTGTCATCGAAACATGTATATAAAACTATAAAAAGAAAAAGAAAACATTATTATAGTTTATGATCAAAAATAACTGACGAAGTCTAATTTGTTTTTGAATTAACATTTTTTGAATAAACCGTGTTCCGTATTATTTAAGTAATAATTTACTTACATCTTATTATATTCGTAATTTCTTACTTTAATTTTTTTTAATACTAACACGAAACCAAAATATAGTTTTGTTGACATATTTCAAGAAACTGAATCATCTTTGATCGAGATACTTATTTAATATTTTGTAAATAAGTACTATGTAATGAATTGTCAATTCTAAAGTATGTTTACCTTTCAGATAATATTGTTGGCTTTCGCTTGCATTTCGAATGCACTTGCATATCACGACCCTGATCTAAACTACCATTTGAGTCAACTGCAGAATGTCCAAGATTGTGGCGACAGCGGCTACTCATACGCGCCACCGACCGTTCAGTTGTCGTTGCCAAATGTTAAGGCAACCGCAGGTTCGAGATTAATTGAATCAGCCTCGTTGGCTTCATCCAACGCATACAATAACGCACAGGGTTATTCACAGTCACTTATTTTTCAAGCTGCTGCACCTAAAGTGACTTACCAAGCACAACCAATAGTTTCTTACCAAGCACCAGTAGCTATTCAAACTGCTGCTGCTATAAACGCAGAATACTCGACTCAAAAAGAAGAACATGGATATGCTACCTCTGCTGGTTTATCTTCAGCCGCAGTCAGAACAGTCGTTCCACAGGCAACATATAATCAAGCACCTATAATTGCCAAGGTCACTGCAGCACCTTTACAAACAAGATTCACTCTGGCGCCCGCGAAAACCACATACAACACATATCAAAATTCGGTCTCACAACAATCATCATATTCAACAGGGTCCTTAGCGAAACAATCTCTGAATTCTTATACGCAATCTGTTGGACCTGTCGTATCCCAGGTATATGCTGCTCCGAGAGCTCCTTACGCAACAGCAGATGCTCTGAAGATCCAATCACAATATGCTGCCCCAGTGTATACTCAATTCAATCAGTATACCGATAATAATGTAGCAGTAGCCGCACAAGCTTATAGAGCACCGTCTGTTTCTCAATATGCCACTTCATCTGTTTCTCAAGTTGCCGCCCCAGTTGTAGCGCAATATGCCGCACCGGCCTATACCAAATATACAGCTCCTGCTTTGACACAATACTCCGCACCGACTCTTCAATACGCGACTTCAGCAGCCACACAATACTCTCTGCCAGTAAAAGCTCAGTATGCAGCGCCTGCTGTTACACAGTACTCTGCGCCGGTAGTTGCCCAGTATTCTGCTCCAGTTCAACAAGCAGCACATATAACCCAATACTCAGCGCCTGTAATAGCACAACAATCTGTAGCACATGTAGCAGCTCCAGCAGTATCTTCAGGAGCGCATTTCACCACCGCTCAACACGCTGTCAAGAATGTGCACAAGGAATTTGTGGAAAATTATGTAAGTAAATCATTTGTTCTTTTGATTTACTTCCTAGCAAGCAAGCTTTATGTATTAATTTGACATGAACTTGTTTGTACTAATTAAACGTGTTTTTGTTGCACCCTATGGGGTATTATGTATGTGTAAGTGTATACACGTTACATCATACATAGCAATGGATAACATAATTCAATATGATTGGTTACCGTATACATAGAAACGAGTTCCAAGACTATCTTGACTAATGTCAATAAAAATTAATTGTTAATACAAATTTTGTAATATGGTTATAATTATAACATAAACGCTATATCATAACTATTACTTAAACAGTAAGTATATATCGATTACCAAGGTGATATGCCAAGTAGGCAGTGCTTAATCATAATCGTGACCAGAACTTAGGTCATTAGTACCTATTAATAGGATTGTCGTCAAATCAAGTAGACGTTCACCTATAAATTATAATTTTACGTATGGTAAAGTTTGAAATAAAATCTAAAATACATTTAGCTTTAATATATTATACGGATTACGATAATTATCTAGTTTTTTTTTTAATTGTCAAATCTAAAATATACTTATGTCTATTTATTATTTATGTTAATATAATTTTAGTTTGTTTTAATTAAAATCCCAAAACAAATAAATAAAAAATAATTATTTGTAAACAGTCACGAGACTTAGGCCTAGAACGGCAAAATTTTAGGGCAACTAAATACAAATTACTATAATATAATGCCAAAAGGTTTTTCATCAACAGTATGACCAAAATAGTATTACTTGTTTTATGGTGTTAATATTTCACGGTTAGAAATATATTCTAAAAATATACTGCCATGACAATATTAAAATATGAAATAACAACCAAGACAAACAAAATATATATAACATAGAAAAAAATCTTCTCGATTTTTGTCTGTTTATGTTTAATAATATTTATCAAATTAAATAATGGTGATATCTATAGTCAAATACTGTATTGCAATCCATTTTTATAACTATTTTCGATTGTCAGAAAAACCAAACTATTCATTTTTTAACTTTTTTCATATTAGCACAAAATTATTTATTTCAAGAACAAAAAAATCAGAGCCTGAATAAATAATTATTCTTCTAAATTCATTACCCATCTTTGGCAGTCAGGTAGAAATAGAGCATAATCTAATCTTAAGCCGTTTCTAATCGTCATAACATTATGAAAGATATACACGATTTGAAATATAAGAGGTTCCATACTTTAAATGGAAATAGTCCAAGCAAAAGGTCCTTTCTAAAAGCGTGTCCGTAATACTCGCCTTTACAACACTAGCTCTAAATCTATCAATTTGCATATAATGGTAAATTGTAATAGAGGCAAAATGTAGAAACTTAAGAAAAATAAATTATTATATAATAAATTTAATCTATAATAGTTTATTTAAGACTTGTTTGATATTTATCGTTTTTAGGTATTTTTTTTATTCAAAATTATACTTAACTTTTATTTTAAAGGCCGCTTTAATATTATTTTATATATTAAACGAATATAATTAAAAGACTAAACAAATACTTAGAACAAAACGTCAACAAGTAATAAAAAAAAACAAAAATCAAATTTTAGGTAAATAGATCTACCTGCTAATTTTTGTCCGTTTCTGACTTTACTGCGTCGCACAATCAGGTAAAAAGGTGCTTAACTAAAGATCAGTTCACCGTCTGTAAGCTTAGATCTTTTAAACTACGCAACTAATTTTAAAGCGACTTACATGAGTGATTCAAAAGAAACTTTTGTATGTATAGGTACTAAAATTGCTGAGAATTTTACATGTAATGTAAAATTAAAAGAAACATTGCACCCCTGTTGTCGAGACGGGTCGCTAATAATATATAAGTCCCAGTATAAACTCTAGACCGGGCTAACTGGAAAAATGTAATAAATTTCGACAATTTCGACACTTTTAACTGAAAACATCTACCAAATTTTGACAGGTCGGCGCAGCGGTCACTACAACTGATTGAAGCGCTAATAGCGCGGATTCGAACCCTACACGCGGTATACGTCTGTATTCGCCAAACGATGTTTGTCGTGCGTGTTTATGTTAGTGTTGTGTGTAAAATCTATGTGTCCTATTAATGGATGATCAGTCAAAAGTACTTTTGACAACAGGCTTTCCGTAAGAAAGTTGCGTATCGTTTAAATATTTTATTTACAAAACAGTAGAATTATTAAAGTTTAAAATAATTAGTAATTGCCCTTAAAATTAATAAATACAGTGTGAAATAGGCATATCATCATTATTACTTTCACTTTATATAGCTAATACACCAACATAATTTTCTGAAACCACAAATCGTTTTACTTGCTGCTAGGAAGAGAAATATGAGCCTTCAAGACAATCTAAATTTGTTACAAAACTACGGCGAATACCATCGCAAAGGTGTTTTTAATCAGGCCCTACGGTATAGCGAGTGAACCATTTTAACTTTCGCTCTTGTGTTATTGCTAAAAAAAAAACAAAGGTTTAAAAAGAAATATGAACCGACTTCAAAAACAAAATACTTAATTGTTATAGCATTACTGGGGTTTTAGGCTCTAGTTTACTTGTAATTATGAATATATTTATGAAAGCGACGAGCAATCTATCTTAGAGAGAAGGGTGCTTACTAATGACATGTAATAGTAACTAACTAATCAACGAAGTACCATAAACAAAATTCAATATTATTCACTTTTATGATATAATCCTATCAGTAATTTCGTTTACTTGAATGAAAAACTTATTTTAGTTGTTTTCATTGTAAAACTAATTTACCAAACCAATTTTGATAAATAATCTATGGAGAGTATATACTTTCAAACGAAAAAGAAATGACCAAATCGGTCTAGGCTTTTTCGAGTAGTTAATAAACATACTTATATAAAAAAAACGAATTGAAATCCTTTCTTTGAAGTTGGTTAAAAATACTAACTGCTCAATTTCGTCTGCGTCGAAATGTTCATCCCTGCTTCACCCCATTCACGTTTTATTTACGCAACAAAAGGTAGCCAATCTATCTTAATGCCAAAATTAATCACAATTAATATACCAGTTTAGGCGAGAAAAAGTAACAATCGAACAGACGGAAAGTCAGACAGTGTTACTTTCATTTACATTTATAATGATTGGATATGTCAGCAAATCTTGTTAATAATAACTAATTTAAAAAACATCCGTGCATTTTTTACTCGACTAGTTTGAAACATATAAAAAGGAGTTTTTATAATTGAGATGTCTTTACAAAACAAGTACTTAATTAAGTATTAAATTTGAATCTTCATAGTAAAGAAAAATGTTGGAGAGCTAAATATTATCATTAATAAAAATACTGATCCTTAATAAATGTCGTTTGTCGTTCTTTCAATATTTTAATTGCTTTCTAGGACGCGCACCCTCGTTACGCTTTCGAATATGGAGTGAACGATCCACATACCGGCGACATCAAACAACAGAAAGAACAACGCGATGGTGATGTTGTTAAAGGTAACGTATACACGTGTTAACCTTGTTAATAATTATTTAATAAATTATCGTTTTCTATAAACCCGTAATCTGCCTAATATTTTTTTTTAGACTTTCGGTTTTTAAAAGTTATAAAAATCAGTCCAGCCGCTCTTAAGTAATAAAGGAGTGTAACTTAACCAACTTTGTTTTTAAACACGATTGATTACACAGAGGCAGCTAAGTGTTCAATTCGGTTGTCTTAATAAAATGACAGTAGCTTAGTCCGGTAATATCGTACTAAGAATAATTAAAGCCTGCCTTTCGCTGAATGAAACGTATATGTACTTTATATAAATGTGTTGTTCATTTAACCAGGTCAGTACTCTTTGGTGGAACCGGACGGCTCGGTGCGTACAGTGGACTACATCGCCGATTGGGAGACCGGTTTTCACGCAAACGTTCACAATAGCAAAGACAATAAGCATTAGACATTCATTAAGAAATACTCAAGTTACCGATATCTTTGATATAGTAAATTAAGGCAAAATCGAGCTTAAAATATATTTTAATCGATTTTGCCTTGAATTCTTTAAACATGGCTATACTTTAGTGCTAATGGCGACGCGTTTCATGAAATAGTTACAAATGTTCCATTTTATAGGACCTCGATTTAGTTTATGAATCAATTACAAACAAATTGCTTAAGCATTGCAATAAAATTAGAAACAAAAAAGAAATTTAGGATAAAAGAAGCTAACTAATATTATATATAACGATTATAAACAAAATAATATAATGTGAAAGAACTTTTAAAAACAAGCAGATAATCAGTCAATATTTCTATTCTATGAACTTGAAACGGCTTACTCTGAGCATTTGTGCCATAGAATATTAAAAAAAACGTAACGCTTATAGTAGATAATAGTGTAGGTTTAGTTTTATCTTGTAAAAATAATTTTTAGTTTCTTTGCAATGTGATTATTTTCTATTATTTTCTTGTTAAAAACCCGTAATCGAGTTTGATAAAAAGAACACGTACTCATACATCATCCATGAAATACTTCATTAACTTTTAGCGATACATTAACATTTCATATAATTTCATAACTCTAACTTAAGTTGTAAACATAGAAAAAGTCTGAAATTTGTAAATATTGTATAAATTTTTGTAATTTTGCTTAATGTAGACTATGCAATAGAAATAAAAAGCATAAAAACAAAATATATATTATTTTATTTAATATCACAATTGACCCTTAATCATTAAAATACAACAACAAAAGATTAATTATTTATACATATTTTGTAACTTGTTTTCCATTGTAGAAACACTTTGGACAAACGAAGTCTGGATCAGCAGTCTTATTAGCCTATTGGTGCAAAAAAAATCCTATGGTTAATTATCTTAATAATAATTATCGAATAATACAAAACTTGATTTAAAAGAAAATGTTACACGAGTGTCTGTAGAAATATCAGATTCGAATTAGTCAGTATGTAGCTTGTGAGTAAATTTGCAATTAGTTGACATGAATATCGCATTTGGGTTTTTTTGTACAATTACACAAGAACACAACTAAAGCTAGTATAAATTCAGGGTTGTGCTTGGGGAAATTTTCGTATCTAATTATTTATTGATAGAAAAAAGTAGCCTTTATAGTTTATAGGATTTTGTTTGTAATTAAACAGATTATACAGATTTTTAAACAAACTGTATGTATTATTATATTTAGTATATTTTTTGGTATAGACTAATAACATATTTTTAACTACTGTTTTTTCATTAAATTTATTAAATTTCTACAATCTTTCCTTCTTGCTAGTGCTAGCAAGCACGACGCTAGTGTACTGTGCTCCTAGTGTAAGTTGTTACTAATAAAATTAGCGAACATATTTGCCTTTAAATAGTATACATTGAAAATAACATTGGGGTTAACCTAATATTTGTATTCTTTATTTTATATAGAAGTATTCATATTTTATTCAGTTTTTTGAATGATAAAATATCAAATAGTAACCTACTAAACCTTAAACTTAACTAAAACCTTATAGTTTTAAATTATCTATTTTAATCTGCACATAAAAAGATTTAGAACTCTCTATTATCCTGAAGATGACTAAAAGAATAAGCTAGTATAAATAGTGTAATAAGTGAAAATGTACAAATGACACAATAATGAATATTACTAAAATAAATGGAAAAGTCCAATAGAAAAATAATTCTATAGGACTTTCCCATTTGTATTTAACATAAAGCAAAATATGCGACATTCTACCATTAAATTTATAACATCTTTAATGAGCAATTGTTGTCTATATCACAATCGTACAGTAGTTGTTAATACAACTGTTATAATTAACAGGCTGAAAACCTTGAAATGGATATTGCATCAAAACATTTAATTTGAACTCTCAAACAAATCTTTCTCAATCTCAAAGGCTATCTAATGCTTTATAAATTAATGAATGAATGGGAAAAGTGTAGAATTCTATTGTAATAGAACAGAGCCCATAACTTATAGCTCAGAAAAAGATGGATAGTAAAGAAACAATACCCAATTTTTTAACAAACTAAAAAGTCTAGACTACATTAATGAATCAGACTACATGAAATAAAGACCAGTCTTTTACCAGTACAGTATCATATTAAATTTTCTAAATTTATAGACAACAACCAGCATTTACAAATGCACCTTTCACTTGTAAACAATCATTACTTACCATTAAACAATAGTAACAAAATATATGTGAACATCCCATAACGTGTGGTAGGATGGGCTTTTCTGAACAACATGCACATGTTGTATGGATAGTCATACTTGCAGTACTGGGGGCAACACTTGGACGCACATGATTTCTCCACCACATATATTTCAGTACCTTTGACATTCTTTGCTTTAGTCCGAACATATTTACCAGTGAGAGAACTGTTCCAATTAACTCCTGAAATAAAAATTACATTTATATTAAAATATGTATATAAACATTGAATAATTATTAGGCCATATTGAGGCACATATCTTTTTATAATGTATAAAAAACAAATCATCAAAGTAACACTATTATTATTTATTATATTTATATTAGCATAGATATTGATAACTGAGCACATCTTTTTATATAAAATCTTTTTATTTTATTTGTACTTATATTTTCTACCATTTTTTAGAAAAATAAGTCATTAACACCTATTTGAATGGATTTATAATTTACTTACAATAAGATTATGCCACAATAATTCACGAGTCCATGAGAAATCTGTCAAATCTTCTCTTGTAAGTTTGTCTGCTGTTAATTGAAGACCTAGTATGAAATCAATAAGCGCTGGGTGCTTGCCACTATTTATGAACTGTAGGAAATTAAAAATGTCTCCAACTAACTGAAAAGTCTCCATTTTAGCTAAGAAATTTTGCATTCTTGTATTAGATGTGAAGCTATACATAGCTCTGTCTCTTAAATATTTTAAAACAATGCAATATATAAAATACCAATGCAATTTAGTTTTTGAGAAATTTTCTGTTTTATATTTAAGGGATAACATTTGTTGCCCAAAAGTAGAGCCTTTGTCGTAAACTGAATTTTTGAATATCCATGTTCGAATAAGTAACTCAACTTCTGGAAGAATTGGTTGCAATATACCAGGCTGAAAAATATAATATGATAAAATTAAGACTAAGGGTAAGCTTTAATTTTCGTTGGCAGGAAATTGGATTTTTTTAGATTGGATTGGATCCCTTTAACACCCCAAAAAACTCTCAAGTTGTGAAAATACAAAAAAATTTTTTGTCTCAATTTTCATAATAAGTAATACTGGATGACCACTTGCAAAATATGATGTAATTAATAGTTTGTTGTTATTTTGTTCACTAGTAACTTAGTTTTAATCACAAACTATATATTTATTACATTAAATTATTATATTTCAATTTAATATTAGTCAAATTTTAATTT
This sequence comes from Hypolimnas misippus, assembly GCA_037950945.1. Classification (NCBI taxonomy): domain Eukaryota; kingdom Metazoa; phylum Arthropoda; class Insecta; order Lepidoptera; family Nymphalidae; genus Hypolimnas; species Hypolimnas misippus. Next base: position 10,483,973 of record JBBEEQ010000012.1, on the reverse strand, counting down.
CAATACAGCAGAATAATAATGTCAAATTCAATTTGTTATATATATTTAAATTAAAAAGATGTGTTTGACTTATATTTACTTGGCTTTTATCATAAACGTTATATTAATTTAGGGTAGATTAAAAAGTAAGTTTCATCTAACTAACAATTAAAATTAAAGTGTTTTTCTAATAAATAATGTGTTTAAATATCTAGGAACCTCTGTCTGCCGTAACAAAGTGCAAGCACCATGTGAGCCAATTGGCCAACAAAGGTGAACAGCAAGCCGAGGCTGCAGAGGCGAGCTTGAGTTCCAGGAAAGTACCACCTAAAACTAACTCTGATATAATATATATTTTGGTTAGGGCAATAAGTGTGTAAAGTGTGGGGTGGGGCACGTAAATTTTTACAGCAATTTCCTGCCAACAAATATTAAAGCTCACATAAATTTCTTTTTTTTTTAATGAATCACAAACAAATATGTACTTTACAAATGTTACCTCAAAATACTTCGTAGCTTGAAAAAGCGATTGCTTAAACAAATCTTCTAATTCATTATCTAATTGAAGGGAGTCCAGCTGCAAAAAATATACACATATAGTAATTGAAAAAAGGATATAAAACAATAATTTTCAGACTCAATACTAGACATACTTGAGTTACGCGAGGTATATACGTAATTGACATATTATTCTTCTATAAATCTAAGTCCTACAAAAACGTATATTTGATTTTTAATGTTTTGTTAACTAATATTTCACTCGATATTTATATAACATATATATTGTTTTCCAACATGTACTCGTCGTTGTTTTTTTTAATTTACTTATGGCTGTTGGTACTGTGGTATATGCCCGCAGTAATTCTGCCAACATCAACGTAGTGGAAATGACAGTAGAGATTGATCGATGGTGTAAATTCTTTATTTATAATTGAGTAACTTTTTGATGTATCGTTTATCAATTTACATGTTTATTGAATATTGACAACTCGTAATTCGTTTACATTAACTGACAGCTGATAAGAGATAACATTGAGGCCGGCATAAAGTGTACCCTAACAGACGTGAACTTACAACTGATTAAAAACATAGTAGATGCACTATAATGACTACTTTACTATGGGATATAATATTATTGTCTTATATTTTATTAGTTGTTCTATCGTTTCTTTGTTTTGTTAGAAGATATCAAAATTGATAAAAATTTCAGATCTATGATTTACGAGAAAGTAACTCAGTTTAATGATTAAGTTGATTATACTACAAATAGTATAAATTACCTCATCGATCAATCATCATCAATCTGTTTAAAAGTATGTTTTTATATTCCGTAATACCTGTTGCCAACTCTTAGTAAATTTCTTGAAATTCATATTAAACCAAATGTTAGCTCATTTTACTAGTAACTAATTACAAGATACAACTAACTACATAGATAACTACATAGATTCTCCTCTTCTTCTCAGTCGTATATCAATTAGGTGTCCGTGGTTTAATGTTCGCTTCAATGCGGTATTTTCACTTCCTATAAGTAAAACTAATTATTCAAAAAATAGATTTCTAGTTCGGGCTGGCGACATACATAATGATCGTTATAAGCATATCGATATATTCAACTATAAACTGAATGACTATATATCATCTGTTAGAAAGATATATTATAATGCTTAAGTAATGTTTTATTAACCGACTTCCAAAAGAAGAGGTTCTTAAATTATCGGGAACATTTTTATTGATTTTGATTTATATGATTGTTCTCGGATTACTATAGAAAGGTTTGATTTAGTGAATTCTCTTTTTTGTTTGAGTTTTTTATATCACAATTACACTAGAAGTTGATCAGAATCAGTTCTGTAATTTGGTTCAAAATAAATGCCACCGAAGAAAAAGATGTTACATATTCTACTTAAAGTTAAAATAAAGATTACAAATCTTTGTAGTATTATACACATTTTTTGCATTTGTTATTATTTGGTTACGCTTAGAATTGTATAGTTCATTGATATTGTTTTATATTATATTTCTTTTGTTAAAAAAAATGCCATCATCTATATAGCATTTTTCCGGTTACACCAAGGACTGATTATTATTCTATTTCAGATTCTATATTATTAAATAATTGATGACAATATTGACAAGTTACTAATTTTAACACACTGCTACTGTCATCTGATCTCCGCGACCCCTAACGGTAATCCAGTATCTATTTATACTAAAATAATCGCCCTATTAAGAGTAACGCTCAATATGAAGTGATTATCATCACAACGGGACCGACAATTTTACATGCTCACTGAGGCAATAAGTAACACCCAGACTTCAGTATAAATATTTATACAAATATCTCAGGTCCGAGCCCTGAGCAGGAATCGAACCCGCAACCGGAAAGAATTAAAGATATATTCAGTACCACTACAACATATAGCATAAAAAATCATACAAATCCCATAACACCATTTAATTTTTAGTTAAAAATGTACCATGCAAAATTTAAAAAGGAACACTTAATTACGGCCTCACCCATAATAATTTTCTTCATCAACCTGTTTCATGGCCTCATACCTCTGATTCTTAAAGACTGACACACGAAATATGATTTTATTTTTCTCTAAAAATTTATCTAATTTTTCCTACTGAACATTTATTTGTCCCTTATTTTCATACCATTTACTCTTCCATTTCAACGCTTTTTCACATATCTTGAGTAATTAGACTGCATTGTTTAATACCTTTGTCTTTGTTACGACATAAAAAAAAACCTAAGTAAAAATTATCTATGGTAGAATGTTGATTGTCAGTTGTCATTGCAGTATGACGTCACTAGTCCATTTTCATTATCAATTACAAAATATCTAAAAGTCTGAGTTCTCATGTTAAAATATATTAATTTGTGAATATAGCTTTTGTTTTATTATAGATTTTTTTTTTAATTTGCTAGTTTTTATGTTATGGATGCTTAATTTATAATAGAATAAATACGGCCACGAAATGGTTGTTTCACCGCAAAGCCCTGCCAGCGAAACCCAAAGCGTGCAAGTAAAAAAAATCAATATGGCGTCCAAACAAACTTCTGTAGCGGACACAAGGGCCGAGTTAGCGGAGCTAGTAAAGAGAAAAGCAGAGGTCGCTGTAGGTATTTTAAAAAAGTATTATAAATTATGAAATGTCTTTGGTCTTTCATATAAATAAATGGTTAAATTACCCCTTAGGAAACTTTGGCTAATTTGGAGCGCCAAATTTATGCTTTTGAAGGATCATATTTGGAAGATACACAACTGTATGGAAATATTATAAGAGGTTGGGACAGATATCTAGCAACTAATAAAAGTACAAATTCTAAGGCAGATAAACGAAATAGAAAATTTAAGGAAGCAGAAAGACTCTTCTCCAAGTCTTCCATTACATCTATGGCTGTAAGATTGAAATTTTTTTAATATATTTACTGTTTTAAAAATACCAAAACGAAATGTAATGTAAACTTTATTTCAGGCTGTCAGTGGGCTTGTTGATCCCGCTGAAGCAAAAAGTAAGTTGCATATATCTAATAATAAGCATATATTGTAAATACTGTTAGGTATGGTTACTTTATTATTTTTAATGTTTTTAGACGAAAGAAATAGTGAAACGGAATCTCAAACTAATGAAGACTCTTCGGATACACAAATCAGTACTGGTATGATTGGGAATTTGAACCATACCACAATACATGGCTCCACAGAGAGCATTGCATCGAAACCTTCAGGCAAACAACATACTAATGGTAACATTGAAAAAACCCTCAACAGTATACTGACAAAGCAAAGTATAACACAGAAAATTGCTACCTCATCTAATGTACTTCAAAAAGCTTTCGGTAATGACAATAAAATGTTATCTGCTGTCGGATTAGACAGCAGACCAAGTACACCGAAAGAAAAGGAAGCTGGAATTGCATTAATAAATAAAGGTGATACAACACCTAACTCCTTAAAACATAAGTTATCAAATAGTAGTAATAATAGTAATATAAAAAAGAACAACAATAAAAAAGCGAGGCATAGATAATCATATATAAAACATTGAACAATTTTCAAGTGTACAAGTTACTTACTATCTAAAGAGCCTGCTGTGCGTCTTTGGATGCTAAAATGTTATCATTCAATGAATGGACAAATAAAAGTACTGTAACATTTCATATTTTACTTATTTCCTTTATTGTATATAATAACATTAATATAATCTAGTCATTTCTTCCATTAATAGACCTCAATAAAGTTTGTTTGATTCTTGATTCTGTAAATAAAATTAGAGATTTTAGTAACATTTCGGTTCTTATTATGATTGAAACTTCATTATTTATACTTACGCTTTAGAACATTAGGTAAGTCTCTAATAGGTCCACAAAAGCGAACAGTCAAATAATATATTATTGGCAAAAAAGATATGATTCCTGCGCAACACAAAAATACTATTTCTGGTGTCTTCCTCAAATTACAACAATTAAGAATTTTACTCCAAGTATACCTTGTTGCATTCATCTAAAAGCAATAATATTGAAAATAGTATTAAAGAATATAAGACTGAGATAAAAAAAAACATTATTCTATTCATTGAGACTATTTCAACAAGTCCCAGTAAGGTACTTCTGCTGTAATACAGTGAGGAGTTGCATCAGCTCAAAGTTATGCAATTATATTATTTTAATATCATTGAAGTTACAGTATAGTAAATTACGAATTAATCAGAACAGTACTTAGATCCTTTCAATGATTGCATAAAAAAATTGAAATATCTAATGGATTGTCAAATTATAGCTAAGAACTATCTTGATTTCATCAGTTTTTATACAAAAGAAGGAATAAAATTAGTAAATTTGTTAGGAAACTAATGCCACAGATAGATCCACACATCAAACTTATAACACTCCTCTTTTTTGTCGAGGTTAAAAACATATTTTTATGTCATTTATATAATCACATGAATGAAAAAATATCATATACCAATGTTTTGGGAATAAAAATCATGTTAAATTGATTCTACAGCAAACCAACAATACTATAAAAGAAAAAAAGATGTGTTATAATACTTTTGTCAAATGTTTAGGAGATTTAAAGGATTTTAGGTATGATAACAATTCATCATCCATCATCTCATTTGTTTTACATGTAAATTTAAATCATTAGTAATTATTATTATTATTATTTTAATGAAATTAAAACTTTTAATGTTTGTACTGTAAAATTTGATCTCTTTTAATAATGCTACTTTTCTATTTAACCAGTGATATGTGAATGGATTATTTATTGTTATATATTTATTAATATATCAGTGATATACATACAGAATCTACAATGTCCATACAAACACTGTCAATGCCTATTGAATCTGCACTTAAAGTTTTATAGAATTCATCCAACTGTATATATGACTGCATACATGTATTACAAACTTCATTATTATTAGGTACCATATTTGTAACAATGCACTTCATTGTGTCATTAGACAATTTATGAAAATGAACTGTATCATTTTTAAGAGACGGTTTTCCTTTGGTCCAATCAAAGCAACCTGAAAACATGAATGTGAACATAATTTTAAAACATTACACTTCTAAACTAATTAAGAGCAATAGTGTTTTTGATATTTTAAATAATTCTTAAAATATTAAGTTTAATGTTTAAATATTTGTAACAATATATACATAAACATTTGTAGGAAGTAACCTAAATTGATAATATTATAAATAAGTAAATACCATTGCAGTTTCCTTTATTCCATACAGACAAAATTTTGTCATGATATTCTTGAACTGCATTTAATCTGTCTTGAGATATAAATATAGATCCACAAGATGTCCCATTGACTGTAGTATTCAGTAATTCTTGGTATTTATCGCGAAACTTCACATATTTCTCTACACATTTCTCACAAACAGTTATTGGTTTTGCGTTTAAAATCGAACAAAGGGTAAAATTCGACGCATGTTGAGCGAAATCGTCTAACATTTGAAAACATGTTTCAGGAAAAGGTGTTAAATAGTCTTTTACATTGTACTTCCTAAAATAAAAATAAATTGATTATGATTAATAGATACATATCGATAATTTATTAATTTAAAAACACGTATGATCTCTTACAGTATTAAATTTGATTGTAAATAACTGTATTTTTGGAAATCAGCCTTCAAAAAACTTAAAGAGCAAAGAACAACAATTATATATTTAAACATGTTACACAATTTTATTAAAACACTAAAGTATAGTTTATATAAATTGAATCATATTATCTGGTCTTTTTTTCTGATAAAATTAAATGACGGCGTTGATGACATTTGTTTTGACTTTTGATGTTTGTAGACAAACATTTTGACTTTAAAAGTGACAATTCATAACATATTCACGTAAATTGTGGTTCGGCTACACATATGTTACTTTTTAGGCTCCATTCTTACAAGCGAGTGATTTTTCTATTCCTTAGACCATTAAACGCACCTTACACATACGAAATCTTATAATTATATGATCTTACGAGCTTATAAAAACTACACAGGAATCAATTTTCAACAATATCAAAATCGTTTTCATTGTGTACACAACTCCGTAAAAAATTCCAAACTGTGCAGTTAGCCATTTTAGGAAAAGGTCAAACACATTAATCTTTAAAAAGAGGAAGTTACATTTCATATGTAATTATTTTTAACATAATTAATTCTCTATTTGTATTAAAAACACGATAAAATATCATAAAAAATATTCTCGAACATGACAATTCGATTGGTTGAGTATAAAATAATGGGATCGGTGCTGTCAGGCTCGCGCCGTTCATAAGTACAAAGTCGTGCGGTGCTCGACGCCCGCGCCGCGCCCCCGGTTCGGAATAGCGCCGGGCACTAGCGTACATTAAAAAAAAATCAAATGAAAAAAAGTAACCTTGAGAAAACCAATATAACTGTTCCGTTCTGTTTGTCGTTTTGTTCGTTTCTTTATTCCTTCTATTTTGTTTCTTTTTATTACTTTATCATAAATTATGTATTACTCTGCGTTACAAATTTAAAAAAAATTTGAGTTCCCGCTTTAAAATGTCATGATTTTTTATTTATAGGTATCATATAATAAACATACATACAAATTTTTATTTCCGTCACGTCTCATTTTTTTCCGCAAGAAAATACCAGATTATATTAGAAATTAAAACGTCAAACATATTTTAAAGAAATCTTATAAAATCAACCAAATTCATTGAAATAAAACTATTTTAAACGGATTTAAATCGCGTATATTAATTATTTTTATCTTGAGACCTATCAAGAGTTATATTCCTATACGGACTGCGGGAGTATACAAACTCGAATGTGAGTGTGGTTTATCTTACATAGGCCAAACAAAGAGAAGCATCGGTACTAGGGTCAAGGAACACATAGGAGATGTCAAAAATAAGCGTTCTTCAAAGTCTGCAGTTTGTGAACATGCTTTGGATAAACCTAACCATTTTATTCGATTTGATAAACCACAGATCCTCGCTAGAGAACACAGATTCATTCCTAGAATGATACGCGAGGCTATTGAAATTCAAAAACATCCGAACTTCAATAGAGAAGATGGTTGGAGACTTTCGAACACCTGGGATCCACTTATTAAAAAATTTAAAATCCCAAGTCCATCAGACTGCAAGACCAAAAGATACAGTTAGTGCCTTCTGCGTGCAACCGGAACGTTATTAATGATACCATCTAAGAAACCGTTGGCGGTAGTTGTAAATAATATTTTCTAAAATCTCAAATAGACAAATGTCACCTTAGTCTACCCGTGACCACGAACGCTGCAAAGTGCTCGAAACGTCGGAATGATAAAAATAATTAATATACGCGATTTAAATCCGTTTAAAATAGTTTTATTTCAATGAATAATAATCGCGAAAATCTAAGACAACGATATATCAACCAAATTGTTTTTATATTAATGAAGTCTAATTTTATCATTTAAGTAAAAAAAGTCAACAAAAATATTATCTATGAAATTTTTATATAAAATATAGTGCAACTCCAACTTTTTTTTCGTTTTAAACGCCAGCGGTAATCACCTAACATATTTGTGTCCCAACGGCCTTGAAATCGTTCTTCAAGCTTCTTTAGATCCTGGTAAAACCTCTTATCCTGCTCATCACTGACCGCACCAAGATTAGATGGAAAAAAGAAAAATGAGAATGAAGAAAGTGAATTTATTTAAAGACATTCTGCATCCCAACTTTTCGTATGCTTTTAGCATGTCGTCCATTAGCTATTCCGCATTTTCAGCTCTGTGGTTCCCTAAAAACCCTTTTATAACTGCTCTACAACAGTCAGTTGCAAAGTGAGACTTTGCAACTGACTGTTGTAGAGGCTAGATCTCCTGAGGATGCTCCGGTGTCGGAGTGAAACGTGCGTATAGTGCCTGTGTGGAGTCTTGTGGTGTCGACGCTTGCCTGCTTGTGCGTTTGCATATGTGGGGAATTGTGCGGCACTTGCCTGGTTGTGCTGCATGTGCGTTTGCATATGTTTGCTTGCTTGCTTGTGCTGCATATGCGTGTGCGTATGTGGGAGGGCGGGTGTTGCTCATACTGCATGATACCAGACAGCTATTTTCGCGGATTACAGCAAAGTAATTTTGTGATTATTATTACGCTTGATTCATCTAAATATTACTTAACAAGTAGCAAGTACAAAGTAGCAATCTTTAAAATGATTACTAGGTTCGCGCCATAAAGCTGGTACGGCAAATGGCATTGAAGTCTTGTTTCCATCTAACCAAGATATCAGAGTAGCATAGCACGAAACACAAAAAAAACTTTAGTATCCATGGTTTATCTTGATTAATAGCACGTCCAAAATAGAGTAAATATGCACTTCTCACTTTTTTGGAAACATTTTTTATTTGTGATTTCACTATATACTGTCCGCAAACGTAACAAAATTTATTTTGTACATTTAAGCAGTTGCGACGTCTAGTTAGTCCAGTATCTATATAGGTTTTTCAAACAGATATGTGCAAAGTTGTTGAAGTTATCGAATATAAACGATTACTAAACAAAACAAAAAAATAAAACAGTACAATGCATCAAAAACGGTGTAGGTCTTTTACGCCTTAAGTGAGAAAATAATTATTGATATGTACATACCTCGAAAACTAGACGTGATGGATACCATATATGTTTGGAACATTTAATCTATGACTCATTACCTATTCACTCCAGCTAACAGTTAAGAGGGTACCAAAATCGTGTAACGCAGTGTTATTATTCAATAAATAATTTTATTTAAAATTTACTATTTTTACCGTTATTATCTCGAGCGGCAAAGTATTTTTAATAAAATTCCTACTCAACTCGGATGGCGGTAGGGTGAATCTTTGTAGTGGATGTTATATAATAAGGTTTACTATATTTTTGTCATACATTATTAAAAAGAAATTGGCTTGACAGATGATGTCTAGGATAGGTCTAGTGTTCTAATATGTATATGTAACCTCTTTTGTAATGGTAATAATATTAGTTTTAAAAATAAAGAAGAAACAGTTTTGACAGATTCGTCGTTCACATAAGCTCATGTCTCTTATTTTATTTTTATCTTATTTATTTTATATTTAAGACATAACATCTAGAATGTCTAGGACGATTATTAAATAAAAATGGGACTTTAAGAGCATTGTATTTTGTTCATAAGCTATATATTATAGTGGATGTCTGCTATGTTTTGTTTTTTATTTTAATTGGAATTGATTGATAACCCTGGCAAATCGAGGTACGCAGAGACCACCATAGTGATAAAAGTGCGCTCTTCTTCTACCTTCCGGATCAGAATATTATTCAGTGTTTTGATTTTGATACCAAAATACAAAGGCCTCAGGTTTCTTTTGGCTTAGTTCTCAGAGACTTGATCTCGTAAAACATTTTTACATAGTATTTATATCATTACGTAGTTGTTCAAGAGCAGCAGAAAAATGTGATTTGAGAACTTCAAAATATTTGGCATGGAGTGCGTTATTACTAAGGTTAGTACAATATGAACTCTTAAATGTTATCAAAATTCAAACCCATGTCTTTTTAATTTTTACCTTTTTGGAGTTTTGTTCCTCGGTGGTTACTTTATTCACGTCGATCAATGTAGTCAATGGTAGTTGTAATTTCAAAGAATTATAATATAAAAAAAATATATTAATGAAATTTTATCACGGGACTATAAATTATGGCTCTAAAAGGCAAAAAAAATGATGTAATTCACTTAAATAAGTTATAATAATAAGAAAAATTAAGTTAATTATTCAAACCTTTGTCACCATTTGTGAAAACGGATGCTTGGAAAAACTTTGTTAGTTAAACAATTCTATAAGTTTTTGAAAAATTATCATAACAATTTATTTCCAAAAGAGCTTAATTCTTTCGAGTCTTTAGGTTATAACGTATTTTTCTAATTTTTTTGGAACCGAATCCCAAAATTAGGCTTTTTTTTAGAATTTCCTCTTCTTTATACATCTATTTTTGAAAATTTTCTAGCACCAATAGTTTTTGTGTAATTTGCAAAAAACTAGACCCATAAAATTTTTTTCGTTAATTGTTTACTACTGTAGCTTTGCAACTTTTTACAACTTGCAAAAAAAAGGACTTGTTGATTAAACCTATCTATTTTCTCCTAATGTAATAATTTAAAAAATGTTAAACCCGACTGCTTAACAATACCATACCATAATACCTTAGTACCGTAGTACCAACAATACCATACAAATTAAGCAGTAGTAACATTTGGTATCGATGAAAATATAATTGATAATTTTAAGTAAAAATGAGTTCTTTATAAAAAATATTTTAATTTATTAGTAAACAAAATAATTCCGGTTCTTGTAATTGATGTAACTTTAAGATATTTAATAATTCACAAGTTTGCCTATTTTGTGACTTTATATATATATATATATATATATATATATATATATATATATATATGTATATATAAAGTCACAAAATAGGACCACGTATGTTGGAGAAGACACGAAGGAGTCCAAACAGTTATAAAAATTTTGAAAGTCCAATCAATTCTCTATTTAATATTTTATATAAAAACGAGTTCACTTTCGGATAACGACTATTTTTTTCTTTTTATACATAAAAGTATTACATCCCAACTTAACAAAATAATCTTAAAAACGTGTAAAACTAAATTAAATATAATCTTTTGAAAAATTTAAAAGTATACTATAGTTCTTATAACAAATACAGAATTGTTAAGTTACCTCTGGGGTTCTAGTTACTTGTTTATTCGTAATTATGAATATATTTCTGAGAGTAAAGACGAGCAATCTATCCTAGAGAGAGGGAGGGTGCGTACTGCCGATATATAATAATAACTAACTGATCAACGAGCTACCATAGACAAAATACAGTATTATTTACTTTTATGATATATTCCTAACAAGAATGAGCTTTGTCATTCGTATAAAATTATAATGCCTACTTGACAATAAATCGTTGTTTAACAAGGCACGAGTTGTAATATATTCAATGTTAATCAAATTCATTTTGAATAGCGTGTCTAGTATAGTAATATATAACAATAACAATATCTGGAAAGGAACTAGATATACACATGTTATTATGGAACTATTCTCGTCCTCTTGCCATCCAGAATAACTGCAACTTCTAATATATCTTGTAGCATGTTCTAGCAGTTCAAATTTAACTGCTCAGAGATTCATTCGCAGTAAAGTCTTCCCCATTGAATCTCTGCTTACAATATTCATTTTTGATACCACGTATGTTACTGGCATCTCATCATTACAAAATTCAGCAACATTGTCTGTACTTTTCTGTATTATCTATATCATCTCAAAATTTCTCTGACTAACATATGAAAATGGTAACTGCATCCATATATCCCTCAGACCACTAAATATTGGGAAGCGCCTTACGCGACATTTCCCCTCAGCAAATCTTATAACGAAATTATCTAACGTGTTTATAAATTATTTAGTCGTTAATAATCAAAATCGTTTTCATTGTGTACGGAGCTCCTTAAAAAATGCCAATTTGTGCAGTTAGGCAATCTAAGAAGAGGTCAAATATACCTAATCTTCAAAAAGAGGAAGTTCTTATAGGAACTCTAAAAGCCTGCAATTTTTGCTAAAGTAAATTATAATTTACAACGACAAAGGCACGACTTAAATCGACAAAACACACAAAGACCGATGTTCCTCCTTTGACATAATAATTAACGGTTGCTTTTATGCTGAAGATTGCTGAATCAGTTAAAATCTAACTTAATATTGTCCCTTAAACTACCAAATTAATTAGGCTTTCCAATATTTTCCCTAAAATAGTCCCTAAAAAAGTCGATCTATAGTTTTGTTATTGGAAAGATCACCAGTTTTAAACTTTAGAATTGGAACCAACACTATTCTTATAAGGTAACCAAAATTGATACCAGCATTAAACAGGTTGGCCAGTATCTCATATATTCCAATTCCAGCGTACAAAATATGTTCCACACTCAGACCATCTACTATAATACCTGAAGATTTTCCACTTTTTATTTTGCGTACTATCAAGGCCACGTTAGCCGTAAAGAAAACAATGTCCATAGTATTTGTACTTTTCGGTGTAAAATACCCATTGAGAACACAAGAACAAGATCGACTCTGAAGTAGCTTGAAAATAAAAATGTCTTTTATATGTATTCTTCTATGCATACAATATTTGACATTTTAGTGTGTATATATTATGTATTAGTGTAGGTGTTTACTTTTTGAGTGTGTTCGTAATGATGTAAAATGATTTTGAGTATGTTGCAGTAATATCAATGTATTGAATATCTCACCCCCGTCAAATTGGCTGAAAATTTTGTTCGCTGATTTCGCATTCGTCAAAATACTTAATGATCTAAGAGACGAAGTAAAGAAAACCATTGTTATACTAAGATACATAGTGGTAACTACATACATACATAAACGATATAATCGCGCAAGAATATAATTCAGTTAGATTAAAAAAACTATAATTTTCATTTATTTCTGCATAAATTTATAAAAATTATTGTCATACGCGTAACTGTATCCTTGCGCGAGTTAATACTTACATAAGTATATTGTAACGTGTGTCGTTGCCGTAGTGTCAAACAAGGTTGTTTAGTTTAGAATCTTTGCCTTTCATTTTTTGTGTAATAGATACAAAAATCTTGTAGAGTTGTACAGTCTTTGTAATATAATTTTAATACATACACATTTATTTAAGAAACCATCACATACTGTACTTAATACTACAATTCTTTTTTAATTAACTTATCATTTTTAAAATGCGAACATTAATTATTTATCGGACAAGATCATGTTTTTTGAGAAGTCTTTTTATTTTTATTTTATACGATGTAGATATAATAACTTTATTGAGGCTTACTGAAAAAAAAATGAAAAGAGAATTTAAATATGCAACTCAACTAAACTCAATACAAAAATCAATATTAATATTTGCCAAATGGAGCAAACACTATTGCCTCGAGAAACAAAAAGTATATAAAAACACTAAAAAAAATAACCTTGCTTTTTTTTCGCTTTTTTCTAAATTTAATTTAAGCTGCTTTTAATGCTACATTTCATATTTTTTATAATGCATTATATTATTTTTTTATCTGTTTCTATGTTTTGAAGAAAAAAATAATATTGTTCCTAACTATGGAACCTACACCATCCTGCCATATTTTTAAAGTCTATGTATAGTAAATTGCCATTCGACGATTTGACAACAGTAATCAAAAAAGAGTTTTATTTATTTATTCAACTAAAAGGCAATAAAAAATAAAATTGCTATTCTAATATATAATTTATTGAATCATAAAAAACCATTAAAACAAAATTTGTATTGAACTTGATAAACAACAGTGTTTGAATAAAAAATATATTAATGTAAAAAGATCTGATGGAAACTTTTGAACAAACACCTGAAGCCTTACAAAGAAAACTTTACTTTTTGTTAGAACAATTGCAAGATATGGCACGAGAATTACCACCGTAAGTTTGTGGTATTTCTTTTATCTATTAATTAACTATTGAACAATTTACGATAAGTTTTATTTTCTTTCAGAAAATATCAAATGCGAGTACCTATTGAGCTGCTATCAGGATTAGCAAATTGTCTCCTTAATGATACAGTGTTTGAAATAGTAAAAGGATTAATGGAAATACAACATGTAACTGAAAAACATTTATTTCAACAAAGATTACAAATCATAAATAAACATACATGTAATTTAGCTTTTTAAATTAAATATTACTTATTAGTAGCCTTAATTTTCCCAAAACTGTACTTTACCAAGTTGTTTTGAAATGTAAAATATCTAAATAAAAAAAATATCTGAACCATTACCAACGAGAAAATGATGTTTATAAGTAATAATAAATACATATATCTGTTATTGTTATAAAAAAATCATATAATGATGTGATATATTACACTATTACTACTACTACTATTATTAAAAATGGCTTCTTTATCTCAGTGGAAATTCAAGAAATGATTAACACAACACCAAATCCAGCACAGCAAGAAATCAAGAGAAATGTACTTTTGAGAAGACACAAGGAAGAATTAAAACAAACTGATATGAAATTAGTCATTCAATTAGATCAAAAGGTAAATAATCCATTTTTTTAAATATAATCAATTTAAAAAAAAATGATAATTTTAAGTACAATTCATTAATATAAAGAATTAGGACTTTGTTTAATAGACACATAACAAAATGATATGTATATGTCCAAATTTAATATACATATCGCTGCTTTCTGAGAATATTGTTATAACTAAAAATCAGCCAAGTGCGTGTCCACGCACAATGTAGGGTTCCGTAGTTGTCAGAATTGTCAAGATCGGTCAAGCAATCTTCGAGTACCTATTTTCGTAAAAAAGTTTACAACAAACTTTGAATTTCCTTTTTTAAGTCATTTTATACAACAACAAATTTGTACTTACAATTTTAAACCTTTTATTATTATAAAATTATTTTTAATTTCTCTTTAAGAAGAGAATAAGAATTTTGAACTTTATATGTTCGTCGATTATTTATTATTCTAACACTTGTAAAATATACTTAGCGCCGATAATTTTCCTTCCTGATTAGCGCCTATGAAATCTATGGTGATTTGGTTAAGAACTTCATAAGCGAGATTCAGAATCACTCGCGACATGTTTTATTGAGACATTGTTTTATACCTTATTTTATATAAATTTTTTAATTTAAACTTATTAAATATTTATTTATTTATTCATTTAAATTCATATATTAATTTAAAATTTTTAATATTTACATAATGTGATGCTTTAAAATGTGAAATATTTATTTTTACTTAGATCATCTATAACTCGATAACCATAAGAACCCACATAGCCGTGATAATTTTCCTTTTAAATTCATTATATGTACCACTATCGTGAATTTTTTCATATTTTTAGACGCAGCAGTTTAGTGGGTAGAGGGGACACTTGACTCAAAAAAAATTGGCACTTCAAAGCTGAATATTTCGGAAACAGTTCGTCATTCGGAAAAATATTTTTCCCACACCTATAACATTTTTAAAAGACCTATCTAACGATACCCCACAACATGGGATAAATGAGAAAAAAAATTTTTGGTCTCTCTTCACACATAGGGAAGACACCCTGAAAAAAAAAGTTTAAGATTTTATTGTACGACTTTCTCGGCGTAATTCATATGTATACTCATACCGAATTACAGCTTTCTGGTATTAAGGGTTTCGGAGCAAAGCCGCGGACAGACAGGACAGACAGACAGACAGACAGACGGACATGGCGAAACTATAAGGGTTCCGTTTTTTACTACGGAACCCTAAAAATGATGAATTGTAGAGAGTAGGGTTTTTAAATATCTTTATTAATGTGTTGTTGCATAGCTGCAAAATTTAAACGATCCCTTGATGAAATGTTTCGATTATTGTATAAATTGCAAAATATGGAATACACTTTGAACTTGAAACAATTAATTAAAAATATTTTTTTCGTACTTATTTAGTTTATATGACTTGAACTTTTGCAATAATGTTAAAAAGGTGATCAGTATCAAAATTCATCAATATCTCTGAATATGACATTTTGTGGGTTGACACACTATCGGTTATCACCATCCATTATATGCTACTGATATGCTTTTGGTCCTGTCACAATGTAATGTTTTATGCCCTCTTATCTTTCTCAATAAATCATAAAGAATAATCAATTGTAGCTTATAGTAATTGAGAACTAAAGCTTAACAATTATAGTATATTTTATTTAATAAATTAAAAAAATGAGAATATCATGCCATAAGCCTAGTCCAAGTTATGCTTTCGTTTTCCATACTTATTATTAATTCCTACAGTTTTTAGCCCAAACACTTTAAAATATATTAAGCTATATTCCAAACATTTTATAAGATCCTTTGACATAATTTTTTCAGTAACTAGTTTGTTACCCAATTTCATGCTTTATATATCTAGTAAGTATAGTGTTATCTTGATGGTTTTGATATTTTTTGTTACAGGTTAGTGACCAACAAGATACATTAGAAAAAGCTGGAGTCCCAGGTTTTTTTGTAACAAATAAACCAATTGAAATTAAAGTCCAAATGTACCTTTTAGATTTTATATTAAGATTAAGCAAAATGGATATACCATAATACCATTAAATATAATTATCAATTGAAGACATGAATGGATGATGGTGATATGTCACAAAATTCTAATTTCGAGACAGTTTAGTACAAAGTTTACATAACTGTACAAAATATATAAAATGTGTTTATTAAAAAAATGGGAATAAAAAGAATGAGTTTTAAGGTTTCAAATTGGTTTTTATATATTACACGTTTATTGACACATAGAACAAAAAAAAATCCGAAATTCAACATAGTACCTTCCATAGAATAAATATTATATACAATTGAAGACATATCACACTTGTATATAATATTTATTCTAAATCTGATTTAATTATGAACCCTCTAATATTTTTAATTTTATAAAGACAAATAATTTCCTTGACATTGACATAGTAAAACATCACAAAATATACCAAACCCAACTGAAAATGACAAAGTTTGACTCCCGTGTATGTATGTAAAGTATGCAATTGATTGTGTCGAAAAAAAGGTTTTATGTTCGTTTGTATTTTTTTTTGTTTTCATGTTTAACGTTTTCTGTGGCTTTTGAAAATGATTTTAGTTTATTTTTTATAGTCCGTTTATTATTTCAAGTGTAAATGTACATACCTTTTAGCAAATTTCCCTAGCAGTAGGAGTTTTAAAAGTAATCTATCTCAACTAATAAATAAAGTACAGATCGCGCTTGCCGTGCAAGAAATTAGTCTTTCTTCCGTACAACAATTGTTCTTGGCATTCTTATCGATATCTGCTTTCGTGATTTTAATTTTGCACGTAATGTATTTTTTTCTAACATCAAAATATCGATAACGAGAATGTTACCTGATTCTTGAACATTAGTGAGCCGGGCGATACATTTATAAATTTTACTCCAGTAAATCTATTACACGAGCTACGTCATATTTCGTAAGTAATCGTCATGTATTACTTATTTTGAAAAAAAATTGTTATTGCACAAGTTTGGAGTTAACAGGGTATAAATTGCTGCATTGCGTAGTTGGGAGCGGAAAAGGATGTGCCTACCACAAATAAATAAAACGTCTGTTTGCCTGAAAAGGGTTTAATAAAAATGTTTATACATAACAATAATAAACAAGGTACTTGCATGTAGTATCTATTAACAAACACTCAAGGTATCTACACTATCCAATACAACAATAATTTGTTAAAAATAATAAATGTGAGAACTTTAAAAGAACAAAAAGCTACTTTTTTGATATACATAAAATAAATATCATAATAAATTAAAAAAAGAACATTGCTAAGTACAACGAAAATTGTGACAATGATAAGTTATTTTTGTTAGCAGTTTTTGTTTATATAAAATTATTTTTAAACAACAAAAGGACAACAATGGATTGTAATATTGATTAAATAAACCTAGTATCACACACAGAAATCATTGCACACGAACATATAACATCAAGTGCTTTCATGAAGAGATATTTGTTATGGATATTCACTCATCTTAATACTTTATATAAAACTGGTGAAAATAATAAGTAAGGTACAAAATATAATGTCTACAAACTATTTTTTATTTTACAGGATTATTATTTGAAACCGTCACCTTTATTCCATTACTATTCTATGTCAAATATAAAAATAAGTTTATATCGCTTGTTTTATAAAATAAAATACTTTAAAAAATACAGGATTCGTTCAAAGAGTAAAAAACCGGTCTAACTTGTCACATTGTTAGTGTAGTTTTAACGTTACATTAACTATAAACGTTTATAAAAAAAATTGCGCGTTATTATATTGCATTAAATGCAAATTCATCTTTACTACAAATTGAATTTATCTTGCAATTTTTACAAACAGCATTTTTAAAAATTTGCGTCTGTAAATTTTATTTTTTAGTACAGATGGAAATTCATAATTATTAAATAAGAAGATACAAATATACAGGCCGACATATTAAAGTGGACGTGGATGGCTAAATTAGTTTGCCGTACCTATGCCAGTAGCTCCCAGCAGTTCCCCTATCAGATCATATCCTTATTAGTTACGTTATCAGACAGTGCAAAAAAATATGTTTTCGATATTGATTCTTGGCCAGGAAAATATTTTTTTTAATAACTATTATGCAGTTTAAATTTCATCAAAACCAGGTTAGAATATTTCGCTACAATTTCAAATTTGACCATCCACACCTAATTAAAAATTCAGCATGTATATCATAGTATTTAGTAGATAAAATATATCTAATTCCGTATTGGTTTTATAAAATTAACAAATCAGAAAAGATAATAATAAACAACAATATGGTTATTAAAAGTTCGTTGAACTATGCGTATGTAGGTATGTAGTTTCAAACAGTTATGCGTATCTGTGCGTATCACAAAGTAAAATAACTAATAATTTCCGAACAATACTATTATTACATTATAGTTATACAAAAGCCA
Source organism: Hypolimnas misippus (assembly GCA_037950945.1). Lineage (NCBI taxonomy): Eukaryota > Metazoa > Arthropoda > Insecta > Lepidoptera > Nymphalidae > Hypolimnas > Hypolimnas misippus. Next base: position 10,464,938 of record JBBEEQ010000012.1, on the reverse strand, counting down.
TATTATGACGTTTGTTATTACTTTAAAATATTATCTTTAGACCATAAATTAAAATACAAAAAATCAATATTGAGCCATAGACTTAATAAATTTAAAAAGCACATTATAAAAAAAAACACACATTTTTAAATGATAAAGAACATAGGGCTTTAATTGTGATAACGATTTCCAATTACTTTTTAATTATTGTTTTTTAAATTTTACATAACAGATAATAAGTTATCTTTAAGCGAGTTAATTCAATATTTGTTGCTATAATTAAATATATTTCATATTATTGTAAAATTGGATACCTTCATTGTAAAATCGAATGTTAAATCTCGCTAATACTACATCCTTCTTTAGAAATATAATTATCTGAATAAGTAGTCAAAATATTAGAAAATTTTCAAATATTCTATCTCCCAATTTATTAATAACCCAACGATTAAGATTTTTTAATTAGGTATTTCATAATACTAATTTTTATGGTTACCTTAATTTTTTTCGCCTGCAAAAAATATCATAGACAATAGATAAAGGTTCAATTTATTATTTTTTTTCTGTCCCATATGAAGAGCCTTGGCTGATTTTTGACATTCCTATGGACTTTTGAAGTAGAATATAAACTGAAATTAAAGAATTACATTTTATAGTTTTTATTAAATACATGTCTGTAATACAAAACGTAAACGCTTATCTTGAATCATTATCTAAAGATAAATTTGATTGTCAAGGACAAATTTTTCACTTCCTTGTACAAAGTATGATACTAAAATATTTCGATTTGTACAAAAATATCCATTTTCATTTTCGTATTTATTTAAAGTTTAACAAAATCATATGCTGGCATTATTAGTTTTCTTTTATGATCAAGATCTAGGTAAAAAACTCTAATTATTGTGCTACTGACCAACACCACACATAACACCAGCACGGTCATAATTTAAATTTTTATAGAATGCTTCTATAATATAATTTATTAATAATATACTTTTACAGACTTTTAAGAAAACCTACCAAATTTTTTTATACAATAAATTTTTAATTATAAAAATTCTACAATAATAAATATAGATATACTTACACGCTGCAAGAATGGCGCCACCGATAGAAAAATAAAGTAGTTTTCCACTAAACAGAAGACCGAGAAGGTAGTAAAGCATTGGAGTAAGAGTAATAACGGCCCATCCCAATGTATTTACAAGTGAATAAATACGATTAGGCCGTTCAAAAGGTTCAACTCTCTCCACACCAGATTCAAGGAAGAAATCTCCTGTATTCATGAATGAGTCTTGCATTTTATCCTGTAAAATTATATATATTTATCTATTTAGTTTATAGTCCATATTAATAATATAATGAATTCTAAATTGTCTCTGTTTTTTTTTTACGCTTTTACACCTAAACCGCCGAACCAATTTTAATAAATTTTGACAAAGATATATATGGACTCCAGGGCAAAAAGCTACTTATTTTTAACGAAAATGAAATGGGTGAAATCGGGGATGAAAGTTTCTACGTAGTAAAGGTCACTTTGGTCACTAAACTTGTAATAAAAGCCTGTAAATGTCCCACTGCAAGGCAAAGGCCTCCTCTCCTCTTAAGAAGGCTTTTAGATATTAATCCACGACGCTGCCTCACTACAGGTTGGCGGGTTTCCGCACGATGTTTTCTTTCACCGCCGAGTTCGAGATGAATTAAACATAAATTTCGAACTTTAAAACTCAGCGGTGCTAGCCGGGGTTTGAACCGCGATGATCAGTTGAGATCGACGTGTTAGAACTACTAATCCATCTCGACTCTTGTAAATAATAAAAATAACGATATAAAATAATATATTGTATCGACACTTTATATATATTATTAATTTCATCGTAACAACATCATTAATTTATACTTAAATAGTTAAATAATTATTGTGACACATCTTTGCTGAAGTTCTGACACAATGTAAGTAAAAATAAGCAACTTTATAGCAGAGCGAAAAAAGTGCATACTTTTACAAAGACACCAAAACTGAGGTAGAGTCTAGCTGTAGCTCACAGACTCCAGTTTACATACGGCTCGATGGGAGCAGTACCTCACTCTCACAGAAGATCGAAGTGAAGTGGCTAATATAGCTCCACTTCGTATGGTGAGTGAGTGCCGTGAGCCTAACTCCCTCCCCTATTTCTTTCATTACTTGCTATTTTCTTGTCCCTTAAAGCTTTTTAAGCTAGGATCTCATTTTCGTCCTCTGGTGCTGCTAATATCCATGGATGGAGGTTTAACTTTACATAATTCGTCTCCCATGGTTGTTAACCAGGTATTTAAAAAAAAAACGAATCAATAATTCACTATTTAAGTGGTATATTATTTACTTCGGGTTATAAATTATAAGATTTATTAATGACGTATGATATGCATAAACTTGCATGTATTGTGTAAATTCTGCAGGGTTTTTGCTCTCCTGTGAATTTACTAATTTTTGCTCACGTTGTGTTAAAACTTAAGCGACGATATTATAAATTATTTTTATACCTTTACAACAAAAATATCATGTAGCCATTTAGCGGCAGCGGCTTCGTCTTCGGGAATATTTTCGACTGGAATTCTTTCGATATACATATGTGCGTGAACCGGCTTGCCATATAACATACTTGTTAATGTTGCTGGAACCTGCAAAAACATAAATAAAATTAATATTACTAAAAATTGGATTTCCACATAAGTGAGGAAAGTTTAAAAGAATCTAGTGCACCTACTAATACAATAAATATTAAAATTTGTAAGAATGCATGTTTGTTACTCATTCACGCTAAAATTACTGAATAGATTTTGATAAGACTTTGCTGTAACAAGGATATATCCCCAATAGATAGGGAGAGAATTTTTTTGAATACTTTGTGGATTTTTTTGTCAACATAGCACACGAATAACGCACGCGATTGCTAGTATTGTATATGTGAAAATAACTTTGTAAACCGCTGAACCAACTTAATAAATTTGACTACAGATATAGAATTTTTAAAGGGACCTAGGCTAATTATTCTACGCAAACGAAGTGGCAGGAAGCAATTAGTACTTTAAAATATTATCAATTATTAATATAAATTTATAAAACTCACCTTGCTGTCTTTCTCAAAAGCTAGTTGTATGTTATAAATGGCGGGTATCTTTCCTCTAAAGTACTCTAAACTGGTCGTAAAACCTCTAGTGCGAGGCGTCAAGTGGTGTTTGAGGAGAGGTAGGTTCTTTTCTTTGGCGAATTTAATTGAGGCTTCATGCTTTTTCTGTGTAAAACGAGTTCCTTCAGGCGTCAACAATAGCTAAAACAAATATTTAAATAATATAAATTATTTTTACGTAAAGGACTGATGCATAGATTTGTATCATAAAAATACGCTATACTAGGGTTTTTATGTCGATGGGCTGTAAAGTGACTATATAATCTATGACCTTATATTCTTGTGACTCTGTGGCATCTGGTTTCTGTCTCTCGGCTGCATTTCTCCGAAACGCGAATACATTAAATGTTAGTTTATCATCGTTTATGTATGAACAACAACGAAGATATTATCTTTATAGGTGCTTTTTAGTGAAAGATTTACTAATGACAATAAAACCATTTTGGAAGCATACTCTTGCAGAACAAAAAAAAAACAGGTTCTGCCACAATCAGCGGAGAAATCGGCGAACAAACATAAAACAAATACATTAGCCTAACATAGAACTCAAAATAGATTTTGCCTATCACTATGCACGTTACCTAGCAACCGGCTAACAACAAAGTCTGACAGGTCAGTGTCTTTAGATCAACAATTTAACGAGCTTGTCACAGTTGAAAATGGATGGTAAAATTTTGCGTGCTACTCTTTTAACTAAACATTAAATAACTTTGTAGGGTAACTATGATTTTTTATTTCATATTTTGCTATTAGTAAATAGTATTTTTTTACGTAATCACATCACCGAAGTATTTTGTATTACACTGAAAATTAATAAAATAGGTTTTAAACTTATATTAGCCGATACAGTTAGTTACATAAAAAAATAAAATGGTACCAGTCCATTTTACAGCATGTTTATATTTTTTGCCACAACCGTGGTATTTATTGTAACGTTTTGACTAATTTAGTATAGATATGCACAAAAACCAGTTATTATAACTAAAAAAAAGCATTCAATAAACATTAAATTTTAAATTAAATTATTTGAACAAATGGTCTTATTTAATGTACCGCATGTGACGGTGTTTTGTATTTATAGCAGTTATATTATTATAAAGGATTAGCAATACGTCACTTATTTTCTCTAATACTTTTTACCTCTAAATAATAAATTTTCTGTTAGCCAAAATAGTTTTGTTGCAAAAAATATTTGACGAATCAATTAACATAGACGTCATACTATGTGACTATAAAAAAGAGACACATAAACTTAACTGAGCGCTTATTTTATGCGTACAAATTATTTTTAAAAAATAAGCGCTTAGATACCTATTTATCAACATGATAGTATAAAAGCAGTAGTAACCACATTAATACTGTATCGGATACATCGTAATCACATTATTTAATTCAAGGAACAATTACATACGAAAAGTGCGCTGCTTTTGGTAAAATTTGAATATTCATGTTTAACAAAAAACGTCATACATTAAATAAAATACCACGAATTAAATGGAAAAATACCAATGGAGACGTTGTTGCAATTGTGAATAGTTTAAACATTCGATTCACTAAGCATAATTTATTTGTGCATGTGTTAGGAGATAACTAGTGACTATATATAGAAAACTCAAGGTTCAACCGACCGATTGAAGAATATTAAATTACTACAACGAAAACAATACAATGATTTGAGATATCGCTAGCTATCTGATTACATATTTTTATTTATAACTAGGAGCTCCCCGCAACTTCGCCCGTGTATACTTAGGAATTTGATAACAAACTTTAACCACTTTTTTAGGCCCTTAGGAGTATAATTTTCAAAAATCCTTTCTTAGTGTACAGTTATTTTATGTAAGCTACGTTTGTGCAAAATTTCATGTTTCTAAACACAGCCGTTTGAGCTCTGCGTTAATCGACAGCAGGGAATATGTCAGCCAGTCAGTATAGATTATAAAATATGTCTTTAATACTTTAACCATTTGTTATCATATAAACCTTTGATCATATATTGTCTAGATACCGCATCGCCATACAACAGTTGTCATTTTTATGACCACCTGACACTAGCGCCATCTATGTTTGTACGCCTGCAAAGGTTTTTCAGCTTATACCATTTTACCAATAAAATAGGTAAAACACAACGTCAAGCAAACTTAATTATTTTTTTAATTAATTAATATGATTTAAAAAATAACTACAGATAACTAAAGTATATAGCTCAACATTTTTTTTATTGTCATAGCTATTGATTTAATTAGCACTTATACGAAATTTCATAAATAAAAAAATATATAATTATTAAAATTAATTTACCAATTTAAGTTTATAAAATCACAATATTTACCGATGGAATATAGTGTCCTTTGTTTTATCCTTTTTACCTGAATAGTTTCTGCAACATGCAATAGCACAAGACAGCAATTTTAAATTATTTTGGCTGGAGCAAAAACTCGTCTTTACTGTTTCGCCCGCTATATGTTCTTACAGCGGTTTTATGCGAATGGCGAAATTTTACTAATTGGTTTCTAGACAATATATAATCAAAGATTTACTGCCTTACTACAAAAGATTTAAACAGACGTTAAACGCTGTTTAAAAAAATCCATACTACAAATCCGCGTCTAAAGACACTTTTGAGTTAAACATGCTTTAGATATCGATTAACATACGTTCAAGTGAGTTTAATACATGTTTAGAATCTATTTTAGCTGTCAAATGTAGCGTATAACATTTTATCAATAAGTTTTTTATGAGTTTATTTGCTGTTAAGCAATTTAGATAATATTTAATTTTTAAACACTGTTTAGCTAGACACGCGTTCAACATGGTTTTAATGCGTCTTTTGTAGTTAGACAGTTATACTTTAAATCGAATGTACTAAGTGATCCGTTTTTTATTGTTATCGTCAATGTCAAGTATAACCTTTAGTATTTTGCATTCCGAAGAATATTCCATGTACTTAAACCGACACAATATTATTATTACTTCAAAGTATTCACTATAAGTCTAATTTTAGTTATTTTCCATCAAATTCCCCAATCCCGATCAAATACTCACGTCATTATATTGCTTACATTCGTTATTTTAATTAAATATATGTATAATAATATTTAATTTAATATATATTGTATAAAATTAATTGAAACCATACAATATTATTATTTTAACCGAATTAAAAACCTCCAAGTTGGCCCCATTGTCATCAGGTCAGGATCTTATCTTATGAGATTCTGGAGAATGCACTACTAACTATTAATTACTATTCATTAAATAAATAAATAATAAAATAACATTAGTTGAAGCATATGACACTTATTGGATGGCGCAATAATATGGTTATAGATGATGCAAAAATATTAAAATTTCGTTTAAAAATCAATGGAGTTCAATGTTTTCATCAAAATCGACTTTCATTTAAGTCACTTTCTCTATTCTTTGTAGTTATAATTCAGATTTGTTCTATGACGCCCAGTTATTTCATTCTGTATGACACATGTAGTTTTATAAGACCTTAAATAAGGTTTACTAAAATAGCAGATTGATTTAGGAATCTCTGAGAAATTGGAGTAAATATTATGTTAAAAGAAATATACGCTATAAACAGAACCTCCTTATATTTTTGGAAGTCAAATAATAGTTGATAACAATTAAGTAGTAAGACTACACTTCTATCGAAAGTTAAAATCAATGCTAATTGGAATGTCCTTAGTAAATTTTTAAATCACATCTATCAAATTTCAAACTTAACCCTGTGCAAAGCCCCGCAAGCAACTGTTAGTTTAAATAAAATTAAAAGAAAAATCTTTGAGTTCCTTTTACTTTACCACTTTAATTAACTTACCCATACTGGATCTGGATAGTCACAAATTTCTGAAATCTGTGTTTTTATTATTTCCTTATCTTTATCAAATGATCGTTCTAAAAATACGAATTCTGAAAATTTCCACATCCATCCTATAGGTGGCAGGTACTGTATAGACTTTTTCGCATAAGCTTTACAGTTCTGAAATTAAAAAGTGGTATTATTAATTTTTACTAAAAAAAAAATATTTTATGTAACACTATTGAGATCAAAAGTATTCATGCTTCAATTTTTACTTGATGTTCAAATATAATTGTAATATTTTACAGACAGTGTATAACTATTTAAATTGTTTACAAATGTAATCTCAGAGACAGACTTGATGAGATTCTAATGCCCTTATAAAAATAAAAATGTTTCTATAAAACTAATGAACAAAATATTTAAATTAAGGCATATCTATGAAATCCTTTGATTGGCTTTTTGATTGGATTTTTGAAATACAAATATTAAATAATTATACATTGATTTATCTTATCACTTGAAAATTTAATTTATCGGATCCTGAAATGATTTCATAAGTCTCAATTATGGAATCAATTATCCATCTTTCATGATAATAATTGTAATGTTTTTTACATTAATTTTTCATGTTAACCTTACAAAAAATTAAATAAAAATATGAGTATGTGTATAAATATACACAATACAGTCTCCAAAGTAAATTGGGAAATAAACGAAGGTAGACATAGATTTCAAAACAAGTAAATAAACATGGCCATGTCATACTTAGCATGTTAAGATGGATGAAAAATTGTATTTTTTACTTATTTAAACTAAAATATACATTTGATTTTAATTTAATTGAACATTAATTTTATTCAATGATAATTGCTTTTTAGTGGTGAATGGTTAATTTAATTGAATATTCATTAATATTCAATTAAATTAAACATTCACATTTCAATTGAATATTAATTGTTACTCAATTAAATAAAAATAATACCTTCCAATGTTATTTTTTAAACAAATGTATATTGTTTAATAATATATATATTATAACCGAGGTGTAAAATGTACCAATTTATAGTTTCCGGAATGATATAGATCATTAGTAGAATAGATATCAAAGGACATTGACCTGAATAAGCACAACTGCATCAATCAATCTTGGCAGCACAATTTATTAACATTGTCGGATGACTATAAATAAACATTACCAATTTATCTCCTATATAGTATAAGAGGAAAAATTATTAATATATTAACATAGTAAAGAAACTATTTAAATATTTAATCAGTCAATATCTTAAAATTGTAAATTATAGTTATCATTTTGATAGTGAATAATCTTTTAAAATCATCACATTTAATACATATTTAATATATATTTCATACTATAAAGGATAAAATAGATAATATTATTAGAACATGTAAAATAAATTACAACCAAAAGAGTTGGAGTAATAAAAACTTCATGGTCTGAATTTGTTTATGAAGCTCTAAGTGCCAAAAAATTAATGATTCAAAAAGAAAGCGGAATCAAAACCTGATGATATACATATTTATATCTATATTATAATAACATAAAACTGAAAGATATCTTTGTTTAAATATACTAACCTTAGGAAATACGCAACCAATTTGAAAAAAACTTTTTTTTATTAAGAAAAGGTTGTAAGCTTTAAATCAACATACTGTGCTCTGTAAGATTTGAGGAGTAACAAAAAAAATGGCTGATGAAGGATACTATGCATCCTATATATATTCCAGGTATGCAGTAAAGTTCTATTAATTACAATATATTTACCCCTAAAACCTGAATTCCATCACAGAAATGCCATCCCATAAGCCAGTCTATTTCATAACTATGGTTCATAATAAGGTACCCATGTTCTTTCCCATAGTACTTGTCATACTCATCTTTCTTGATGTACAAGGATAACTTTGTACCAGACCACCATTCTGACATGAACACTAATTCTAAAAAAATAATTGATCTACTTTATATCAAAGTTAATAATCACTAAGAAATTTATATTAGAAAATAAATAATAATAACTTGAATATTTTGTATAATGTAATAATTTAAATATAACATAATAAATAAATATACTTACGACAGTAAAATGAGTACGAAAGATAATAATTAATTTTCCTGTACAGTGTCTTGTTAAATGGCTTTAAGCTAATGAATAAAATAGCTTGAATAAGACTTAATATTAAACCTGATGTAAAGTATGATATAGCGAAACATAAGTGAACAATAGTTGATTGCTTCAAAATGTTTAAATAAAGCATCTTGCATTTGTCAGCTACTGTATTTGTTCATAAAATCTGAAAAAAAAAACACTTAATGCAAAAGCAATAATTGTTGCTCTTGCTATTATAAATATATATTTATTGAACTAAGATATAACGGCAAATATTTCTTTTAACGAATCTATTAATACAATTCCAATTTTTGCAATATTTAGCACTAACTCGCAGTCACACGTGCAATAAACTTCAGTATTTAAAAATATTTTTCTTTAATAAACGCGTTTTCTAATTATAACGTAATATTCTTGCATTACACACATTATAGAGGAAACTGTTTAGTGGGGAAATTGTTTTTGTACGGTAAATTGCAAAATTAAGAAAGGTTATCGCTATTTTTCGTACTTACTATTTAATAATCTAAAAAATATTAGGTTCGTTGATTATCTTACACATATTTCAAATAAACACGTAGTTTTTAGCGCTACGTTTTTTAACAACCATGAAAACAGTTATTTCAGAATACTTAGATAGAGAAAATATAAAGAACAATAATATCGCGTACAAACACAACCTATCTCTGCACAATCTAAACCTTTTTAGTGAATAAAAATATTGTTTATGGTTTAAATTTAACGAAAGCTAGAAACAAATTATTTGACTTCGTTTAAAATAAATTGATAAGATCATGTCAGGAAATTATGACCGAAGATGAAGGCTATAATGAAATTTTGTCGTTATTTATGCAAAGTAAAAGATTTTGAATGCCTAGTAATAATTAAATATTGAAATTAGTGAAAAAATAATCGGTCGTAAATGTTCTACTGCTGGGTCTCATCTCATCAAAGATACGGTCCCAAATCTCCATCCGTGCTTACACACTATGATTTTGTTATAAGAGCCTACAAGCAAGCAGGCGGGTCATCTTTTACTAAGTGACCACTGCCAACTATTATAATTTATAGAACAAGTAGTTAATTTTCTTTGAGATTGCGGTCCTTCCATGGTTGAACCAACCCACATACGAGCTACACACGTCGAATCAACGAATATCATTACATGCCTTGACTGACTGGTTTACTGACTGATTCATCGACGTAGAGCTTAAATCGCTAGGGCTATAAACTTGACATTTTGGCAGTTGATACCTCATGTAGTAAGTATCCATCAAGAAACACCAAATTTAAAATAGTTACTTTTGACAGGAAATAAATGGACATGCTTATTGACGTTTTATAAACTTTTATCCCTGAACGGGTGAAAAGAGATTATAAATCTTTATCTTTTGTCTTATATAAATATTTATTTGTTAGTATTTTATAAACTTCTTAACTTTGTTAATTTATTGATTATACTTATAGGAAGGTTAAAAGTATAGTACAATTAACTTACAGGAGGTGGTGCGCGTATCACACCGGCAAATGAAATGTACATTAACGTAAACAAAGTCAAGGGGATTATCTTGTACTATATACATAATATAAATATTTTTTCCTGTAAAATAGGTGCATTTTTTACCATGGTATGAAATACCTTTGACATAGTATATTATAGAAAAATAATATTTGACGAAGGATTAGTGGTATTTATACCAATAATATTTAACAAATACTATACTATTATTTTATACATGTATTATGTTTATACTATTTAAGAAGCTCGTTAATTACTAATATTTTTATGTATTTGTGTATTGGATAATTGTACCGAGCTTTTCGTGAAATGCTGTCGCTTTTAGGAATATGTTGACGTAAAGAAAAAGTAAGTTAGCATAAAGTATTATATTTTTCTATTGCCTATGTTGTGATTTCATATCATGTCATGATTCGTCGAGCACACTGACCAAGGACTGCTATCATTTATTCTCTTAGCATATTTGATAAAAATACTTAACATGATAGCTTCCAAAACATCGGCCAGCCCAATATAATTTCCTCTTGGTGTATTTCTCGAAGTTTTTACTTAAATCTAGAGTCAGCTCAAAATAGACATTTTTTAAGTACTTTTAGACAAAAGCCATATTTTGTCACCTGCCTATGTGCTAAATTGTTAAACTACAAAAGAGATTTCATTCAATCAGCAGTGATTATTTACTGTTGATTGTTGCATTTTTTATTTTATTGAAATAACGTGCAAACGAGCTGTAAGTTTATCTGATGTTAGGTGATTACTGCTGCCCATGAACATTTGCATCACCAAAGGAACTAATACATTGTGCTTAAAAAGGAATGATGAAATGCAGTAGAAAGTAAGAGAAGGGTGAAGAGATAGTTTTCGGGTATTTTCAAAATTTGAGCCGTTTCAGCCAGTGTGAGGATATCCTCGGTATTAACACAGGCTGGTTTTAATTAATAGCTTCACAAGTCTTCTTATTGACTACAAGTGGAATGCAATAGCAATTTATATTCTACAAACTTCTGTACAATCTGCCGAATTGCGTGTTGAAATATTATTGAGGCTAAAATTGTTAAAAGTAATAAACAGTACGATCCAATATTGTAGATCAAAAAACTATAAATCTTGGTCGTTTGCTACCTGATGTTAAGTGGTTACGATCGCCCATGGACTACTGCAACACCAAGGGCGTTGCGAGTGCAATGCTGGCCTTAATGATCTAACGGCTATAAAAAATACTCAGGAATCGATTTTTAGCAATATCAAAATCGTTTTCATTGTTTACGGAGCTCCGTAAAAAAAATCTGTGCAGTTAGCAATTGCAAGAAGAGATCAAACACGTCTAATCTTCAAAAAGAGAGAGTTACATTTCATAAGTAATTATTTTTGACACAATTAATACACTATTTCTATTAGAATATAATATCATTGTAAATAATGTTCTCGAACATGACAAACAGATTATTTGGGTACAAAATGATTGGATGACTGCTGTGATATTTTCATATAATTTTGTTTCTTGGGTCGTTTTCACAAGCTACGAAAAAACAAAAAACTGCGCTTTCTATGTAGAACGAAGAATATTTTGTATGGAGTTTTATACACAATCTTTTATTATTGAAACTTGCTAAATCGCCAATGAAAATATAAATAAAATAATTGGAATTCTGTTGTTATTTACATATTATTACTATTATTATTTTAGATTTTTACATTGAGAGACACATTTACGTGATTTTCTGTCACCTGGCGTCACATTTATTCTCTGGCTGGTCTCCACCTTCGGTTTGCCCATGCGTAGGCCACCAACGAAGCTCGTCTTGCTCTTAGAGTCGACATGAAAAAAGATAAGTATGACGACGTAAACAATGCACTCTTTCATGTACAGAAATGGTTTACTTTAAACGATTTAGTTTAATATTTCAAAAAGGCGAATGTGTTGAATTTGCATACTTAACGTAAAAATGTATTTAAACAGATATATTCTCACGGTTGTGTCAAAATACATATACGTTAATATTCTTTCGGTAAAAAAAATGGTAGCTTTCCTAAGAACGGTGCCCGACATTATATAAATATTAGAAGTAAAAAAAAACTTTTAACATAGAGTTTTCCTTGTCATAAAGTCAGATCATCGTCTTTGGGCTTGGCATTCGCATCTATAAAAAATCCCACAAACAGTTTTACATTTGCCACTTAATTAGTTTAAAGCCAAAATAGTATACAAGAATATTTTGACTACAAAGAGGCGTGGATATAATATGCGTCGATTTTCTAACAGGATATAAAAATTAAAATGTAATATATATACATTATGTATGATTTTAAAAGAGTTACTATCGAGTTTCTTGTCGGTTCTTCTCGGTAGAGACTACATTTGGAACCGGTGGTAGCTTTATAAAAATGTAAAAAAATTACATGTAACTTGACAATTCGAAATTGCTTTAAAAAGCCCATTTAAATAAGGTAAATTTTGAGTTTGAGTTTGTAAAGGTGTGATCCATGATCTCAACAGATATTAAACTGGTAGCAGGAGCCATCCATATGTTGAAAAACTCATCCTTGTTATTTCCGTTGGTCCAAATAACCCATTAAACCTAGGAAACCAGTATGAAATGAAACTGAGTTTCAAACAGTTCATATGTTGAGTCACACAACCACTCCTAATCTTATTTACAGTTTCAGATGCATTAATGTAAGTTAATTGTACATGTCTATCTCATATCGTGATGTGTTCCTAACATCACCTACCTCGGGTAGTATTTGAGAATATTATGTACTTGATATGTTTATAGCTGATTCACAGCTTCTCCCCTACCTCTCCGACAATGCTTCACCATGGCGCGCTAGACTTTTGGATTAGGGTAATTGTTACTAAGGTTTATTGGTTTTCTAAGCTTTCTTACCCACTTTAGAATAGAAATTTTATATTTACTCATGGGACCGCTCATACGGTATATACGGTATTTTACTATTCCCCCTTTGCCCCTTGTCGGTTGTTAGTTATTGCTAGCATCAGCTTTGTAATATTCTGCGGAGTTGATATCCACTATGTTTACCAGTGTACAACATGAAAGTGACCATGCTCCCTATGCATACGGGGTATGACTTCGACGCCGTTTCGGCTCCGGCTGAAACCGCATCGCACTAGTGCGGTTAATTCAGCCAATTACACTAAAAGGTCTAGGGAATAAGAAAGGCAAGAAAAATTGGCGGAAAACTGGATTTTATCATCAACCTTTTTGGTTTTACATAAACAAAATATCAAAAATTCTCTATCGATCCATGAGCCACTAAAGTTTTACCCAGGCTCAAAGATCAGTAACTGTGGTTTTTTATCAAATATGGCAGATTGATATAGCAGACTTTAGGGATGGCAAATTTGGGCCCTTTTAATAAGCCTACTAAGCATATCTATCCTTTGCTAATTCTGTGGTCATTCTTATCCTATTCATAACTTTTAAATATTGACCTTCTATATATTTTTAAGTCTGCTTTAATAATACTAAAATTTTTCTAAAAATATAAAAAATCGTAGAGATGAGTATCCTCACAATATGTATGGTGAGAATATTGAGCGTGGGAATGATCGCCTTAAGCCATTGACGTTTCTCGCAATTTTAGATTTGATTTTTTAACCAACACACTTAGTTCATATGTTGTTGATGTTTTCTTTTAGTTGCGTTCGTAATGATGTAAAGTGATTTTATGAATGTGTACAGTAATATCATTGACTACTTCGCCCTTTGTAAAATCGTTGAATTTGTTGAAAATTTTGTTCGTTACGCGTTAAAATGCATAATGTTTTAGGTGTCTATGAGTCATGAGTTCAAGACTTTGAATCGGTCCGATAATATGGTTCAAGCTTTTATGAATGTCAAATTGACATTGTTATCTGTCATCTGTTAAATACAAAAAAAAAATAGTATTGCGTTAATTATGTCAAGCTATTAATTTATTATAAAAATTGAATTGGAAATTGAATTTTCGAAATGTAAACTGATATGTGTAATTTAGGCTGATACTAATTATAATTACCTAAGCATATCTATCTATCTATATATAAGTGTTGAAAAATGAATCTTTTAATCAGATGTTCAAAATGCCTTAATGATGCATTCAGAAGATATTCGAGAAGAAAGCTCCATAGACACAGCCTAAAGAAGCTTAGTTATGACCCAAATATTACTATTTTAGGTATAGAGACATCATGTGATGATACCGGTTGTGCTGTTGTTGATGGCATGGGAAATGTATTGGGAGAGTCCCTTTTCTCTCAAAATATCTTGCATTTGAGATATGGCGGGGTTAATCCGCTTGTTGCAAGGGACTTGCATCGTGATAATATAGAACAAGCAGTAAACGATGCTTTAGAAAAAGCCAACCTAAATGCTAATGATATTGATGCAATTGCTGTAACAGTAAAACCTGGTTTGTTAATTAGTTTACAGATAGGCGTAAAGTATGCTAAGTTCCTAGCAAAAACTTATAAAAAACCAATAATACCAATTCATCACATGGAAGGCCATGCATTAGTGGCCCGGATGTTTCATGATATAGAATTTCCATTTTTAGCTCTGTTAATATCTGGAGGACATTGTTTGCTTACTGTTGTAAAGGATGTAGACAATTTTCTTTTGTTAGGAAAGACTTTAGATAATGCACCAGGAGAAGTTTTAGATAAAGCGGCAAGAAGAATGAAGCTAAGAAACATTCCAGCATTTTCTGAACTTGCTGGAGGAAGGGCAATTGAGGAAGCTGCAAAAATTTCACAAAATCCTGAATTATTTCCTTTTCCAATACCATTAATAAGGAACAGAGATTGTAATTTTAGTTTTAGTGGCATTCAAGATAGTCTTATAAAACATCTTCTAAAAAAAGAGAAGGAACATCATACAGTAGGAGACAGGATTATACCAGAAGTAAATGATCTTTGTGCAGCTTTTCAAACTGTTATTACGGAACATATAGTGCATAGAATAGAGAGAGCTGTTTTATTTTGCACTAAAAATCATTTATTGAATGAAAATTGTAAAAACATTGTTGTTTCTGGTGGTGTAGCATGTAATAATTTTATTTTTAATTCTTTACAAAATGTTGGTCAACGATTAGGTTGTAATGTAGTTAGACCACCCCCAAAAGTTTGTACAGATAATGGAATAATGATTGCTTGGAATGGGATAGAGAAACTTAAGAAACAATGCCAATTTCAAGATATCACATTAGACAGCATTGAACCCAAAGCTCCGTTAGGTTTGAATATTATTGATAAAGTGAAGGAAGCCAATTTGTATGTAAAAGCAACAAGATTAAAAAAGATGTTAAACTAATTTGCATTTTATTTTATGTTATATTTCTCATAATAAAGTTTAGTACCTTTCATATTTTGAGAAATATTAACTATAAATATATTAGAAATATTAACATGTTAAAAAAAATAGTACTACATTGCATCATATGTAGACATAGTATTGTCCCTTGAATTTTTTTTTAAGTGCTTAGCAATGTTACTAAGAGGCTGTCCTTTAATCATGTGAGGTCCAAAGGGGGTGGGGAGAGAGTCCAGGAAAAATCAACAAATATTAGGTTATCAATATATTGTGTCAGTTTAAGAACCTCAGCATGTATCACCAGGGAGGAGGGAGTCAAAAAAGTTGCAAAACATGATTAATGAACAGCCCCAAAGCTAAGGAACTTCTTTTTATATAATTCAAGACCATTGATATACAAAATTTTTAGGAACATTTGTCATAATAAATTCGCTTACTTTTATAGATCAATATGAATTAAAAATAATAATAATAATTTTTTTTTTACATATTTTAATGAAACAAAATAATTTATGGTATAATGTGCAAATAAATTCTTAAATAAACAAGTTATAACTTTTAAATGTTTATTACAGTACGGCTATTAATTTACAATTAAATAATTCATGCTTGATTTACTTTAATGTTCATAGATCGTAGTCATCTACTTGGCAGCTTTGTTTTGTAAATCTGAAATTAGATGACAATATAATACACAATTTAAAAAAAATCTGGGTATTACACTTCACAGCATCAATTGTAGGTTACACTTTCTAATTTGTTATTAAAATCTCACACACTACTATTATTAGTATTCTTAGTCTAAACAGAAATGTTATTATTTTTATTGAACTTAATATTTTTGGACAGGGGACACACTTGTAAATCCATCTTCAACCAATATAAGAATATATTATATTGGTAGCTGGTTAAGGTTAGTTATAAAATCCACGCATAAAGACAAAACTTAATTATGACTATTTCTTTTCACCTAACTTACTTCACTAGTCCTTTTCATCTGAAAAATTAATCATATAATGAGACATAAAAAGTATATTGTATATCTTCTTCATACTTTTTCTCACATTAATAATTTATTATGCATTTGGTTTTTTATAGATAAAATTATTTTTTTTTTATAATTTCATTTATCATTGAAATTTCGTTTATGATAAATTGAAGGCTTAGATTATAACCCTATTTTCTTAGTAATTCTTTTCTAAGGGTAGTCTTGGAACTTACGCGCTGGCCTGCCGTTAGCCCACGGTGTGATACGAACGTGAGACTCATCTCGTCTTAATGCTTCTGTTCGTATTTCTGGCTTTAATGCTCGCCGCAAAACCTTAGCAGCAATGTTGGAGTAGTTTATGTAACTAAAAAAGGTATACTTTAGAGACAATGTATTTAGTTATTATGATTTGTTTTAATAAGTTTCTGGACTTACTTAAGACCTGCTTGCCTCCAGGCACTCATTTTTAATAGTTCTGAAAGTTGAAATGCAAAGTAGAAAAACTAGAATGTGATCGGAAAATTGAATCTCAAATTCCGAATTCGATAAGTGATGTAACAAACCATAGATAATATATCAATATTTTTTTTGCTATAAAAGATTAAAAATAAATATAGAGTTTAAGCTAGATACACACGTCCAATTGAATTGTAGACAGTGTGTTTTGCACAAGTTTCATACTTGTGCAATACAAACTTTCTGTGAGTTAGATGTGAACAATTTTTTAAAAATCACTACTTTACTCTATGGCCTTTACTTTAATGATCTATGGCCGACATGTCACTGGAACCGAATGTTAAGTTAAAATAATTAAATATTTGTTATTCTAGTATTTTTACCATAATTGAAAGGTACAACTGTAACATTTCAGACTTAATATAATATAAGATATCCTGGTATGCTAATTTATTTAGTAATGTAGCTGAAAATAAATACCGTTTTTGGTATATCAGAAATAAATTAAATAAAAAAATCTGCAAGTATTTTCTTGATTTTCAAACTCGATTTATATTATTTAATGACTGTAGGCTTATACTGCAAGAGTTATTTAAATAAAAAAAGATAACTAACATAAAGTTAAAGGAAAGATTGAAATATCTTTTTATATTATTTTTTGCACTCACTGGCAGCTGTTATTGTCTTACGTTAACCACGTAGGCATGCATTTTGTCACCCCACTTTTCGCCGCTTTAATACATCCCTCCAGTTTTACTTGAATATAAATAAAATCATATTTTTTATATTTTTTTATATTATCTGATATTTTACAGTAAGAGTTGTGAAATGGATTCTAATGCAGAGAGAGAACAGTTGCTTGTAAACAATTCTTCAAATCCACCAGCAGTCAAATGTGATATAGTTAACGAATGTCAAATGTTTTTAAAGGCTGAAGAAGGAGGTGGTGACGCTCACACAAATATGAATCCAAGCACATCTGATAGTGGTAAAGTTACAAATTATTACATTGACATAAAACAATATAATATTGATTTATTAAGTTAACTTATTTTCTACTAGAATATTGGATAAGGGAAAAAAATGTTCTAAACTTGTTATTATATCTCTTGTATAAAATTAACTCAATACACAAAATTATTACAAAAATACTGATTCTACGTGTTATTTTAATAGCAGCTAATTAGTGAATGAGATTATCTTTTCAACTCGGAGCAGCAAGGTTATAGTGGTATATTTATTGGCTGTGCTACATGATTTGTATGGTTTCTTTGAAGTTGTATAAGATTTAGTTGCGTTTCAGCTTTAGGACATAGCTGTAATAGTTTTAATTTAATTATACTGGAATTATAATAATTACCATACAAATGGTGAAAAGGAGAAATGTTAAAAAAAGTAAAAAATATGGGAATTGTTTTGTTTTGTTTGTTTTTGCAAAGATAAGTGTAAAGGTGTTGTTTTATTTCAGATAGGCCTAATTTTATTACTTCTACTCCCTATCCAACAAAAGAGGTACTATCCGAAGATGTGATAGCAGAGCCTAACCCTGAGCGTGGTATTGAAAGCAAGTGTTAAATACAGTTATTTCTAATATTGTGCATATTTGTATATAACTTAAAGTGAAAGGGTGATAAAATAAAATTTACTTTAATTTAAACCATTGGTAATAACTAGTATTGTAGTTAGTCATTGGAATTTAATTTTGGTATCTTTACACCATTTAACATTTTTACCATGTATATATTTTAAATTGTATCATATCATAGTGTTTTCAGAAAAAAATATAACATTAGAATAATTAAAAACCTTGTATTTAAAAATATTATCGTAATTTTTGCAATTTAAAAAATACTTTAATATTCTAAAATATTTCATTATCTAAATTAAATAAGTACAGAAAAAAGTTTCTTAATGTAATGTTTAGAATATTGAAGTGTGTTCCATAGTTTGCAATATACAATAATGTCATATATTTGAAACCTTTTTTTTAGATCGATTTTTTTATTCCAATCTGCTTTTAATTAATTATTCTTTTTAACAAAATAAAACAGAAAATATATATATATATATATTTTTTTTTATTAAGAATAGATTTGACATCTTTAGATGACGTTTACATAAAATGGAGTGTGTGTGGCTTGAAGTAGTATTGCTTACCAGCATCCATATATAAAAATGTGTTGTTGTCTAATTGTCTCCCTAAAACATTGTCATTTGGTTGTCAATTATTTTTATAGGTATCCTTAAAAATTAGTCTATGAACCAGAGAGAGATCCTTTAGTATGAGGTCTGATCTCTTTAGGACTGTTTTTTATTGTTTCATTACAAGAGAGTTCTATTTTAGAAATTAAAAAAAAGGTGTATTACATTTAATGTAGATTAAAATTTTGTGTTTAATTTCGATCATATTTTACACAAATATAAGTAGGTTATATGAAGTTCACCAGGTCACATAGTTTAAAAATACATTTTTGATTATGATTGATTATATTTTTAGTACAAATTACAAATAATACAAATTTTTAAGGTAATGAACAATTAGTTGAGACTACAGAAGATCAAAAGTCAGAAGATGAATTGCCACATACAGTAACAGTGTTAGATGCTCCCGATGGAGGCAAGGTGTATGTAGTAGGGACTGCTCACTTCAGTTTAGAGTCCCAGGAGGATGTTTCAAAGGTTTGTATAATTTTTTTATATTAAATTATTTTGATATTTCTGGTATACATAGAATTAACAGAAAACTCATCTATATGTGTACATGTAAATATACACTGAAGTCACAATATTAACATGAATTTATCCTAAACTACTCTATTTATTTCTGTAATATGATGTACTAAAATAAAAAAAATGTGTGTACAGTTTTCTTTAACTGCATATGGTCCAATCAATAAATTGCTCTTGCTGTCATAGTTTCAGATTTCTCCTCACTTAGTACTAACCTATCTTCTGGAGTTCTACTATATATTAATAACTATGGTGTAATCCTTTTAGGTCATCCAGAAAGTGTGTCCACACATTGTAATGGTAGAATTATGTGATCAAAGAACTAATATATTATTACTTGATGAAGAAGTTATACTGAGGGAAGCTAAGAATATCAATATATCTAAAATAAGGTACACTTTATAATACTTTTGATTTCTAAATGCTTGGAGAACATTTATAAAATACATAATTATGTAAGTTAAGTATGAGAAGGAAAATGCAACATATGTAAATTAATAGGAGATAGAAGTCAAACAGGAATTTAACGAATTTAAATAGGATAGGTTATTTTTTATTTGTCAAATATTTTAGCTTTAATTTGTTTGTCAAAAGATATGTAAAGGCATGTTATTAAATTTTATAATGTACGATTTGTTTATAAGTTGTTGATGTTGATAACATAGAAATTTTGCGTACTATGTATGTACCTATATATATTGAACAGTAGTATATATGTAACAATAGATTAGAATAGCATAAAATGGTTGCCAACCCAAACAATAGATTAGAATAGCATAAAATGGTTGTTGTTGTAGAATTATTTAATTTGTATTTAATTTTTAAGTATCAATTTATTAACAATATTATAATTATATGTTGCGTTTGCAGGGCGACAGTGGCACAGAATGGAGTTTTTAATGGTCTGATGTACATTCTATTGCTAAACATGTCAGCACACATCACAAGAGAACTTGGTATGGCCCCCGGAGGCGAGTTTCGACGTGCTTTGTCTGAGGTAAAATATTTCAAGTATCCATACAAATAAATAAAATTGAAGTGTCTCTTTGTAATTTAAAATTAACAGCTTTTCACTGAATGCATGTTATTTTCAATGATATACGGTATTTACATCCATATCTTGTGTTTGAGATGATTGATGCGTTTTAACAAGCATATAAACTCTAGCTGTATGTTAGTAGACTAGCTGCCTCTCCCGATTTCTACTATGATGTAATATAGCCTTCTTTTTTCAATAAACGGGCTATTGCAAATAAAAACATACCAGATCAGTAGTTTTAGAGATTACCTTCTGCATACAAACTTACAAACAAATTTTACCTCTTTATAATATTAGTATAGAAATAAAGATAATAAGTAGTAGTTGATAAATTTAATTAATCTAAGTTAATGATAAAATTTACTGTAAATAGTTAGTGATTCAGTTCACTTGGTGCGAGTGTAAAGATTACGACGCTTGTAAATAACACGGAATAACTATATAAAGCTGTTAGTGACCTTATGAAAAATTTCTCTTGTCATATTCTGACCTAGGCAAAGTTAGCTACGACTAAGCCGATGACGTTATTTTGTAGGAATCTGACTAGTACAACTACTACTTAAATTGGATCCAAGTATTGATCTACATTGTTAATTATTATGATATTCAATTATGTGATATATTCTTTTATGTTGATAATGTTCTTAATTATATGGTTTTTATCTATACTAATATTATAAAACTTAAGTTAGAGTTTGTTTGTTTGTTTGAACGCGGCAATCTTAGGACCTACTGTTTCGAATTGATAAATTCTTTTTGTGTTAGATAGTTTATTTATTGACGAATTCTATAGGCTACATTACACCACGCTACGATTCATAGGAGCGAAGCAGTAACCATAAACACGAGTGAAATCGTAAGAGATAGCTAGTAAAATACATAATTTCAAATCATAATAGGTGTTTAAAATATTTTATCGTTTCACTATAATGTTATTATAATTTGTGTTAAAATGCAACTCAATTAATAAAATCAATTTGTAGCTTATGTTCTAATATAAAAATAATTTCACAGGCTAAGAAGATACCGAATTGCGTAGTTCAATTAGGTGATCGTTCTATTAATATCACTCTACAAAGGGCCATATCATCTCTTTCGTGGGGACAGACAATAAGATTCATTTGGCACTTGCTCACTTCTAATCAGAACATCAGGTAAGTTCTTTTTAACCGCCTTCCAAAAAGGAGTATGTTTTCAATTCGTCAAGGACTTTTTTTACTTTTTCTTCTTATTTTATAGGTATGTTCACGGATTACTAGAAAACTGATGGATCGATTTTATTAAGTATTTTTTGTTTGTAAGGGTGTACTTTCCGATTTGTCCCATAGAATTTTCATCAAAATTGGTTCAGTAGTTTGGTTTTAAAATTAAAATAACTGGAATAAGTAAAACATATAAATAAACGATATGGATTGAATTCGGTTCTCCTTTTTTAAAAAATCTTGTTTACAATAAATAGTTAATTTGTAATTTATATACAAAATAATCGGTTTGTACATTATCAAAGTTGTCAATTTATTGCAGCGGACAGAATTAACCCATATTATAAATTAATTATTTTTATTCCCGTTGTTTCGAAAGCTTTCTCTGTACTATAAGTACCATTGACAAAAATCTAGGAAAGCACTATGATATTATTTATTGTTTTGTAGTGTAGAAGAAGTAGAAAAGTGTAAACAGAAGAAGATGTTAGAGGATATGTTAGAAGAAATGGCAGAAGAATTTCCACCATTAAAACGGGTGTTCGTCGTTGAACGTGATTTGTATTTATGTCACTCTTTACAAATTGCCGCTTTACAACCGCGTAAGTAATGTTTCTGTTTTTTTCTATTGTTTCTAAACACATTTATTCGGCTCAATTAGTCCAACTGAGGTTTTTTTGATTTATAGTAATAATATTTATTCGCCCGAAAAACTTTTAGAAAACAACTTTAAAATATCGTTAGTACCTTTATATACAACAAAATATTGTTTTCGCAAAATAATGCACTTATATGTTTTAACTTATTATTATTAATTTTTAAGTTGTAAAGGAACTTTTAATCCTAAGTGGGCTATGTAATAACCTGTGTAAGGATAAAACAGCCAATATTTATATAACTTTACTACTCAAATTTTCAATTTGATGGTCCTTTTCAAACAGGCCTATACAACTTATGTTAGACATTTTACCAGCATTAGCAGAATAGATATTTAAAAGAAATAAAAATTTATTTGTAGGATTGATTTTGTAGCCTCGTACAGTGTTATAGGCTTTAATTATAAAAAAAAATAAACAAAAAAAATTTTTTTTTTTTAACTTTTAAATATCGATGCTGGTAAAATGTACAACACATGCCTAGCTGACGTTGTGTTTGATATCATATTGTTTAGTATAAACAATATTTTTGGCTCAATTTCGCAGGTAGAGAACCATGTAGAATAGTAGGTATTGTCGGTATCGGTCACGTCGCTGGCATTGTTGAACATTGGGGAAGAATTGGAGAACAAGATATCATCCCATTGATGGTGTAAGTGCATTATAATTTATACTTTAATGGCCAGCGTAGAAGATAAACCTTTATATGCGGAGAACAAGTTGTCGAAGCGTTTGCACGCGATATTTTCTCATCTATTTTTGATTCAGTTTAAGCGATTTATTTCGACGAAAAGTACCCCAAGCACGGCGTATCTGCCTGCTAAATAAGACAAGTAAACAAAAATAGACTGTAGCACACTGGTCTCGCAGGGTGCCGCCGCCGTCGCTGTCGACGCGCGTGCTGCGCGTGTCGGTGCGCGTGGCGTGCGCGGGCGCGCTGCTGTACGCCGTCGCGCGCCTCGTGCCGCGCCGCTGGCTGCCGTGATCGCGTGAGTCACCCCACACATTCCTCACCCCTCACTAACCCCCACACTCACTCCCCACCCCTTATAACCCGCACACTCACTCTCCACGCCACACTCACTCCCCACTCCAACTTTTTGTCAGCGTTGGATTTGCTAGTGCCCCTAGCACTGTGGGCCAGTGGCCAGGACGGCAAAATTCGGCGTGTAAGAATTTTTTTTTAATTAAAATTTATTATAATCTACTAAACTTTTTTCTGTATTTTTTAAGAAGACTTTTTCTACCATTTACTTACAGTAGTACCCCAAAACGGCATTAGGGTAATTCCAGTCTTGTCTATAGTATTGAAGTGACTGAATTCAAAAATTTTAACTTTTGGTCATGTAAAGCAAAAAACTTTTAACTTAGAACTAGGCTATTTATTTAGACTGTAATGTCATGAAATGTTGATATAATAGTTTTTTTTTTATCATAGATTATGAACCATAGTATTATATGTAGCTCAACTTTAATTACTAAAATAGCAAATAAAAGATGGGCACCGATATCTTATTTAAGCTCAGGAGAAAGAAAATGTCGTCCGGATTCATATCGAAAAAAATACGGTGGTTGTTCTATGAGATTTGTTGATTTCTGGTCAGAAATTTAGTAACAAATAGCCTTGCGTGCTGGTTCATTATCATGGTGCAACATATATGAGTTTCCTTGCCACAAATCTGGTCTTTTTCTATTAATTTACTCTCAAACTCCTCATTAGATAGAAAAAATCACATAAAACACTTTTGATGTAAAAATTGAATGAGAACTGATGTTTAAAGTTCGTGCCAGTCTACAAATTAGCGACAAAAAGGTTTTTGACAGTTTATTTATGCGTGTTTGTTAAGTTATGTATGGATTTCCGGTAGTTTCATGACTTAATAGTACTTTATAGATGCGGTCACTGATATGTCGTAATGAAATGAAATCTAAATATAAATAACATTAACATACCATAAAAATAACATTATACTAGGTTGTCAAAATGACGATTGAAAAATGTAAATTAATCTTTTTTCAGGATTGTAAAAATTCCTTGCATCGCGAAACCCCTGAAGACTTCGTCGATCTACAGACACGATAAACTGGATCGAATTAAAAATATTTTTATAGATAAATTATTAAGTGAATGATCGTCAAATTATGTTAACATAATTTTAAATTGCATTTTTCGATTTTGTTTGTATAATATTGTACAGTCTAATTAAATCCTTTAATCTGTATAAATCACGCAAAAAATTACTTCATTCACTAGAAAAATTGTACATTTGTAGACGTTTCTTGTCACAGAATTGATGGCTCTATATAAAAATGTATATTACCAACATTTTATTCGTAATTATTAATCTTAATTTTATGCACCTATAATAAGTTTGTTTTTTGTTACAATCAACTCAAAAAAAAGTTATAAAAAGAAAAAAAATGCTTTTTTTTTACTTAAATGTCAGATGTGTTATTTTTTCCTTCTTAAATAATAATAATAAAGGTAGCATTTAATAAGCAAGTTAGCAATATCTTGTTCTGACCTTATGAATTTGAAATAACTTATTGAGGTAATAAAATTGTAGATAGTAATAAAATTAACGTTATTTTTGGTTTTTATTTCATTCCAGAATAATTTATCATATTTGTGTGAATATTTATAATATTTGTGTAAATGTGTATTTTAAAAAGCGTATATATACAAAAGGCGTCTTAAGTGATTGAGACATTCGAAGAATCCCTTCGGAATGAGTGGTGAGTTGATTTATCTCCTCACACATTGTTATATTGATGTAAAATTTTATATTCGTCCTTAAAACTTAGAGAGTTATTGTTTATTAAAATAGAAGAAAATATCTATTAAGATTATATCTCGTAATATTGATGTCTTACAGAATTATGTACATTGTACACCGTCATTTATGAATGGACTCTGTTACGCCAAAAAAAGACACAAAAAAAAATTAAAATGAAAAAAAAAATCACTTCATAGAATAGTGTAAAATAAATAATTAAAAAAGCATTTATAATGATGCAAACTCTCTTTTTAATTGAACGATTTAATATTGTAGTATGTCGTGATCAATGTGCTCAATTGTAATATTTTTTTGTTGGTTCAGCAAAAAAGTACTTTGTTTTTATTAATAATTAAACCTGAAGACATTTGTAATTTTAAGGTGTTTTTTTATATATTTATTTCTTAATAAATAGTCTGCGAACCAGCTTTAGATTTTTATGACGAAGTTTCTCTCCGGCGATTACTTGTAATATGCTTCAGAGTTGTATCATGAAGCTCCGTAAACGTTTGTTTCCGGTGGTTTTACGCTAATTTACTTCCGATTGAAAATTTATTAAATTATAGGTAATCCAATACCTTAAAGAAATTAAGTCAGCTGATTCTAAGGTGTAAATATATCAGCTAGTTACACGAACATGAGAAAATAAATATATATGTTATTTGTTTGCATTTTAAAATTTTTCAGACGATAGTTTAAATGTTTGTTTGAATTGTTGTTTAAATTGCTAAATAAACGATGAAACTGCTACTTTAAAGGGAATAACGCGGGAGCCAGACAGAAACATCTCTCACCTATTGAAATAAAAAAATATGTATCATTCTCGTGATAAAAATATAAAATAAGTAGTGTTATATTTTGATTTTGTTTCTTAATTTGACTAAATTACTACAGAATACATCTGTTACCTTCCTAATAGGTAGTATTAGTTGTTTTTATTACTTAAAATATTAAAATGAAAGTGTTTTTTTTTTAATAAATAAAAAACTTAATATGTGTGTTTTATACATATTCCTTTACCTCACAAGGTTAGAAAAAAATCACAATTGTCATTAAATTTTTTTTAAATTTTCTGTCTGTTAGCGAGAATTACATTTGTAAGTTTTATTCTCGTGTTATAAAACAATTCTGTAACCGGGTAACAATTACCTAGGTATCCTTAAGCTACATCTGCCAAAAATAAAGGCACTGGCAATAAATTCCTTCAGATGTGAAGTAATGCCAAACAACTTTGTAAATCTTTATGAAAGTTTAAGAGCAAAATTTATATTATATAATATAATACTTGCCTTTCATTTATTGTCATTTATTTTTCCAGTTGAATAATAGTGCAGTTGGTGCTCAAACAATAAGTGTTATCTGGAAAGCTTTTCGGCAGTTTAGTTGTAACAAAATATTAAAATATAGACATATAATCAAATATTATAATTGTATTGTCTATATTTTAATAATATAATCAAAGATTATAATTTTATAATATTGAGTATATTCTGTCATGTTATAAATATCAAAAATGCAGATGTAGTGAAATTTCAGTTTTCAAAGAAAACTGCTGTCGGCTGTCAGAACATATAGCGCGCCGACTAGTAAAGACGAGTTTTTGCTCCCGCCAAAATTATTAAAAATGGAGTCTTGTGTAATTAAATTTTGCAAAATTTTTTTATATAAAAAGGATAAAATAATGTAGACTACATTCTATCTATAATTATTGTGTAATATGCATTACGCATGCTTAAATTAATTTTTATAAATATGTCTTTCTGAAGACGACATTTTCCAACTTGTGTTGCCAATATAGTCGTATTACGTTTCCATTGGGTTGGTCTGCTGTCTATGTAATACAATAAATATTTGACGTTTAAATATTAAAATTCACAGTATAATATATTAAATAGACTAGGAATGTATAAATAGCGCTATTAGTGTATAATAAAAAGTAGCAAACTATACTTTCAATCGTAAACCCGTCACCACATTCTTAACTTGAGGTAAATAGTTAAGCAAAAAAGCTGTTATTGTTATTTATATTACAAAATAAATTAATTAAGTCTGCTTGACGAAGTGTTTTAATCTGATCCCATGAAATTAAGCGAAATCGCTTAATCCAGTTTCAAAAGTAAATTTAACTCGTAAATATTTCTAACTATATTACTTTTCAAATATATTAAAGGTCATCCATATGAAACAAAATATTCAAAATTGTTCGAACACCCTTCAATTTGCATGTAGAAATTTCCCTATTTTATAATAATGTTATAGTTTTGTGATAATGCAGTCTAAATCGTTTTTATCATCATCGATAAAATATAATTTCATATTTTTATATAAACAGTAAAATTATAGTTATATGCCTTGAGTCCTATCTATATTTGTAAAAGTCTTATAGATGTGGTAAAATATATTAAGTATATGTCGTACTTTTTTCAATTATCTATATGAGTTGTTCAATGTTGCCCCGGTGTAAAAAATATATGACTTTTTGTAATATTATTAAATCGATTTGAAATGTATTTAAAGTCTGATGTATCAAAACACAAACGGTTTCCTATACTTTGCGTCATAAAGTAGAATCAAAATTATTGATGTGTGATATTTTCATGCAATTTTATTCCTTATGTCACTGCCGTTTTTCGCAATTTTAGATTTTATTATTAAACTAAAAAAGTAAAAAAATATTTATGATTTTCCACAAACATAGATTTGACATTCGACAGTATTCTTTTGTTTTGGATAGTGCTGTCATAATGTTAAATGCAAAAGAGGTATCGATGAAAATATAATTTTTATTTTTTTATAAAAGTAAAAATGCGTTTTTAATAAACAATATTTTAATTTTATTTTATAAGTAAATAAAATAATTCCGGTTCTTGTAATTGATGTAACTTTAAAACCCATTCTATTTTAGTTTCTAAAACACTTAAAAAAAAACTGAAGTCTCGAGAGTGTTAATTACTAATTAATTAATTTAGATCTTTACCTGTTCTACTTTGGACAGAGGATCTAAAAATAGCATTATAAATATTGTTATTAGCCATAAATGGAATCTAAATTATAGAAATCCATGCATCAGCTCAGCCATAGCGATTTTTGTCATATCATACGATTTTTGTCATATCTTATGACAAAAATCGCTATCATGTGAAATAGTAATAAAAAATATACAGGTTTCTCTATTTTGTAATTTTCTGTTTAATATTTTTACATACATAATTACTCTTGGTCACTCTTAGGTACTCTTTAATAAATATTTGTTACCAAATAAAATTATTATTTTAGTATGTAAAAAAGTTTCCCAACAAATCTCAGAAATATCGATAAATTCTTGTATAAAATTATCTAATGTAATATCGACATCGATAAAATATTTTGAGAAATAAAAATAGTCTCATTCCTATGAAACAAAAGCTGTATTTTTTATGTTTGTAGTATACAATTCTTGTATGCATAACGTATTTGACATATTAGTGTGAATATTATTTACTAGTGTTAATGTTTTCTTTTTTTTTCTTGTGTTCGTAATGTTGTAAAATATTTTTGAGTATGTGTGCAGTAATATCAATGTATTGACTACCTCGCCCCCCGTTAAATTTGCTGAAAATATTGTTCGTAGAGTTGTGCGCGTACCGCGTCCAAATGTTAAATGGTCTAAGATCTACACTAATGACTTCTTGTATGGCGACATATTTTATCTATTAGTGTGCGTATTGTTTAGTGGTGTTGCTGTTTTCTTTTTGTGGATATTTGTAATGACATAAAATCATGTTGAGTATGTGTGCAATAATATCAATGGCCGAAAATCCCCGTCAGATTGGCTGAATATTTTCTTCGTAGAATTGTGTGCTTTACGCGTCTAAATGCTTAATGGTCTAAGATTGCTCATGATTCCGAATACTATTTATGATAATATTTCATTATAATTTTAATAGAAATAGCGAATTAATTACGTCAAAAATAATTCGTGTGACATGTAAGTCCACCGTTTTGAAGATTAGATGTGTTTGACCTCCTCTTGCAATGGCTAACTGCACAGATCGTCATTTTTTACGGAGATCCGTACACAATGAAAACGATTTTGATATTGTCGAAAATATATTAAGTAGTTTTTATAAACGTATTAGATCATTTGATTATAATATTTGCTGAGGAAATATGTCGTGTAAGGCGCGGCCCAATGCTTTATGGTCTAAGATTTTTCTTCTTTTTTTCTTTATTTTGTAAAGATTTTTCTTTACTTGACTTATTTGGTAAATAAACACATCCCGGATAAAAATCACGACTCTTCGAACAATTACACTAGTTCAGTATTAATGTTTTCGACAATTTAATAAACACATTTGGTAAATTATTGAATTAAAAACTGCTAAAACAATTAAATAATTATTTGAACACATTAATTCACATATATAATTTTATATAAGAACTATTTCATAATTACAAATAAAGAAATGTTTAAATGATTGTCCTGGTGCCTAATTTAATGTTCTGTGCAGCGTAATGCGAATAGTTTAGACCAATACACTTTCATGAATTGGATGCTGATAAGCAATAATGTGTCAACCCACAAAAAGTCAAATTTGTAGATATTGATGTATTTTGATACTACGTTACCTATATAATACTATTCAAAAAAAATTCAAGTCATCTAAACTAAATAAGTATGGAAAAAAGTTTCTTAACTCAATGTTTCGAATTTCAGATGCGTTCCATATTTTGCAATTTATAAAATAATATCAAATACTTATTTAAAAACTTATTATTAGATAACATATTAAATAAGCTTATCTACTTTTGATTAATTATACAATTTATCAAAATAGAAAAGAAAAATTGAATATATACAACTTTAAACAAATTTATTAAGAATAGCTTTGACATCTTTAGACGCCATTTTCTCAAAACGAAGTCCGTGTGGCTTGACACATTATTGCTTATC
Source organism: Hypolimnas misippus (assembly GCA_037950945.1). Taxonomy (NCBI): domain Eukaryota; kingdom Metazoa; phylum Arthropoda; class Insecta; order Lepidoptera; family Nymphalidae; genus Hypolimnas; species Hypolimnas misippus. Next base: position 10,434,234 of record JBBEEQ010000012.1, on the reverse strand, counting down.
AGCGTCCAATTGAGGTTATATAGTTGTATACTCTTTGCAGTCAGGACTAAGCATTGATTAATTCTGCGCATAAAAAAAACTTTGACACATGATTATATTACGAAAGTAGGGCAGGCCGTCTCTTTTTAAATTAAATTTTAGGTTTTTTAATTCAACAATGTTTAAATTAAAAACTAAATTACAGTACATTAAAATTTTATTATTAAAATGAAAAAATCACCATGTTTACTTTTAAGGAATGTTTTGTTTCCGAGAAATCATATTAACTCCATTTTTTGTGGTAAAAAAATATTTGACAATTGTTTGTATTTTGTATTAAATTAGGTCGTGATGTTCAGACATTAACATTATATTTAATGGTAACCATATTTTAGATATACCAGCATATCTAACAAGAGGTGCTGGAAATCTAGTTACTTCTGAACTTCCGTCTTCTGCAACTTTGCTACAAAACAATGATGAAGCAAAGGTTGTTTTGCTCGGCACTGTTCATTTTAGTAAGCAGTCTGTGGAAGACGTTACAAAGGTATCGTATATATAAAAATATTTTTTAATTTATAATTTTTCGTATAAGATTAGGTACGAACACTTGGTTTTAACTTATAGTAAATTGGTCTTAAGATATCATAACAGTATTTTCATTATGTCTTACAAATTTGATGACAAGAAGTAATAACAATATAAAAACATTTTATCTAACATTAAAATAATATATTAAATGAACTTATGTCTCGTAACAGATTGTGAAAGTTTTAAATCCAAATGCAATTTTAATAGAGCTATGTCGTCAAAGAGTTTCTCTACTAGAGTTGGACGACAAAAAATTTTTGGAAGATGCAAAAAATTTGGATCCGCAAAAAATAAAGTAAGTAAAAAAAAATCATATATTTTTGAATATATTGATAATCGATTACCCACCAAAATGATTATTTTATTTTTGTGATCATATAAATTTGTTATTTTATATATATTGGGACTCCAGTCTCTAGTTTACTTGTAATTATGAGTATATTTGCACGAATTGAGCCGAGATGGCTTAGCCAGGAGAAATTCTGACACATGTATATCCGCCAACCCGCAGTGGAGCAGCGTGGTGGATTAAGCTCTAATCCTTCTCCTTAATAGGAGAGGCCTTAGCCCAGCAGTGCAGTTAGCAGCACTTTACTTTACTTTACTATGAGTATATGTACAAGTAAACGATTTTAAGATGTTTTTTTAATGTATGAATTATGTACTTTTAGTTTGATTTTATATAAAAAGAACCGATCTTTAACTGCATTTTTAAAGTTAATAAGGGTTTGAATAAGTATTTCATTATAGAATGATTATAGCCGATTATAGAATGAATGATCGTAAAACAGAATGAGGTGATAAAAAAACGGGGACGAGATAGAAGGTGCAAGTTTTGTTTTCCATACTCGAATATCCATATTATACACGAAAGACGTATTTATTTTTTAACAGTTTACTTAATTAAATAATTAATGATGTAGAAGACTCATCACATCATACTATAGATTGATCTAGCACAAACTTATTCTAGAAATAAAAATAAATCAGCCATGTGCGTGTCGGGCCACGCACAATGTAAAGTTCCGTAGTTGTCAGAATTGTCAAGATCGGTCAAGCAATCTTCGAGTACCTATTTTCGTAAAAAAGTTTACGACGAACTGGGAATTTCCTTTTTTAAGTCAGTTTATACAATATACGTACTTACAATTTTAAACCTTTTATTATTATAAAATTATTTTTAATTTCTCTTTAAGAAGAGAATAAGAGATAGGTACGTAATCCGTATGTTTTATATTATACCATAAATGCCAAAGAGAATTCGTTTGTTTGATTGTTAACTCGCTCTTTCGCTATAACGCCGTAGGTAAATACTGAGCTAATATTTTATTGAGACATTGTTTTATACCTTATTTGAATATTTTATTTTAATTTAAACTTATTAAATATTTATTTATTTATTTAAATTCATATATTTATTTTAAATTATTAATATTTACATACATAATGTGATGCTTTAAAAAGTGAAATATTTATTTTTACTTAGATCATCTATAACTCGATAACCATAAGAACCCACATAACCGTGATAATTTTTCTTATAAATTCATTATATGTACCACTATCGTGAATTTTTTCATATTTTTAGACGCAGCAGTTTAGTGGGTAGAGGGGGGACACTTGACTCTAAGAAAAATTGACACTTCAAAGCTTAATGGTATTTTTAAAAGACCTATCTAACGTTACCCCACAACATGGGATAAATGAGAAAAAAAATTTTTGGTCCCTCTTAACACATAGGAAAGACACCCTGAAAAAAATATTATTGAGGGTTCCGTTTTTTACTTCGGAACCCTAAAAAGAAATCGAATAATTAAGTAAAATGTTCTATAATTACCTATGCGAATTTACCTTATAAATGTGATCTACATTCAAACTTGTAAGAATTATAGTGAACAAAAACATTTAGCGCATAAGAAATTAAGTAAAAACTTTATTTGTTTTTTTAATGACATTAATAAACACAAACAATAATAAAATAATTATTAATACACACAAATAACACCAATATCAGGAATATTCCTAATTCGGCAGTGACACGAACCACACAAAGAAACGAAAAATAAAATGAACGCTATTTCGTGAGTCGATTTATTGCCATTTTTAAGGAACGCTTTGCTAGTGGATATTTTTTTCTATATTATATCATTTTTTAAGGGCCATAAAAAAGCACCATAAAATTTTTTATTAAAATGGACGTACCGTTATCTTTCCTTAAGCTTAAGAAATATGAGTGACAAGGTATACCAGCATACAGCTGTTCGTGGCCGATTCTGAGTTTTGACCGTCATATTGCTTTAAGTTTAATCGCTAAAACGTTCGTACATAGATTTTTAGACAGTTTAAATGATAGAATGATAGAAATGATCTTTAATGAATGTGTAGTTAAAAAATATTATTTGAATTTGAATATTTTTTGCGCTAGAAATAAAATTAATGAGTTAACAGGTACTAACACGAACTTAACTAATCAACGAGATACCATAGACAAAAAACAGTATATATGTACTTTTGTTATACATCCCTTATAACATTATAAAATCATTGTATAGTATACATGCAGGATGTATTAGATAATAGGGCGTTTTCATAGGCAGGCAGTAAAAGGACAGGGCTTCGTTTCTGGCATGCTCCATGCTATGTTACTGAAGACGTATGCAGATATTGCTAAGGAGTTGGGCGTCGCACCAGGGGGAGAATTCAGAAGAGCTTATCATGAGGTAATTTTTACCTGACTGTCGAAGGACGATTATTTTTTTCATGCTTATATATGAACGACTAATTCTTTCGCACACTTTACAGACATAACCGTTTGACGGATTTCAACATACGAGGTGCTATTAAGGGGTCATAGGGTTCTTATATTATTTCTTGGAAACCGGAATTATGAGTTAAACACCCACTACTTGTCTATCCGATTAAAATACTTTTCTGACCAACGGAATGTTACCTAAATCGAGGATTAAACTTGTACGTTTTGCTCACAGATTTTCATAGATAAATTGTTTATCATTATATTAGACCTGAAAGAATTTGCTGACGCTCACAGCTTTTCATAAGGTGACTGAGGTAACAGTTATTGGGTGTTATATCAATTACGAGAATAAAACTTACAAGTGTAATTCTCGCCTAATAGGTGTATACTTAATATTTGTTACACTTTTTTTGGCCAGTCGATGTTTTTCTACTCAATTTTTGTTTGGTTTATAAATAATTTTCTGCGATAACGTAATACATGGGTTGTATTTGTTATTAATTTATAGATGAAAAAAATACCTGGTTGTAAATTATTTCTCGGAGATCGCCCAATACAAATAACAATAGCAAGAGCTTTTCAATCTTTAAGTGTATTAGAAGTAGGACAAGTTATTTATCATCTTACAACGGCAAAGTCTAAGCCTTTGAAGTAAGTAACTTTTAATTGTTCATGATAGTTAAAAGTATAATTATTCAATTATTATTTATTAAATACAAAACGACTTTATACAAATGATTGAGTGTTTCCTTATTTTGAATACAATTTCAGTAAAAATCAATTGGAAAAGTATAAAGATAAAGATTACGTTCAGGCACAGTTTCAAGAGATAATTAAAGAGGTTCCTGCTTTTAAAAAGATTTTTCATGTATTCGTTGATGAGCGCGACAAGTGCCTCGCGTTTTCATTGCAAGAATGTGTCCGTACTGGTGAGCAGATACGTACTTAACAAACACAAACAGATACTTAATATGTGTTAGGAACATCAAAAGTTAATATTTACTGTATTTTATGTTATCTCGTTGAATAGATATAATTATATAATCAGTATGCAATATGCTCCCTTGCTTTCTCTCTAGGATAGATTATTCGTTCTCGCTTTTATAAATATATTAATAAACACAAGTGGAGGCTGAAACAACAGTGATAGCATAACAATATTTAGAAATGTTAAAAGCAATGCCATAAAAACATAACTTGTAAAAAATGTCCAAGTCTCGCAACACAGTTATTCTACCGTAAAAAGTTGTGAGATACACATATTGTACAAATACATTAAAAAGAACTAGTCAGCCATCTTAAGTAATCCGCCATGTTGGGTCAATCATGCATTGTCGTTCAAACTCAACGTGTATACAAAATTTCAGCTCGATCGGTTGAAGATGTCTGCATTAAAATTGAGTTCCTAGATTCCACCCGGACAAACATACATACATACGTTGCCACTTGAATAAAAATGTGTAAAAAAGTGAAATATTGGCCCAAGGTCTTCTTTTAACGAATTGAATACAATCCGGGTGATCATAGGTTGTTTTCAATTAATACGAGTATTATGTATTACTGTTAAGGCAGTCATGCAAATATGCTCTTTATATTGTAACTATAGATATACAAGTACACTGGGTAATTAACTGCAAATATAACTTTGTAATCCTATATATTTATATGGGAAAACAAAGTTATACATGCAGTTGTTATATCTAGAAAACTGGACCGAAATTGCAAAATATTTGAATTTTTCCTTAAGTTATACACTAAACGCTAATAGTATTCTAAACTTGAAGCTTCTATGTTTGCTAGAAGTGCCTTAGAATTTTGATGATCGGTCAGTCAGTGAATGACAAAATGTAGAAACTTTGAGTAATTATAATTCTCAAACTACTGGTTCAAATTGAATGAAATTTTAAATATACCGCCTTTTTACAAAGCTTGCGTGGTTACTCAAAATTCAGGTTTCTAGTTTTATTCACAATGAAGTTATGGGGGGTCAAAATAGTTCGAATTACGTCGAGGAAAGAATGTTACGGCCGTGCGCCTTTGTTTTGCTCGACTTGGCGAGGGCACTTCCGTGCCCTCAGATTACTATGAAAATTGATTCGAAGAAGTTATTTTGTCTTAAAGTGTATGTAAATAAAATTCGATGCCTAAGATGAATTCGATGAATAAGCTGCTTCAAAGTATAAAATAGACCACGCAAATTTTAAATCGCTATTGTCTATGTATGTACTATGTAGCTTCATCCATATTATAATTCCATAGATCAATCTAAAGCAGATTAGCATAAAAGACATCTATATGACAGTTTTACTACTAAAATTGCAGAGGTTTTATCTCTTATTTTAGATTCATGATTATACGGATACTATGGTTAAAAATCAAAAGTAAGTCGGGTAAGATTAAAATAAATGTAGGTATGATATCTTCAAATATTTAGACAATTCAAATTAATATGTTTAAACATGATATAAAGAACTGAAATAAATTATTTTTAAATTAAAATTTTATTAGTAATAAATAAAACTTAACTTACTATATTTATATAATAATTAAATTTATTTATGCTAACAATTAATAACGAAACTATACTTGTAGTTGAAAATCCACGCGTGTTAGCTGTCGTGGGTATGGGTCATGTGGACGGTATAACAAAATATTTTGGCAAAATGAAGCAAGCAGATATAGTACCGTTACTGTTGTAAGTTAAAAACTTAAAATACGAGTTAAGAAACATACTTATTTCTGTGAATAATTCGTGATTACATCACGATAAATGCATAATAATATTATCTGGGCATTTAGCGATATAATATTTCAAAGAATTTAAGACATTTTTTTATTTATTTTCAGCGGCTAACTTGTATATGAGCTACAAATAAATAGGTAATTCATTTTATTATTAAGTTGAGATATTTGAAATAAAAAGTGTATTATTGCCTACATAATATTATTGAATTATGTATTATTAAAATGACATTTTAAATCCGCTATATTAATTTTCGTCTTTGACTGATTTTATTAATTATTTTAAGTTAGCCTAATTTTAATATATCTTTTACACTTAACCATATAAAAAATTTTATTTAATTATCCTTTTTCTTGCAGTGTTCCGCCCCGCCCATATTACGTCGCATTACTTAGTAAAGGATTTAAATTCACATTTTACTTTCTAGTTTTTTCTTTTTTATATAAATTTTTATTTGGTTAACGAAATATTTATGTCTATTATATTAAACTTGCTAAATTTTGTTATTTTATTTATTTAATTCGTAACTCAAGTTCATTTTCATAGAAAAAGTGACGTGGGTCTTAATTATAGTCTATTTGTCTTATTTTGTAACATTACCTGAAAAGAAAGTCACGTATTTTCGAACAATATTTATCATTAAAATATTTTTTTTTTATAAAAAAACGATTCAGTTCAATCATTCGATGGATAATCTCTTATCACTAACTTTTATATATGATTAGTAGTACGGCACATTTTTTTTTTAATAAGACAAGTAAGGGAAAATAAACCATAGTTTCACAACGGCGATTTAAGGAACAAATGGAAAAATAATTCAATATTAGCAATAAAACAATGTGGAATCGGACAGATAATGAGGTGGAATGATGAATGATTTATAAAAAATAATTTAAATTTTGTTTTATATTTGTACTCTATTGCTTTCTGGTTGTATGTCAAAGTCAAAATATGAATGACCACTGTTTAGTCCTTGACTCAGTGTCTCTGTCAAATAGTTTTTACAAACAAATTGCCAGCTGTATGTATTATTTCATTTTTCGGTGGTTTTTGTATTTTTATAAATAAAGCTTAGTGCAAAAATGTTAATAGCATTTCTTATGTTAAATTTCTTACAATTTAAAATAATATCTAATCTAGAAACTCAGTGTGGTTGCAATGTCAATAGAGAAAAAACCGAGTCCAATGTTAGAAAAAAAAGTTTTTACAATACAATATCAACAAACCAATGTTCTGTTAAGTATCCATATGGTAATAATGAAGGTCACGCTGCAGATATGGTTCTTATTCCGCGAAATACCTATCAATTTGGTACTGATGAAATTATTATAGAAGGTGATAGGGAAGGACCAAAACGATTAGTTTCGTTAGACAGTTTTTATATAGACAAGTTTGAAGTTTCAAACAAGGATTTCAGTGTTTTTACTGAAAGTACTAATTATAAGACTGAAGCCGAAAAATTTGGTGATAGTTTTGTGTTCACTCTTTTTCTCAATAGTACTCTTAAGGAGGAGTTAAAAGATTATCGCGTGATGCAAGCTCCGTGGTGGTACAAAGTTTCTGGTACAAACTGGAAAAATCCTTATGGCCCTGATTCTAATATAACAGGTATGTCTGATTTACAAATGTTATTATAATTTTGTTATTTTTCAAATACGGAAAGTTGATGATTTATCATTCATTTAAATCTCATCTATATTTGTTTAAGTTTTATTAGGATAATTTGACTTCAATTATTAAGAGCAAATGTAATATCTCAAATTAAGTTCTTAGCATCTTCAAGCTTAGTAACAACATCTTTGCAGCAAATAATTCATATAAAACTAAGATACATATTTGTCTATCCGTTGCTTCTATTATGAAGCACTAGCATTCTTGTTTTTTTCTTATTGAAATCTTGTACATTTAAAAAAAAATTGTTTGTTCCTTTCTATATTAGCATGTATAACAATAATTTTTTATAATACTATATATATATATATATATATATATATATATATATATATATATATATATATATATATATATATATATATATATATATATATATATATATATATATATATATATATATATTCGTCAATTCAATTAATACCTATATATATATATTATAGCTCTTTCTTGTCAGTATATCATGCTATTACTTTTTTTTCTGATAGTGGCAAGTGGCAACCCAGGCTTCAAATATTGTGGTTGCCATGGTCTGTTCCTTCTTTTTTTTGCAGTAGATAAGGTTTTTACCTTCTACCCCCTCCTGATCTTCACATTATCACATTGCAGTAACTCAATAATAAACATGTAGTACCCAGCATAAGTTAATGCAGGCTATTGTCATTAAATTTTGGAGATGTTTAGTGGTTCAATTAACACAAGTTTATTTGAATGCTGATAAGCAATACCGTGTTAAGCCACACGGACATCATTTTGAGAAAATGGTGTCTAAAGATGTCAAACCTATTCTTAATAAATATGTTCGAAGAAGTATATATCCATATTTTCTTTTCTTTTTTGATAAAAGCTATAATGAATTGAAAGCAGGTGGATATATTTAATATACTATCTAATACAGAGTTCTTTAAATATTTGAAATTATTGTATAAATTTCAAAATACGGAATGCACTTGAAATTCGAAACAAATAATTAAGAATTCTTTTTCCGTACTTATTTAGTTTATATGACTTGAAAAGTATTTTAATAATGTTAAATAGGTAATGCAGTATCAAAATACATCAATATCTCCGAATTTGACTTTTTGTGGGTTGACACATTATTGCTTATCAGCATCCATTTATAATAGAAACTGAATATAAGACAATTCAGTTTCTGTTTGATGTACCAATGCATACTTTACTCACTATTTGATGACCCCTGAACTATATTGAATTTCTGAAAAATTTCTTATTTTCATAGATATAATGGATCACCCAGTGACTCATGTGTCGTGGAATGATGCAAAAGCCTACTGTGCTTGGAGAGGTGCCAGACTCCCTACTGAAGCAGAGTGGGAGGCAGCCTGTCGTGGTGGACGTTATGACAATATATACCCATGGGGTGAAAAATTATTTCCAAATAGAAAACATATGTAAGATGAAAAAAAAAAAATTTATTACTTTAGTGTTAAATTAGTAATTATTATTATCTTTAGTGGAAAATATAAATTACACCAGTGATTCATTTGACCATGGAAATGTTATTAGTAGTGACAAAAGGTCTGTAGATGTACAGGATAAAATATGAAAATCAAAATAACATTGATTGACATAAAGCTTTTTTGTGAGTTATTGTTGTAATATTGCTAAAAAGTATATATTTTTCATTATTACCTGCTAGTGTCATTTAGAAATGAATAAGTATTGGCAAGTAATTTTAAATAATTTTAAGTATATTGCATTCATTGTATAACAATAAATAATTTTCCAGACAGACATATATGTATAGGTTATAACCTTATTAAATATTTTTCAGGGCTAATATATGGCAAGGGACATTTCCGAATCACAATTCAGCAAAGGATGGTTACGTTGGCACAAATCCAGTACACCTGTTTCCACAGAATGATTTCGGTCTACACAACATAGCTGGCAATGTTTGGGAATGGACTGAAGATCTTTGGTCCAATGACAATGTAAGTCATCTAAAATTAAAGTCTATCAATGTTATAATTATATGTTTTGTAGTATTTGCAAAGTTAAATCAACCTTCAATTTGAAAGATATGATAAGTACTTGTTAAACTGGTTTTTAAAAGTTAAAAATTAGATTTTTTTAGTAGGTTATAACTAATAATAAAATGAATATTATAATAAATAATTCATGCCTATTCATATAAACACGAATTATTTGATTTACACTTATTATGATATTATTTTTTGTATTTTCAGCCTAACGAAAAAGTAAAGAAAGGTGGTTCCTACTTATGCCATCGATCCTACTGCTACAGATACAGGTGTTCTTCACGTTCACATAATACAGACGACAGTTCTGCTGGTAATTTAGGGTTTCGCTGTGCAAAGTCCGTATAACTTAATTGTCCATTTTTATAGGATATTTTGATACGAATTTATACAAGTACTTATTAATAGTTCATATTGTTTGTGAGCCTCGCATCTGTATAATTTTTAAATAGTTTAAATGGTATGTCTAGTCTTATTATATCTTAATAAATATGTATTATATTCAATAAAAACTTTGGATGTTGAAATTTTTGGTTGTAGGTAGAAAATATAAATACAAAAGTTCTTCTTATAATTTATTTGCATTTTTGTATAAAAATTGCAATATTACATAAACTGATTTCAATATCACTAATGAAACAGAGTTTATATTTACAAAAAATGGCGAGCTTTAGCTTGTACCTGCTAATAACAGAGCTTTATGGATTATGCAAAGCACCTAATTTCAGATAAGTACAAAACAAAACGGAAGACTAAACATGAACGTCAATGGTTATTGCTACGAAACCCGTTCTTACTTTTAATCTTTACTTTTTGTTACGTGAAGTGAAATAATGTTATATTTTCGCAGCACGTAACAAATAATAGTACAAATAAAACCCCTATCTGTCGTAATATCACTGAAAACTTTTCATTTTACTTCAAATAGTCTTAACTAACAATTAACATAATTTTGACTAAACAATTTTGTACCCTCATGGTAAAAGTATTATTAATAATTAAAATGCTAAGTTTGCAGCGACATTGTGACAGGTTCAAACTATATATTTGGTATATAAATAAAATTAAAATTAAACAAAATAAATAACCAACACAACCATCTAAGAGTAATAAAGTAACAGCATTGCATTTTGTATGTCAACATTTTTCTTCTAAATTGATCACAAGTATAAACACAATATTTTTTGATTAAAAAATTATGGAATTGTTCATATATATTTTTAATTTTAATTATAATTAATATTGGTATCTGCTTATTGTTATTAATATGTACATAAAATTTACAATAAAAAATGATGTCTTAGTTCATCACAAGTTTCTTGTTCAAACAATAAAATTTAATTTGATAACATTTAGTATATTGAAAATATTGTATCAATAAGAATAAGTGTAATTATGAATATAATTTCAAAAAATTATTTTAAATAATTGACAATGTGTTTTTACAGCAGGATATTTTTATTACATAATTAAAACAATAACAGATCATTTTTACACAAACAGAAAAAGTAATAAAATTAATTTTCAAATTTAAACTATAAGCAAAATTAAAATTTAATACCAGTACAAAACGCTTTGCGATCGAAATCTAGCTATACATTGTATCAATAAAATAAAATATACACCATTGATACCGCCTAACTTTATATACACTAGATAAATCACATTTAACACTAAAACGGATCGGAGATGCCACTGCATCTCATTCCAACACCTTTGCCCGGAAAGTCCACATTATGTTAGACCTAATAAAAACAGCTCCAAATAAGTCAATATCATAGTCTAATTTGTCCGTCGTCCCACAAAATTCAACAAATCTACAGCGACCGGCGCAGACGAAAAGATGTTTCGATTTAAATAAAAAAGAAATACAAGAGTAGATCTTATTTCTTCAGTCAATTGAATATTAAATACTGTCTTTTTAATTTCTTATATAAACAGGCTACAAAACGTCAAGTGGTTACAAAAATAAATTTTAGGCGAGAATTACACTTGTAAGCTTTGCTGTCTTACACATACATTTACATAAATTGTTTACACTTGTAGATATTTACTTTCTTATCGACAGCCACTGCTTTCGTAAGGTTACCTAGGTAACTGTTACCGGGTACGAGTTGTTTAGTAAAACTTACTAATCGCTGGGGATAGCGCAAAACCGCGTAACTACTTTCTACAATAAGGTCCATCTTAGAATCAAAAGTAAAATTTCATTATTTATACAAAACAAGTTACCTAAAATTATATAATTGATATTTGTAATATTAATACTTAACGTATATAAACTTTCACGTATCGTCGGCGACACTACAGATATAATACACTGCGTAATAGAAAATGCACATAAGGCAATTTTTATCAATAATGTAATTTAATATTTGGTTCAAATTTAGACTTTATGGAAAAAGCTAGATACGCGGTTTTTCACTATCCTCGATGAAACGTAATTCACGCCGTACAATACAACCTTCACGGGGGACGGGGTCTCATAGTATTGCACGTCGAAGTGAACGTGCCACGTCATCGTCATAAACCACAGAAACGTCCTCAATTACAAAAAATGTCGGTTAACATAAGGCAATATTTATCAATAATACAATTGGTTTGGTTCAAATTTAGATTTTATAGAAAATGCTAGATACGCAGTTTTGCACTATCCCCGATGAAACGTAATTCACGCCGTACAATACAACCTTTACGGGTGACGTCATAAACCACAGAAACGTCCTCAATTACAAAAAATGTCGGTTAACAATGTTTGCGCTCCCCGGGGGTCAGTTGCCGGCGGGCAACACGGTTCGTGCGCGTACGAGTCCGTTCGCGTGTCCGTTGCTGAAACCATTCTTGATTGAGCCGTTCTTGTACGCCTTCACGTCGTCCTCCAGCTCGGTGGGGACCGGCTGTGGGGAACGCGCGCGAACCTAAGGAAAATAACACGTTTATCGATTGTTTTATAAAGCTTAAGCTTTATCACGATGTAATTGGCAAAAAATAAAAATCATATTTTTATTCAAAATTAGGAATTTCAATTTTCTTTTGAACGTCAAACAAACAAACAACTTTAGCAAAAAGAAAGAAACTCAGGGTGACTAGTGTTTTTTTGTTATTTTTTTTAATAATGATTCGGCATCGCATGATGTTAAGCCGTGCCAGATAACGACGTCGTATCCTAATAAAAATGATTGTACAATTACTTTTTTACGTCAGGTAAAAAAGATTTAGTTTTTGCGTATTTAAAAATTAGAAAGTTTACAGGAACAACGCAAAAAACTGAATATTTTTTATATTTTATTATGAATAAATAAGTTATATCTAATTTCAAGTACACGGAATAAAAAAATGGTATATTAATGATTGATAGTAATATGAATTTATTTACGAAGAAACCTAATAGTTATACGTTTAATCATAAATTTTCAACATTTGTTGGAATCACCAACAAAAAATACATTTATTCATTTTAAAATGTTATTTCCATATAATGCATATTTATATGTAATTACAATATTTATTACACGAGGATAAGGTGAAAGTTCTCAGCCTAACAATGAACTGTGTTTTTCAGTAAAAAAAAATGTTTTATTTTGCTACAAAGGTAATCTCCTTTGATTTCAACATACATGCTTCAACTTTTCTTCAACATCACACATCTGTTTTCACGAGTACAAAGTCAGGAGAATAGACAAGAGACGACTGGGCCAATTATCCCAAATCTCGCAGTTTTCCCATTATCCTTGTGTGCAGGTGCGATGTTCTAATCAAAGATGATAGTTTCCTGAAGGCATGCCTCTTCTTGTTAATCCTTTCGCGCAGAGCTTCTTATTTCCAATTCTTCGTGCAAAATATTTTGTGCTCCTTCTGATATAACCACAGCCACAGTCATATCACTCACTCATGTTTATTCGCCTATTTTCCAATACGATATGGACTATTTAGATACCATTTGGTGTTTTTCGTATGAGTCATCTTAGAGATGTGCGACCACATTTAAATTCAGTTTCTTACTTATTAACGTTAAAATAGAAAGACCAAAGATGGCGTAAATTTTTTTCAACGTTGGATAAATGTCCTTAAGGAATACTCCATCCAAAAAGAAGAATATGTCTGCACTATATTATCCATTCTAACGAAAAACGCAAGAAGTCTACGGCAAAAAATCATGTAAATTCGTATGTCCATTCACACAGAAAAAGTATTTTTTGCTGATCAGAATGTCGTTAGTGCGTCAAGTCGAGTACTTTTCACCATATCCGCTTATATACTTATTTAAACAATTTGTCAACAAAGTAAATCTCAATAATAACTTTTAATTAAAAAAAAAAACAAAATCTCTATTAAATAAATATATACATATATACAGAAATAACACATTTAACTATTAGCTAAAAGATAAATATTATTTAATTTAACTGAAATTAATTACCTTGGGTTTGGAGTACGACTGGTTGTAGAAGTCTTTGAAGAGGAAGAAGAACATGACAGCGTGCATTCCGATCCACCATACGAAGGCACGTGGGTAGTCGCACTCGATGAACAGCAATTGGAAGGCGTGAACCATTATACCAACGAACTGCACCTGTTGACAGAGTAATTAACCTAATTTATATTACGAAATTAATTTCATAACATTAATATTACCAGCAATATCAATATGTAAACAACAAGTTTTATAATTGATTTCATGACTCTGGTATCAGGACATACGCAATTTTTTGTTGAAATGAAGATAAGTTTCAACAAAATCTATTATTTTACCACATTAATTGCCATTACGTGTTTAATATATTATAAATGGACACACATGTTGTGTCGGCGGCACTGAATCAGTTAAACACTAGTACTGCATTTAATTTTATAACATTTTTATCATGTCATCAATCCAGTTTCAGAATAGATGTTTGTCATGCAGAATATGCATGCATGCAGGGAAACAACTCTTAAATTTATAGGACAAATTAGAGACTTTTTTATGGAAAACATACGCCAGATTTGAGCGTACAATTAATCCAAAGTATTTTTTCATTTGGGAACAGCCATACCTACGTTTTGTGATTTGTCCAGTATGATTAAGAAATATATTTTTTTTAATTGTTGTTTATGACTGCAATAAATTGTTAACAGATTAATGTATCGAAGGTAACTATTTATCGTCAGACTTCTTATCTTTACAAAGCCAGATAAAAGTATTTTTGTATAGTAGTGAACAACTTTAATCGATTAAAAAAGAAACGTTTTACTAAATTATTATTTATATAACTGGAAAAATATTTTGTCACCATGCACATGAGTTCAAAAACACTAATTAGGTATATCGAATTTCAAGTACTGTTCAATTTTATCTGGTTGGACAGATAAAGATATATCTTTTTACGGTTTATAAACCGTCTGGGATTTTATTCGTATCAAAAGTGTAGATATTATTTTTTTAACTGTAGAGATATCTAGCCCCACAATTGAGTAGATAAATTTGTTAAATATTTTTTTAAATTTTCACTAGAAAAAGTACGATGCACCTTACGATAGACCTTATCTAAGCATTATTAACAATAACGTATTGTTGTTTATAATTGTTTATCTGGCCGACCTTGCACCAAAATTTCGTTGGACAACGTTGCCAATACTTTCTCAGATAACTCAGGTCCATTGTCCACTTGTAGTGTTAAATTGCGATATACATACTTGTAGTGTGTATAACCAATATGAAACAATAATTTATGACTTAATTCATCTCCAATTTACATCAAGATTTTTAACATGAGTTTGGCCCGCAAAATTCAAATTATTAAAGCTAGATAATCCGTTTTCAACGTTCCCAGAAATATGAAGGATATTCTTCTACAATTAAAAAATACAAACAATGAAAAAAATTTTCGATTTTTTAACTGTTTTGAAAAGCGACGCCTTGGAGATTTCAAAAATATTTAAAAAGAAACGCCGAGCAAAGGACGGGCGCCTAGGTATCTACTAGTAACTAATAAATAAGTAAACTCACCATTTGCAATGTTGTAAGGTATTTCTTCCACCACAAATACCGTCTGACTTGAGGTCCCATAGCTGCCAGCATGTAGTACGTGTACATTATGATGTGCACAAATGTGTTCAAAAGGCCGAAGAAAGTGGAGTGACCGCCCGGAGTGAACTTCACTCCGAACCATACTGACATTGGCATCACTCCATGGTGAATTACGTGCAAAGTTGATACGTGATCGAATTTCTTTCTTAACACAAAGAAGATCTGCAACGAGTTAAACAATTTTAATTAATACTTTGATAATTACTGTTACATATTTTACTTATCGCTATTAACCAAACTAGGCTGACACAGTTATGTCAGGTTCGAAATTGGTAAGCTAATTATCAATTGTATCTTTTACTACTAAATAATATACTCGTTTAATATAATCTGACAATATCTTCTTATAGAAGTTTTAATATTTGAAAAAAAATAAGTTTTATTAGAGAATAGCAATAACATATAAATTGCAGTCAATGAAAAAATAAATAATTTTAAGTTATTAATAGATATAGTATTAAAAAATATAGAATTTTAAGCTGTTTACCAAAACCTGGAATATTTCGAAACATTTCAAAATATTATAATTGTAAATATTATTCAAATGTTATATAAATTATGTAATCACTTACCGTATCAAAGAATTCTGTGAATTTTGAGAAGTAGTACCACCAACAGGCATGAACCATCTAAAAAGCATAGAGAAAAATTGTCATATAAAGGAATAAATTACAATTAAGGCGAAAGCAATGATTGCCTATGGCTAAGTAAAGCGATTTTAAGCAAGCACAATATACATAGGTACTGGTTATTTCCTAAATATCATCAATTTTAATGTAAGACAATTTAAAATATGTAATATTTAATAAAATTACATATAATAGTTAATATTTCAACAATTTGGTATTAGCATATGAATGAATATCTTGCGATAATAATGAATTTGGTATAGCAATATGTGGCATGAATATATACAACTCGCGATTTATAATGAGGCCAATGGAAACGATTGTGACATAATTTGTATAATTTATTAACATTTTTACGATTTAAAATAAGTAACAAAAATTTAAATAAAATGCATATTTTATTACAGATTATACAAATTAAATCAAACTTAATTAGGAATTTCATTATTTTTTTGTTATTTAATGAGTGGACGAATTATTAATAGCTTTATACGTAAACAAAAGTACAATAAACTTCATCCAATTCAAGCATTACAATTTGTTAATATTGATCGACAATTAATTATGATAGTAACGATTATTGGGTATATATGATAAATATTTAGATCGAGGGGCCAGATCAGTACACTTTAAATCAGTTCGAAAGAGAGCCTCGTAAGGCAAAAACGGATATCAACTTTTATCGCAAATTTCTACAAAGTTTTGTGTTAGTTAATGATAAAAGTGAGGGTAATGTGCAGGGGTTTGGGGATTACTAAGTGATCGCACTAAGGGGATGGAAAACACCGAAAAAGGCTAACTTGGGTTAGAAACTATAGATAATTCACCCTCATCGTTTGTGGACTTTTCGAGTGGTCGACCGGCTGACACTGAAAGCTATACCTGCCTGTGAACCAGCCAGCGGCCCCGATCTGAAACAATATGCCGACACCTGGCCCTGTGTTATTCCTATATTTGCATAGCAAGGCGCTGCATGACTCTCACGCAGACCCTCGGTTAATCACCACATACCGACTGTTGCAGACGTACGTAATATATTTAATAAGAGCGAATGCGTGTCACATGACGTGTAAATTACAAAGTACATATTGGAGTACCGATGTGACTGATAACGTTATCACGATCGTTTTTAGTTCGTTGCACCTCACTTTTATAAATTTTATTTTAAATTACACATGTGAATATGCATTTGCACTTTGTTAGTTAGTTTATAATAACTTAAAATATACATTTCGTAAATATCGTATAACCTTAACACCCTGTATCGAAATCTATATACAGCTAAGTAGGTTCCTGAAAAAAATGAGCAATGTCTATATACAATGAGGTTAGTTTTGATCATTATCCGCTGTACATTGCTGGTCGTTTCATCACTTACTCTATTAGCAATAGGATTGTCAGAGTAGTCCACAGGTTGGCATCGTAAGCTGTAATGTTTCAGCCAGCCTCCCATCAAGCTCTGGGTACATTATATTAAATCAATTTATAGATACTACACTACAAGTTAACCACACTCGCGCTACGTTTTCAATAATCACATTATATGTTACAGCTAATTAAAATCTTTATTATTTTCTTTAAAAACGCCTTTACCAAGAGTGATTAAAAATAAAAGAGTTTAATGTTTTAATCTAGTGTTCACAAGCTACAGGAATATTACAATTTTGTTATTAAGTATTATTATAAAATTAGCTACATAAAGTATTAAATTAAGCTAATTAAAATAGTGAAACTTTAAACAGTGTTGACAACTTCTTCATTAGAAATTTAAAATCATATCACGTTTATGAGGAACATGCTGCAGTTATTATAACAATAGAATCTTTTAAATATTTTGTTAATGTATGCAAAAAATCTTTTTATCTAAACAAACAATGAATACAGTAACAATGTGCATTTGTGTATTTATGAATGAGTAATTTGGAAGAGAGGTCAGTTTTATTATGAGAATTTTTTTAGTACCTCGTAATCATTATATAACGAAATTCAATCTTTTGCTATTGTCTTATGATTCTCGCCGTTTTACCCACGGTTTAAAAATTTAGGCTGTCAATTTAGGTTATAAGATATTTTATTTTAAGGTTCACTTAACCTTACGGTCGTTAGTATTGGACGTAACAAACATACACACTGACTCATAACTTTCTCATATTAAATAATTTTTGATTTCTTTCCCTGTACAAAAGTAATCATTTACATAGATTAATGTTTTAGACATAATAATTTTGAACATAATAATTTTATGCGTAACACACAAAAGTAATGCCTAAAGTTAGTACATTAATATTTACAACACATTTTAATAGTTAACTGTGAAAAACATTATACAAATATAATATTTTATATCTCTTTGAATTTTGAAGTGTAAATTCATAGATACTTGTTCTACAATGTGACATAATTATTAAAAACACATTAAGAAAACATTTTAAAATTTCATATTAAAATTCATTTAATAAATGTAATTCATTTGATAAAAAAATAAACAGTACTTTCTAAAAATATTAAGGTGGACATCCATCTCATGCCCACGGTTGAAAATCTATGATGTGGAGCTTGTATTAGACAAGAAGTTTGAACAAAATTTATAATAAAACAATTTCAGTTTTTCTTCTAATTAATTAATTTAATATTTTTGTCCCTTAATTGAATTTGGTTCTCAAAAGGTTATACAAGATATTCCTGTACAACATTTTATGCTTCTCAATCATTGGCTTAGGCAGTGCGCTATTTGTACATTAGTTATTAGAATTTTATATAGTCGATTTTCTAAATTTGCACACGTTTTTGAAAAAATTAGCTAAATGAGCTTAATCAATTAAATGAAAACATATAACAAATTATATGTGTGAAATACATCAAATTGAAAATTGTATATATAAAAACCCTGACAATTTACTCAATGAGACCATTTTATCTAACACTCACATGATACTGCAGGAAGTTGGTGAGTATTTGAATATTCTGCAGATTTTACATGATGCTGCAGCATCAGGTGAAGGTTATACAACTATGTTATTTTTATATAATTTATAGTATAGTAAATGTCGAGTGGATTAGACCAGTTGAAGTTGCTCAGGTCCTTTAAACAATTAGAGCCGATGACTTTGAAACATCTGAATAGATCTTTATGAATCATAGCCAATAATCACTTGATTACATCAGTTTTCAAACAAAAAAAAAAAATCATCGAAATTGATCTATTCATTACGTAGCTAAGATGTCACAGATGATCACATAAAAATAATGAAACCACTAAAACAGTAAAGTTTGGAAATTTTTAAAAAATAAAAAAACTATAATATTTTAAATATCTTGAGATTTTGCAGTAAGGGTTTTTAGGTCCCATAAGTTCCAAATGGACTCGCCTGTCCCATATGGCAATCTATCTGCCAAACACCTGTATACTTTTCCTAGTATAATTAAAAATTCATAACTATGCTAACTAAATATATGGAATTATCATTTCCATAGGTGGGAACTTGTTTACAATCATTGTACATTGCATTGTTTCAAATCATTAATCAAAAATACTATGACCTTGACACGACACATAAAACATGACTTCATGGAACAATATGGTTAATAAAGTAGAAAAGACGTGGTAACTTAACAAAATTTACTATTAGGAAACTTACCTCATAGAACAGCCATGCACTAAACAAAACTTGTGAAAAGTTGTAAACTATTAAAAGATTTTTTAATTCATAGGGCTTTCTGTTTTCCATAAAACGTGGTCCTAGAACCTGCAAAACAAAAAATAATAATAAGCAAAGATGGCATGTAGCAATAATTCATCCATATTTATTTATATCTTCTTGCCACCATTTCACATGGTATTGGTTTATAGTAAATTATCAGTGTAAATATTTAAATTTCTCTGATTTGTAAATACTATATTGTAATTCTATTATCAATAAATATCATTACTGTGATATGATCAATCAATATTAATTTTTAATTAATAAATAGGCCTACTAATTGATTTCATATATATTGTCATCTAAAGCTTGTAATTACAAATTAAATGAAAATCCAATAATGTGATTATTTATAAATAATTACCTTGACTAGATAAATATAACTTAAACATATTAATAATGTAGGAAATGGGGAACTCATCAGGAACCATGGATTTGTCCGAGGATCTGAAAAATAAATACTTACATAAGTATGAATTTTACATGTTTTATAATTATATACAAAATAATTTACCTAACATAGTCATATCTCTATAATATGTAGCAATGTAAAGGAAACAGAATAATGCGATTATTTTACATATTTTATTCAAATATTGGAAACACGATTTTGAAATTATGAATGCAAATAAATTGCATATTTAAATACCATGTTATTGATATTAATTTATTATAAAATCACATTTGACAATTTGTAGTGAGGTTACGAAAAACTGATATTAATATAAATATCATTTTATTTAACAATAAATTTAGTTTATACTAAAAAATAACAAACTCGGAAATTCTGTAATGACAAACGATAATTTTATTTTATTATTTAAACAAAAATATAATTTCATTTAATAGGTACTTATGGCAATCAGCTATCTCTTAATAGATTTGACAATAATATCAGAAACTCACCTCCATATTTATCCATAAAAATGTGCATATCATTAATATATTGTAGAATTAGAGCCATTTTCGTGATGTCTGAAAACTCTGAAAAAAAGTTTTAGTGTTTAGTGCAATGAAAAAGAAATACTTTTTGTTTAAGGCGGGGATGAGATAACATCGAGATACCTGTGTCCGGAGAACTCTTGATATAAGACGTGCGAAACACACAACTATATCACTATTAGTTCATGCTAGTAAAACTACGCTTTTTTTCTTGTACAATTTTGAGAAACATAATATGTTAGTTTATTTCATAAAATGTCATCATAGGATATTATAACGGAGATTGAAACATAACTTTATATTTTTAACTACCTTTACATGCTCCTACTCGTTATTAGTCACTGACTGTTCTGCTGACTAGTTTCTCACGTTTCTGCGATAGATGGCGTAATATAATGTGACGTTGCTACAGCTTATACAATATTGATATAAATATATAATATAATAAAACCTTGACCTCATTGACAAAATACCATGTTACTTTTTTTGTAATTATAGTCAATTTGTACATTGCTCTTGTTTTGATTTTTTTAATTGAATGTTTTATGGCCAAATACTTTTTGTACTACACATTAGCTGTTATTCGTAGTTTCATTCGCGTCAAATTTCGTTTCATTTCGTTAATATTCGATTTTCATCGTTTGGTCAACCCGCCCCCGACCCGTCGCGACGCCACACCCGTATCCGTGCTCGTGTCTTCTGTTGTTTTGCTTACTTGCCAACAATTATTGACACTTATGGCAACTGTTCCGTTGCTATGGGCCGCAGCGTTGTGCAATATGCTTTATAGTATATAACCCAAAATGTTTCTTTATGTACTGTTTTTTTTTAAGTAAAAAATTTCAAATCGGAATGGGTATTCCTGTGACTAAACATACACATTGATGCTTAAACATACACACAAACCAAATATTGATTATAGTATTTTTTTCTAATTCCTCTAAGTAGGTAGTCACTTACCTTAAAATAACTGCAAATATGTTGACGGCCGTTGTCAAAAATATCCTTCAGTAGAAAAAATTGTTTCTGAAAACAAAAAAGAAACGATGTTAAAAATAAAAATGAAATAAAAAATAAATATGTTACGTTCAAAATCTAAATACTACATATTTCAGGTTAAAAAAACCTGATGAGTACAGTCTATTTACAAATTGGATAATCTCGTCAATTATCTTTTTGGCCCCAATAGATTTTCTGCTGTCATACTCAGTCGTTTGCTGGTTGCTAGGCAACGTCATCCAAAATGGTCGGTATTCTGGGTGCCAAAAGTCCGTATACGAGCTTATAACATCAATAGTAATACTAACATCATTGGATTAGACATTTTATTTGCACTTACTCATTTACAAGTTACAATATAAAAATAACAAATATTCTTATAATTGGATTACTTTTAGTTTGATTAGAAACCGTTTTGTTTTTTTTTTTAAATTAATTTAGAGAAAAAAATTACGATTTCGAAAGTGAAGTAATTTATGACAGTCAGAGAGGTCAGTCAGTCATCGTCCTTCATTGCAATTTTGCAAGGAAGTGGATGAACGACCTGTTACAGCGAGCAAAGGTCGTATGCCGGTTTTGGCTATATGTATTAATTTATTATATTTACAAGTTTGGAGTTTATTTCAAAATACCTATATCAAATGCTTAGACTTACTTTTTATTTATAAATACATAAAAAACTGTTGTTATCTACGTATAATTAATATGTAAAGTTAAAAACTATTTTGAACGAGCTACCTTCAGGAACTTCAGGTCTTGTTTATTGAGATAGATTATAAAATACCACTTTAGGTCTTATACAAGATAAGAGGTGACCGTTAATGACAATAAATTCAATCTATCTGGCATTGTTCGATGAATTTTTAAACCGTAAATACCTACATAGATATAGTTTGATTCAGAAAGTCTAAATGTCTTAATACGAAGAAAGTCAGAAATCGTACATGGTACAGTCGAGTAAAAAAACCTAAACATTTGATATAAGTACCTGCTTTTAATTATTTATAATTTTAAAGGCAAATTTTATTGTTGTATAATAAATATCTCCTTAGATTTGAAACCTAGTTTACTATTGTTATTATATCACTCATACTGTTTTTTTTAAATAAAAAACTTGATCTTTCTCTGTCATGATTATTACTTTTTTTAACCCCTGAACTAAAAGAAGGGTGTTATAAGTTTAATGTGTGTATTTGTATGTTTGTCTGTGGCATCGAGGCTCCTAAAGAATGGATTTTTTTGTTTGAAAGGTATTATCGGTATGGATCTCAGCTATAATTTATAGAAGATCTGTTCAGACGTGGGAAGGTTATTAGTTTTTTAATGGTTGTTGAAAGGATATGAGCCACTTCTACTAGTCTGATCGATTTAAAATTTATTATTATACTGACTTGAATTAAATGATTCTAAAACTAAATAGATTCGTTACCAGGACTTAACGCTGCAGCATCATGTGGAATCAGCAGGACACACATCTCATCAATTTGCTACAATGGTATCGTGTTGGTGCTCGTTGAAATGGTCTTAATAATTATTTATTATATATATATATATATATAATAAACACATTTTGCTTATCGTTTCGAAGGCCGAAACGATTATATTTGACAATAAGATTGAACGTAACACGTGCTTGTTGGCAGTATGTTCGAAATTGTGGACAGACATTCAAATCAAGAAAATGATAACCTTAAGACGACTACGAGTGTGAAGGTCACATGAATTGAAAATTAAAGAATTTAGAGACGGGTTACATTTCTATATAACATGTTGATTAATATGAACATGTTCTTTACTTTTAATTTATAAGGACTGGATATATTTACAGTTGATTACGACTTAAAGATACGTTGTCTGGTGAATTCATGATAACTGCAGGAACTGATAAGCTAACATACCATACTATGTGTTTTCGAAATTATGAACTTATAAAGTAATTTCACTCATTTAGTTATTTCACATTAGACTTTATTTTTTACTTTAAGCTTCTTTACAATGACCTACAAAACACTTGTTTCAGTCAGTTTCGTTTCGTTGTTAGTTTAGTTCGCGAACGTCAACTCAGTGATAAAATTGATAAAGCGTTACTGTTTGATAAAAATTGCCACGGAAACTAATACTTAGGATAATATACTTAAGATAATTATATTTTACTTTCGAAAATACACATCTGACATCGGTATCGAATCCGTATTAATTTATAATTGATAGTTAATAAAAGTAAAGCTCTTTTATTTATAGTCTGTCAATAATTTCAAATGAAATGGTTAATAACAAAATATACATAAGTATGTATGATGATTATTTAATTCGATTTTATAAATTGTACGAAACGCAATTCATACGCAATCAATAAATTCACCTCAACGCTTCTTTAATTACTTAACGCCGATCTTCTGAATGAGTAACTGCCTCGGTCCATTCGGCCCGTATATGAGTTTTGGTCACTGGACTACAGCTAGGCCCTACCTTAGTAAATGACAGAGTACCTACATTATTTATATCTTAAGTAGGTACCATTATGTTTCTTAAACGTAGCAGAGTCTCGTTATTTCAATTAACATTACATCACAGTTTATTCTAAGCATTCTATCATACACTTTGTTTTAAGGAGTTATAACACGCATAATCAGGTTACTGGATAAAATCACACCCTTAGGTAGGTACTTAAGGGTGTGATTTTATCTTAAATAAATAAAGTTTTACTAAAGTAAACAGTCATTCAGTTTTTTTTTAAAGTATATAACATTTTATCTGTTTGATATTTAGTCATTTCGTCACATCTAATAATGTTACGTGCCATAGTAGAATATAGTGAATGGTCACCTAATGATGTATAAGAGCATTTCTTCACGTTTTACTCGTCAGCATATAATACTAAATAACGTTATACATTATCTCATCCGTTTCTGATTAGATCGAAAATTAAGATAAGATATCGAGGAAGTGTACTAATAAAGTGATTTTTAATTAACCTAGTTATTCTATTGTATCTAAATTATTTTTAAATATTGAAACATATTTTATATACCGATATCTAAATTTTCCGTATAAATAACGTAGATCGGTGATATTCCTGTTTTGATGATAAAGCAAAATCAATTGCTGTAATTATTCTGTATGTAGGTTATGATGTAACAAGAATGTGCTAATTACAACACCCAACTTACTATAATCACAAAATATTGGTTTTGGAATCCAAAACTATTACGAAACTAAAGTTAATAGGTCGTTCCCAAGAATATATTCGTGTTACATTAATATATTTTTATTGTCGTTAGTACGGTAATCTCCTAAGTGGGTCATTGGCTGCACGTCTAATTACGTAATATGGAACCGCGCTCGCGACTCGCGGTTAGTTGCACTAAGAACTCCTCGCACCTGCGAGAAGACATTTTCCACACTATAAAATTATACATTAAATGAGTTACATGCATTATAATACTTTACAATGCTATGTATTGTTACTCTTACGCAGACGTCTGTGTCAACGATATACCTATAAGTAGGGCAATGGCCCCAGCGTTTAAGTAACAGAAACGCAAAATACTTGTACAGCGATTTTGTTAGTATTATTTGATTCATTTGCATAGACCATAGTAATAATAATAGAAGGTTAATTAATGCTTTATAAAGTACTAGCTAGTGCCTACGGCTTCTTCTGTACTGGATTAGTTTTGTTACACATAAAAGATAGATATTTGCTGTTGCGGTCTTTTTTCTAGAAAGAGAAACATTTCCATCATAGAATAGCTCGCAGATGGTAAAAATGTTTCCGACTTTCTTGACACTAATCGTTATATTTTTGACAATTCACACAACATGTTTAAAAATTTTAGTCTATTTGTTATCTAATATGTATTGTAACAAACATCCATACATACTTATACATTTTCACGTTTATAATATTAGTAAGGATTTGACCTTATTTAACATATTTTTACATTTACTTACTAGAAAATGTTGATAATATAGTCATGTACCAATATACAAGTATGTTAATAAATAAATAGAAAAAATAATAATTAATAATTAGCATTTAAAATGCTAATTATTTTTTTATCATATAAGGGTATCTATCTAATTAATGCGTAATGTATACTTTTTAAATTATTACTTAATTTACTAAAATATGTTATGGGCGAAGTGATTAATTGGGCATTTTCGTTAAATTAAGTAATAAATATGTGACATTATCAGTATAAAACAATGCGCAATTCAACACACAAGTCGATTTAAGATTTTGATAGCATAACCTAAAACGCAGCACTGAACTGCTAAAAAGTTAATCTAAAATGTATTTTTTTTTAAATAGATTCTGCTTTGTTGTTTACAATATCAAGACTAATTAGGAATATTTAATACGATTCTATTCTTGTTACGTAACGTATTTGCTTAACTTTTGTCATCCGATATTGCACAAATGATGGCTACAATACAATGTAAAGACAATTGGTCGTCTTCTGAATATAAGGAGCTTATTAATTTTTAATTTGCTAAAGACACCGTTTTATTATGGATCATTAAGTTTATATATTATTATTATTATAGTTCAAAGTATTGGGAAATATTTGGTTTTCTCTATTTCTGCAATAGGGTTTTTATTCCTTATAATATGGCATCCGCCCGCTCTACTAATGCGTAAAATATCCTGCCACGTATGTTGGAGAAGACACGAAGGAGTTAAAACATACAATAATGTTTATTAGTGTAATAGAGTATTTTTTAATAAACAAACATTAGTATTGTCACCTAAATGTACTAATTGGTGCATAGTTATATCGCACGCTTAATATTAAACTAACCAAATGAAAAAAAAATCCACATTTTTTTGAAATTACAAAAACGTGAGATTTCATTTTAATAAAAACGTTGCACTTGGAACTTCATTTGGTCTCTTTAATACTAAGCTATATGTACGTATATGTCTATAATATAATATAATAAAGAGACAGAGATTTTTAAAATGATGAAACCATTTGAAAGGTCCATTATTCTAGATAGTATTTAATTTTTACATTTTATGTATGTAAAGCATCAAAATAAAATCGATATTAACTTGAGCGAAACCGCGAGAAAAACCTATTGTCTCATAAATTATTTTTTTATCTCCCTACTATTCGTTTTTGTCTCACCATGTTAATTATTTACCTAAGATATAGTTAGGTTATTAGTATGGGTACGAAATCTTAAGGAAACCTGAAAAAATAATATTGTTTATATTAATTTTATTCTTTTAGAAATCGTTGATTTACATTTGAATTGGCTATATATACTTTAATATTTTATTAATTAATCTATAGAGAATAGATCGTAAAATGTTACGAGACAATTAGTTTCGAGATATAAACAATGTAAGATTTAATAAAATACAAAAGAAGAAACTAACAAACTTTACTACAAACTTTTATTTTCGTGGTTTTTTAAATCTTCTTCTATTACACCAATTGTAAGTATTTAGTTTTAAAAAGTATATCTATCAATTTAAGATATTGCTTGTCTTGACATGGAGGCAAAAAGCTTTTTTTTATATTGCACCCCGATGGGAATAAAAACTTTTATTTCGTGGTCATATTCATTCAAAACATAATAATAAAAATGAAAAACTAATCGAAAAGTCTAAAACTTCATTTTTTTTTCAAATATTTTCTATTTAAATAAATAAATAAATATCATCACATCTGGAGATGGAATGTGGTGCTGAAATTTGTATGGTCAAAAAATGTTTGGTCGAATCTTAAATTCGGCAGAAATATTTCTTAGAGGGAATAGTTAAATACTTGTATCACAAATGTCTGAAATGATTCTTTTTTTAAGTCGAGGTGTTTATTTTAAAATATTATATTTTTTGGTTTTGTGATGATCTTATAATATAATATATTTTTTGTAATGAATTAAAAAAAAAAAACAATTAAGCTCTGGGCTGTACACCTGATCGTTAATAAATAAATATATGATTAGTTTTAATTAAAAATTCAAAGCATGCGTATATTCATTATTTGTATTTGCTTCAAATGCAGAATATAAATTAAGAATATACATACTTCCATATTATGGTAATATGACTATATGAGTCACAAAGTTTATAATTCAAAATGGAGTGGGGAAGCCCGAATGATATTGACATTCCATTGTTGTCCCGCCGTGCCGGTGCGTATCTCGGACTATGGAGCATATATTAAAGGTAAACGTGTTACTATCTCGTGCATTACGCACAGCTGATCCATTCTTGCAAATAAGGAAACTTCTTTGAAAACTATCAAAAAGATTTTTACCCAGATGCTATCGAATAAATATTTTTATATTGTTAAACTTTTTTGAATGCATATGAGGTAGATTGATGTACGCAATAGTACTCTAATATCGTCTTACATTTTTTAGCGCTCAAAACTACATAATTATATATTTATTGTCTTAAGAATGTTGTAGGTTCAAATCAGACCTCGTCATGTTAATGATTTCGCGGTCAACGTCTATATTAAATCTCTCAATTTTCCTGTTCTATCTGCAGTTATAAATCGATATATTTTTTATATTTTTACAAGCTTTTATTTCATTTCACCTGCCGCAATGTCTGTACATCGTTAATCAAATTTTGCAAGCTAAATTAAACCTACTTCTCATTATTCGATGGAGCTGGAAATCCAAATAAGTTGGATGACAATGCAATATTATGGTACCAATGATCTGATCTTATGATGAAGTTGGATGGTGGCCGTTTATCACAGAATCTCTGTAATAAAAAAATATAAATTCCATCAGGTTAGGCTCGATGGATTTACCTTAAGCAGCACTTTACTTCTAGAACATATACACCTAACTATGAATGTAACGTATGTGAAGTTTTAGTTAAGTTCTCAATCGAACAATGACAAGTACTAAGTCTAATTTAACTTGCAAGATTTGATTACAAGCATACATATAATGCGACAGGTGAAACTTAATAAAAGCTTGTAAAAAATGACTTTTTACTATTAATTTATTTAAATTGTAAATCTGACATACGATTGATTCACAAC
The DNA here is from genome assembly GCA_037950945.1 of Hypolimnas misippus. Lineage (NCBI taxonomy): Eukaryota > Metazoa > Arthropoda > Insecta > Lepidoptera > Nymphalidae > Hypolimnas > Hypolimnas misippus. Next base: position 10,405,132 of record JBBEEQ010000012.1, on the reverse strand, counting down.
ATTAGTATCCTAATGTGAAAATTATGTGTCATTTCATGAATTAATGTAAATTTGTTTTGTTACTTCAATTATTAGGCTAATTAAATAAATGTATTTATTAATGGTTCATGTAAATTTAGGCTATTATATCCTTATAATTTATTTAGCTTAGTAATTTTAACATAGTAAAGTATTCAAAATAATAGTCACATTGTTAATCTTGAAAGTACAATATTATCAAAAAATATTTTTCAATATCATATTAAAGGTATGTAATTTTTGTTTTTAAAGATTTTTTCAATAACCGTTTGCGTAGGTAAGGAAAATATATAAAGGTTAGAAGCAAACCTCAATCATTAAAATAGCTTTTAATTCCAGTATATTTCGTAAAATGTTTTCAAAGAGTGAAGGACGAAATTATAGTATAGAATTTTACATAATAAACGAAGATATAATTTATTTCTATTACCGCACTTCACACATATTATTAGTAACAGTAACACAACGCCATCGACATTGACAATGGAATAGCGCATGCCTGCACGCTATTTGTCGACGAAAATGCCGTTTTGTAATTGAAAATAACTTTCAATGTATTACAGCGACGAGTGCACACGACGACAGACTGTGAAAGTACTGATATATCAGATGAAACAACGACTTATTTCGTATGTTAATACATTTTCCTGTTTTTGATTGTATATGTAGAAATAACATAATTTGTTTTAGATAATGGTTAAAATGACGTAATAACTAATTTAAGAAGCACATTAATATTTGTCAAATATTACACACGTATTTGCGATTACAGAAAGTAAAAGTAAAAATAGAAAATCATCCTTTAATTTTAGGTTTGACTGTTCTTAGCTAAGTTTATATATCAATTTTTTTCTATAACCAGCTGCCCTTCACGCTTTCATTTACGTTTATGGTTACTGTTTCGCTCCTATGAGTCTTAGCGGGATGTCATATGGCCTATTATAACTCTCCTCGAAAAACGTTCTATCAAACGCAAAAGGTTTTTTTTTAATTGGATCAGTAGTTTCAGAGATTACCCCTTATATACAAACTTATAAATTTTACCTCTTTATAATATTTGAGACCCCTTCGGAAACCCATATTTTTAGAGTGACCTAAGCTGTAAATTGTATATAATATTAGTGTGTTTACAGGTGAAAGTTTTTGTTTAGTTAAAAATAAAGAGGATAGACGAAAACAATATTTCTATACGAAGGTTAACGCGAATGAAGTCAGGGGCGTAAGCACGTTATCGGAATATATTTAATTGTTAGATTTTTACTTTAACCTTGTTTACAGTGCTTAAGCATAATCCTTTACTGTTAATTAACAAAAAAAAAAACAGAACAAAACAACAGAATTTTAGTAATAATTAGTTCTATTTTAAAATAGTTGTGGCATATGATAACTATTTTGTTTTAACACGAAACGGTAAGAGGCATTGAATGTTTAAGGTCAAAGTTTCGTAATAGTGCAATCATGCTAATAATGGTAATGAAGACGATGTTAAGAGCATCATTGTTCGAATTATCTACAAATCTTAAACAGGAACGTATTTCGAAATTCCCTCTGGTGCATATGACCGGCCGCCCTTGTACCCGATTGCAAAAAAATGAAAAAAAAAAAAAACTATGAGTTGATAAATAATATGCAAGTTACCAAAGTATATGTATTAGCTGCAGCATGAGCAATTTAATTTTTAGTTACTTCGTGCGAATACTAAAATTAAATAATTATAATTGTATATGATATAGTGCGTACTGAAAAAGAATAGGATTAGAAATGGCGCGGGCCGCTCGCTGAACGTGTAGTGTTACCAATTTACATTATAAACGAAAACGATTTATTTATGTTTTATTTAATAATAAATATAACTAATTTTATTTTCTTGTTATTAAATTATGTTATTTATTTCCTTTTTGTTATGTTATGTAACTAAGCATTGTTTTTGTTATTTAATTTTTATATAATATAAAAAAAAATGTTTAAAATAATTGTTAAAGTTTGTTACGCTACTTCACTAAAGTAATCAATATCAATCGCTTTAAATGCTACATGGCAAAATTTCTAATTGATTAAAGATAAAATAAAAAGTATTATTCAAGTTATACGTTAGTTTTATCACTATTTGTAATTTCGAATATCGTGAAATAAAACAATATAACAAATAACATTTATAAAAAAAAACCATTGCACAATCAAACATAAATATCACTCTTTTCTTGCAGTCTGTACCGGCAGTTGTGAATATAGGCAACATAGGTATGTGAGAATCGAAATTCTAGAATAGAGGTGCTAGCATTTATAGTTCAATACTATTTTTATACGCACGTAACATAATAAAATTTAGTTCTCGAAGGTTTTAATAGTTTGTTATTTTAACTCCCGACATAAAAAGAAGGGTGTTATAAGTTTGACTTTTGTATCTATGTGTTTGTGTATTTGTGTGTCCGTCTGAGGCATCGTAGCTCTCTGACGAATGGAACAATTTTATTATGCGGATTTTTTTGTTTGAAAGCTGATGTAATCGAGATGGTACTTAGTTATAATTTATGAAAATGTTATGTTCTAGCAACGTCTTATTCCTTATCGATCCGAAATTTACTATGAATGATAATAAAATAATATAGCTGCGTAACCTTGACATTAATAACAGCATAACCTGCGCAGCATCACTTGGAATCAGCAGGTCGGGTTTTTTCACTTTCAATTTTATATTATGCCAGTATACGGTATGTTTTCTATCATAAAAAAATACAAAACGTATTATTTTGCACTACACGTATTTAATGCTTTTATTACATTTATTATTATTACATTTTTAAAAATCAATGATATATTTCCTATAAATATATCGAATAATAATAACAAGAAATGTTATTATGGCATACCTAATTTTGTTTTTGCATAGATTACGTATTTCCTTCTAAAAATAACTAGCTATGAAATTGTTATTTTCATCATAGCTAAAAAAAAAAATCAATTAAAATCACCTATTAATTACTTTTGAACCGACTTTAAACAGGAGGTTATCAATTGTTCAATACATAAAAGGATGTATTAATTTATCAAAAAATATTATATAAAAAATTAAATTTTCCAGAAGTTGATCTTAAAAGTATAATATTCCAAAAAAAGGAAAACACTATCAAATGTTGCAATAATATAGAATGTATTTTTATTCGAAATGAACGGGTTCGATACCTGGTCTCGGAAAATTAATTAAAAAAGCTATTCATGCATTTTAGTTCTCATTAAAATCGGTCCGAGAACCCTTAAAGTATTTTTTCTTTCGCTATTTCAAATGGTTTCAGGTTTGTCCATCCACGCCCAGTTAAAATTTTAATTACTATATTATAATATTAACTGTATGTATGTTTTCTATTTACTTTTTTCTACTTTGAATAATTGTAAATAGAAGTGTTAATGAGATTATAATATAATGTACGAATATAAAATCTCGTAGCAGGTTAGAGTAATCTCTTACATAACCTTTACTTGGAAGTAGAGCATGACCAAATAGTTCACAGGGTATTGCCGCTGGACTCTAAATATTTACCATATTAATTTAACAAGCCGGCCTTGAAAACGTTCTTAAAATGTGTTCGGAATATCTAAAACCATCTTATATTTAAATCTTTTTAATAAAGTTTCGTTCAATAAATTCTATTCTGTATGTTTTTTTCCATTTCAACGTTATTTATTGAACTATATACTTTAATGTAGTTATTCAACTATGTAGTTAAGTGAATGATACACAAATATAAAGTTATAATGGCGTCACAAATTATAATATTTCTACACGCATGTAATTTACCTTTAGAGTAATCAGGATATTGCAAATGCCTAATCGTATTTTTTAATTTATATTGACAAAAGTGTGATGAGAAAAATGTTATAAGCAGGTAAATCAACTTATTATGAGTTATTGACACTTAGGTCTTAGAATTCACATAGACATGTGAATTCCAAGTGAAAACTCGTTTTTAGTAATATAAACGAATTTTGCTAGATATTGACTGGTGTAACTAGTTTTAGTTATTGGTTACCACTAAGTTTAGATGATATTTTCCTTTTCATTTTCATAGATTAAAATGGCTGCATTGTTTTTTCGAAAACATTAAGTTTACCTACAGTTTTTATTAATGATTTAATTTTTAGGACTACGTTAAATATAAAATAAGTTGTTGTGTCTATAGATATATTATCTGTATATATAAAGATAATATAAAAAATGATACAAATTTTTCCGTCTGTATTTGCATTGTATTGTTACTATTACGTATGCATGCAAACAATAACGTTTTACTCACACTGTACCGAGAGTGCTAACTACTTCTGTAAATACATAATGATCCATGTTTTATTTACTCTGCTTGATCATAGATCATATAAGGCAGAGAGCACACGAGAGGTGGGGAAACGCCGCGAGACGCACCGTACCCTGTGTATTGTTGGGTGAGTTGCTGCACGCCGCTTGCGCAACACCCGGAGGCAACACGCTCGACCCTGAACTCAATTCGGCTGCGATCATTTTGCAACTAATCACTGGTCGTTGCGCCGCAGGTAGACAACTCTGGCCGTCGCCGGCACAAATGTAAACATTTACAGGCGTCGTCGGTCTACGTACGAGGCCGAAACGGACGTGCTCCCTGACACCGAACACCATCGAATAGCAATCTTCCTTTAATGTCCCCTACTCTATCGCCTAATTTATCATGTTCTAAATCTAAATCTTTCATGTCAGGTGAGAATTGAAAATGATGCTTCGTCTCCAATGCTAAAAATATCTTAAATAGCGCAAACAGCACTTCCTATTGAATAATGGTCATTCAAGGATTAACAACTTCAAGGTAGTTTATCTTATTATTTTCAAGTCAGAGCCGTATATATATACTATAAAATATAAGTATTTGTATAATGTTATGTTTTTAATTGTTATAAATGTTTTACTGCTTATATAGCACGTAATGTATATTTTTCGGACTTTGAATCTTTTGAGCGCTTTAAATGATGAATGAATGAAAATTTTCGATTGCATTTACGTGATGTAAATATTTTATAACTTATAATAAAAATAAATAGATAACGCATAATTTATCTATTTATTTAAACTTTTTTTAATTTCTTATTAAGCAAAAATATATTTATTTAAAGTTTCACCATAATAGGGGGGATTTTACTTTTTTTTAAATTTGTGAGTTAATTCTTAATGAGATCACGATAATCGATCAGTAAAATCTTTAATATTATTTATTATATCTTAAAGTCTTTGAAGTAAAAATGTATACAAACGACAAATTAGGTATGTGTGGCATTGAAAAAACGAGTTCCAATGAAGTAAAAATATCGCGGAGCAGCCAAAACAAACTGGACCATACTTGGAATCATATGAAATAGCCTTTAAAAGTTAAATCCGCAATTTGAAATGCAATACTCGTTTATTGACCTTCGAGGATTTCCGATGTTAGCTTTCCTTGTTTAGTTTTCTCATGTCCATTTTAATAGGTCTTCATCTCTTTCGATTCTTCACTCTAAGATTTTCCGATATTGCTTGGAAATAGCGATGAATAATACAAATTGACCTTGTTCCATTACGGTAAAAATGATGTTAATTAAACGCCACATTCAAACGATTTTTTATCAGGTGGCAATTAAGGACTAAGCAATCGAGTTTTTTTATTTCGTTTGACGATTTAAATCATCATACATACATCGCATGATGCACAGTTTTATATAACTACTAATAAAATTCATTGTGAACTTTTCAACTGGGCGTGGATGGCCAACTCCGTAACTATAAGAAAAGGCGAAAGTAGAAAATACTTATAGATGGTAAAAACTAAAAAAACTGATGATAAAAACTGAAGCTGCGTCATTAGTTTTTTGACAAATTAAATTTTCTAGCCAGAAATTTAATTTTAAAAGAAACAACACAGTCTTTAATATTGCGTTATCTGATAGTGACACTTATAAGGATCAACTTCTAGGAAGAAATAGTAAACGACACATTAAAGGAAAAAACTGTTATAAACTTATATTAAAGTTACAGCAGTCTTATAATATCAAACTTCGAAGATTTCATCCTTATAAAATCACTATAATTACATGTATACAAGAAATTATTAACACATCTTATATTTTATATGAAATGCTAGCTTCCGTCAGCGGCACGGCTTCGTAAAAAGTAGCCCATGTGTAATCCTATGTATATGCTATTTAATTATAGTGTCATAAAAATCTGTTCAATACTTTTTGCGGAAAAAGTGACAAACATCCACCCTAAGAGTATTTTTAGTAAATATTCGTTTTACTAAAAATACTCTTAGACTCTATCTTATTACTAATTTATGTGTATTTAAAGTAAATTTAATTTTTAATTCAATAAGACATAATGTTATATTAACTATGTGTAATATATATTTTATAAGGACTTAAATCAATTACAGATTCAACAAAATGGTCATTATACTTGACTTTAAAATAATGCTAAAAACTTAACACTGTAATATATTTATAGGTATTATCCTTGTTATTAAGAAACACGCAGTTTTATTTGTTACACTAATTAATTTTTATGCCAGTAAACCGATTTATAATAAATATATTTTTTGTCTCCTCGTGCTCTATCTGTTCATCAATGGGAATTGTGTTTAATTATAAAAAATCATATGCTAAATATGTATTAGTAATTTTAATCAAAGTCTAATTAAAATATATCTATGTATATGACAATAACGTCAGAGGCGATAGAAGGGAGTTAATCTCATGTCATGTCAGTGGCCAGTCGACGTGACCTTACGTCACACGTCCACAGCTTTGCGCCGACACACGCGTAGGGAATACTAACGTCTGCGAAACGCCTTGGTGGATCCTTGGCTTCAAAACCGAGCTCCTTTCTTAGACTATTGCGTTTAATGAACATTTTTCATTATAACCTTAAACAATAGTTAATTTTACCTCGTGATAACTTATTTTACTTAAGACTCATAATTATCTAGGCATTTAAATTGGAATAGGTTTTTGATTAATATTTTTAAATGTCATATAACTGGTCTTTAGACATTTTTTTTTAATATTACGTACAAAACGCTTTAAATGTTACATTTTAACTATCTCATCTTAGCTATAAATCAAAGATAAAGAATAACAAACAATCTTACGAATTCACTTGTCTCTAATACAATATAAATATATGATCATTTTGATATATATGTTACTGAAAATATTTAAGTGTGCAATAAAACACGAAAATCGAGAACTTGCAATTTTTTTGTGAGAAACAATTTTAAAGCATTTATACATAATTCGAGGATAAGATCATTTTTCCTCTACACATTTTTTATTATTAATAAAACAAAATCCTGCTCCATTTGATATTGTAAGGTTACTTGTTGACAATACTTTGGAATACAAGTCATACTTGTGATCCAACCCGTCATATTTTATCACATGATTCAGACAACGCAAACTGATTTCATAATTGCTTATATCGTCATTATGTTCTCACCTGGTAGAGTTCGTTTCTGCGGAACGTAGCGATTCTTTCCAGTAGCTTGTCCAGTTAGAACACAGTCACTACCCGAGTGGACAGCAAATGTCCAATTCTACGGTAACAGTTAGAAGTGGGGGCGCTGTAGTTTCGAGTGCGCGAATCGCGCGCAATAATCGCGTGCGACGGTAACTACGCCTGCGCTTAACGTACAGGTATGCTCGATACTGACTCCGTTCCTCGTCCTCACGCTCTTTTATCACATCGCATTCACGCGCCTTCAACTTGACTTCTCGTGCCTTATGTTTATTCTGTTTTGCAGGACACGATATTAATTGGAAATATTTTTATAAGTAGGTATTATTATTTTTAAAAGTAGCTATAGCCGGTAGATTTGAGTTCGGCATAGTTTATTTTTTTTATTTGATGGTTCATATGTTATAAAATAATTATAGTTTTGTTGTAAATATGGTGGATTTAACCAAATAAGAATTTATTAAACTTTTAAAGTTCTTTTAAGTTTAATAATATTTAACTCAGGTCTCTTAAGTAAAATTATAAATAGTACTTCTTAGTACTCTGCCCCTAGACGGATTTATCATTCAAAAGGGGTAATACTGTCTTACGTAAATATTTAATAAAAATATATAGATCTTTCAAAAATACTTAAAATTAAAAGATGTTTTGGTGTTTTATGGGCAAAAAAGGTTATTTCGACACATTTAAAAAGATAAGGGCATAAACATTTATTTTGTATAACATCCTGTTTATTAATGCAATATAAATAAAATGTCTAACATAAATCGTATACGTATCGGACTAATAATTCTTATAGAATATTAATTGTTACTAGTATTCGTTTGTATAGACATTTTTTTTTGTATACATAAACAAAAAATTAAAACGAATACCAAAAAGGCATATAATACTTGAAATGGGGCAAACTCATCTTTTGACGATTTATCTCCATTAAAAATGGACGGAATTTTATAATTAGCATTTTTCGTGTAACTAAATTATAATGTCTAAAAATTTAATATTAAACTATATTTTCTTGTTAAATAACATGAAAAATTGTTTAAGCGCATATTAAATCACATTTGCACCAGTCTTACAACAATGTAATTTACAAAATTTTACATCTAACTTGAATAAAACGGCAGTACGTGTCACTTACGTTTCGCGTTAAAAACGTAAGTGGACTTTGAGTACTGTTTTAATCTACTTCTATACTGATTTATAGCACCAAGGTGATATTGTTAGAGCAAAAACTTATTACCTTTTATCTACAGTTAGTGCTTGTAAATGCGACTTCATCTCAGAGTTCATCGTGCAGACCCCTTTACTACATAATATTTGTTACTAGTACTGTTTCATCACAGTTATTATGATGAATAATTAAAACATCGAGTTGACTAAACCTGGTTTTTAATATTGTGCCGTTTTAACCAAATTCAACAAAAAGAAGGAGGTTATTAATTCAGAAGATCTTTTGTGGTTATGTTACGCGATATCTCCATCAATTTTAGACTGATTTCAATCATTCTTTTTATATGAAATTGGTTAAGTTAAGGCAGTGCTTAAGTAAATTGGATAAGTTAATGCAGTGCTTAAGTAATGGCTTTTAATTTTAGGTGTATTTGATACGGATATATTCGCCAATTGAGAACCGATTTCGATAATTATTTTCTTCATGATTCACAAAACAAACGACGAATGACGAAGAGACTATATAAATGTTATGGCGGACTTAAATTATAATGCCAGGATACATTAATATAACACTTTTATTTTAAAAGAATAATTTAAGTTATGGCTATCATTATTCTATTTAAATGACTGCACATGATCCAGATTTACTTTATGATCCTGTTTTTAAATTAGTTTTAAATGAATTCAGTAATATTTAAAAACAAACAAAGACTTTTTTATGTAAACTCAAATTTGAAAAGTAACTAGGCTACTGCAGGTATTTATAGAAGTAGAAATAAATTATATGAATAATACAGTATGAAGCAGTGAAAATATCGGGATTTTTTTGTAAAACATGTTAAACGGTATTCAATAACATATAAGGCGGTGTGTATTCATGCTAAGTCTAATCATATCAAAGATAAAAATTTTAATTCTGAAGATAAAATTAGGGCTACTTGAGACGTTATTAATAGTGTGTACGGAAAATCTAATAAGCTAATTATGCCTACCAATTGACCTAAACGTAGGGAACAAAATTGAACGTTCATATTTGATCATATTTTAAAATATTTTGATGAATGCAGATATAACATCTCAGTTAGAATCATCTTCTTCAATTGCAACTCAAGTATATTTTAATTATTTTAAAGTACAGTACGACTAAAATTATTTTTATTAACTGAACTGAGTAACTGAGTTTATTTCTAGAAAATGTGTTTTGATTGGTTGTATTAATTCATTATAAAAATTTGATCGAATTAACAAAATTACGTCACTAATGAAGACAATGGAATAATAAACAATATGGTAGTTTGACATCTAGCCTCGAGTTTCGTCGAAGTTTTTTTTTTAAATAAGGTTTTCAAACATTTGTTATTTATTTCATTTAAATACTACTTATGCAGAGGTTTAAACCTACAGGTAATTTTTATATTATTATTAAAGAGATTTTGATCAGAGTAAAATATATCATATATTTAAAATAAATCGTTAAAAAAATAATTCGAATTCAAAAACAAAACAAGTAAACTAAAAAGCAAAAAAGAAATATTTTTACAGCATTTTGAAGAACCAAGTAAAACGTTCGAAGTCGGTGGCAAGTGAAATCTTTGACGTGTTATTTACTGGACTCCTTTTTCGAAGTCGATTAATGAACACAGATTCAAAAAATTCAACGTCAAATGTAAATATACCAAAATATTTAAATTGTTAACTAAAAAATATTGTTTTTAAAAATTATTGTATAACATATGTTATTTTTTTAAACACATGTAATATTAATAAATTAAGTTGGATATAATATGACTTCATCAAAAAAAAAAAACGCATTTAGATGAATTAAGAAAATTAAAATAATTTAAAATTGAATGGTCGCTCTTGGACATCTACAGCAGAAGTGGAACCATTAATGTATTATAATTTTTTACAAGCGAAAAAAAAAATAATTGAGTGGGATGAAGGAGAGTGAAGATAAGGAAAAGAAAGGGCTCACTTATCGTACGAAAAGCTGTTGCTATCTAAAGCCATTGAGCATACGACATTTTAACAGATTGTTTACAAAAATATTCTTACTATAAAAAAGTCCCCTCGATTAAAAACTTATTAAATGCAAGCGAAGCCACACGCAATAAAAATATTAATAAAAGTAAATAATTTTTTACCACACCACCACCGAAAGTTCAGTTTTGCATTATTTTATTTTGTGGGAGTAAAACAACAAACATAAGTATAATAACAACAATATTTCTTCCTCGAAAAGTAACGATAGAAAAGTACTACAGCGGTTAAAAAAGTAGTATGTGAAAGAAAAATGGGTTATTATTACCCTAATTGTAAAGACAATATTATATAATATTTAAGTTTACTTTTATTTTACACATCTTCTGAAAATTAATGTTAAATTTGATTTCTGGGCATTTGTGTGATTATAATTGATGTGAATTAAATAAATAATATTTAAAACTACGACTGAATTAGTTAAAATAACTAGTAGTCAAATATTCATAGGATATGTTTAAAAAAAAACTAACAGCGTATATTTTAGTATCATGTAAAAATATAAGTTATGACACTAAATAAGAAAAAAAAACTTAATTATGCGAACTTATGGCACAGGTGTGGTATAAATTTGTATATTAACTTCGGAAGCCAAACAGGACATCTTTACCCGGGTGTTTCCGGGGCAAAAATGTTATGTTTTGTTCCCTTAGTCAATAAGTATTAAAAACTAAAACACGATTACAGAAAAAATGCTCTCTTAAAAGTATGAAATAAGAAAATATTCTCATTTGAACATTTTGTTATTTATTACTTTTCAGAGAGCTTTTTGAATATTAAGTGAATGCATATAAAATTTATTTACGTAGGAGATGTTATCACAATACTTTAAGATTTTTTTCGGATTTTGCTTAAAAAATATTTGCTTATATAAATTAAATTTCAATTTGTGCGTGCTAATTAATAGTCATAATTACGTCCGTCGCTAACTAACAAAACTGCGTACCGCTTCCGAGTCAATAAGTGATGTATTAACTAATTAGTTTTTAGCCTTTTCATGATTATGTACTTATCTACGACAAAATTCATAATCTTAATATTTTTTTTCGTAAATATTTCTGATGTTTTTTTTTAAAGTTATTCTGTTATTTGGGACGGTGACAAATCCGATATATAAAGGTGAGAGAATTGGCTTAAGGTTTAATTAATGTATGAGATTAATAGCATTTTGTAAAAAATAAGCCTTTTCCTTTAGTTTGCCGTATATTATTACTTTTCAAAAGTTGATCCTTATAAGTAACACTATCAGAGAGTGCAATAATATAGAGTGTGTTTTTTTTTAAATCAACGTGTTCGATCCTGGCTAGGAACATGATTTTTTCTAAAAACTAAGGATGCAATTATAGTTTTCATCAAAATCGGCTCCCAGAGTCGTTTAAGTATTTTTTGATATTCCTTATACTTTTGGATTTGGCCTGCCACGCCTAGTTAAAAAAACTAACCTGTATATGTATTTATATAGATGTCCTATCAAATAGTATCGCGAAGTTGCGTGTCCAATGATGAGAACCATTCATCACTCCTTCTCAAATACACATACAAAATTTCATAAACAAATATTCAGTCGTCGGGCTACAGTTAGGATCTACCTTAATAGCAATTTTTGTTTGACTTTTTAATGATAAAGAAGAAGAGTATACTGAATTATGTTGAGGATTTTCATAATTTAATTTTTCATACGTGGTTGTAGAAGTTATCATATTAAACTTTTAACTCAAAGAGTTGAACTGCAGATATAATCGAATGATTTACTTGTAGATTGGCAGTTGTGATTGGATAATGGTACTGAAATTTGGAAAACCAAAATCCCCTTCATTCTGATTTTTTTTGCAGTACCTATACTAATCTTGTTTAACACGCCCTAAGTGTGATGATGAGATCACATTATTTTTAAGACGCTTATAGACAAAGTTATAATAAACATTCTTTATTTTTATTTATTTAATAAATAAATTTCAAATTAGGTGTTTTAGAGATGACTACTTTTGAAATTCACCGATTCACGTTAACGTTATGTTCGTAAAAAAATTATCATGCGTTCACGGTCAAGGTTTTGAATAATAATTCACTAAATTTATGACGCAATGATTTAATAAAAACAAGACGTAAGTACCTCATTTAAAAAAGAGTTAAAAAAATAAGTAAACCGGTTTATATTAAATCATTAGATGTATCAAAAATTAGATATTTTTTAAAAATAAAAAGTAACCGACTTCAAAAACGAATTTGATAGGTACAAATAAATTAAAAGGCACAAATAAAAAAATATATTTTCTACAACATTTTGTAGTCGGCGTCTAGTAAATCCTTTTGAATATTATATATAAGTATTGCTCTTTTCCAAATTTTACGATACTAGGTCAATTAGAAGTATCCTAGATTATTTTTTGGTTTGTTTATTTTTTGTGTTGTCTTTTTTTGTGGTTGGTTTGGATTTTGTTTTGATTCCTTTGCGAAAACGCCAAAATATCTTTTGATTATATTGATTTAGAAGTTTGATCTTTTACAGCACTGAGTACTTAATATTAATTACAACTTGTTGCCTTCAAGCGTTCTTGAGAAAAGTCTCGAAAGACAAACTTACGAACGGAGATATTACATTTACAGTTATCAGATTTTTTTTTATTTGTTCTATAAGGTTTACCTTCTTTTCTTGCAAAAACCATAAAATGTTATTGTTAATTCTTAACAATAACTAACTAGTCTAACTAAAGTTCTTTCTTTCGAACATTTTTTTCGGTAAATATTTCTTTTTATAATTACCGTGCACATTACTAAAATGATTATAATCTCAATTATTTCTAACTCAAACGTCTGTTCGCGTTGATTATTATTTGATGCAAGCTTTATAATATTTACACGTTTAAAATGCAAAAAAAATGATTAATATCTCTGCCATTGACCTTAAAAGAGTCTGAAAACCAGCTTAACCTTCTATGTAACTGCGAACTGGCCACTGACCGTATGTTTGTTAAGTATGATTTCAAGCAGCCTGTCACGATTTTTTTTTGCACTGTTAGCAAATATCCTATTTTCGAATGTTGTTTTTCTTCCATAATCATATACACCTTGACATTAATGCTAAAACCTCCTTAGACTACAGACTTTTTTCGGTCAGAGATCTAACGCCATATTGAATAAGCTGTGGCCAACCGTTTAACTTTTTTAGTGTCATACTAATTAAAAATCCGACCTTACAATTAGACAATAGAAATTTTGAAGCCTCTAGCAGTTTTAAGGATTAATCATCATGAAAACCCAACGAGTTACTCCATCAGTGATAAAATCTTATTTGCCTGTAGTTTTTAGTAAGTTTATATATTGTTCATATTACGTGGAAACCTTAACAAAATTTTCGGTCATTTCCGTAATATCTAAAGAAGAGGAAGCTTTTAAAGAACTTAATTTTTTCAACGTTTATTTAACAAAGTAATTTGTTGTATTTCACGCGAACGATGATGATGTTCGTAACGTCACAATATTCAGTCGAATTAATATGAATAGTTATAATACTGTTGATTTAGTAGTATACTCAGGTGACCTTTGGTTTAGTAAAGCAGGCAGGTGACCTTCTTTAATTTGAAGGCTGAAAGTTACCTCGTTGGTAGTTAGCAAAATTTTATGTTGTTGAATGCTAATAACTCTAAATAACCATATAGTCCAACTGATATATTATACAAAACATCTCAAAGTTAATATAACTGTTTAGTTATTCAATATACACATTGGGTCGGTTACCGTAGGATGATTTGATTTAAATAAGATTAACGATTATTATTACTTGTATGGTTATGGTTAATAGCGAGGCAAAGTTTTCAATAATTTGCTCGTTTCGGAACTAATTAAATATTTTAATCCTTGAAGTGTTAAAGTAGCTGTTTATATGGCAATTAAAGATTGTGACCATGTTGCCGTCTGTGGATATCCCATATTTGAACATAAATAGGAATATGATACTTTCTGGTATCTTTTGAATTATAATAAGTAGCCGGGTGTAAGCTGAACTAACATTAAAGAGATAAAACTGTTTTTAAGTGTCCATGTAGGGTATTTGCGTTGGATATACCATTTATTGAGCTATATTACATCACGCTAAGGCTCATAGGAGCGATGCTGTAGCCATCAACAACAGCCAGTGGAACCGTAAGGAGCAGCCAGTATGATATGTTATTTTGTTGGATCAACGAAAAGTAAATTAATCCATGCAAAATACATGTTTTTGCAACGTTTTTTTTTTTTAATTTTTTATTTCTCTCGACTTCTAGACTAAAAAAATTAATTTGCATTAATATTCATATACAACGTTACGCTTGGTGTGATTATGAAGCAAACTCTAAAGTATAGTAACAAATAACAATAACCTGCTGTTTCACCGATGCTTGATAAAGTTTTAAATAGTTAACCGAAATGTAACGATATCTAACGAATAAAGTTTTCTGATATATTTTTTCTGTTTAACCATCGTACTCCTGATAAATGAATTAATAGATGAATTTATTTGGTATTTATAATTTTTCGGAACGGCAACGTCACCTTTAAACGTTTAAATACATGATCCTAATTAATCTCCGTTAAAAATAAATTAGAACTCTTTAAAAATGTTTTATTTCTTGTTATGTCAATTAACTTACCTAGTATTAAGTATGATTTTAGTCATTTCATATTTGCGTTTAAAATATATTTGCATAAAAACGAAACGCACGTGTCGTCTGTTTACCTTATTCATGCGTTTCTTTACTTTGTGTTTGTTAGACTTAGACGATTAAGCAACTGGACGAGTAATGCAGACAATTCTACGAACTAAATTTTTAGCCAATTTGACAGGGGGACTACCTCGCATTAACTGTTACATCATTACACAAAAAGAAAACATAAACACTTTTAAGGCGTTGCAATAAAACCTAACAGGATGTGACCAAAATCGCATTGGCTGAGGAAAAAGGTGGCTGTACGGATTTCTAAAATTTAGAGTCTATTTCGGCTAACACGTTATTTTTTTTTTAGATCCTTGCCACGTGTTCAAATCTATAAAAAGGAAACAAACGCAAATAAAGGCATTCGTAGGCTAAAAGCGATTGAAACTAAAATAGAATTGAATCTTAAAGTTAAATCAATTACACGAATCGGAACTATTTTATTAAAATTAAGCTATTGTTTATTGAAAATTCATTTTTAACTTTATGTAAAATAATAAATTATATTTTTATGAATATTTATTTGCATTCGACATTATAACAGCATTATCCAAAACAAAAAAAAATAGTCTCGGTACATTTGTGGAAAATAAATTTTAAATTAATTTTTGACCTTGTGACTTATATTATAAAGCTTAAAATTGCAAAAAATGTCAATGAAATTTATACATTTAATAACATTTTTGAATTTTGATCATGTATCTGAAGAATTTATTGCTTAAGTTTCAATTAATGTATATATTTTTAGCTTCTTATAAAAAAATAGCCAAAAATTTTCTGTAAAAAATTTTTCTTTAATTTGCTGTATACTATTAATTTCAGAAATTGATTCTTATAAGTGACACTATCATATAGTGCAATTATACAGAATGTGTTATTAAAAAAAAATTAGCAGGTTCGATCAGCCTTATTACGACTCAATTAAAAACAACTAATGATGTAGTTTAAGTTCTTATTAAAATCGACAACGAGACTTTTTAAAGTATTTTTCCCGATTCATTATAATTTTGGATTTGATCTACTAAGCCTAGATAATAAATTCACCCAGTATAAAATAAAAGAAAAACACTATTTTAAAGTCGAAATTTTAAAGACTGGCACAATGCACTTTTCTTCAAAATTTATTGTGGTAACCGCAGCGGCACTCCCTACCTCAGTTAGTTTCTGCCGATAAATACAATTCACGTTGAATAAATGAGCACTTTTTGGTGAAATAGAAGATGAAAGTTTTTAATTTATCTCGGGTCCAATACGGGTTTGATACTCACTCGCGGCCAACGTATACATAGCCCATACGGATGCTCGTCTTGGTTTGGGTGTTTGTCTTGTATGTGGACTTCCGGACCATTGACAGAGGGTCACGAGATCTTAATTGAGGTCATTGAATGTGATGCATTTATAAAGTTCATAAATATTTTACTACTTATTTTATAACGAATTCAAACTAGAACAAAAAATATATCAGCATATTAAGTATTAATAAATAAATGATTACTCTTCTTTAACAAGTAATCATAACATGAATATAATAAATACATTTTATTATTTTAAAGTATGTAATTATTTCCGAGGAAAATAAAGACGTTATGCTTAATGCTATAAAAAATCTAACACGAGGATACATGTTATATTATTAATCATAGCCTTCTCGATTCTTGTTAGTTGATATTACGAGCATATGTATGTATTTATATATAAAGCTAAGAGAGTTTGTTCGTTTGAACGCACTTATCTCACAATTTTCAGTACAATTAACAAAAATCTTTATATGTAAGATAACTGATTTATTAGCAAATGTAAGCATTTTTAATGAAATATTTTATTTGTTTGTTTAACTTTTATGCCCCAACTTCTTAAGCTCAATCGATCATCACGCTCATTCACGTTATTAGAAGTATAATAAAGTATATGGATACTCTACATAGATACTCTATATCCTTTATTATACTTTTATTCTGAAAAAAGTTAGTTTATGTCAAAGGCCGAAAATTAGGTTCACTCGGGGTATGATTTTTAAAATTTTATGAACATCGCGGTCCGCTACCTACTACCCAACCGTCTTTTTATCATTTCGTATATTTATTTTGTTAAAATCAAAATATATCTTATAATAAAAAAAAATTAATATGTAAGTATTTTTTTGCGCATCTTCTGCTCCTCCCGTGCGACGATCCGCTCGTGGCTGGCGGAGGTCGTCTCAGGATGGCAAAGTGTCGGCTTGCCCTCCCCGAAAATAGGCCAGCATAGCATCCGGACCGCATTCGCCATTTGATGACTTCTGATCTACATTAACGCGAGCCTACGGACAAAAGCTAGTAATATACAGAATATACAAACAGCCGATCGATGGAAACTTTTCACAGTTTAATTACAATTGACAATATAAAACTGTTTACAAACATTCAAGTGTCCAAATTTATTTTTAATTGTTTGCAGAAGCTGTCATTGATACAGTTGTTGTGAATAAAGTAAACTCATTGCATAGCTTTTTTGTTATAAAGCCTAAAGTACAGTATGAATTTAGTGGTATGAAATTAAATTCATGACGTTAATTTCATCAACAATATCACGTGAAATCATCAAGTTTTACAATATGACATGTTAAATTGATGCACGTACTGTATATCGTATTATTTCTTAATGTACATTAGGCTAAGGACAATTTGCAATCGTAATACTAATTCTAGGTGTCGATGTAATTATATCAAACATACAAAGTCTTATGAATAGTTATAACTATTTTTATAAAAAAAATAAACTATTAAAGTGTCCATACATCACCCTTATATTTTTGATTATTGCCAATTGCCAATTTGGAGCATCAAAGGAACTACAAATGCGTTGCTGGTTTAAAATAGAAGGCGTAATAAATGGAATAGAAAGTAAGAGAAGGTATGGTTTGGGGGTTTATTCTTCTGGCTCTCTTACTAACCTTACGAAGCCCAGCTATATTAGCTATTTTTATGGCGATTTTTTGAGAGTCTAGTACTTCCCTGTGAGCCAATCCATTTGCGAGTTGTAGTCAGAACGCTACAACTTGACTTTATTGCAATAAAATCGACGAGTTATTAAAAAAAAAACTTGTCGACGTCCTGTCGTTCACCTCGTGTAAAAAGTTTTCATCAGCTTGTATCAATGAGGACTGGAGGACTGAGGACTTTTCATTTTTATTTAAATTCAACTTTAAATAAAAAAGAAAAGTGCGCAGTTAAACCAATATTAGTTTCGTTTTTAAATGAAAATCACTGGAATTAGTATGTCATCCAACAAACGAATTTCAGTGTTTTGCTATTGAAATCAGTGTATTTTTAGGATTCCGTAGTAAAAAACGGAACCCTTATAGTTTCGCCATGTCCGTCTGTCTGTCTGTCTGTCCGTCTGTCTGTCTGTCTGTCTGTCCGCGGCTTTGCTCCGAAACCCTTAATACCAGAAAGCTGTAATTCGGTATGAGTATACATATGAATTACGCCGAGAAAGTCGTACAATAAAATCTTAAAAATATTTTTTTTTCAGGGTGTCTTCCCTATGTGTTAAGAGAGACCAAAAATTTTTTTTCTCATTTATCCCATGTTGTGGGGTATCGTTAGATAGGTCTTTTAAAAATATTATAAGTGTGGGAAAACTATTTTTCCGAACGACGAACTGTTTCCGAAATATTAAGCTTTGAAGTGTCAATTTTTCTTAGAGTCAAGTGTCCCCCCCTCTACCCACTAAACTGCTGCGTCTAAAAATATGAAAAAATTCACGATAGCGGTACATATAATGAATTTAAAAGGAAAATTATCACGGCTATGTTGGTTCTTATGGTTATCGAGTTATAGATGATCTAAGTAAAAATAAATATTTCACCTTTTAAAGCATCACATTATGTAAATATTAATAATTTTAAATTAATATATGAATTTAAATGAATAAATAAATAAATATTTAATAAGTTTAAATTAAAATAAAATATAAAATAAGGTATAAAACAATGTCTCAATAAAACATGTCGCGAGTGATTCTGAATCGCGCTTATGAAGTTTTCAACCAAATCACCATAGATTTCATAGGCGCTAATCAGGAAGGAAAATTATCGGCGCTAAGTATATTTTACAAGTGTTAGAATAATAAATAATCGACGAACATTTAATGTTCAAAATCGTTAGTATAATACACATTCAAACATTTTTACGAAAATAGGTACTCGAAGATTGCTTGACCGATCTTGACAATTCTGACAACTACGGAACCCTACATTGTGCGTGGCCCGACACGCACTTGGCTGATTTATTATTTTAGTTATATACAGTTCATTGGTACGATGTATAATGTATATATTTATATAAGGTATTGAGATCAGGGTGCCTTAATCTGTGGTTCGTAGACGTTAGGGGCCACTAGCGTCTACGGGGAATATAGGGGTCCGTCGTATTATCTATGAACATTAAAATTAATAAATAAGTGCCTATTCTCATCCATCTTCATGTTTATACAAAAAACAAATACAGTAACAAATTACAACTGGAATCTGATTTTAGATTAACATCATTAACATCAACCCAAACTATTTTAGTTGCAAAAAAATCAGCACCAACCTTCGTATTAATACAGTATTTTTATTTTTTATGAAAAAGTTTATGTTTTTTGCAATACTCTCAGTGCTTGATGAGGTCCGTGGACTGAGAAAAAAAGATACGCTGACTTAGATGCATGTAAGTATCATGATAAATAAAACAGATAAATAGTAGTCGGAATTTACACGATGACGAAAGTTCTCTAAAGAACCGGTCCTACAGACGTCAGAAGTTCGGTAATCTTTTTTGATTGCTTTAATTTAGAAAAAAAAACTGGAAAATAAAACAATATGATATAAATAATGGCTATTATAGATATTCTAAGTTTCCGATCACAGCACACACCAGTAAATAACACGCAAAAGGTTTTACTTGGCGCCGACTTCGGATGTTTTACTTGGCACCGACCTTAAAATATTATAGAAAACATTTATTATTTGCCTTTTAGTTTTCTAGCCCTCGAAGGCATTGCGGTAGGCCTCTCCAGAAATGTTATTCAATGCCGCGGTAACGCAACCAAAACAAAATGTTTAGTTTACAACCTGTACATTAATCGTTCATAATTTATGTCTTAACTAAACTTCTAGATAAATTAACAACTTTGTTAAAAATCATTAATATGTACAAAGTCCTGTATATATTATCTAGTTGTTTTTTAACAAAATGCAGTCCTTCTCTAAAGTTCGATCGTATAAAATTTACTGAAATGCATCAAATTAATTTTAATGGTATAAGTTTGAAAACCAAACAAATAAACAGACACACAGACTTACTTTCACATTTGAAATATTGGCATGGAATTATTTATATATAATATGTGGATAGCCAATTACATTAAAAAAAAAGTTAACATCCTTATTAATATTATAAACACGGAAATTTGTACGTATTTATGGATTTGTTATGGTTTGTTACTCTTTCGATTACAATAATATACCTTATACATCAGAATAACACATAGGCTATAATTTATAAATATATTGTGTGAATTGTCCAAACTATAACAATAAGGGAATCTACAGAGGAAAAAATTCTACCATCTGCAACTACCATCTGCTACAATCAAGCATATGCTGCAAAAAAATATATATAAAGTAGAATGGAAAAGTTCAATTACAATTATTATTATTTTTAAATAAATTAAAGTACAATTCGACTTCGTAGAAATACTCATATACTTCATCTTCTTTACTGTATTCAGTTCAATCCGTCTTCTCCTCCTTACTTAAAAGAATGTTTCCATAACCTAAGCTCCTCCCACAGCCATGGTCTTCGATCTGAAGAGAATTTACCGTAGAAAATTCCTCCCCACTCATCATCCTTCTATATCAATTCTTTTACTGTCCAAGCTTGTTGTTTATGGAACTCTCTTTCCCTAGAGGCATGACTTGCACAATCTCTTACTTCTATTGAGAAAATAGTAAAATATTACGGTAGTGGTACCGTCCTATTTCTCTCTCCTACCTAAGGTTGCCTGGAAGAGATCACTGTTTTAGCAATAAGACCACCTATTGTACTTTTTATTTTTGGTGTAGTTCCTTTTGTATATTTTTATTGGTGTACAACAAAGAATATTTTATCTATCTTTTATGTGTAAGTCCCCAAAACGTCGCGGGCACCGGCTATTAATATATATTTTTTGCATTTTTTTTTCGTAAGGTCAAAAACGATAAAATTGCCGTCAAATTATACTTATACGACATTAGATACTTTTAGTGATTTACTATTGACATAAGCAGTTCTTTATATCTTGTTATTTATGAACGTTTTGAGTATGATGAGTTCTTGTTTAGTATTTTAAATGATTTTGTAAATAACTCTGGCGGATGTGTGGTAAAAAATTACGAAATTATGTACAAGCAAAAAATATTAAACGTAATTAATATAAATATATTTTTCCATAACAACGTTCGAAGCGTATAAACGGCGATGTATCCGGTAAGTACTAAAGTATTTTTTCAATGTTATCTTCTATTGCTCGTGTCTGCACGGGTGGAATTTTTTGAAGCTGCCAGTGAGTGGAGCGTGTATTCGTGTAGTTATAATAATCAATGAAATAATTGAATGACTTTGGCTACAATTGCAATTAACTTTGCTAAAAACAATTACAATGAAATCAACTTTTGGGTGAAAGGAACTCAAGTTTTTAGTAAAAAATATATTTAACACATACAATACAATTATTACATTCCTACATAAGCATGATTTTAACCTTATAATTTGGTAATGACATTAATTTTATAGAATATAAACAGTGGACCAAATTTTATTTAGTTAAAGTTCATTTAAACTGTGTATAAAGGAAGTATTAGTAGGTCTTTTATATTTTAAGTCCTTAATTTCCGGTAAGCAAGTATCTTTTGCGGTTAATGAATAATTCTCATTTAAGCCTTGACTAGACAAAAAAGAATGTATGTCTGAAAGTGTGACAAAGTAATAAATAAACAATATTTTATAACTTTTTGTAGTTATTTTTTTTTATAAACTTTGATAGTTATTTTGAGTCTGTTAAATCAATAAAGCTTGGAAAGTTAATGGTGTCTTATTTTATCACCTCGAAACACTTATATTTGTATAAATTCTAGATAAATATTATGCACGCGTTAAAAATGTACCCCTCCATTCGCAAGAAGCTATTTACTTTAAGAGGAAAAGGATAAACGTAAATGCAATTGTAATAATGTAACAATTCGTTTTACTGTTTTTAAGCTGTTTTGTCCAACAAAATATATCCACCTGGATTACGTCCGCAATCTTAATAAAATATACTATTTATATTGTAATTTTATAAAATATAATGTTTTATAATAATAGCAATTATGCCGTTAATGTTATACTTTGATCCTAAAATTAATTAAAACTCGTTACCACGGTGCTTTATCATAATATCTAAAAATATCATAGTCAAATTAACATTTTAGTCATTATCATATTTATTTAGTTAGTTCGATTTACAATTTTTTTTATAATCGCTAACGTTAAAAACGAATTGGTGGAATATTATGTAACTTCCGCTATGTACCTTGGCCTTCTCAGAATTCGATGTTGTGGATTGACCAGTTGTTGACTCTTTGTAAAGCTCAAGCTATTGCCCGAACGAAGCCAGTTCGTCTGAATGTAGATACTTTTGTGCCGGACGATTGTCTAAATATTAATTTTATTTTTCGGGAACAGGACTATGTCCTTTTCTGTACATCTGACACCGTGCATGCAAAATTTTATGGTTATTCAATTAAGAAGTTGAAGCGTGACAACGTAACAAACAAACACATTTGTAATATAAGCTAAGATACCGACGGAAAAAATTTTTATTTTGTACTGAAATAACAAACAAAAATGTAAGCCGTTGCCTGACTCTGGCAGATGTGAAACATCGAAATTATTTTGTGGTAATATGCATAAATGGATAGTACTAGATACAATTATATAGCGTGGCGACGCTTCGCCACGCAAACAGTCGGTCTATACCCACCGATAGACATTTCATATCAAAAAGTATGGTATCATTTGTGACAGCAATGGTATATTCAACAAATAGCTTCTAGCTTACAGTAAATGTTGAACCTCGATCTTTAAAATATTGAACTCGTCGTTATGCAAATAATCAGAATATATTATAATTTATGTATCAGTGGTAGTATTTATAATGTTTACTCTTAGAATGTTTTTGAGGCAATTTTATCAGTTCGAATGCAGATTCTGTCGGAAAGGGTTCAGTTAGAAACTTTTAAACTTTAATTACGAGTTTTTAATATTTTATATCGTACGCTTATTAGTAAAGTGAAGTGACTGAATTAAAAAAATCACATTTATAGCCATAAAATATTTAAACTTAAGAATTAAATTAAAAATACCGATAGTTTAGTATTTTATTTCTAAATAATAGATTGTAAACCATGGTATTATACGAAACTAACTTTTAATTACTACCTTATCTAACTAGTATCGCACAGATTTTGAATTTGGTCGCTTTATAACCTATAAATATATCTCTATATTGGAACTATATATTATTTATTTATTATATCTTTTTAGAACTTTTATTGCAGTCAGATAAAAATTGCAATACATTATTCATAACTTCTTGGCATCGCTTTTTAGTTAAACTTACAAATAAAAAATTGGGCTAGTAGAATATTATTTTATCTTCATTATTTTCCTTGTTAGTCAAATTTTCTCGTACTATTATGGTTTTAATTAATTAAAAAGACGAAATCACAGGATCATTACTAAAGTTACGCCAATATAGTACAATAGTAATACTTAATATTAACTTACAAAGCAAATAGACAACAATATAGAAACATTTAAATTGTTCTCCATTACCTGATTATTCTAAAGAACTGCTCATTAAAAAAATCACGTAAGCGTTGCGATTTTTAAATCTTGGTATATCCGTCAAATAGTTGCGAGTTCGCGAATATGGTTTATATTTAATTAAAAATAAAATTTTATTATAGTTAATCAAAATATATTTCGGTCTGTCTTTTATTGGCGTATACTGGATAAACTATATAAATATGTCATTATTCTTGGTCTTTATTTTGGTTAAATTCTTATGTAATGTTAACATTATTTAACGTTTGTATATAGCTCCATTATAAATGACAATATAGTACTAATTTGTGTGTAGTGTTAGATGTTGTTTTTTAAGCGGCATATAAATGATTGGATGGTAAATCTTGATTAATGTGAACTGTGGTTATGATTGTTTATTTTCTGAGAAAGATTTTTCTTAACGATCTTGTTCTGACGCACGAATGGTAAAACCTACTCTTATGCATGTAAATCAAGTTATAATTCAACGTTGTAATTTTCCAAAAGAACAAAGTAGTTCTCCGTTGTTTTTACTACATCTTTACTATACAAAGGATCATTATAATGGAGCCATAATTTATTGATATGATAGATTTTTTTTTTGTTATTGGATCAAAATTACGAACAATTTATAATGTACGTATGTACATACGTACAAAACTGGTTTATCCCAAATTTTTTTACATAAAAAAGATGATATCGTAAACGGAACACAGTGACGTAAATCGAATCGTTTTGAATATAAACGTCTTCTTAGGGTTCCGTAGCTAAAGGATATTAACATGATTTTACTTAGCTACATCGGCAGTTGATTTTTCGAATATTGAACTTGTTCCGCGGCGCTGGCCGGCTTTCTTCCTATTAATTTCGAAAAAAAAAAATTTTTTTTTCACACTCAACGACCCCCATTAAGATCTCATGAGCTTGTGTCGGGGGTCCGGAAACATTCACAACACTAACACAAACACCCAGACCACGACAAACATCTGTATGTCTGATACACACGTTTGCCGTGAGCGGGGATCGAACCCGCGACCGTTTGCGCTCTAGTCAATTGCAGTGACCATTGCGACAACGCCTCTGTCATAAATATATTTATTCCTAATAAGTAACTGGCTTAAATTTTTCGAGAATATTTGTTATAATGATATCCTACGGTCAAGTGAAGTTTAGGTGTTAGTGTACGGAATTCTATGCGCGAATCTGACTTATATTTTAGAAGTGTATTATGAATAAATTTCATTTGCCACCGCCAGAAAACGTACCATTATATTATCCATAATATGCAAATATTATGCTAATTGCTCATTTATGTTTGACGACAAATGGAGACTAAAAGACGCTACCTGACGCAATGAATATATTAATTGCGATGCAATTATAGTTACGAAGTACCTATGAACGTCGATTAGTTTTATGTAATAAATATTTTAATATGATTCAAGATTCTTTTCCGATCACTGACAGAATTCCACGTGCTGTGTTTTGCGTTCACTGCCTTAGAATAAACTACTTGATCGTTTTTATAAGGCAACATTGTATTCCGGTAAGTTCCTATGGTGGTTTTTGCCATCATTTTTATGCCAAAAATAAGGTGGTATATATGTATGTATATTTTCTCATTTATATAGTATCGTTGTAAGAAAATTTTTTAGTCACTTAAATGTATATGATATTTTATATCGATCTCATCACTCGTCTAAATATATATAACTCAAAAGTGACTGACTGACTGACATAAGTGATCTATCAACGCACAGCCCAAACCACTGGACGTATCGGGCTGAAATTTGACATGCAGATAAATGTTATGACATAGGCACCCACTAAGATAGGATTTTGATCAACACTACCTCCAAAGGAAAAAAATAGGGGATGAAAGTTTGTATGAAACTTTGTCAATTTTAAACCGATCGGGCTAAGACTTATCACAGACAAAGTCCAGCTAGTTTATGGTATAAAATTGTAAGCGAGTTTAACTCGCATTTGACCAGTTTTTTTTCTTTAATCGAATCCATTTTGAATGACTACACTTTCATCTTAATCAAAAGACCGAGAAACGAATCTCTTTTGACTTGTCGTGACATTTATTTAAACAACTATATTTTGCAGGAAAGATTAACTGTTTGTAAAAATTTAAATTTTGTTTCGTTTTACGTTTTCTTTAGAATCTTATTTTTTATTACAATGTACTGATAAAAGATATATTTTTTAAATTATTTTTTACAAAGATTATTATATAGTATCTACCTCAGCTTTAAATACGTAAGAGATCGCTTTTAGTGATACGACCACCCTTGCCTACAATTGTCCATTCCTTAGAATAAGTATTTTTTTTCTTTTTATTATTGTGATCCTAGATAATTGAGTGCAATAAAGTTTTTTATCTATCTATCTATCTATCTATCTATCTATCTATGTACTTTTATACCTGTCTATTGATTTACATTTTATGTACATAGGTTATCTGTATCTGTCTTATACATTTTAAATTTAATCAAAACTTTTATTATGTAGATGTAAATATGTAAAATGTAATTTCTGTTCGTGAAAATGCAAACAAGAACATGTTATTTGTTATGTAATAAATAACATGAAAATAAGGCAAACCAATATTGTTTTCAACCGACTACAGCAAAGAAGGCGGTTTTCAGTTATATATATTTTAATGTTCGTTACCTCAGAATTCTGTCTTTTCTTGAATGATATTGAAAATTCTTTTTTTTAAACGGGTATACTTTCATATTAGTCCCTTTAAATAACTTGAATTAGTGTATCATCCGATCAAACAAAATTGCGTATTTTGTTTTTGTAGTCGGTTAATTTTTTTTAAATTTCTATATTTTATATCTACGAGATGATTCATGAAGATGGGTCAGGATGGAGAAATCTGAATCTATGAAAGCTAGAGAAATTTATTAAAAGTTACGTCACCAATATTTAAAAAAATCGTATTCAGGAGATTTGCAAGAAAGACTATACAAATAATAAAATCTAGTTTTTTTTTGGTTTTGTTACTTGTTATTACGTGAATTATTATTTGATTAGGTTGTGAGAAATAAATGTTAACATGGTACCAATTGAATTTCCACCCTAAGAGCTGCTAGCATTCTTACTGCCATTCCATTTCCACCAATCCGATTTGTCAAGAAATTATTATGATATTTATGTTACACAAATATATTGCTTAATTGTGTTGTGGTAAAACTGGTATGTGCTGCTTCAGCAAGGTTTTATACGTATTTTATAAATTCGTAGCACTGTTCTACGCCTACGCCGTAGAAAGATTACGCAATTTGTATTAAAAATAGGCTATATATTTTATCTAATATGAAAACGTAAATTATTTTATTTTATTTAATTCACATCATAATGTATATTTATAAAAAGCAAGCCATAATTATTAAGTCTTTGTTTTTATTTATAGAAGTGGTATTTACAGAACTGTAATTTAATATCGGTCATCAAAATTGTAATTAAATTATTTTTTTAATCAAAACATAAGAACGTTAGAAAAATATATATTTTAAAATCAAGAATTTTTAGACAAGACGACAAATAATTATAATAAAATAAAAAAAAAAAATGCACAATATTCGTTATGACAATTTTAACAAGACCAAACACGACACATTTGCTGTAAGTTGGTGAAGAATTGTGATATCCTGTTGATTCAAAATGATACGGCAGCTGCAGACTGCAGTATAGTTAACTACGATTCGTTAAGACTAGCAGAAGTTGCTCTAATTATTTTAAGAACTAGAAAAAGTGGATAACCTTCAAAAGTTTGAACAGGTAAATTAACAACCGTCGCGATTACATCTGCTTTCAAAAAAGCCAGATCAAAATTGATTTATTTGTTAGGGACGTTCGATGCCACAGACAGACCCACAGACACATATATACACACGTCAAACTTATAACTATTCTCTTTTTTCATCGGGGTTAATTTTGTTCATTCATATTCATAATGTAAAAATATTACATTTTAAAATGATCTTTTTTAATTGCCTTGTATAATACATAAAACTTTTACGTTTAATGAGTTCATAACTATTTATTTAAATATACATTATTTCTATGTTTGTATTATATGTTTCCATGAAATACGTAAATTTATCTAGCTACATTTAGCAAATATTTCATTCAATTTAAAATTTTCAGTAATAATTCCAAAATTACAAGCTTAGAGACAAGAAAAGGTTAATGTTTATTAATTTTTGTATTACTCTATAAATATGAAATTACGTTTAAATGACTTTGATTATAATGTTGAGGATATACACCACGAGCTAAACGAGGATCAAAATTATGACGCTATTATTACATATTATGCCATTATAAAATAAGCGCATATAAATTATCTGTTTGCGAAAGTTCACCTTGACTACTTTCACTAAGAAATTGTGATGCTAAATAATATTTTACACGAAATTAATATACAAAAAAATCATAAATTCAAGGTCTTATGTGGTAGAATGGACGGAAAGAATTGTTAGTACTGATGTCATAATAAAAACGTGGTAGGCTTGAAATGAAACCAACATACAGATGAGATTAATGAGTAAAACCTGTAGTGGTAATACCACTCGGTGATCAAACAACTACATAGTATGTATACATAGTATAATTAAATGCTTATGCATAATTATGTATATTTTATCTACTACATGACATTTAGTAACGAGTTGAGAGATTAAGAGAGTACATAAATTTAAAAATGTATATTCTTATATTTTATTTATTTACTAGGGCTGTAAAAATAACTACCGCGGTTTCATGCGATACTTTTAATTATATTTTTATGAAAATAGCGGTCAAAAGAGCACTAGCGATCAAAAACGCACGGTCAGTAAGAAATAAAGAATGAAGAAGAAGCAAAAGAAAAATGGGAACGGATTGGGCGGGGTTGAGTCTCTCCTTTGACTTCAACATATATTGGAAAAAAACTAAACGTTACGTTAAGTCATAAATAAGTTTTCTTTATTCATAATAACATAATATTTTATTCATATAATTAAATATGATACATACAAAACAAAAATATCATTAAAATAATGTATCATAAAAATCCATAAAGTTATAGGTAGCTAGTTACCTAGTAGGATACAGGATGTAGCAAGGGTATGTTTTACGTCAGAAAGTTTTCCCCGCAACGAAAAAAAAAAACATTTAAATTCTTACTCGTGGTATGTAACAGTGCATACCCGATCGGGCAGGTTAGCATTCACCTGTTACCTTACTGGCAGGTACTATTTATTATTACAGATATAAAATCATAACGAAAACCCTACGCTTAGACTTTCTAGTGTTAAAAAACGGCATGTACGAAATAAGGCATATTATTTTTGTTTAGCAATGTTTGGTCATTGCAAGAGCTTTTGTTTAATAAGATGATGATGACATATCGTAGATGTAACAGAACTTTAATATTACGGTAAAATTTTAATTACCTCGATTTTAATTTGTTTTATTTTCAGTGCCAAAAATTTGTCTCTACGATGTCTGAAAACTATGTCATATTATTTTCATAAACAACATTAAAGTGACGTCATTCAACGACATAGAGCGGACGATCAATGAATATGTTGGACAAAGGCGACCTCGTATCATTAAAAAATTAAATATTAGATACCTTAAAGTTTGTTGAATTCAAAGGTTTATCTACACGAATCGTAAGTACATTCGCGAAATATTTTCTAGACACGTTAGAGCATTGTAAACAATGATCTTGTTGGACTGTAATAAACGTACAATATGCAATGATATATTACAACTATACAGCTTGATTTCTTCGGATAAGTCAGTAGGAAATCTGAAATTAAAAAAAAAAAGTTGGAAAATGAGCAAAAAGGAACCATGTGTCCGATTTTAAAGTAAAGAAGTACTGCATTCAAAATTTTGCGGAAAAACTCTAAACGCCGAGCCGTTTCAATCGAATCTGATATTTAAAAAAAAATGTTTTACGTTGTTAATGTTTTACGGATATAAATAGTGTAAGTTGTGACAGAAAAATATTATTATATAACTCTATATCTAAAATTATAAGTTAACATTGAATTTTTATTTTAGCAAAGGTTCGTTTAATCATGCCGACAAAGTGACAACAAATTAATTCCTGAATAATATTTCTTTTTTCCTAAACGCGAAGTTGGGACGAAATATATTTTTTTTAATTAACTCATGTATGTGTCGCTGGATAAATCATTTAAAATATTGCATTGGTGAAAAAAAATATTTTGTGGATAAAAGGTTCGTTTGCGAAAAATCAAGCATTAAAGTAAGTTTTTGATAGAGTTCACCGTTCCTTTACTACTTAAACTGTGACTGGATCTCTGAAAATATTTACAGTAACAGTACATATAATGCGTTTGAAAGGAAAACTATCACAGTTTAGAAGGCTTTGCAAGTTAAGAGTCGACCAACTCATAAAATATACTTGGAGAAGAAACAAGCTAAATTTCGTTAAATTCTGTTGAAAATTACTTAAATAAAGTTATTAGTTGTGTAAAACAGGTAGAAGATATAAGTTTATGAACCATGTAAATGAATAAAAGTCCGTTTGACGGGCACCTAGGGAGCCCTACACTGTTTAATGGTTATAACCTTTAATTGACGTAAGCTAACAATTTTTCGTTATTGTTAAATGAGAACCTCGTAAGAAAATCAAAACAATATTTTATTAAAATTGTTTTTATCTTGGTTAATAATTCTACATTGTCGATTGATTATTTATTTGTGCAACTCAACTGTTATGGCACTTTGAATTACACAATTTCTTGTATAAAAATTTGTCAGCTCATAGAAATTATAAACAGCCTTGTCCTGTTCTGATAAGAACGTTTTCTTGCAACATTTGGTAATTAAATTGTTATGTTCGGAATCTCAACTTGGCGGGCAAATTTTTTTTTTCATAGTTCAAAGTTATCATCAATCCGAAAAAAAAATTATAAACAGTAATATAATATAAAAGTAAAACCCCAAATCAAGTAAAAAGTCTAGCAGGACATTGTAAAACAAATAAATTAAAAAGATTTTATACACTTTATACGATTAAATATTAGATTTATTACGTAAGAAGTGATGAAATTGCGTCGATGGATAAAAATAGTGCATATGAACTTCCGTGTTGAGGCCTACGCGCCTTCCATTCGCGAAGTGCAAGACCGCCTTGGTATCTGCAAGGTGACGACAGCCGATGGCCTTCCCCGGCTTGCCGATTAATTGCTGGACAAAATACAGTTTCGTGTCAATGTCCGAAGTAGGTAATGGCATTGCCTACCGAACCCACGTGTTGAGTGACACTAATGAGCTGCATGTATGTACCTACTTGATTAATAAATAGATATCTAAACCAAAGCTAAATAATTATTTTACAATTTCATGAGGTGACATTTTAAATTATAGTAATTTCGGTTAGTGATACGTAATTTTAATACAGAGTTAATTAATCAAATGCCTTTTAAAGGTCTTTTGTAAATAGCAATGAAGGTTTATGCGGATGTTTTGACGATGACATTATATATATCCCTTATAAGTTAATATTTATTTAAGTAAGCCACAATCTGATTGATAGGAATTTTAGGTATTTATGAATATAATTGCAATTTTTAATTTTTAATGTCTCCTTATAATTATTTCATAACTCTTAAAATTAAGTTACCAAGTGTAATGATACCAATAATTCAACGATTTTCATGAAATTTAATATGCAACGGGTTTCGAGGGCGATAAATCGATCTAGTTAGGTTCTTTTAGGCAAATGTTGTTTTATCCGTGTCTTTAGACAATGAAAAACGGCTATTATTTTTTGCTGCTAAATCTAAATATAATTTCCAAGAAACACGATTTACCAAAAGGAAAATACAAGCGAAGCTCAGTCATCCAGGTACTATGTAAACTTGTATATGATATTAATTTCAACTTGATATTTTTCTGCGACAAACAGACAGACGGACAACAAACTGATATTATAAGGATTCTATTCTTACTTTTTAGGTACGGAATTCTAAAAATCTTTTGTAGGGTGCTCTGAGGAGGACCACGATGGTTTCTGGCTGAATAAGTATGTATACTGTTGGTTACATTTGGTACATTGCAAGTTACGATGTATGCTGGGTACCGTTAGCATTTATATCAAAATAGTTTCTTTAGGGGCGTCACTCGCATTTGCATTTTCCGCTCTGCTTTCCCTGGTTGTAGCATGTTCTATAGCCTACAACCATCGGTAATAGGTTATCTAACGATAAAAACCATTTTTAAAATTAGATAGGCAGATTCTGTAATTAGCGCGTTCAAAGAAAAAACCCTTTTCACTTTTCGTATATCTTATACTCTACTTCTGCAAATGTCGTGCCAAGTCCGTCAAATTATAGTTAAATATTGTCTTTGTTTTACTGAATAAGCGCCTACAGTATACACGAAGTAGGCCATAGGCCATCATTCTGAGGCCAGATTTTTTTTAGAATAATGTTAAATAGGTGACGAAGTTTCAAAATAAATCAATATCTCCGAATTTGTATCTTTGTGGGTTGACACATTATTGCTTATCAGCATCCAACTTACGATATAAATTAAAAACTTCAAAACTTATTTATCGATGTCAAAAAGACAAAAGCAAACTTTAAAAATAACAAATGACGAGTTTAATACAATTAATATACAGTATTTATTTAATAAAAAAAATTAATCCAGACAAAAAAGTTGACTTCTGTAACCTATAGTTTTAAAAGTGTCACAGTTACTAAGTGTGTTTAAATTATGATTTAAATTATCATGCTGGAATTTTTTATAGTTTTTAGTTTTAATTGGTAAATTTCAAGATTCATTACCATTATCTTTCATTTGTTTCTCCACTTTCACAGTTTGTATATGAAGAAAAATATTTTACATTTATGTATAGATGAACCGATTTTTAACCACCGACTAAAAAGAGGAGTATTATAAGCGTGTCATATGTATTTCTGTATCTGTTTGTGGCATCATAGCTTTTTCTTATGTAATCGAACAAGACAAGGAAGCTTATCTAAGTAGCTTGGAAAAAATTACACAACAAAATACATAATTGTTATAGCAATGGTCACTAAAAAATAAAATTCGATACCAGAAACAATCTATAATAATATTATAAAGCTGAAGAGTTTGTTTGTTTGTTTGAACGCATTAATATTGGGAACTAATAGTTCGAATTAATATAAATATTAAAATAAATATTCTTTTTTTGTTAGATAGTTTATTTATTAAGGAAGGCTATAGGCTATATTATATCACGCTACGACTTATAGGAGCGAAGCAGTAACCATAAATGTGAGTGAAACCGCAAGTTATATCTATATAAAATGTTTAAATAGATTGATAGCTAGTATAAAATGTTTAAATTTTGTTTAATCACTTGATGTTTAATTATAAATAAAATGTTTAATTATTATACTTGGCTATGGAAATATTTACAATTATAGAAAATAAAATTAAAATATAATATATACATAAAAAGAAATACTTCAATATTTTTAAATAATAATAATTATTTTACAAATTATGTCCGCGCAGAATGGTAGGAAGAATGCGAGTGAGAAGATAAGTAAGTTTGGTTTTAGTAAATGTAAAAATGCGAAAATGTTTACTATCTTATTCCTGTTTCAGTTTTCCTTAACGCAAAATAACTATACTGTTTAAAAACTGTACTGTTTTTTTTATGTTATACGTAATGAACATTTCTTTTATTATTCGAATCTGACAAAAAAAATCAAAAAGGGTTCAAAGTTCAATCTAGACAGTTAATAATTATACACTCATTATGTATATTATTAATTAATAAATATAACATCCATTTATCTAAGTTTTTAATAATTGAGACTAGTCCTATCAGTCATACGTAGGTATTATTGATTAAATTTTTAGTACAGTAGATGAAATTTTGACCTAAAAAGAGCAGTCTGTTTGAGTTGAGGAATTAATGTTGCGTTGTCTGAATTAAGAATGTTTAGAATGTCCATACTTTACACATTCGCGAACGCTTGAGATGCGGAATAGTCAAAAAAAAGTGCTCAAAATATTTAAATTAAACTGATCGTTATTCTAGGTTAGGCTTAGGTTAATCAATAGATTAATATTTAAACCTACAATTTTGTTAACATGTAGCAAATCATGATATTTACAAAATAAGAGTAATGGAACGAGTAAATTGAATTATAATGATCCATCTAAAGTTTAATGTTTCTGCATGCTGAATTCAGGGCTGGTTCCCGACGAGGAGACTACTCAATACTCAACAGCACATATTCAAAGTTTTGTACACGTTTTTAATTATGATAGTCCTTTATAAATATCACCATGACATGGCTGCAGCGTTTAGGCTTAACTTTCCAACGGTCAAATTCGCTTATTCTAAAATATGGTCCAATTTGGATAGTAAACCTTTGCGACTGGCATATAAATATGTAGCTTTAAATAGGGTTAAAGTTTCCTCATTGAAAAACTTGAATGGAATAATCTTATAAACAATCGACCGGTTAACAATGACGCATTTTTGTAAATTAATATATTTAGTTATATTTCCAGCAAAAACTAAACGACAAATAAATTATATTTTTAAGATAATATATCATTTTATAAAACCCGCTTTTATTTGCGTGCTCTAAAAATATGAAAATAAACTTTAAAGTATGTAGAAGTAATAATTTTTATAAAATACAATTTTATTTATATATTTTTTTGTATTTTATGTACAAGCTTATAGTTTGTAAATATACCAGACTGAATGGGCCAGAAAAAAGAACGTAAAAGCTTTCAAATACTTTCGTCACAAAAATTTAAAACTAGAATCTTCTAAAAAAATTTAAAACTAAATCTATAGCATATATGTAGATTACTTTTTTATGATTCTAATACGACCATTTATAACAAAAGTTTGAATGTAATTTCGATTTGAAAAATTAGTAAAAAAATTATTTTTGATTCTTTTTGTCCACTAGTTTTTTTGTATGTATATTTTAAATATGTATTTAATGTAACAGAAAAGACATAAAACTAACAGTTCAATAAATCTAGATATATGCTGATAAGCAATATTGTGTCAAACCACAAAATGTCGAATTCAGAAATATTGATGTATAATGCGTTATTATGATAATGCGTTATGTGTTTAACATTATTAAAAATTAAGTCATCTAAACTAATTAAGTATGGAAAAAAGTTTCTTAATTGAATGTTTCGAATATTGAAGTGTACTTAATATTTTGCAATATTCAATAATCTAATACATTAAAAATATATTATTAGATAAAAGTTTTTATCGTACCAATCTGCTTTTAGTTCATTATACCTTTGATTAAATAGAAAAGAGAAGATGGATATATACGTCTTCAAACAATTTTTTTAAGAATAGGTTAGGACATTAGACGCCATTTTCTCAAAATGAAGTCAGGCTTAACACAATACAAGCAATATTGTGTCAAGCCTCATCAGCGTCCATATATGAATATGATAGTTTTCTGCCAAAGATAGAAAGCTCCCATTATCATAATGTACCCAGGGCCTCTAATTGGTTAAAGACAGCCCTAGTTGCAATACAATTATGTATTGCAAATAGGGCCGTCTTATAGTGTCTTGTTTTGTACTTATTATAACTATCACGAAAATTAACGGATAAATTTAACTGAGCTTATGACCGAGGATTTTATTTAAACAAAGAAATTAAAAGCTTTAATTTTGATGCAATTGTTATAAGATAATTTAGCCAGCGTTTGTCAGAAAAGCAATTATACCGGTGATTTTTTATCCGTCTACGTTGTAATAATTAGACAAATCTCATAAAATAATACACATTTAAATGTACTATAGAAACTATATGCACGTTAGACTCTATAAGCTATTATGATGTCAAAGTGCCATGTCAAATGGATTATTAGTAGTTTTTGCGTCAATCCGGAAAAAAAACAAGCGAGAGAAGTTTTCCTCTTTATATATTGGAATGATTTATGAATAGTGTCGAGATTACTGTTATATTTATAATGGATAATCAGGATACGTTTACAGGAAAATATATCTTATAAAGTGAATAACTATTCGAGTACAATAGACATAATACAACACAATGAAAAATAATATTTGTTAAGCACTATTTATTTACGCGCACAAAGGTCGCCTCCGTTGGTACTCGTACGAAGTGTTTAAACTATGTGTTGAACATCTAGTGGAATGTCAATTTAAAGCCAATGTCATGGTTATGATTTTTAGACTGGTTTTCGTTGAATTAATTAAACACCTAGAAACAAAATAATATGAATTTAGATTGAAATATTTATTGTGGCACAGTCTAGCTGTAAGTGACTGTAGTACTACTGGCCGGGGCAGTACAGCACTCTCTCAGAAAATCGGCTTGAAGAATCGCTAATATAGTAATTAATAAATAGCTAATATAATAGTTGAGTTGAGTGCAAGAGTCGGAAGTCTAACCTCTTCCCCTATTCCATTCTTTATATCCTATTCTCCAATATTTCTCATTTGTTATTAAAATGTAATGCACTGCGCATTTGTGTTGGTGCAAATAACTGTAATCACTTTAAATTAGGTGACTAGCCTGCTCGGCTGCCCGCTATTCTCATAAAAAATGTGTCTTATAAACAAAATATACTTCTATACCTATAGCTAGCGTTACTTCTATTCGTTTCTATTATTTCTTAATTTCTTACACAAGATCGGTGTGAAGTAGCTAATTTAGCTGCATTTTGCCCGTCGAGCGAGAAGCCTACCCTCCGCTCCCACATTATTCTTGCGTGCTATTCCTTTTTATCTCTTATTCTTTTTTAATCTGGCAAAGCATTCGTGGCTCTTGCGGTGCTTGCCGAGGCAAACCTAATTGGCGCCGTTGTGCAACTGCACGATGTAAGGGAAGGTAATGTATTTTTTAGTCAATGTATGTACATATGTATGTATGTACATGAGTACGTATGAATGTATGTATGTGGGATGGTACCTTTGTGGTCGATTTTGATAAATGACACATTGTTTGATTCGTCATGACGGCGCAAATGTCATAGAAAGCATAAAAATTTTTAAAAGTCCAAAATTACTGAAACCGGACGCCGTACCCATGTGAAATAACTGGTCAAGTGCGAGTAGGACTCGCGCACCGAGGGTTCCGTACAACTTATAGAAATCTATATAAGACTAACCAATCTACGCCATTTGTGGTCTTCATCATCAGTTCCAACATAAGTTACTATCAAAAATACCTAAATCGGTATACGCTTGCCTATAATATTTGAGGAGTTCCCTCAATTTCTCCAGGATCCCTTCATCTGATCCTGACCTGAAGACAATGGGACCTTGGAAGTATACCTTTTCAAACAAAAAAAAAATTTTTGAAAATCGGTACCTAAATGGCGGCGTAATCGGCGAACAAACATAAAAAAAAAATTAAATACAAGGTCGAATTGAAAACACTCCTTTTTAGAAGTGGCTTAATTATAATCAAATATTATGTAAATATGGATCACGTCCCAAAAACTATTTTGAAACTACTTATGAGCACTTTAATTTAAAACACAAGCATGGATGCAATCGATGGAAACACAAAATTTTATTTTAAGTACTAATACACCTTATACTTTCAACAAAAAAAAGTTATAGCGCGATTCAGGATACACCTAGCGCCATCTCTTGACAATTTCAATGAACTAACTTGTTGACTTTGACATTAACAACATAATTATATTATATTTTATCCTCGTTTTATTTTTATTTATATTCTACTACACTCCACTACCCCTGCACTACGTTCGTAAAATATTTAGATTTACATTATCAATCAAAATATCGAAATATATATTAGTGTTGCCAAGACGAAAATAATTAGTCCTTAATTCGAACAAAACTAATTGTTTATTTATAAATAACTAATTATATTACTAATAACCAGAAGACTTATATGTGTAGATAAATAAGTAAATTAAATAACTCGATCTGTTTGAATTTAATTTTAAAATTTTCGTACTAAGTCAATACGAGTACTTAAATCAAATCGCGTGAAGCTCTTATATTGAATGTTAATTACGTAATGACGTTATAAATCGACGATAAAACTTTTAAATGAAAAGTTTATTTTATTATTTTTAGCGCGTTTAAATAATAATTAAAATTAAATTTTTTATTAATCGAGCAGAATTATATCACAGTTAATGTCATAATGTTGTAATAGATGGCATTAGCTGTACGCTGCATCGCGCTATCATTTTGTTAGCTGCGATATATAGATTGCATTGCGTTGTTTATAAAGGTTTGCTGCTTTTTAATGTTTTTTGTATTGATACAAATTTCTTCTCAGTGTTTGTAAAATTGTTTTTTTGACCATGGTCAACTTCTATGTTAATTTGTTACAAGTACGTATAATTTTAATTCTAAGATTAATATATTTTCCGCTTGATCAATTTACAACTTGATACATTTACGCGTTCCTGAGAAAAAGGTTGAAAGACAGACGTACAGACTGACAGACACACGAACAGAAATTTACAGTTTTCGGATTTTTTCCTTTATGTATACTAAAGGACCTTGCTCCTGGCCAAATTTCATAATGCTTGGTCAATGGGAAGTACCCTATAGGTTTTGATTCCCTTGCGAAAACGTTAAAAACGCTATCATACTTAAAATATGTGATATAAATGACCGTATCTTTTGATTGCGTTAACTTAGAAGTTTGATTTTTTCACAGCTCTTAGTAATTACAACTCTGAGTACTTGACGTTGATAAAAATTTGTTACCTTCACGCGTTTCTGAGAAAAAGGTTGAAAGACAAACTTACAAACAGACAAACATACATACAAAAATTTACAGTTTTCAGATTTTTTCCTTTATTTGTACCATAAGATCTTACTTCTTGCCAAATTCTATCGTGCTAGGTCAATGGGAAGTACCCTATAGGTTTTGATTCCCTTGCGAAAACGCTAAAATGGTCAAAATATACGACATATTTTCCATTATCTTTTGATTGCGTTGACTTAGAACTTTAATATTTTCACGGCCGCATGTCATCGTAGACTTGAGTATATGATATTAATTTCAACATGATACGTCTATGCATTTCTGAGAAAAAAGGGTTGACATCCCGACAGACAGACAGACAGACAGACAGACAGACAGACAGACAGACAGACAGACAGACAGACAGACAGACAGACGGACAACAAAGTGATCCTATAAGGGTTCCGTTTTTCCTTTTAAGG
Organism: Hypolimnas misippus; assembly: GCA_037950945.1. Lineage (NCBI taxonomy): Eukaryota > Metazoa > Arthropoda > Insecta > Lepidoptera > Nymphalidae > Hypolimnas > Hypolimnas misippus. Next base: position 10,365,599 of record JBBEEQ010000012.1, on the reverse strand, counting down.
TACGGAACCCTAAAAAAGAAAAAAATGAAAATGGTCGAACTATGTCAAGTGGTTGAATAGATATTTAAAAATAACTAATAGGTTAGACATATAGTTTTCTAATCAAAATTACGGTTTAGGATCTGTAACGATTTAAAGTTGGTTGGTAACGATTCTCGACTGATACGGTACTGCTGACTGCATAATACGTATTTTTACAGTGAGTGCAGTCGAATTTTTGATTTTTAAAATTATTTTATAAGGAGAAGTAGTTAAGTTCAATCATCAATTTTGGAATACTGTGAAAATAGAACTCTGGGCGACCGTTGCTAAATAAGCGCACTCTCGTTCTAAGAAATAAAGAAAGAATAAAGTTCCGTCAGAAAGAAATTGTTAGTTGATTTTTCAAAAATTTTATATAATATTGTTTAACTAGCAAACTTTTTCCAGAAATCCGTTTTCACAAATGATGACAAAAGATTGAATAATAAATTTCATATTTTTTAGCTGTATTATTTATATAATATATATTATATGTATATAATATATAATATCCTGGTTCAGAAGGTAGGAAAAGGGTGCACATTTACCACTTTATTGATCTCCGAGTACCCTGATCAACCAGTTCTATTAAAAATAGTAGACTTATTATATAGATATCTAAACCATCTCAGATTCGCTGATGACATAGTCATATTGTCAGAAACTTCAATAGAACTTCTAGAAATGCTATCCTTACTTGACAAAACAAGCTCGAAAATAGGATTAGAAATGAATGTTAATAAAACCAAAGTAATGACAAACAGCAATAAAAGTAAACAAGAAAACAACGACAAAGACGAAATTGTAAGAAGAGCATAACAAGGAAGAAGTTAAAAAAAGTCACTAAAAGAAGTCTTAAAAGGAGACTACTCATTAAGCATGAAAAAAACGGTAATAGATACCTGCATACCGCCCTGCCTGCTCTATGACTGCCAAAATTGGGTGTTCACGACAAGAGCAAAACAAAAGATCGAAACAACACAAAAAGCCATGGAGGGAAGTATACTGAACATAAGGAAGACACACAAAATCAGAAGTAAAGTGATCAGACAAAAAATCAAGGTGATCGATGCTCTAACAGGAGCCCTAAAACTAAAATGGCAATGGGCTGGCCCAGTAGCACGATATTAGGATGGTAGGTGGACAGTCAAAACTATAAAGTGGAATGGGCCGAACGGGAAAAGGAAAGTAGCCAGACCGAAAAGAACCGCAAAAGAAGATGGGCTGACGATTTGATGGATATAGCGGGAAATGATTGGCAGAACGTAGCAATTGATAGGGACCATTGGAAGAAACTGGAGGAGGCCTTCACCCAAATAAAATACTAACCTGGAACCTTATAAGAGAACTAACCTAAATGATATAGAAACTTACATGTATTCACAATTAGTGTTATTTAAGGGTATTGGGAAATAAAGGCTTTTTTATTTATTTTTAGTATATAAATACAACCCACCACCATCCTGTTTCAGCAGGAGATTTAGCTTTATTATAAATACTTTGCCACTCGGGATAATTTCAGTACAAATTGCATATTTTAAATAGAATTATTTAATGAATAACAATAAATAATATATCACAAAGTAATAAAAAACAAAATAGACCGAATAAATAAACTAATAAAACGACAAAATAGATATAAGAGTTACATTGGTTTTCTTAAGGTTATTTTTCATTTGAAATTTTTTTATGTGAAGTTTAGGGCGCCGGCCTTTTTGACACGGCGCAGCCATGCGCATCAAGACTTTGCACGTATGGACGGCGCGGGCCTGGGTGCTGCATATGTGCATGGGTGGCGGTGATCGTTTAAGAACAGGTGTCCCACCTGCTCGTTTTCCAGCTATAAATCCAGCTGTTGTCATCGTAGCGATTATCTCGCTTAACAGATGCGAACAACAACAATGTGCATGTTTTGTATGCGTCATGTATGTTTGTAATTACGGCACGAGTTGAAAATTTTCGAATATGCGGAACTTATAGCTACTTAGACAGATATGCAAATTCTATAAAAATCTAATACCTTTCGTAAGGTATTTATATCCTCAATATTTACTGGGCTACATGACGCATTTTTTTTTCTATTTACCTTTATATATAAGTGGAGATAATAAAGAATTAATAACTCGATAAAAATAATTATATATATAATAATAATATGCACATACAGGCACAATCCACATTCCAAATAGGGTTCGTTATTATTAATAGCAAGGAATGTGGATTTTAAAAAGATATAAAATAAGTAAAATTTTCTACCATACTAAGAATAAAATAAACAGGAATTAAAATGATGTTACATAAACATTTATACGTAAAAAATATACACAGGTACATTTGTGTTTCAGGGACAAAATGTGCGCAATTGTTGGTACTTTAGTAGTAAACAGTCCCCGATTTTTACGATTTTGTGGATACATATTTTGTATACCCATATCTGTGTGATGTGTATGGAAATAACATTTATTATAGACCTGCAACTGCTCGCGGTTTCGTCCGCATGGTATGTAAATTAAAAGTAGCCTATATGTTATTTTGACGTATAAGCAACAGACATAATCACAAAGTTTCGCATTTATGTATATGAAATAGGTTGTGAGATAAGATTTTACAATACAATAAAAGTTATCAAGTTTTTGATCGACAATTTGTGCTAAAATGTAGTGCTTAGTTATTAATTGAGGCTAGCGGAAAACTGGTGAAAAAATAAATTAAATTATAATCAATTGTATATTGATACGAATAATTACCTAAGGTCATGACGTGAATTTAGGAAGGTTACCATTAATATTAAAATGTCGTTTTTATAAAGTATTTTAATTTAAATACATTATGCAGTATATATTACAATATCGTTTAAATTAAAGAGTATCAGGTAATACTGTAGTCATGATGTATTTCATTTGCTGTGGTAAATATTGCGCATAAAAATTTAAGTTAATATATGTATTATGTATACGACAATTGTTAATAAATTGTTATTTAGGAAGCTCATATGGCATAAAGAACTTTTTGTGATATGAAAAATATATTATGCGTATATATATGATAATAATTTAAGTAGTATGCGCGTGTTGTGTTACGATTTACAATAAAACAAAGTTTTAACGCGGATATATAATAATAGTATGCATTAACCAAACAATCATAAGCCACTGGCATGTTTTGTATGTGTGCCATATGGCATATCAGACACTAAACGTTAGATTCACAAGTTTATTGCCGATTTATACACCAAGAACTGGTTACAGTGTCATTATTTCTGCGATTAGCATAAACCAGTTTGTATAATGTTGACCAACTCGTGATATGTGATAGATTTGCTTTATTACGTTTATGGCTGCTGTCAAAATGAAAAAGCCGACATACTTCTGCCCACTTTGTCAACGTACCGTTGTAGAATATCAGGTTTTTATAAATTATTCTTAAAGCTGTTGGCACTGAGAAAGAAGAAGATTTTTATCTAAAAAATTAAACTAATACCCGAAACGGATATCCTTAGAAATTAATGAGTGTTCGGTGTAAAATTTATATGTAGCAGTTTAGATTATTTTTACATTACACTAGACACAGAGATATATTCTTCTGATTGTTGAAAATGGTAACGACGCATGATTTCTGTTTGGTATGAGTTTTCTTCAAGAGAGCAAGGGTTTTAGTAAAACATACATTGAGCGTCGATTCTACGGGCTCCTGAAATGTACATACTCTTAAAAGTGTTGTAAAGAAGCTTACATTTTACTTTTGCAAAACACCTTACTATCTTCTTAGAGTCGACGATTCAGTTAGTCTTCGATTTGCAATTTTTTTTAATAAAATGGCGCACACTAATACCGTTACTCATAGACATTTGTAGCCCCGGGGGAGCCGCAAGCGTGTTGCTGGTTTAGAAATGAATAAAGGGTGAAGGGGAATAGGAAGTAAGGAAAGGAATGGCGAAGAAGGTTATACTTACTGCTCGGTCGAGTCAGCCCGTATGTCAGCTTTATCCAGTGCTACTGCTAGCCTGTGCCAATAAATTTTGAATTATTTTCAAGTATTATTTGCCATTTTACCCGAGTAAAACTTCAGTGCCGTCCAGATTCCTTAATAAAATGCCATCTGGTTGCTACGCTTAACGCTTCATGAGAGGTTAATAAGTCGTAGTGTTTTTTGTTATACGTAAAAAAAATTTCTTAACCACTACGAATATTTCGTGATATTAATGCGTTTAGACAAACAAACTCCTCAGGTTGGTCTTTTAATGTCATCGTAAGGAGGAAGTCTAGTCTAGTCTGGTTTTGGTATTATGTAACGATATTTGGTAATATTGTTTTTTTTTAACAGTTTTGAATAATATAATTTATATATGTTTATGTTATATTGAAATATACAAAGTAAAGTATAGACTTTATAATAGTATAATTTTTACTTTTTTTTCATTAAAAATTCATTAAAAGTTTCTACCAATTTCAAGACTAACCACAGATAACCTATTCTCAATTTGACTACATACTTTAACAATAAATATTTTAGACAATATGTGCGTGTGTCGAATACACAGTACTAACTACAATATAGTTTTTTAAATTCATTTAAAGTATTTTTTAGTATTATTTTATAAAAAATATTAGCATTCCTCTCTCCTTCTCTATATAAACTTTAAGTGTGCGAAATCTCATACTCCTCTGTTCGTACAATTTTCGTAAAAAGGGGTAGGGGAAACAGGCCCTAACCTCTCTCGGGCCCGTTTCTATCTATGGTCTTACAGAAGGAGACGACGGCCTCCTACGCCAATGTCATCATCACCGACACGACTGATCGCAGGAAGAGGTCTCGCCTGATCTCCTGGACCAATACTTGCCTCTTGGCGGCCCCCGCAGGACACGCTTCGAGCTTGTGCTGGGCAGTGTTTTTATCCGACCCGCAGTTGTGTAAAACTGCTGTTAGTATGCGTCCGATCCTACGCAGGTATTTTCCAAAGGTATTGACCGGTCACGGTCCCTTTGGACAGGTATTGACCTGTGTAAGTCAGAAGGTGACTTGTGTTGTTATAAGTACCTTAAATTTTAATACTAAGATAAATTTATTTGCTACTTGATACGCTATATCCATAATTACATTTACAACTAGATATATTTACGCGTTCCTGAGCAAAAGGTTGAAAGACAAAGGTATAGACCGACAGACACGTAAAGACATTTACAGTTTTCGGATTTTTTTTCAGTACTTACTATAAGATCTTGCTCCTTACCAAATTTCATGATTTCATTGGATAATGGGAAGTACCTAGCCTATAGATTTTACCCTGGGAAAACACTAAAATGGTCAAAATATGCGACATAAATTCTATTATCTTTTGATTGCGTCAACATACAAATTTAATTTCTTCACAGCTGCAAATTATTGTAGACTTGATTATATGATATTAATTTCAACATGATACCTCCACGAATTTCTAAGAAAAAAGTCTTTACAGACAAACAGACAGACATACAGACGGACAACAAATTGTTTCTATGAGGGTTCTATTTTTCCTTTTAAATTACGGAAAAACAATATTTCCTTCTCTACTCATCTTTTGATGAAAATTTTTATGTGAACTAAAGTTTTTATAGCAACAACGAGAAAATTTCCTGTAATTCCTGTAAATCCTCTTTTTTGTAAACAACAATTAGTAGATTTAATTCTGATCTGATGCATTATTACAATATTTAGCGCATTCTCAATTTAATGGTCGGGAAAAGTAAAATTTAAGAATATTTAACAACAACAATAAGTAAGTAAAACAAAGTAAAGTAAGTACGACAAAGAAATTAGAAAAGAAATACGTTATATTATGTATATTACTGGTTATTAACAAAAACCCTGTATAAGAATAAATACTTATAATATAGTTCGTATTAAGACGTTTTTTTTCAATTCACTTCTCGTCGTTTTATTTTTAATGGCGACGAGTTAAATTTATGTGATATATAGACCTTTATTTTAATTACGTTAAACTTAAAGAGTACAAAAAACTCATGAGTAACACGCAGTGAGCACGGCAAAAAAGTGGGTATTTTATTTATTTTTTGTGTAAGTTAATTACGTACATGTATGTTAGTCCATAATACTAATAATTATTTTTTAATATTCGCTATAATGATTTCTGCTAGGAGCGCTCTACATTCGTTCTACGCCCTCTATATACAATGGTACACAGTTGGACGCTGATAAGTAATACTGTGTCAAGCCACACGGACTTCATTTCGAGAAAATGGCGCCTAAAGATGTCAAACCTATTCTTAATAAATTTCTTTAAAGACATATATATCCATCTTATCTTTCCTATTTTGATAAAAGGTATAATGAATTAAAAGCAGATTGGTATATTAAAAAGTTTTTGTTAATAATATATTTTTAGTACATCGGACTATTTTATACGGCAAAATATGGAACACACTTCAATATTCGAAACATTAAATTAAGGAACTTTGTTCCATACTTATTTAGTTTAGATAACTTTAATTTTTTTAATTATATTAAATAGATGACGCACTATCAGAATACCTCAATATCTCTGAATTTGACTTTTAGTGGGTTGACACATTATTGCTTATCAGCATCCAGTTATAAATATATTTCTGTAAAAGCCCGTATATAACTTAATTTAATATTTTAAGAGTCTATAAATATAATTTTTAGACGAATATATTTGTCTTGTGATACAAATTGTCATAAGATAAAAATAATATATAGAAGTAATCATAAAATATTATTAATCATGGCGTAGATGTTAAATACATGAAGGTTCAAGGAAGATGGTCTGCGACGTAGAAATAATTTGTAAATAAACCGAGTACCTACTATTTGCATTGGCTAAGTGCTTGTTTGGTGACGACACTATCAGTACTCGAGAGGAGTACACATCAATATGTCTTACAAAAAAAATATACTAAGATTTAATTCGATTATATTCTCTCTTTGATTGTTTATAAACTTTTTGAAACAACACATTTAAAATGTTAAATTATTTTTTGAGTTTAATCTTTAATACACTTTTTTTTAAAAAATGGTTCCATATTGCTGTAAAAATAATGCGAGAGGATTGAATCTATTTGTTTATTTTACACTAAAACGTAATAAAAAGCAAAAGTGTAGATTACTTACTCGTACTACTACTTAAAAAAATAAACAAAATATTTTAATTTATAAATTTAAATAATTTTAAAGATTTAAAAAAATAAAAATAACGAACAGGATAATCCGTGTTCGCTATTGAAAAAAAAGTCGAAAGAAAAAATAGATAAAATAAAATAACCAAAAAATTATTTCCAAGACGTCTCTTTGAGGTATGGTGTAAAAGGTTAGCAGTAGGATTATTTTTAAATAATGCTTAAAAATATTTAAAAAAAATCACGAAGTTGTGCTTTAATGAAACATGTTTCTAAATGTTGTGTTTTCGTAGGTTGAACAATAGATGTTTATTTTTTACCGTGTAAAGAAAATATTTATTATTTATTTTGACTGAGTGAGATCACTAAGTGTGCAAGAACATCTTGCACTTGTCTGATTTTTTATTTATACACACTTTAATTGAATATCTAATTATGGAATTCATTGCTAGAAAAACATGCTTAATGTATATAGTAGTAAAATATTAGACAAAAAGTTTTTTAGGAACCATAGACCGGTTATAATTTAAATAAAAATCAGCCAAGTGCGTGTTGGGCCACGCACAATGTAGGGTTCCGTAGTTGTCAGAATTGTCAAGATCGGTCAAGCAATCTTCGAGTACCTATCTTCGTAAAAAAGTTTACGACGAACTGGGAATTTCCTTTTTTAAGTCAGTTTATACAATATACATACTTACAATTTTAAACCTTTTATTATTATAAAATTTATATTTTATTTTAATTTAAACTTATTAAATATTTATTTATTTATTCATTTAAATTCATATATTAATTTAAAATTATTAATATTTACATAATGTGATGCTTTAAAAAGTGACATATTTATTTTTACTTAGATCATCTATAACTCGATAATCCACCATAAGAACCCACATAGCCGTGATAATTTTCCTTTTAAATTAATTATATGGTATGGTGGTATGGTACCACTATCGTGAATTTTTTCATATTTTTAGACGCAGTAGTTTAGTGGGTAGAGGGGGGGGGGGGACACGTGACTCTAAGAAAAATTGACACTTCAAAGCTTAATATTTCGGAAACAGTTCGTCGTTCGGAAAAATGGTTTTCCCACACCTATAACATTTTAAAAGACCTATCTAACGATACCCCACAACATGGGATAAATGAGAAAAAAATTTTGGTCTCTCTTAACACATAGGGAAGACACCCTGAAAAAAAATATTTTTAAGATTTTATTGTACGACTTTTTCGGCGTAATTCATATGTATACTCATACCGAATTACAGCTTTCTGGTATTAAGGGTTTCGGAGCAAAGCCGCGGAAAGACAGACAGACAGACAGACAGACAGACAGACGGACATGGCGAAACTATAAGGGTTCCGTTTTTTACTACGGAACCCTAAAAACAAAATCGCTCCAATTGTAATAATGTTGACGTCCTTTGTACATTTAATTTTTAAAATAAGATTAAGGTATGTATATAAACATATACTATACACATATCCAGAATCAAACGAATTAAGCCTTTGGTACGGAGGGAGCGGGGTAATAATATTATACTTACTTTTATCAAAAATTATTACTTATGGTTCAATATTATGCAAACGGATCTCTCAATCGAACAATCCAAGGACACCCCAAGAAAAGAAAAAAATATATATCCCTACTTTACGGAGAGATATCAATTTTTATAAAAATGGGGAACGACCAGACGCGTTACCTAATATTAAGTGATCACTTTTTTGAAGATTTAAACAGTAGTAAATTATAAATATTGGTTAGTTCGTATGTTTACTTTTTTTAAGAATATACATTACCTTATAATAAAAAATATATGTAAAAATATTACTTTAAAGTAATCGTTGCAAGTAATTACATATTTATAATTTAAAAGAATGAAAGGTTAGTGAAATATAATGAATATTAAGGTCAATTGTTATGAAGTATTCCGTATTCAGAATAATTACTAGGTTAAGATTATGCATTTCTTTTTAACTTGTACATAACATTTCAATTTATTAACCGTTACTTATTATATAAAACTGTTTACTATTTATTGTCTATAAGTTCGGCCACATAGGTACTATATTTATTGTCTTCAAAATTGAATTATGGCTGTATTCTCGTCTGCACTGAATAATCTATTTGATGACTTCTTCTTCCAGTGTTGTCTCGGTGGGTGAGGCAACCCTGGCGCTACAGACCACCGACTTAACTTCACTACTTTAGTAACCTGCCATTTTCAGTTTTGCAATTCATCCTTTTATTTCAGGTATGAATTGAAACAAATTCATTAAAATTCAATGGTTGGTATCTTGATGATGGAATTTTCGGCGGAGAGGCGACAACCGTTTTAAAAGATTTAATAACATTAACACATTAATTTGATAATATTGGCCTACATTTAAAATATTTAAAATGTGAAATTTTTATTTCGAATAATATTAGTCAAACAGATAAACATACCTGTATCAAATAAATACACATATGGCCTTGGTTATTATTCGGTTTTGTTGATTTTAACTTAAATCTCCTTATGTTAAAAATCAAAATCTACTATAGGCATTCCATACGCTTTACCCTATTTTCCCATTTGTAAATTTGATTCTTTATTAGTTACTTTGGATAACATGCTTCGGGATGTGTTGAGCGAAATCCTAAATTGCTCTTTAGATGAATCAATTTGGACTCAGGCCTCGCTTCACATTCGATTCGGAGGTCTAAAAGTCAGGTAAATTTCTGCGCGGAAATCTGGCTACGCGTTACATGCTCTCTCATCTTCAAATTTTGATACACTAGTGGATCATACAACTTTGAAACTAACAATAGGTTTGGATTAGTGTCAATTCGGGTTGAACTTCACGATGACCGAACGGCTTGCCTAGCTCGAAGTCGCCGAATTTGGCCTGCGGATAGCGTCGCAAAAGACCGAGGCGCTACGGTTTCACAAGTGGCTGAGGGAAACGGGGCCGCCATTTTCGCAGATTACTCGCGGTGGTAACTCAAACGTTCAGGTGGTCAGTTACACGAAATACCTGTGCTTCGTCCTGGATGGCTGCCACGCTACGCTCGCGGTTTGCGCACAAGCACGTCATAGCAGCGGTTCTGCCAGCCTTCGAGGGCTGGATTAGGAGGAAGTAACGAGTCACCTTCCGACTTACGGAGATATTTACTGGTCACGGTTCCTTTGTAGAATATCTGTGTAGCATCGAATCCTCTGGCGAGGAATGCCGTCGCAGGGGTTTTTAGTGGCTATTAGTCTCTACATATCCCGATTTATCCTCTGGAATCGAGTATTTTTTCGAAGATTTCCCCTGATTTAAAAAAAAGCTTGGTGCCAAAATAAATCAACCTCATGTTCCATTGTGTTCAAAAAGTTGACGAATACAGCCACTACGGTGCAAGTATTCTAGCTATGTACATTAGAGCCGATTGGCTTACTTCGTAAAGATGGTAAGAGACCAGACAGCATAACCCTTGTAGCTTGGGGGCTGGGTTAGTCATTGGTGTAGGATACTACTTGTGTCAATACCGTATGGACATCCCACATCCAGTCTACCGCGTCAATGATTAGAACAGCGGCTGCAAGTGCCGAACATTCCAAGCTGCGCAAGTATGATAGCATTGCTGAGGCTTCGATATTTGCTTCGATTGGAATGGAAACACTTAGACCGTGAGGTCCAGAAGCTTTGGCCCCTCAGTCCCTAGTTGACTTCCAAAGTCAATTGGGGAGCCAAGAGCTGACAGCTACCTCAGTCAAAAGATTAGTTTGGATATTCGATGGGATATGCTGCCAGTAGTTTTTGCCAGTGTTGTTTCTGGTGAAAAAAAGCACTTCAAATTTATTTTATTCTTTATTTAAATTCATTAATAATATAATGCATAAAAATTAATGCATAATGCTTTAAAAGATCTCTCTCATTTTAACTGTCCAAAAAGCGAAGTTCCAACGTTTTAGCGATTAAACTGAGAGCAATATGATGATCAAAACTCTAAATTGGTCAGGAACAGCTGTGCAGTGTGCGTATATACCTTGTCATCGCAAGCTTAGCGCTCGTTCTTACTACTTATATGAATAAAACTATCTATGGTGTTTTCCTGTATTCCTTAACAATTGCTTTGATGTTGAAAAAATCTACAAGTATATATCTAATTCCTTTAAAATTGTAATAGACCGATTTACGAAATAGCGCTCATAAAATGAGTTTTCGTTGACTTTCGTTTGCCTCCTGGTTCGTAGACATTCTTCTAGGCATATTCTAGACACATTTTTGTTACTTGCCTAAATTGTCATAATAATTTGAAATTTATTTTCAAATTATTATGACAATTAATGAAATTTATTTTCAAATCATTATGACAATTAAGGTGTCAATAGAAAACAAATAAATTATTTAATAAAGTTTCTTATGTGTTAAGTTCGGGATATGTTTTGTTCACTAAAATTCTTAAATACGAGTTTGAATGTGATCTGAATTTACATTAGGTAAATTCGCATAGGTAACACCAGCATAACTTTGTTAATTATTTAGGTTTCATTGAAACAAGAGAATAATTATCTTAATCTTTTATCAAACTAAAACGCTTAACGTGAATAAAATAATACATTATTATCGCATAACTGTAATCGTTTGTCAATAAAAACAACAAAAAACGTTTATAATACGTGAAATGAGGCAAGGCAAATATACCATAATATGAATTTAGCCCCTATTTAAAACAAATGGAATTTTTCTCGTAACTATATTTATGTAATTCATTTCTAACGTAGCAAAAGGTAATATCAAACTATGTCATCTTGCTCAATAATATTAAATTACAAAGGTATGTAATAATGTCTTAAAACAATGTAAGTTTACCATTTTTACATTCATTTACATTCCATTTTTAAGAAAGGGCAATATTTGTCAATATTCATGTTTCGCTTTAAAAACACAATTATACTTTGAACATTGCCTTAGCCTTCTTTTATTAATGGCATCTAGGTGATATTTTAGACAGAATATTATTTTCTTTTAGGTTACAGGTAATGAATTAATTGAAATTTCTACTATTTCGCCTGTTTTCAAAATTTATGACTTTATAATCTCAACCGCACCGAACAATCTCCTTTGTGTCTTCCCCATCCTACGTGATATTGGCGCAATAATCCGTGCTCATATGGCACAATTAAAAGACATTAAACCAAAGAATTTAATTGAAGTTCTTTTAGCAACACAATTTACAAAGCTGCATAATGCGTATAATTATGAGTACGCGTTCAACCCATGGATGTAATTAGGCACCTTGACTAGGTATATATTTTTTATTACTTTGTAATAATTAAATGGATATAATCGTTGTTTAAGATAACATATTAAGATATTGAAAGCTTGGCGAATAGAGTTAGTTCTCTATTCTTTTTAAAACAAAATAAAAATTAACGGCGGTTGAAACGGAATGCCCGGCTTACTTCAGCTAATTCCATAGTATATTGCCTTGTGGCATCCTACTAGGAGGACATGCGGCCAAAAATAATACAATCTTTGTTCTGTAGAAAAGAGCTATTCGCGTAATTTATAACTTTATCTATAAATAATCATTAAGAGAATAATGAGACCGTAGTTCAATAACTAAGAAATAAAGAAGAGCATATAGCACTCTTCGATATTGACTGTTGCTTCTCAATTCATTATTTTAATGTAATGTATATACATAAAAACATTGACATATTAAAAATAATGTGATATCTATCAAATCAATACGATGAACAGGAATAAACTTGCTACTCGACTACATGTAATTCTTTTGTTGGGAGATGTACGTACAATATCCCAGCAACGGGATCCCAGAAAACGTTCAAAACTCTTATATGGCAAAATTCAAAAAGATTGTAAATAAATGTTTGTGTGGATATTACGATATCAAAAATTTTGTAGATAATAATACACTATGGGAATAAGGTAATTGCTTCCATGTGATTTGTAAGAAATATGGACGTTGTTGAAAAATGATAAATTCGACAAAGGAAGAAAAGTCTCGCCGAGTTTCTTTCGCGGTTTCTTCTCAGGTCTGAGGTTAACTTTTCCGAAACCGTGATAGATTTATTTGCTTGGCATTCTAAAAGGGAACGTAAATTCCTAGTTTTAATTAAAATTTTAATGTTGATTACATCGATTTTAGGGTGTAGCTGCATACAACAAAAAGTAATGTTTTTTTAAAGAAAAACAAAGCGTTGATTTCATTTTGTAATAAAAAAATACGTAGATACCATTTGATTTTTTTAATAATAAAAAACTGTATTCAAGGTAAATCAGTCACTTTACTTTTATCGTAGCATAATTCTATGTAATTAATTTAAGTAGTTATACATAATTTTATTACTCGTATTCCGCAACGTATCTCCGTAAATTTTGGTCCTTCGCCTCATATTTAGGTCCCGTGCGACTAACTTTCTACCGCTTCACCTCCACCTGTGTCGCATCTCACTGTTCTGTTCTGTTTCGTGTACTTCGCCTACAATTTGTCAGAATGTTTGACGTTTGAGGTTACTACCAAAACCACTGCCCTCTCCTTCCTATAACCGAATAATATGATATTTTTTCTTCACCGGCCTGGCAATTACCATTACTTACCTGTTTTAAGAGTCCGTTTGTCTAAATTTATATGTTGCTTACTGATTCAGATTTCTTAGAGCGCGACGACTCGCACCGTTGTCTCATGATAGATTTTAATTGATCAACTAAGTTTAACCTTAAGTCCTTGACAGTCTTGTTAGCAAAGTTAATGCATCTTGCATTTGATTAATTACGACCCTAATCATTTCCACACATTTTAAATATTAATTTGATTTATCTGTTTTTAAGCAAATGTTTATATTATGTCACGCGACACATCAGTTTAATTAATTGGTTTAATTATACGAGTAATTAATGTTGACATTCTAATTTAAGAAAAAAAAGGTATATGTAGTCTTTATAGACTTGTTTATGGATGTATTTCCATAATATATTTAAACGGTAACAACTAACAAGACTGCACTAAAAATTTAATTGTTGTACGCTATTAACATAGAGAGAAAAGTCAAACTTTTTAAAAATATTGGTTGCATATCTATGTCACAGCTAGTCCATAGCGGAAATAACAGAATGGATTTAGGTTAATGAAATTTTATATAGCAAGAGCTTGCTAAAGCCTTGGATTGTCATATTAGTATGTTAAAGATTATGCGAATGAAGCCGTGAAACTATAAGTATTGGGTATGAGAATGTGGTCATAACAGATTTAACATAGAAATAAGTAAAGCCATTAAATATTTTAGAAAAGACTTTGTGATTTAGCTTTTTATTACTTTAATACTGTTTTCACAAATTATAAATTAAATATGAGCACGTAGGTATGTAAGTGTCTAATTACAGATGATAATAAAATTAAAATTAAGTACCTAATTACAGTGATGATAATAAAAAAACTTTATTTAATTTAAGGGTTCCGTATATCAAAGGAAAAAGGAAATAAAAAATCAAAGTTCCGTCAACATATTTATAAAATACTTTGGTCAACCTATGCCGCATATGTTGACATTCACATAGTGAACAAATCCTATAGGGTTCCGTTGACCTTGAATCTATGAAATTTGGCAAAATATAATGATTCATACCTAGTAAAGGGAAATTTCATAAACAGTACATTTGTAGTTACTTCACAAATATGTAAAAAATACATCTTTTTACAGAACCTACGATGTGCTAGTCCGACTCGAAATGGGTCAAATTTTTTATATTTTTGACAGTGTTACTTATGCCTTGAGTTCTCGTTCTTAATTCATACAATATAATGACGGTCGTTCTTATTCGGAGAAAATAATTTAATTTAATAAGGATCTAGGTCTATATGAGGCACGCCGAGGTTGCGTGACACAATTCTAATGTGTAATTATCTCGACCAAGGACTACGCCAAACGACCACATTTACGTATTTCCCAATATGCCAATGATTTGCAATATTATATTTAACCTCAGAGTAGAGACTACTGTAGAAATGTCACTGGTTCTGACACAAAATACAACGGTATTGCAATTTGCAAATGATATTGCATTCTTCATTAGAAATCATGCTTGGACAGTGACAACATATACTTCTTAAATTTTCCTAACTTAATTATATAAACAAATCTTTTTACTACCTATTTTTTTTTCGTTTTGTTGTAAATAATAATTAAATTTTACGTAACATTACTTACTCATGGTATTAAATCAAAAATAAGATAGATGCCACTTTTAGTATTATCTCTTCTCTACATATATTAATATTGTAGAGATAAAATTTGTTTGTTTGGGTTAATCTCTAAAACTACTAACCCATTTCGAAAATAATATTTTCACATTAGATGGTCCGTTTATTGAGAAACGATAATTAAACGATATATAGACTATAACATCATGCTACGATTCAAAGGAGAAAAGCAATAACCATAAGCGCAAGTGAACCCCGAGGGGCGGCTATTCGTTATTATAGTAGCTGTTATGATTTATGACAAGTTCTCCACAAACATATATATAATAATACAAGTATCTAAGTAATAATTACAACTAAAAGGATTTAATTACATTTCTATTCAAATTCTTACAACTTCATAAAATTAGTTTTCTTAATTATGATAATATTTAATAACGTGTTTTAATCTGCTCTCCTACTATTATTTTACGAAACTATATTTCGCTGATAATAATTGCAAAATTGACAAAATTATTTGCAAATAATACTCGTTTCTATTAATTTTATGAATTGGTATCTTCGATCGTATTTTTGTTCGCCTACGGCGAGAATTATGCTTGTACGTTTTGTTTTCGTAATTAATATAAAACAACTCGGTAGCTTTACCAGTTTACAGTGTGGTTACCACAGTTACATCGTAAGTAGTTACGACAGCTGTACGTGTCAAACATAAGGCACTGATAGTGAATTCTTTCAAGTGTAAAGCAATGAGAAACAACTTATGTAAAGCTTTAAGAAAGTCTGATGGCAAAACTTATAAGGTAATCTTGCCTTATTTAGTGTAATAAAATAAAGGAAATAAAAAAAAACTCATGACAATATTTTGTAAAATACTTTAATAAAATAATAAATAAAGGTTGCAAAATAGTGAATTCGCAGCAAATATTTGAGCATCGTGTCTCGGGTTACCATCCGATTCCGCCCAAAGCAACCGTTGCCGTTCACACAACACATAAAGCAGTAATACACCAAACCGTGATACAAAAATAACATAATTATTAAGAAATACTCCTGTGACGAAATGGCACAAGTCTCGATTATTCGCGACTAATGCCATACATTACTTCGACCGGTCGAGCTGACAATACTATGTTTACTTTATCTTATGATAATTTATTAGTCATTCCTATATTTTAATTTCGTTTAAGTATTTATTTTCAACTACGCCTATGACCTATTTCTTTTTTTTCTATTCGTTTCTATGTCAAAATCGTTAATTTTACTAAGAAGCGCTTTTTGGCAACTCAACCGGTTAGTAACAATTCAGTGCAGATGTCTTACAATAAAATTTGCAAATATAAATATGTTAGTGATTTCTCCGATACAATAAGTATGTTAAAAATTATTTGTTCATTTTACATACATTCAAAAGATTACAAAAAAAAGTGTACATATTAAATGCTGGAATACGAAACAAAAATAAAGTTGCAATTAATAAATGACACTGGATTTGAAGAATTTTAATGGTAACATTTCTTAAGACTCAATATTCACAATAAAGATATATTTACATAAAAAAAGTCCGTGATATTTTTGAACATAGCACGGTTAAAAGAATTCGATTCATTCATCCATTGTATATACAGATTGTTCACGCTACCAGCGAAGACCTCAGTCAAAACACTTTGACAAAATGAAGTCTCCGCTAATTTATACAATAAAGAAAAAATTATACTATCTCCGAAACCGATATAACATTTACAAGATAACCATTTATTTAACAATTCATAGTCTAGTAAATAGTTTTTGTACTTAAAACAATATAAGGCATTCGATGATTCAATTTTAAGGTCGAATGGGACGTTGTGCTTTGCGATTCAAAATTTCAAAACGTAAAAATTCACGAATCGGCTTTCCTCGAGAATAAAAAAGTAATCGTTTAAAGTGGCGTATAAAAGTTAAATGCGAGCTTTGCAGTCGACAATAATGTCCATTTACACTAGAAGCTTAACGTCAAAAAGATATCATCTCAGGCGAGTCTCGTAGCGACTGAGACGGCTCTATATAATCCAAACAGTACCGTGTCGTTTGAAGACGATTAAAAACACCTCGATGGCTCATACTGTCTTAACTTTTATTAAAGCTATTCGTAGGTTAAGGAGAAGGGATACTAGCGGCGAAAACGCATGCGCACACGCTTTTATAAAAAAATATCGACACTTGATATCGATTGATTCTCGCCAATCGATTACGCTGTTTTCCTAGAATGACCAACCGATTTTACGGACTGAATGTGACAAGACGTAAAAAAAAAGAGAATTTATAGAGTGTCAAAAAATATTCTAGGAAAGATCATTTCAATATTAAATGTATGAATGACGTCATCCGTAGGTGTAAAGCGGCCACCAAATGGCGGAAAACGTCATCTTAAGCCAAGTGCGATTCGTCTTCGCCGGCGGTGGTAAAACCGATTCCTAATACTAGGGTAATGCCATGTACGGACTGTGTGTTCTCGGGTACGCGTCCACTTATATATACGTATAGCATCTTCGGATATAATGCAAAACCGTGTATCTAGTTTTTCTTATTAAGTTTAAATTTGAACAAAATAAAAATTACATTATTGATAAAAATAAGGCCTTATGGGCATTTTGGATTACGCAGTTTATTGTATTTGCAGTGTCATCGACGATATATAATTTGTAACCATCTTGTTTTTATCAATAATGAAATTTAATATTTGATTCAAAGATAGACCGTATTGCAAGAGGTAGCTTCGCAGTTTTGCACTATCCTGGACGATATCAAGCCGCGTGCCTCGCGTTCAGTCTCATCGTACTACAAATAAGCTAGCCCACTGATTACTGCTCTTATACGGGCTTATCAGGCAGTACCTCACTCTCACAGCAAATCGGCGTGAAGTAGCCAATGCAGCTGCGTGAGAGCCGGAAGCCTAACCCAGCCCAGACCCAATTGCTTTTCTCACTTACTCTAACCCTTTTCATCTTTAATGCCTTTTTAAAGCTGGCAACGTATGAGCAACTTTCGTGCTGTAAATGTCCATAGGCGGCGATCACTTCACTTCAGGTGTCCTTTCTGCTCGTTTGCCAACTTTTATAAAAAAAAAAACAAACATATCAAACGTTATACGCGTTATACGTGTTCAGTGACGGATTAAGTGTACCCGAACGCGCGCAATCCGTACAAGGCTTAAGGTTTGTATCGAAGCAGACCCTGATTTACACCGTGGATACACTAAGGATAGACTACGAGAGCGGCCGCCGACGAACAAAGGCGTCGGCCGCTGAAGACGCATACGAATTCGGTACGGACGACTCTTCGTGCTTATAGCCGTTCTTGCCGTTCAGCGAACTCTCGTCCATCACCGTCTGAAACAAAATACGTATATCGTTACGAGACTTAAAAAAAAGGAATACCGACTTTAAAAGCAAAATACACGATTTCGTTTACTTGAACGACATACTCATTCCTGTTACTTGGATTAAAAAACCAAGCTACTGAATCGATTTTGATGAAAATTCAATGAGACCAATCTGGAAGTATACCATTCAAACAAGAAAATAATTGAGTAAAATAGGTAAAGCCGTTTTTGAGTAATCGGTAAACATACATACAAGTCGCAAATGATTATTACCTGACCCCAAAAACGTAGGTTTATGTACGTTCGTATATATGTATACGTTTGTATTCGCGACTTTCTCAATAAACTATTGACCCAATTTGGATGGGGTTTCGCTATTGAAATTTATATTTTATTAGTAACGTTTTAGTATATAATACATTGGGATCTGATGAATAACTTCGGAGTTAAATAAAGGTACTCTAAAATTACTAACAGCAAATGACTTGGATCGCTGCGATCGTTTATCCAATTAGAGGTACAACAACAGTTCTGTTTGAAGTCGGTTATATTTTTCTACGAAAACAATTATTATTTTGAATAACCTATTTCTTCGAGAAAATTTCCTATAAAAACTTACGTCCTTCGTTTTAACCACTATTTTTTTATGACAAAGAATATGGCTTTTGTATTTTATAGGCTCTACGCCTTTTTCCTTCTTCACGGTTTAATCTATATATGTACCATAATTCAACAAAATCGCAGTTTAGAGGTTAGCGTGTAAACGTAACGAACAAAATATAAAGGCTGTTTTATGACAATGTGTCAGCCCTTACAGATTTCTTCCTAGAAATCAAAAACTAAGAGAGCTAGAGAAAATTATTGAAAGGAATCATTCACTTTTGAAGTTAAGCAAAACGGCATTGAAAGATAGGCAGAAAAACTCTGAGACACGGTTCGGTAATGGAATTAAAAAAAATAGTTCTTCATTTTTTTTTACATGTTATGTAGAGTAAGTTGTGCGGAATAAATGATAGAGAGGCACCCTGAATTGAGAGTAACTGGTAGAGTAGCGTATTATACTCGCTGACACGGTCCTTTCAACAAATTTCTCTAGCTCTTATAGTTTTTAATTCCCCTTACTGACCTATCTTAAATTACCCGATATATAAGAATATAGAATAAAAGCACTCACTTTGCAATCGTGGTGTGTAAACGAATACGAAATACATTGTATAAATTAAAATGTTTTTTTTTTTACTTTATATGCGTCAGCAGTCATGTTTTTTATCATCAAGTCATAATTTGTATTGAGAAAAAAATTAATGATTAATTATCTTTTATTCGTATTAGTATATTTTATTTCTTATATTCATATTTGAAAAGATAAGTTCTTCGTAGATATAAACTGAATAAATCAGTTTATAGATACAGAATATAATATATTACACATAAAAAATCTCCGAGAAGTTTTTCTACTTAAGTTTTTCTTCTCAGTTGAAAATGGCGGTTTTTTTTTCTAATTTTAATACTTTCTGGTTTTTGTTTTGACACCGCAAAAGAACTTTGAATGGAAGCCTACTCGAATAAAGTATATATTTTGATTGATTTATATGGCACCGATTGGATTAAATTTAAAATTTAATTATACGGTATTATATTCTCATAGATATATTATAAATTCATGCTCATGGATTTGGCATCCAAACTGCTGATTACCTTGACTAATGTAGCCTAGCAACCAGTTGACCACTGCGTAGAACAGGCGAGAGTAGAGTATCTTATCTTTGCGACAAGTCTATTGATGATTTTGGTAAAGTCGGAAATGGATAAAGATTTTTAAAGTCAAAAAGTATAAACGTATCGCCTCTAATTAGAAAATATTATTGATTCTAGTTATCAAGACGAAGTAGTCAAACATAATTACCGTACGTCAATAGTTGCACACGAAACGTCAATTATTTGCTTGTTAATTTGACAATGAATATTGATTCATTCAGTAGAGTACTGTTAGCATTTCAAACATAAAAAGACTTGGAATCATATTACTTTAGATCAATTATTAAAATATCTCTTGGATACCATTAATACGGCACATTAAAATATTGACAAAAAAAAATTATTGCTTTTCATGTAATAAATAAATAAATCAATAAATACATATATTATTATGTACTACAACTACAGGCTCTATTCACTATATTTATACAAAAATCATCTTATGAAACTTCTCCTGTTGATAAAAAAATCAACAAAAACTATTTCCTTATTTCGCTTAAATATAAAGTTTTTCCGTTCCAAACATTATTAGCCTCTCACGTGTCTATATACGATGATTTTTAAATTCTGTAATATATGTATTTTATAATTAAACCTAAGGAACATTTATGATAAATTTTATTAGTCGGCCAAAAAAGCTTTTCTCCATAGAAACTTAACTTTCTAACTTTTTGACCCCTTTTCACCACTTTAGGGTTTGAAACTCGAAAACCCTAAATACAAATAGTTTAAATTGTTTTAAACTAGCATTTCGCCCGAGACTTCGTCCCGATCCCGTTTACATCGCACAGAGACCGTACATTTTTTTGGGGAAAAAGTAGCATATGTTCTTTCAAAGGATTTAAACTACACCCCTGTGTTTTTTTTTGCAATCGGTCCAGTGGTCTTTCAGTATATATATTTAAAACTGTATGTTTGTAAAAATATAAAAATACAAATATTTCCTCTTTATAATACTAGCATAGATTGCATGTGTAATGATATATAAACTTAGTCATTTAATGCTACATTTTTAATTAGCAATAATTATACAAGAATTACTTATTTATTCATTAAATCTTTGCACTTTAACACCATAGTCACTATGTACATATTTTATACGTTTGAAACGCACTATTTATTATTTATGTAATATGACTTGAAAATATTAACGAAATGTTTTAGACATGAATGTCTAGGCAAAGAGAAGTTTGTATATCGTTGGGGTAACTGTAAAACTGCGTATCTATCTTTTCCTATAAAGTTTACATTTTAATTAAAAATTTAAGTTAAGCAAATAATTATTGTTAAAAATGAGGCCTAACAGTAATTTTTCATTACGTAGTGTATTGTATTTATCGTGGACACCGACGATATGTCAAAATTTATTAAGTATTAATTTATTTGTTAAGTATTAATTGTACAAATATCGTATATATAATTTTTAGCTAGCTTGTATTTATCAATAAGGAAATTTAACATTTGAGTTAACCTTATAGTAAAAGTTAGTTACGCTGTTTTACACTATACCCGACGATATACCCGATGTTAAATTAACGAACGTCAATTCATAGACAACGCGCGACTGTCACGCCATTGGCCAGCGGTTTTCTAGGCGATGTGGAGTGGCACGTTATTGGCCAGATTTTGCCGAGGAAACGAAACTCGTGTCAATGGCAGTTTTGTATTGAAAGATAAAATAAAGCTTCGATATTGACGGCGCCACAATCTTATCGACTTATTTTTGATTTAAAGACAGCATTATCTTAACAAAACTTTTTTCATTCATGAAATTAAGTTTATCATAAACAAGATTTGTTACGTAATGCAAAGTCGGCTTAATACATTCAGCGCTGCCGACATAACACACGTGTCCATTTATAATACATTGAATTTGTAGTGGCAATAAATGTGTTAAGTTTCAATTGTTCGAGAAAATATTATAACAGTATAACAATATATAGAAAACGTACCATGCAAAGGCCATTGTTATTGCTCCTAGGTTTCCTATCGGCCTTATTGTAGCGCGCTTTGTAGAAGTCGCTGAAGAGGAACAGGAACAGAAAGCCGTGCATCGCGATCCAGTAGACGAACACTCGCGGGTACTGACACGACGGCCGGAACAACACTTGCAGTTGGTGACTAAAGATGAGCACGAATTGCACCTGCGAAACACATTATATCGTTTATAAAAATATCAAGCAAAAGTTCACGATACCAGATATTAAATGTCCGCTGCAAATATCAATTTGAAACTAGAGAAATCATAAATGTGTAAGAAGTGAGGAAAGGAATGGGAGAGAGGGATAGACTCTTGAGTTTAAATTATAATATTATAAACCTCGGAAGTGTAACCATTAAATTGTAAATAATTAAATTCTTCTGTTTTGCAAATACTGTATCGTTTCTATTTTTAATACATGTTGTTACGTCGGGGGACCATCTTATATAACTTATTTTAATTCCCACGTGTACAGATTTTTTTTTATTATGGAATTACTAACTTCACAGTTACAATTTTGTTATAATGAAAGTATACACTGTAAATGTTGTGCTATAAAAACGATGATTTATAAATTATTGAACATAATTTTATTGGTTCTGGTTCATTCTAGTTCTACGCATATTTTTATTGAAAATATTTTGAAATTATAATTATTAACTATTCACTACTTGGTTTGTTAAAACAATCTAAGTAGGATTTAATAATTTTATATGATTAATGTTTTCATGTTCAACACTTTTGTTTTTAGAATTATGAATCTGTCAGTCCTCATTACCATATAATAATAGGTAATTTATTGATTTTATTCTATGTTATAATAATTTGCCCTTGCAGGATTCAAAGGTTGAACGGTAATCGCTCTGTATAAAAACTGACAACCGGTCAAATCGTATGATGATTTATTGATGTCCATTAAGAAAATTATATGAATAAATTAGATATATTAATTGTAAAACATTATGACGACGACGCAACAATTAATTATTTAAAGGTAGTGTTATTGTGTAGTTACATAGTATTTATATTCCTAACGCCTTAACACGTGTTTTAGACAAAGTTAATATGTTTGATTTTAAATAATATGATAATTACACTATAATGACTACAGTTTGTAAGAATACATTGTTTGTAATGTTCCACGTAAAGCTATAGTAACGATCGATCGATCTGCGATACTTAGTATTTATTTAAACGTAACTAAACCATTTGATAAATTACATTGTTGAATGTTCTAAACTGGACCTATAGCGAAGAACATCTGCGAACTTTTTTAAATATCTTCCGAGTTCGCGATGTTTTTAAATGGAGAAATTGATGAGTCTGTGAAGTTATGATTGTGATGATGATTATGATCTAGATATCGCATCGCCATACAACATTATACATGGCAACCTGAAACTAGCCATCATAGCCTGACGCCATCTACGTTGTTTGTTTTTAAATCTTAACAAATACGAATCGATATTCGAATATTGATGACATAAAAAATAAAAATCAAAACGTAATTAATAATTTATACAAATATGTATAATAGTCACGTGCATGCTTATATAACTAACATTTTTTTACTACTAATTTTACACATACACAATAATTGATTCTTAAGTTTTTATTGTTATGGCCGCTTGCTTTTGTTCACAAAAATAAAAACTTATAATTAAGCACAATATTATTTCCTAAATTTAATTTATTTTCTGAATTATTTTTAATGCATAATTTTAAAATTAATTATTATATATTTCGAATCTGTTTTTATGAAACGCTAATAAAGCAGGTTTTCTTTGATAGAACTCCAAAAACTTTTATCATACAATAAATTATTAATTATATGTTCTATAAATAGTAAATTTAATATTAGGCATTGCGTTTAATATTTAATAATATATTTTATATTTCAAATATTTGTCACCACAAAGATAGCAGTCCAAATAGAAATGTAAAGAAACTACATTGGCAGCACTGATTAAAAAAAATGTCATCTTCATAAGTGTCAAAAAATTACTATCTTTAAAAACAAATTTTAATAGCTTGTGCACATAAAAACACAACAGTTATTGAAGGAATATAATCCACTTTATCTATTTTTATTTTAATAAATTTTGCATAATTTAATAACTGAAAACGTCAATTTAAATAAATTTGGCGGGAGTAAAGATTCGTCTTTACGTATTCGTAAGTGACGTTCTGCATACTCATTATTTTTTTTCATAACTCATTATTTTTTAAACACGGCCGAAGAGGGTTTTACAATCTAGACAATATATAATCAAAGTTACAAAGTTGACATGGATTTTAGTATGTTCTAACGAACATTTATTAAAAAATATTAAATATTATTTAAGCAATTTTTTTTATTCTATCATATCATAATCATTTTTTAATATAAAAACAGCTGGTATATAAGCAGTTGGGACATCAAATTTTTAGTGAGCCGCGCCCAGACATTTACAGGAAAAAAGGAGCTACTAATGTGTTGCCAGCCTAAAGAGGGACTAACGGATAAAAGGGAAAAGTAAGTAAGAGATGGGGGTGGGAGATAAGAGTTACGTATGAAATGCTATATTAACTATTTCACGACGATCTTCTAAGTAAGACCGTATGCGAACAGTATTCAATGTGCTACTGCTAGGGCCTACTAAATCTTCTATATTATTTATGTATGCTTTACGCTTTATTATTTGTTGAAAACATAACTATAAGGAATTAATTGAACTAGTGGTCGCTTAGCATTATAGTCATTTTGTTGTCAAATATTTAAAGGTGCGTTCAGAAATTTGTCTATTTTATAGCTGTAATATAAATAAAACAGTTCAGTTTTAGAAATATAAAAAAATGCATTTATTGTAGATAAAAAAATCTATTCAGTATAAACCACACTTTATACAAAGGTACGCAGTACAAAAATTCTTTAGCAAACTGAATAGTTACTTGCACAAGATATATGAATAGTGTTAAATGATGACTCTGCATTTCACCATAAATCAAGACAAGATATATAATTCAAAAGAAGAGTATTTGCAATTGTTATGGTCAAAGTTCGCAATCATTTATTTACGGGCTTTTCCTTAACGAGTCTTTACATAGAAAACGTTAAATGTAGTCATTTAATATTAATTGAAATGTCTGACTATTCAGTGTTTATATGTCTATCACTAAATTAATGATCGACGTATGACTTGTAATTTTAAATGTAAAAACTGTTTTTTTTTTTTGTAAAATAGTGGGCAAACAGTTAACAGGCAAGTTAAGTGATAATCGCCGCTCGTGGGCATTTGCAGCACCAGAAAAGACGGGGAATAGTAGTATAGAAAGGAGGAAGGAGGGTGAGGTATTCGGCTCACTCACTCACCGTAGGAAATCTAGCTAAAATTAGTTAATTCATGTTCATTTTCTGTGAGATCGAGCGTGCCCGTACGTTAGCTTATCATTTTAGGCATTATCTTATTAAGTTAAAGTAAAATATGTATTATTAATTAAGGCAATTCTTTTATCTCGAGTAGTTTTATGAGTATTATAATAAAAAATTCTTAAATTTTATACAAGTATTATGTGACGAGACTATGTAAATAAAAATAATGTTTTTTCGTCGCATCTTAAGAAACGTCTTTTATTTCATGATAATTCAAAAACGTCAATTAAGAAACGATTTTAATCATATGATTTTTTTGTTTGTTTTTGATCACAAAGATATTACAACGATATTTTTTGTACAACAATAATGATTATAAATTGTCGTGGGCATTGATAATTTTACAATAATGATGTGGTATTTGTTTTATTTGTCATTGTTATATTTTAAGTGATTTTCTAGCAAACGTTGTATGATGTAAGCTCTAAGTACTTTTAGCTCGTTATTTACAATAGTATATTTGTAAATAACGTACGTTTACTGTGAATAATAAAAAAATTCTAAATATACCGCCTAATTAAAGACTACAGAATTTTTTGTTACAATTTTTTAGCAACCATTGATATATCATAAATAAGGATTCATATAGGTACATTTTATTTTATAAAACATTTTAAAAAATATTCTAAAATTAAAAATTTTATAAAATCCCTGATAATCTATTGATTGAGAACCCCAACACGATACTTTTACTATAAGTGTTTTAAGAGTTGTGTATCCTTATTCCAGATGTTGCTGCAGCATCAGGCCAAAGTTACGAAACTATGTTTTTTTTTAATCATTCCAGTTACAAAATAGTAAATTTCGATTCGATCAAACTAGTAGGAGGTGTCCAGAACCTTTCAACAACCATAAAAGAACTAATAACCTTGAAGTCTGATCAGATCTTCATAAATTATAGCAAAGAATTATTCTGATTACATCAGCTTTTAAATAAAAAATCGGTTCAATCGTTAGGGAGCTACGATTATACAGACAGACACAGATGTATATATGTACGTCAAACTAATAACACCCATCTTTTTGATCAGGGGTTAAAAACTATATGGAACTGCATCTTCGTTTCGTGTATAGATTTTGGCTTTATTTTCGAAGTTTTGACACAGGATATCATTTTAGTTAATCTGAAAATCTGTATTTATATATAGATAAACGAATATAATATATAAATAGTATATATGATATTCGTTTATCGTTGGAAAATTAATTTAAAAGTTTGGGTTTTTTGGACATTGAGGCAAAAAGGTGTAATATATCACAAAGAACGAATACGTAATACGCGGATACAGTTTTTGTACACAGAATTGCCTTAACCTGTTAAGTAATTTAATAGTTTTAAATGAACAGTTCTTATATATCATCGGTGATATTCCAATGCCACGTGTTTAGCTTTTGCTAAAATCTAATTTTAAATGATAAGATAATATTTTAAAGTTGAACTTGATAGCAGAAGGTAGTTCGCTATTGGACTATTACCGACGATATAATATGTATATAAATATATTTCGTGTATCTCAGAAATTTGGATTAAATTTTATATTTTAGTTAACGTTTTGTTTTATAAGTTGATCCACGTAGGCGCCTTTATCGAGAAAATACGAACAACACAAAAAATATGCGATTGTATAACGCCATCTTGTGAATTTTTGAAGTACTTGTATTCTTGCTCTTACAACTTTCAACGATAGCATACTGGTACCTTAAAACGTCTAGAGATGGCGTTACAAAACAACGTTAGCAACCTATCAAAATAAAATCACCAAGCTAAGTTCGGTCCCCCAGGTAATACTACTGGTAACAAGTCGTTTATTAAAAAAATATAAAAAACCGACTCCGCAACAAGACCATCTGTAGTCAGCAGTACCGTATCAATATCAGTTGTTTAAAAGTCTATTAGTGAGAATCGTTAATGACCAACTTTAAATTATTATAGATCCTAATCGTTAGGCCTGATTGAAAAATAAAATGACAAACCTTAAATTGATTTTTAAATACCTATTCAAAGATACCCCTTGATATAGTTCGTCGTTTCGAATTTTTTTTATTTCACATTATTTCGTGAAAAAACCATTTTTATTTTTCTAAATATTTCATGATTTCTATGATATTCGCAGCGTCATGATGAATCAAACGACGTATTATCTATAAAAATCAACCCACGCGTTTTGTCTATATAGTGCCACAACAGTATACATAATGATAAACACATTACCCTCTTTTGCGTCGCGCAGTCGGATAAAAAAGCAATAATTTAACTTACCATCTGGAAGGCTGTGAGGTACTTCTTCCACCAAATATATTTCTGGTACTTGGGACCCATCGCGGAAACCATATAGTAGAAGTACATGACGATATGTACAAAAGTATTTAAAAGCGCGAAGAATGTGCTGTGACCACCTGTAGGGAAGAAAAAAAAATGAGTTTAATATATATATTTTTATTAACGAATATTATTATGTAAACGAATCCGGGTTAATCAATCGGTTGTAATAAAGAGTAGATAAAAATATAATTGTGTGACATAAAAATCACGACAACCTGTTTGTCATGTTACGAAAGTATATTTGGTTAATGCTATTGATGTTGGACTAACATGGCGCAGATGCTACTATAAACCGTCAATAAGGATGTGTTAATCGAATATAAGCGTAAAATAGCTACTAAAAAATGTATTGACAAACATTTAATTCAAACATTCGATTGTAGAATCGTTTGTAGTATTAATGATGTTAATGTGTTGCATATTATCACTTTAGGGTTAATATACCAACAATCATGACATACAGAACTTGATCTTTACATTTACAATTTATGATGTTGATTGAATTCTGCAAGCAATATCTGAGAGAAGTAAGGTTATCGGTGAGGGATGTCCAATTGTGTAAATGTATTGTTGAACTTGTAACAATTGTATGCGTACAATTACGCTCTGAGCAAACGAAGGACAACATTTCTCGTTTGTAGTCCCTTAGTCTCAAACTACATAATGATTGAGACTTAAAAAAGGCAACCGACTTAACCAACCAATTATTTAGATTTTAGAACCAATTCTGTATTATGATAAAAATTTATGAAAGCAATCTGCAATTTTTCCTTTTTTTAACCAACTTCCAAAAAAGGAGGATGTTCTCAATTCGTCAGGGACATTTTTTTTCTTTTTCTTGACTTCAAAATTTTGTACAAAATATTAATTTTTGCCTTTTAGTTTACTTTAAGTCAGTTCATTTTTATTAAAAATATATATAAGAATTTTCAAAATTGCATAAAAAATGACGGAGTTATGTGGTACCGAACTTAAGAAAAAAAAAACAAAAACATACATTTATACAAAATATATAAAGAACATACCCGGTGCAAACTTGAGCCCGAACCACACAGACATGGGCATGATGCCGTGGTGGATCACGTGCAGTGTCGACACGTGCTCGTTCTTCTTGCGCAGCACAAAGAACAGCGTGTCGAAGAACTCCGTAAACTTACTGAAGTAGTACCACCAGCAAGTGTTCGCCATCTGTTTAGTTCGTATTTTAATTAATGATTTGAGATAACAAACGCGGATAAACGGAGACCTGAGATAAATTATATACAAAAGAGACTTCTTGAAATTGTTTTTTTTTTTAATTTTCTTTTTAAGCTTGATATAGATATATTTTTGTGTAATTTAATAGTTTTAGAGTTCCGTATCCGAAAGCTGCTAATGTGAATCTATTACCATGTCTCTGCTACCTGTCTATCCGTTTGTCAGCGCGCTGTGTGTCTCATGAACTATACTAGGTAGTGTTGAAATTTTTACAGAGTCACTATTTTTTATGATATAATTACAACCGGTCTAGTGCAAGTCGTACTCTCACACGAGGGTTAATGCTTCGTTCATATGATTCATTGCGTGATGTAATATAGCCTATAGCATTCCTCAATAAATTAACTATCTAACTCAAAAAGAATTTTTCAATTCGAACAAGTAGTTCCTGAGATTAGCGCGTTCAAAGAAACTAACAAACGAACAAACTCTTCAGCTTTATAATATTAGTATAATTTTATTGTTGTTGTTTTCAAAACTTAAAAAAAAAGATAAAACAAGGAATGATTTATTAAATATTAAATAGTCGACATAATTCCATTAGGTTATGTCTAAAAAGTTTTAATAAATCATTAGCTCACAGAAAAAAAAAACTAAATAACAAAAATGATATTGAAAAACAAAACAGTCAAAGTTTATTTAAGTATTAATTATTAAATATAAAAAAAAAAACCTTACGCGAATTTATTCCACAGTTAATGGCAAAATATTGTTGTGTTTAAATATTGCTCATGCGTTTAAAACATGAAGTACATAATGTGTTATATATTCATAAAATTTGAAGATAAAAACAAAAAATACTGCTCCGGAAAAGAAGTGAGAATATTCTCTAAATGTAAAAAACTCTTGTAATAAAAAAAATATTGCTCCTTCGCTAATGGATAAAATTTTTAATTAGACGAACAAAACAAATCGTGTATTTTAATTAGCAAATAAAAAAAATTTTTTGGTTAGAGTTTTGAACACAACTTTGTTTCGCAAATTAAACAGTTTTAAGAAATAAGATAAATCATCCTGCTATCTAGATTTAATACAAAAATAATGCATTGCATTTTTGTATATTTACTTTAGAAATGTATAGATTTAGTATTTATTAATTAATGAAAATGTGCTTCAATATAAAAATTGAAATTAAGTAAAAAAATCGACATTACTGTCTTACTAAAGTCTTTTTTTCAAGATCGACATGTAATATTTTTTGTTGTGTGCTCATGTATATGCGAATCAATTAGGCATTTCATGCTTCTATTGGGTTCGGATTAGTAAGATTAATGTTTTATAGTTGAATGACAAATGTTTCTAATATTTTAAAAAATTAAATTCAATTAGGCAGCTTACGCCTTTCTCATCAAACTCTTACTTACACTTCACAAACTAATTAAGATGGTGTCCATTTCAATGATGTTTAAAAAGTTCGAACATTATTAAAAATACAACATGTATAACAAAATACAATAAACATTTAGTCAAAATTGACGGATTAAAATACGTAGAGGTAAATTTGAATAGTCGTAAAAGAAGGTATGTGAATAGTAATCGTGATGTATGTTTAATACCTTATCAATTAACCCCAACGGACTAAATATAAATTTTAATGAAGTTTCCACAATAATTTTATCATAGTAATTGTTTACGTCATTTATGTGTATTTTTTTTTACAAAACAACTTAAGTACATTTTTTTTATCGTGAAACGATTTAGGTTTGATTTGGCTTTTATAGTTTTGTTCATTCATAAAAAAACATAACTAGATAACAGCGGGGATTTTATGGATCTGAAAAACTGCGACAAGATATGTAGTTATGCTTCACGAAGATGAGCCTCAAAGATCTGTAGCAATATGTCTCCGTATTTCACGACAAGGTATACGGAATATGTGGGACTGTTTTCCAAAAACAGGTATTGTAGCTAGGAGACGTAGAACAAGAAGAGTTTGTGTTACAAGCATCTAGAAAGATCATTATATCCGACTAAAAGCACGTTGGGACCGCACTATGATCGTTCAGCGCATTTAATGTTCGAACGTGACCATTTGAATTGGACTATGGACAACTGGAGGACTGTGCTGTTTACAGATGAGTGTTAAATTAAATTTTCCAGTTATGATAGACGAGTACGAATATGGCGAAGAGAAGGCGAATGTTTTTTGGATACATGGTTCCATAGTATAGACCGTTTTGGAGGTCCAAATGTGATGTTATGGGTGGGATAAGCTTGTTAGGGAAAGCAATGCTTGTAATTCTGGATGATAGTACCATAACAGCTAAACGATATGTGGAACGAGTAATCCGACCTCATGTTATCCCATTTTCCCACAATTAATTGTTCATAAAGGATAATGCTCGCGGGCATACAGCACGTATTACACTAAGAATACTCTCTGGGGACAATGTTAATGTTTTGTCTATGCCTGCAATGAAACGCGACTTCAATTCCATCAAAAAACAATTAAAAAGAAGTCTTCAAAAATTACAATTGTGTAAACAGCCAAAAAGAACTCTTAAAAGCTTTAAAAACCTGTTAAAAATAACACCTTATCGAAAGTGTACCTGACAAGCTCAGAGAGTGCACACAGAACAGACGAGGCTCTACGCATTATAAGGCAACATTACAGCCAATTTATTTTTTTAATTTTAAGTGGTTATATTGGTTGTCAAATTTTACTGTTTGTTTAAATTTTTCTAAAACTTGTTTATTATGCGTAACTTTTAGATAAATAACAACATTTACTGTGGACTGTATTTACGCATTTTCTAATATCTTAATGAAGTAATTTTTATTATAAAAATATAAGTGTGTTAAATTGATTTATGGCGTAAAAACTAAATATATTTTTCTTTTAAGTAGTTTATATAAAATGTATTCTCTGAAATAATAGTGGTATATGTAATATGATGAATGTTGTTAATTTTTATGTTTTAACCAACAACCACAAAACAACCTAATTATATTTTTTGGAAATTAAATTAATTTAAATATTAAGCTTGTTTAAGAGTTAAAAAAACTATTTTATATTCATTATGATCAGTATATTTCATTTTAAGGTTTTTTTGAGGTTATCGAGGCGTGTTGTTACTAGAATTGATAAAGGGATAAAATAATTCAAACTTAATAAAATAATACCCATGAATTATAAATATATTATGTCTTAAAAAGCGCCAAATTTCATCAAATGCTAATAACTAGTATTATCAAAATATACAAAAATTAAAAATAAAGATTTCTGATTCGGTAAGACAGGAGATGGTACGTGAATAGTTTTTACTAAATAAAAAGTTTTGGATATTGCTAAGTCAATCTGTTTATTAAAAACATAAAAGATTTTTAATATTGATATTGTTATTATAAGATGTTATATGTATATTTTAAACTTTTGCGATTTATAGTATTCATATTTGAGTCAGCTCGTGATCACGACGAATGCAACTTCGTCGAAACGTCGGGAAATAAAAATGTATTACTACTATTAGTTATCGCGATAAGACCCGTTATATTAAATATGGACTATAAGATGTTTTTAGGTTAACTAATTACGTAATAACTTAAGACGAAGAAGGTCCCTTCATTAGGTCGCCTTGGTATTACATGGATCTCACAACTTTTTACGATGGAAGAACTGAATTTGTTGTTGTTTGTAGTTGTTTTGAATGGCATATAATTAATTTTTTACTTGTATGAAGTTGGGCGGGCGGCTAATCTACACTACAATTACAAAGAGAAAAGATTTTATTGTTTGTTGTGATCTGTACTACTAGACCGATTTGAAAAATTATTTTTGCGTTTATTGAGGAAGGGTATAGGCTATATAACTCATAGGAGAGAACAACTAAAAAAGCGAGTGAAATCGCAAGAGGCAGATAGTTAGGTATAATTGTTGTGATACTTACCCTCATGGCTTTGGGGCTTCGTGAGTAGTCGACTAGTTGACATCTGAAGTCGTAGTGACCCCACCATCCACTCGCCAAGTACTGGATACAAATGAAGAATATTTATTATTGACAACTTATTTTTTACATACTTTTACTTAACTTTATACGTCAGTTAGTTACTTACTTAGTTTACTGACTGTTTATGAAAGTACATCTTGAGAGTCTATCTTAAGAAGTATTTAATTTCTAACAGTGGCGACACAGCAATTTGAAATTCTATAAATGCATGTAATACAAATGTTGACAAAGATCTGTTATTTACGTTTAAATAACCATTAAAGAAATACACTATCCATCCGGGAGGTATAATTCTTTAAAGGTTAGGTATACTATGTATTGTTTATTAATGTCTTTTTTAAATTATGGAAAAATTGGGACTTAGTAAAGTAATATAATATTTATTTATTTTTACAGTTACACATATTACAATGAATTTTAGAATGATAATGTTACCTACATCTACACTAATATTATAATAGGGAGAATAGATTTGATTGTTTGTTTGTATTGAATACACCCCGAAAATACGAGACCGATTAAAAAAATCTTTTTGCGTTTGTTAGACCGTTCATTGAGGATTAAGGAGAATAAGCTATTTTTAGACCACCCTACGACTCACAGGAGCGAAGCAGCAACCATAAACGCAAGTGAAACCGCGAAATGCAGCTAGTTTTTAATAATATTACAATAAAGTACAACATTTATAATATGAAGAGCATAATATTTTTATATTAAAATAATTTTTATGGTCTGTTGATCAAAAAACGTTTCTCATGTTTTGTTTACGTATAATATAATACTGCCCAAAAAACCCCAACATAATGTTTCTGCTGTAAGTTGACAAGGAGTTGTGGATTCTGCTGATTATGTTATCACATGGTGCTGAAGCATTTGATCAAGGTTACGCAACTATTTTATTTTAATATTATTAATTATTAACAATATAGTAAAGTTTTAATTGATCGGACCAGTAGATGATGCTCAGATCCTTTATTTAAGATCTACAAAAAAATGATAACCTTCAAATGTCTTCATAAATTATAGCTGAGAATTATCTCGATTACATCGTCTTTGAAACAAAAAATACCTCAAAATTAGTCCATTCGCTAGGGAGCTACGATGTCATAGACAGACGTTCATATACAAGCATCAAACTTATAACATCCCTCTCTTAGGTCGAATTTGGATTGGATTAAAATACATTATTTATCTTAAAAAATATATCAATGATAAAAAACAACACCGATTTGTTATGGTATGGTTTGATCGTCTAATAATTTGATTTTTACTAAACAAACAAGCAATAAATAACGAAGCTATAATCATAATTAAAGTCTCTATTCATATTTAAAATTTTCTTGTGATGTGTACGTAGAAAAAATAATATCAAAATTATATTTCAGGTCATTATATTGATAAAATAAATATTATACATTTTAAGTACAAAATTTCATCCAGATATAACACACACAAGTTGGACGCTGATAAGCAATACTGTGTCAAGCCACACGAACTTCATTTTGAGAAAATGGCGTCTAAAGATGTCAATCCTATTTTTAATAAACTTGTTTGAATAAGTATTTATCCATATTTTCTTTTCTTTTTTGATAAAAGGTATCATGAATTAAAAGCAGGTTGATATATTTAATATATTATCTAATAAATTTTTTTTAAATATGTAAGATTATTGTATAAATTACAAAATAAGGAACGAACTGGAAATTCGAACCAATTAATTAAGATTTTTTTCCGTACTTATTTAGTTTATATGACTTTATTTTTTATTGAATAATGTTAAATAGGTGATGCATAATCAGAATACACCAATATCTCCGAATTTTACTTTTTGTGGGTTGACACATTATTGCTTATCAGCATCCAGTTATTTTGTTACCAAATATGTCTTACAGAGTTCATAAAAATGATAAACAATTATTTTACGTAATTAAAAAGTAACATAAGAACTGGAAAGGCAAAGTTGCATAATCATTTTGTAAAAACCTATATTTACACTACAAATATAAGTAAATAAATAAATAGCACTTGCATTCTAAAGTAAACTTTTAACTCAATTAGTTTAAAGTATTGCATTATTTACAAAAATGTATACGTTTATGAAGTTATTTATAAAGTATCTATTTATACATGATTTTTACATGAAAATAAGACTTTGAAGGTACGTGTTTTAAAGCATAGTTATTGCGCGTATTGTTATCTGATTTTTTTTCTTTCAAAAAATTAACGAATTATTGATATTTTTGAAGAAATTCTTCAGCCCAGCTATAAAGTAGTATCATGCATTTAGCTTCGTTAATGCTTATGGGTTATACCACTTATGAGCTTAACAATTTCACTTATGGGCTTAACTTAAACCATTTTGATTATCAAATTTAATAAATCTGATTGGTCCAAAATATGATAGCATCACCAACAATTTGATAAAACGACAAAGTAATGTTTTTCAACCACAGAAATATACATTTCTCTAATCACCTTTGAACCTTTTAATTATATAAACACGTCAAGATTGAAATGATGAAAGATAAGAAAAATATAATTCCGTTTTTCCGCAAGCTACTGTGTTCTAGAAAGATGTAGAATTCTATATAGAAACTATTAACTAAACATTCGTTGAAATTTTTATTTCAACTAATGGTCACCTAGCGTTCGAATTCGACGGTAGTTCATTAAATTTATAACCTATTTCAAGATTAACCACAGATAATCTATTCTCAATTTGATTTTAGGTTTTAACAATAGACAAAATAGTATTTGCGCGTGTGCGAATACTAGATGTGTCTAGCATTTTTTATCGATTTAATGTATTTTTTATGCATAATTTTAAGAAATTATTAACATTTCCTGTCATTCTCTATATAAAATATAAGCGTGCGAAATTTCATACTCCTCCGTCCGCGCAATTTTTCGTAAATAGTAGGTACAAAGTTCTTGGTTCACGTATTAATATATATAGATGTAAAGATTACGCAGTCTTAAATTGCAGTCATTTATTTATTTATTTATTTTTTTATTTAGTGTTATTTCATGTTTAAAACTATAAGAACAAATGTAATAAAAACTCTAGTGCAGTAATAAGGAAATGTTTAACCTTATTTTAGCTGGGATCGCATTAACTTGACTTCAATGTCCTTAAGATATTTTTCCTATTGTCGTACGTACATGTAAATTTTTATTATATTCGTACTTACGTTAAGTGGTTGAAAAACGTGGACAATTCTTAAATTACATTAAATCCGCTAATTAGGAACAACTAAAAAACCTGCGAAAATCTTAAGTTAAGTTTATTGTCTAGAACAATATTTAAAAATAAAGTATAAAAATTTGGTTTCATTCAAATTCATAGAAATATATCATAATAATTATTAATTATAATTAATTAGACGACCGCCCTGGCGTGGTGGTGCTGAATTATTTTATATTGCTTTGGAGAGCCGTTTGTCTCGGTCGTTATCTCAATACCTGATAATGATCGTTACTCTTAGTAGGGAAATTATTCTACTCAAAAATAGTTACTGGCTTGCTATCAGGGGTTGCGGAAGTCAGATGGCAATCGCTCTGTGTAAAAATCAGTAACTTGTCAATATCTGGACTAGAATAGAAAGCAGACCCTGGTGTAGCCGGGAAAAATTCTAGGAGAATAATGATATAATAATGATACTTATTTCATTTTATTAAAAATAATTATTCTTTTCATTATAATTCAGAGGAGGTAGTTTTTATTCGTCAATTTTTTTTGGCTATCTATGTATATTTTTGTCAGTTTTTAATTGTTATTTTTTATTTTATTTGGTTTTAAATTGAAAGAAGAGATACACTTCTTGGATTAGATAGAGAGATTAAGACATGAACAATACAGTTTATTAACCAAACAGTTTTATTTTTCTACGAAAATAAAATTGTTATTGAGTGTAAGATTCATAAGATACGATCGGTAAGTCGTTAATATAAATCAATTTTAGATCAAATTATAATTCTTTTCAAATCATTTTGCATGTAGGTATAATGACTTACGATAAGAAAATAATCTACGCATACTAGTAGTTCACAGAAAATTAAACTGGCTTGAGAAATTCTAACTAATATTATTTATTACATAAACGCGAATATGTTTGTTTGTTAACTCAACTCTTTTGCATACTGCCTCAACTTTTCAATCGACCATGGTGATTGTTTTCATAGACGTTGTCACTGGGTAGCCAAGGGTAGAAAAACACCTCTTAGAAAAAAGTACTGTTCCCGAAACAACTTTTCGACGATCGACCAGCACACCCATTCGGTCCATTATATGCATCGCATATACATTCGAAGTCAAAGACGAAGTCTTAAACAAATTACAATTTCATTTCGCTACGTTAATCATAAACCAAATGACCTTTCCATAATATATTCGAATATCATATATGCATTGTACTTATGGCTGTTACGTTTTATACTATAAAAATAATATTTTATTACAACAACATAATTAAATGTATTTCCTCGAAAAACCACCTCTGTGTTTAAAGTACGCACTTTGCCTGTTAAACTAACATTTTTCTAGTAACTTCAACCAACATGATTTGAATAATAATATAACATAAACAACAATACATATACTTACAATAAAATAGTTTAAAACAATTTATTTAGGTTTAGATAGACCATCTTTAGAAAAAAATTAGCCAAATGAAATGGTAGACGATAAGGTAGATTCATTTGGGACATAGAATGGGGTAAATCCGGCTTGAATCTCCTAGGGTAACTCTGATCGTTATTTCGCGGCCGCTTTCTAGCGTCAAATAAGGTTTTATAATTTAGAAATAATATACGTAATTTTCTAGGGAAGATTTTTTTTAATGCGTAAATGACCTTTTAGTCAATTTATATTTTACCCGTCATATTGTGTCCGCTATTTAAAAGCACGCTATCTTAACCAAAGCTTCAGGGTAAATCTAAGTTACCCTAACGGTTAAAAAATCAAGTTCAAGGCTAGTAGGTCTCGATCGTTGACATCTTGAGAGAACAGTTCAGTTTAGTTGTACTGATAATACTAAACAAGTTACTAATGACAATTTAATGTTAGAAAATGATAATGTAAATTGTTTAATATACGATTATTTCTTATGCTGACGCTTGTTCTTTATCTACGTTCAATTTATAAATTTCTTTAAAACTTCACTAAATATATACTACATAGTATACCTATGAGTATTAATAAAATATATATAAAGTAAGATTTAGTCGTAACTTTAGCCAAAGAATCATATACAAATTAAGATTAAAATAATATTAAAAATATTTACCTCATAAAATATCCAGGCACTAAATATAGTCTGCGCCAGGTTGTATACTATAAGTACGTTTCTTAGT
The DNA here is from genome assembly GCA_037950945.1 of Hypolimnas misippus. Lineage (NCBI taxonomy): Eukaryota > Metazoa > Arthropoda > Insecta > Lepidoptera > Nymphalidae > Hypolimnas > Hypolimnas misippus. Next base: position 10,326,854 of record JBBEEQ010000012.1, on the reverse strand, counting down.
TCGAATGGTTTCCGATTAGCCATGAGCGTCGGTCCTATCTTTCTCGCACACACCGCATAGCACAGACACGCGGCCAGGGTTGGCCATGGTGAAGACATCATCGGCCAATCTTTCACACGGGGATCTGCAACAATATAATTATATAAAAGTTATTAAGTTTTAGTTACTACTGTGTTCTCTTTCGAATTTTCATTATAAAATATTTGAAAAAGCAATGCGAAATTCCGTACAAAATGTCATCTCAATTTAACCTAAAGGGGAATATATAGTGCTCGTCAAAAGTTAGTTGATATTTAAAAATATTAACATTAGAATAAGATAAGGTCATACAGGTTTACTAAATTAACATGTGATTAACATGTAACACATTAAGTATATTTATTTTGTTGTAAATTATATTTGTGAACATTTATTATATATAAATTACGATGATAATATGTTGCAAAAAAGTCCGTAAAGTCAGTTTTAATCACTACAGATATTTAAAAAGAAAAAAGTTCAAATAATTTATAAATATTACATGTAAGACACATTAAACCTATGTTAGCTTACGTAGCTGCGAATTTTCCGAATAATTTAGGAAATACTGAAAAAGGCTCTAATTATCCTAATAATTCTTTAAAGAACTTAATTGCGATGTAAAAAAATTGAAATTCATTCGGTTTCAACTATATTTTGACGACAACAATCGTTTTAAATGTGTAGAAATTAATTTTAACTGACTTTTGGCAAGTATTGTATGTATATTTAAGGATTACGTTAACATTTCTGTTGAATTTTGATTATTGGAAGATACTAATTATATTCCCAATTTTCAACAATTATTATTCTATTTCTTATTTTCTTCTTTTTAAGGCTTTAACTGCGAGTATGGCACTACACATTATTTCAAAACCTAGTATAGATAAGTATTTTAATATTTTTTTACTCCCCGATTAGTCATTTATTTATCGATAAGTAATAAACGGAAATGTTAAAAGGCATGATCGAATTTTCGCAAGCAATTGCGAAGTTTGCGGCGTCAGTAATATACTAGTTGACGTTTTTACAGCGCGATTGGCATCTGATCTCCACGACCCTTATGGGTACATAAAATATTATTTAAATAAGTGCACACTTAAAGGTAATGACGACTGTTAGATTTCTGTGATAATAATCGGAATTGACGCAAACAGCGTGATGTACTCTTAGTACATACGTTTATGTTTCTTTCCATTAAGCCTGTTTGCACATTATAATAAAATTCTATTGGAAAAAATTATACAACGGCGGCGCCAACATTTATAATTGAGAAACCCTCCGACAAATTTTAGACAGCGTGCAGTCTTGTACAAAATGTATGAACAGAGTACTGTTGAGTACGTATTCGAATTTATTTAGCACATATTTCTTACAATTTGCGGCCGGGCTAAATTTTTATCTGTATTGAAGGGTATAAGGATAATAACTAGGAATGTCACAATTTTACTCGATTTTATCCACATATTAGATCTTACAAAAACTCATCAGACGTCGCTAAAATATAATTATATAAAATTAATTATAATTTGCGTTTTAAATCTCGATACTTTAGAACTTAAATTTGCCTCTTTCATAAAACTAATTCAAAAGAGGATTGCCTGTTCTTTGCCTGTAACCTTTACAGTAAGGTTGTATTTATTCACTAAATTTTAAATGCTTTAAAACTATTCTTTGACTTGTATATATAATTTTACATGGAAATAGATAAGTGACAATGGACCTTAAGAAAGATCATAAGATAACATTACAACATTATTTTTAGTATTATTATTGTAAGTATTATTATTGTAAGTATTATTATTAGTATTATTATTGTAATTTGGTTACAAAGATCTATACTCATATAAGAAAGGTGAAGAGTTTGATTGTTTGTTTGTTTAATCGCCCTAATTTCAGGAACTACTGGTTCGAATTGAAAAAATCTTTTTATGTTAGATAGTTTATTTATTGAGGAAAGGCTAAAGGCTAAATTACATCCTGCTACGACTCATAGCAGCGAAGCAGTAGAAATAAACGCGAGTGAAACCTCAAGGGACAGCTAGTATGATATGACATATATTGATTAAAAAAAGCCTGCTTCAGAAATATATTTAATATGGAAAACTTCTCACAAAAATATTATAAAAATTCTTAACTAATAACCAATACCCAATTAAAAAATATATTAAGCAAATAAAGCGTCTTTTTTGTTATTATAGGAAATTGTCCTCACATAGTTTATTTATGTCTTTGTAGTAAATACCGATAAAGTTAATTAACCATAATTCCCATGGAACGAATTTATCTTTTTAATAAAATAATGACAAAATTATTAATTTCGCAGGTCACGAAGTCAGTAAAGGCAAGATAACCAAGGTTAACGACATTTATGACGAAAAGCGATACCTTAAGGGGACTTTTAATTTAAAAACATTATACCGAAAATGGTACAGCGCCAATTGTTTGTAAAAACCATGGTATTAAAAGTAATAAATTTATAGGTAAAGACTTTAAAATGTTTTCAATAACCTCATTTAGAAGATTTTGCTTATTGTAATTTATGGAATTGATCATTAAATTTAACTATTTCATTAACGACTAATTTTAAATGGAAACGTTTTGTATAACCTTCTTCAATAAACAAGGTAGATATATAACGCAAAAATAGTTTTTCATAATGAACTGGTAGTTCCTTAGATTAGAGCGAACATGTTAGAGTCGGAGTTGGAGGCCTCATACTGACCTCCGCAAAGTCGAAGACCTCATATCGACCTCCGCGGACTTGGAGGCGGAGGTCGTATGATCAAATTGCTTATTAAAATATAAAAATAGCAAAAATTTTATGAAATATACGGAATCGTAATGGTGACAGTGAACGATTAGGACTAACACTTGCGTGTGTTGATTAGAAAAGTTAGCCTTAATGATACACGCCTAATGAGGGAGAATCGTGGCAATTGGAATTCTAAAATATCTTCGATTTGATATATTGAATGGTAACGGAGTCGGAGGTATCCAAATTTGATCCGTGATATCCTTAGTTCAAACATTCCACCAAACTTTTCAACAATATAATATAACTTGCTGTCCCTTGCGGCCTCATTCGCTTTTATGGTTACTGCTCCGCTCCTATGAGCCATAGCGAGATGTAATATAGCCTATAGCCTTCCTTAATAAATAAACTATCTAACGCAAAAATTTTTCGATTCGAACCAGTAGTTCCTGATATCAGCGCGTTAATATCAAGAAGATAGGATAATATTTTTAAAATCGATTTAGGAACGATGGAGTTCTAAAGTAACAAAAACAAAAAAATATACCTTAATTATATAATTGATTTTTAAATGATTTATTACTTTAGGAATATATTTTTTGTTAAACAATTTCAGCGTAACGATATAATGTTCCTTTCGAACCTTTTTGAAGTCGGGTGTAAATATTGATAAAACTATTAATACCGACTCGATATTTTAAAGTTGCCATAGTGACTTGACACACAAAAAAGGTCAAATTTTGACCAACTTTTAGCGTTTGTGATATGCGAGATACAATGTCAATAGCCACTTCAATGAATTTAAACAAATATTAACATTTTCATGAGTACAACGTAGTTCAACGGTAAATGAGATCTGAAGTGTCAAAATGCGTCATACGCATTGAGTTGTTGATGGAATACGGTGTCATGTCTGCATATTGCTTCTTCCCTAAATACATATTCGATTTCTTTTATAATGTTCTAGAATAACTATTAACTTATTTCTTGACATTATAAAAGGGATAATTACCATTAAAAAAACAATCAAACAATTTTATTGAATAACAATCACGACGGTATCTGTCAAACTATTTCAACCACGATTCAGTAAGCAAAATTCACGGGCAAGGTGAAAATTCACGTTGACGTATTATCGCTGACATAACGGCCGGAGATGGCGTAGCTGCGGAGTTATGCCCTAGTGGATCACTCTGTAATACTTTACGTAACGTCGTTGAGTAAATCTCTAACTGGAGAGCTCGCAGTCGATTGCCGGCTTAAACCACTTCTAACAGCGATGTTACCAAATTTATCCTACTAAATCTACAAATGTATATTCATAACGAGCACTTTTTACTTGACTTCTCTTTTTTGTAAAGCGTATTCAACAATTAGACAAAGTTATAATTAATGACTTAAAAAAAAAGGCATCCGACTTCAAAGGCAAAATAAGCAATTTCATTTACGTGGACGACATTTATAAAACCAAATTACTGGAGCGAAGATTTGATAAAAATTATGAAATAAAAAAAAATCAAAATCGATTAAGATATGACGGAGATCTAACGTTTACATTAAAAGAAACTACTAATGGAGAACCTCCTACTATATCAAATCGATTGATTAGCATAAAAATTACTTTTGGTATACCAAATATATTCTTTGTTGAAAATTTTCAGCGTAAAGATGTAATAAAAAAATAAATTATTTCCTCCATGTTTATCTCATAACAGAAATTGGAGAAATATGGTGTTTATTAACCTCGGTTATGAGACGCAACAGTGAAGAGCCGACATTTCCGAGAATATTATTCTTGAACTTTTGAACTCAATGACAAACGAGGCTCTAGACTCTATTATTTAAGTTAATTAAACATGACTAATTTGCTTGTTATTAAATTCATTAAACTCGATTAAAGGTTAAATGACATCTATACTAATATGTGAAGCTGAAGAGTATGTTTGTTCGAACTGTTTGTTCTAATCTTGGGAACTTTTGATAAATTCTATTTACGTTTGACAGCCTGTTTATCGAGGAATAATATAGGTTTTATAACATCGCATTACAAGTCCTCTCCAATGAGTAGGTCAAAGATTAATGAAATGGCTAGGGACGACTTGTGAATATTTATTTTTTTACAGAGATAGTAGTTGATTAAGTAATAGATGTCTAAGACATTGACACTTTTAACAGTTTAGATTAGAGAATTTAAGAATGACGTTTATACAGTAATTGAGCAGAAATACTTGAAGTTTAAAAAGTAGGTTGTTTTTTATATTCTTTCTATATTTATATTCATTCTTAACCTGTGGTCCGCCGATCTCTAGAGTTCTCTTAGGGGTAAAGTATGGAAGTCCATCCTCATCGATAAAACTATAGTCAAAATAATAACATCAAAACAAATTTTGGTAACTTAGTTACAAAAAAGCAGCACACCAACCTTTACATTAATACAGTATTTTTAATTTTTAATTGAAAAATATTTTCCAGTTTATATTTATAGTACTAAAATGAATTATTCGTAATGTATTCTTGTCTTTTTTATTATTATTAACTGGCTACCTGAAATCGTGCTTGATTTTCTGAGAGTCCGTGGACGGCAAAAGGTTAAGAAACGCTGGTATGTAATGTACAGAAAGTTTCTGATAGGTACCTTTTAATTAAAGAAATAATAAAACGCTTAAAATAACGTAAAACAAAATCAGTAAAGGTGATCGCTCTCTAATAATTTAATGATGGCATGCACGAAATCTTTTGTACATGCCCCTTGTTTTATAAAGAATAAGTAATTATAGTTCTATATATATAAATATATATTAATTCTCACAGGTGTTTTTTGTTGATGGGAATCCTGTGTCAAGATGAATGTTTGAAACAACATTTAAACGTCACTTTTTTGTTCTATTAACGATAACTAATTACCTAGCAGATATTATTGTCTGAAATAAGGAATATAAAAATATGGATATTTTTAAACATTATTTTATCTTAGGGGAAAAAAATGGATTTGTTTTTGTCTTTCACTTTAAAAAAGATGAAGTCTGCAAAAAAAACTTTGATCTCGCGATGTATAAAGATAGAGGACTTTTATAATCTCTTTGACAACGCCGCTACAAGAGCGGATTCTATAGAGACAAAGGGACTGCAAAAAATTTCACTCATTTGCTTGTATTTTCCAATTTTCCAATAGCATACGAATTGATGAGTAGGTATTTAATGTCGGATTCAATCATGCGACAATAGTTCTTAAAGTATTTCTAACTACATAAAAACGTTGTTGAAGTAAAAATAATGTTAATGAATTTTTAAGTTACATTTGTAAAATCTGCAGATCAGGTATAACATTAAATGAAATATATATAAAGGTTTTACTTGGGTAAGCGATAAATTATGACAGATAACGAGTTCAGTTAGGCACGCGATCAATAATATATTATTAAGTGTATTTCTTAGGCAACCATTACACTTACTTGTTTTGCTCTCACACTTTCATCAAGATTTACATAAAATAGTAAATTCCTTCAGATGTAAAACATGTCATTGTTTAAGGAAATTACTATCAGTGCCTTTATTTTTGATAGCCACAGCTTTCGTAAGATCACATAGGTAACTTTTACCAAGTTACACGGTTGTTGTGCATCACCTATGAGAGTAAAACATAGAAATGTAATTCTCATATAAAATTTTAAAATACTTACCGCCCCTGTTGTCCATGAGGTCCTTGTACCAATTATAGACACTCTCCATCTTTGGATTGTTTTTACTATCGACTAATTATATCTGGAACAAAAAGAAAATATTGTTACACAGTGTAGCTGGATCAAGTGACATGGTATTTTAATTAGGCCAGTTAACATAAAGGCGTGGTGTGGCACATGACGAGGCGTTCGTGACTAAATGGCTATTCGGTGCCGCCATAGAGTGGTGATAATTCGGCACGTGCACCTTGTTCAATGAATTTATTTTATTTTTCATATATGATCGTTTTTATTTTTTATCATGTAGAGGTGAAAATATGTAGCAGAAATTTGTACTACGTGCGTGATACTTTAACATATTTTAAAAATATTATGTATAATATTTGTTTTATAAAATGAGCAAGGCTAAATACGCACGTTTAAAGATAAATATACATCCATAAACATAAACGATCATTAAAATAGAAACAACCAGATATATCTAGAATCAATCAATAGGCATCGTAGTACGAGGTAGTTAGTAATTAAAATACGATTATTATAGCATGTAATCTTGTAATTCTTACGATAATAACATAATAAATATAGGATTTAAATCATATCAATGTAATTGTTGTCATAACAATAAAACACATTGATATATATTATAATATACAGTTTATCTAAAAATTACCATATTATGTATGCCTACTACTTGCGATTGATTCATTCATTATTTTTTTATGAATATAATTTATCTTATATAATTGAAATATACAAATATATTTCATTTTTTTATTTAAATTTAAAATAGTTTAAGTGTATAGAGAAGAAAAGAGACGCTATAATAATATTATGTAAAAATTTATAAAGTTCGACTCGCACTGTCGGTTTTTATTCGGTTCTTGTTATTTGTTGTTATAGTGGCAATAGTAGTATACATTTTGTGAATATTTCAATTTACTACCTATTACGGGTTATGACATAGAGCCCGCTAATAATGACGGGCGGACGGATTGATGGACGGACAGATAGTCTGAATGCGAATACTTAGTAATAGGACCCCTTTGGTATTCTTCGGAAATAAAAACACAAAAATTGTTAATTTTCCTTGAAAAACACAAGAACATATTCCTATTCATGTATTTCAAATTAATAAATTAATGTAATAGTTGATGACGATTACGTAAGTAACACAAGATTACTTGTATCATCGATATCAGCCTACTTTCGGAATTATCATTCTTCCATTCTCACGTAAGACACGTTTTCACTACTAACATAATGTATTCGATTCAAACACATTCGCGGATGCGGAATGTGGACATTGCTTTGCATTTTATGTCTGTAATGTCTTTCAACTTTATACTACTATCTTGTGATAACATACAATAATAAACACGTTTATTTAATATTAATTAAGTGCGCGTATCTCACATATTACATAAAAAATAAATTAAAAATTAATAATATTTTCGTTATATATTGCCCGTTTATTGAGGAACCATCCAAAGGTTACACAATTATACATATACTTAAATAATAATCGAAATCGGGACGAGAAGCTAGTACGTAAATATTACAACACAGTCCTTAAAAATAGCTCGATTTAGATTAATATTTGTGGATTTCGCATATGGAATGAACGATTAAGAAAATTTCCGGCAATTACGGCATATAACATTGCGATACCAAGAGAGAAAGGGGGGCGTGACTATTTGCCAAGTTTTTAACGATTTTTAGGAAACTTGTGAGATTTATATCACATGTTTATTCATTTCATTATCTGGTTGCAATAAGTAGATAAAGATTATCATTTTGATGATTCAACAACAATCAAATATTTTACATGTCGTCAGCGATGTTATCACGTTTGATTCTCATACGTTATATACTTTCGTGCTATTGTCACGTTCCTCGAATCGTATAACATAACATCGACTATCGCAAGGAAATAGTAGACGTTGTTGATAGAAATAATCGAGAACTATTAATCGTGCGTATCACATTGTGGCATTCTTGAAATGACGTTCAAGCTTCATTAAACGAAACCATAAGCATCGTGTACGATATCCGATAACTGCTAGATATTATATCAACGTATTCATATTTCATATCTGTCTAATTCATAACCAATAAAAAATTACGCACTTCAAAGTATGCATTCGTTTACACACAACCTCAACTGGTTGATTGTTTACATAAAAGTATACGATTGGACGTAGGAGTTGAATACAGAAATGAATAACCCAGACTCTTATACAATCGAATGTTATGCGACCTTGACACAAAATCGACACCTACTTTAAATTGAACTTAGATCTTCACCGACGGCTTCAAGACTGCTGAATCGGATGTATTAAACTATTGTAATTGTCGAAAGATGCTCGATTACTGTTCAAAGCTAATTATTATCAAATAAAACGCTTTATTCGATTACGCAACGAGGTCGTCGGTATCACGTCATTTTTCGTAAAACCTTAGTGGTAAAGAACAGGTGACAGTATTTCGCGTCGATTCGCCTCTGAAGCCACAACTTTCACCGCAGTAGCCGAGTACGGCTTGCGCGGGCGCAAAATCGCGGTGTGGCGCGCATGCTTTACGTAAGGACATTGCGCCAGAGCACACGCACACAGCGCCGGTTGCCCGCGCTTGTGCCCTGCGGAACCACTGACCTACTGCCACAGTGTCGCACCCCACTACGCTACGTCCATCCCATAGAACGTTCTCAAACGTTGCGTTACATATGTTACGTGCCTCAAAATACGAATTGTTACTTATTTATTCCTTGAAATACGATTACATGCTATTGCTGTAGGTGAACACCAACCAGAGCATCACATTTCATATTGCACCTGAAAATTATTTCATCAATCTTCTGTTTTAGAAAGAAAAAAAAAGATTGTGCAAATGTTTATTCACAGGCAAAAGTTGCGATATCATGTTTCGTAAAGGGAAAATACACTTTGTGTATAAAATGTTCCGCTAACTTCTCAGTGTTCGTCATTATCAATCTTATAATTTATATGTAATAAAAAATATATAAAAATATATTATTAAAAAAATATAAATAAGATAGTATACTGGTTTTTAAAAATAATTTAAAATTTGAAGTTTAATATAATTTTAACAAATTTAATTTTGCCGTCGATAATATCAGTATACCTTAAAATAAATACCCACTGGTAATTATTTTACAGTAACATTACCTTCAGGTAGAAATATAATCGCGTTGCGATACCGAACCAAACGTTTCTCTAGCTAATTATCTATTTTCTATTTATGTAAACAAAAATCAATGTTCGTATGTCTGTCCTCTATGCGTTCCGAAACTATTGATGATTAAACTTTGATTCTGGAAACGCCTGGCTAAAAAAAATCTATATAGTTAAGGTGGCATCTCAACCAATGCCAGGTACAGCTAGTAGTTTATTAAGACACAGAAGGATTTTGAACAAGGATAAAAAACTAAAATTTAAAAAAAAAATGATTCGACAAGAAAATAAAGCGTATAAATACTTATCATAACGAAGGTTCTCGAATGATTTTAACCTTATATAATAAAATAAAGAAATCTGTTTAGTTGTTGACACTTCTTGTTGTTACTTTAAAAACGATATAAATTTAAAATTTTGCACAGTTAAAAAATTTGTTAGACCGTATAAATTTAATATCAGAATTATATTTCCTTGAATCTGAGGTAACTAACAGGGTCAAACAAAATGTATACAAATTTTTGTTTTACATGTTTTAATGTTTTTCAATCTTATTATTTCATTTAACAATTAAAGCCTCATTACTTTATATCTTAAAAGTTTAATAATATAAAATATATAGAGGACCCACTTCGTTTTAATCGATCTATATTAATAGCCGGTTTAATAAAAATTTCTTCTATAACTTCTTGCTGCCTAAAATTTTGACATAAACACGATTGAAGTTATGTTAAAATTCTATTAATAAAAAAGTATGTTCATGAACAAGCGTACAAACTAAATATTTTCCTATATGATGTTTTAAGCTGTGCTATACTAATTACATAGACCATTACGGTTAAATACTTCTTAGTGATCATTGATCTCATCAGAACATGAGAATTTGAACGCACGAACAATAGCGTGTATTTATTTAAAGACATTTATATGGTATTTATATACATAACTGGGTTTGAGGTTATTTATTTTTACTCTATAATAGAATAATACTAACTAATTTTATGAGACTTACATTTCGGAATATTTTAATACGATTTTTGTAATAAAAATTCACTTTTAAAACGTTTTATCGAATGCAGGATTTTAAACAATGAAAAATGTAGCCAACGCGATTTTTAAAACTTCATACAGCTTCTTGGTAAAGAAAAGCCTCTCATACTAAATGAGGGCGTAGAGTATAAAAGCATGAATAGACGTCGACTCGAGCAAACTGTGGCAAGAATTATGCAAATTTAATCATCAGTGTAGTATTTCCGATACAATTATAACACATTATATACGATCTGTAGGTCGAAAATTGAATATGTATTTTTATATTATATGAATATGAGTATTTTATAAATTATGTAACAGTTATGTTTTAACATGATTGAATAGACGTTCTAGATTTATTTAATATAATTCATGGGATAAAACATTTAATTTTATTGAGTTTTAAGAAATGATTTAAGAAATAAAACAAAGAATAAGATAAAAAAATAATAGAAAAATAATAAAATTTAAGTAACTTTGATTATATTTTTAAATAAATAAAAAACAGTAAGTAAAACATGTATAATTGTATATAATACATTAAATTTAATTAAGTTTAATACATTAAACAGAAAACTTTTTCTTTCCTGAGATTGTTGTTAAAATTCAATACATTAATTAGCATACAATGAAAATAGCAACAATATATTTTTTAATTAATACGAATAATGGAGCCAAAATATTCACTAGACCGAGTGACCTGATGTTAATGTAAATAAATAATGTTCATATTTTAAAAACCGTTTAGAGGACAAACTGTCGTATGATAGAAGCTATCGGTTACGTCGGGTTGCCCAACTGTCAATACAATCGATATGCGACGCTGATGATTAATTAAGAAACCTTCGCATTTGTTATGTAATTTGATGAATAAACAATTCATGGACGTATGAAAAATAATCAGTGCAGGGTTATTCTAACTTATTATTAGAATATGATTTTAAAAAGTCTGAAAACTAAAACGAACCTTTACTTATGAGTAATGTCTTGGTTACATTTCAGAACGACATAAGTGTCTTTGTCCGTTTATAAAAATATATCGGACCAATTTTAATATATATTATGTGTCTTTTAGTGTTCAAAAGCCTACGCTTATTTGGCTGACATAACTTGTATATATTTTATCCACTACAATCACGACACCCGATGATAGAACGATAGAAAATAAACAAAACGAAACCACGTGAATAAAGCCGTGGGGTAAAACAAGACAATATTTACGTATTAATATAACCTGACCTTTCAATAATAATCAAATCAAATATATCTCTACACAGAGATAATGACGTCAACACCTTAATAGGTTATATTATGACATTTATAGTCAATAATCATAATATATTTTTGATTAGATAACACAGAATATATAAAATTCGAGCTATTTTTACATTTTTTTTTCTAAATAAGAAAAAATATTTTGCGCTTTAAAAGTAAAATACAAACATTGAATTGAGTATATGTTCTCGTACTCTATCGTAGTTGAGGAGAAGTAAACGATAGTTAGTATTTAGATTGAAATAAAAATAATAATATCAATTCATGAATATACAAAAAAAATGTTTATTGTTTGTTTGTATGCACCGCCGTACCGTTCACTGCAACTAAACTTTGTAAACTAATTATTTGCACTTGCCAGAAGGTTAGGTATACTATTTACTTTCAACGTGTGTGTCGTACCGGTCAGATTGAAAAATAAGTTTAGGCGGGATAAAAAAACTATATTGAAACGACAAAAACCGCGAGCAAAAACTGATCTTTACATAGTATAAAATAAATTCGCTTCCCGCCGTCTGTACGCTTAGATCTTTATCACTATTCAATGGAATTTAATTCAATTTTATATATAAATCATGCGATTCAAAAGCAAGGGTTGTATGTATAATAAATATATATTATAGTAGAGAAAAGCCGAGAATTTCAATGTTTTGTAATGTGATGTCGTAAAAAGCTACGTTGCGTTCGTGCGAAGCCACGTCAATTCGCTAGTATTATACAATTACAAGAAAACATATACATTAAAAATAAACGTAGGCAAGGATACAGAATAGCAAATAATACCAAGGAATGATCTAGTACATCAATTACACATTACCGGTTTGTTGCTCCTTGGGAAAAACCTTCATTTAATAAACAAGTTTTTCAAAAAGTAGGAAGCTACGTGTTCAAATAAACAAGAACAATTAAAAAATAATGTTTAAAATTATTGTTTTTATGAACACGAACTTTATATTTCATAATATATAGTGTTAAGAACGTTATTATTTTATTTAAAAACCTTTTTTTTCGTGTGCTTTACAGAAGATGAGCAATAAAATATAGATTTGCATAACTAAATTTTTGTGTAGACAGTTACTTAAGTAAAAGTGTTGTAACGAACCTAAAAATTTATTTACAAAACATTATTTCTCTTGGTCAAAGTTTTCATAACGATTTTTTTATATCTATCATTTTATTTTACATTGTGAAGTTGTTCATTTTACACAAAGTATCACACATAATTGTTTATACACGTAAATTTATACTTTCCGGTTTAATAAAGTCACTTTAAAGTCAAAACTTTTGCAAGTTGGCAAAAAACGTAAATTCCAAAATCATAAAATATTAATTATTTAAGTTTACAATCATAAAGGAAGTTCATTATTAATTATGGAGGAAGTTCAACTTAATTAGGTTCCATTTTATTAATGCGAATGGTAAACAAATGAAACATTATTGAACTTTGTTTATTAAAAAAAAATTGCTAATTTTAAATGGAACAGAATAAATTATATAAATTTAAAACTTTAACTCAAGATACTAAAAATAAAACTGACTGCATTTAATTAAATAAGACTTTAATTTGCCATCAAATTAAGACCTACCTTTTAATTATTTTATAAGTTAGAAAATAATTTAAATATAAAAATTGCTATGAAATTAAAAAAATAAATAAAACACAGTAGTAGTAGTACTTACATAAATCAGTACGAAAGGATATATAGTCCTTTCTAAACGGGTGTGCGTATGACAAAATACGAAATAAAATACGCGTGTCAACTTTCGCGTATCGTCTTATACTCGCCGATGGGCAAACGCGAGTGGTCGCCACTGTCGGCAGTGCGAACGGCAGTGACTGAGGCGAACTCTTAAACTGACTCGCTTAGTTTACGTCGACTCACAACCACCAGTCACTCGTTTGCATCACTTACTAGACGTCACGGTGCAACTTGCTTGACCAAAATACGAACGACTCTACCATTTGTCGCATTCTTTAATATAAGGACTTGCAGTTATAGTTAAGTTCATTGACGTGTTAAATCAGAATAAAAAAAAATATTGTTACGTATTGAATATGTAAAATCAACTTACATTTTATATTTAATATTAATTGTAAAACGAATGTTATTATTTTTTTCGTTTTTCAACCATTCGCACGAACTATATTTTATATGTTATGTAATTAATCATACACGATATCCGCATTTTCCTTATTATTTTATTCATATGGCATAGGTTTCGATAAATTATATAATTAAATATTTAATAATATATTGTCATTTTATCTTGCCAATGTAACTAGGACTAATTATATCTAGTTTACATTGATATACATAATAAGTCATAATTTCAAGGGTAGTGTAAAATGGTGTATAATCAATATACATATCATTGATAAGGTTATGCTGGGCAAACTGACCTAGCATAAGAATATACGAATTACGTACCTACTGTTATAACCTGACAATTTTTTAGTAATGTCTAAGATATCGCTGTTTCGTGCGTATAAAAGAAAATTTTCCCATAGCTAAGGAGTAGATATCAATTAAAATGCTGATGACGCGTGATAAATTTTCGAATATATGTTAGCGCATCACGTTAGAAAGGCTGCACCTACTGGTTAGCTAATTTATTTTTGTTTTATTGATACCTAATTGTCAGCACAAGATTTGAATGCAAGAACATATTTAAAATATCGTGCCCAAAAGTGAATCGAATAAAAAGTTACAAGGTCGTAATGTAATGCGAAAATATTGTCTCCTTTTCATATTAATTAGCACTAGCGATCATAATTACAATAGGCAATTATATTAATATGTTTTAGTGTATCGCACATTCTTACTAATATTAAAAATGTTAAAATATGTCTGTCGGTATTATTAAAAGTTAAAAAAAATCCAACGGTTGGTCAATTTTTTTTTCACTACGAGGGTAGTATTGAAGCCACCCAATGAAAAACCCGACTGCGTAGCAAGATCATCTACACTAACGTTACTAACCAACTTTAAATTGTTATAGATCATAAAAGGTAATTTTGATTGAAAAATTATATAAGAAACCTAAAAATTTTTCATAAACTTGACATAGTACGTCGATTTCATTTTTTTCTTTTACACATTACTATATACTTTCTATGACATTCGTAGCATTATGATGAATCGAACGACGTATCATTTATTAAAATCAGCCCATGCGTTTGGTCTAAATAGTGCATTTTGTACCTTTCAAACCCACATACAGATATTTATACTGATAAACACATCCCTTGCATCGCGTAGTCGGTTAATAAATATGTATATGTCCAAAATTTTCAAGATATTTTCGAGTTTTTACGAGACTAAACGCGGAATAATTTTTTATATTTATATAAGGATAATATCAATTCGCAACGTATTTTCGCTTTTATTGTATGTAAGAGATATAGAAATAAATAATACGTATTGCTACATAATAAAATTAATTTTATTAAATTTTTAAAATTTAAATTGCTTATAATATATAATCTCTGGTGCTTGGACTTGCTTATAGCTATTAATAATTTTTAATACATGGTCAAATTTTATTTTTACTTATTTAGTACCACGGTGTTATTAATTAAAATAATGAGTATATAAAAAATTCTGCTAATTACGTTGACAGCTTCACGTAGATATATCAACGACATTACATTTATCTTTTATTTATCCGACTACGACGCAACAAAGGCCAATGAATTAACAGTCTACTATGCAGGTGACGCAAAAGATTAAATTTATATATTAACTTTTAATTAGTAAAAATTATAAGAAATAAAAACACACTACGAGAAGAAAAACATAAACACAATATCGGAATCATAGTCCGGGTTCCCTGGCCTATTTTTTCACTTGATTAGTAACAAGCTAATTTTCCGTGAGTAGCTTCGTTTCAATGAGACGCCCAACTTTTTCCTGTGCGAAAATTCTCGATTGTGGTAGGTGACAGGGGTAGCAGGAATAAAAGATGTTGACTTGATGATTCTCACAAATTTATTACTAACTGGATTTTTTTTTGTAAAATCTAATGATAATAATCTAAATTATTCGAAAACATTTTTGTCCTACAAAATGTATGGTTTCATCAAAATGTCCCCCTCCTTCCAACATGTATCGATAACAAGGTCATCAAAAATAATTTCTAACCAGCTGATTTATTTTTTTTTACTTCGTTAATATTTATATAATCTAACAGTTATATTGTCCTACAAATTGCATGGTACGTTATCCCGGTCCTACACTCCGAAATGGTTAATACCACAAGACCATCTTTTTCATTACTAACTGTAGGACAAAAATATAACATAATAGATTAGTGTGTTCTCTGCCCAAATGAAACAATGTCCTACAAAAAAACAGGTATCTATTACTAGTCCTACAATAATTGCCATTTTTTCGTTTTCCTATTTGTAACTCTAGAAATTTAAAAAGTGCATGCGAATGAATTTCAACCAATAAGAAATCGTAACTAACTTCAAGACTCTCAAATATTTTTAACTTCCCGCTAAGAAAATTAACAATTTTCTAAAAATCGGGAAGTTATTGGTTTTACCCCGTTTTGCAAAAATCGAGTTTTAATCAGATCTCAATGTTTCGGGGTCCTAGGAAGCTTCCGTGACCATTCCCGCGAGGGTGTGACTATGCCTGTGTGTGTGTGTGTGTGTGTGTGTGTGAGTATGTAACTCCCTTATAACTTTTGAACGGCTAGATCAATTTAGTAAAAATTGGTGTCATTTGAACTTAGATTTTTAATATGATTTGGACCAATTTCATTCTTTAGATTTTGAGAAATCTCAAAAAAAACTAAAAAAATAAATTTTTCAAATGTGGTTTTTTTCAAACTAACTTTTAAATAGCTTAACCAATCAATTCCAACAACTAATCAGCTCTCAACCTTGTAAAACCACGTCGATTGCCGCAAACCAAATCAAAATCGGTTGATTCGTTTGTGAGTTATCGTGAACGAAAGAAATCTAAAAAATTGATTTTTTTCAAATTATTTCAAAAATTTTCATATCATCAATAGGTGTTTTTGAGTCTTCCACAGGACTTGAAAAATAACATCGATGGCCACCAATCGAGTGAAAATCGGTTGATTCATTCAAAAGTTATGGCAATTTAAATTTACATAAATTGTACTTTATGAAACTGTTATCAGACTGTTGAGCTCGAAGAGCTCAAAAGCATAGAGCAGCTCTTGTATTGAGCACGGAGAGGTCAAAATAATGTACTATTTATAGTTTTGAGCTCGCAGAGCTCAAAAACAGGGTAATAAACGAAATCCAAGCTTCCCGCTATTCCCATACCTAGGAATAGCGGGAAGTTACAGGGACGGCCTGCAAGGTCTACCATCTTTTCTAATTTTTATTTTCAAAATTGGTCAATAATAAATGAAGATGGTTCGCGTTTCAACCAATAAGGAATTATGTCCCATTTTTTTGCGAGTTTCGACCATTGAATAACTTCAAATTCCCAAGAATTTAAATGTTAGGGTAAAAATACAGTGATAACATGTTTTTTAAAATTTAAATAACTTTATTTTTTATAAAAATTGGTAGAAAAATATCTATGCTCTGCGCATGACTACCGCTGTAGTAACGAAATACAGATAATAAATTGCTTGTTAATTTCATGAATTTTAAATATAGATTAAATTGGAGGACCAGGATAACGTACCACGCAAATTGTAGGACAATGTAACTGTTACATTATATAATTATTAAGTAAGTAAAAAAATAAAAATCAGCTGGTTAGCAATCATTTTTGATGACCTGTTATCGATACAGGTTGAAAGAAGGAGGACTCTTCGATCAAACCATACATTTTGTAGGACAAAAAATTTTTTGAATAATGTAGATTATTATTATTAGATTTAACGGAAAAAAATCCAGTTACTAATAAATTTTTGAGAATCATCAAATTAACATCTTTTATCTCTGCTACCCCTGTTACCTACCACAATCGAGAATTTTCCATAGGAAAAAGTTGGGCGTCTTATAGAAACGATGCTATTCACGAAGATTTGGCTTGATAGTAATTATTTTAATATCATGGATCTGTATTACTATTTTCGAGCGTAGGACCGGGATAACGTACCATGCAATTTGTAGGACAATATAACTGTTAGATTATATAAATATTAACGAAGTAAAAAAAAAAAAATCAGCTGGTTAGCAATTATTTTTGATGACCTTGTTATCGATACATGTTCGAAGGAGGGGGACATTTTGATGAAACCATACATTTTGTAGGACAAAATTTTTTTCGAATAATTTAGATAATTATCATTAGATTTTACAAAAAAAAATCCAGTTAGTAATAAATTTGTGAGAATCATCAAGTCAACATCTTTTATTCCTGCTACCCCTGTCACCTACCACAATCGAGAATTTTCGCACAGGAAAAAGTTGGGCGTCTCATTGAAACGAAGCTACTCACGGAAAATTAGCTTGTTACTAATCAAGTGAAAAAATAGGCCAGGGAACCCGGACTATCATAGCATAAATTTAAAAAAAATACATATGTAGTTTACGTTGATTTTTTTATGAAAATTTTAGAAATTAGAGCATTTGTCAATAGTCGTTTTTTATTCTTTTGTTTTTTTTTTTTTTAATTTTTCACTGGTACCATAAAAGTATGTTAAAAGAGTTTCATACTTAAAATTTAGAAAAAGTTATTTTTAAATTAATTTGACATTTCTACCCAGATATCATCCAACTTCTCCTAAATCATGTGTCATTCTTACATCATTTTTAACTTATTTGTATAGTCTATTTTTCTTAACTTGTCTTTTATTTGGTAACAATACCCCGAAAGAAAGTCACGAATATTCGAACATTTTTTTCTAATTATAATTTTTAAGTATAAAAAATGATTAAGTTCAAATATTCAATCGATAATTTCTTAACCAACTCTTATGTGTGGCTAGAAAATTCGCCATGTCTGCTAAATACAAGTAAAGAAAAACAGACTATAGTCAATAAGTATATTAAATAAAACACAAGAATAAAGTTTATAACTGAAAAAACGTGTATAGATGAAATACTTTTCACAATGTTAACACATTAATGTAAATTGTGTTAATAATTTAATTTAATTCGTTTAGAACTTCAACACTCTTTACAAGCGGATTACGATTTTTTTCCTCTACTTTTTAATATTTGACTTTTTTTTCTTGGTAATGTTTTCTATTTCTACATTATTGTTTACTTGATTTTTGTGTAGTTAAAAGTAAAGCTGAATAAAATATACGACTTATTACTCATTGATGTTCAATTATTTTTTACTATCAGTTGAGTCATTAAGATTGTGGATGATAACATAGAAGGCGATTCATGAAGATAGGTCAGTAGCTATTAGAGATAGAGAATTTTTTTGAACGACAAACGACGCGGGAATCTAACCTATTATTTCTTTAATTTTTTCTATTTTATAATTCTTTACTGTAGAAATTAATAGAGTACGTCGTACCGACCAAATGTTATTATGGTAAATAATATCAGATTTTTTTTTAAATTACCAGGTCAAAGTTCCAAGCGAATCTTTCTTCATTTGAAAATCGGTGATGTGGCACGTTTTAACAAATTATTCAAGGTCTTCTAGTTTCAGATTTCTCCTTACTGACCTATCGTCGTGAATCATCTGTATATACAGTAAATAAAACTAAGTATAATACACATATAGGAATTTTTAGCAGACTTATGCATGTATAACTTGAAAATAAAATTAAAACATTAATTTTATTATTGTACAGTATTTATTTTCAAGATTGAGAACAATTTATTAGTGTTGTAATGTATATGATATCAATATTATAATTAATTAACAATGTTATAACTTTGTGGCATAGGAACATATAGCTTATGGGTTTTTATATATATGGGTATATGTATTAATGTTTTAATTTCAAAATTGTAGAAAATGTGATTCATTACATAAATGAAGAAAGTTTGTTTGTGTGGTAACCCAAACAACTAACTGGCTTTTTTCTCAAAATGTTTTTGGTGTTTTTTTTTATTATCAGTTCAAATCATGATTTGCTTGACATTAAAAAAAATGTAGTGGGTTACAATTTAAACATGGCAAATGATTATAATAATACTCATTACTATCTTTTTAAATATTATTTTTAAAGAAAAAAAAAAAAAACATGTTCCTTTATATTAAAATATTGTTATTAACAGTTCAGTCAATACAAATCAAATTAATAAATATAAAGAAATATTCAATAATTTTAAAAAGGATGTTTGGTCCAACCAAATTAGAAAACATTAAATTAATTGAGATTTTCGTTTTGAAATAATCTTGATTTTTATTTATTAAACTCTGATTAATCATATATTTTTTATCTATAAAAAGTAAGTACTTACCAAATGATTTGGTATCACAGCAGCAACAAAGAGTTGTCAGCTTGGAACAATTTCGATAGAATATCTGCAATAAAGTGTTATCAGTATGATATGAGTCAAACTATAATTATAACAATAGCAAGAATTATAGATAATAAAAATAAAAAATCAATCGCCGAATGTATGTAAGCATATCACTTCAGAACATTTGCACCTTTTTGGTTAATTACTTTTTTTTGTTTTTAGTAACTGTCAAACTGAGGTTTGTATAAAAAAAATTGACAAATAAATAATAATAAATATAAACATATAAGAGAGCTGTTAGGCATGATATGATTCTATTGGTAAGTGATATTCTTACTAACATGTACGCTCAAGAAAGTAGAGAATACCTCATTAATTATTCATTTACAACCGAGATATGTTCTGAAGACTCATGCTATGACTACATACATCAAAAATCATTTATTTTCCATATACAAGAACTGGTTTTATTTTTTGTTTTTTAGAAAACAATGTCATGAATCACACTATGAAAAAAAATTAAAATTATTAAGTATGAAGTAATTTTTTTTTACTTTCTTTGTACAATGTCAAAATTATTAACTATGGTAGAGTTGTAGTCTACTGACTTGTATACAGGTTGATCCTACCAGGGCAGCACCTCACTCTCACAGATGATCAAGGTGAAATATATATGTTTCGTATGGTGATTGAGACAATCAAAAGCCTAATGCTTGCTTCATTCCTTATCTTACTTCCTATTCCTTTTCATCCCTTATCTTGCAACACATTAGTAGGTCAGGTGTCCAGCATGCTTGTAACATTGGTTATGTATTATTTATTTTTGAATAAGAGTCTGGTAATATAATTTTTGGTATTATTGTTTTTTTTTGTTCTAATTATGTTTTACAACAGCTGTTAATAAGTTTAAAAATTGTCAGTAGATCAATTAAAAAAAATTATCTTGTTTTATAGATTAAGTTAATTTCATAGATAATTTTAATAAACAAATGCATATTTCATTTGCCCATTAGTTACTGCTACCTAATTTCTTTTGTAGAACTTTATTTTTTTTTTGGCTTTAATATGATATGATATAACAAGTGCAGAAAATATGAATTTTATCACTTAACAATTATATAGTTAATTTTAAAAAAAGTTTCAAACATACAGATACTAACCCTTGTGTTGAATTAATTATAACCAATGTATATGTAAATTAAGGCTATAAAGGTTCACACCTCGTGTTCATCTTCAACAATGTACAAATAAATAATGCCAGAGATATGATCAATTCAGAGATATGGCAAGCGAAACATGTGGGACCCCTGATTTTAAGTGAACATTTGCAGCACCAGAGGAGCCACAAATGCATTTCCATCTTAAAAATTATGAGGGATGTAAGAAAAGAAGAAGTAAGAGTGGATTACGCTTCTGGCTCTCTCATTCACCATACAAAATGCAGCCATATATTTGCCACTTAATACTGAACTTCTGTGAGATTGAGGTACTGTTGAGCCAACCCATGTATGAGCTGTAATCTTCAATGAGTTTCAGGTTGGCTCTTCCTCAGAAAGCACTCTTAAAATGTATTTTATAAATTAATTTAAAATATGGGCTGGCATTAAAAATGTGTTTTTACTTGTTATAATATGTCACTAGAATCACATTACAGTTGTTTACTGCTAAATATATAAGCCTGTTAATTTTTAAAGGTAAACATATTTAATAATTTTAAATCAATTGTATGTATCTATGAACAGTATCATGCTACTCATCATTTTTTGTCATTATATTTTAGTTTAATTTTTGTGAAAGTTTTTGATGTCAAATAAATTATTATAATTTTCACAATTAGTTTTTATTAATTACTAGATATGTAGAAGATTTTCATAATTGAAACTTGTGATGTAGGAATGTAAATATATCAGAAAATTACATTTTTATTATGTATATCATAGTGGGCGTGTACGAGTTCCCTGGAATTTTGTAGCATATAGGATATGGTTACTTATTCGATTTCACTTACCAAAAAAATCTCTGATAATATCACCACCATAAATCATCACAGAATAATAAAGTAGGTACTTAGATGTAGCATTATTGATGTAAAATTATATTTATACTAATGCAATTCCCGACGTTTGTCACCTCTTCATTTATCTTCACTAGATGACTAATTTAGGTTATAAAAATAGCCGTCAATGACTTAAATTCTATTATTTATTCTTAATATTTTCAAAATCTCTAACAACATTATAATACATAACAATAAATTTTCACTAAAATTATTTAAAATATAATTTTAAAGACTCCGAAAAATGCATTTCAATCCACCAACTCACACCACTCTACTTCCACTCAGTATTGCCAACAGCCACAATAAAAATCTAATGTCAATGTACAGAATACACATAGTTTTATGCAATGCCTCCGAGTTTATCTTTTTTATATTATACTCATTTATATTGTAATAATTATTGATAATATGTTATAAGGTCATGGATATTGGCCCCCAATAGGCCGATCATTTTGGATATCATTGCCTAGCCACCAGTTAACGCCTAAAAATGACGGTCGAAAGTATTTTTATACTGTAATCCAACAAGTCAATTTTGACGAGCTTGTCAAAATTGTTAAATTTTTAACGTATTAACCTAAGATTTGAATTGAATTGAATTTATAACGTTTTGACGTTAAATAAAAATATGACACATATGAATAGACAAAACATTACTTTAATTTACTTTCATATATTATATATCACAGTAGTACCGTAGCGATATCAGTTCTGCCTAAAACCCAATAATTGAGAATTCTTACTGATTAACTTTAAATCCTAATTGGTAATTCTGATTGAAAAAATATACGAGAAACTTAAAATTTATTTTTAAATATCTATTTAAAAATCACGTAGTTCATTTTTTTCTATTTTTTTCACATTATGGCGTCGAAAATTAATAATTTTATTCTTGACAAGATGCTTTCTATGACATTTGCGCCGTCAAGACGAATCAGACGGTGTGTCATTTATCAAAATCGGACCACGCATTTAATATAAATAGTGCTTCAAAGCTACAAATCCATGTACATACGTACGATGATTAACACATTATCCTTCTTTGCGTATCGCAGTTGGGTTATAAGGTCATATCGCAAGATCTGTTATAGTAATTTAAAGAAATACTAACTTCTAACACTAACTCACTATCACTCTCATTCACCGTGCGAAACTCAGCTATGTTAGCCACTTCACGGCGATCTTCTGCGAGAGTGAGGTACTGCCCCGGTTGAACCAATCCGTAATTATAGGAGCTGTATTCAATGGACTACAGCTTAGCTCTACCCTAATGGAACAGTCTGTATATACATAGCTACTACATAACTATTTTAATAAATGGACGCTGATATGCAATACTGTGTCAAGCCACACGGACTTCATTTTGAGAAAATGGCGTCTAAAGATGTCAAACTTATTCTTAACAAATATGTTTGAAGAAGTATATATCCATCTATTCTTTTTTGATAAAACGTATAATTAAAAGCAGATTCTTCTTCTTCTTGCCCTGGTCCCACTTTATATGGGGTCGGCACAACATGTTCTTCTCTTCCATTCCTTCCTATCAGCCGTCATCTCAACACTCACTCCTTTCTTGCTCATGTCACCTTTTACGCAATCCATCCATCTTTTCTTTGGTCTACCTCGAGTAATATAACCGTCCACAGTCATATCTAGCACTCTTCTTGTCACGTGGCATTCATTCCTCCTCATAACATGCCCATACCACGCTAATCTATTAAAAGCAGATTGATATATTTAATATATTATCTAATAAAATGTTTTTCAAATATTTAAGATTATTGTATAAATTGCAAAATATGGAATACACTGGGAAATCGAAACAATTAATTAAGAGACATTTTTTCGTACTTCTTTAGTTTATATGACTTGAATTTTTTTAATAATGTTAAATAGGTCATGCAGTATCAAAATATATCAATATCTCCGAATTTGACTTTTTGTGGGTTAACACATTATTGCTTATCAGCATCCAAATGATGTAGTTATGAATTTATAAAAAGCTTAAAAAAATGCCTTACTTATAGCTTGCATTTGTAGTAATAAAGTTAATTATTATTATGTTATTAAAATAATATCATAAATGTAAGAATTATACCTACCTTATCTACCTCATATTAATTTTGCAGACTTATGAACAATTTGCTCATCGTTTAACTTAAAGAATATATTTACAGGTCATATTTTTTTTAATGGAGAAAATCCATCAAATTAAACGACCACTTTGCAACTGCAGGGGTTATATTGATACGTTTTGTGTTTTGTATTTCACTAGCTGATGCTCGCGACTTCGTCTGCGATGTCTGTAATGCCACGTAGGCATAGTAGCTTTATGCATACAAAGTTTCAGCCCGATCGGTTTTAAATTGCCATAGTTTCATACAAACTTATCCCCTATTTTATCTCCTTGGGGGTAGAATTAATCAAAATCTTTAACGAATTTCTTAGCGGATGCCTATGTCATAACATCTACCTGCATGGCAAATTTTAGCCCGATCCGTCCAGTGGTTTAGCTGGGCGTTGATAGATCACTATGTTAGTCAGTCACCTTTGAATTATATATATGTATAGATTATTAGCACCAAGATGTATGTGTATTATGCTTTAAGTAAATATGACCACAAAATAAAATTTTGCTTACAAACGTTGTTACCCTTTTGCATCCGTTTAGGGATGAAATATCGAAAAACTCTTTTCTTATTCATCCCTATGCCGTAATAGAAATATTTTATTGACATTTTAGCTAAATATATCTAACAGCGAATTCTTTTCTGTTCCAGACTTTAATACCCCCTAGGAATTCTATAAAATCGATTTTAAAATTCTGCCATACATGTATTTAGTTATTTAAACACAATCGGCCAAATACACTTTCTTACCATAATACACTTTCTCCATATAAACTTCACAACACCAATGCTTACGGGATAATATAAACATATTTTTTATTTGACATTTCATTACTGTTATCCAGAAATACGTGTATTAATTTTAAAGTTAATACGACCACGGAATAAGATTTTCTATACAAACGTTTTTACCTCTTTTCACCCTCGTAAGGGTAGAATATCGAAAAACCCTTTCTTAGTGGATGCTTACAACCTAAAAGGTACCTACTGCCACAATTTCAAGGTTCTAGCTACAGCGGTATAGGCTCTGCGTTGAATAATCAGTCAGGACAATTGATTTTATATGTATAGATAGATAGATAGATAATTATTATAGTGTCTGTCCATTAATCACGTGAGGCCTTAACGGGGGTCTGGGAAAAAAACACCAAATATTACAAGTAAGGTAGGGGAGTTTTCTAATATAGGGTTGCATAATTTTTCAGAATTCAATGCTATTATTATTAATTACTTGTAAATTATTATTTAGATACCTGTTTTTAAATTTAAGCATTTTTTTAAATTCCTCCTTAGGTAGTAGGTACAAAATATACATCTATATATCTTAGGTGGGGGAGGGAGGGGTAGTACAAAACCTCACTACGAATCACAAAAGGGAGATTTAAAAACACTGATCTATGAGCCTGTTATATTGGATATATTTTTCTTTGTTTATTGTTAGAACAAAGGAATAATAAGCTGTAACATAAATTAAATGGTTAATGTACACTAATGCCATCTAGCAAATGATTTGAACATTACGCCATCGGTTTAACTACCTCTATTAGCGAGTAGTAGTAGTAAACTATTTTTTTTGTTTTCACTACCCAACAATAGATGTCGCTACATAACTTAAAATATTTTTTACAATTGTATTTTATTTTTAATGAATAGTTTATTTTATATAATATCAGAATTTCTATTTCTATTTATGTGACAACAGACGGTTTTTTAATATTTTTGTATTTATTTTGAATAGTAACTGGCAATAATTTCCTGGTAATAAAAAATTAATGAAAAATGAAAAGAATTGTAAAATATTTATAATAATTTTTTTAATAAAATGAATTATTCATTTAAAATATATATTTATATATATATATATATATATATATTTTCAATTCTTGAAAAATTTTTTTGTATTAGTCATAATTTTTCTTTGACTAAGAGTGTGTTTAAGATTATTTCAAAAGTATTAGACGTTTATTAATTAATGATTCTGGGTCAAACAATTGAAACAATCACAAGATAATAACACGTATATTCCCTGTGCATAAACTTGAAATTTAATGATTGTATTGTTTCTTTTTAATCATGTTAACCACATGAGATGTATGAGTTTATCATTTTGTTACATCTTTTCTGACTTTACACGTAGTACTCTTACGTACACGTAAGAGTTATGTTTAGTAAGTGCCTAAGTACTTCACATTTTTTGGTTATATTTTTTCAAAAACACTTGCAAAACGCAGAAAGCTGTTAAAACGGGTAAAAATATTTTAGAACTTTAATTTTATATCTTCAATTTAGCGAAGAGGTCAAAATTCTTACAATTTTTTTTTAATGTAGGAAGTAGCTAATTTTCTCACTATTATTATTCATAAAAAATATACAACAAAAGTATTATCTTATTAAACGAAAACTATTGTTAAAAAATACACAATGTCAGATCTAGGTAATTTTGTGCTCTAGGCAAGCAAACGAAATCAGAGGAAGGCCCCCCATATTTTTGGAAGAAATTAATTATAATATATTACAAGCATTGTATAGTAAAAGAGAGAGATAAATCTTTCCTAGCAATAACTCAAAATTTGTTACATTTACTTGCGTCTACAGATTATGTCCTAGTTGTTTTTAAATTTAGAGGTACTTCTTACTTTACATAATGTTGAAATACGGCCATGAAACTTTCATTTTGTAATTCATATTAGACTATTTTTTATTTACAAACATATTAATAAAATTCGAATATTGTACCACACTACATTTTCACACGGCTTCGTTTGCCTTAGAGTAGAATATGTTTTGCCAGTCGACCGTGTTAAGTTTAATTAATTGGTGGACTAATCATATGAATTTTTAAAGTCATATATTGATAGATCAGTCACTATTATATAATATTTTATTGATGATTCTCCATTAGCTATTACATTACGCTAAAATGTCCCTAATTAGTCCTAGTCCGAGTCCATATCGACAATATGTATGATATAATGTTATAATGTATATTGATATATTTGTATTTATCCGTATTTTTTATATTTTGGGTGAACTAGTTTATCCTGCCTACCTGAATGTTACACGTAGTTGGATAATATAATGTATACGTAACCAAAAACAATATCCTTAGGATAGGAAAACGATTCATTATAAAAATATACTTATCCTTAAATAAATCATCTCTCAAAATGTACCGCTTTACTATAGCGATAACTCACGGGCGATCGGCCTTTCTGCCTTCCTTATGGCATCCAACGATATGGGCAATCAGGCTATCTGACGCCCTTCGGGCACTAAATAATTAACTATTATTATAATAAATCATATATATGTTGTAGGATTTTCAGAATCCTTTAGAGATGTTAAAGGTAATCCAAAGGAACTAAATGTTTTGTGTGATTATTTTAAATTAAAAAATAAATAAAAAATAAGTATCGGTACACAATTTCAATTTTTTGCATTCGTTTCTAAATACTTAAGTTAAATTTCGCTTTGAAGTTTTATTTATTAAAGAGGTTTATGGGCAAATTTGATAAGATTTATTTCTTGTGTTGTGATGATAACTTGATAGCGATATAGCACGCACGAACAAGCTTGAACGGAGATTACTTACAAAATTCGTTTTAATCAGTACTGGTCCTATCTCCACGTACAGATTTTAGAAGATTATAGAGATTTTACTAAAATCTCTATTAATAATTTTTTTTATTACAATACATCGATCAATTTGTCGATATTTTTTTGTTATTTCTTTAGTTAATAATATTTGTATTGGTTTCTAACGTTTATAAAATTATAGAAGTATATAGCTAATACTTCGCTATAAAAAGTTGTATCTCGTCATTATTTAATTAAAGATAGGTGCTATCAACATTCTAATGCATTAATATATATTTTTTAATTAGTTAGTATTGAGCTTATTAACGCACAAGTTTTCGCTAATCTTTAGTTTAAATTAACAATTGGTAAACTGACGTGCAAGTGGACCATTATTTGATAATTGGACTTTAGCTCAAAGACTTATTGGATGTTCATAAAATATACCTATAATAATTGTTTTCATACTGGAACGCAGCGACACCAAACTACACATTAACACTATCCAGCTAATTGTCAAACACACTCGCTATGAAAATGTAAATACGTTCGCAGATAAATGATAGCAAGGAAATGTCGAAACATTAAAACTATTTTTAAAAGTAAATCACTTTTATTGTGAAAATAAAAGTGCATTATTCAAATAAAATAAATAAAATTAATATATGTATATTAATAGAGAGATACATTTGGATGTACATTTTTTTAGTCTATGGTAATAGAAGTAGACTCGGTCGTCTCGCCTTCGATTTCGTAAAATATTTCTATACTCGCATTCAAAAAATGGATCGGGATCGTTATCAACTTGCGATAGTTAATTGATTTGACGATTAGCCTGCATTTCTCTAACATTATCAAAGAAATATTACTCGAAACAAAGTTATCTAAGAAGCAGTCAAATTTTTAAATACAAAATAATTCGTCCAAAATAAACCCATATCTCATTTTGTTCGATAAAAATATAAACAAACTGTTTACAGAAATATTAAAGAAAGAACGAGAAGCCTTAAAACTAATAGAGCCGATTGGACTTTAATCTTTCAAATAAAAATAGACGCTTGTGTGTATAATATTCGGATTAATTACCATTTTATTCAGATTCGTAACGATAATGTTTATGGTAATATAATATTTGCTGATTATGTCAGACTCCGCGGAACCTTACGTAGCTGTAGGTGCGCCATCTACAACTCGTTTTAATCAATGGTTATTTTTCTTGTAAAACCGGACTAATTTGTATTCTATATACTTGACATGTCACAAATAGAGCACTAGATTAAAGTTTAAGTGGATTAAACTAGTCTTTAATAGATATAAATTATATCTTAGGTCGATTATTCTCTATTGTCATTTGAATTAAAAGTTGTTATGAAAACGCTTATTAAAAGAGATTATTTAAATAAAAAGACGCTTTCAAAAACTTTTAACAAATTTTCACTGAGGCAGAGCCTAGCACATATACGAGATGGCGTAACCGGTGCTTAACTCTTAGAAGATCGGTGTAAATTTGTTTTTATACGAGTAGTTTTGTTTTGTAGGGTGAGTGAGAGAACCGGAAGCCTATTTCCTCCCTTATTCGTTTCCTAACTTCCTATTCCCTCTCATTCCTTATTCATATTTAAGCTGGCAATGTATTTGTGGCATCTCTGGCGCTGTCAAATGCCAGGGTTGGCGGTGATTATTTAATATAAAGTGTGACGTCTGGTTAAACAATTATGTTTATAAAAAAAGTTATGAAACAAAATACATTTGCCGTCATGTCTATGTGACTACAAGATTTTGTTAAAGATTGAAAGAGTTGTCACCCTAAAGCTTCTAGTACTAAATACTACACATACCCACAATATTATTGATTGAGTCATTCATCAAAGATGTCGTGAAACCTGAAAGTACGTTCTATTCATATAAAATACAGTATATTAGGTACATTTAAAGAATTGTTATAATAAAACAAAAATCTGTAAGGCCATCAGTTTTTTTTTGCTACGACCATAACAGGAAGTATAATACAAATAATATTCCAAAAATTTTTATGTGTTTTCAACAATAAAGTTATATATTTTCGTACAGTTATTCAAGTTATTTTTTTTTTAATTTTTGATGAATTAATCTAGTTTAATGCTCTGATAAATTTCTAAATAAAACGACATTGTTTAATAATTGTAATTATTTTAAGTAAAAATATAATTGTCTGTGAAAAATGTTTACTGAAATACACAGAATTTTCCAATATTTCTTTTTGAATTGGTTTATCAACTTTCTGGTTCCTGGCAAGAAACTGTTAACACATAATACGTTTAATATTATGTATATTATAATAACGCAGTAGAAAAATCAAAATCATATTTGTTAATCTCATGATCTGTATCGAAAAATTTGAGTAAAATTTAAAATAAAGTATTTTTAAATATCTAGGTATCGACTAGGCTTTTCAATATAATTCACATAATAAAACTGACACTTAAAAAAAAACCCGGGACGATCTATTCATTGAGACCATTTCAATGATCCACAATACGTTACTTCTGCTGTGAGTTCGATGTCAGAGTCGATGTTGATGTCACGAGTTAGATGATGGCGATGATGCTGTAACTTTAAGTGGAGGCTCCGCAACTATGTTACTTTGATATCATTTACAACACAGTAAATTTTGAATCAATTGATTAGTAGAAGCAGCTCCTATCAACAAGTCGAAAAGAGTTGATGACCTTCAAGCGTCTGAACCGATCTTCATAAATTATAACTAAAAACTATGCGGGTTACAACAACTTTCAACCAAAAAAACCGCATCAAAACGGTCCATGCGTTACGGCGCTACAATATCACAAACAGACACACAAGATATACAGAAACTCACGTCAAACTTATAACCCTCTTTTGGGTCGGCGGTTAAGTATATAAATAATTACGATTTTTATTTAAATTATTATTCAATAAAATATCTAATTAGAATGTTGACAGTTATAATTTTAAAGGACGTATTTCGATTCGATCGGTTTCTAGAACATTCACGTTATAATTAAACTTTAGTTCACGGAAACCTATAATCTATCCTTCACCTTGTTCATATACTTAATTAAATCACATTTTAGAGTTCCGTGTTTAAATTCGAAAATATAGTATTTTTTTATCTTTGTTAAATAAATATTCTTGTATCATAGATTATACAGATTTTAATCAATTAAATTACAATTTTGCAATAACTTGATTTAGAATAAGATTTCAAAATAACTAAAAAAATATATACACACATGAAAAAATTAATTAAATGTAAGAATAAATCTCGCAGCCCCACCTACGATTAAGTTGTTAGTATATTCGTCTTTCACTTTATTAATCGAGTTTATTAATAGGGTATCGTTGTAATCGTTGAAATCAGGTTAAGGTTTTTTGAGCATCGTTTTTTTTATAATTTCAAGTCTCTACAAAACATTCAGATATTGATAATTAAAATAGGCTTCAGGTTTAAAACGAACAAATAAGCAGAGTTACTTTTAAAATAAGAATGAAAGTGTGTACTTACGAGGCAGAACATTAAAACCGGCTGAAAATGACTCTAAATGCAAGAAGGAGACTCTAAATGCAAAAAAACTATTATTGTATAAATTATTTTTGGTTTTTGCTTTATTGCAAAATATGAAATGAAAATAAAAACCGGCAGTATAAGCCGGATGCGAGTACAGAACCCTGCACGACTTTGTATTTTGCCAGTTTTTCGTATAAAAAATAAATTGAAAGAAAAACTAGTTATTTTTTCGTCCAGTCGTCCGTATTTGCTCACTCTTCCGTAGGAAAACACCGATGTCTATTTTATTTTTAATACTTGAATTTGTTATTTTATCTTTTATTATATTTAAAATTTAATTTAATTTAATATAAATTAAATGTGGTAAGCTTTTTCGCAGTAGTTCCAATATTTTACTCGTCGGTACGTAATTTAATTTCAAATATTTTTCTTTTGCGGTTTGACGTCAAAGGTTATGACAAAAAATTATAAGTAACTTTTTTATGACTATATTAATTAAAATAATAAGACTAAGGTCATTAAGACATACATTCATTAATATTACTTGAACGATTGGTGTCATAATGATATAGTCTTATCGTCTTTAAACAAAATTCATTAGTGAAAAAAATCTAGTGATTAGAAAAATGGTTAAAACATAAATTAATTGCATATATTGTGTTGCTCATTTATTTTATCGATTTTTTTTCATAATTATACATCAGTCTATCCATATTTCTATTTGGTAACCGTGACTTAATCTGTATTTAATAATTTAATTATTTTGAATAGCCTACTTCCTTCAGTAATAGTAGGTCAGCCATACAAAATGTTAACCCCCATAACCCCTTAATATTTTATTTTGCGACAAACAGTACTCTAGTAAGCCTAACCCCTCCCCCATTCATTTTCTTACCGTCTATTCCTTACACCCCGTATTCCCTTTTAAGCTGGCAGCATTTGTGGACCTCTGGAGCTGTAAGTGTTCACGGTGATATCTTAACATCAGGTGACCCGCCTCCTAGTTTGCAAGCTATTTTCTATAAAAAAACCTTTGTCCTTCAAGGTTGCCTGTTTAACCTGTGCAAAACTTCATTTATCAAAATAAGTCCAGCTGTTTAAGCGTAAAACTGATTACTGAAAAATAGTATAAGGTATAATATAGAACTTATATATATATATATATATATATATATATATATATATATATATATATATATATATATATATATATAACTTATATAACTTATATATATTATTTCGAATATTAGATTATTCCGAAACTTTCTAAAACTTGCTTCTGTCCGAAAAACTGCATTTACTTTTTACTTAGGCTTTTTACCTCTTTATTCTACAATTGTTTGTTACGCAGTTATTACTACTATCCGGTTTTATAGGGGATATGATTTTTTTTCTTCGAAAATTCGATAAAAAAATGTATACATGTCTCTTTATTATTGGAGTGATTAATAAGAGAATTTATACAGACATATAGCGACGAATGAAAAATAGTTAAAAATTTATTGATTTAAGTGCACCTACTTACATGTATTTTTTATGTTTGTATTCACAGATTTTACTAGTGATTTGAGACTGATTTTGTTTTTTTTTTCTCCTACTTGATTCCATTGTCTTGATGACAGGATCTGATACTGGAAAAATTGAGATAACTCTTCTACTATTATAGGCATTTATACCAGTTTAGGTATTTTTATAATAAATCGTGTATTTGTCTTCGAAAAGCAGCATTTGGTGAAGTGGAACTAATTATGAGGACCACAGATATCAACCGGAACTGCTCAATAACAAGTACATCATGGGTCGCTTTTCAATTACTTCAACTTGATTACAATTTATGCTCGTCACAATGCTTATAGAGAAAGGGAGATGATGATGAAATACCACGAGAACTCCTTAATAATTAACAGCCCTGTTTCGGGAAAAACAATATTTTACAAATAGTGATTTGGCAGTTGACACCTTAGCTATCGTAACTTAGATAAATCACAAACTATCCCTTACTAAGTTACTACTGCCTTACTTAACTTACTTACGTACTTATTCGTAAATTAAAAGTGTTAAATAAATAAAATAAACAAATTACTTAAGGAAATCAAGGGCATGGGCAATTTCGAGCGTAAGGACTTACTTTTTTTGGAAAAAAAGTGTAAAATATAATAGTCCGGGTTCCCTGGCCTATTTTTTCACTTGATTAGTAACAAGCTAATTTTCCGTGAGTAGCTTCGTTTCAATGAGACGCCCAACTTTTTCCTGTGCGAAAATTCTCGATTGTGGTAGGTGACAGGGGTAGCAGGAATAAAAGATGTTGACTTGATGATTCTCACAAATTTATTACTAACTGGATTTTTTTTTGTAAAATCTAATGATAATAATCTAAATTATTCGAAAACATTTTTGTCCTACAAAATGTATGGTTTCATCAAAATGTCCCCCTCCTTCGAACATGTATCGATAACAAGGTCATCAAAAATAATTGCTAACCAGCTGATTTATTTTTTTTTACTTCGTTAATATTTATATAATCTAACAGTTATATTGTCCTACAAATTGCATGGTACGTTATCCCGGTCCTACGCTTGAAAATAGTAATACAGATCCATGATATTAAAATAATTACTATCAAGCCAAATCTTCGTGAATAGCATCGTTTCTATAAGACGCCCAACATTTTCCTATGGAAAATTCTCGATTGTGGTAGGTAACAGGGGTAGCAGAGATAAAAGATGTTGATTTGATGATTCTCAAAAATTTATTAGTAACTGGATTTTTTTCCGTTAAATCTAATAATAATAATCTACATTATTCAAAAAAAAATTTGTCCTACAAAATGTATGGTTTGATCGAAGAGTCCTCCTTCTTTCAACCTGTATCGATAACGAGGTCATCAAAAATGATTGCTAACCAGCTGATTTTTATTTTTTTACTTACTTAATAATTATATAATGTAACAGTTACATTGTCCTACAATTTGCGTGGTACGTTATCCTGGTCCTCCAATTGAATCTATATTTAAAATTCATGAAATTAACAAGCAAATTATTATCTGTATTTCGTTACTACAGCGGTAGTCATGCGCAGAGCATACATATTTTTCTACCAACTTTTATAAAAAATAAAGTTATTTAAATTTTAAAAAACATGTTATCACTGTATTTTTACCCTAACATTTAAATTCTTGGGAATTTTAAGTTATTCAATTGTCGAAACTCGCAAAAAATGGGACATAATTCCTTATTGGTTGAAACGCGAACCATCTTCATTTATTATTGACCAATTTTGAAAATAAAAATTAGAAAAGATGTTAGACCTTGCAGGCCGTCCCTGTAACTTCCCGCTATTCCCATACCTAAGTGCTTGGATTTCGTTTATTACCCTGTTTTTGAGCTCTGCGAGCTCAAAACTATAAATAGTACATTATTTTGACCTCTCCGTGCTCAATACAAGAGCTGCTCTATGCTTTTGAGCTCTTCGAGCTCAACAGTCTGATAACAGTTTCATAAAGTACAATTTATGTAAATTTAAATTGCCATAACTTTTGAATGAATCAACCGATTTTCACTCGATTGGTGGCCATCGATGTTATTTTTCAAGTCCTGTGGAAGACTCAAAAACACCTATTGATCATATGAAAATTTTCGAAATAATTTGAAAAAAATCAATTTTTTAGATTTCTTTCGTTCACGATAACTCACAAACGAATCAACCGATTTTGATTTGGTTTGCGGCAATCGACGTGGTTTTACAAGGTTGAGAGCTGATTAGTTGTTGGAATTGATTGGTTAAGCTATTTAAAAGTTAGTTTGAAAAAAACCACATTTGAAAAATTTATTTTTTTAGTTTTTTTTGAGATTTCTCAAAATCTAAAGAATGAAATTGGTCCAAATCATATTAAAAATCTAAGTTCAAACAAAA
Source organism: Hypolimnas misippus (assembly GCA_037950945.1). Taxonomy (NCBI): domain Eukaryota; kingdom Metazoa; phylum Arthropoda; class Insecta; order Lepidoptera; family Nymphalidae; genus Hypolimnas; species Hypolimnas misippus. The sequence continues at coordinate 10,291,330 of JBBEEQ010000012.1, read as the reverse complement.
CCTTTCGAATGACACCAATTTTTACTAAATTGATCTAGCCGTTCAAAAGTTATAAGGGAGTTACATACTCACACACACACACACACACACACACAGGCATAGTCACACCCTCGCGGGAATGGTCACGGAAGCTTCCTAGGACCCCGAAACATTGAGATCTGATTAAAACTCGATTTTTGCAAAACGGGGTAAAACCAATAACTTCCCGATTTTTAGAAAATTGTTAATTTTCTTAGCGGGAAGTTAAAAATATTTGAGAGTCTTGAAGTTAGTTACGATTTCTTATTGGTTGAAATTCATTCGCATGCACTTTTTAAATTTCTAGAGTTACAAATAGGAAAACGAAAAAATGGCAATTATTGTAGGACTAGTAATAGATACCTGTTTTTTTGTAGGACATTGTTTCATTTGGGCAGAGAACACACTAATCTATTATGTAATATTTTTGTCCTACAGTTAGTAATGAAAAAGATGGTCTTGTGGTATTAACCATTTCGGAGTGTAGGACCGGGATAACGTACCATGCAATTTGTAGGACAATATAACTGTTAGATTATATAAATATTAACGAAGTAAAAAAAAATAAATCAGCTGGTTAGCAATTATTTTTGATGACCTTGTTATCGATACATGTTCGAAGGAGGGGGACATTTTGATGAAACCATACATTTTGTAGGACAAAAATGTTTTCGAATAATTTAGATTATTATCATTAGATTTTACAAAAACAAATCCAGTTAGTAATAAATTTATGAGAATCATCAAGTCAACGTCTTTTATTCCTGCTACCCCTGTCACCTACCACAATCGAGAATTTTCGCACAGGAAAAAGTTGGGCGTCTCATTGAAACGAAGCTACTCACGGAAAATTAGCTTGTTACTAATCAAGTGAAAAAATAGGCCAGGGAACCCGGACTATAAACATTTCGCCTGTCACATAAACATCTAAGACATAAAAAGCTCTTCTTGGCACGAAAACTGACTTTAAAATATTGTATAAAATACATTTTTTTTTGCTAATTAGTTTCCTTGTATTAAATCCTTTTTTGAAATCGCTTTATGTTTTTTTTTTACTTTTCGTAATTAGTTAACTTTAAATTGTATTTAAATCAAATTGAAATCATTGACCTATGTTCAGGAAATTAATTGATTAAAGGTTAAAATTTGAATCGATGCAACGGCTTATTATGTGTGTAATAATATGTATTTATTTTAATTTATTAGTAATACTTTTACTGGTTCAATTCGCATTCTAACTATATTTCATTACAAAAACGATAGTTTCTTTTAATTTGTAAACGTAATTAAAAATATCTAACTAATTGTTGCTTACATTTTTTAACTTATTTAAAATTATATTATAATAATAATTTATAATAAAAGAAGAAGAGTGTTTTTGTTTAATTTCCGAATTCTGCCGCAAACTTTATTTATCATATAAATGCTTTATTTTAATATATTACTAGCTGTACCCAGTATTATAATATCACCTAAATTTATGTTGTATTGGACGAATAGTAAGGTCAAATTTCTTACAAAATATAAATTGATTTATTTTTAGGTACAAAACAACTTTTTTCAATGAAGTAATTTTCTTTGTGTTAAATAATCTTTCGCCAATTTTCGGGTAATTTTTTTATTTCTCTTCCATAGATAGCAACCTGATCCTAGTAGCTTTTGAGATTGTCATAGTAACATAAAACGTAAAAGAGATTTACAATTAATATAAAAGAATAATTCCTTAGATGGGCAAAGGGTGAAATTTGAAACTATTAGAGATAGAGAAATTTGATACTATAGATAAATTAATGACTTATTTTAAAGTTAAAATAAGTGCAGATTTGTTGAAAAATTTTACACGCCACGGAAATCAAATTCGATAAAATCGGATTTTGATAAAATTATTTTAAAAAATTCTATTGTTCTGTTATCGCCTAAAAAAGAAGTTGCTGATTTTTTGTTACTATGTACTTGTTGCAGAAATTAATAAGAATTCGTGAGAAATAAATGTTGATATGGCACTGTAAGTGCAGGTAAATTTCATTTTCATTGCAAATATTTTAATTTCTCTAGTAAATTTTGAGTTATTAAAACTAGAACTTTTTTCTTTTCGTAAATTGTTTAAAACTTTTGTGATTTTTGCGAGCATGCTACATGCTATTCCAAATCGAATGACGCTTTCTGAATTTTCGCACACCGAGTTAAACAGTTGCAAAATGTACTTGTTGACTAGACTAATTAAATTTAAATATTCGCTTTACCACCGAAACTATTTAAAATGTACAAAAAACTTGCAAGAAACTTAATAAGTACCTAATTATTCTTTTTAATTATATGCCTTGTACACGAAACGTTTTTACATAGGAACACGTAGTACTAGCAGTTGCCCGCGACTTTGCTTGCCAATATATGGAATTTGGAAAACTGGTAAAATACAATCTATCAAGTGACAATATTTTTTAAAAAAGAGTATTTCAATGAAATTTAATTTAAATTTACACTTAATTATTTTCACTCACAAATAGATTTTCCAAAAATTAGAAGAGTCGATGCGTAATTTTCTTATTTATATGACTTGTTTCATTTCTCAGGAACTACGAAAATCAGTTTGGATGATTTAAGTTGTATTTTATTAAACTGAATTTCAAGGTTCCATACAATTGCATCAAATACAATCTTTATCGTCGGATACACTATTTTTAAGTAAATCGAAGAAAATTGAAACGCTAAGATGCAAAACGCATTTTCCTGTTTGATGGCTTTGAAACTATTTAACTGAAATTGCTACGGTCTTCACTCTCTATTAAAATTTTTGTTGTTGTGAAATTTATCAAACTAAAAGATAGATATAATAAATTTACTACTAATATAACCTTTTCAAAAAGGTACCTGATTTATTGTTTGATGTCACTTAGATGGCGCAGAAAGCGTCCACAGTATGTCACCATCCCTTTTCATCGAAAGCGTCGCAAACGTTATAATAAAATAAAAGATATTAAACAAAAATCCATGCGCACGTAGACATAGATACAGGAAGTTGCTATAAATATATAATCATCAAAAGATGCATAAAGTATACGTCCAAAAATATGTAAATAATATTGCATATAAAATATGTACACAATCAAAAAAATTGTAATCCGTATTGTCCAACATTGCGAATGTCTCTGTCTGTTTGTGTCTTACGTTTTCACACCTAATAAACTGCTAAAACAATTTAAATTAATTTTGGTGCAAAGATAAATTTGATTTTGGAGAATATCTTGGGCTGTAGTATGAAATAGGGGATAAAAGTTTTTACTTAGACGAAGTCGCTAAAGTAAACAAGTCAAATATACCAGATGTTCCGAAAGTAAACAATTTACATCAAGATGCTTAGTCTTGGCCATAAGTAGTCACACAGTTAGTAAAAGTCCCCTGGTTTTGTCGAAAAAACCTTAGCACTTAAATCACTATTTAAGTCAATTTTTTGAATGTCACGGTTACAAGTTTGGATCGTTATTAATTAATTTTACCGCTTTTTGTGACTAAATAATCAAATAATTAAAGATTTTAAATTCCAAATCTTACACTAAAATGGGTAGCGCAACGTAAACGATAATTATAATACGGGACCATAATCTTAGGAAACCAAAGCAAAACCAAAGCATTACGCTACTATGGATCCGGAACCTCTAATTCTTGCTCAGGACGATGATTACCGCTTGAAAGGTCTGTCCCTGAGCTTCATGGATGGTTATGACGTTCGACTCTTTTCTAGTTCCGTATTCTTGGTCTATCAGGAGTTTCTTTTCTTCCTGTGTGTAGACCAAGTATGGGGTTCCCTGTTGGGCGGTTGGTATTCGGGTGCCTATAAACCTCTCCATGTTCAAAGAGTGTAAGTTGGACTGGAATGAGTAGGTGTTATATTCAGGCAAACAGTACATACATAAAAAAAAACTGCACGTTTCAGCTATTATAACTTGCTATCCACAAATTCAAGTTTTTAGTAGGAAATTTGTTTTTTATTGAAGATTATAACGACCTGAAAAATTGTGCTCTAGTTTAATCATTAGTTTTCTATATATTTTTTCATTTACAATTTGTTACTAGAGCACAACTTGTATTGGAGTACTGGGCTACTGGAGTATGAAAACTCCTACAAAAATCAACATAGATATAGACATTAAAGATGTTAATAATAAGCCTCGTTTAGTCCATTTCAACGAACCCAACACGATACTTCTGCTGTAAATAGGCAAGGAGTTATGCATCCTGCTGATTCCCGATGATGCTGCAGCATAAAATTATGGTAAGGCAACATATTACCCTATTTTAATATCATTCTCAGTAGATAGTAAATCAGAGTCCATAGTAAATTTCGAGTCGATTAGACCAGTCGAAGTTACTCAGATATATGCCTTTAATAAATAGAAAAGAGCTGTTACAATATAACTTCTAAACAGATCTCGTAAATTATATCTAAGAACCATCGCGATTACATCAGCTTTCAAACAAAAAAAAAACCGCATCAAATTTGACTCGTTTGTTAAGGAGCTACAATGCCACAGACATACTGATGCGCACGTCAAATATATAGTACCGCTCTCTTTGGGTCGGGGGTTAAAAATGTATATTTACAATATAAGCAATATTGTATTAAATTTATTCGCTGCGGCGCAGTGATATTTTTTTTCTGGTACAAGTCGACGCCGACGCAAACAAATCGAAAGATGGACATTAAAATTTTTAGCTTTGTCCGAATACAGATAGTAATTTGCGTTAAATTGACAAAAACCAAATGTAGTTTTGATGTGTGATGCGTTTTTAGTATCTTTAATTTCAAGGAAAATACACATTACAATGTATGTTATAAAACAAAAAGAAGCGGGAGGGTGGGTTCTCTGTCATAAATTACGCTTTGGATTCAACTTTCAATATACGACTGTTTATGACGGTTTTTCAATTAATATAGAAAATTAATCTAACTTCTAGCGTTTTAAACTATTAAGATGAAAAAGGTCACATAAAAAGAGAGTACTTTTACAAACTGTAATATTTTCTTGAATAATTAAATAATTTTTACTTTATCAAATATCATTAGGTTATATTTATAATAAATAAATATATGAAACATAAATCGATAAAAAATTAGATAAAACACGTTTTTGATGATTTAATGTTACGTACAAGTTATCGTAGTGACGTCACATTGATCGAGATATATAGGCGGTTGATAGAGGCGCGCGCGCACATTGCAAGTTTACCCGCGAGTGACCTGCGCATTGTCGCTACCAGTTTGTATTGAAGAGTTGCTTACGGTCGTCAGCCCTTAAACCGCTCCTTAAAATTATATTTCAGTGTAACTTATTTGTTTACGAGTGTTGAAAACAAATATAAAAGGTAAGTTTATAATATTGAACAAAAAGTAATAGTGTAGTGTTAACAATGATAATTTCACACAAATATGGGATATCGATTAAAATTAACGTGGACTATAAAAATACTGATGCTTAGTGTTTAAAATAAAATACAATTTGATTATATGAAACCTACATAGCACACATTATTTAAGCTATTTTCGTGGTATATGGTCGATAAAAAAATAAATCAATGATGGAATTTGTAAAACATTTTAATGGCATTCATAGTAGTGGAACAAGATATTTAAGTATTCTAATGAGTACAATCTAAGGCAATTAAACCAGTTATAATTAAAAAATAATAATTATTTCTTTCTTTTTACCTGTTCTTCAAGTACATTATTGTTAAAGCATTTTAATTTTACGCAAGCTTAACAAAGGATAAAGTACTATTTTAATTAAAATTCTTTATATATGCAATCGTTTTCTACATGACGAATGCAACAAAGATTAATTATAAATAATTTAATCCTAGTTATATACTTTAATGATATGACGTGTTGGTTTTTATTTCAAATCTGCGCCAGAAATAACGGTAACTATAAAAACCGACGCAGCTTTTGGCAGCAATATTATTATTTAGATATTATTAAGAAACAACTATAACGTTAATTATGCTAATTGTTATAGATTCGGAATGGACGGAAAAGTGCTAAATAATATATAATCCACGTCTATCATTAATTAGCATTAAAACTATAGTTGCTAAGCATCTTATGTCGTGTCGTAAGTCAGTCATGGAAATATCTCTTAGTGATACTATCTATATCGTGAATAATTATACCTATTTATCTACTTTGTTATATTGTCTATATTACGCCGTTTTAATGTATAACAATATAGAGGTTCGCCCGAGCCCGAGAGCTGGAGTAGGTTTTTTGATTTTTTTAAATATAATGATGATAACAAATATTTTAATTAATTATAAGCAGTGATCCTGCGCTAGATGCAATATTCGCTCGTACACATAAGCATACTACGGCGGTAGGCGGATATACATGTGTCAGAATTTCTCCCGGCACAAGTAGGTTTCCTTACGATGTTTTCTTTCATCGTCTGGATGAATTTAAACACAAAAGCACTTAAAAACTCAGCGGTGGTGGCCGGGAGTTGAACCCGCGATCATCGGTTGAGATCGACGTGTTCTCAGCACTAGGCTATCTCGGCCATAGGAATAGTGATTATCCATAAATCTTTGAGATTTACAAACAGAAGAAAGAGAAACAAACAAACAAGACTTACTTCTTTATAATTCTAGTACGGTTTACATTTTCTTGACCTCTTCACTAAGGTAATGCCTATAGAAAATATGTAAAGGAAAACGTAGCGAATTCGTAACGACCCTTGGTGAAAGTGTTCTAAGGGTCGATTGTTAGGCGTACCCTATTTTCATAAACTAGATTTGCCACAATTGACCTTGATTAAAATAGTTTATATTTGCTGATTGTAATAAATAATATAATAGAGTTTCTATAACAATAGAAAATCAGTATTAATATTTCGCGACAGTTGTGAAGGGTTTTAAAAAATTTTTAAAGGCTCTTTGTTATCTATTAATTTTTCTTAGTATTGTTTATATTCTTATTACTTGTAGGCAATGTTTTCGATAAAAAAATCAGAAATAAATAAAAAACCTAACAATCACATATAAATAACAATTAAAATAAAAACAAGATCCGCATTCTTGTTGTTTTAAGGAAAATAAAGTACTTAAAAGTTTTTTTTATATCCCTTATTAAATCTCTTGGTATTGAGTTGTGGAACTTGTTTTCTAGGTCTATTTGAGATAAAATAATGTTTTATTTTTAATCGATTTTCAAAAGTAGGCGGTTCTTCATTCATCGGGGTCTTTTTTCATTTTGATTATTTCGCGGAGTCATAATACCGTTTTTTGATCCTATAGAAAAGTGTTTCTAATACAGAGAAATATATCGTTGTTTTTTTGGAATTAGTGAAATGTTAAGTTTTTAAATTTGTTAAAAAAGTTGTTTTCCATTTCATAGAAGTTTTAGTTAAAAAAAAAAGATTTTCAATTTTTTTGTAGATATGTTCATCTGGTTGTTATACCGTGATTTTTGTTCACTAATTACACGAGAAACCGATATAGTTAATTATTTTCTGTTTGAAAGGATATACTCTCCCCTTGGTTCTATTAAAATCAGTTTAGTAATTTGGTTTTAAAATCCAAAATAAAGCAAAACTAAAATAAGTAAGATATTCAAATAAACGAGGTTCGTACTTTGTTTTTAAAGTCAGCTTTTCTATTTTTAAAAGTCTTGTTAACTTCTATTCTAGTGTATTAAAATTAATGTTTGTATGTATCGTATCTTATGCGATATCCGTTTATACGATTCTGGTAGAACATTGTCAACTTATTAACTTAAATGTTCTTGTTCCATAAAGTCTATATGTATAAAATATCACACACACTCACGAGTATTATATTAATCAACATCAACGGCAGGTATGCTCGTCGTGCAAAACGATTAATTTCCCGGTTTTTATAAATTCTCAAAATATCCTGCGACTTGATTCCAAACCTTTTAAAACCTGTTTCTAATACCCGACCAAAAAAGAGGGGTGCGTTTGACGTGGGTGTCTGTGTCTGTTTGTGTAGGTTCCTAAAGAATGAACATTTTTTTTGTTCGAAAACGATGTAATCGAGGTAGTTCTTATATGAACGCTGATAAGCAATACTGTGTCAAGCCACACGGACTTCATTTTAAGAAAATGGGGTCTAAAGATATCAAATCTATTCTTAACAAATATGTTTGACGAAATGTATATCTATCTTTTCTTTTTTATTTTGTTAAAAGGTATAATGAATTAAAAGCAGATTAATATATTTAATGTATTATTTAATACAAAATTTTTCAAATACTTGAAATTATTGTATAAATTGCAAAATATGAAACGCACTTGGAAATCGAAACAATTAATTAAGAGACTTTTTCCGTACTTATTTAGTTTATATGACTTGAATTTTTTTAATAATGTTAAATAGCTGATGCAGTGTCTAAAAACATCAAAATCTCCGAATTTGACTTTATGTGGGTTGACACATTATTGCTTATCCAGCATGCATATATAGTTTATGAAGATCAGTTGATACGTTGGAAGGTTATCAGTTTCTAGTTGCTGAAAGACAGTTATTTTTTAATTTTCAATTTAATATTATTGGTGGCATGATATCTGATATATAGGTATATGAGAAAATTAACTTCAAATATTGTTAACTACGATTATTTATTTATACATCAGTATATGACCATTAATTATAATCACCGTCTATTACGAAGATTATATTTGAATTAATTGTGGTCTATTTTATCAATGTATAAGATATTTCTTCTGGATCTTTGCGGTTTTGTTACATTATATAAATAGCGAAATAAATACGATTATTTATATACCATTATTATTTTAATTTGACTAGATGTTCCTTGCGGTTTCACTCGCGTTTATTTCTACTGCTTCGCTGCTATGAGTCGTAGCAGGATGTAATTTAGCCTTTAGCCTTTCCTCAATAAATTAACTATCTAATATAAAAAGATTTTTTCAATTCAAACCAGTAGTTCCCGAGATTAGCGCGTTCAAACAAACAAACTCTTCAGCTTTATAATATTAGTATAGATTTATATAGTAAATATTCTATTCTTGGAAAATCCAACAACACCTGTCGTACAATTATAGTTTTGAAATATCTTTTAAAGGAGGTAAATTTTAATCATATCGGAAATAGCGTTTAATAATATGATAAAAACAATAGCTAACATGTATAAAATAATTTTTATTTCTGACAGGCAAAATAATATAAAATATTTTATTTCTTAAGCGCCGCCGCTTTATAGTAATACGGTTATCTTAAAAATAAAAGCTTATAATGAGCTGTGAATATGTTTGAAGTATATAAAAAATTGTTAAATTGAATTCGTACAATTAATTTACTAAATTCTGTTTTAATACTTTGTATCGTTTCCTGTTTAACCGTTTCATAAAATATTCGTGACGTCTTATAAATATTTATTTTTATATTTTTTTTATTCGTGACTTTTAATCGAATCTTTGCCCACGTGTATTTTTTTAATATATTTTTTATACGCAAAGTACTTTAGATTTACATATGTAAGTGTTAAAATGTGATGGGTAATTATGCGAAATCATATACTCAAAGATATATGTGTATATACATATAAACAAAATCTTCGTATTGAATCTCTTTATAACTTGATTTTTAATCTTCGATCAAAAACGTGGAATGTTATAAGTTTGATTTGTGTGTCTGTATGACTGTCTGTGGCATTGTAGAACCCTTAAGAATAGACCAATTATAATGCTGTTTTTTTTTTTTGTTTGAAAGCTGATGGAATTAAAATGGTTCTTAGCTATAAATCATGAATATCCGTTTAGACGTTCGTAGGTTGTCAGATCTTTTCTAGTTTTTGGAAGGATCTAAGCAAGTTTTACTGAACTAATCGACACGAAATTTACTATAGTATGAATGATATTATTATAGCATAATTGCGTAAACCTGACTTGATGCTGTAGCATTATCTGGAAACAGCAGGATACGCGACTCTTTACCCACTTAATTTGTTTTATTTTATAAACCATGAATACATATAGACTTGGTGTAAATACTGGGACTTTTTATTACAGAACGTGTTTATGAGAAAAATCAATTTGCATCACCCGTCGTGCAAAATGAAAATACAATCTCAACCTAGAGACATCAAAGTCTAGAATATGCCACGTATTATAGTTTAATAGATATCGTCTTAAATTATTATTGATTATTATATAATTAATTTTTTGTTTACTTCAATGTAGGTAAATTTATTTTATCATTAAAGAGTTTTGTTTTTGTAAATTCTTTGAAAAACGATAAGTGACATTGACGTAGGACTTTTAATTAATGTAGCCAGATTTAAAAACCAAATATAAAAAATCGCAATTTATTCTAAACATAACTTATTACTCCACAATGTTAAGGTCAATACCTTAAAATATTCTGGTTTGTAAAATACTTTTAATAATTATGATAAGTACCGAGATAAGCAAAGTATTACTTTTTGTAGATTAACTAAACGCTTAACGAAGTTTTATTAAGATATTCGAAAAAAAATTAATAATATTAATTATGATAACTAATGAATGGCAACATTCCTGTGATTATACACGATATTAAAATATGTTATGGCCTATGGGCAACATTGTTTTCGCAATCGATGAAGGCTTTAATGCTCTGATACTTTTACAAAAGTCATTGACCAAATTGTGTATCTAAAATAATATATTAGTCTCATACGAGTTTATTCGGCACAAGGTTTCAATAACTTCGTAAGATAGCGAATAATTAAGTTACAGAATCGTCTTTTAAGATGCCGAATTTTCATATTTTAATATTCACAAGATTCTGTCCCTACGTTTGGAAATAAAATTAGTAATTTATTCCTAACTGATTACAAAAAGCGAAACATTGATCTTTCCCCTCTGTATAGTATAGTAGATACAATGTACATTTCTACACATTGTAGGAACAAAGTTGTTATGTTTTATATTTTAAATTTGATCTTCTTTTTTTAAATTTTAGTGTTAAAAAAATGAATATTAATATATAATAATATTATAAAAAAAGTCTGTTTGTTATTTCAAATTAACCGCTTTTCACTAAATGCATATGAAAGTATGTACGGTACTTAAATCAAAAACACAATTTTTAAAAGGGCTGAATCGATTTTGACGAAACTTTCACTAAAATATATGTAATGTTTTTTCGTAGTTTGCTTCTATTTTTAAAATTTAATTTATTTTAATTAATAAATAGAATAGGGCTACGCGAAAACTGAAATTAAAACCAATGAAATAGTAAACAAAATCCGATTTAAGTAGGAAAGGTAAAGATTTTTTTTCCTCAAATACTGCGAGTGAATCCGCGTCTATAGTAAGTCTATATATAAAATTCAAACATGATACACACTTTAACATATCGTGGCTACATTTCGTTTTTATTTAATTTTGTTAAAAACGATATTCCATTAAAAATTATGCAACGCTTAAAGTTAAAATAAAGTTGCTCGAAATCAACACTCTGGATTTGTTTGTTTACGTTACTTGTTTGTTTTTATATATAAACGTAATGTTTAATTTAAATCTGTCAACAGACACGTTGCACGTAACTGCGTCATATTCTCGTATTATTGCAGCAATACCGCATACTTTATGTGTAATTACATGACAAATGCAGTCAATATGCTTTCATTTTTATATCTATTTGAATATAAATGAAACATCATAAGAAAAAAATATCAAGATTTGAGAAGCTAAGTAATTAAAAATATTATATCGGCCAAACGCGATTAGGACACATAAAAGATTTCGTACCGCTTACACCGGACTCACTCTTAGCTAGGTTTTATTATTTGTTACTATTTAGTTTGAGTTATCAATAAATATATATTCTTATTTATATTGTATGACAATGCGTCTAGCGCTATAACCTTAAAGATAATTCCTTTGAGAAAGTTCAAATTATCTAAATATGTGACATAAACGGACGTATTATGTATTTTTCTCGCAGTTCCAATAATTGGAGATCTGAGTACTTGATTTTACATTTAATTTATTATATAAATACATAGAAGCTCATGACAAAATGGTTTGACGGACAGGTAGACAACGAAGTAGTCCTTTGAGATACGGAATCCTGAATATGTACTATGCCACAGTTGATGTATTGGATAATATTCTTTAAAATATTATTATTGTGTCAATTGTTCTATTTTACTGATTCCGAACGAATGAAATAATATGTAGCATTATTCACCAATTCGCATAAAACTCGTAAAATTGTAAATACGGGATTAGTATACAATGCCGTAAGAATAAATTAACAATGCATTTACTGTAATTATTTTACATAGTTATGCGCAAATCATTGATATTAAAGGCGTGTTAAAGAGCATTAACATCATGTTGTATATTAATTAGTGACTCGTTTAGCTTAAAAAGAGTTCGTTTGATTACAATTGGTATGATTTTGTTTTAAAATAATTTGTTCTTATACTTTATAATTAAACGCCCTTGAAATATCTGTTACGCAAAAAATGAAAAGTGTATCGTAAAAATCATAACGTTATGACATTTTAAATTAAAATCCGTATATATTGTTCATATTAAGGATTTAGTCCTTTTAAATTATTATAAATGAGCCAAAAAATTATTAGATACAAGAAGTCTATGTTTAATGACTTTAATTAGAAGTACGCATGTGGTATTTAGTTGAATTCATCAAACGAGTTAAAAATAAACCTGACGAATCGTGTATCGATTTACTCACCAAGAATTTAATATTATTAATAATAGTTAGGAGATACCTGATCACAAAAAAATTAATTCAACAATGGTTTCAACTCAAACAGAACAAGTTCTACGATTCTATTTATATGGTCGCCACAAAAGTAAGATGCCGGTAAGCAACTTTTAAATCTATGCAAAAATCGAGCTCGATCGTGGCGTATTAATAAACATAAACAGCCCTTTGTAGAATTCATTTTGTTCTTTTAGATAAAAAGATTTAAAAAAAGGGTCACATTTTCTATTGCTAGTCTCAGCTTCATTAATGTTCTCTTTTATTTTTTATTTTTTTTTTATTGGTTCATAAAACTGGTTACAATCATTAAAATAAAATATAAACATGGACTTAATATAAACATGAACATAGATTGAAACCTTCTGGATATGAACACGGCATGCGTATGTATATATATAAGTATCATGTGGTGTACAATCAAAATTTTAAATAACTAACGCGAAACTAGACATTTATATAAGAATATATAACTAAAAATAATAATACAACTGCTATAATGAAATTAGAGAGAAAAAAAAATATATATATAAAATAAAAATATATAAATATTAGATTGAAAATAACCTCTCTCTTCAGAGCACAGCCAATGCTCTCGAATATTGGTATACTGTTATTCAAACCGTCTGATTAAGTTACATTTCGGAATCGACGGCATTGAACCTCCATTCATTACTTTCTGAATCCGCCTGGAAGCGCACGCATTTTGCGGTGTGGAACTGTTGCAACCCAGTACACCTTGTAACTACGCTTATTACTGTGTTTTGCAATACAAAATCTTGGCACTCCCGAATGAGATTTGTAATACAAAAAAATTCATTTAAGTACTTATTAATTTTATCGATATACACGTTGTTATTACTCATACATTAATCGTAGACAAGACGGAATTTTTGTCGGATAGTTTTACTAAATCAATTATAGATCACTTGTTTGTTTAATATACATATAATACATACAATTTTATATGTACGATGCGCAATATTACTTTATAATTATAAGTTTATATTATGAAACGCATCGACTGCAAAAATTAGGTATTTTGAGTAATGAGATTAGGATGTATAACGTTATATTTTGTCTATATTAATATTATAAAGAGGTAAATTTTTTTGAATGTTCGTATGTTTGTATGTAGTGGGTAATCTCTGAAACCACTAATCAGATTTAAATTTTTTTTTTTGGCGTTGTAGCCTTTTTATTAAGGAAGATAGATATATATAGAAGATAACCTTAGGCTATATTCCATCACGCTACGACCCATAAGAGCGAAACAGTAACCATAAACATGAGTAAAACCGCGAGAGGAAGCTAGTTTGATAATATATTTGTTCTCACCCGAATTACTTATATAGATTAAATAATAACCTGTAAATAAGAACTCGAAACTTTAAGTTCAATATTTATATTATAACATTTATATATACATATAATACATATAAAAGAGCCTTTCGAGTGTGAACATAACAAGATAACCATAAATAAACAAAAAATAATGTGGTTGTGTGAAATTACTACACACAACCGCAAGTAATGAATATTCCTTATGAAACGCTTTAGCGTCTGATTCTCGCGATGTCGGAAGCAAACGAACCGATGTGATTCACCTCTCGGCAAAGTAAATATATTAATTTATTGGATAATTAACAAAAGTGATATATAAAAATGTAATTAAATAAAGAAGAGAAGAAGGAGTATTGGAATAATTAAAAAAAGATCTAAACATCCAATACCGATGTACGCAAAATAATCTCATCACACTAAACACATTTCCGTTTTTTTATTTACAATATCATTTGCCGGCGGTTCACGCAAAGTTAAATTTTTGCATATACATTTTGAACTTTTTTATGAATGGATAAAGCCTTTAAGTGTTGAATTTCGAAATTCTAAGCGTATAATTTTATCGTAATAATTATTTGTGTGTCAGATTTCGATCCAATCCGATATAGTTGTGCGTCGAGAGATCAGACAGTCAGTTACATAAATCAGTCACGGTTTCCTTTTGTGTTTATGAGTGTATTAATCTCTTTAATTACATAAATATTTATATATACATAGAGATAATAGGAAACTGTATCTCTATATTTATTGTATTGGTATAGGTTATATCTGTAATTATATAGATTAGTACCTAGATACCTACTAATATAATAATAAAAATTTAATTTTGTATGAGCGAAGTAAACTCCGGAACCACTAAATCTACTTTTAAAAAATATTGTTCTGAAAGGTACATTACTCCAGATGGTCATAGGATAAATTTTAAGTATATATGCGGATTATTTTAAAACAAAATCTACGTTAACGCGAGCGTATACGTCGCTAGTCGCTAAAGCTTGTATTTTGAAAATATTACGGCAAGTGAAAGTTTTTGGTATTATAAAAAAATATATTAATAGTTTTTCCAACGTCTTAGTTCAGGTAGAAGGCGTAAAATCTACTTGTTTGAAAAAAGTCATAATTCCTACTTCTTTGAAAACTATAATTTTGCTTTAATTGCACGACCTTTACGCGAAGGTAATAAAAACAATAATTAAAATTACATTGACAAAACTAAAGTGTTTACTTTTATTTTTATGCTACGTTTTTACTGTTACAGCTGGTAGCTTGGACTTTTTCGGAGCCTTTTTTAAATCAAGGACAGTTCATAACATCGTCATAGCCAGGACTATTCAATTAACAGAAAATTTATCTGTTCTAATCTATAGACCTTGTTATCAGTGAGGAAACTGTACCTATTTACAGCAGAAAAGACATCCGTGTGTAATAACAAGTTAGAACCACAAATATCACAATTATGTTAGTATTTATTCCACTTCCTCCATTCCGCACATGCAGATTCTTGAAGGGCTTGCAAGTTTTCCTGTGTTTAAATTCAAAATATTATAAATACCTAACTAAATGAATGAATTATATCTAATTACATATCTCAATAAACCGGGAAATGCGATTATAATAATTAAAAAATTCAAGCAAAGCCAAAATATAAGTAAATGATCGGCTAAACGTACAGATACAATCGAATTTATGGACTTGTTTTTACTTGAAGAAAATGTAATGACTTGCGAAATGTTGATGTTAAGGACATGTCGGATATGAGGGAGGTCACAAAAAATAAAAATAAAATTCCATAATAATAATATACTAAATACGAAAGTAACACTGTTTGCCAAGCTTCTCGACCGGTTTTTATAAAGAGTATAGGCAGATAGGTTTTACCCTGGGGAAGTCCATAGTTTTCTTTTTTGTTTTTACAAAAAAAATAACCTGTAGGCGGTTGTAGACATTTGTAAGCAGTTGGGTTTAACTGATCTTAAAAATAAGACACTGGAAACTTTTGTATTAAACATTCGATTTTAAGGGGATTTCTACGTTATGTGTTCCGCGTATATTCTGTGCATGAAATTAATAAAAATAAACATAATATTAAATTATTAATATTTTGGCAGCATGTGGAAGTGAACATTTTCTCATTGTTGACTAAAATTATTTTAACTTCAAGAATTTTACGAACGTCGCTGTGATAAATTCGTAGGTTATTCAATTTATTATTCATTTAGCAAATTTAATGTTTATCCACGTGGCATATAATCAAGAAGTCTCTAAAAGGTTAAATCATTAATCCTCTTGAACTGACCGCATAATGGTTCGTGGAACGTATTACGGATGTAACGGTTCATATGTTAAAAAAAAATTGCGCACACGCCGACAATTTATACCAATCATACTCGCTTACGCTTGACTAATTTTTATTATTTATTATTATAAGCGTTACATTATTATTTTATTGAATATAATGCTTTTATGTATTTTTTATTGTAAGTTGTTTGTTAATACTTTCAACTGATAACGTATCAAAAGATCAAAAGACACAGCCATTTGAAGGTATGATGAACGGACAACTGACGCGACGTAGG
This sequence comes from Hypolimnas misippus, assembly GCA_037950945.1. NCBI lineage: Eukaryota > Metazoa > Arthropoda > Insecta > Lepidoptera > Nymphalidae > Hypolimnas > Hypolimnas misippus. Next base: position 10,274,639 of record JBBEEQ010000012.1, on the reverse strand, counting down.
CTTATAGGAATAGTTGACATCTTTTGTGCCAATATCCTAGAAGGTTCTATTACTATACCTACCTAGTACCTACATATTTTATCATTTATGAATACATTTATTAGCAGAGCTCCTTCGAAAAACTCTACCAAATACTATTCGCAATAGAAGATGTTACTCCTTAACAAAGAAAAAAAATCATTTATTCTACATTTTTATAACCTTGTTTTTCTATCATAAAACTAATTATTCGTTTTTTAGTTCAGTCTCTTGAATTTTAAAAAATCCATTGTTTTGTTTCCAACAATAATGCGTGATTTTTCGTTGAGTTAAAATATAAAATTGTTTTATATTTTTTAATATTTCGTTTTTGTTTATTGTATACGTCGTACACGTTTCAATAGAACGGCTGATCGAACTTACGACTATTCGAAGCTATACGACTCATCGAAGATCATGGGTAGAAAAATAAATAAAGTCGACACATTAATAGCCTTTTGTATTCTGCACGATATTGTCCAACTATTTATCAGCAGTTACTTGTGTATGTAAACACGTATTTATTATCCGTGGGCGGTCCGATACGCATTGATTTTGTTTCGTTCGATTACTTCACGTTATGATAAATTAATCTTGAGACTAATTTTTGTACAGTTATTTTTACGTAAAACGTAATGTCATAGAATTATTGAGTCCCTTTTGAAATAATGCAATTTTATTACGAACATCTTAGAATATAGGTATAGCTATATACTTCTAAAATAATAATATAAAGTACATTAGTATAAATGTTTATTCTTAACGTTAAATATTTTTTATTAAAATAGTTAACTTGGTTTGTATTTATAATTTGTAAATAATAATAACAACAGTTTAATATTATTTACTATATGTATTAAGACTATGATTATCTGAGTAAAATAAATCAACAATTCACTAAATAGTTTGATATGCGTATGTATTCATTTAAAACACATAGAAACAAGACCGTATTCAGATAAAGTCGACAGACTGACACACCTGCAATGATTAATCGCATTATTTATAAGACGCCATGATAGTGATAAAATGTTTAACTGTTTGTTTACTAGGTAGTATATAGAGTTCTTGTTTAATAAATCTTTTAACCGACTTATTGATAATAATGATTTGTTATAATAATGTTATATTTAAGGTTTATATTAATTCAATAAATTTGTCCTGATAATCCGGAAAAAAGTGTTGATCGTAATAATTATATTCATTAACTTGACTTAAACTATTAAGTTTTTTATAACGCATGCTTCGATCATGAAGTGACGATTTTTACTCCTCTTTTGAAATAATGTATATAATATAAAATAATGTTGTTATATTAAGGAAAATAAAAAGGAACAAAAAATAAGCCAACATTTAATTTTATTCGAGATAAACAATTTCATTTTACCGTTGAATGCCTAATTAGTTAAAATTACATATATATGTATATTATTTACCATTAGGTATGTTTTGTTCAAAGTATAAGATATAAAGATTGCATTTACCTGTTTAATATTTATAAAATACAAGTCTCTAGAATTAATATTTGTCAAAATTCTTGTTTTGACGTGACATATCATAATGAATTGGATTATTGACGTGGCAAATTAATTATTAGTATAGGTACCATTATAAGTACGAGTTGGTTAATACCAACACTATATATGTATCTATGAGCATTAACCGGTTATCTATACTTACTAAGCTTATTTCGAGTATATATCTATATATTAATAAGTAAAGCAAAAACTTTGTACCCCTTTTCACGAAGGAGTATGAAACTTCGCACACTTATAGTCTATATAGAGGAGTGCAAAATGCTAATATTTTTTTTAATTATGCATAAAAACACATTAAATACAAAAAACATTATACATACTACCATTGTGGTCAAATTGAGAATAGATATATTATCTGTGGTCAATCTTGAAATCGTTCGAGAATTTATTGATCTACGGTCGCTAGGCGACCGCTAGTAATAAATAGGTCACTTAAATTATTGCCCATAAAATTGTTTTTAAACGACTTAAAAATGAGAAGGTTTTCAATCCGTAGTGTATGTTTTATTATTCTTTTTTTTACTCCAGAAACTCCATCTACAGTTAACGAATACCTATATATAAAAGCTTTTCTTTCTCCTAGAATTTTCATCATATTTTGATTTAAATAGTTTGCTTTTAAAATCAAAATAACTAGAAGAAGTATGTCATTACAGTAAAGGAAATTACGTATGTTACTTTTAAAGTCGACGCATTTTTATTTTGAAGTCACAGGTACATAATTTCGCTGCTTTTTAAGAAGATCGATGTAACTAAAAATGATGAATTTTAGAAAATGAGGTTTTTTAATTTCTTTATATGTTGGTACATAGCTGCAAAATTGAAACGTTCCCTTGATGTTATAACTTTATTGATTTAAAGAAAATACATCATCGCAAATCTTTTCATGATAAAACATCAAAGGTTTATGGTCTTTTGACATACTCGTAGTTCTATTTGTTAGAATTTTGAATTACTACGATATTCTTGCAAACCAGCGATTTATGGTTAGTCAGTTCTTCGGTTAGATTTAGGATTACGTTGACAGCTATATCTCGAAAAATATTCTTAACCTACACATACGACAAAACCTATATCCAAAGAATAGCTATTTCAAATAAGAATAGCTATGTATATCCTATTAGTAAAACATTTTTTTAATAGATTTATTAGCTTAGAAGCCAGGCCAAATCAAATTTTACCTTATTATAACACCACCACTGTGGTAGAGCATAGCTGTAGCTCTCTGACTACAGCTCTTATACTAGATAGACCAAATCATGGAAGTACTACACTCTCACAGAAAATCGACATAAAGGCTAATAGATATCGTTTTTACGGTAACTGAGATAGCCCGCAGCCTAATCACATCCTTCATTATTTTTTTTACTTACTATTCACCTTCATTTCTTTTTTAAGCTGGCAATGCCATTGTGGTTCCTCTGATGCTGCAAATGTTTATTAAGAACGGCAATCAATTAACCTCCGGTGACCCGCTCGCTCGCTTATCCATTATTTTCAACAAAATATATGAGTGTGTTGTATATAAAAAAATATTTCATGTCTTTACTTATTTTATATCAGTCGCATTGCTTACATTTTCAGCTCGGTTGAATCTATGCAAGGTCACTTTAGCATAATAGCTAGTAGTCATTGCCACCGTATACTTTAAGTGTTTCCTGATTATTTTGCAACGCCACCATCAATGAAATCCTTTGCGTATATTATATCTTATCTTTCCTTGGTGTACATACATACATGAATAGTATTATTGTAACCGACTTCAAAAGATAAGTATATTTTTTACGATATATGATAATATATTTTCGATCAAACGATTTGAGCAATTTATTTTTATTTAACAGTTTTTGTCACATCGGTTTATTTTAATATGATGTTTTAAATGTTAGCAGATGTAAAAGCTTTATTTTTTCTTTCTTTATCTAAAAAAATCAAATTGTTAACATAATCTGTCTTAAGACAGAATTACAGTTGTATTTTTTGCTCACAAATTTTCATAAGATTTAAATAATTCTCACCCACTACAGAGTTCTCACAGTAAAGTGTTTATTAAAACTATTATAATACAGACACGATGTTTCAGATAATAGTATATTAACATACAACCTAATATTGTTGGTATTTAATAGAAAAATACATTCACATCTACGACTATGAATTTCTATTACTGTTATATTATATCAAAAAATGACGATCTTACAATTTTTTTTTGATTGTTCATCAAAATTACCTCATTATTTGCGTATGTATGTCTTACACATTATCTCTCTAAAATTGCAATTTATAATGCGACGCAAAGAAAAACCTAAGTAAACCTTAAGTAATTATATTTTTCCGTACAAAACAAGACCTTTGTTGTGACTGGTATAATTATATCACGTCACAACCCCAGCAACGGAAATTATTGCAACTTCGCCGTTGATTCATGGGGATTTACACAATATTGAATATTGTGTATGGTTTAATTACTAGAGAATTAAGATGATTTATTTTTTTTATATAGAACATTCTATGAATATAGGCATTTAAAATGTCTAATAATTTATGCAGGTATTTGCTGTTATAACATTGAATGAATTTATTATTATATGAATCATAACGTTTTGTGCTCTTGCCTTGTAGCAGAGCTATAAGTGAGGTTTTTGAAACCAATAAGGTCTATGTTCAAATAAAGTCTAAGGTCGCTAAAATCATCAAAACATTATTTATAAAAAAAATAACTAAATGTATGCCTTAAATATTTTTATTGTTATACAAATATTTGGTTACGAGTTTTTTTAAATATATTTTTTATATTTATATGTAATTAGTGAGCTATATTGAGTTACTGTGATTTTTAAAAGAAAAAAAATATTTTCATATACTCCTTTATTACCTATTGTGCACAAACGTATATCATATTACAACGAAACTGTTTTAATTTTATAACAATAATATTTATAGAGATATAAACTGTTTTAATGTAGTGAGGAAATCTTATGTAATATCTCTCCTAGTCATAACATTACTGCAGTTCATTTTGAAATGAAGTAATGTCACGGCCAGTAATAACGTTAGAGGAACCGAGCAATCGCTCCTGGCCTCCACTTCAGCTAATCTTGACTCATGTGTATGCTGCGCCCGCGCCGATTTTCTTGTCAATGCGCAATAAAGCCATTGCGTGGATACCAACAGGGCTGTAATACTTATTATATTTTTAATAATAAAATATTATTTACTGTAACCGGTAAATAATTTATCCTTGAAGATATATAATTAATTTATCGAAAAACAGTTCCTGATATTTGTTGTAAATAAAAAAAAAAAGTGGGAAATGAGAAGAAGGGTCATCAGATATTAAGTGATCACTGCCGATGGACATCTGCTTCAGCGGAGCCACTAATGCATTGTCAGTTAAAAAAGGAAAAAGATAAAGGTAAATATAAAATAAAGAAAATAATTGTAGACAAGAATAGGCTTTCCTGTGAGAGTGTGGTACATCCCCGTTCGAGCTTCCGTACACAAGCTGTAGTCAGTAATCAGTGGCTCTATCACAGTTTAACCGCGAATCTAAAGTAATTTTTAATTATATCGTATTACTAAAATAAAAAAAAAAGTTTATCTGTTAATATTTTATATTTGAAGTTGTTTTAATAGTTTTTTTATCAAAACCAGAAATAATTAAAAACTAAGTGGCTAATTCTAGTTAGAGTAACTCTACGGGTATTTTTATTATTAGTATCTTTCATATTATCTTTCTATCTTACGTGAACTTGAGTCACACTTGTTACTTTTATTCGGGTACTACTACTACGTAACTGGTATAAAACAAATTGCGAGTGTTAACAAATATATCATTGTAAATTCTTTTGGATGTAAAAGGAATGATAAAGACTTTATGTACATCTTATAAAACTTTGTGAGCAAATCTTAAAAGTATAAGTAATACAGATATTATCCATAGGAGTAAATTTCATACGAACATCATCATCATCATCATTTCAGCCGTAGGAAGTCCACTGCTGGACATAGGCCTCCCCTAAAGACGATGAATGATGATGATGATAAACTAAAAAGAATTCCTATATTAAATTCTTGTTTTATTTTTTTAATTTTATACACTTAAATAAAGAAACACAGCATGAAAATGTGCCAGCCCTGATATCAGGTCTTTATGTTCTCAGTCCATAAAGTATTTAAATTATTAAATCTGTAAAACTGTTTTAATTTTATATGAATTTTTAAAATATATGTGGATTTCCTGCGTGGTTTATTCGGATGTTAATTATATCGTCTATAGGAATAGTTCAATATTCGTCGTTATACAGGGCAAGTACTTTAAACTATCGCTATCACAAAATACATTGATTAGTAGATTATGCTATAATTATTACTTACCGACAATTGATTACTTACCTTTGTAATAAATCGCCTACTTTAATAATGAAGCATGTGTTGATAGCAATAACTTATCATAATTATACTTTTGCTTAGCATAGTCAGCGTGTATATCATGTTACAAATAAAAGAAAAGACGATTTCTATACAGACTTGTTAAAAAGTTTTGAAGGCCAAATATTGACTCGAAGCGCCTAAACTCATCAATTGGTGGACGTCACACGTACTTTTTAGAGTATATATTCTAATTATTATGTAAGTGAGCGTTAATTATGCAATTTTTCGCGGTCATTACCGAAAATATACTATATATGCGATTTTTTATACATTCCCGGATGTGAGAAGTTTATAGTTCTAAAATGTACAATGTTTTAATATACGTTATTGTAATATTTTAGACTTCTCACGATTTGTTTAGGTATAGACATTTACTATGTATGTAATACGAATAACGAGAATTTCATTGTTCTAAAATTTGTAATGTTTTAATATACCTTTTCGTAATATTTTTGACTTATCGCGACTTATTTACAACTATTATTTACATTAAGTGTGTACGTAATAATGCATTAAATGTAACAGATTTCATCGTAAAACATTTTTAACCGATTTCGAAAAAGGTATGTATTTTTGTTGATTAATTTTACGTTAGCTTTTTAAAGACAACATAAAATATTAACAAAGCAAGGTATGTAACTATAAAAGAACATCGTTATCATATTTTCACTTTCCTCAGAAGCAATTGTGTCTATCATTTTCAATAAAGGTAAAAATCATAAAAATATATTACAAACATAACTGTTATACTTTATTTAAGTTTCAACCTTTTGTTGAAATTTCGATTATTGTTATTGATGTTACCGTGCGGTAAGTGTGTTTGTACATCGCACCGCGGTGTTAGGTAACGCGAACCGTGGCACCGATATTGAAGTTCAATGGTGCTAGGGCCACAAAGATATGCGAGTAAAAGTATTCAAGGACACAACGTGCACTTATTTATGTTCTAAAAATACGATTTTTTAATTATGATTTTCATATTTACCAACATTAGCCGCCATGGACGTATTGTCATTTATAATCACTATACCATCTTACTTACTAATGCTCTGATAAGAACGACTGAAAGACTAGTTTATTTTTTTACATTTTGGACTTAAACACCCTCCCTTCGGACCGTTTTCTTGGACGGACCCCTCCCATTTGAAAGCTATAACTAAGGCAGTGTTAGCTGCACCCTCAAAATATATAATATTTCTTAATAAACAAGCTATGTAATGAATTATTTTTTTCTATCAGACTTGTATTTTCTGAGATTAGCTCGTTGAAATAAACTACGTCTTTGGAATAGATATTACTTACGCCTTATTAGCACATGTATGTTTCATTTGATTTTAAAAAGTTTGTTTCATGATTTTTGTTTCAAGTTAGACGTTTTCTATTATTTTATCTATAGATTAAAACAATTGTTTCTAAATAATTGACTTTTACAAGGTCTTTAGATATGGATGAGCGAAGATTACCGTAAGTTTGAAAGGTCGGAGCGCAATCTTAACATTAATCGTTCATTAATCTAACGACCGATGATTTTTGAAATTGACCATGAAGATATTCATGTAAAAAGTTGCAACAAAATTTTATTAAATTTGTCAATATTTTGTTGTAATCTAAAGAAAATATGACTATAAATCAAAAAAGATACTCAAACTTTACTTTCGTATTAATATTACTACAGAAATATAAATGGATGGTTAAAAGCAATAATATATCAACCTACAATCTGTCTCGTATTTAACATTATCCAAAATTTTTTGTAGTAATTTAAACTAAATAAGTACGCAAAAAAAGTTACTTATTTAAAAAAATATAACATTGCTACATTTTTTAACGTGTCAATCATAAAACCGTGTTCATTTGTAAATAATATATAATTAATTGCGATAGACCGTAGAGAGTAAATGTCTTGGATATTTGTCAAAGAATGATCACAAGTTTATTACAAAATAAACTGAAAGGATGGCTGAAAAGTACCATTCAAATAATTTTAATATTTAATTATTTACTGGAAGTAACAATATTGTAGTAGTATAACATATTCTCAATGGTTTCTTATAATGAATGAATGCCCGTTCCACGAATTGTCATTTTTAAAAGTGTCATCAGCCAGCTCGCGCGTTTTATATTACGGTCAGTACTCGTTTACTAATCGCGCTTCCTTAAATAACATACGAATAGTTTCGTTAAGGCAATTGATATCCTCGTAAATTCCTTCCGTTCATAATTATATCCGTATCTTTATACTCATTATTTATACTTTAAATCAATATGATTTTTTTTATAGTAAAATAAAAAAATAGAAATAAAACTTTTGGCACTTTTGCGTAAGTATGAAGGCGAAGGTTGAACGATTCTGTGAATTTACGTAATTTTACTTTGTAGCATTAGATAAAAAACTAATTAATAATATCGTATAAGTATCTAGACACAAATTGTAGCATAATTATTTTTGAATAGTTAATAACGTAAAAATAAAAAATCTTATGTATATTTTGAAACACCTCTATATTAATTGAGTGACAGCGTACTTAGGTTCATTATAAAATAGGTTCTGTACAACATATAAAACTACGAAGAGTACACGTGGAATGCAAAATAAATTTTGTTTAGAGTAAATTAGTACCTACGGAAAACAAACTTATTTAATATTTCCTTGTGTAACGATACTAGAAGACTAATGTCTTCGTTTATAATTTGCGTCATTAAATATAAAAAATCTATAAGGTGTATATAAGGTTAATGATAAACAGTAAAACTGTCTATCATTAACCCTAATAGTTGAATAAACTGAATAAAAACTTAAGTCCGTTCTATAATTTAACAATTTATTATTCCATGTAAATTTTTTTAAATTCCCATACAAATTATAAATAAATTTCTTTCTTTTTTATTTTTAGATATTCAAAACCCGTAAAATATTCAATGTTGCTCATTTGTTAAAAAAGTATAATTTTGAAGTTAAAAACTTGATAGGTTGCAAAGACAAAACGAAAGAATATTTTAACAACAACGCAACTCTTGTGTCCTAAATAAATATTTGTATATTAAATCCATTTAACGTGTTTATACGGAACTCAAATGTTTTAAGTGTTGTTGACTAATTAAAAAGCGAGTGAAAATTAACATACGATGCGATATTAAAAATATAGATTTGAATGATACGTTCGCCGGTTGATTTGTTACCGTAGAGGGGGCCGGTCCACCCTGACATTCGGTAAACTTGACTTGGCTCTTGAGAAATTGACCAAATTGCAGCATATCACAACCGAACGGCGTATTGTAGTCACGTATATACTTTTTCATATCGCGCATTTTCGATTAAAATTGTAAGTGTGTTAGAAATCAATAATTTTAAAAAGTTTTCTTCCCGTTTATAATAATTAGCATTTTTTTGTTGCAGTGAAAATGGAGATTATAAACAGGATAGTGGACGGGTACCACGACCTGATGGACAATCAGAGCGACCAGAGGGTGAAGGATTGGCCGATGATGTCTTCACCTTTTCCCACGCTCGCTATCTGTCTCACCTACGTTTTCACAGTTAAGGTGAGTAAACAATAAACAAATTTATCATACATTTTAATTATTATAAAAAAAAAAATTCAATTTAATTATTTATCTTATTAATATTTAATTCACATATATTTAAATTACTTGCAATTTTCTTACTCTCAAAATTATTTATTTTATATATCTTATCACAAGTATGATATTCGTTTTTAATACAAAGTACTTTAAAATGGTCTACAGGTATTGGGACCAAAATTAATGGAAAACAGGAAACCCTTCGAGTTGAAGCAGGTACTCATATGGTACAATCTGTTCCAAGTCATTTTTAGCTGCTGGCTGTTTGGCGAGGTAATTTTTTTTATTGTAATTTTATAATTAGATATTATTATAAATTCATATTTAATATATCAAAGTGAATTTTTTATTTATATATAGATAGAAAAACTTGTTTTTAACTCTTGCATTTTTTTACTACATTTGTATTCTATCAAAAGAACTATTATGATATTTTTTTATATTCTTAAAATAAAAAGTCTATAGATACTTTTGACGTTGATAGATAAATACTTATATATGATAGATTGTATGGTTTCGTAGTTAAATACTCTACAAATTTATTTTGTAGTTACAAATAAATATATTTTTGCAGAGCATCGCTGGCGGCTGGTTCACTTCGTACAGCTTTAGGTGCCAACCAGTTGATTATTCGAATAATCCAAGTGCTATGCGGGTTTGTATATTATTGATTTGTTTTTTTTTACATTTTGCAATTAGAAATCGATATAATATCGATTCAATAAATAAGTACATAGTTTCACAGAATAAATATAATACTTGAATTATGTCGAATGAATTGTTGAATTTTATAATACCTATAGAATTTATTTTAAAACGAGAATTACATTTGTAAGTTTTACAAGGAATTGTAAAATAAGGAAGACTTCAAAAATAAAAATTAAGTCGAGTTCAGAAGCAAAAGACGCAATTAAGTTTGTATGAAAACTAATTCCAGTTATTTTGATTTAAAAACCAAACTACCGAACCGATATCAAATATTAAAAAATACGCTACGAATTGAAAACATCATCGTTTTTAAAATTGGTTGTAAAGAATAAAATTTAACTGTTAGTTTTTATATGTAAGACGCTGTTATAATTTAAAGATAATTTTAATAACAATTAAATCCTTACACAATATGACACGTATGGATTTAAAAATGTTATAAAATAACAATAAGATCCATTCTGATAATCATGATATCAATTATTAATATTAACCATTATTTATTACAACATAGTATAAACGTGCTCGCCTTCGTCCTTTTTTGCATTGCCATATATGTATTTTGTATCGGTTTTTCCGATTTCCCAATATTTGAGAACAAAATTTATTTTGAGATTTAAAAGATCGTTGAGAGGTTGTGTTTTATATATCCGTTTTATTTCACTGTTTCCGACCGGTTTCATACGGTTTTGCAATTATTTAAGACGGAGAAAAAAGATCAAGGTTCTAATCTTAATTCGAATTACCATAAATATATGGTTAAACTTTAACGTCACACGAAAGTATGCTCAAGGACAAATGATTTGAGATTTGATTATTTTGGGACGTAATAGATATAAACGAAAATTGATTATCATCTAGGTATAATTTAATACTATGGCATTCACCGAAAAAATGTGGAATATGACGAAAGTAAATGTTAAAAATTATGTCATAGCTGCACGTTTTGCTTAAATAATTAGTTTTTCATTTAATAAATGTGCATATGTTTCAATATTGATTGCGTTGTTATATATTGTGTAATTTTCAATTTATTTATTAATGACTGTAAAATTTGGGCGGATGTACGGCCAAATTTTACATAGTAATCGCCTTAAGTTGTTTTCATACAATAATACGAAGACATATAAATTAATTACACCTTTATTATTTATATATATTTATATTTCTTTTACAGATAGCAAATGGATGTTGGTGGTACTATTTCTCCAAATTCACAGAATTTTTCGATACGGTATGTATTATTTTTGAATTATTAAGTAGTGTTTGTAAAAAAGTTCGTCCATAATTCATTGTTTAATTTTGAACGGTATATTATGGTTATTCAGTGTTCACTAAAACAGTTAAAAGATAATGATTTTACATTGACTGAAAATATAGAAATTGCTTTATATAATATTAGTGGTCTAAGAGTGAAGTAAGTTTATCCATAATTAAAATTATATAAAAAAAAAGTTTTTATTCATAGTAACAAAAAGATGCTGGTATATCTTCTATTAAATTGTTGATAACTTTATACATGGCTGCTCAAGCCTAACATAAATTTACTTTTTATAATTATTTTTAGGAAAAACCCTGATATATATTCATTTAAAGAAGCAATTAGTCTTTATATTTGTAAAAAAAATATATATTAAGATCGTGCTTTACCGACGTATTAAATTAACAATATTTAAAATAAAATCGTTGATTTTATGAATTCATATGTTACACGCACATAAAGATCATAAACCAATATCCAAAAATACAAAATAATTAAAATTTAATCCTATGTTATTAAAATATATTTAAAAATAGAACTAACAAGCATTGTTTATATTAATGTACCATAGCACACATATAGATTTATTTAAAAGTATAGTTTATAGCAATGTCACTTGGTCTCATTTAGTTTTCAACTTTCTTTACCTACAAAGTCTTCCAGGAATTTTAAAAATTCGTCTTTGCCACCTCGTTTCTTTGCCAGTCACTCTGATATATTTTAAAAACCAAAAAAACCCGTGTTTACATAATTATAGGAAATTTTCTTTAGTTTAATGTATTATGTAAGTGTATGTTTATCCTAAAATTAGTAGGCAACTATACTGTCAAATAAACGAGGCAAATAAGATATTGGATAAAAATCTACCAAATTAATAACTTTCAAAACTCGCGGAAAAGTTTCAAAATATAAGGACCAAATCACTATAATATTAAATAAACAAACAGAATCATACACACTTAAATACATATTTTATGTATGTAATCATCTATGATTCTGAAAATATATCACTTCCATTCTATTCTTGTAATTGTGTAATAAAAAACAAACAAGCATGTCTTGATTTACATTGGAGTGTTAATTTTTTTGAATATCAACTTATGTTATGCTCCAACATAGTTTTACAATTCCTAACTGCTCTATAGTTAAATAAACGATTACTTATGTTGATCATGAAAATATTACGACCAACCAGGACACAAACACCATTTTTAACTCGTTCTAGTGGATGACATCAAACTCAGTATTGTACTTGTAACCATTAAGGGCACTTTTTGAGATGATGCATCTACTTTCACTTAAGTGACTGTGGTACGACCTATAATGGAACCTTTATGAAATTCTCAAGTATTCAAAGATAAATATTAACAGAAAATATAAAATAGATAAGAACATACTATATTCTATTTCAGATCTTCTTCGTAATGCGTAAGAAGTTTGACCATGTTTCGAAACTGCACGTCATTCACCACGGCATTATGCCTATGTCGGTCTGGTTCGGAGTCAAGTTCACACCAGGTAAGTTTTACTAATAAACTAATAATAAACAAACCAGTATAACGAGTCTTGTGGAACATTTAATAATAAATATATTGCAAAATTGATGTCGTCATTTGATCGGTAAATAACTAATATTTTGACTAAAAATGTATATTTTACAATTTGATTAACGTCAGTAATAATTAATTAAATATTGGCCACTTGGTATCAGTATCAGATAGTACTTAGTATCAGTTGAAATTTTATTGTAAATTTACAAAATAAATATTTTTTAGTATAATATTAATCTCAAATTAATGGATTAAAGTGTAATGCTAATATTTATAAAGTGGTTGTATTACTTGAATAACTCGTCCTAGGACAGGTTCTTTTTAACTTAAGGCAATTATTAACTTTTGATGTATTTGCACGCGTTCAAACAGAGTCTTTATTGCCTTTTTAAAGAAAAATAAACGCGTAAGTATGCTTGTCACGATATGTACACGTTCCAACGAGGCTTAACTTGTTTATTATGATTTACATCTGACAATAGCACAGCCGTACACTCTCCTTTGTTTATAGAGCATCGTGCCAAAAATTAAATGATTTGAGGTGTGATTTTGTAGTTTTAAAATATATTTTATAGACTGTTTCGTGTTTTTGATTTTTGAAATAAAATTTAGATTAGTGTTTTATATTTTACTAGCTGTCGAATCATTTTTTATCAAAATCTATGGGACTAATCTGGAATTATACCTTTTCAAATAAAAACAAATTTTCATAATCGTTTAGTAAACAGCAAAGTTCTGGCATAACAAACATTAAAAAAATATACACTACGAATTGTGAGGATCCTCCTTTTTGAAGTCGGTTGTAAACAAACAAGTGTCATATATAGAGTAGCAATTACAAAGTAACCTTACAAGATATTGAACCTGTAATACTTAATAGCCGCAAGAATGAACCTTCCAGCTAGTTAACTTGTTTGTAACATACTCTACTAGACTATTTAATTTAACTAGTTTGGTTTTACCTTCCTAGTGCACCATAATTGCTTATAGTATTGCGATATTTAATATACTTAGAAGTTTCCATAATAAGAAAAATGTAATGAATAATAATTGTCACTTAATGGGTGGTTTTATATTGCAAAACGTATAAGATTTTAACAAATGAGTACGGATATCAAAGTCATAAAGTATGAATACCGAATGTTATGCCGAACAGGTATACCGCCTGCTCGCTAGCCAGTTATTTTTATAAAAGAAAAATATTTATAATAATTGTATTTTGAATAAATAACATAATGATATCTCATTCGTAGTTAGTTATGTATCTCGGGCTATAATTATTTTGAAAAATTTAATTCAACGTCATGCACACTGGTTCTACTATACTAGTCATTGTTTACATAAGTAGAGTAAATCAAATCGAGTTTATTATTCATATTTGATTATCGTAACTAGATAAATAAACGAGATCCTTTCATACAGCTTTTCTAGATTGTGAGTAAACGACATTTTTACTAGACGGAAGGCAAATAAAAATACATTACGAAAGGAATGTACATGATTAGCATGTGTTTTTTATTATTGTAAGTTTTCGAACTTTATAAAACCGATATTATATAGGGTTAAATACTTATAAAATTATTAATTAAAAAAATACACGTCGTCGAGAATATGCGCATGAGCTCTATGTATATATGAATCTATGGAAAACCCAAATTTTCTTAATTATGGTGCATTATTTACTGTAAGACAAGAATTACACTTGCATATTTTATTCTCGTAATTAATATAAAATAAATGTATAATGTAAGATACGTCGTAAGTACTTACAAATGCTGTAATGCAAAAATAAGGCACTGACAGTAAATTCTTTCAATTATACAACAATGACATAACAAACATTAAAAAAATATACACAACGAATTGTGAGAATCCTCCTTTTTGAAAAAATTATACAATAATGACAAACAACTTATGTAAATCTTTATGAAAGTCAGAGAACAAAATTTTTAAGTATAATTTTCGCTTAGTAAATATAATGAAAATCAATAAATAAAATTGCATATTAGTATTGTAAATACAAAAATCACTGCCGTTAACTTTGATTTAATCATAGGTAAAAAGATATATTAAACATTATTCATACATGCTATTTTTTATCGTAAAAATAAAACTTAAACGGAGTAAATATGAGGCGAAAGTTTCCATGAAATTGTCTAATATCTGTAAACAAGCCATTCTGTATAAATGTATACTTGTATATATGTATACTCGCATATATGTATGTATACTCGTACATATATACAATCCGAATGAGATTTAGATTATATATATGCGATTTTCGTGAAATCTACTATGCAGGGGGTTTTGGAGGCTTAAAATAGAAATCGTTCTGGCTAGGTTTAATTTTAAGAAAACGTCGTTTTATCCGTGTTATCATACAATGAAAAATCTAAATATAATTTTCAAAAAACACGACTTACAAAAAAAATTACCTAACAAAGCTCGTTCATCGAGGCACTATGTATACTACAAATTAGAGATAAGGTTAATAGTTTATTGTATACGGCTAATTAAAACTGATTTTTAATTCATTCCCAGAATTAAGTCCCAATAATAAGCAATTCGACTAGGTAGTTAAGTACATAAACTAATTTGTAACCATCATTAATTTAAATTTAAATTATCTAACAATTAATTTTAATTAAATATTTTTTTATTAAGTAGCAAAAACTCTATCATTATATGCAGCAAAAATTAATTCGAGGTCCTTGTTTTAAAGTAAAGGATATGAAATACATATTGGTAGAACCATCAGGCTTTACTGACATTTGCTCTTTGACTTTTTAACATCTCAACATCATCACTGAAAGATATTTGCTACCATATCTCAATACTAGAGACAGATACATAGAGCATTAAAATCCCTTTAGTCGGGGGTCTGTAGCATTTGCCAACCTCTACTATATGATCCGGCACTGATTTTAAATAATGTCTAAATAAAGGTTTTTATTAAAAAAAAAAAAAACTAGCTTTCCCTTGTGGCTTTACTGGCGTTGAAGGAAATTTTGTCATGCCGGACGTCCCTAAAACTTATTTTTCTGTCTTTATTTACGACAAGCGCGCCACCTACTGAAAATTAATTGTACTATGTGTATAATGCAAGTAATAAGTTTAATGCCCCCTTTATCCAATGGTATTGATTCGGCAATCGTTTGGTAGGCGCGCTATTATCATTGATGTGTGCTCGAAAAATCAACATGGCAATCGCGCGCCATCACAGGCATGCCCCTCCACCAAAGCGTCCTCTACACAATGGCCTACCATATCACAGTTGGCCATGTGGGGGCACCACTAAGATACTATATAAACTTTAAGTAGGCCACACTGCGTTGTGCTGACTATGTTTTCAAAAAGATGTACAAACTTTTTTTTAATTATAACGTAATTGTAAATAGTTGATCTATCCTTTTGCAATATTATATACGCACAAGAGTACTATTCCACATGTTTGTTATTCTATGATTGTTTTTTATTTGTGGAAAATACCACAATTAAGCTTCAAGATTTTAAAATTACATAAATCTTAAGAGGTACCTGCGTATTAATTTATGAGGCGGAATAGTAATTTAATTCAGTGTGTGTATTCTCATTGGTTACATAACTACTAACAATAAAAACAGCGCGGACGTTAACCGTACGCTATGATGGTATTTTGCTATTTCTATAACTTACGTCTTTGTCGTTAATACAAGTAGATAATTAAGCGACGCAGTATTTATGCGCAGATTAGCGCAATTATTCTTTATGTTTATCCAATAGGATAATTACGTTAAACAATCGCTATCGCCAATTGCTACATTCGGATAATTTATTTCTGATTTTTGTACTATAGCACCTCCTTTGCAATATGTGCCATGTTTTGATAACGATAGTTTATAATTATTAGCCCCAGATTTGAATCGGTCGCACGTTAAAATTCGGGCTTGCACCATTTCGCGTTTAACGTTAAGAATAGAACAGGCCTTTACCCACCAATAACATATTTGATGGGCGGCTACTGTATAGCTGCGTTTACTTTATATAGCCAGGAGACCTAATTCCCTCCGTTGGGCTAAATTGTCTACTCACAATTACGTGCACTACAGCATAGTTTTCGCTTTAAAATTTACATACATACATCGTCTATACTGTTTTTTTTCCTTTAGCATATCCCTTTAGCTGTTAGGACCAAAACCTACACACGACACGACGTCGCGTCGTGACACGTTTCGACTTCTTAAAATGCAAAGACGACGCGACGTGTTCATTTATCACTTATCGTACCACGATGCGACGACGCATCGGGAATATTTACGATACACGTTGTACCTTTTTTATTTTCACGACTCTTCGTTGTAGCGTTTAACTTGTTCATAACGTGCCACGCGACTCCATCTCTATATATTCTTCGTTCCATTATATAGTAAGAAATTAACAAACACATAGGTTCACAAACGTTTGTATTTAAAATGTTAATTAGAAAAATATTAATCTTATCTTTTTTATATTTTTTATGCGTTACATTCACAAGTTATTCTATAGCTTGTTTAGATGTCGAATAATAAAATACCTAACGGTAAAAACTAAGTATAAATGAAACAGACGATACATGTGAAACATAATAATAATCCTTAAAGAAAATTACCTTTCAAGGCGGATATGAAATTTTAAAGTTCATTGGCCTTTTTTAGGGATCCGTACTCCAAAGATGCTATCGGAAAGTGGCCGTTTTATACGTTTGTCACTTGTAGGATATTCTTTGCTGCCAGTAGGCTATCCAAACTTTCACAACCATATTCCGAAAATACATACTCGTTCCCTCAACACAACTTGACTACTTAAATTGTAAAAATATACATAAGTAGTGAAACATATTATAAGTTGGATTGTTTATGTTAACTTAAAAACATTTTATTAAATAATTATATGAGTAATTTTGGAGTGAGATTTTTGTAAGATATAAATAGAGCTGCAAATGTACTACCCCTAAAAGCTCCAGCTTACTTGCCTATTCCGCCACTGCGGAACAGACATTTTTAAGCCTCCGCTGTCTTTCCGTCTGTTCGTAGATGTGTCAGTGGATCTCACAAACTGTAATTTTTCACAAATCTTATAATTATTTTGCTACTATAACAAAAAAATCATTCATAATCCGTCAAGTGTTTATCAGCCAGAAAAAGTATTTAAAACATATAAATATATATATACACATATTGTTATGTCTCGTACGATCGTGCGGAACTCTTCGTGTGCCGATCTCACACGCATTTTCTCAGAATTTTTTACAACGGTAAAATCATACATT
Source organism: Hypolimnas misippus (assembly GCA_037950945.1). NCBI lineage: Eukaryota > Metazoa > Arthropoda > Insecta > Lepidoptera > Nymphalidae > Hypolimnas > Hypolimnas misippus. The sequence goes on along the minus strand of JBBEEQ010000012.1, from coordinate 10,256,261 downwards.
AAATATGATTTAATCATCATTCATATAACCTGCATTTAATTCATACAGTCAGAAATGAAGAATGATAAGCAAAAACGATTCAAATACGTATTGAAGTAACTTAAAAAAATATAGAATCATATTCTTGTACGTAACTTCTACGATCGTCGACCGTATATTACGTAATATCAAAATACTAGAAAACCGGTCTCCATAAAACTATTATTAAATAAAATTGAAAAATGTCTATAATTAAGTTTAAAGTAAGACGAACTTTGAAATATATAGATGTTATTTTTTTTACTTGATTAAATTATCATCAAATTAAATCAATTAATTTGTAAGCAACTTAAGCGTAACGTTAATTTGTTTACAACGGTTTTTTCCCTGTTTCCCATCTATTAACAAAACGTATTTTTAAAATATGATTAATCGTAATGAATACAATGGATTGTTAGCTAGTTTTAATATTTTATTTATCATGAAGATTAATTTTAACGAATTATTTCAAGTAATTTGTTTTTTTTTTTACTATTTGAATAATAAATATAGGTATCTTGTACAGAACCAAAGATTTTTTTTGAAATTCTTCCACAGATGCCATTTCTTACACAAGCATGGACTTTAAAAAAATATTTTAGCCTTTTTATTGATATCAATTGACGCTTGCAAAGGCATTTCTTATGGAATTTAAATATTATTTTATTTGCGTTCAAGCACGTCACGGTCACTTTAGTTTAACTTCCCAAAAAGGAGGAGATTCTGAATTCATCTTAGACTATTTTATACTTGGCTTCCCCATAGAATTTACATCAAAATTGGTTAAGTATTTTGATATTAAAATCCAAATAATGGAAATAATGTATATCGTTACGTATCCCAACATCAGTTAAAGTTTTGAACCAATTGATAAAATGATTAGTTTCTCTTTTGGTATAGACGTTTTATTGACATGTTTCTTACAGGTGGTCACTCTACATTCTTCGGAATGCTTAATACGTTCGTCCACATCGTGATGTACTCCTACTACCTACTGGCTGCTCTCGGTCCTCAAGTCCAGAAGTACTTGTGGTGGAAGAAATACCTCACCGCGCTGCAGATGGTAATTTGTTTAAATAATTTAATTGCATGACATCACAGATAATAACACAATCAAACATGAGAGTCATGGATTGGAACTGAATAGTCAATTTAAATGTACGAAGAAAAAAATTATAGATGACCAAGCGCAAGTAATGAATTACGTTTTTCTTTTTAATAACGTTAGTCATTACAATATAGACTCGGTTACAGCTAATGCAGGCAAAGGAATTTTAAAGGCCGCTCGTAATTAAATGTTCATCAACAAGGTCTTGATTGTCCAAGTAAAAGGGACGTCTAAGGTCAATACCACAGTCAAGGCGTAAACACTTGAAGTCAGACGTAATAGCAAAAAGGAAGCTGTGTTTAGTTGATTCACACTCATTTATACAGAACATTCGAGTAATTCAAGTTTATGTAGGAAAAAACTAGTCTTTGTACTTACATTTATTTTCAATGATTTCTTGCGAATCGTCTATTCATGATATTCGTCGCATTTATGTTATTAAGCTGTAAGTAAGAGTTACTTTGTTTATTAATAAAATAAAACTAATTGGAATTTTTCAACAGGTTCAATTTGTATTAGTATTCTTCCATGCGTTCCAACTGCTGTTCATCGACTGCGACTATCCTCGTGCTTTCGTTTGGTGGATCGGAATGCACGCTGTTCTCTTCTATTATCTCTTCTCTGACTTCTACAAACAGGCCTACATCAAGAAAGCGAAGGTAATATATAACTTTTCTATTTATATTATCACAAACTATTAGAAGTATCGAAAATTTAGATAGCATATACGACATCTAATCTGTTAATGATGCGTAAGATTAATATTTTTCTAACAGATCATTATCTGTTAATGATGCGTACATAAAAACCGTAGAAATAGATTTGAACTCGTCCTTATGCGACTTATAATGCTTTATGTTCTTTTTTATAAGACACCATATAACAAAGGATATTGATTGGATATTGATGCCAAAAATAATCGAATCATTCTCAAGAATATAATTTAGATAGTTGTTATTTTTTGCGGGGTTGCAATACCTACGTGATAAGATGTAAACTTCCAACAAAAAAAAAATACGCTCGGCAGATTTTTACTTTAATATCAATACATTTTTTTTTATCTTGAAAGTTTGCTGACCAATCAACTGCAAATGCGGTTTTAAAAATTATAAATCATTAAATACAAATATTATCTTTACATTGTAGTTAAAAACAAAGTCACTTCCTGCCGTCTCTACGCTTAGAACTTTTGAACTACACAACAGATTTTGATACGGTTTTCTTTAATCAATAGACTAATTCAAGAGGAAGGATTATAGTATAAAATAAGCATATTAAATTGAATAGAAAATAAAGCTAAAAAGCGAAAAAAGTACTTTGTACCTGTGCGATGCCTTTAATAAAAAACTAGAACCATTATTATTATAAATATTTGTTTACATTGCATTAACTACGCCAAAATATGTATGTCAAATATTAAAAAAACATATTATTAGATTTATATTTACAATCAAATGATCTCAAATATTTATTTAACAGAGTCTGAAAGCAAAACAGAAAATCGAAGTAGAATCATCGAAGATCGACTACGAATCGAAAGAAAGGAAGCTGCCTCTTCTAAACGGTTTTAGCAACGGTTCCGCGCTGGGCGACGTCCGGCAGAGGATGGCGGGCGCGGTGGCGTCTCAGTGAACCCCGACATCTCACATGCCATGGCATCTTCTTCTAGTGCCATACTCTTGGGAACTATTAAGGACATTTTAGAAACTAGAATACGTATTGCCTCAAATTTCTTAACGAAGATTTTCGAAGATTCTTATACATCAAGCCTTGATTCAACTTTTTGGAAACTAGTGATTCGTCAAACGCTGGCTCGAGTTTCCTTCAAAGTAATTTTTGAAATTGGTGACACGTCGAGTTTCTAAACATGAAGCCTACTAGTTTACCCATCTTCATCTTGCCCTGGATAAATGTGTCATGGTGTTAGTGGAACTATATAGAGAACAGTGTACGCGTCGTATAAGACGGACAAAGTACAAGTGAATCTCAAGTTAACTTGGAGAATCAAGCTCAATTAGTTACAAATAGTGATGGTATAGTTAAGTAGATTAATAATCCTTGGTGCTGTCACAAACCCAGCCGAAATATTGTGCTCAACTTCAACCTTAAAATTATGTACAAGATCAACCATACAAATTTTAGTAAAATTAGGTATTTGTGTCTGATCTTATAAATGGTATTTTTCATATTATCACAACATTATTATTTGTTTAAGTTGTTTTTTTTTTCTACTTTTATAATTTTAAAAGACATGATAAATTTATTTTATAGATATGATAAACTCCGTAACTACGTATGGTGTTGACACGATATTATAAAACGAATTACCTTAGTTTGCTTTCTAAAAATACATTCGAATAATAATATTTATTATAAATGTTACTTTTTATTGCAGCCTATTTAAATAAGATTCAAAGTTTATACGACGTCAGTAACAGGAAATATTTTTAAGGCTATTTGGAAGGCTAACTTATATCATCAGTAATAAAAAATCAGAAGTATAAAATTATGTATATTACACAACATTCTAAAAAAATCTATTTAGACTTTTATTTGTAATAAAATACCCGAAGTTAAAATAATTCATCTTTGAATTAATTAAATGAGGATTCCTATTAATAACAGGTTCAATATAATATTATATGTATTGCACCTTTGTTTCTTAATGATAACAAGGTACCTCTTATTGTACTTATAAAAAAGGACTTAATCAAGAGCATTCAAAAGCATTTATCAATAAATAATAAAATAGTTATCATAAATTTTACAACCAAAAATAGTCTTTTTAGCAATATCTTAGTATAAACTTACCGATAGTTTAGCGTGCGCTTTTTTGTTTACCTATTGTACACCACTCATCGAAAAGTATAGATGATATTTTTTTATATTTCGCTTTCGATGTAGACTTAAACATCTTTTATAATTGTTAAAAAGCTATTAATTATACGTAAAACAGTCAGTGTAATCTAGATTTATTACAGTGTACAGAATTATTTGAGCATTTATAAATTGATGAAGTGATTAACGAAACAATGATAACGATCATTACAAGAAAATAAATAAACTTGTGGAAAAACTACTCAAAAAATAATAATATTCTGTCTGGTTCAAATAAAAAACGCTATATATAACGTACATACGTAAGTAGGTATACACATGTAGACTGGCGAATGGACCTCTCATTGGCTCAGAGGTGACCAGCCAAGCGATACTGCCAGTTGAAGTAAAATAGACGATAATGTAAAACTTAGGAGGTCCCATATAACATCTTGTTCGTTTAATGAAGGAGTCAATTCTAGTTGGTCGCATTGTGTATTAACCGCGGCGGAACTAGAACGAATTTTACAGACCTCATAAGTATCAGAATTCTACGCAATTATAAAAAAAAAATTAGGATTATGAAATTACGAAAATTATGTTATTTTATGTAGAATTAAAAAAAATAAAAGGTTTTAGGCGTCTGAAAAATATTTAGTCAATAAAATTAGGTATCGGTTAGCTATTTATGAGAATGGATGGCATTGTAATTTTTGTGATACTTATTTAAATAAAAACTTGACTATCGTATATTTATCGTTTTATTGACCTTGTCCAGATGTTGCGTGGAGAAAGTTGCGTCATGATTTACCTTGGACGTATTAATAAATGTAAAAAAAAAGTATTTTATGCGAATTTAAATACAAGAACGTAACATATGTAACGCAAGAACATGTAATAAAAATAAAATTAATATGTGTATACTTATTAATACTTGAAAAAAAAAAGAATATTAAATAGTCTAGTGCTTGCAATTAAACACTTTATGTTGTAGATTTTTTTAATTTCATTCTGACACAACAGTACTTATACTTTAACTAATCGTAATTAGAATTCTAGAATTATTTTAAAAAGTATATTATTAATTTATAGTACCTACCTAATGTAAAGAGTTAGTGTATGTTTGTTTAAACCCTTGATTCTATCAGTCTGATGTGAAAAATATCTTTTGCTGTAAATTTCTTTAAAAAATAATATAATCTAAACATAAAAATTAAACTTTCTTTATTTGTATCATATCCGCTGTACTGTACATTTATTTACGATAAAATTTATTGTTTATACTGGCGAGAAGTTTAAAGCCATACATACAATTAACTTCCAGCAGTGTGTCGCACTGGCCAGACAGAAAAATATGTTTTACGCGTTCGTCAAGCATAACAAAATCTACATTAACGCGAATGAATCCGCGAGGAAGACTTGTTTTTCTATAATAATACCATCACGCTTCAACTGAAAGATGTAATGTAGTAAACACGAATGAATGTGAAACCGTATGATAGTTAATTCCATTGCAGTTATTTTCGTAATGTTAATTTCATTAACATACACAGCACATGTTTGTGCTGACAAATCCTATAATGACATAGCTAACGACCAAAACTGTAGGTATAACTTTATGATGTAACTTTTTAAAGCAGTAAATTTACGTAAATATATTCGAATAGTACCGTAACATCGTGATATCTTATTTAATTTTAAATGAAAAAGCATATCATCGTACCACGTAGCGACATCGCGACGTGATTTTTTACAATGCACTTCGTAGTTTTTCACGGCGCGTCGCTGTAACGTATCGTTTTCACGGCGTCGAAACGAGATACGGCGCGATGTTGTATGGTAATGTTTTCACGACATCAATCGATATACGGCGCGACGCCGTAACGTAACGATTTCAAGGCGAAGTCGGAACGTGGGTATGTATTTTAGTGCTTGCTTATTCTTAATTGAGCCGAGATAGCCAAGTGGTTAGAACATGTCGATCTCAACTGATGATCGCAGGTTCAAATCCGCACCGCTGGTTTTCCCAAGTGCTAAATTTTTGTTTAAATTCATCTCGATCTCGGCGGTGAAAGAAAACATCGTGAGGAAACCTGCATGTGCCAGCAGAAATTCTGACACATGTATATCCGCCAACACGCAGTGGAGCAGCGTGATGGATTAAGCTCCAAACCTTCTCCTTAATAGGAGAAAAGGCCTTTACCCAGCAGTGGGACATTTACAGGCTGTTACTTTACTTTATTTTTTTACTTTATACTTAACATAAATCATACAAAATATGACACATTCATCTATTTAAAAAGTTGCATTTATAATATAATAAACGTATGCTAGATATACGAAATAATTGTATCGCCAGCTTTTAGGTATCAATGTATAATGCGAATTAAATCAAATGCGACTTAATTGCGTAGCTAACAAGCTAGTTTTAGCCGTAATTGGTTATCTTGTTTATAGTATTAATTGACGTCACATTAAAATTGTCCGATTACGTAAATAGACTAATGGATTTTTTTTCTATAGTTACTTTGTTCTATTTTAGATCTAAAATTAGATTCTATTCCGTGTCTTGACCTATATATCTATATTTTTTATATTTTAATTAAAGATTATCTTATTCCAAAAGTGGTTTTGAAAGTCAGAAAACAAAACTTATAAAAGTAATTCTCGCCGTAGATATAGGCTATTCAAAATTGTTCTCCGCAGACGAAGTCGCTAGAACCAACTAGTTATTTGTAATAACTAAAACCAGCACCTACATTCTGCTAGTAAAAGAACTTTTTAAATTGCACTGACGAAGATAAAGTAACCTTACAAACAAACTAACTCTATCTCCTTACAATATTACTGGAAATAACCATTTATATATACATACCTACCAGATATTTCTTACGATTTTCTCCTCCTACAATTAGCTCTTTGTAGCGATATTTCAATGCTAGAAAAATTGCATAAAGGTTCTTTAAAGTTTTTCCTTAGATTGTACGATTTTGAGATTACAAATAATAACTTATTTATTTAAAAGTTTATTGTTATCGATTTTTAGTCTTTAAAACATGGTAGAGCACAAATTTTCACTGTTTCTACAGATTTTGAAATTCTTTATTGTACTAAATAATTATTATAGAGAATTGCAAACTAAGTACGTAGGAAAAGGTAGACTTCATATCAACCTAAGTAGGTGAGTGATAAGATCACACTATAGTATTTCCTTCACCAAGATCATAACTATATAATTATACACATCTTCTAAATATACCTACAATAATTAATATGTATACAATGTATACATACCTATTAAAATTTAATTTTGTAAATTATTCAGTATTATATAGATAGTGATGAGGACCAATAATGAAGTTTGGTTCCTAATGGTTGGGGGTAAATAAGCGCTGAAAAACTTATAAAATGAGAAAGGTCTTGCACTCACCAGATTTTAGACCAATATATTATCGTGATTCTTAATCGATCGTTACAAATTGTAATTAAAACAAAGTTTGGACAGCAGAATACTGAGCGTGTGTGATGATCGCAAAGCAGTAATGACCTTCAAAGAGTAGTTTGAACTTTTTGAAGACACGACGCTACAGCGACGTCTAGTAAAACAAGTTACTTGTTGTTGTTTCTTGTGGAACTTCCGGAAAATTCTAGATGTATAAAAATGTATATATTCCATAAATAAAATAAACATAATATACATGTGACCTCAACTTGAAACAAACTTGGATAAAAATACTGCAAGTTCTAATCTGCGCGGCCTCAATGATATACATATTTAGAAGACCATATTCAAGGTTTGTTTTTAACATTGGTGTAACTCGCCTACCCTAATTAAGTTATGTTTTCATTTTTCTTATTAAAAAAAAAAGAATGGTTGTGGATTAGAAATTAGTTATCGGTCAAAGAAGCATTATCTGAGTTTAAAATACTCAACAAACAACTTTTTAAGTTCAAGAGAAAAATATAGAGCAGAAACCAATAAGATGTCTTCTTAAAATTTCCGCTATTTTAAGCCCATCCAGTAAGGACAGTATATATAGTCAGTCGTATATATATATATATCAAATATTTGATCCTAGTTTACGACATCTAGTGTTGAGTAGATTTCAAAAGTATTTCATAAATTTATAACTAGATGGCGTTACGTGTGAGAGACTTAATAAGTAATTTTGAAACAAAAACATTTTCATTTGTTTTAGAGAGCAACTTAAAATTAAATAATAATAATGAAAATACATTTATATATTTATTAACATTTTAAAATAACATAGCACGTTTAACATGACTAACATCTATTTTTGAAAAGTATTGCCCTATTTACATATATCTTCCATGTACAGATAGCTACCCATTATAATTTTATTATATTTATACATCTGCAGAGACAAGTGGGCATAAAAAGTATTTGAAAAATAATCGTAATTTATTTTACTGCCACTTTTTTGTTGGAATTAAATGTTATTGTTTATTTATAGTGGTAATTCTTTCATCCTACAAATACCATAAATCCATACTTAATTAGTAATTTCAATAAATAAATTCACAAGTACCTTACGCTTGTTGTTTTAAAGTAAAGTAAAGAAAAAAATTAGTCTGCGTCTAATTGTACTACTACTAACATTCTTAGACAAATTATGATAACGGTATTTCGCTGTCAAGTCTTTAACCGAGCACTTCAATAGTATTCACTTGTGGTATTTGTAAGATTTATTTTATAATTCTAACCTATGATAGAGCACAGTAAACGCTTGTCACTGAATCAGTAAAAGAATATCCAGACGATCACGAATTTCAGCAATCAAGATAACAGATAAGAAGAAAAACAGCCTTTTCAAAAGTTAGACAAGCTGAAAAAATATTTTACCCATTTCTCATTCTCACTACCATTATCCGCGATAATGTGTATAATAATTTTATTTTCAAATAAATACACTGTGTACTCTAGATTTCCAACATCAAAAAGCACAAATTAATCCAAAAAATATTTCTGTGACTCTTTTAACAAAAAGTGTGAAAATTCTACTAACGATATATATTTTATAAATAATTATAATTATAATATCATCGAGATCTTTTTGTTTCAAACAATATTATATTAAAATTATACACAAGCCATTATTTTACAAAAACTTTATTTACAATGACATATTTTACAATTTGAGTTTCATTTATTAAATTGAAAAAAAGATAAAAAAAGAAGTTTTTATTTTAAACTATGCTTTAATCTTTGATTACGGATATATAATCAAAGGCTTTAATGTCAAACTACAATATATAGTACTAGCATACAATTTGCATCTCATAGAACTTAGAAGCACAAAAACAAATGCGGACATGCATTATAATCTAATAATTAATATTGTTAATGCAACTTATTAAAAATTTATTTGAAGTGGTCTCCTGCGTTTGCTTTACTTTTTTTACAATAAACTTGTGCATGCCACAGTAAATAACCAATATGTAAGAAATAAGTACAATATATTTTACAAGAAAATATATCTACCATTGTTTAAAGTCAGACATATGACAGTAGCAAAATATATTTGAACCGAAATAAATAATATATTTGTTCATTGAAAAGTATACCTTACCTATATTCCTATATATTACTAATCTTACACTAATATTTTATTTAATACGTACATCCACGACAATATCACAAAATAATTTAAGATAACATTACAATCCAAAAGCCTCTTTAGATAAACGGACTAAATGTATTAAGCATATCTACTTTGATAGCGAAAATAAGATTTCGAAAAAGTAATTAATTATTTACTTATATGTAATTTTTAAAAATAATATTTTAAATACAATAAATTATTTGTTCAATTTTAATTATATAAATAATAGTCACAATAAGTAGATAATCGACAAAAACTTTATATCGTTAGAAAACGATTGTGTTCGATTTTCCGGTTGGTATAAGCGGAGCTATGATCTAAAGAGGCAACTAACGTAATGGCAGTGGAAGATATTAACATACACTTTAAACCCTAGTTTTAGTTCTACCGAACTCTTCTATGTGGTCGTATTCTGAAAATCCCGGGTCAGAGTCATAGTAGGCGTAATCGTAACTGTTATCTTCTTTTTTATTACTAGGATTTGCGAAATGTGGTGGTCGTGTGGATCGTGATGTATAGGAAGAAGGAGGTGATGTTGGTGGTGCAGTTTCCTTTGAATGATAACGTTCAGTAGCCCTGGGAACTGATAACGTGGTCGCTTTTACTGGGGAGGCAAAAGTATAAGCTTGTGCAGAAGGTGATTCGTAGGGTCGAGAGGTCGTTGTGTACGTTTGATAATAATCGAAAGTTCGTTGTGTTGTCGGTTCCGTTTGTGATCTTACGGTACTCGTGTAATACTCAGTAACTGGTGGTGAAGATGAAGAGGTCGGCGTTGGAGCGGGTCTGAATGGTCGAGGAGCTGGTTTACTAATCGACTTTTGTGGGTGTATTTTATTTTGTTTTTGATCTTCTGGTAACCTGTTACCGCTTGCCGCTATGTTTAAAGAGTGTGCACCCGAAAGTAATTCAGAATCTCGTTCATACAGTTCTGGCCTATACTGACCGTCGTCCTCACCTTGAGGTGGTCGATATTGTCCATCATCCTCTACACTTTCAGCGTAATTTGAAGATTGTGTATTAAAACCTATATTTGTATTATAGGCCACTGTGTTTAAATTTGCTGGTGGATCAACACGGGTAGTGGTATAAAAAGTGGTAGTAGGAGGTGTCGTAGTGGGATTATGAAAATAGCTCTGTTTCGCCCCGGGAAATGGACCAAAGTTATTTTTCTCAGATTCATATGAAACACTATTGATGTTTCTGTATGCTGGCGTACTGGTAGCACGAATTAGGTTATAGTCGACCGTAGATGTTGAAGTCACTCTATTATTGTTACCATTAATATTTTTAATTCGAGCAAAATCGGATTCCTGAGGTACATCTGATTGGACGCTGAAACTGTTTTTGAGTTTAATAGGTCGATTATCGTTATTTTTGTTTAAACCTTGAGTGGATTGACTGTTGTAGTTATATATTTCAATAAGAGTTTCCTTTTTGTTAACGGAAGGTGGTTGTGTTGCTTGTGAAAAAGGCGTAGGAGGAGGGTTGTTGGGGTAATATCTGTTATTATTTTGTTTAGGGGTAACTTTGCTTACTTCAACATACTCGTCTTTGTATTGTGCAGGAACATTAACTGTTGTGGGGCTTTGTCTATTTTGTGAAGGAATTCTTCGGTTGAAATTTTGTTGTTGTTCCGAGTAAGTTTTCGGTGGTAAAGTATTTTGTACTGGTGTTGTTGGTGGTGGTGTTGGTGTATAAACGGGACGTTTCCTAACAAGTTTCCTCTTGGAATGATCATATTGAGCGGGACTTGAGGGTTGTGGAGGCGGTGGTGGAGTTGTGGTATATGGAGTAGTGGTAAATGTAACACGCGATGTAGTTGCTCTTCTGAATGATTGGCGAGTGGGTGCTATCGATGTTGGTGGCTGTGTTTGAGTGACCGGTTCGTCTCGTCCGCGGTCGCGTTGCCCGGTGAAAAAGTCTGACGAATGTGCTGCCCTCAGATCGGAGTTTTGCGACAGGCGGCGGTCGCCAGTCTCTGCTTTTTGAAGTGCAAATTCGGGTTCTTCTTCTCGATTCCCAGAAGATAACTTCTTTGTATCAAATCCTAGATATCAAAAAAATCATTAAGTGTTATAAATAAAAAAATATCAGGTACATTTAATTATTAAATATTCCGATTTAAAATCCGTTTTTGTCAAGAATCTTTTTATATTTGCATAAGCACAACAATGTAAGCGTACAACAAAAAGCCTTTATGTTATTTTGCTCATATTTGTAAAATACAGCGGCATAGAATTTCTTTTTCCGATTAATCAGATGTTTATTGCATTTGCAGTTTTGTAAGCTCTACGAATTTAAGTAATTTTAAGTTATGCGTAGGCAATGAATTATATTAACTTTTAATTTCATGACTTATTTCCATACGATTTTTGTGCGCTGTTTCATTTGCATGGACACTACAGTAAGGGAAACAAAGCCTTTTTAATGTTTCCATTATTGATTCCTTTCATTTTCCTACGAAAGGAATTTCCTATATCATGTTTTAACTCTACCTGAAAATTTATAAAATAATTTAATAAAGGTCTGCTTTCATAGCTATCATTATTCATGTTCATACAAAAACATTTATCGGAGTACCAGCTCGACAAAAACATGTCTTTTTGACATGGAAGCTTCCAGAATTTGTAAGTATTGTTAGTTGCAAAGCAGTCTCACCAGAGCCGATCTTGTAGAGATCGAACTGACCATCGTAGATGTCTGCAGGGCAAGCGAGGGGGTCGTCGTCTCCCCAATCAGTGCATGTCTGGGCCTCCTGGTGGAATAATGTGCCGGGAGGGCAGAAAAACCTGAAGTCTCTAACACCACCTCCTGCTACTCTCACGCAGACGTGAAACGCCTTACATCCAGATTTTGCATCAGCATAGTAAGCTCCTAGGATGCGCCCCCGACAATTGAATCTTTGAGCTCCCCCTGCAAAATATATGCAAAGAATAATTTGATAGTGTTTTATATAAATGAAAAAACTAAATATAATATAGGTTAACTACTAATGAGAGGAGCGCTTATGGCCTAGTGTTTAGAACACGTCGATCTCAACCAAGATGATCGCTAGTTTAAGCCCCGGCTAGCACCGCTGATTTTTTAAGTGCTAAATTTGTGTTTAAATTCATCTCGAGCTCGATGGTGAAGAAAAACATCGTGATGAAACCTGCATGTGCCGGGACAAATTATGGCTCATGTATATTCGCCAACCCGCAGTAGAGCAGCGTGGTGGATTAAGCTCTAAACCTTCTCCTTAATAGGAGAGGAGACCTTGGCCCAGCAGTGGGATATTTCTTTAACTACTAGTGATTCAAATATTTTTAACATTTCGTTACATTTTAATAAACGTTATTAGTATACATTGTAATGATTAAATGAAGTTGAATGTGTAACACAGAATACATAAATGTATTTATTATTGAACTTAATGTTCTGGTGAAATAGAATGTAAGGTAAAAACAAAACTCATAGGTCAAACGGCCCGTTACCATCTTGCATTGAGGTCGATTACGTGATCAAAATGTAGGTACATGATGTTTACCCAACTATGGTAACTTAATAGTAAAATAATTTAATTTTATCTCATCAACTGCGTATATATTCATTGTAATGTCCCATCTGCGAACATATTATTTTTTACGACTTTAACGATGTTTTAACTGTGCATTTTCAAGGACTATGTACATTATGTTTCTTGCAAACGATATGAATTATTTATCTTAGAAAGATTGATTATTAATATTTTTATGCGTTAACAGAAAATGTAAAGTCTCCTTTTCGAATAAAGCAGTTTTTGTTTTAACTTGTACCTTTAACTATTGTTTAACAATTAAACATTTTAAATAAAGTTAAGTTAAAATTTATAAAAAATATGTATGCGTAAAATCAATTGTTTAAATAATTATTTTTTTGTTACATTGAGCCGATAAAACGTAATAGGTAATTTATCATTCATTAAAATTTAATACATAATTTATTAATCGGTAAAACACAACAAATTCATTAAATAATTAATACATTAATGATAATCTACAAGTGACCGGAGAACTGGCACCTTGGCCAACATATTTGGCCATTCAACAGTTTGGCCATTCAAAGGGGCAATGCCGCCAGTGTTTTGGGCACTTTGCCTCACTGCAATGACATCTACAGATTTGTAGGTTTTATATAGTTTAATTTTTCTTTGTTTAATTCTTCTTTTAATATTTTTATTGTTTTTTTATTCAAAACTCATTAATACATTAATAAATACATAACAAACCTGTTTAATATACGTATGCTAACTTCATCGCAACTGCAATATTTTTGTTAAGAGAACTTTTTAAGTCGATAAATACCTTATCGTGTAAGTTTTGATCACGGACTTGCACAAGATATATATAAATAGTTTATCATTGCTATACATACAAAATAGTTTAAGATCAATTACTTAATAATTATGGTCACTTAGGTAACTTTTACCAGATTACAGATTTGTTTTATATCAGTGTATGAGAGTAAAACTTACAAGTGTAATTCCTATAAGAGAAATAATTTCATAATATACCTTCCTCTTGTTTGTATATAACTCTATTATATATACGCGGCACTTGTCAGTCAAACTACCAAACAATATGACTTTTTCTGACATTTTCAACAATCTCCGTCATATTTACACGAATCCGGCAACGAATCAAAATCGAGATATGGCAATTTTCTTATGAATCACTAAGTTCAATGGTAAAAATAGTAGGAAAATCCGTTAACCAGTTTTTCAGTTTGTTACACAGACAGACGTGGCGGTGTATTTTGTTTTATAGTATATAGTGAAGAAGGAGATAGTACAAAGAAATATATGAAGATAATAATATAAGTGTCTTTGGTGAATATCCCAATACTTAGACGCAACTAATTTAATGTCGTAAATATAAAAGTAAAATGGGGTGTAAATATCTTAATGCTGTGCAAAGATCTCAAACCGAAAAGATACGGACTACGGCGTTTAATCTGACACCCTACGTTATTACGTACTGGCAGTTAGACATTTTAGAACTTTTCCCGAGACTTGCAAGTTTTCTCAGAATGTTTACCTTTACTTCCGGGCGCGAGATAATTTTTAAACATAAAATTGTCTAAAATGTTCTATCTATTAGACCATTTTTTTTTATTTGTGGACCAACGAGGTGGTTCACCTAATTTAAAATGATCACAGCCGCGCACACAAACGAATGTACTCGTAGGAGAGGGTTGGGCCCATTTTATTTATGTCATTTGTGCAATATCTACTCAAACATGACTATGTAATTATGAACCTATTTCAAAAAGGAGCAAGTTCTCCATTCGTAATATATATATATATATATATATATTTAAAGTAGGTATACTTTAGAACTTATTCATCTCTTAACAATTTTAAAAATCAAATTCTCGTTTTATTTGAAAGGGTATACTTTCAGATATATCATTTCGCTTTATAAAAATTAGTTAAGTAGTTTGTTTCTAAAATTGAAATAAGTGGAATTAGTATATCATTCAAATAAACGAAATTGCGTATTTTGCTTATAAAACTGGTTGCCTTTTAAAATTTTAATTAATATATTTAAATGGGAATCAGAATCAAGATGGGTAAAAGCATAACTGTTGGTGGTTAAATATGGTTTACTTTAAAATTAAACCTTGCGCTATGTCAGTTAAGCAAACCTACACATTATATGAGACAGCGTCATGCTTTTGGCGTGTGCAGAAGCAATAATTGCTAAAGTGTTATCACAATACTTCGTTCACACGGTTCACGGCTTGTGTCGCTTGCTGAGTTTCTTGTGCGGTTTCTTTAGACTATGTCAATGAAATTACTTAATTTAATTAACACCTGCATAGCTGTCTGTGAAATAGTAAAGTTTTAAATACTAGATCACTGCTATACCTATATTTTAAAGTAGCGAGTCATATACAGAATGATTAAACTCGCAATACGAATAAAAAAAACTTGGGTTTAGGGATTTCGTTTTTGGCTATCGGAATAAACATTTTTGCACGATAATCGTGGTCAATTCGATTTAGTTGCATCACGTACGTGACCCGGTGAATGTTGGCATGGCGAGTCGGAGGTTAAACGAGGTTCCCATGCGTGCGGAGTGGGGTTGGTACGGTACATTGCGTAACACTCGCTCGAGTAAGGTGCGATCCTCTTTGAAAGGTCGCTGGCTCTACCGGCTCTATGACGCAAATTTTCTATGCTCTATGATATTTTATAATAAAATTTTATATTAACCATTGCAGATAATCAATTTAAATTGTATTTTAAGAATTTAACTTTCCTTTAATATGTACGTATCTACATATTGTAATAGCGAAAACTTAACTTATATTTATATACTGAAATAAATAGGTATATTTTAAGTAATAGTTCAATTTCATTTTTAATTCAAATGATAATTTAAATGAAATTATTATGTTAACCGATGCGATTAAGTAGCAAAGTGTTTAATTATATAATGTAGGTATCATTGCTTAGCATGTTATAATGTTAAACAGGTAGTTATCATTTCCGTCCGCAAACAGTACGGAAGTAATAATTACGTTTACATACTTATATTTTTTTTTCTTTAATAAGCTACACGAAATGGTGTTAATATTTTTGACTTTCAAGAAAATTTTAGGAATTAAAAATGTATAAAGTTCAAACATAACAATTTATACTATTTACAGATACATAGAATCATTAAATTCATCTTGTTCCACGTTGTTTAGTGTTTAATTAGTAATTAAATTATTCTCGAACATGTTTAAATTATATCATATAAATAAATTATAGTAATATACTCACTCGTTTTAAATTACAAGTGTCGGGTCACGACTCCAATATAGTGTCAGAGCAATGACATAACTCATTGTTTTGATGATTCAGCAGTTAGCCGGGCGTCGCCTACGACGAGAACAATTCGTTCTCAAAATTCGCTTGTCAATACAATCAATAGTTAATACCGCACACATATTTCACGGACGTCGCAATAAACTCAATGGCACTTTCTTTTTCTATTCACGTAACAAGTTTTCTCACGGTTTGATGACCACACTAGTAATTTGTTATCGTTTCGACACATTTCATAGAGAAGTATTGGTTTTTAGAGCTTTATGTATTTGTTTTATATATGAGATTCAAATATCATTATTTACATTTACATAGAATAACTTTTTAAATGAAATAGACTTAAGAGAAAGTGCTTATACTTTTATTTATTTAGTAAAACGTTTTATGGATGCTGATAAGCAATAATGTGTCAACCCTCAAAAAGTCAATCTCTGAGATATTAATCTATTTTGATAATAGTCCGTCACCTATTTAACATTAAAAAAAAATTTCAGTCATCTAAACTAAATAAGTACGGAAAAAGTTACTTAATTTAATGTTTTGAATTTCAAGTGCGTTCCATATTTTGCAATTTATACAATAGGTACTCTCAAATACTTTAAAAACTTATTATTATATAACACATTAAATCTATCAATCTGCTCTTAATTCATTATATCTCATCAAAATAGTAAACTAAATATGGATATATACGTCTTCAAACAAATTGATTAAGAATACATTTGACATCCTTAGACGCCATATTCTCAAAATTTAGTCCAAGTGGCTTGACGCAGTATTGGTTATCAGCGCCCATATATTAAATAGTATGTGAAAAAGTGCCAAATTATTTTATGTATTCAATATTAAAGTTTTTCAACTTTTTGTACAGATTTATTTTGCAACTTTTTATTTCTTCTTAAGATATCAAGAATAGGTAACGCTTACGAAAATGTACAATTACATATTGTTTTAGCGTAGTGTGGTGCACATTGTTTTGACTGCGCATCGGAAACCTTGGAACGCATCCGTTCTCCGGCCGTCACGGCACCCTGGTTCTTAGGCAGGGAGTCGTGAGAAAATCACTTATGTAAATCGGGGGAATCGATTATCGCGACGTGCGATAGTTTGCGCCTAGCGGCCTACGGTCGAATGGAAAGTGCATCATAGTTGCGCAACTGAGGCGCTAGCAATGCTGAACCTCTCACAGCCGTGTGCAGATGCACTGTATACACAACGACATGACTAATCGTTTTATTAGTTTTTACCTCTAAGTATATTGTATTAAGGACTAATTTTCTGTATCAAAGAATTATATTGTGTGCTAAGAGTAGCATAATCTGTTTACTGTGCACTCAACTTAGATGGGCACAACTTAATGACATCTTCACGACGTAATCTTGCCAAAGAGTATAGTAATATAACAGAAATCTGAATCTCACGACACATTATCCGTGAAGCAATTTACGGATGTTTCATTTTAATAAATTATGACAGTAACATCATAATGTTCCAATTTTAATACGTTTTAAAAAGGTTTTGTTAAACTTTTAAATTATTAAATTCATATTTTGTTAACCCTATACTTAATTAACTTAAACAGAATCATCTTTGATAGTAAAATATGATTACATTTTTAAAAATTTATAATCTTTAACATGCTAACTTATTAAGCTACGATTTTCGTTTTTTTTTTTATCGTTCATAATCAGTAACAAATAAAAAGTTATTGCTTATCTTGTTTAAAATATATCAATGAATGTATAATGTCAAAATTTTAATTATAAAATGTCCAACGAATTAAAAGAACAATAAATAATTTCCTGACTCATAATTAATTTTCCCACGCGCCCGGACATCCTGCACTAATGAATAATCGGATGCGCACGCGCGCAACCGCACTAACACAATTACCTATTTCCTCACTATTATACCGGAACACTAAAATAAATAAAACACTCAAAAGTGTTTTACGCACTTTTTAGTGTAAAACACGTACCAGAGAAATAACACGTAGATCACATTCACATAATATTTTCACTGTTCTTGTCAACTTACCGAGTATTGGGAGTAAAGCGAGCACGATCCACAAGGGAGACATGTTGCCGCGAGGAGCGTCGCGAAGGGACTGACAGACGGGGATGCGCTCGCGCCGCCCGCCCGTGATGGCGGGGGGCTGAAAGCTCGCCTGCCCGCCCCGACTGGAGATCACCGTGAAAGGTTACGCTCTCATAATACGTTTAAGTATTGTT
The DNA here is from genome assembly GCA_037950945.1 of Hypolimnas misippus. Taxonomy (NCBI): domain Eukaryota; kingdom Metazoa; phylum Arthropoda; class Insecta; order Lepidoptera; family Nymphalidae; genus Hypolimnas; species Hypolimnas misippus. The sequence goes on along the minus strand of JBBEEQ010000012.1, from coordinate 10,237,628 downwards.
GATGGGTTGACTGATATTATATTATTCTTTTCGATATAATGTGAACAATGATCTAGGTATGTTTAACCTTTCCTTACTAATAAGTAATGAGTAATGACTGGTATGGTCCTCTGTTGATCTTTTGATTGCTTTCTATCACTTTCCGTACATTGTAGGTTCTTAATAAAAATATATTTATTTATCTATTATTCGCCTACAGTTAGTTACTATCGTTACATGTATACTATGTAAGCCTTTTTAATTTTTTACACTTCATACAAATAATTAGAATACACAAAGCCTGACCACCATTATACAATAGTACTCGGTATTTTCTTATTCAAATCATCAGGTTTGAAATGAAATATAGTAGTTTGAAAGTAGTTCTAGATGTGTTATAAGAGAAATTTATTTGTAAGTAAGAATAGTCTACTTTTTTATGGTCGTAAAGTTGAACAATTGTTTTTTTTTTTAAATAAATAAATAAACACATCACACTCAACGGCCCCCAAGATCTTGTGTCGGGGGTCCGGAAACATACACAACTCTAACAAAAATATCCAGACCAGACCACGATAAACATTTGTATGGCCAATTACAAAAACAGACATTTGCCGTGAGCGGGGATCGAACCCGCGACGGTTAGCGCTACAGTCCGTTGCGGTGACCGCTGCGCCTGTGTCTGTCAAAAGATTTTCTACTCGCAACTTTACCTTCCTAGGTTTCGCTTTAGTTCGCGGACATAAACATAAAATAAAAAAAATATCTCGTTAAATATACACAACAATATATTATAGATACAATAAAGTATATGTTGATTCGAAATTGCGTTATCTTAAGAAGTTAATAACCACCAAACAAAATTCACCTCTTTATTCATGTATTGTTAATGGGACTGATGTCATGAGAGGGAACGTGACAATGGCATAGCAAAATATAGTCGCGGACTGTATGTAAATGTGTGTATATCTAATATCTTATTATTATCAACAACTGGACTCTTTAAAATTATATAATGTATATTAGACTCCAGAATGTAAAATTGCACCTTAATTTGAAACAGGTACCCACTAATATTTATCATATAGAAACTATCTAATCGTGCGAGTGCCATCTTGTTAAGAAAACAAAGTGCGCACACGACTCACGTAACTTGTTGTGTAAATAGAATGCTAGCGTGAGGAACATTGGCAAACTTGCATGTAAATCTGCACAGCTTTATTGTATCCTCCTCCTAGACTTATGCTTTTGCAAAATATATACACGACATGAATAAGAAACGTTAAACGTTTCAAAGATTTTCTTTTATATATATAGCGCTAATATACAATAGACATCACTTCAACATAAAACTTGTCATATGAACTCAATTCCCACTTATAGACATATATACATACTCGTATCTTATATAATTATAAGAGTCAACGTTGGTTTATTCGTTTTTATGCATTGCCATATCGTTTCTTCTTTCAACTGTTTTTTCCTTTTGAAAGAAGGTTATAGAAAATTACATTTTAGACGGTCATCTAACATAAAAAAAATCTACATTAATTCAAGCGAAGACGCGAGCAAAACACTCATAAATTACTGCCGCAGTCCTCAGTAAACTCTACCATATTTATAACATTTTATTACGTTTCCATTAACATAATATAGTTATTTAAATTTTAATAATTCATAATTTCAACCTACAAAAGTGGAAACATCTCTTAAAATTCAAACTAAATACTCCAAACGTGAGAAAACAAAATGTCATATACGTCGTGAAAGGCCATACTGTCTTCACAAGCAATAAAAGATCATATATTTATGTAGCTATATGAGAATATTTCGGCTGTATTTTTTTTCTACATATCTATGTAAAGTATCTTTTATAGTGCTACTTGTTTGTTTGTTTAGTTTAGTCATTGCTTGTCGAGCGATAGAAGCAGATCAACGGCAATCTGCATACTCGTATTACGCTTTTATAAAAGTCATTGTCACGGAGTGAAATATCGTTGATTCATAGCTATTTCAAATATTTTGGTTGTAACTTTTTCCCTCCATGTATTCTTTATGGTACTAAAACGAACTACCTTGTCATGGGTTTTCAGTAATCGCCAGAATAATATAGACCGCAATCATCGTATTATACTTTTATAAATATCACAAGGCTCATAATCGTAAGAAAAATAATGTACAATATCTACTACGCAGAGTTTTTTTAATAACATATTTTAAATTATCCAAACAATGATGAAATATAAATATGCCGTATTTTATTATAGATACATTAGGTATGGGTTGAGTAGACTAAGTTACAAGTAGAGATCCTAGTAGCCAGCAGGTAAATGAGGAACGCAGTCTTTACTATTTTTTAGACTAAAAGAGATGATTATTGTAATACTAGTACAAATGTACAACTTATTTTCTGAAATATTACCAATATTCCTGAATTATACAAAAATTGATCCCCAACCCCGAATTAAATCCTGGTTATAACACTTATATTATATTATTTTTACTTAATTTACTTATACTTATATTATATTAGTATTTATCTATAGTAATTTAACATCTCTAAGGAAACTGTGTCATGAATCACGGCGTAGGATTGAAAGGCATTTGTACCCACACAATGTATCTAAAACTTAGTACATTCACGTAATACAAATAGTTGCTATTGTTATGCAAGTTTAAGTATCTCGTATATACGTAAACTTATAGCTTCGATATAATGCAATTTGTATATAGATAAGTATATCTGTTTTATTACACATTACATTTTATTAAACTTTAATGAAGACAATGTCTATACCCATATCAATAGTGATTCAAAAAATTATTAAAAGAGATATTATTATAATATGGAATGAAATAAAACAGGGGAATAATGGTTTCGGCATAGTCGTGAGTTAGAACAATACCTAATTCCATAGACATGAAAATAGTATTTTATTTATATTGCAGATATTAAACGCTATATGAACGATCACGAAAACTCTTTATATACTACTTAATGAAAAAATAATTTAAATCAATAAAAAAATAAAAAACTTAATACTTATGATTAAACTAAATGTATGCTATAATTGTTTTATAATACGAAAATATTAAAAAATATAAAAGAGGTTTACATTTTAGATTTAAATGCAGACAAATTGCATAATTACTAGTAAACATAATATTCTCTTTTACTTCATTCTCGTGCGTTTGCATGGCTGTTAACACGTTACAGAAATTTGTATTTGCCATCTTCTAATTTCACAACTTTTCCGTGTTTACGCTTAACCGTACCTAACATGGCTTAAATAAATAATTTGCAACCTATTATTATAACTAATACATAAAATAAAGTGTACTTTCAAGATTTCCGTTGAGTGTGATGCGTTTATTTATATTATTTATTGAAATAAATAAATCGACCAAGAAGAAGAGTTGGTTAAGACATGAAGATTAATAAGAGTTTATCTCTTTGTTTTTTTAAACACCATAATCTTTTTAAAACTATCACTTCTATTCAAATTTATTTATTGGATTTAAATAGGTCATTTATTAAAGAAAATAAATATATATGTTATACTGAGGTAGAGCCTAGTAGTAGTCCGCAGACCACAGACTAAAACTGGTATACGATCGAGCCAGCCGACCTCTAGCAGATCAGCTTGAAGTAGCTAATACGATTACGTTTCGTACAGTGTGTGAGAAAGTTAGAAGTCTAACTCTCTCCCCCATTTCTTTCCTCACTTCCTATTCCGTTTCAGCCCTTTTTCATTTTTGGTAACGTATTAACGTCTTCTCTGATGCTGCCAATGTCCATGAATAGCGGTGGTCACTTAACATCAGGTGTCTCGCCTACTCGTTGGCTAGTAAACTTTATAGTAAAAATTACAACTATACGAAACTGGGACGTAGGTAAAACCTAGAGATATATATATGGAAAAATTACGAAGGCTTAAGATACAAACTATGCTTATTGTCAGTTATTATCTTAATCTGACTAAAATATGTTAAAAGTTTCTTTAATTGTTATCATTTGTTGAATAGACTTAATCCGCACTTAGTTAAAGACTGAGCTCACAATGAGGTTAAACGCAGCTTATTTTATAATTACATATGTTCAACGCAAGTAAAATATTTTGCCTAGTGATCCGAGTTCATTTACCCACAAGTGTTTTTTTCTACTTCTGTGGTCCTAAAGTAAGTTAAGGGGAGATAGTTTAGTGGATGCAACACGGTGATCTCAACCGTTGATCGCGGGGTGTTTGAAACCCCGGCTAGCAACGCCGAGTTTTAAAGTGCTTAATTTGTGTTCAATTAATTTATTAATTCGTGCTCGGCGGTGAAGAAAAACATCGTGAGAAAACTTGCTTATGACAGGAGAAATTCTGACACATGTATCTCCGGCAATCCGCGGTAGAGCAACATGATGGATTAAAACATTCTCCTTAATAGAAAAGGCATTTGCCCAACTATGAGATTATTTAAAGATTGTAACAGACTTTTAATGTCTAGACGTGCAAGTTTTTTCACGTTAGCGTATTTTCTATAAGTTCTTACTACGTTCTTAGGATAAAGTTTTAATAAATAATATTTTTGATTGCGATTAATATATTCATCTTTTTAACGCTTATTCTATTTATTTAGTCATAAAAAATCTTCTGTCATTTAATATCGGAAATATATCATGTGTGATATAGCCTCAGTGTCAGAGTAATAAAAGATTCACTTGAATGTTATATATTGAGCACAATGTCGTTGCGGTCGCTAACAGCCTAGATATAATGAGAAATAATAATAATTGTGACATCTGTCACACTAAACAAGGTCTTTAAGTATAACTTGCCCGAGATGCTGATGTACGTTATTATGTTTACGGTTTTATTTTAGGCGTTGATTTGCTGTGCCTCACGATTTTTTCTTGTCCTTCGACACTTGGTTGACTTTAACATATTTTGTATGTATGTAGCCTATAATCTTGTCTAATACACAAGGAAGTTAATATAAAAAAAACTTATATAGTTGAAACTATAGATCGTAAGTATATGGCGCTCAAAGAAACATACAGTCGTCATGTTTATTTATTAAATAGATTATAGTACACCAACGTAAATAACTTTATACTAATCGATTCTTCTACTGATTACAATCATATTTTAATTAAACACCTAAAAATTGCTTGGATAAGGATAATAGCTCTACTGGTGACTATTTATAATCTAAGTATTTGTGCCAATAGTTCTCGTAGCTACACTTTATTTTTATGATCCATAGGCAAATGGTAAATAGGCAAATAAAAAATTATATTGTGAATGACATATATAAAAAGTAATGAGTTACATAAACATAAAAATAACTAGACTATGATTAGGTATGAAAGGTGTAAAATTAATTAATCAAGACCTTTTATGAGTTCTTATTGATTCATAGAATATTTTTATTCCAAGAATAGAATTTTTACAATTATGCATATAATTATTAGGTGATGAAATTCCTATTTTCTTTCTACAACGCAATTTTTCATAAACATATATACCTAATAACTTTTGTCTAAAAAATGTTCTCATTATCTATACTTAAAAATAATAAAAAACGTTTAAATCACTAAACATAATTAATTTAACTTATGAAAATAAATATTAGACTATTATATTTTAATATGTTATTTTCTATTAATAATTTTGATGATAAGCCGAGGAATATTAGTCGTTGAAATCTTTTATATGGAGTGTGTATTGGATTCAGGAAAACGTGTAATGCACTTGGATAACATTCAAATATCTCGAATTATAACTTGAATATCTTCAAAAATAAAAAACAAAAGTGCAACCATGTTAACAATACACTAATTAGAGTGTCGAGGTTTTTTCCGTATACGTAATATTTTAATTCATATTAAAAAAAAGGACTGCTCTTCCTGTGCAATTAAAGTAAATAGTTATAATGTTTCTCTTTAAGCTAATTTTAATTGGTTGTTATTTTGCATGGCTGTTTTAACATCCTTAACCATAGTTATATTATAAATGTACAAGAATATTTTCAACAAATTACTGCCTTCTTAGTATTAAAAGCATCTGCCTATGACCATAAAATGAATTTTTATTTAGGCTAAAGCCTTGACAGCTCTCCGAAGAAAATCTTTACCTTTCTAATTAGCGAGGAGACATACATTCGACTTATTAGTGATGTTGAAGAAGTGAATCTTCAAGTAATGAATTGTTCTTTTACGTCGTTTGTTATGTTTGGAAGAGAATTAAATGGAAAATGATTTTATAAGTAAATTGATGAAATTTGCATACGTTGTATGATCTTTAGATCAGCAAGTTAAATTATTGGTCATGATCATTTATTTTTAAATTTATGCTCTTATTTAAATTTTTGGAAGTTTAAATAGACCCTGTACAGCAAGTACTTGAAGATCAAGTAATTCGGTAAAGTAATTCTATTTTTAAAATTATATCTTTAATTTATCTTCCATAAAGATTTTTATGTCTTATTCACCATAGCAAATAATTATTAAATCTACTTAGTTATTAATTATCGTGTATGGAAATAACATATTACTTGTAGACTGCAGGTACTTATTTTATGCAATTTCGAAATAAAATGATATAATCACTAATGTAGTTATATCTCAAGCCATCGAGCAGTATATTTCTTGACCGCTATATCATTACTCATTATATTCTTCTTACATAACTGGTACACTAACAAGAAATATTGCAGCGGACTAAAATAGACGTACTTTACTTATGCGTATGAGGCTTAAGTTAATATATTCCTTTACTTTATTGTAAAATATGTTTCACGTTAAGTCACTTAATATTATTAATTGGTTTTACAATACGTAATAACGTTCTGTAGTCGTTTTACGAATTACCGATCATATTAAAAATCAGAGAACAATAGCTTATATTGTGACGATAGTCAATTTCCGACAAATTAACCTCATTTCATTTCGAAGTCGCGTTGAGAGCGTTCACGCAAGCTGCTACAATACTTGAATTCACCTTCCACTTAATTTTAATATTGCTATTGTATGTTTTGCTACTAACTACCTTTGTGCCGTCGCGACCTCGCTATGACCTTTAGCTGAGGATGCTCACATTCCGTACAGGTGAAGATTTCCCAAGCTTGCGTTCTTCAGATTCTTATATCATTACGACTTTTTCTCATATACGTACATTGTACATAAGCGACGTAAAATGTTAAGTTAGCGATAGCCATTGAGATTGAATTGCTAATCCAATTAGTTGTTAACAATTGGATTAGGAATTCAATTTTCTTTAATTCTTAGATAACTTCATAGACTAGATACTTTGTTAAAAATTTACCATAAATGAAGAAAGATTTTTATGTTTTCATCATTTTAAAATTCGTGTTAATATTCTTGTAAATATACAGTTTTCTTAACGACATCCTTTTAAAATTAAGCAATTTCAAAACTCGTATCATATTTGATTATGAGATCCTTGCTTGAAATTGTAAAGAAAACTTCACAGTTATTTATATTACTGTTAATAAAGTAATATCTTTAACATTAAAGACGCTATACTTACCTTATATTTGTTTACTTTCCACTCGAACTACGAAAGTTGTCAGAGTAACTAAAACATTTAAACAAAGGTCGTCTTTTGCAACGCAATTTGTACTGATACATATCGTTGCCCGATTCCCACAGCTTACGAGTAATTTGAGTACAATAATTGAGAATAACATTAATCATTTTTTTATATTAATTGTAGCAACCGACGGGATGTATAAGATGTTTCATTCATTGGTCGTGTGTATACACAAGGCTGACCGCTCTCTACGATATGCACGTTATTGATATTTATGTTTACTTATATGTGTTTAGCAATAAGGTTTTTTTATTTTTTTTACAGTTATTTGTTTTATTATAAAGTGCAGATACAGTCGATAATAGTGCGTACTTATTTAGAAGATGCCAAATAATGTTGCCCAACAAGTGGTGCAGGTAAAATAAGTTAACTTAATTCCTGCGCCCATTCTCTTAGAAGTCAATCAAATCTCTAAAATCAGTATTATAGACAAACTGTTTAACATATGTACGTATGTGTGCACAAATATATGTACATTTTATTGTTTCGTTCATTAACATGCAGAGACAATAAATATCTAAACCTCGTAATAAGATTGCGACACATCCTATGTGTTTTAATGTTCATTTCTTTAACTAACCTTTATGCATTTTTTTAATAATTCCTCATATAATGTAGGTATTTTAACATATATGCATATAAATTTTCATATTGTCTTGTAATTAACTTACTATAAAAGGCATTGTAAAGGATTTTATGACAACAAAAAGTGTATAATTTGATTATCTTTCTATTCTCTTAATAACAATGTGCTTTGTTAATGTTCGTTTACACATAGAACAAGTAGGTACTTATGTGCGAATAATCACTTAGCTACAGAGTAGATACATCTTGTATTTCTTAAGTGATATAAAACACATTTATACCTTTACAAAATGTAATAAAAACAATAAACTAAAATACATCGCAGTTTCTATATTAAATCATCGTTACCAATCGATTTTCGAATGATTGTATGCAAATTTAAAACGTGCAGTTTCAAAACGTGATCCGCCCATCCAACAAAATATGTTTGTTTTTCATATTCCTAAGTGATTCGCCACAGATTATACTCATAGTGAAATGAAGATATTTACTTGTAGGAAAATTGTTTAACAGAGGAAATAACTATTAATATATTATATAAATTGGATTAAATTAATTTAATAAAAACAGGTAAGCTTCAGCTTTTCTTTAGAAAATAAAAAAAAAATATTAAGAAAAATAAAATGTTCACATGGAATAGTTTTCAGAGTCTGCACAGTATTGACACTGCTCTGTTCTTTAATGATTTTACTTATGTAACTCTTCTTATGCAATTACTTCAACTCTTAAAATGATTAATAGTTTCACATAGCATAGAAAACTTGAACATGTCACATAGAAAAATCAAGAAAATATTAATATATTTGGCACAACTAATGCCACAAAACAAAAAAAATTAATGAAAATGAATACATTTTTTTGTTAATATTTCTTTTGTTTTTCTGTACTTTCTCTTACGTATAAAAGTTTAATCATGAATTAATAATAAAAATAAAAAGATGGAAAACCTCTGAATAAAAATACTAAGAATTGTGCTGTTCTTAGCTGTAACCTTTTAGCTAAATAACATCTTCCTACTCGTCCAACGTCTTATGCAACATAACGTGTAGCAGAAGCATGTAACTCGTTAATATACGCGGAACATGCACAAAAGTCTAGGCGAGGCGTTGTGACACCGAAGCCAATTATAAGCCCATTAAGTAAAGTCAAATCTTAAATTACATTAATGAGAAAATTATTCATTTTTATCCTTTTACTTTTTATTAGTTTTAAAAGTAGTAGTTATCATTATGGCTCTATTATTTTAAATTATAGATGAAAGTAATTGCTTGTAGTTTACCAAAGTAACTTTTTGGAGTGTTTGTTGATTTAACCACAAAAATCAGTCAATCTATAAAATACTGTGCACAGGTTAAGCCGTGAGTAAAAGCTAATATCTAAATAAAAAAAAATTATTATAATATATACGCAGGTGATAATGTATACAATTTTTTGCAACATTATATATATTTTCGATTTTCTCTTTCAATCAGATTTTTTATATATATTTTAAAAGGATTTATGCTAACATGGCAGAGTTCGTTGTGACTTGTGACAGTAAATAATAAGAAAAAATGCACGCACTCCTTAATTTTGTTGATCTGATGGGATGGACGTGTATTAGGGATATTAGAATTATAATTCTCTTTGCTTTGTTAATTTTTGTCTTGATTATTTAAATACTTCTTCTGTATTTTTGACCAAAACGTAAATATGTTTCTGGTCACTAAAAATATTTTTATTTCAAAGACATTTATTATCACTATTAGATTGTAGAAAAAAATAACAAATATTTTAAAGTTTTATTGAAATATTTTAAAGATTTATTGAGACACAAAAATTTATTATAATCTATTTACCTATCGTTATTGGTATCCCTAACGCTATTTCCGAAGCGATGCGAACAATGGCCGTGAACCAAATGTTCTTCACGGTACGCGGCTCGTCAGTGGCGGACGAAGGCATCTCGGCCGAACTGCTGCAACGATTCCTCAATAACCGCTTGTGATCTATTGTTATTCTTTCATTAGTGACGAAACTCAAAACATATGTTATCTATTTGTTCTTACCTATTCGGACGAAACGTCCATAACAAATTATATAAGCAATAGTACCTACAGTTTAATTTTTTATGTAATGTCATGCGAAGCGGAATAATAAAAGAAAGGTAATTTGTACTGTAATTAAATAATATATAACATTCAATTAATTAGTAGGAACATGAAAAGTATAACCAATTAAAATCATAATGCACTAATGCTTCACTGTGAGTATTTTCACACTAATACAAACGCCAACGTTTTATGCTTAGACGCGAACATTTAGAGATAAAATCCGCCTTGAACGCCAGTGATTTCTTAATAATTTAGATTAAAACTGCGAACAATTATTGTGTGTACCGACTAAAAGTTTCCCATAACATGCATTGTTTTAGAATGAATATGTGCACCACTTGTGTAAAAACTTGTTTGCCGCAGTTTTGCAATTTGTCACTGGAGTAATATAGTCGACGGTTGCAATCCACGACAGTATTATGAGCAATTTTAACGAAAATAGCTTAGATATTCGCAAATTGTCTGTAATCATAACAGCTCACAATCAAAAGCGCGACAAATGTCAACCGTGGCCATCAGTACCTTTAATATAAAATAATATTACATTGGTTTTAACTATATACTCATGTTTTAAGTTGAAAATTACCATGCAAATTACGGAACTGTTTAATTTTACCTTCTTACAAACTTTAATTTTATTTCAGTTTTTCAATTAACGATTAACACCGGTTTCTTTTTTTTAATAAATATATATTAACTTAAAATTTAAATATATATTTTAACTTATCTTTATTTGATAATATATCTTATCTTTATCTTTAATTTATTTGTACAACAATTATTCATGATATTATAACAATATTTAAATAAACGCAAAATTAAAAAGATTATTTTTATTATATCAAAATATAATATTTAAACATCTAAACTTAAGATCTAAACATCCTAATTTTCAATTGTAAGCCGCCTATTGATAGACGTGTTATTATTTGAAGCACGGAGGCGTGTCGCTCGCTGCGGGGGTGAGACGAATCTTATAATAGTTTTGATATGCCCCCGAGGATTTACGTGAGAACGTCTTTGGGAACAAACCACACTCATATTACACATATTGTCACCTAGCTTATTTGAATTAAGCAACTTTTCTAGCGTTTCTCTTTACTTTTGCATTATATTATTAAACAATGAGTTATAAGAAGATATTATAAAAACTTTCAGTTTGAAAAATCTCTACGTTATTATTAATAACAGGGAAAAATAACATTTTTTCACTGTGGTACAGCCTACTTGTATTCCAATGATCACAGTTCGTATACGGGTTGGCTCGACCGGGACAGTAAAATGGCGTGAAGCAACTAATATGTTAGTGAGACAGCCGGAAGCCCAACCTACTTCCCCTTTCCTTTGCTTACTACCTATTCCCTGTCATTTCTCATTCCTTTTTAAGACGGCAACTATATTCCATTTGTGTTGAAAATTTTCAAGGGCGGCGGTGATCACTTAAAATCAGATGATCCGTATGCTCGTGTGTTCGTTAATTTTACTAAAAAATATAATACTAAAATATAATAATATTGTAATTACTACCACTAATATTTATAGCTGTAGTAGAGTAAAGGTGATATTTATATCCGCAAATCCGCAAACGCTCAATATCCTTCTTCTTAACCAAGCTTACAAGAAGAAGAAAAATACATGGAATTGATGAATGTAAATAATTAATCTCATGAATGATTCGTTTAGATTATAAGCAGCGGCAGTGCACTTGCATCTTTTTGCCATTTTTCTGCAAGAAATTTTATAAATTAATGCTCTTTGTATCCCCTGGCATATAAAGAAAAAGTCGGGTAATAAAAATGTTCCCCTTAACAATTTTCATTTATGATAGGTAATCAATTGTTTGATAAAATCATATATCATAATATAATACACTCTTAACAATTAATAATCTATGTTAAAATGCTGACACTTCATAATGGTCAACCATTACCTCAGAAGTAAATGTCGATTCAGTGAACCTTTATGTAACCTTTGCGCATCCTTTACCGACACGGAACTAAGCTCACGGACGATGAATATCGCAACAGGATCTACTGTGTATCGCGGAATTTCTTATTGTAACATTTTAATGCTTCACATTAGCTGTTAATAATTGATCAATCGTTCATATGGATTTCATTCATTTTAAATAGTTCGTCATATTCAAACTGTAAGTGTAAAATACAATTCTTTTCAAGTATTTGCAGACAAGTCAACTAAAAGTAAATCCTAATTCTTAATAAGAAAACAATATTTTTCTGGCAATCTTACTCTCTATAATTTATCTTTAAAGAAAACAAGATATTTTCCTCAAATTAAATATTATTTAATTACTGAAAGACTATTCCAAACAAAACGCTACTATTATCTTCAGTTTTAAAGTATTTTTTTATGTTATATGCTTAATAAAATAACTGGTCAAGTGCGAGTAGGACTCGCGCACCGAGGGTTCCGTACAAACTTATAGAAATCTATATAAGACTAACCCATCTACTCCATTTGTGGTCTTCATCATCAGTTCCAACATAAGTTACTATCAAAAATACCTAAATCGGTATACGCTTGCCTATAATATTTGAGGAGTTCCCTCAATTTCTCCAGGATCCCATCATCTGATCCTGACCTGAAGACAATGGGACCACCTTGGAAGTATACTTTTTCAAACAAGTAGAAGTCGCTTAAATATAATCAAATATTATGTAAATATGGATCACGTCCCAAAAACTATTTTGAAACTACTTAGGAGCACTTTAATTTAAAACACAATCATGGGTGCAATCCATGGAAACACAAAATTTTATATTAAGTACTAATACACCTTATACGTTCAAAAAAGCAAAATTATAGCGCGATTCAGGATACACCCAGCGCCATCTCTTGACAATTTCAATGAACTAACTTGTTGACTTTGACATTAACAACATAATTATATTATATTTTAATCTCGTTTTATTTTTATTTATATTCTACTACACTCCACTACCCCTGCACTACGTTCGTAAAATATTTAGATTTACATTATCAATCAAAATATCGAATCGAGCAGAATTATATCACAGTTAATGTCATAATGTTGTAATAGATGGCATTAGCTGTACGCTGCATCGCGCTATCATTTTGTTAGCTGCGATATATAGATTGCATTGCGTTGTTTATAAAGGTTTGCTGGTTTTTAATGTTTTCCTATTGATACAAATTTCTTCTCAGTGTTTGTAAAATTGTTTTTTTGACCATGGTCAACTTTTATGTTAATTTGTTACAAGTACATATAATTTTAATTCTAAGATTAATATATTTTCCGCTTGATCAATTTACAACTTGATACATTTACGCGTTCCTGAGAAAAAGGTTGAAAGACAGACGTACAGACTGACAGACACACGAACAGAAATTTACAGTTTTCGGATTTTTTCCTTTATGTATACTAAAGGACCTTGCTCCTGGCCAAATTTCATAATGCTTGGTCAATGGGAAGTACCCTATAGGTTTTGATTCCCTTGCGAAAACGTTAAAAACGCTATCATACTTAAAATATGTGATATAAATGACCGTATCTTTTGATTGCGTTAACTTAGAAGTTTGATTTTTTCACAGCTCTTAGTAATTACAACTCTGAGTACTTGACGTTGATAAAAATTTGTTACCTTCACGCGTTTCTGAGAAAAAGGTTGAAAGACAAACTTACAAACAGACAAACATACATACAAAAATTTACAGTTTTCAGATTTTTTCCTTAATTTGTACCATAAGATCTTACTTCTTGCCAAATTTTATCGTGCTAGGTCAATGGGAAGTACCCTATAGGTTTTGATTCCCTTGCGAAAACGCTAAAATGGTCAAAATATACGACATATTTTCCATTATCTTTTGATTGCGTTGACTTAGAACTTTAATATTTTCACGGCCGCATGTCATCGTAGACTTGAGTATATGATATTAATTTCAACATGATACGTCTATGCATTTCTGAGAAAAAAGGGTTGACATCCCGACAGACAGACAGACAGACAGACAGACAGACAGACAGACAGACAGACAGACAGACAGACGGACAACAAAGTGATCCTATAAGGGTTCCGTTTTTCCTTTTAAGGTACGGAACCCTAAAAATGAGTTTTACTTATATAAAAACTGCCATAAAGTTATGGTAAGAGGCTTCTCAATTACAAGACTATTTGTATAGAGGAGGTCCGACAAGAATCTCGCTTTCGTTCCGGGCTTCCATTCTTGAAGCTTTCACACAATTATCTTGTTTTGATTGATCGAGATAACTGTCTGTTAGGAGGTTTTATGAATACTTTATGATGATATCAAATTCTATTTGCGTGCAATAAAAATGCTATGAAGTAAAATGTCTCAATTAGAATTAATATTTTAACATCATCTGAATATAGAAATAAGAAATAGAGAAAAATGTTTACACTGTTTGAATTCGATTTTCATGTTTTTTTAAAGTAAATATAATTTAAATATAGATTGTTATTCCTAAAATCCTGTAGCACGCGATCGTACGAAAATAATGATTGTTTTCAAGACGCGGTTGCAACATGTGCATAACCGTTGTCGATTATTCAAAGGAGACAATGTTTGGTCGCACGCAGAGCACGCCGATGATTCTCACGGCTGCCGAAGGTCGTGGATAAGTTTGTTCTTACAACACGCTTTAAATAATTTGATTTCATAACGCCCAGGGGCGTACTTAGCGAGTGATTAGGATGAATCATATTTTGAATAGTTTCAGTGTCTAATATTACCTACTATGTCATGTATACAAAAGCGGAGTTCCGAGCTTTTATCTTACTTTAAGTAAAGACTTAGCGTCATAGATATATTTAAATGATGACGTTAGTCGTTAGTTCGATTCAATAATTCACTCGACTCAATAATTTAATACTTTAATGTACATTTTGATCTCTAAAATATTCATTTTAAGATAAATAAATATTTGTAGTTGTATCTACGTATTACGTGCCATAAATACTCATCAAAGGAAAAAATTGTAGATAAATATTTTTTATGTTGAAACCTCTTAAATAACCTATCTAAAACGCATTTATGTAATCAGCAATTTAATACAAGATTTTTGCAGTTAATACAACAATATTCAGGAAACTATAAATATTGACAACGATTCATGATATTCCCTTAAGCAATTTCTATAGATGAATTGACAATGAGCAGTGAGTGACATTTGTAGCTTCCCAGCCCCGGAGCCAAGGCCGGGTTAGGTAACCCGCTTTCACTCCCAGTATATCACGAACAGTTCCCTCTAGCAGGGTTACTCTCGTGAATAATTTTATATTTAAAAAAGTTAATTCGAATATCCAAAATATTTCTTGTGATTTATTTATACTTTTGACATTGTGTAGGATTATAGTGTCGCGTTCGTTTATTCATCAGATTTTCAACGTTTTTTTTTTAAATATGATTGATTTTTAATAATGTAATATTCATTTTAATAAAAAATCAATAAATATATTTTAAGCATTTTTCTTTAAAAATGTTTTACGCTATTGTTTTTACAGTACAGTAAATACAATAAAATTCCAATTGAAATGAAAAAGATTTTTTAAAATAATTTTTTACTTATTTAGTATCGAATCTATATTTTTTTGGAAATATAAATCTAAATATGGCGTTATAAGGTAAAAGTAAGACTGAGTAAATCGCTTGATGACCCTATAGACTGAAGCTTCCGCGACCTAACGATTCGTGACCTGTAACCCCACACCAAGACATTTACAATTTCTATTACGATTATATTCGTAATGAATACCAACAAATGAAGTATAGCGAAGTAAATAAAATTAGTATTATTATTTCTATATTTATTAATATAGTAGAGGGGGTTGTCACAGGGGACACGACCCCACCCCAATATCAGCCACGCTAAGTTTAAAAGTTTACGAAAATTATATGTATAAAAAAAACTATTTCCTGACCCTAGACAGATACATTTTATTTTAAAATTATTCAATTACCCAACTTTATTAAAAATTCTCACAAATAGGCATACTCATTCTATAAACATTGTAATAATCGATCTTAAAATGTTTAAAACTACCCATTTCAATAGTCTAAAACCATTGTCGCATTATTGGCTCTCTTACAAAATTTATAATTTGGAGAAGATTAGTTTGACGGTTTAAAAATCTATAACGGACATAGGACCACTTTTGACTTTTACTTATATGTAACATATATCTAGATAAAATATTCTTAAGGTTCTGTGTTATTTTTATCATTTTAACTAAATTTTCATAATCAGAAGAAATATGTATATGAAACAGCTAAGGTTTTTTTATCAAAGATCTTTTGTTAGGTTCAATTTTGGAACTAAAAATTTAAAAACCCGACTACAAGTCAGACCTGCTTTTTCAAAATATTTTTATATAGTAATATATACATTATGAATCTTTAGAACTTAAATGTTGTTAAAGAAGCTAGTTACAGTTTTGTGCAGTCTAATTGGGAGTTCGGACCGTCAAATCTTTCTCAGCCAATCGTAATACTCGCTATTCCATAAATTTGGGGTAATCTAATTTTCATTGTTCACTAAATTATGTATGTAAAACGGGTATAATAAAAAATATTTCTCATTAATAAAACAAGGTAGCGCCGCATGACTCCACAGTCGTGCACATTGCATATATGCAATGTTTGTATTGTAAACTTAGTAGAACAGAAAATAGATTTTGTCATTTGAGACGTGACCTTTAATATGGAAGATGGTTTTGATTATTCTTTAAAAATCACGAAGCAAACTATATTAGGAGGGCCTAACATTTGATTCAGGCAAGTTAGGTCAATAGGTAGAGAATAGGCATCATTTTGAAATGTTAAAGATATGTTCCACTACGAAAGGCATATATTTTATAAGCTAATATGAACATTTTTATGCTACATTATTTTTCATAGGTATGTCGATAATGCTTCGTATTTGATTGCTGATAAGCAATAATGTGTCATCCCACAAAAAAGTCATATTCGGATATATTGATGTATTCTTATAATACGTCGCGTATTTAACATTAAAATAAAAATTTCAAGTCATCAAAGTTACGTAAAAATATTCGTTTGTTTTATTTGAAGATATTAATATTCTTTAAGGTAGGGACGGATATGTCACGGCTAAAACTCATGTTGTACGGATTTCTTGTGATGTCAGTCTGGCTTTCATTTTTCTTTTAATGTATCTATACAAGGTGTTACCGAGGAAACGTTGGATCTGGGGTTTGTATAGATATACGTATAGCCTTACCACTTATGTAAGAGAGTTAAAAAGAAGTTTACTTCAGTTTGTTTAATATTTATTGTCGATTTTGCTAACTGGTAAAATAACCTACAAATGACCAGTATGTACATAGGAGTATATATTTTATTTTTAGCTGCCTTATTTTTTTAAATTATGTTTAGATTACCTACCTAATAATCTAGTTTAAAATGTTTTGCTTACATTTCAATAAACCAATAAATTACTAAATTACTAAGGCGAAAGGTTAAGCTGATCACGAATTGATGCGGCATACGCAAATTAAAGTCGTACTATTGCGTAAGATCCGACCGCGATCTCTTTGATGCTAAACCGAGATAAACATGCTGATTTTGACCTACAAAAACATTTGAAAATATTCCGACTTTTATTCGTAGTAAACAAAAATAGTTGATTTTTACCTTTTTTATGTATTTTATGCAAAAAAGTAACAAAATCGAGCAGTCAATCATGTTAACGGTGCTGTTTTCATCTCTACACCCTACAAAATTGCGAAAGCTCTATCGCTGAGTTGCATTTTTTAATAAAACAGATTATTTAAAGGACATAAATAAGTCTATATAAACTAAAATCCATATATCTCATCGTTTTAACCAACATATGTCGTAACAATTTTTTAATGCTTGATTCAACGGCATTATAATCAAATAGATTGACGATTAACATCGCAACTATTACGTAAAAGCAATACAACAATTGTCGAGAAGAAAACGTATCTATACCGAATTTGTAAGAGGTGTTATTTCAACCCAAACAGGTTTCAATTTTAAAATGCCAATCACTCAAAATGTCTTCAGAGAAGAACAATAGGCATTGAAAGATAGGAGAGTTACCGTTCAATGCAAAATACCAGATAACAATTGAATTTTATAGCAGTGCTTTCACTGATCTGTCTTTTCATCACTTATTCATCTCCGCCTATCTAAGCTCTTAAAATCATTAATGAATTTATAACAAAAGGCTTAATGGGACGCCGTGTTGAAATAGGTATATTACAGCACACTAACTTGTAATCTTTTTCCGCAGTCTGGTTTAAATCGCTTTTATTGTTATTATCTCTTCATTAAAGATGTATTCATTATTTTTACATAATTATTTTAAGCGCTGTAGAATAGTTACATAATTACTTAATATATCATGAAATCAACTTACCTAATCACAGCTCTACGTTTTTACCATAAGTCAACAATCCTGAATTTCCGGAAGAACTATGAAAAAGTTACTATCCGTTATTTTATTTTACTATGTTTCAATATACTTAAATATAGTTTAGTCCTAACTATATTATTTAATTCCTTTTCTCTCCTTTAAGCATTATGTACTTATAAAAAATAAAATATATCTATAAAGTAAGTCTGAAACGTACATCATTTATTTTTATGAAAGTCAAAACCTTAATGGCAAATAATGACAAACATGTAAATGTAAAAATTTACATTCTGATGTTATAATGTTAGTTGATTGTGAAGTTAATGGTCTGGTGTACACTCATAACGCGTTTATTGCTAAGCCAAGGACTTAAGCGACTAGCCGATATCCTCGGAACATCCTTTCACGACCTACGTTACTACAACATTTACGGATACTTGCGCATATTTTAAAATGTACGTAATAAAACCCATAAACGCATAATATTTACCAAACATGTGTTTAAATCCTTCGAATTTGAATATTTCGTACGAAAATTAGCTAAAAGTTAAAATTTAGCGTATTAATAAATAAATCAAACGCTTAAAAAACTAGTTCGGTCTCAAATACATAAACAATAATAAATAAATATATGACTATATATCTAAAAGTAGATAGGAAAAGTAGATAGGATAAACTATAAATAAAAAACGCGAAAATCTACCCATTAAACTTGGTGTGTAAACATTAACGAACAGGGTATTATTAAGTACATTGATAATTACATAAAAAATAAAGAGCGATTAGGTTAAAAAACCTACCTTGACCTTTAAATACTGACAATGATAAAATCGTTTAATGGAGCTCCTTCGCAACCCTTCACTCGGATTGTACCCAAGCGATGACACCATTCCGATGCATACGCACCTCAATGACTATTTAACAGTTACTTCGAAAGTGATATTTTGTTCAAGTAATTTTATCTTACAATTAAATGTGTAATTATCATTTTACTAATTTTATAAAAAAAAATAAAAACAATTCAACTGTCGCTTAATTCCAAATTTAGAATAACTATACATGTACAATGTTTATACAAATATATACATATTTACATAAATAATCATATTGATATAACTTCAATCATGTTAATTCGTACAGGATGAGCGCTATACCATAGCGACAAATTTAGAATAATTTCAACTAAAACTAGCAACGGATTTGGTAACGACACACCTATCCAAATAAAGAAAAATTCTTAAAATGTTATGACTAATGCGTGTGACCGTTTATTGCGATAAACTCTCTGCACGGGGTGGCATACTGATCTAATTGGTAAGACTTGATATAGCGGAAGGGGCTTTGTGGCAACGTACTAGCACTTCCGCGCATTGTGGCTGGGAATTGTGCCGCGGGACACTTGCAACACTGCATCTCTCGTTACCTACTCCATTGAAAACGCTAAACTTGTAACACTCAAGATTTTGGGTTAAAAAATTGAAAATAAACTTTACCTTGTAAGTAGTAAGTCTCCTTTCATCTAGGGTTACAAGACGTCGGCGTTGTGTGGTCTCTCTTATTACTTTTGTAAATGCGAAAGTATGAGGATGGATGGATGTTTGTGTTTTGATTTTAGTAACGCTGTAATGTATTTACTATAGTTTAAACGTCAAAATAACACATAAGAGTGATTTTTTTTTAAAACTACTAGAAAAAAAAGACTGTAAGCAAGGTCGAACATTTTAGTAATAAAAAAATTTAAACACGAACTTGGAAAAATGTTTCAGGTTATTAATTTACAATGATTTTGTGGTTTTTTTTTTATTAAAAAAAATTCGTAGTATATATATACTAATAATAAAATTCTAACGGGTCGCTGTCTGTATATGGAAGATATATGAAAAAAAAATCTTATAGCCTTTACTAACGCAATAGAACCCAAAACAATGATTTGTAGAATTCTTATCCGTTTGTCTATTAATCTGTGCGTTTGTGCACGCGAATATCAGAAAAGGCTTATTCGATTTAGATGCGTTCAGTAATGTATTGAAATAAGCTTCACTTAACATTTAGTGTTTGTTTCATGTCCATCCGTTTATAAATATAAAACTTATGTCAATTTAAGGTATCACGTCGAACAATTTTTTGTGCTTTTCACTAAATGCCTGAAAGTATATACACTACTTACATCAAAAAATATTTTTTTTTATTTTAGGTCTGTCAGTCTGTTTCTTACGAATAATCTAGGAAACGGCTAAATCGAATTTGATGGGACTTTCACTCGCAATTAGGGGCTGAGGCTGTAGAGGAGGGAGAGAGGATCGAAAAAAAATCACGAAATTCTAAAAATTCTAAAAACATTACGTGATTAATGGACAAACCCTATAGCTAATATTATAAGGATTAAATTAGACTACTTTTATTTAAAAATATTTTTATTTTAATGAATAAATATAAAATAGAATTACGCTAAAACAAAAAATTGTAGAAACCAATAAAATAGTGAACAATTTCCGGTTCAAGAAGGGGAGGTATACATCTATACAAATAAATAAAATTGATGTGTCTGTTTGTAATTTTAAATAAACCGCTTTTAAATAAATGCGTATGAAAGTACACACGGTACTTACATCAAAAAAACTATTTTAAAATATTTGTCTGTCTATCTGTCAGTCAGTTTGTTCCGGCTAATATCTGAAACGGCTGGACCGATTTTGACGATACTTTCTATAGCAGAAAGCCAATGTAATAAGGAAAGTAGCTTAGGCTACTTTTCTTTTAGATTTTTTTAAATTAATAAATGAAATAAGGGTTCCGTGAAAACAAAATTGAAAGTAATGAAATAGTGGACAATATCTGATCCAAACAGGGAAGGTATTATATATATTATATAAATATAATAATTAAAAATACATATATTTACTGGGTGATTTTTTTAACTGGATATGATAGACCAAATCCGAAACTATAAGGAATAGCGAAAAATAATTAAAGGAGTCCCAGAGCCGATTTTGATAAAAACTAAAACTGCATCATTAATTGTTTGAAAAATAAGTTTTCCTAACCAGAAATGAATACGTTGATTTTGAAAAAATAAACATTCTGTATCATTGCACCATCTGATACTGTCACATATTATAAGGAACTTCGGGGAAGTAAGAGAATAGAAGTAGTATACGGTTAACTGGGACAAAAAGTGTTTACTATACTATGTGTACTACCTTTAATTAATTAATTTAACATTAAAAAACTTTTCAAGTCATATAAACTAAATAATTACGGAAAAATGTTTCTTAATTTGTTTCGAATTTCAAATGCGTTCCGTATTTTGAAATGTATACAATAATTTCAAATATTTAAAGAACTCTGTATTAGATAGTATATTGAATATATCCATCTGCTTTCAATTCATTATAGCTTTTATGAAAAAAGAAAAGAAAATATGGATATATACGTCTTCAAACATAGTTATTAAGAATAGGTTTAACATCTTTAGACGCCATTTTCTCCAAATGAAGTCCGTGTGGCTTGACACAGTATTTCTTATCAGCATCCATATATCAATTAAATCTTTAGTAATTCTTAAAAAAAAAAAACGATCATACCTAAAAGTGAAATTTAAACATTAAAACGGGATGTTGTAACGGTAATAGCGGGTGTGTACAATAACTGAGTCCAGTGAAATGTAGAATTTCAATAAATTGATTCATCTTTTTAAGAATTATCTAAACCTACCTAGGTAACGGTGACGCCCGTCTCCGCGGAGACCGGTACGCGCACAAACGCGTCGTGAGTGCGATCCTGCCAGCCTTCGAGGCCTGGATGCGGCGGAAGCGACGAGTCACCTTCCGACTTACACAGGTACTGACCGGTCACGGTTGCTTTGGAGAGTACCTGTATAGGATCGGACGCGAGGCGACGGCGGTTTGCCACCACTGCGGGGCGGACCAAGATGGTTTTAGTGAGTACAATCTCACATAACCCGGTCTCCCCCCCAGGAGTCGGGTATCTATGAAGATTTACCCTGCGTAAACAAAAAAAAAAAAAAAGGTGACGGTGACGGGGACTAAAACAAACGTCACATTCTATGAATTTTGTATGACTCACATAGAAAAACTAGATAAAAGAAATTTGATTGTTTGTGTAGAATCGATTACTTAATTTCTAATTAATGTATAGATTTATTGTTATTTTGTAAAAAAATAAATCTTTTCCTTTAAATTGTCGCATTACTTCCCAAAAGTTGATCCTTAAAAGTGGCACTATTAGGTGGTGCAATAATACAGAATGTATTATTTTTTCAAAAATGTTGTGGGTTCTTTTCCCGGCTAGGAGAATCATTAAGTCAAAAAAACTTATGATGCAGTTTTAGATTTATCAAAATCGGACACGAGACTCCTTTAAGTATTTTTTCGCGATTCCTTATAGTTCCGGATTTGGCCTATCAAGCCCAGTTAAAAAAGTCACCCGATATATAATAAAAGGAGAACCTCTGCGAAAACATACTGTTTTACAATAGAAATTTTAGACTAGCACAAATCATTTTTCTTCAACATTATAGTGAAAACCGTGGAGGAATTTCGTATCTGAAGTAGTGTCTGCTTAAAAATACAACCAGAAAATTTCTAAATCCAAAGTAAAAACTCCTTTCCTGAGAGGCACCGCAGACTACAGCCTTGCATATTTTGACGGCTTTGTAGGAGACATGCCAAATATTCTGTCATCGAACGAAGTCGCGGGCAGAGCTAGTATATAATATAATCATAGTAGATTGTTCATATTATCACTTTACATAATTATATGCATGTTACATCTTTGTTTGATACGGCACCAGAATTTTTTGAAATGAAACTATTTCAAAAAAGTCGTAAACTTGAAATTTTAAAATGCTCATTCTATAATTCGGTCCTTAAAATATTTGAATGATCTGTTTTTGGTCAAAATCCTTAATGACAAATCTATAATATATATGTAAGTAATTTTTTGTCGGAGTTAAGGTAGTACGAAATAAAAAATCAACATTAAATTCTTTTGACATTTTATTTACAATATATTAATATTCTCTGTATTTAATCTGGTTTACGTTGCTCATTATCAGTTCAGGCACTGCACATACATCAGTTTAAGCATCACACTGAAAATTTAAGTAACATTTCAGGACCTCACTTTTTCTTTAAAAAAAATGAGAAGTTACAAGATTTTAATTCGCCTTTGGCGATGTTATATTGTCTGCACAATAATCTCATTACGATGGCTTAATTAACTTATAATCTATAAACTACCGGCTACAAACATCGCACAATAATTCCACACAACTGTCAAAAAACAAAAGAATAATTTATTTTTAGTCGATTATTTCATTAATGTTTGTTGAAAGTAAATAGTTGTGTTTGAAATATTTTACGACCTATTAGAATAATTCTTACTTGGGCAGAATGCAAAAACGCCGATAAAAAAAATGATGGGTAATGAAGTCGATATACAATGAGATATAGTATCGAAAAAAAATATGCTGTATTTCTTTTTTCGAATAGAATTTGATAAATAAAAACGATTCAACAATACACGAGAAGAGAGGTTTATATCACTACTGCTGACGGTACATGTCCTATCGCTATTTTAAAGAACAACAAAAAATATACACTAGATCAACATCTATTAATTAATTGATTAGAAAAATTTATAGATTCATTACAAAATTTATAATTTATTAACCTACATCGAACCGTTTCAACATTCTAGAGTTTATATATTTGTAGGAGTTATTTATGGGTCGCAATGTTTCGAAAATGTTATTATGAAAATATTATGTACTCAATAATGTTAAGACTACCTATATTTTTTTTAAGAACAGTAGTGATTTTAGCTAATGTGTTTAAAATTGTAATCAATTATACAATCGTCGGTTACACAAATATATAATCCTACACACTATACTTAAATTTTATAAAAAATAGTAAGAAATTCGTTTCGAAAAAGTGAGGTCATATCGAGAGCGAGCTTGGTGTTATGTAATAATTAATGCTGAAAAAAAATATAAATCACAAGTACTTAAACGCTCTTCCTTGCCACGAGGTAATTCTCATTTAAAACATCAACAACAATACATTCAGAAACATTAAAATGAATGCACAATTCGCATTATACATTTTAAATTTCCACTTAACAAATATTAATCTAACATGCATAATAATAGAACATCACCGTGGGCTATGAATTTAAATAAAAAAAAAGAATTCTTAAAAGGGAAGTAGTAGAGTGAAAATTTTAAATGTTTTAAGTACATCTCATTGAACAATAGAAAGTACATTTTTACTTTAAAAGTGTTATTCAAGGCATCGCATAATACTTAATTTTACACTTTTCTGCATAACATAAATAATGTTTTAAATATAACGTAATGAAACACCATAATATATATGGTGTCGTTTATAGACTTTAAATAAAGAAACGGACTTCAAAAGAAAAATACGTTCCAATTTAGTAAACGACATACTGTTACCAGTTATTTCGATTTTAAAATCAAGTTACTGAACCGATTTTGATGAAATTTACGTGTGACCAATCTGAAACCATATTCTTACAAAGAATTCAAAAATCGGTTAATTAATGACTGAGTTAAGAAGTAACAAGCATTAAAGTTTTGAGAACCTTCTCCTTTTTTTAAGTTGGTTGAAAATACCACGAATGCAATGAACATAGCCTCCCAGTTATATTCTAACGGTCGTACTAATAAAATTTTATAGGCGACATATAACATTTTTTTATTAAAATTATAATAACTTCACTCGTGAGTAAAACTTTATTAGTAGAACCATTACTATTTAAATGAAATATTGCTACATTGATTTGGTGGTTTCGGACTCTGTGAGAAAACAAATATTAATATAAATTTTAACATCCTTTAAGCAATGTTATTTTTGTATTTTTACTGCCACTATTCAAATTTGAGATCAAATGTGACAAAAATTTGAATTTGTTTACAAATATTTAAAATAAAAATGTTGCATTTCACTACTAGTAAATGTTTAGGAATAAATTAATTTTATGCATTGTCTCTCGACATTGTTGTCTTCGTATTGTTTTTTTTTTTAATTTAATTAAACCATAAGTAAATACGAAGTAAATTCAAATATAATATATTAGCACAAAATTCTATTCTAAACTACCTATAACGTATTTCAGAAACGCGTCGTACCGTTTTAATTTAAAATATAGATATATATATATATATATATATATATATTTAGCAAATAATTATTCCTAACTTGCGTTAACGTAAGCATAGCGCCATCTGTATTTGAGTAGCTGAACTTGTTTTATAAATAAAGTGTATATTAAAAAGCATAGACAAAAATAAAATTAAACATGTAATGGACGGTTTTCATAAAAATCGTCGTTATTTTTTAACCATTATAGAGTTACGTACATTTTACAAATTACTTAATTAATTTTATGTATGTGACAAACGATGTAAACAAATGTTCAATCATAAATTATTTTACATACAAACGTTGAAATATTGCACAAGTTTCATGTTTATAATATATGATATAGAATTTTTCTTTTAAAGTATTTTTTTTAAATATATTATTGAAATTGGGTTGGTGGATTAAAAATTTTTCAAGTTGTTTAACCTACCTCATCGAATTTTAAAGGATATATTTATATTTTTAATGCCTGTAATTTCTTTAGTCGATTTTGCTTATAAGCTCAACAGACGAATTCAATTTTAAATTTATCTACTAAAAACGTAATGTTATATATCTTTAGGTGTTAAAATTCTATGAATCAAAAATATATTTAATTATAACTAACCTCATATACACCATTAAAAGCATCTGTTTCTGTGAAGTACCTTAATACGACTAAGTATGTTTAAGCAACTTTTCGTATGACGAGAATTACACTTGTAAGTTGTGCTAACGGATTTACATAAGATTTACATATTGTTTATCATTGCTTTTACACCTGAATTAACTTACTGTCAGTGACTTATTAATTACAACTTATTACTTAAGGTTAACTAAGTAACTCTTATCGGGTTACATTGTTTACGCCAGTTACGTGAATAAAACTTACAAGTGTAGTTCGTGCCTAGTAAATATAATAATAGGGTGACCATACATATGAAACTCTATCGGTGGGACTGATTCTTAATAAATGAATTTTAAGTAATTAGTAGTAGTGAAATGCAATTTCAAATAATACCAGCTCTACGAGAAATATTATAATTAGTTTAATGTGACACATTAGATTAAAATTATAAATTTTAGTTTTTCATCATCATTTGCCTATTCCTCATTAATCATTTATTTTAAATATAAGTCGAACATTTCTTTATATTGTTAAAAATATGTTTTTATTTTTACAATATTTATTTGAATATCATATTAATACTTGTGGGCTTTTATTATTTTAGTTATTTGGTTTTCTTTCTCTTATGGTATATTGGCAAGATTCTTAAGTCTGAACACGCACTACAAGGCACAATGGTTTTTCATAAAATAGCTCACAAGTAGAAATGTGATATATATAATAATAATATAACATTCAGTGTGCCATTCAATTATTTATCTTCTATTTTCTTATAATATTTAACAGAAATGAAAACAAGAGAGGTCTAACGTTTAAGAAATTGAGCGTGTTTACCAGCAGAGTTAGACCATTCTGGTTCTCATAGTCTCATGCTGAAACTATATTTTGCTATAAGGTCTAACTTTGAACAAATTTAGTGAAAAATTTAACCTCATAACAAAAGACTACGCGATATTGGACCATCACCGACATTATAAAAACCAAGTAAGAATACCTCTTTTTTAGATATTCACAGATTTTATAAAGAAAATAATTTATAATTTTACTCGTAGAGCTAGCATTAAAATAAACAGGTTTAGATAAACATTACTTTAAAAAATCGGAATATCGTTACCAAAATATGCAAATGATATTCTTAAAGAGCTGAAGGCATTGACCATCGGTCTAGTAACGAGGAGAAAATTAACTAAAAATGAATCGTATTAAGTAGCGTAAAGTACCACAAAACTCACGTTAAACGCCAACATACGACATTACGATTTATGTGCAACTGACTCTGAACAATAATATAAAATTAATTTTAGTGGTCCATCGAAGACACAGAAAACGAACACTAAAAAGCAGATCTCATTGTCATATCGCACATAAATCCGAAGGTACAAACATTCAAACGTAGCAACAACGATAGCCACAGAAATGTACAATGAACAGCAAGCGCGGTTCCAAGAGTTTAAGGGAAGCAATTACCCACTCACAAAAACAAACGGATCAATGACCATTTTCGTTCAAACAATCGATTATTGAAAATAACTAAAAATAATTTGTGGGAAATTGCTCCTATACCCCACTTTACCATAATCACATTTAGCCAGAGCTAATGATATCTCAAATTGACATTCTTCTACGTCTAAGGCGAGAATTGCACTTATAAGTTTTACTCTATTCACTATTAAATATAAAACTCTGTAACCTGGTAACAATTACCAAGATCACTTTACGAAAGCTGTTGCTGTCAAAAAAAAACACTTGCAGTAATTTCTATCAGGTGTAAAGCAATAACAAACAATTTATGTAAATCTTTATGAAAGTCTGAGAGCAAAACACTTAAATGTAATTCTCACCTAAAGAGACGCCAACTAGTGTGACCAGCACATTGGATTATATTTTTGAACTTGTTAAAAAAATTGTCGTTCTTTCAATAAAATCCTACATTCACGCCGGTCGACAGCGTGTGACATCGAATTTGAGACTTAATGCTGAGACGCAGGACATGACATAGTTCTGAACAGCGATGAGCGTATTTTCTAAGAGATGGACAAATAAAGAACTAAGTATACTCCGACGCAGGTAGGCACTATGACGCTATGCACGCTCACATCGACGGGAATGCAAACAGAGAGAGATACAAAAAATTTGATATTTAATAAAAAAAAGAAATATTATTGTGTGCTTGTCAAAAGGAGACCGCTCAGACCGCGTATAATTATTTTTTCGAGCATAAAATTTTTAGACATAGTGCAAGACAATGGAGTACAATTTACTCTTTTTCATTCCTTAATGTTTTATTACGTACATAGTAAGTCCTACATAGAAACCTTCGTGGAAAGGAACTCATATACAGAGTGTCAACTGGGCATGTGTTGGACTTTTTACCAGTATTACCATAATCGATATTTAAAATTAAAAAGAACTGAATTAATTTTTATAAATTTGTTTTTCATAAATGATGGCTATACTTAAATAAATTAAATCTTCTTTCTTCTTCTGATTCTGCTAATGTTGATAAACCGTCCGGCACATGCCCAGTTGACATCCAGTAGATATCGAACGCCCATACACGCTGGCAGCTACGTCCTGCAAACTCTATCTACGATTCGAAAGTGCTTTAAAAAGCCCATTTAAATAAAGCATATTTTAAAATTTGAGTTTATGCTACGTAGTACTGAACGTCAACATACGAACCCGATCCTTGTTTTCGCGTAAAGACAATTCAAAATGTATTTTGTTCAATAGTTTGGAATCTTTAATTTTTTCTTTTTTAAGACTTTTTAAGTATTTTTGATGTAACCTACATCTAAAAGTCGTCAAACGTCGTATCAGTTCTTGGCTACGTAGTATACTTAAACATACGAATTCGGTTCCTACGCGCCATACATATTAAATAGATACTTCAATGTAAAAGAACTATATTATATACATACATCATCATGTAAAGGAACGCATAGAAATATCGAACGGCTATACACGCCGGCAGCCATGTTCTACTACTGGTTTTTGGCATACAAGTCTGGTCCTTGCCCTTACGTAAAAAAAACACAAATTCAAGATATACTTTAATCCAGTAGGTTATTTCGAATTATACTTTATTCATGAAAAGACATATTCAATCCTCGCCCGTCCCGCTAGTTCTTTGCCACGTAGTATTGCGCCTCAGCATATGAGTCCGTACTACATACTACCCTCATGTATAGAAAATCATTTAGACATCGAACGCCTTTATCCTCTAAAATCCCAAAAAAAAAATATGTTGTCATAAAAACAGGATGTACTTCATAAAGATTTTATGCTAGAGTCCTGAATTTTCTGTCATTTCACAAACAAAGGAAAATTCAGGATTTATAGGACAGATAAAAGCCTTCGAACTGATAGACACAAATATACTACATCAGCGATGAATTCTATGGATAATGCAACTAAGATCTTACTTTAAAGATTAAATATTTAGTTCTATATGAAGTACTTCCAGCAGGTATAGCAATTTTAATTCACAGGGTGTCAACTGGGCATGTTGGACATTTTACCAGCGTTTGCAGAACTTTTTTCATTGAAACGTTGGATCTTGTAGGTTCGTACAGTATGGTTCCATTTTTTAAATTTTAAATATTGATTCTAATAGCACTGGTAAAATGTCTAACACATGCCCAGTTGACAACCTGTATAGTGTCAGGGCGCGGGTATCCGTTTAGTCTTTTTAATTGAAGCAGGGATCCATGAGGATATAGGTCGATTGTCACTTGTCACGTCCCGTCAGTTCTATGCTACTCATCCATATCGTCGAGGATACTGTAAAACCGTGTATCTACCTTTTCCTATTAAATCATATTTTGAACCAAATATTAAATTACATTATTGATTAAAAAATAAGGCCTTGTGGGCATTTTCCATTACGCATTGCATATGTAGCGTCACCGACGATCTGTCAAAATGTATTTTTCAAATATCGATTATAATTTAATTTTCGGCTAGTTTGTTTTTCTATCAATAACGAAATCGAACATTCGGTTCAAAGGTGGACCTTATCGCAGGAGCTAGTTACGCAGTTCTGCAGGATGGGCGTCGGGACGTCGGGCGCACGTCGCGCTGGGCAGAGCTCGGCGCGCGCATCACGTGAGGCGGCAGGCGGGCAGGCGGCCGCACGACGAGTGCCAGCGCCGCTTGCACTGCGTCGACTCCGCGTCCGACAGCTCCGCCGTCGACATCGTGCGCGACCCGCCCGAGCCCAACTCTGCGATACATCATTACTTTATGACTATGGAAAAAAGTGAAACAAACGTCAAAAGCAAAAAAAAACATAATTTCAAACGAAATAACTGTAATATTCCAGTCATTTTGATTTTAAAACAACTATATTGAACCGATTTTGATAAAAATTCTATGGGTGCAATCTAAAAGAATAAAAAATAAAATAATAGAATTTCGAATAAAAAATTATACTTAAAATCGTATAAGAAATATCGGAGTTCTGAGGTAACAAACACAAAAAACACACTTTGAATATATAAAAACTTACTACTTTTTGAATTCGATTAAAAAGAAAATTAGGTAAAACCAAAGGAAGAATCGAAAAAATCTAAATTGGTAATTTTGTACTGGAATTGCCACTTTCAAATTTTATTAATAGATGGCGGTGTTAACATTATTGTACCGAATCATGTATCGAATAAAAATTACGTGAAGTCACTCGTCCCGAAACATAGGTGTAAATATAATTAACATAAGAATTTTTTTGTACACTAAATTATATTACTACTATTTTAATGTGAATTGACACTAAACAGATCTCGTGCACGAAAAATATAAATAAATATTCGATGCAAAAAGTGCACAGTGCCTTGTTTGTACATTTAACTTTACCGCCTAATCTCATATAAGAAAAATTCAGTCAAACTCAGTATGACTTTTTTGACTAAAGATTGTTAAGAATTTTCTAGTTTGAATGATTCCATCTGATACGCTTTAAGTCATAAGTCAAATAGTCAATGATGTAACTCAAAATAGAATACATTGAAGCGTTCGCTAGACAATCTAATGTCATATCTACCTAATGTAACAGCGAGTACTGCGTTAATATTAAATATATACATATGTACTCAATAAACTGAAAACTCCAAGAGCGTAAAGTGGTTAGTTATGGGCAATGTGTTTTTATTAGTCGAGTGCTCTTAGCGATCGTGAGCATTAAAAGTAAACAACTCGGTTGTGTTTTTGTTAATAACACAGGATGAATTATGATGAAAGGATATGCGTCACAAACATATTAGTTTCGCAGTATTAGAGGAGGATTGCTCACTTCAAACGATAAAAACGCATTAATAAACGCGTCTTAAATACTTCAAACGAAAGTGTATAGACTCAACATGCTACGAACCTAACTCAATGAACAAATACGAGCGCGAACTTGACCTGCTTTGTGATATTCGTCGGAATCTGCAATGTAGTTATAATGAATATGTAATACAATTTTGACTGGTTCAATTTGATTTCGACGAGGTCACTGCCTTATAGCTTGTTAAGTAACAGAGTAATGATTAGAAGGAAATATTTACATGAATTATTCTGATTGTTGACCTTATATTGGTGATTATTGCACAGTATTTACATTGAAATGAACGATTGAGGATAATTAATTTAATAATTAATTATTATATGTATTATACTAAGATCACCGCAAAAAAAATGTTAAAAACACGCACTGGCAAGTTTTTATAGGTAACCCTGCAGAAGTATATTCAACTGTACATAATTATTCATAAAATTTTTATTTTAATAAGAAGTAACAGATTTGGGCAGAAATTTGCAGTGGGATTCGGGCTATATAAACACATGTGCAGTGATTCCTTAGTTAAATTAATAACATAATATACATTTAAAAAATGTACTCATTATAGAAATACTACTTGTACCACTCAAAATTTATGCAAATTTAAATAATAAATTCATAAATCACACATGTCACATTCATACTATTTCATGTTAAAAATCTGTATCCATTTTCAACTTTGACAAACTCATCAATTGACTTGTTATTGACATTCTGGGTGCCCAAATGAAAAATGCCAAATGAGTTTATAACATATCTTTTGTTAATAATAAATTACTTAGTGCCATTGATGTTATATTTAAATATTTCGTATGCTACAGTTATTAATGAATGTTCAAGTTTCGTTATAAAAACCTCATTAAATTTTTATAGATAAGAAAAAATAAATTGTGTTTAAATTGAATCTGACCTAGATAGAGAACAAACATTTCAATAAAATATAATATATTTAATTTGCTACGGGTTGTAGAATTTAGAGTGTTTTATTTCATACATCAGTATAATTATTATGTTACTGATATTTACCTACTTACATGTACAATATAACCAAAATACGGAATGATGATATACTGTATGTCTATGTACGATGAGTCGGTAGAATGTATGGTGTGTCAATGTAATAGTAGTGGGCGGTGTGTACGATGTATCAGTGTAGGGTGTGTCTGTATACGGTGTAAGGTGTGTGTAGTAGTGATGCGCGTCGGCGTATTGTCGCTCCACGAGGTAGGGAATGACAGTGTGTACGATGTACCGGTGTAGGGTGTGTCTGTGTACGATGTGAGGTGTGTGCAGTACCATGTCGCAGATCGTGCTCGGTGTAGTAGTGGTGCGCGGAGGCGTAGTGTCGCTCCACGAGGTAGGGGATGACGGTGGAGCTGTGCAGCTCGTCGGAGCGCCGGCTGCGCGCGCCCACCGCCGTCTCTCCCGCTAGCAGCGCCGGCCGCGAGCGCACCCAGCTACAGAACGAACATGTTAACTCAAAATATACTATATATAGAATAGGGTTCTATCGGCACTTTTTATTACGTGGAGGAGAAAAAGGGGAGGTTTTACAAAAGAGGAACATTTTCGTGTTTCTTTTTTTTTGAGACCAGGGAGGGTCGCTCACAATTTGTTAGTAATACTTTATTTTGTGGAAGCAAGCCTCTGTTGTAGTCTTTAGACCCATGCTTGATTTGGACAAGAGCTATGAAGAAATACCATGATTCATCTTTACATTTTATTCGATAAAAATTGTAGTTGAATATTCTATTTCTTTTTATATTAACCTGCACTAACCTTAAACAGGTGCAATGTAGTTTTTAACAACAACAAATTACAATATATAGGTACTACACATTTAAGCCTTCATCTTGAATCACTGGTTTTTTTTTTTTTTATATAAACTGCATTAAAATCCGTTGCATAGTTTAAAAGATCTAAGGCGATTTAAAAGACGGTGGGAAACAACTGTTCTTTACTATGTAAAGATTTTTTTTTATTAAGTAAAAAAGGAACTTACTCATGCCTTCTAATTTCCTGTACAGTTGGTCTTTCATCAGGATTTCGTTTTAACATATGCATTAAAAGAGTGCTAAGTAAAGATCCTACACAAGATGGTGGTGGTGCTGGCTCTCCTCTACCTATAGCCTCTAATAATCGATACACATTATCACCTTCAAAAGGATACCTCCCAGTCGTCATGTTGTATCTGTAAAAAAACATTTCTCTTGTATTTATGTCAAAGCTACCATTGTTAATATAATCTTGATTATGGAATCTAGAGAAAATTTCAACTTAAGGAAAATATTCTTGATTTGAAAGAAATTATGACATTTCATGACAAACATTATCATGAAACTAAGGTTTTTAAAATTTTTTGGACTTGGCTATCATATTTAATTTTTTTTTTATATTTTTATAATTTTTGTTATGAGTATCAAATTTATCCCATAATTTTGTGATATTAAAACTTTGAATACTTTTAACTTAGGCACAATTTGTTGCAATGAAATTACTTCTTATTTAAATTACTAGCATAAAATTTTCCTGTGCCTATATACAGGAACCTAGGCATGTGTTGGATATAATGAATATTTAATATGCCATGTATAATATTATTTGTTACATCAATTCAAATAATAAAAGTTTTGTACATAACATGGTTATTTTAGTACTTTCTTGGATATAATTATGTTACTATGAAAAATGATTTAATGTTACCAGAATAATAACATATTAATAATGTATACTCAAACTTAAAATCTTCCTTTTGAAATAAAGATAACATTCATATTTTTTGTAACAATAACTATGGAATATACAAATGACAAAAAACACATTTAAATAACTATACAATTTTCATACCTACATAAAAAATACAAAAGGAATTTTCCATTGTTGAACAAGAATTTAGGTCAGTTTGTTCTTATGTATATTGTTGACGATATCATATTTAAATCACTTGTGAGTCACTGGCAATAACACATTTATTTACATTTAAAGGCATTATTGTCACAAGTAGGTTAAAAACTTAAAAGTAATATCAGTCAATTATTTAAATATGAGAATTATATTTATTATTTCAGTAAATAGTCATACTTTAATATTTTTCATTTATTTTATAAATAAATGTGGACAAAGAATTGAATTACTGTCAATTTATTGTAAACCTATGTTGTATATGTAATTGAGTTGATTAAATAATCACTAACTTTACAATTGTCAAAAATCTACAATTAATCACAGCTTGTAAATTGTTAATTCCAAATTATTTGAAAGCATAAATTTGATAAACATTTTAAAATAATCAAAGAAAAATAAAAAATGATAGTGGCATGAGAATTAAGTTATTTTTATATTAATTTATAAAATATTATATATTATAATCTGAATTTGCTTATAAAGAAAATTCACTTACAAGGTGACGCCACTACTCCATATATCAACTTTGATACCAGAAAACTGTTCAGCACCATTGGCTATCTCCGGAGGTTGAAAGGCAGGGGAGCCTTGTCCGGTGTAACATGTGTCTTCTGATGAAAACATGTCTAATGCCTAGAAGAATTGACTGATGTTAGACATTTTAACATATCTATATACAAAAGAGGAAATATGTATTTACATACCTATACCTCTTTGATCAGTCAATTAAAATAAAAAATCAATACACAGCTCTGATCACTGAATAAATTGGATTTAAATTTGGCTCACAGATATTTATAATCTACTATAAATGTATTTTTCAAATTTCAATCCATAAAGAAATGGTGAAAAATGGTCAGTCTGCGTGGAATAATCATATTTGATACAAGTAGTTTTTGCCCATATTGTTCAATTACATTAAAGGTTAATACAATTTACAATAAGGTAAGTATGAATGAAACATGTATTAAATTTTTGTATGAATTAAAATTGACATTATAAAAGCAAAGCTTAGTTTTTGTGTACTTACTTCAGCAACACCAAAATCAGTTATTTTTAGTGTCTGGTCCAACGTCAACAACAAATTGCCGGGTTTAATATCTTTGTGAACTACACCCTGGCCATGCAAGTATTCTAAGCCATCCAGCAGCTGAGTGAAGTAATCATGCGCTTGGCGCTGAGGAAACTTCTTGCCTGGACTTGATTCTAACATATCCTATGAAATTTAAAGAAGGAATAATTTTTTATAATATGCAAATTCAAAGAACCTAATATGAATATTTTTTGTTGATTATCATAATTAACACAATAAATTTAAGTCTGTGCCTAACCTGAAGTACACCCACACAAAACTCCATAACTAAATACATTTTTTGCTTCTCATCATTGTACATAACATCGACTAGTTCTATCACATTTTTATGTCTAAGTATTCGCAATAGTTGTATCTCTCTCTGAACATTTTGTTCACCATTTGGTATTCTCCTTAGTTTTCGCTTTTTCAATATTTTAACAGCTCTTCTGCACAAAGTCTCAGAGTCCAACATCTCTTTAACTTTCCCATACGAACCTTCACCTAACACATCGCCCATTACGTACTTTCCTACCATTTTACATTTTTTCTTCTTACTTCTGTATATTACATCTGCACTATCGACTCTATGAAAAAATAGGTTAGTCTGGTCTAAATTAAGATCTAAATCATCTATTTGATCGTCGTCGAGCCAAGTAACGGAGTGTCGTTCTGGACTGCCCTCCAATAAGAAATTATCTTCACTTTCTTGCGGTGCAATAATATTCGATACTTCAAATTCCTCATTTTCAGCATCTGGAAGACTTTCACTACTACAGATTTTCCTACACATTCTTGGATCCATTATCTATCAAAACAACACATTTGGAAAAACTATTTGTAAATCTAAATAGACTACGAAGCCTCCCACCGTCACAAATAACTTTATTTATAAAATTAATTTACACATCTCTCAAAATATATTCCATCCGTACATGGTGGACAAAAGATTTTTTTATAAAAATTAGCTTTGTATTTGCAATGATTGAAGGTAAATAAAATATGAATCCATGAAAATTGAAACATCGCATTGAAACCACAGATAAAGTCAACATGTAAAAATGACAATAAACAATATTATTATTTTTTGACGAAGGCTACGAATAGGTGTACCATTTTAAAGTTTTGCATGGTACTATTTTACATAATGTCTCCGAGGAAGTGTACTTCTACCTTTTATCTAAAAAGTTGGTATTTGTAAGAGATATATGAGTACTATAGAATTATTCAATGTGTATGTGCCTTAGTATAATAGGTATAATTATAATAATTTTTATATGATCGAGTTCAAAGTTCGATCGTTCGATCGAGATTTAAAGTTTTATATGAATGAACTAATGTAATCTATGTAACAAGTTATCATATTAGTTAATTTACATTTAATTAGTATTTTATGCAGTATGATATAATTTTAGGTGTATGAAATTATTTTAATCGAAATGCTTTGCAATAGGTATTTAAGTAGGAACCTACATAACATTCATGAGAGATTGTCTAGTTTTAATAGCTTTAAGTTTTATGTAACAAGTGACACTAATATGGAACTTGTAACGGTTCATCAGTATTAAGCCCAGCGATATATGGACCATGATCTGTGTCCTTTGAATAACTACTTTTTTCACATCTATGAAGATGTAGTGTTCGTTTAAATAGTTTTCTTATTAATATATACAGTAACCATACCTGACTTTCCTTTTATCTCGTATAATAAACGTTAAAATACCGAAAGTTAACATAGTTTACTTAGGACAAGCACAACTCTGTTTATAAGCGTTTTATCAATTTTCTATATATTCCAAAGTGATTTTGCTATGTTACTAATGTGAATAGTATTTTAAAATATAGACATTTGAAGCAGATATTAATATTTTTAAATTTTGTTGTATCTCATTAAATCACATAGCATTTGATTAATAACTTATATTTGCTTAAAGTTAAATTTTGCGGGTCTGTG
Organism: Hypolimnas misippus; assembly: GCA_037950945.1. NCBI lineage: Eukaryota > Metazoa > Arthropoda > Insecta > Lepidoptera > Nymphalidae > Hypolimnas > Hypolimnas misippus. The sequence goes on along the minus strand of JBBEEQ010000012.1, from coordinate 10,199,922 downwards.
ACGAAGTTGTACGATGTCAACCACTTAATAAATATAAAGACAATTTCATATTGTGGTAGACAAAATCATATACACTAGAAGACAATATTTTGTAACATGTATTCTAAGTTATAAATATATACTTTTGAAAATATTGATGGAAATTATGTTCAAATTAAAATAAATTTTAAAATTTTCAGAATATATATAATAAACCATAGATCTCAAAATTTAATCAATGTTTACCTCTCGTAATAAATCCATTAAATGATAAGAACTTTATATGGAATTTTGGTGTTTTTTTTTCTTATTTTTAAACCCACATTTCTAGTTTCCTAACGAACGGTTAATATCAAATTAAAACAATAATATTTTCTTCCGCGGAGACTAGACTCTGTTGCAAGTTCACATTTGTTAGGGTACAATTTACGCAAGCCTTCATCTTTTAACTATGGTTTGACCTTGGTTAACCTAAGCAACCTTCGGACTTTTTCATTTATACATACATATTAAAAAATATTTTTTCTGAAAAAAGCTGTATAATAATTAAAGTACTTAAATTACATGTTTTTTTTACAATATAAGAAATTAAAATATCTTGCAGAATTAATGCTGCATAAACTAAACGCCTTGAAACAAAAAAGAAACTCCAGAAAACGCGGCAAATTTAAAAAAACATTATAATCTCCAGTTGATTAGTAGAATCGCGTTAATGCATTATTATGGTCATTTATATTCAGGATTTTAGTCGGTTCGATTCTTATAATAATAGTAATATACATTTTAACATCTGTTACGATGGAAATATAGGAAAAAATAATTTTGTATTATATCAGAAAACAGTATGTATTAATTAAATGACTAATATTATTTAACAAAGAACTTGTAGTTTTATAAATTATTAAGTCTACGTAAAATAGAAAGAAAATTACTTAATGTCGATCCTAAAGTGAGTATAAATGCCAATTTGAACAAAGTACCTACAAATAAATTACGCTGTGCCCCGCGGTTTTACCCGTGTTGATTTGAGAAAATTTTATTGATATAATGTTTACCCACTTGAATCGGATGTTATTCACTATTTCAATTATTATTTTCGCGTAACCCTACTTTATGAATTAAAATAAGTATTTTTTAAATAAAAGCAGCCTAAGTCACTCTTTATCACATTAGTTATCTATTAGTGTACGATCGTCAAAATCGGTCCAATTATTTCAGAGATTAGCCGGAACAAACAGACAGACAAAAATTTTATAAATTGTGTTTTTGGTATGAGTAGCGTAAGTATTTTCGTATATGCATTTAGTTAAAAGCAGACAATTCAATTTTATTTATTTACATTCTTTATTGCACAATAAATTAGTAACATACATTAATAATGTAAATATATAGGCGAAGGTGGACTTATCTATTTATAATCTATAATAGAGATCTCTTCCAACCTAAAGTAAGTGATGACACCAATAAGCGGGTCACATAGTGCTACTAATTCACTTAAATATATACTTAGAACTTCTGTGGATTATACATATCAAAAACAAAATAAAAAATATGTTTTTAATTTTTAAATATTTAATAAAACTGTACTTGTATTGTAATACGCTTATTTACAATATTCGGTACATTAATATATTTTATTCAACAATAAAAAATTCATAACTCTCGGCGAGTTGCTGAAATTAAAAAAAATATTTTATGAAACAAGGAACCTAACAAGTAATCAAAACGGTCGTAATAACATAAATAAAAAAAATATATGTAATATAGCCCAGACTGCAAACTGTAAGTAATTTCTAGTTGCAAAATTCTGTAACGTACACAGGATTATTGCGCAATATTGCGTTCCTCATTTCACCAGACCCCGCACAATGTATAAATGTACCCGATAATTCGTCTGAATTGTCATTGGGCTCGCATAATTTTTTAAAACAAATTTATTAAAATAAGTTGGCCGGTCTAATATTACACAGTGCAATTAGAATTTTAATTTTTATTATATTTAGTGTTCATTTCTTTTTTGAGGATCGCCAATCGCGTAAGGCAGGCATCACGCCACGCGCGGCGATCTTGCAGCCGCTCCAATGGTACCATAGCGTTGAGTTGCTCGCAAATTGTTTCGGCGCTTTTCGACGTGCCCATGCGCGGCGTTTCACCGAACGTATTGCTGACGCTGTAGATGGTTTCACCATATCTAAAAAACAAGGATAAAAAAATATTTTTTTAATATCACCAAACATAGTTTTTTAAACGTCTTAGAGAAATTTTTCTACAAAAAAGTAAAATTTTTTGTATAAGTTATGCCGATTTGTTTTCGCCTATTAAGCATAAGTATGTGATTATTTCAGAATGATTCTATAATATCCGTTATAAAGATCTGATATAAAACATCAGATCGGGTTAGCGGAATTTCTTAACGGACGACAGAAAGTTGTTTGTGATTAATGTCATTGCAGTAAATACCTATAATAATTTTCAATAGAAAGCGACGACAACTGCACGTTTATAATTTTCTTATGAAAATTAAACTATGTATTTTAATAATTACCGTTCAATGTAACTCTTCATTCCTTCAGCATTCAAATGTGCTGTTTCTAAAGAACCGAGGAACGCGTAACGCATTCCCAATCCTTCCGATATAACTTTGTCGACATCTTGAACATCTACAACTTTGTCGTCAACCAAGCGCCAAACTTCGTTCAAAATTGCGTATCTAAAAATTATAACGGCATTTTATAATTAACGTTAGCAATTTATAAAATAAAACAACAACAAGAATATATTTCGCCTAGGCAATACTTTGTTATAACAATGTTTTTAAAACATAAAAATATTTTAAATCATATATCATATTTATCACACAATTAATAGTTAATTTATTGTCAACATTTTCTAATAATGTATACAATATACAAAATAAAGTAAACACCAACTTACTGAATACGATTCAGAACAAAGCCATCGATCTCTCGAGACAACGACACTGGCTCTTGTCCAATCTCTATCATTATTTCTCTTGTCTTCTTCGCGACCTCGGGCTTTGTCCATGGCGCTGGTACTATTTCAACTAACGGTACGTAGTATGGAGGGTTTACTGGATGCGATACTACAACCTGACAAAGTAACAAACAATATAATTATAACATTTACTTCTATAACAAAATGCTTGTACCTGCATTTAGATAGCAATACACAATATAAAGTATGTATAAACAAGCCATTAAGAATTTGGATAAGAATATATAACATAGGTTGAAACGGTCTACAGTAATATGAATAAGAATTCCTTACAACCTTGATCATGTGTCAACTAGTTAATTTTTACAAGAGTATTTCAATTTCCAATTCAACTTGGTCACATCTTGGTGGACTTTAGATTCTAGTGATGAATGTAATGAAAGTAAATTAAACGATACGACTTTATGAATAAGAAGTTTAAATTCTACCATACAACAATACAGGGTGTATTGTTGTATGTACCTATGTTTAATTTTCAAATTATAAATCTTTTATAAAAACTACATACTTGTGCTTTGTGTTGTAAGCCCTCAGAAAACAGGGAAGGCAAAGTTGTACTTGTAGAGCTTGAGAGGATAGTCTTGTCATTCACAACTTTGTCCAAATCCTGAAATACTTTCTTCTTTAGTTCAAGATTTTCCGGTACACATTCTTGTACAAAAATCGCATCTTTAACTGCTGTTGCTAAATCAGTGGTCCCTGAATAGAAAAAAATTATAATTATTTCAAATAACTAATTATATAGTTATTAATCTAAATATATATTTTTTTATTTTTTAAGAAAATAGTTTTAACATTCTAAAAATATTTTTTTATTCATTTACATGTAGATGACGTTATTACCCAAGCAACAACAAATACTTTTATTATTCGTATCGCCGTTCCCGTTCTTTATATCCGTGTCCAAAAATTATTTTCTTGGGTTACGTGCTAAGTTCAGGGTTATATTTATTAAGTTAACTTTTACACTTCAATTAGATACCACTACATTTTTTTAACAACGAGTTTATTACGGTTGGATTATAGTTCATTTATGGTTTAATAGTAATAAGTATTATTTTATCTTATTTTATATTACATAATTTACACGAATAAGACTTGCCAATTGCGTGTAGAAAAAAGTAAGTATTGGAAATGAATTCGTAAATATGTTGATGGTATGTATCGCAGTTAGATACATATAGGCACTGTACATTTAAATACATAATTTTATTATGCTGTTTCTAATTATAATTAAAATTTAATTTTAAGATAATGTCTTAAAAATGTATAATATTACTAACATGATAACATAAATTACCTTTAATGCAGCTAAATTGTTCATCGGCATTGAGGCTGCCACGTAGCAGACCATCTTTTTCCAATGTTTTTAGTTGAACCTTAATATCTTCGAGCGCGTCGGTCACTTGCTTGGGAATAATATCGAATATCGTCACTTGGTAACCGACAGAAGCGAAAAGCATCGCCCAGGATCTTCCAATTAGACCACTGCAAAAGAAAATCAAATTGATTACATTCCATAATTATTAAGACAGTCTGTGCGTATAATGTGAGGACCAAAATCGTACACTAGGGGCTCACCAGTCAGGTCAGGGGTTACCTGGAAAGTTTTTCGAGAGCTTTGAAGATGAGTGATATTACAGATGTCAAGCTCTTTCCAAATTACTACTAGGCCACCTCGTATCTTTACCGTCCGACATAATACGCATTTTTACAAAAAAACAAATTTCCAAACTACTATGTGGTACAGTGATGCGTTTTTCCTGTGTGGTATCGCTAGAAGACTTGATCTACGTTAATGTAACCTACTATTATAATGTTTAGCGCATCCTCCGTTACTAAGTTTTTACATAAGTTTCTTAATATACAAATTGTTGCCGGTTTCCATGCCTATTATGGAGAAATTACAGAAACCGTTCGGTTGCTGGTTTTTCAGCGAATAGATGAGACCGTATACATGTTATTAAATTAATAACCTCTTAAATTTATTAAATTACTAACTCGAACTTCATGGTTTTCGAGATCTCATTGTTTTATCGGAATTTTAAAATTTTCCAGATTTTTGTCTTCAAATTACTATGACTTTTTTTATAAATTTTTGGCAAAAACTTATAAATGCTAAAATTTATCTCATTTTGACTGAACAATATGGTTTTAACAAACGGGTCTGAGCTGTATTAGAAGAAAATGACATTGAACTAAACAAAACGCTTGTTATGTCGACTTTGCAGCGTTTGTACATAAAAACCATTAATTTTACAAAAGGAAGGTGTTTGCATAAATTAATTTGGAAATTTTCTCTAGTTAGTTATATTACATCTTTATTTTCATTGAAAAATGAGTAAGAAAGGAGATATTGTCTACAACTATTATTCGGCGCCATTTTTCAAAAAAAGTGGCTCGTCCGGAAAAGATAACGAGGTGGCAAATTTGAAATTCGAAAAGAGCATGTCAAAATCATCAATTTTCTAACCTCCTTGACAACTTCTCAGATAAAACTACCAAACGACTGACAATCAGTCTAATTTGATTATGATTGACATGATTTTGAGAGATTTTATAATGTAAGTAATTATGTTAATTTTCATAATAACAATCAGAACAAACTAAAAAACGAGAACTGCTTTAAATTTCAATAAGAATTTTAGTTTTATATAATCTTTAAATTGTACTCAACTTAAATTAGAAAATTTATGACTGGATAAGTAATTTCAATATATTATAGCAGTTGCTGAACTGATTAGCTGATAGAGTTAAAGTACTATTATTAAATAATACTATTTGTTTAACTTCAGTCCACGTCTTTGATTTGACATATTAATGTTGTATGCATGTTATACCAAATGTTATCTACATTGTGAAATTCTAGAATATGGTGAAAGGTGCTTCTACACCGTCTTAGAAGATATAGGAAAATCCATGAACAAACACCGACTGCAACTTTGTTTTACACATGTAAAGATAATCCCAATCCATCTTTAATAATCGTTTTATAATATCATAAAAAGTATTATAGGTACAAAAGCTCGTATAAAACATTGATGATAATCCACTCGTAACTTCAATACTATCTTATGTAAATTAAACGTAAGTATTTTGCCACGGTGTTATCTATAAGAGAGATGTTTACAAATATGATATGCATAGTACAAAGAAAAACATTGGAAATTATTAAGTAGTAAGTACTACTTTGCAACTTTATTTACATTTTTTTTATAAATTAGACACATAGCTCTTTTTATAATCATATATTCGTTTATGATAAAGTACATATATTTTAAATATATTGATCATAAATAGAACTTGGTTTTTTAAACACAAAAAAGATTTAATTGTTTTTGCGTAACCCTAATACAAACAAAACGACATAGACATATACAGTTTAAAACAATAATATTTATGAGTAACAATAAGACTTAGGTAAATAGAATAATATCTGAATGAATCAGTTTTTAATTACTTTTATGAACCGCCTTCAAAAAGGAGGGGATTTTCCATAATTACCCTATGTTTTTTAATGTTTGTTACCCAAAACTCCACGATTTTGAAGATTCATTATTTTATTCATAAGGGTTCTATCAAAATAGGTTCAGTGGTTTGGTTTTTAAATCCAAATTTGGAATAAGTATCCAATCAAAACAAAATTACGTATTTTGCTTTTAAAGCCGTTTGTTTTTATTGTTTAAATTATTGTAATATAAATTTTAAATGTGTGATGTGGTTATTGCGTTTAAAAAAAATCTTACGAACCAACAAACGTTTCTTATATTCGGTATGAGTATTTATGTATATTAAGTTACAATATGAACTGAAAATTGTCTACTCTATATTAGTAGGTAAAGTATTATTTTCTCTACCTATATTAAAATGTAATAGTCATTGAGTAGGTCGAATACAATGTGCGATAAGACCGTAATGTTATGTATTTGTTAATGTTATTTTTGTAAAATTTAGTACTTTTATGTATTTTTGTAGTATAATATAATAATTATATAATAGCAAATTATCAATTTCAATTAATATCATTAATTTAAATGAAGTTTTTTTAGTAGGTGTAGATTGTAAATAAAAACATCTAAGTATTATGAGGAAAATACTGCACTCTGAGGTTATTTCCAATCACATTTAGAAGAAAATAATGTAGACCCAGCTTCACGCGATCAAAACATGGCTTCAAACCGTCTTCAGTGAGAGTGTAATAAGTAGGTGAAGGTCGCGTGTATCGACTAGGGCTATTTCATCTATATAATCCAGAGAACATATTTTAAAATAATTAATTATATTTAAAATTAAAAATTAAATATATACCATAATTTTACTTTATTATTAAATATCGATAAAAGTAAGAAGTAATTTCAAATATAGTTTTTTTAAAGTAATTTGCACGTCTACTTTAAAATTTACTTATATGTATCTATCAATATATATGTACCTCTAATACTTCTTAATATATTCATGTCTAATATTATACGGGTAACAGTTATAACTGTAGATGGACAATATATGTACGTCTTTTAGACCAGTTAAACAGCTTTGTTTTTTATATGCATTTTCTTTTGCATTAATCCCTAAATTATAAGGAAGATGAATAAAAAAAATATACCCGATAAATAAAACTTGTTTCGTTTCTAAAAATTCTAAAGAATCGATCCGATATATATGTATATATACATATATAAACATGTAAGTAAAGTAATAATATTCTTGATAAAAAAAATTCTTACCTGCCAACGATCCCAACCTTTTCAGTCTTAAACTTTGGCGCCATTTTTTTTACAAATTTTGTGAGCCGTAACACAATATCCTTCGCTCGCGTCACACGACAGAATGGAGGATTGACTGACAATGAGTGTAAACGAAGCAATTAAAGTGACGCAAACCAGTTATCGGCATCAAGTTTTACATCAGCGAAACTTTAATTTGCTAACGAAATAGGTAGGTACTGTTGAACTGATAAAAATGTAATGTAACTAAATAGAAGTACAGCCATTATTAACTTAATGACTAATTATTAAATTAATTACTAATTATGCATATGAAGTAGAAAGTTTTTGTATTTTTTTAACGCTTATCTCTAAAATTGAATTTTTTTCTTTAATATCAATTTTACCTTGTTTTATATTTTGGAAAATTTTCAATGAATCTACAAAAAAAAAACAATTGACCCTCTACAAATTTGAAAGCAATTACTGGTTATGTTTGAACTATTAACTGATTTAATTTTTATTTTTGCTTGAACCGACCACTATCTCATCAAGAACTCATCAACAACACTTTCTTGATAACTTTTCACAAAGCATGCTACGAACCTACCGACAAACTTTTAAAAGGAATCCTTCTGTGAACGTTTAATATTAGCATATCGTGTATATTTTTTTTACAATTTAATTCTTTGGTTTATGGATTTTAATTTATTTTATTTTTTGTTATGATTTTAACTAACAGATTACTGGCAAGATGCAGAACCGCCACCCCTATTTAAAATAAAACTGGCTTGCTATTTATTGTAAAATTTATTAAAGGAAGAATTCTTAAACAACGCGTCACTTTTAATATTCTCTTGTTGCCTAATACAGTTAAGAAGTTATAAACCATTTGTTAAAACTAATTTTAGTAATTTTTAGGTTTACATTATTTTGTGATTAGAGAATTAGGTAAGGACGGATCTAGCAAAAATAGGTTCCGATGGTTTTTGTGGAGGTTCACAATTCAATTTATAACAAATCACAACGGGTGGCTAGTCTTTAAAAATGAATATTTCTTGCTATTCAAAAATCAAATAATAATACTCTGTAAAACGTTTTGAGGGTGTGTATTGGATATATGTAATTATTAATCAAAGGTTATGCCGCCACGTTCAAACTTTAAACGTTAAGTATTATTAAGAAGTCAAAGAGGCACATAGTAACTTGGGTTCCCAATGTCAATAACAAATCCATATAGGCACAACTGAAGACAGATTAAACTACATTATTAAAATTTAATTTAAGACCTTTATTCAAGTATTACAAGTAATATATATTGAGGGTATATTGGAGTTAAGTCTCCTTACTTCGATTGATAATAATGATGATAACCTCTAATATTGATGCTGATACACTCTAGTAATTATATTTGTGTAACAATTAACTAATTATACTTTTAAATTTTTTGTTATTAAGAAAATAAAGTTTAACAGAAAATAATAATAATATAATAATATTTACATAATACAATAAGTTTTTATTTAATTGCTTATATAATAATATGCAAATGTTTGCCGGTGTGACTTATCGCAAAATACTGAAGTCCTTTCATCTTACCCCTTGCTCTGTATCTTTGACTAAACAGTACCTACATGCAATTATGGTTTTGAAATCTTATCTCATCATCTCTTCTAGTTCTTAACTCAGTTAATACATCTAAATATGAGTATTTTGCGTATTTAAGGATTTATTGGAATTTTTCATTCTTGCCTTTTCATCTTTTCTTATGATTATTTCTCCTTGTGATTATGGTTGATTGTTTGTTGTTGTTTTGACAATCTCTCCTTTCTTCTTCCCCCGATGAGGTAAGATAGAAATACTAAAAATAAATATTTTGTAATATCGTCGCTCCCTGGAGGTATTTAGACACTAAAGTCATATCTAAGTTATACGGGTATAGCTATAGCTAAGTGACCTTCAACAACTTCTAAGACTCATCTGGAAGATTTTTAGTAAATATTTCGATCTTTCTCCCGTCACCTTTCCATCTTTCCCCTGTTTTTCTCATTGACTTAACATTTGACTTAATTTTTTTTTTCTGCTTTAGAATACATTGAACGGGATGTTATCAATATTGTAGAAAAATATACTCTTTGTTCTTTACTGATAAATAATATTATTTTTGTATCAACAATACATTTTGTTTTACAACGTTTCAAACTTAACACTAGCTATCTCTTCAAAAAACCGTTCGACCTTCCCCCCACTCACGAAGAATTTATTTTTCGTCATTAAATTAAACCAGCGCGTTGCACCTGCAGGGGTTAATATGGATACGTTTTTTGTTTTATATATCTTTATTAGCACCCAAAAGTATGTGTTTTAATACACACATTACTACATAATATAATATACTATGTGTATTAAGTTTTAAGTAAATACGACCACAGAATAATATTTTGCATACAAACGTTTTTAACCTTTTTCACCCTCTTAGGTTACAATATCGAAAACCATTTCTTTGTGGATGCCTACAACCTAATAGGCACCCACTGCCAAAATTTCAAATTACCCAAGCGTTTAAGGCTCTGCGTTGAATCAGTCAGTCTGTCAGGACCAGTGATTTTATATGCTTAGATTGCCAGTTAAAATTTCCATGCAATAGGAAATATTCTCAGATATTTTAAAAAATATTAAAAAACAGGGTAAAACACCTATTTTTATTTTTCAACGTTTTCTTTGTGTGTTATTCTATTATTTATTTATTTATTATTTTTTTTCTAAGTAGGTACAGGGAATTCCCTTTTTTTTATAAATACATATCCCAAGTTTACATTGTGTGAACTCTTATATCTGACTAAACTTGTTTAAGCCGGATTAAATGCGTTGCATTTGAATGCAAGTATGAACTCATAGTGAAACTTGTTTAATATTCGTAAAATGTTTCCTCAACAAATATAACAGGAAAAGTGACAGACAAGAGTACATTCTAAAAAATAATTTATTTTTATTAAAATGGTAAAGCAGATCATGAAAAGGATTTTGATATATTATAAAATAACATTACAGTAAATTATTCTAGAGAGCACTATTAATTAGTAGGTATTTAATCAATATTTGTACATATATTTATTAAAATTAAAAGTGCTTTATTCACAAGTACTTCCGGCTATAGCGTCGGTCGTCTTCATGCTAAATATTCTGTAGTTGATCTCATTAGAGTCTAGAGACTTGTAAAGGAAGCGAGGCAGTTTGTCACTAAGAAGCCATAGGTTGCCCTCATCATCCACCTGAAATAAATCAAAATACATTATTTGTAAATGTGAAACAGTAGTAGCATAATACACTAATTGATTTATGTGATCTTATCCAATAGTCGCCAGTTGAATCCCAGCTAACTGTTGGTATTTTAAGGTAAATTTAAACATAAAACAATTATTATTATCTATACAAACAAATAATATTACCATTTACCTTCAAATCGTTAAGAAATTCGAACAGTTTTGCATCACTGAAGAGCAGAGGATTGTTTTCAGGAGTGTAAGGTTTGTTTGAATTCCAGCAGCCAATGCCGTCGCGATTAATCTTCAAAAAAATAATAAAAATACATAATATAACACCAAGTCTAATATAAATAAAGAACGTCTTAGCTATTTCATATAATAAATTAAAAAAAGTGATAACACTTATGATATCGAATATTTCGGAAATGTAACGTCAATTTTATCGATGATACTATTGAAAATGCTAAACAACGTTCAAGCTAGGTCACATTCAGACTATTTTCGCGGCAGTGAATAAAAGAGGGAATTAAAACGGACAGCGTGAATAAATAAACGGATCCCTTTTCCTGCCCCTTCCCAGTCTGCGTAGTTAGTTATTTTATGATAGATTTGCTATTATATTGCCGAAGGAGTATTCTGCTTTTACTACGATTTAAGATATAATTGATATTCTAATGCAAAAAATAATAAAATATGATGTAGGGATGATCGGAAGTAGAAGATATTAAGTATAAATAATTATTTGTAAGTCGTCCCAATATAAGTAAAATCATTTGTATTCAGGTCAATTTCATACTATATTGATCACGGAGATCAACATTAAAACCAAGTATACATCTCGTCGTTAAGACAAGAATACCTTGTAATACTACCATTTGTAGGTATGATGAAATATTTTTTATTATTAATCATTTTTAGATGTATAAGGCTGAGGTTGTTATTTTAATCTCACCTAGCTACATGTACTTTTATTTTATGGCTTTATACGGCTATTTCAAATTTAAGAAACATTCCAATTTGTGAAAAAGTATATACCGCATAAAATGAAAGGTTAACTGACCTTTGAATCGAAACAATGGAACTATATTAATTTCATACCAGTTTTTTTTAGCTGTTGTTTTTTTTTTTTATTTATGATTTTTCTTTATTTTATGTTATGATTAAAAATATAAAACACAATATAACTATAATACAATGTACTTTAACATAATCACAAAAACTCAATGTTAAAATATTTATAATGACTTCGCAAAGTTTTAAGTGTTTACTTTTTTTACTGTTTATCATAAGGCATAATATATTCGCTATGTATAGTTTAAGTATATTGTCCAAAAATTAATATCAAATATATACTGAGAGTATGTACCTGTGTGTAAAATAGCACTCCTGTTTTCGGGTCATAGTAGCTGGCTGAAGATTGAGTACGTTCACCTCTATCGCCCAAAAGCTGTAAGAATATTGAATTTATACAATACTTGTAGGTCCCTGCAACTTTGTCAGGTTTCAAAATTTTATTCCTTATTTACCCTAATTTATTTAGGTTTTATTCTTGTGACTCAAAGTAGTGTATATGTTTTTCTAAGCTCTAATATATCTATATTGAAATTGACCAAAAATATTCAGCGGTTTACGCGTGCACAAACACAGTTACTTTTGCATTGATAAAATTAGTATGACAAACAACGCAAAACCAAAAGGTGTTTATTCAAAATTGTGACAAGTCCCCTTCTATTCATTAAAATTCGTATTCGATCTATGTAAATAAAATAACAGTTTACTTATATTTACTAGTGATATTTGCTAAGATCAAACGGTACTCGTATCTAACTTAGTATTCGAACCTTGAAGTCGTGGAATGCCTCGGTTTTGTCGATGTGTGTGTAATTCCTGAGGAGCTCGGTTGATACACAGAATTCTTTGGTGCTGGAGAATGCATGGAAAAACATTGTACGGTATCTGAAATAGAATTTAGTATATAAAAATAATGATTCTACCATATTATTAAAATTATATAGCTAGGAATATTATTTTACAATTAAAATAACTGATTTTATAAGTTTGACTTAATTATGACTCATAACTAACATAGAGAGATGTTTATAAGTTAGACTAAAATATCAGCAAAGAGTAATAATAATAAACCATTATTTTTTTTAATATTATTATTTTCGCGAACAATTATCGTTCCATCCGCTCAAAGCAATTTTATTGTGAGCTTTCGGTGTATTGTATATATTATGTAGACCGTAACGAATGCCAACGCATGGTCAATTCGGTATGCACAAAACAGGCCGATCAAGGTCCGAAGAGACGTGAGCCACTCACCCATTCTCTCTAGGCTCGGAAAGCGCTAAAGCAAATACTCCATCGGTCCAATGAAACTCGATGCCACCAACTTTGTAAGATCCAGCCAGCGGTTCAAAATGGAAATAATGGTGGGAGATCCGCCAGGAGTCGTCTTGTTTCAGACTGTATACTACAACTCCATATCCTCCCAGATCTGGTATGTAAGCGAACGCATTGTCGCAAGTATTTTTGTCTACATCTACCACCTAAAATATGAATTATGAATTTATTAAGCCTTAACATAACCAGTTACTTCGTTTCTTTCTAAGAAAATATATTAAGCTTCGATATTTAGTGACTGGGGAAATTTATTGAGGTAAATGTTGTTGTATATATTTATAAATCTTTTAAAATATTGATATAATATGTAAATCAAAAACTTATATTATATTTTGTGCAGGGTTTTTGGATATTGTGGAAGTAAAGGAATGATATAAGATAAATATAGATATGTATATAAGCTCATGGGTTTTGGCACTCAAAATGCCGGCCTCTTTGAACGACGTTGCCTAGTAACTAGCGAGCAACTGAGTATGACAGTCGAGAGTATCTTTGGGCCAAGAAGTAATTTGACGAGTCAAAGTTGGAAATGGTTACATTTTTTAAGTGAAATAGTATGAAAGTAACATATCTAGGCACTGATAACCAATACTATGTCAAGTCACATGGATTTCGTTTTGAGAAAATAGCGTCTAAACATGTCAAATTTATTCTTAATAAATTTATTTAAACACGTATATATTAATCTTCTCTTTTCTATTTTGATGAAATATGTAATTAATTTAATGCAGATTGGTATAATAAAAGTTTTAGATAATAATAATTTTTTCAAATATATGAAATTGTAATAATAATAATGAATTACATATTGTAATAGAACCCACTTTAATATGCGAAACATTAAAGTAAAAAACTTTTTTCCGTACTTATTTAATTTAGACGGCTTGAACACTTTTTTAAATATTGTTAAATACGTGACGCATTATCAGAATACATTAATATCTCGAAATGTAACTTTTTGAGGGTTGACACATTATTGCGTATTAGCATCCATCTATAGTTAAAAATATGATTGATGTAAATAATTAATTTAAGCTACGTTCAAAATGTAGCAATAATATATATTTTTTACTTTAAGTTATTATAACAAAAATATCGTGGTGAAACCATATATTACTTAATTTAACGGAAAATTATAACAATAAATCATTCACACAATAATTTCAAACAAAAAGTGGAATTATTATCATTACATACATTTTTTGCTCTCTGAAACAACGTGGAAACGAAATTGTTTATTGTTACACAACTATTACAGCTGTTTTTATATATTTAATTATTCAATTTCATATCATACTTTAAATATTACTTATATATGTACTTATAGGTAATACCTACAAGTTATGACTTTATAAGTTAAGTTTTTTTAATACAACAATTATAGATATATAAAAAAAGATATATCTTAAGTACATAAAATACATATTTACTGAAATAACTATAAATTATATGTCATTGACTCATTAATTTGTTAATATTTTTCTTCCTTATGTGTATACGTCATATACTACTTACGATATTAGCGAAGAATGAATCTTCTTTCATGTCAGAGACTTTAAAAAAGTAACGATGAATCAACTGATTTGTATTCAAGTCGAAAATAACCACGGATGGTCCGGCGATTTGATTTGGTGATCCTACAATGAGAAAATTTGAATGAATATTATAATAGTAGTAATTATATCTTCAAATGTAACTTACACAATATATATTATCGTCAGACAAAATCAAATTTAATTCGTGAAACTTTCTCTAAGAGACATGAATGACGATCTCTCATTTGTCATACGTAACATTATAACTGCGAGATGTGTCGATACATACGTGCACAAAGACGATAAGGAGATCAAGCTACATGACTTACCTAAAATATCTGCCAACCCGGAATCCATTACCCAGAGTCTGTCGCAAGGGTCAACGTACACTCTAAAAACAGATATAATAGAACTGTTTGATGGTAATTCCTTAGCGGTATCGGTGACGAGATTGTCCTTTAAAGATGGATAGGGCTTCAGTGGTTGATCTTGAGCTCCATCCAAATCCACGTAATTTAATGACGATGCGACTCCATTCTTCCATCTTGGAACTGTTACGAATACTTTGTTCTTCCACCTAGCTAAACCCAAGGGAAGATTATTGGATTGAACAAAAACTCCGTCTTTCACTGCTGCTTCACGTTGAGCCGCAGAGTCCCAAACGTAGTCGACTTCTTTCCAAGCAAAGCGAAGTTCTGGCAGAGCTGCTCTACAACTCATAACCGCCGTGAGTGCAATAATTAAGCTAATTGCCCTCATTTTGAGCCTGTAACAATGATGAGTAAATGTGATAACATATATAGGTATGTAACAAAGCTTTTTGTTTAGGAGACGGGTGTCGCAAGTAAAAACAATCCAAATTCCACATTCTTAATAATAAAATACGCAAGAGCTTTTGAACCGTCTATTGAGTTTATAAGGATTATTGTTTATTATCATTAATTTATCTTTTATGAGTATTATACGGTTGTCAAAATTACTATTTAGAAAGCATAATAGTTTATAACGTAAGTCAAAGCACAAAACACGCCGGACGTGCAAATACTTAGAATAGGTACACTCTTCCATAACTCAGTAGTGTTGTAACTTGGTAATGATAGAATTGTAAGGAGGAGAGCTCTGTACTCCATAATAATGTCGGCTCACGTTTTTGTGGATGATCTTATTATTGAGAAACGCTTGGTGCATCGAGAAGCCTTCCTTATCTCTGCAAATCTGCCTCGTTATATACTTATATCATGAGAACTGTGGCAGTGGATGTTGCACAACTTAGTATTGAAAGATGTAACAAAGGCTATACAATATACATTGAATAATTAATAATACTGGTTTCCATTGTGGCAGTGTCATATTATAAATGATTATACAGATTAATGATCGGTATTTATGTAAGGATAATATTTTTAACTATAAATATAACAAACTATATATTTTAGAATATTGTAATTATGGCGCCACGGAAATATGCCAAATATTTCAATTTGTAGATTTTGGCTCTCGTGACAAGTATCAGGGAAGAGATTAAGAGAATGTTGTTAAGTCATGACTTTTTGTCTTGATCGTTCAAGGTCCACGGTTGTGTTGTATGCAACCTTATGAATTAAATAGAATCATGACCAAGAACGTGTCTATGGAAATCCTTTTATAGACAGTTACATTTAATTACAGCCTCTGTTATGAACTCCGTGACGTTGCTAAAAATAAATTTATTTTTATTAATTATTTTCCGGTAATTTTTGTTCCGGCTTTACTGCATATTTTGTATTGAACCAAAAGTGACATTCTATTTATTAAGGCAATTATCGTAAACATTTCATGAATGTTTCACTGGATATAACATAATAATTTTGTCAAGTTATATTACTTTGTATTTTAAAGACTAAATTGTAACTTGATGATTCAAAAGCAAGCGCTTTTGAATCATCAAGTTAATATACTTATAAGAATACTTGAATAAAATATATTTTGAATTTGAATTATGTTGATTAGTTGGATCCCGCATATAATAATTATTTGACTAACCTATTTCTTTGAAAAATGATGGTTTCTCCGTAGAAACTTTCAACCCCTATTTCAATCTTTTAAAATTTTATTATTGCATCAAAAAGTCTATCACCAGGATCCAAACTACATCTACATATACTAGAATTCATCAAAAATCTTCAGCAATTTAGGCGTGGATATGTAACAAACAGAAAAAGTTTCGCTCACATTTATAATATTGGTATGAACATTGATTGAGTAGTTCCAGGAATATAAATGACTATGAATTGAAATCTTAACGTCGATATTTCTATTTGAGTTTGTATAAGTGGTCATAGGCCCTTTATCGAAGCGGTTAAAATATTTAAAGACCTTTTGCCCCGTCTCTACCTGTCTCGTAACTGACTTATTTTTGCTCATAGGTTACGATTCAGTAACAAATTGTTATTTGCATATTGCACGCTTCGAATGCAAAGCGAAATAGTTGTACTCTTTCTGCAATAGTTTCAGGCATTCACATTTCGTATAGTAAATATATCATTATATGTTATCCATACTTATATTATAAATGTGAAAGGAAATCGGTCTGCGAATTCCTCTGTCTTTTTTCATATTTTTACATCTAAACTTAAACGAACTAATTTTGATGATTTTTTATGTGAAGACTAAATGAATGAAAGATGAAAGTGTATATGTAGAATCTATCATTTTTCAAAGAAGTAGGTTATTCTAAATAATTATTTTACGCAGACTAAATTTAAATAGAATGATATCAAAGTGAATTAGTTTTTAAGTAATTCGTTTTTTCAAAAGTATGTCAATTTTATTATACACCTTCATTTTCATTACCAACACATTTTTGATATAGTACTTATAATTGTATAAAGTATACATTTCATGAGCTACAGAGAAATAAATAAATGAAATAAGTGAAATAGATGTCTTCAATTTTTCTTCATAAGCCATGAAATTACCACTTTAACACGCGTTATCTACACCTAAATTTCCATTAAATAAATGTTTATGATATTTTTATTATTTATGAATTATTATAATTTTATATTTAATTCTAATGTGTAATCTATCTAAGTGTAAGGTTTTATTAAAATCCGTTCAATAGTTTTGCGTGAAAAAGTTATAAACATCCAAACTAACTTGCACAGTAATAGTCTCATTTTATAGATATATTAATATGTGTCAACCTCTTGATCTTTTACGAAAGTATAACTTATACTTTTATTTTTAACTTTAGGGAAATACAAAAAATATAGCAAAATATGCAATAATAACAAATAACATTTTTTTAGCTACACATAATTTAATTTATGACTTTACATAATTAAAATATATGTATATAGCAAAAACGAAATTTGATTTTATCAAAACTCACATAACTTTTATTTGAAAATAGTTTAAGAAGTAAATAATAAAACTTACGTGAAATTATGGGTTTTACCGCGTGAGGTCAATCCGCGACCGGTTCACTGAGGCCGCGATCACAGACTAAACAGTACGAGGTCCCAACAGCCTTTTTATTTCCAAGCTACTATACTTTTCTTATATATTTAGGACTATAACTAAACTAAAATTCTAATAAACATATATTTTTAATAAGCAAACAATATTTAATAACAGCTGAAATGTCAGCTGTTTAATACTGCAAAATTGTAAATGGATCTACGTCGGGGCATTGGCTGAAACGAATAATTACTAAAAGGAATTTACATCAATTATCCGTGAAATTACATTACCTGTCCGTCTGCACGTGAATCATAAGTGTTTACTTTTTCTTTTCACTATTTATAAAAACTTTTTATATATTTAATTATTTAATTTTAGTTATTTTTTTAAATCTATCTGTCGATAATATCATCTAAAAAATTATTTATTAAATGTTAATCATCTTTTACCTTATTTCTTAGGAATATCACATAATAATTTCTGTATTAAAAAATATAAATGTACTTTATGATATTATTTTATGTTATTGTTTACAAGACGTCAGTGCAATAATCAGGAATGAATTGATTACCCAACTAACTATTATTGAGAAAATTGCAATTAGATATAGAGATTAGACGGTTAAATATTTTCCATTCCTCTTTGTATATGTTGAATTGATATTAAAATACTTATACACATCATCGCGACTTATTAGAAACTACGACTATTATTAGAAATAAGTAATTTATTCTAAATAGCAATTAGCTTACCCCCAGGGGTTAAAGCGATTCGATAGCAATGGCCCTGTGTAAAAATTCGACAAAAACTGGACTAGAATAAGGCCCTGGTATTGGGGAGAAAATGTCAGACAAAAGAAGATTGGAATCGATTGAATGCCTATCACAAATACGTAGAGACAGTACATACAAGTTGTTTAGTGTGTCAAGATTAACACTGATTGCGCGAACTCTGTTGTGAATTCGATTCGGGTAATTCAAGGCTCATCCTCGTGATCCGCGTATCCGCTGGCGCAGCTCATTCAATGAAACTACTATCAAATATGTGATAGTATGCAAATAAGTAAAAGAACTAACAATAAATGTAGTATTACGAAAAAACGATATATTATTATGATTTCTTATTACTACTAAAATATAATGATAAATAAAACTTTATTTCACGTTCATTAATGCAGGCTACGTTAAACTACTGTTAACACGAAATGCATTCTGACAGTTAATTCCTGATTTTTATCCGACTTCAAAAAAGAAGAAGGTTCTATGTTGGTTTGTATATATTTTTTGTGTACTAAAGCATCATCTTTAAATATCAATGTTTTTTATTACAATTCGATTTTTAGTTTAAAATTGTACTTATTTAAATATATATCTGCAAAAATTTAATTAAAAAATTAAAATAATAAATCATCTTTACATGTGACCGAAACGAATAAATATTTATATTTTCAAATTTACGGCCAAATAAAACAATAATATAAATCAATTAAAATCAATAACGAAAAATAGTAATATTATAATCGTAGAATCATTAGCAATAGTGCAGGTACTTTCAAAGCAAATCGAAGTAGAAGAAGACTACAAGCTAATGCCGTGCCAGTTCGTAAGATTTAACAATCAATAAATAATATTTCTATAAAAAGTGGCCATCAATGAAACTTTTTGGACAACACAAACAACACTGCTGTTTTATATACATATGTATATAGGGCGGTAAAAACAAAACAGTTAATTATTTTCCTCAAATTTTTTATTAATCATTAGTGTCCCATGCGCTCTGGACGATAATAATAATAGAGATGAAACTACTTAATAACATTTTTTATTGCTATATGAATATCAATTCTTGATATAATACCTTTTTATGTCAAACATCACCGCATTTGATTAATGTAACTCAAAACTAATTACATTCAATGTGTAGGTAGATAATGTTACTTTGTAGTAGTTATTCTGTCCACACCCTGGCGTACGGAAAGATCGTTTTTTTATGTTCATACGGTACTTTTTGATTCAGTATGTAATTGGATTTTTTTTTGTTGATACGATTTTTTCATAAAACCTTATAAGTATACGATTCGATCTGGGCGAAAATCACATCTAGTTGAATTTATTAAAAATAACGATAAATCGTAGACACATCTTCCAGAAGATTGATCTGATCAGACACCCTTACTTCGTACTGATACTATCTTAATGAATTTCGTTGCACAATATTACGGTGCGTCCAGATCTAGCGCGCCGCTCACGAGTAGCTCGCGAGCCGCTCGCGAATAGCTCGCGCGCTGCAAGCGTACAGTTACTGCAATTGTGCGCCTTTTAGCGCAACTCTCGTGAAGAATACGTGCGCATAAACTTACGATTGCTTTCATATTCCGAGCCTCAGTTGCAAGTAAATAGGTGCAGTTCACGCACGATACTTGTGCAGTCGCGCGCGGCATGTACTCGTAGCTTGAGCGCGGACAGTGCAATAGCGGTGCGTGAACATAAAAATACCCGCGCAGCACGCGAGCGAATCGCATGTTGCGCGCGCAAGGCGCATTCGCCATATCTAAACGAAAGCTTTTGTATACAATATAATAACAAATATGTAATGGTATAATTTAATATCTAGATATCTTGTATTTAGGTTTAATTAATATTTAGGCGTTACCTCATAAGAAGTGAAATTCGGAGATATAGATGTATTCTGATAATACGTTACACATTTAACATTATTTTAAAAAATGCAAGTTTTTTAAACTAAGTAAGAACGGAAAAAAGTGTTTTAATTTAATGTTTGGAATATGGAAATGTGCTCAATATTTTGCAATATGCATATGCAATAATCTCATATATTTGAAACACTTGTAATTAGGTAATTTTTTTTATTATACCAATCTGCTTTTAATTCGTTATATCTTTAATCAAAATGAAAAAAAAATGGATATGTCTTCAAAAAATTTATTAACAATTGGCTTGACATAGTATTTCTTTTCAGCGTCCATATATCTTCTTACTTTTATTTATTCTTTTTCTCACTATTATAATTATCACGGAATTCGTTTAATTAATTTTAAAAACGTTCATGTTTTCATATTATTTTGATATCTATTACAGAATTTTAAAACCCTGTTACATTTTTATTTTATATATAAATGGGTTTATATGTTTTATGGCCTTGCCAGCGTGGAATAAACTCTGCTTTACTCGCATTGAATCTATCGCAATACAAAGCCCAAAACTTTCCCGAAAATTAAATCAAGTATTTTATATAACGATAACAGTAAAAAAAATCAACGGATTATAAAAATAATTAAGTTAAGATACTTATATGTAGAACAAGTCAAGATAAGAAAAGGTCAATCAACTTTGAGTAGGTATAGTTTCTTGTCATTTGGTTTTTTTTACTCGTCATTACTATTGTTATAATTTTAGCCTCGTTATAGGTTTTACAATTTCCCTTTCTACTGAGATAAACATACATTTTAGTAATACTTAATGTGACTTTTTTATAACATTATGATAAGAACTGCATATTAATCGACCATAGGTACACTTCTTATAGGTATTCATATATGTATAGGCGAGAATTACCTACAGTTGTAAGTTTTACTCACAGATTTTCTTAACATTGACATAAAATGTTTATCATTGATTCTAAACCAGAAATAATTTACTGTCAGCGTCTTATTTTAAACACACACAGCTGTTGTTTACACCTTTGTAGGCAAATTTTACCCGACGACAAATTTATTGTATATCAATTACGAGAGTGAATGTATGAAACTTGTGAATGTATTTCTCGCATAAGGAAAAATTATCCTTCGCTATTAATTAGCCTCTTCACTGTCCTCATAAGCCTTTCTACGCTACCTTTTTCGTTTATTGTGTCGTCTCTGTTAGTAAAATATTAACAGTCTATTACCACTTAATAAGAAATAATAAAAGTCGGTCAAGTGCGAGTGGCACTTTACATTTTTTTATATATTATTATAGCGTTCTCTCTTCTCTTGTTTATTTACAACAATACTTAAAAATTATATACATATATACTAGCAGTTCCTCGCGGCGTTGCCCGCGTATACTTAATACCCCCAGCACAACTATAAGGGATGGTTTTTGAATTCGGGGATATAGATATTTATTTTTTCACGCTAAGGCATATTTATGCTAAGTTTAAAGATAATCGACCAAAAAAATAAATTTTGTCCATACAAACTTTAAACAAGGGGGTGGCCACCTTGTAGTTCAATAGGGGATGATATTCATGCGTTTTATGGTTCACATTTCATTACTATCAGCCAGAAGTATATGTATTAAATTATAAGTTAATATGACCACGGAATAAGATTTTCCATACAAATGTTTTTACCCCTTTTAACCCTCTTAGGGGTGGAAAATCGAAAAACCCTTTCTTTGCTTACACCCTAAAAGGCACTTACAGCCAAAATTTCAAGTTTGTAACCTTAGTGGTTTAGGCTCTGCGTTTATAAATCAGTCATGACAAGTAATTTTATATGTATAGATAGATGTACGATGGTACAGATACTTCACGTGTATATGAGGCACGACTCGCACTTGACCACTGTTTTTATAATCAATAAAATCTAATGAACTAATTTTATATATATTCCCCATTTATTTATCAAACACATCAACAATACTCAATCATTAACATGGAACTAAATAATGGACGAGTGAATGGGCATAACAATTAATTAAATCTCATATTTGGTAATGATTGACATGTATGAAAATGATTGATGCTTTGATGCGTCTAGTGATCAAAAGGGCACATAAGGATGAACATATGATTATTCTTATGTTCTCTATATTTTATGAAAATATATAAAAAATAATTTTCCAAACAAGCTTGGATTGAAGATGTAAAAACTAGAAACACAACAGACCTAAGTAACATACATAAGGAGAAACTTACTGTAGTAGAGCCTTACTTGGCTCGACTGGGGCCGTGCTATACTCTCACGAAAAATCAGCACGTGGAAGTTAACATACTTACTTTACCAAATCTATAACCACCTTTCGACGCCACCATCAGCACCAGGGCATCACCTAAGCATGTACTTCTTATCGAGAATAATCCCACGTCGTTATATTTCAGGTTTTGCACTTTTATGCGCACTTGTCCAAATGTTCTATGATCTATTCTTATTTCATTGTGATCAAACAAACATAGGCTCTGGGTAAAAAATTAGGTATCAAAAATATATACAAAAGCCAATTAAAAACTTGTCATTATGCAGATATCTGCTTACTAATATAAAGTACAGTACAGTTATACAGCTTTTAACTTGAAATGTAAGTATACAGCTAAACGTATTGCATGCATGACACATTGCATTTGCGTGTGTAATTCCATGTAGGTAAAGCACAAATTCCGTACATAGGTGACTGCGATATTAGTCGATAAATACTCGTACCACTTCACTTTTCCATTCTGAAGACGTTTCACGAGGAAGTTAATTTAAATTATTAGGAATAATAATCAAAATAATTATGGATTTATTTGGTAAAGTCAAATAAAAAATATAACAATGTAAATAAGATCTCCAAATAACATCGTGGGTGCGATGTCCGAGGACCGGGGTCAAATCCTGTTGAATAGCAAATAATTTTCAAATTTATGATTTATTTGCCGTTAAAAATATTCTGGTCGGTAAATTGCATAACTATTGTTAAAATGTATATATTGAGAAAATTCTAAAAACATTTGCGTTTAATTAAAGAAAATAAAATCATTTATCGTTTACTTACATGGGATAAGTTTTGATTCTAATTTTACATTCTACCGACTCTAGTTTGTTTTGTTCCGTTAACCTTTTACTAGTCATAACTGGTAATAAGAATAATAATAAAAAATGTCTTATTAAGATTATAGAAGGAACCGCAAGGTAACTTCTACAAGGCAGATAAGATCCTGAAATTTGTAAATACAGAATTTCTGGGGTAGAGCATGACTAGTGTTGGTTCCAGAATTTTGTCAAAGTAAACACTACAACTCTTAAAATCACACAAAGTTTTATTTTGCCAATAGATTATTAAATAAAAGACAAATTAGCGCCCCGCTAATAGCAAATGTCTGTATTGGCCATTCGGATGTTTGTCGTGGTCTGGGTATTTGTGTTAGTGTTATGTTTGTTTCCGGACCCCCGACACAAGGCCACGAGATTTTAATGGGTGCCGCTGACTGTGAGGCTGTTATTATTATTGTAATTGAAACGGACTATATCTTATCATCTATATAAATAAAAATCTATTTTGTATTTTTATCCTCTATGCATTCTGAAACCTTTGATTGACATTTGACCAAATTGTGATTGAACTTTGGTAGTGTTCTGGGGAAGCCCACGATGGTTCTTGTCTCAAAAAATTAATATACTTTTGATAGTATTGCAACGAATGCCGGGTATAATTCGAAGTAATATTAAATTTTACATCATTATAACAAGTATTGTACTATAGTCAAATAGGTTTCTATTGATGCTTGAAATTGTAAAGTTCAGAGCATTTTTTTTTATTGCTCAATCCATTTCATTTTTAGGGTTCCGTACCTTAAAAGGAAAAACGGAACCCTTATAGGATCACTTTGTTGTCCGTCTGTCTGTCTGTCTGTCTGTCTGTCTGTCTGTCTGTCTGTCTGTCTGTCGGGATGTCAACCCTTTTTTCTCAGAAATGCATAGACGTATCATGTTGAAATGAATATCATATACTCAAGTCTACGATGACATGCGGCCGTGAAAATATTAAAGTTCTAAGTCAACGCAATCAAAAGATAATGGAAAATATGTCGTATATTTTGACCATTTTAGCGTTTTCGCAAGGGAATCAAAACCTATAGGGTACTTCCCATTGACCTAGCACGATGAAATTTGGCAAGAAGTAAGATCTTATGGTACAAATAAAGGAAAAAATCTGAAAACTGTAAATTTTTGTATGTATGTTTGTCTGTTTGTAAGTTTGTCTTTCAACCTTTTTCTCAGAAACGCGTGAAGGTAACAAATTTTTATCAACGTCAAGTACTCAGAGTTGTAATTACTAAGAGCTGTGAAAAAATCTAACTTCTAAGTTAACGCAATCAAAAGATACGGTCATTTATATCACATATTTTAAGTATGATAGCGTTTTTAATGTTTTCGCAAGGGAATCAAAACCTATAGGGTACTTCCCATTGACCAAGCATTATGAAATTTGGCCAGGAGCAAGGTCCTTTAGTATACATAAAGGAAAAAATCCGAAAACTGTAAATTTCTGTTCGTGTGTCTGTCAGTCTGTACGTCTGTCTTTCAAACTTT
This sequence comes from Hypolimnas misippus, assembly GCA_037950945.1. Taxonomy (NCBI): domain Eukaryota; kingdom Metazoa; phylum Arthropoda; class Insecta; order Lepidoptera; family Nymphalidae; genus Hypolimnas; species Hypolimnas misippus. Next base: position 10,174,280 of record JBBEEQ010000012.1, on the reverse strand, counting down.
TTCTCAGGAACGCGTAAATGTATCAAGTTGTAAATTGATCAAGCGGAAAATATATTAATCTTAAAATTAAAATTATATGTACTTGTAACAAATTAACATAGAAGCTGACCATGGTCAAAAAAACATGGTCAAAAAAATCTATATATCGCAGCTAACAAAATGATAGCGCGATGCAGCGTACAGCTAATGCCATCTATTACAACATTATGACATTAACTGTGATATCATTCTGCTCGATTAATAAAATTTTTTATTTTAATTATTATTTAAACGCGCTAAAAATTATAAAATAATCTTTTCATTTAAAAGTTTTATCGTCGATTTATAACGTCATTACGTAATTAACATTCAATATAAGAGCTTCACGCGATTTGATTTAAGTACTCGTATTGACTTAGTACGAAAATTTTAAAATTAAATTCAAACAGATCGAGTTATTTAATTTACTTATTTATCTACACATATAAGTCTTCTGGTTATAAGTAATATAATTAGTTATTTATAAATAAACAATTAGTTTTGTTCGAATTAAGGACGAATTATTTTCGTCTTGGCAACACTATTATATATTTCGATATTTTGATTGATAATGTAAATCTAAATATTTTACGAACGTAGTGCAGGGGTAGTGAAGTGTAGTAGAATATAAATAAAAATAAAACGAGAATAAAATATAATATAATTATGTTGTTAATGTAAAAGTCAACAAGTTAGTTCATTGAAATTGTCAAGAGATGGCGCTAGGTGTATCCTGAATCGCTCTATAACTTTTTTTTTTAAAGTATAAGGTGTATTAGTACTTAAAATAAAATTTTGTGTTTCCATGGATTGCATCCATGATCGTGTTTTAAATTAAAATGCTCCTAAGTAGTTTCAAAATAGTTTTTGGGACGTGATCCATATTAACATAATATTTGATTATATTTAAGCGACTTCTAAAAAGGAGTGTTTTCAATTCGACCTTGTATTTAATTTTTTTTTATGTTTGTTCGCCGATTACGCCGCCATTTGGGTACCGATTTTCAAATTTTTTTTTTTTTGTTTGAAAAGGTATACTTCCAAGGTGGTCCCATTGTCTTCAGGTCAGGATCAGATGATGGGATCCTGGAGAAATTAAGGGAACTCCTCAAATATTATAGGCAAGCGTATACCGATTTAGGTATTTTTGATAGTAACTTATGTTGGAACTGATGATGAAGACCACAAATGGCGTAGATGGGTTAGTCTTATATAGATTTCTATAAGTTTGTACGGAACCCTCGGTGCGCGAGTCCTACTCGCACTTGATCAGTTATTTTCTTTTTCAATTCATTTTTAGTCCATATTTTAACCTCGTCTTCTGAAAATCTAAAGAAGTCTAATGCAGACTGAAAGTAATTAATTTTATTTTCTCTAATACAGAACCCTCAAAAAAGTAACGTAAATAATTACGTGTAAAAGATATTGTAAAAAATAATTTTCTATGTGATTAAAAATCGAATATGACTAGCAATCTAATATTAGACAACCTTGAGACAATACTTTTTGATTTCGTAATACATATTAGCGATCTCTAATTTTTATTTTTAGATTAAAGCCTTGTAGGTATGTTTATTATTATCAAAATATACATTTTATTGAACAACAATCAATTAACATTATTTAAATTACTTTAAAAATGTTTGTAAAACAATAATGCGACATCTAAACGCGATACTAGGTTTTTTCAATTTCTGTTACTATAGAGTTTATTACCAAAATATATTTATACCTACTTGCCTCAAATCAAAAATATTAAGACATAATTTGCAAACAAATTAAATCATTACACAACAGCTGTAAACAAAAGACCTTCAGTACTAATGTAAATGACATAACGTAAATTATATATTTTTGAACTTAAATCTTTTTTTATGATCACTTGATTAACAATATTAATTTTTTGCACAACCTTGGTCGTAGGGAAAGGCACCCCATTAAAAAAAAAAGCAGTCGTCTAATTGCAAAGAACTCGTGACGAAGAACCACTAGCCATGACCTGAGCACTAATTAATATTACTAAATTACTATATTTTTCATTCGAATTCTTCTACCGCAAGCGTATTTCTTAGCAACGTAGATCAAATGAAGCTTTATAACAATTCCATTCATTTGCATTAGGAATATTACTTTCTGATATAGACTATTAATTGATTTTCCTTGTTATTTGTGTCAACTACAGATAACTGATATTTTACATTAATCTTCCAATTCTGATTTATTGTGTTCACTCATATTTTTCGGTACTTAATTGTGCCTTTATAAACCCTGTGTTCACTTTGCACTACGATTCCATCCACTTTGCCCGGGGGTGTCGGGAAAAGCGAATAGCTATACCAATTCATATTAATAATATTGCAATTCGTAATGTTTATATTTTTTACTGTATTTTTTTATTATGGTAATGGTTTAGATTTTAAATCTGCTAAGTAAAAAAAAAGAAAACTAGATTAGTAAATAAAAATTTTTAACAACCGACTTCAAAAAAGGAAAAGGTCTCAAACATCTAAGTAAACAAAATTGCGTATTTTGCTTTTAAAGTAGGTTCCTTTTATTAAAAACTCTTGATTACCGTATAACAAACTCTTTCATTTTTTTTCTATATTCGTTACAAAATTTTATTTTATTTGTTTCAAGTTTGATTACCTTTAGTTTTATTTTGATTGATTTGACTTTATTTCTAAAAAGAAACGATTAAATTGGTACGAATAATAGAAATTAAACTTAAGTGAAGTCAGTTTTCAAGTGTCATAATATTTCGTTTTTATCTACATCAATATTGGTATATTTATAACACATTATGAATTAGCACGGAATGAGACTTGTTTAGCAGAGCGTTAGGAAAAGTGCGCGACCAAGCGCGACCGTGCGTTGATCCCGCTGCGTGCGCGCTGACAATAAGGATTGCTTGTGTTTATCAGCTATCAGATTTACGATAATATGTACGACAACTTCTTAATGCAAACGTTCTCTATTCCTTTTTAACACTCTATATTAAAACAATAAAAATGGAGCAAATTTTGTATGTGTGCAGTAAACTTCGGAACTACTAAAAGTATGTATATTTTAAATATTATAGTACCAGTGAAAATTTCATTATTCTAAACGCCTATGATAACTTTATATAAGGAAGTTTTTTTTTAAATATATCAATTCCTGCGAAACCGCTAAGTAATACTAGTTTATAATAAACATTTATGTAATGTAACAATGTTTGAATATACGAAATATTAAAACTATTTTTTACTTAACACACTTTATTTACAACATAACAATAACAATAATGTTTATTTGCTTATTTACTATTTTTTTTAGATCTTAGAAGCTTTATGTATGTTAATGTTTATATATAATACCCAATAAAAAGAAATTTATTATTATGGAAACTTTTTAAATTATCATTCAGCAATCACTTACATGTTTGTTTAAAAAAGGAATTATATTTGGCACATGGTATGGTTATTGTTTTTTTTTTTATACCAATTAAAAATCCATTAAAAAGTCATGGCATAGAAAATAGCAAGATACTTATGAACTAACTTTTAAAATATATCTACAATACTAAGAAAATGCATGCTTTATTAATAATGTTTTCTTACAAGTACTGTTAAATAAATAATTACCTATTGGCGAGTAGAACTCTTATACCGAGAATTCCGTACTATCCACATTTATATAGAATATAGCCACATCTTTTTAATTTAATCTGAACGCAATTTCAAAACAGAATTCATTTTACATTAAATAATTTATTCTGAACTATACAAGTTATTACTAAAGACGTTAAACATTAGATCTTCAAATGCCGCTCTTACCTTTATCATATTTAGTACAAAACCCTAAAGCTTAGCTGGAATAAAGTCTTTTACCGTTTCATAATCCTAACATTTACCAGTTCTTTTACAGTATACTTCAAATTCACTTTCACTATCGTATTCTTCGAAGTCGTCACGATATCGTTGTGGGACGTGAACGTCTGAGGAGTAAGGTCTCCTGGGTCTTTGGTGAGGAGAAGACGGTCTTCTATTCGGTACGCGTCTTCTATTACGATCTTGATACGTCATACGAGAGGGTCTCTTTGACGTCACGCGTGGACGGTTACGCGAACTGTAAGAGTTAAAAAATACATAGTTAGGTTAAAGTGTCTTTCATTAGTTGTCAATTCGCTGCTTGAAATGTTTCTTACAAGACCCAGAATGACCCAGAACTACCTTTTCCACTTCATGTCACTCGCGTTTACTGCTTCGGTCCTATAAATCGTAGCGTGTTATAAAACACCCTATAAAGTTCCTCAAAAAACGTGATATCAAATGCAAAAAAAATATTAGTATAGATAACAATAAAAATAATATTTAATCGAAAATCATACAGCTATAATCGAATCAAATATTTTATAAATCTTAAATAATAATCCAAAATATTATTGATTCCTACTATTTTGTTTTTGTAAGCTTACTTTTTTTGTCGTTTATAAGCAGGTCTTCTGGATTCTGGACGGGAATAATATTCATCTTCGTCTCGTTCTTGTTCTAATTCATTGTCATCGTGTGATTTCGTGTGATGAAACACTGGCCTTATTTGTGGAATGTGCACGGGATAAGGTTTCATTACTGGCACTTTTACCTGCAAGACGAATATATAAAGAAATAATTGCAACTTAATTTTAATTTATTTAAATGTTTTAAAATTCTATTTGTACTTTTATATATATTTTTCAACGACTATAACATATGTTATGTTATATTATTTTTTGTAAACGTTAAATGTTGTTTTTACAAATGTTTTCGGTGTCTTTTTTAAATACCTTTTAGCAGTTATAAAAATGTCACTACCAAATTTAGGTAGCAAATTTAACTCATGGGCGGAACTTTTTCTTCAGTGAATCCTATAGATAAATGAAGTAGAGTGATATATATGCTCTAATGTAATAGTAATAGATATTAATTCCTACTAATAACAATAAAAGAATAAAAAAATATTTTTTTCTTATATTATTACATACGTTATTTTCTAAAAGAAAATCATCATATACGTTATGTTTTAAACTGTCGAATAAATCTATTTTAATCTACAGCTCAAAAAGATTAATCTGAAAAATCTTTCTTTGTGGCCTTCCAGTACCTAGATATAGAATCAGTAACATTAAAAATATTTTATATTATAAATTTTTAAATGTAATTTTATTTTACAGACCATTTAAGCATATGAAAATGTGATAAAATTGCAACTACATGATTGTGCTTCCAGTAAAATATACCAGTTCAGTGCTCGTGTCTGTGAAATTGTGTAACGTTTTATTTACATAATCTACAAGGTCGCGAAACGAAAGATCGTAACCTTTTACAAGATATTTATAAATGAAATACTATATTACATTTATTAATAAATGAAAAAGATCTCTAATATAAAGAAATTTGACATAAGTTTAGAAAAGACTAATATACAAAAACACACCTGTTTTTCAACAGGTACAGCGACCGGCTTCTCTATAGGATAAGGGACCTTTTTGATGACAGGGTACGGCACTGGCTTCTCAATTGGCACGGTTATCTCCCGGATAACCGGCACGGCGACCGGTTTTGGTATCGGAATTTTTACCGGATAAGGCTGCGGCACCGGAACTATTACCGGACGCGGCACTTCTATCTGTAAGACGATAATTAAAGAGATCTATGTGCATAAGAGCCAAAACCAATTTCATGAACCAAATCTATATGCACAGTTTCAAACGTGAAAGTTCTTAAAGATGTGTATTCATGCAATATGTATAATCATGCTCGTAGCAACTCATTTCAATCAGCTCTATTGCAATAAATTAATTTCTAAATAAATAATATTATAAAATCGAGTAGATAATTATTTTAAATAAACTTATTCATGTAGATAAATAAACTAAGAAATTAATTAATTGCAATAGAGCTAATTGAAATGAGAGAGTTTGTAAGGGTTGTATGCGTAATTTAGTATGTTGATCAAATATTTATTAAAAATACATCATATCAATATGAATTCAGAAAGTTTCTGTTAATGTACTATCGATACGTTAAAGCCTCCTCTTCCATTAAGAAGAATGATATATAGCTCTATATGGTGGATATACATAATACGCATTTGAAGCACACACTCAAAACTTAAATTCAGAAGTGCTAACAAGAATTTGAACTCGTGAGTATCGGTTGAAACCGGTGTATTTCATCCAGTGTAGCATCTCGGCTATTATTATTAATTCATTAAACATTAATAAATATAAAAATAGGAATTTATAAAAATTATATTAGTATATATTAATTACTTATTTTTATGGTAACTTGCGGCGTGAAGCGCTGATCGACCGTTGTGGGTATGATGGGCACGACTACAACCTTAATAGACTTATCAATCTTATGCCTTAATAAAAAAAATATATATCATGTTCAGTCCAAAATTGGTTCAATAGTTTACAGTCCTAATAGAACCTTGCAAGAAGACACATATTTACTCGTTGAGTGAGTTCATACTCAGACTCGCAGTTGGCCGATTCTCGGTGGACTGTGACCACAACTTTTTTATTTTTGGGGCTGGATCCGAGCCCCTGTGCGTCAATAAATATTGAGTGACTAGTTTTATTATTATAATTTTCACATACCTAATCTAGACAATTATTTTTCTATTCTTAACTATACAATGTAAAAAAATCTTATAATCATATTAAGAGACAAAAAGGCTTGATATTTTCAACAGAAAAACTCATGATATCCGATCAAATGTGGATCAAGGTGTTTAATTTCAGTTTTCACTTGCTAAACGTATAATCACGTAGGCGATTCATCTTACTGACCACGAGCTAGCGAAGAAAATAGTGCGCGACGCGCGAACTGCTTGTACGATCCGCATTCCATCTTGTGTTTTTTATTGATTAATTACATAAATGATCATCAGGCAATTGAAGGATTCCAAGCCAGTGCACACAATAAATCTTACATTCCGGTAAATCATGCAGCTACTTACCGGGTAAGGCCTCGGAAGAGGTACGTGGATGGGTTTTGTTTCCGATGCGTAAGTTTCGTATTCCCGATTCGAGTCTCTATACTTAGATTTCAAATAGTTTTGACGCCATTTCTGCACAAGTTTTTTATAATCAATTTCCTCTGCAAAGTCGCTATAACTTGGTTTAAACGTTGGTAAGTAAGAGGGATGTGAGGTATCATGGTTTCTTAGGCCTAATAAATCTTCTTCCGACTTGAATCTAGTGTTAAAAATTTCTTTTGTCCAATCATATTGATCTTTATCTTCATTGATTTTGTACGGTTTGTAACTATTTGAAAGCGACCAATCACTAAATTTGTTATCTGAGTACTTTCCGTATTTTATATTGGTATGTCTTTTTGGAATGTGCACTACTTCGTCATTAATATCATCTTTGTAAAAGGGATTTTTCACGTGATTTTTGTACGAAGAATATTCAGATGTCTTAAAAATGTTTCCCCACTGAGAAGTAGTAGATGGAACCGAAGATGAATATAAGTGTTTAAAAGAATTTAAATAGTCTTCAGAAGGTTTATACTTATCTTTGAAACTATTGGAAACTATGTTATCGCTTTCAGAATCATAAGAAGATTTAACGTTTTGTGTATGCTTGAAGCCAGAAAAATCTTTTTCCGGGAATTGATAACCTACGTAATCTAAATTGCTACTAGCAGGGGAAATTTCATCAATACTGCTATTGAATGGTCTCTTTGGCGTACCGTTATCAAACCTAAAACTTGTACTACTGTAATTTGTAGAGTAATCGTAACCCTTCGTTGGATTTCTCGATTTTTTACCATCAACAATATTGTTATTTGAATTCCATGGCTTATTCTTAATTTTATCCTTGTAATCATTTTTATTTCTGTTATTTTTATAATTGATTTTTATATCCGGCACATCTTCACTTGAAAAATAATTTATTTCAGATAAGTCTTTTTCAATCTTTGGTTTTTCATCGTTAAAATTAAGTTTAGTTTTAGATTGTTGTTCTTCTTTGAGGTCAGGTGTATTATAGCTCTTATAAGAGTTTTGGTTTGTGTCAATCGCAACATTATTATGTACATCCAAATTAAAAGGCTTTTGATTAGAATCTTGGAAGCTAGTATCAACGCTAGTAGGATAGTAATTTTTAACGTTAGTAAAATCTACAACCTTAGGAAATTTCAGTGAGGATACTGGTGATATGGGCGATGATATCATAAAATATTTATCACTATCTGTAGACTGAGGTGCAGATGGTATATTTGGGTAATTACTATTCAAATTTTTAAAAACCACGTCATCATTTATAGCAGATGAAATACTTCCATATAGATTATATTCTGTATGATTAAAATTATCAAAGTTCTTATTTTTACCCTTCGAAGTTATTTTTGCACCATAAATAGGAGAATTATTGTTATCAAAATTTAAATACACTTCTTTTGTTTCTATGTTTTTGTCTTGGTTATTGTTTTCGTCGTTACTATGAGATGTTAAAATGTTTTGTGAGTCTTGTTGATAAGGCTGACCACTTGCTTGGTATCCATCACTACTTATACTAAAAGAGCCTACATCCGGCTGAGGATCATAATAACTACCTAATCCTGTAGACTCTAAGGCCGAAGGAAAGGCTGGTGCGTACAATCGTGTCGAAGATTCCTGTTTGTTGTTTGTAAGGTGACTGACGTAGTCAGGAGAACTTGGAACAAAACCATCGTAAGATCCAACATCATTGAAGCCAAAAGTTGAGTATGTCAGTACACTCGGTTGCGGGGTTGACTCTGCGGCATCGTTGTTTATGCGTTTTTTCTTAGATCTCTTTCCATCGGCATTCTGCAGTATGGCTAATGTAATAAGAGCGACCCAAATTAACTTGATATACATATCGATCACTGGTACGGTAAACGCGCAATTAACATTGTCCGAAGGCGTGGACAGTAGTAGGTGTCCGAGTAGCGACTGAACTAGTAGATCGCTGAACGGTCTCGGTCGCCTGAGGTGTAGAACTCGTAACCGCCACTAACGTGACTCTCCGGTCGTCCTACGAAAACGAAAGCGTTTACGCTTCGTGAACCCGACAAATTTCCCCCGATCATTATCATTGTTTGCTAATAGCGTTGAATTAATTTCAATAATTCATGAAATTATTATGTGTCATTAATTTTTCGTGATCCGTCGTGGCTTCCTGTTTAATACTTCAAACATGTATGCGTTTATAATTGACATAACAGCGATTGTTTTTCCGTAACAAGTTAATACATATTTGTTTATTCATATCCTGTATTATTTTTATAAAAAAAAATATTTTCATAGTCAACTATATATTTAGCTGATCGTTATCTGTAATTTAAATAAGAATAAATAACTGATTATACGATATAACATTTATGGCTTGTTATAAAATAAGCACTCAAATAATAAGTTAATAAATCATAACTATAGTTTGTGGTATTAATTATCATTGATCAAATTAGATGTAATTATATTTTCCTTTATATTATACAATATTCATTGACTGGCTATTTAACAGATGCAATTACTTCAAATAAAAAATGCTGTGTAAACGAACAGGCGGGACACCTGATAATAAGTGATAACGGCCGCTCATGGACATTTGCAGCTCCAAATGAACTACAAATATTAAAAAGTTAAAAGTTTTGAAAATATTGAAGTAAAACCTTTTTAAACGGATTTAAATCGCGTATATTAATTATTTTTATCATCCAGACGTTTTGAGCACTTTACAGCGTTCGTGTTCACGGGACGTTTAAAATAGTTTTATTTCAATGAGTACTAATCGCGAAAATCTAAGACAACGTTTGTTTTAAAAATAATTTTGTTAATCAAATCATAAAAAATCTTTTAAATGGAACCAACAATTAACAAGTTTTGGGCATTATTGAATCAATATTTCATCTATTTATTAATATGTGAAACGATTTCTGTTTTACAAATTATAGAAAAAAGTCTAATTTCTAATATTAGATTAATTTCCAAAATAATTTTTCAAACAACATTCTTGCATTTCAGGTCATGGATACTTTATCGAACAAGTAAATATAAGCGTAGCTATTGCCATCCAATCAACTTACAAACACAAGTCATTACTCAACCAGACTGTTAAGGTTGACTGTTAAGGCTGTTAAGGTTGAGGGGGAAATTCAAAATACCAAAGTGCTAAAACTCATTTATTATTCTATGTAAATGATCAAACTTTGATACATTTTCATTGTAAACTTTATGAAGAATTAAATCACTTAAATACTAGATTAGTCACATAATATCAAACTTAAAATGGCCACGACACACAGCTTTCAAGCCGAAGCTACCTCTTCATATTATGAAGACGATCTTTGTACTAAGTCATCCTAACATAAATAATAAACATAATACATAAGGAGGGAGTGAAAATATAACGAGTGGTATTTTTTTTTTATTTTTCATTGGGAGACACTCTGTAAATAGTTCTACGTCAATATTTTAATATTCTGAAAATAAACAACAATCTATTCATAGGCACATTGGGGAGAAATTTTTTTAATGGAAAACATTTAAAATTGATTTCGTATTTTTTATTTTATCGAGTCAAACGGAGCCTTCTCTATGACGATTTAGAATATCAGTATTCTATATTCGACTATATAAAGACAAAAATGTTTAAGCGCTGCTCAAATGGAGATGCTTTTCTGTCGTGTGTGACAAGATACCCCTGCGCAGATGCAGCTGCTATTTGTGTCCAATTGCTTTTACTATACTATACAATCGGATTGCCGATCAAAAAGTTTTCGAAGTGCGCAGCTGGAAACAAAAAGTGTCTACGTTTGCGCAGGGACTTAGAATTCGTCATTACTGCGTTATAAATTCGCGCGTTTTAGTTTTGTTTTGCGTCATAGAGAATCAAAGCTCTTTAACATCAGCCAGATACCTGTTCCTATATTTCATTGTAACTTTCAATGATTTAAAAATGAACGTTTGCTATTGTGTCGGTTTGATGTTTTTTTTACAGAAAAATAGTTAAGAGACTAGAAAGAAAACTATTTTATGTTATAGTTTCAAATATTTTAAATGTATCAGAGATTCGGTAATTTATTACATATTTATAAAATATTTATATATTTCGGTTCCTATAAGCGGATGCTGCAATCAAGGTATTAAAAATATTATTATTATCTGAATTTAAATTTTACGTCGATAAATAACAGATAAGGAGCTGAAGAAAAAATAATTTGGTCCGGTAGAAATACAAAATAGAAATGGAACTTAAACATATACGTAATTTAATAATGAGTGACTGGAGCCTCCGCTTACAACGAACTCTTATTGCTTTTCATGAGAATCGCTACGTACTATTAGAAGTTTTACACAAATAGGCTCTATAGGTATTACATAAAAATATAAAAATACTTTTCATTTCTATCACTTTCATGAACACTTCGATATAAATTATTAATTGGACACCTATTTGATACACGGGAAAGATAACATTTTAAAAACGGTATGGGAATAATTCTGTGTAGAAGTTAATTTTTCGCTAATATTTTCATAAGAACTCTCTACTCTTAGTAAATATGATATAATCAATACTTCAATCTCTAAACCTAAGCCATAATGTAGTTCAACATCTACTCGCTATAAGTTATTATTTTTAATAAAAATAGTGAAAATGTATAATGATGATTACCTATGTATAGTGATGGAGACCTACAGAATCATAAATGTGCCTAACAATAGTGAACGCTTAAAATGAGTACCACGATGAAATGTTAGTATTGCGACGTTAAAAAGTTTAGAAAAATATTTTCTCTTGTTGAAGACGACGATACCCTTATTGTTACAGCTCACGCAGTCGATTCCTCAGTCAATGGTTCATTATAACACAATACATCGATTCACGTGAAATCAAAAATTTAACAACATAACTAATACTTTTCAAACGATAAATATAATTTAATCGATTTTTATAAAAATATACCAAAACGAAAATAAATGTATCATAATAGTTATATACCAATAACTGCTACACAATAGAACTATCTATATAAAAAGTTTTTTTGTGACACTTTTAGTGACTTAGTTTCAATGACAAACATAAACACCATATGCCTATCTAACTATACAATAATTAAATTAAACAAACAATTACAAGCTTTGCAGTCAAAGCGTATACCTACATCCGCGCACATTCGATTTATCATATCTTTTCAAAATCAGATACAAAACCGTTACAATTCGAAAATATTGATTAAGGCCTACACAGACGAGGAACAATTCTTGGAGTATTTTTCTTCCGTCGTGTATCGCATAACGAACACGAGTGACTAAAAGTACCGCATACAAAATACCTCTTCTGTGCAGGCATGTTTGCTTTTTAATTGCCCATCGTAATACTAGCGACATCTGTATACCTTTACATGAATAAGCATGTATGGCGTCTCGAGTTTTAATTTTAATGACAGATGGCGCTGTAATCGTAATAGTTTAGACGATAATTTAAAAATAATTATGTTCGTCCTTTATCGTTATTCAAGAATCATTTTCATTAGAAATGTTTCGGAATCAGATATATGATTATGAATTGCGATATTTGGTATGGAGTGTAGAAGTAAGGATAACCATCTCATTGCTTAAAAATGTCCATGAAAATTTGTCAAATTAAGGTGGCGCTACTGGAGGTAATAGATAATATATTGAAGATTTGAAGAAAAGCGCGATTGATAAAGTCTATCAATAAAATAATAGTTATACTACAGAGTTTTATTTATTGATATACATATATAATACCATTTTCTAACGAATTTTAGAACGACTTTACAATTTCTATATATGTCGATGGTAAAAAGATAAATTCGTTGCTTTTCTTATAGCATAATTCACTTCATCGACAACTTCTAATTGTAATACTATCTAGCTATATTACCGCCGCGTATTTGATGCATTTCGACGGAACTCTTTTCAGCTTAATAAAGATGGTTTTCCTTACTTTTAACCTGCATAATTTTTGGTTGGAACAGCTAATAATGTTTAATGCGCGGACGCGGCGGGAGATGGCGTTGGTGCGGCGTGTCGAAGGCGCGCGCGAACTTCTTGTAGCGTGGGATTTGTACCGGCTTCTATTTCTTCCGTATTTTGTTCCGCCTGTTCGAGACGCCTCGCTCGCTCTGCGATCGCTCGTTCTAGTTCTGAAATATAAAGGATTTATATATTAGTCTTAATACGCATATACAAAGTATCTTCGACTTTTGGAAGACTGTTTGGCTATAATTATATCGTTGTCTACATTAAGTGGTCATAAGTCTAAGCGTCAAAGTTGGAAATGGATGCCAATTTCAAATACTTATATGAACTATTCACCGAGATACCATAGACAAAATACATACTGTATATTATATGATATACTAGCTGTCCCGTGCGGTTTCATTCGCGTTTATGGTTACTGCTTCGCTCCTATGAGTCATAGCGTTATATTATAACCCAAAGCCTTCTTAAAGAAATAAACCACCTAACACAAAAATATTTTTTCAATTCGACCCAAAAATTCCTGAGCTTAGCGCGTTTAAACAAACTTTTCAGCTTCATAATATAAGATTTCTAACAGTAACATATTACATATTACGTGACAGTTATAAAATATCACGGGTACTCATAAATATTAAATAACAAAAGTTATCTTTATGACGACTCGCAAAGCTCTGTGATAATTTATTTAATTAAATCATCGCTCGAAATTAGTACCTAGTAATATAGAATTATCTACTTCATATCTGTTTCATTTTTTGTTAGGTTTTGGACATAAACTTGACAAAGGCTCACAACATGTATCTTTGGATTAAAAACGTGTTTGTTGATTTTAAATCAGACGTTAATATCATAACTAAATCTAATGTAATTACGTAGCAATTTAACGAATATTCATAAAGGAAGTTACATAACTATTATTAAATTTATGTATGTTAACCTAATACATTGTTACGCATCACAGGAAAGACTTTTCGCATTTTGTACTCATTTACAACCAGAACTAGACTATAAGCATCTGTAATTATCGAAGCGAACGTTAATTATAACGCAGCAAGGTCTACCTTGCAGGCTATTGCATTTTTAACCTTCGATATAATCGTCGGAGATAGTGTAAATGAATTTAAATGATATTTGCGAGTAAAACGATGTTACCAGTAGCGTATTTATTAATTACATTCATCTTTATTCCTTTCCACCAAGATCATCCGACTTAAAATTTATTATAATACATTTTTGGCAAATTTATTACTTAATATTTAACATTAACTTAAAAATCTCAGGAAAACTTCACTTAGTGTTATTAAATTACAGACAATGCTACAAAAATGTAGTAGTCACCTTGAAATCTGGTAGGTTAGCTTAATCTGAAGTATAATCTCTTAAATCAGCTGGTTACCTACATAAAAAATCAACGATTTTAGCACGATAATGTTTATTATTCAATCTTATCATAAGCTAATAAATTATGCAATTTAAAAATATTAAAATAATGTTATTGGTGTTTCATCATAGAAATACTGGTTTATTTACTAACCTATTAATACAAAGCTTATAAATATTTTATATATGCTAGACTAGATAATTTCAATATGAAAAATATGAACATTAAATTTAATTAGTTCTCGAAGTCACGGCTTACTCCGAATTAAGCAATAATTAAGTGACACTATGATAATTTTTATTTCCTTAATTTTGAACTGTATATTTAGGTGCTTTCGTGCTCTCGATTTGTGGCTGTCGTTCAATTTTCATGGAATATTAAAGTGAACGTAATTTATACAACTATCAAAGAATCATTCAAATTTAAAATCTAATCAACTACCGCGAAGTTATCACGTAACACATACACAAAAAATATTCAGTTTAATGAGTCGTTAAAAAACAGAAAAATTATGTTATCTTGTTTAAAATAATTTCAATTCCTCTAATTTCATCATTCCTCTCTTCAGAAACAGTTTATACGTAATTTATATCAAGCAAATTGTGCAGGTGCACTTTCAATGCAATTTATATATTATCTGTGCTAATTTCTCTGACAATCGGCCAATCGGAAGATAGGAACGAGTTAGCACATAGCAATTTCACTTTCATCCGTCCGTGGTCATTGACGTCTAGGGCCAGGGTCAATTAAGTTAATAATGGACTTTAACCTAACTCATGAAGATCTGACTATTATTTCTGAATATAAATAATAAGACTCTAATTTATTGAAATTATGATAAGTTGAGAGAAAAAATTTATAGAGGTAATAATACGTACATACGTAGTGCAACGAGGGTAACGAAGAGTCCTTATAAACTGTGTTGCTAGATTTAAAATAAAATTTAAACAAGCACGGAGTTTATTTTGTAACATTAAACATAGATGTCTTACCTTCTACGGTAAAGTTCAGGGTTAGAATTTATAATTTATATATAAATATATTAATCTTAGCAGCTTCACATTTCACTGGTACATTAAATACAAATAATTTTAAGTTTTTTATTATTTGCTAGCTGACTCGGCTAACTTCGTACCGCCTCAGAATCAATAAATATTGTGTTAACTTATTAGCCGTTCCACACAAAATGAATTGTTTTCATACCTATTTTTTGGAAACTTTTCCGATGTTTTAATTAGTTATTCTGATATCCGGAGCAGATACAACAATATCAAAGATCATAAAAATCGATCCAGCCGTTCTTAAAGTTCAGAGTTTTAAAAGGTGTAACTAACCAGACTTTGTTTCATATACGTATACCTGTATAGATTAATTAGTAGCTTTTGCTTGAAACTTCGTTTAAGTAAAATATATATATAGATAATGCTTCATTTGGTAGGTGGCGTATCGAAATAAAACAGGCACCAGATTTTAAATCAGACCAGTACCAATACAATTATGAAAACCGCATCCACTTTCGTGCAAAAGTTTTTGCGTGATACGCAAACAGAGTTCGGCCAATTACGTTTTATTATATAGTTTACTATATCTATTCATTATTTATAAAAATACAATGATTTTTTAGTGTGAACAGTGTTACATATACTATTACTGATTTTTCTGTTGACTGAAAAAAATTTTGATAAAGCACTCATTACAAAAATTGTGTTACATTCGTAATTTAAATGTATCCCCAATCGATTCGAGATTATGAATCACTAACTGTCCCTTGCGGTTTCACTCGCGTTTATGGTTACTGCTTCGCTCCTATGAGTCGTACCGTGATGTAAAATAGCCTATAGCCTTCCTCAATAAATAAGCTATTTAACACAAAATTTTTCAATTGAAACCAGTAGTTCTTGAGATAAGCGCATTGAAACAAAGAAACTCTTCAGGTTTATAATATTAGTAAACAAAGTTTAAATCGTGTATTTGAGTGACAACCCTAATTATAATGATTGACGGGGTGAACGTCCGATGCACCTGCACCAAACAACCGGATAGCGGCCGCCAAATATGCGGGGAAAAAGTGACACCCGCGGGTTGTGCGGTGAAATATTAAGCTGTCAAACGAGAAGACTGGACCTTGAACACGTAAAAACAAACGCTTAACGTTTTTTACAATGACTCCATCTTCAAGACGATAAACTTTTTTAGCTGCGAAGCTTTGAACTTTAAATAATAAAACTGTGTGCGAGATACAGTTTATTCGTTTGATAATTAAATAATATTATTTGCATCAAAAAATTCGCTTGTATATATTTAGGAATCCGCAACATGAATACTTTAGATGCATTAGTTCGAGTAAAAGCTTTAAGCGAGAACTCAATCCAATGTAAGTAAATATTCGAAAAATAGTTTACAAATTATGAATCGGAATGACATAAAAATATCGGAATGATATAAAACAAAGTTAAATAAAAGCTTGTGCGATCAAAAATATTTATTTATGAATTATATATAATACGTATATGTTTATGTCGCCTTTTATTGTGATGTACTTATTATGTAAAATTATTTTAAGACTTCGTTATGTTTAGATCTAACAAAATATACTGATTATATAGACATATAAACTTTGCCTACAAATTACTTTTCTTTATAGAATTAAGTCCTATACCCTTTTTTATAAACTTTTCATTACTTTCTATTGACTTCCATGTCTTATTTCTTTTTAAATCGGCAACACGTTTGTGACTCCTCTGGGTCTGACAAAGTTCATGGTGATCACTTAACATTAGGTGACCCTTCTGTCCGTTTGTCAGATATTACCATAAAAAAAGAAAACCACAGTCTACACAAGTGCACAGTAAAGGTTAAAGATTACGTAATAATTTATATTTTGTTTTACTTTTTGTTGTAATATGAAAATTAATAATTATAAAAAGTAACTTTTTAATTCGATGTACGTTCATGTGTACGTACATACATATTGTACATAGGAAACGCAGTTCAACCGGATAAATAGCTTGCAGAACTCGGTCGCTCCTATCAAATTTCATATATCGAAATAGTGAACTAGGGTTGCGTAAAAGTGCTTAATTTTAGCACACCAGGGTAAAACTATGAGATTTTACTATTTACATAATTATATGCAAAAAAATATTTTAGAAGAAAAAACACTTGTGTGTGTATTGCTTATGTTATAAGAATTAGTTTCATTATTATTATTAGGTATTATATTTATATCTTAAATTCTTGCCCTCGGAATTTTCAAATTAAAAGTTAAAAAAAAATACATATTGGCAATTTTTATGCAACACACGCTCTGAAGCCTTAGCGATTAGTTACGAAACACGCCATGCCAAAGGTTACAGTTACGTTCTGGCTCCGACCAGTCAATATTACAACATTTATAAAATTAATTAATGCTGCTTTGGTGCAATGCGAAACTATTCATCTATTTCATATTGTGACACCCTAATTAACATTAGCATTTTACACCACATAGACTGGTGGAATGGTGTATAGACGACTTACTTCCGCTGTTTCAATAAATAAACAATTTAAAGGACTGCGTCTATATTTTTTATAGTTTTAATATCTACGAACAAAAATTTAATTTTATGTTAAAATAATCATTTCTTAACCATTACGATGACTTTTTTTTTATTTGTAAATATAACAGAGTATAAAATGTTTATTTTATAAAATTATCTACATTACTGATTGTAGAATATAGGAAGGATAATTGTAATATGTAATTACTGTAACACCAAAAGGCGGATTAAGCGAAGAAAATTAAGAAATTCCACTTATGGAAGTCTTACAACGTCGAACAACCCTCTTGAGTTACTCACGTTATATTAAAAAAAAAAGATCTTTTTATATTATAACATTGATAAAAAGATCTCTTTTCATACCTGCTCTTATATGAACAGAGATTATTAAAATGAATATGCAGTTTAAATACTTATTGAATTAATATTTAATATTAATTTTACCTGGCGTTTCTTTGTGGTCCTTTATTTGATTCATGAGCTGCTTCTCTTTGTGTTTTGAAAGCGCCTTTTGAAGTTCGCTCTTTTGATTGAGAACATTTTTGCCTCTGTAACAGATAAAGTTATTTTTGTTATAATTCAGGTCACTTAATTATTGATTAAGTTTCATTCGACTTTACAAACTCTTAACTGGAAATTTTAACTGGAATGATATTTTTACGATGGTTGCGAGTTAAATCCGTGATAACATCAGACTTTGAGTTTTCAATTGCTAAATGTGTGTTTAAATTCATCTCAAGCTCGGCGAGGAAGGTAAACACAGTAAGGAAATCTCCGTGTGCCGGGAAAAGTTCTGACACAGCTCCATTACGAGTATACACCCGCAGTGGAGCTGCACGAAAGATTTGGCTCCCATCCTTCTACTTATAAGAAGAGGTATTTGTTTAGCAATGAGACAAATATAGACTGAGGAGATTAAACATTTAGTGTTCTGTACTGAAATTACATAAAAATGAAAAAAAGTTAATAATTAATATCATAAACGTTAATAAACGGTGTCTGGTGTGGTTTATGTGAGTACGCGTTCTTATGTCGTAATATGACACAGACATTCATACTGATAACAAATGGAGTTGATGCGTATAATCTTATCACACTTATTTTTCGCTACCATATAAGGCAATGTCGACATTATACGATAAAAGTGTCATTGTACGCAAAACTGTTCAACATTCGATTAAATTTGGTTACGTTGGTGGCTATGAATTTTATAATAATTTTATTTAATAAAACTTATTAACTTAACTATGAATTTTATTTAACTAACGTTGCGATCTCAACAAAACAAATCAAAGATAGTACAGAAAAAGTCTTTAAATTTGCCACTGGCAAGCAAAAATATTAGAGCTTAGATACCAGTTAGTAACATATTTTGATTTAACAAAATGGGTTACGATCCAGGCTAGTCTCTGAATTTTTAAATGATATAGAGTGTATATTATACTATATACATCGTGCTCATGGGTCAATGCAAGATTAGAAAAGATTATATAACATTGAATTAAGTCGTAAATAAAATACAAAGTTGTACCCACTTAACAGTATGAGAGGACAAATGGGAATAAAAAATATTGCAATAGATTTAGCGATATCGTGTAAACGCTTAAAACATCACTCGATACTTGTCACGTCTTAAAATTGATCGAGACGATAGAGATCATCTGTGACATAAAGATATATCGTATTGATAAACAAAAATATTATTCTTTATATTTGCTTCAAAATTTTAACGTAAGGCCGCAGCGTCGAATAATTATTTCACGACCTTGGATTCAGCTAGATTAAAAAAATAATCTTGCGCGCAAGTCCCAAATTTGCGACTTGATATGTAAATTTTTTGCCGTTTGATTAACAAAAATAACTACTATTACGGTTCAAATTAATGCTTATTTACTGCAAAAAATACAATTCAGTAGTTTCTTTTTACATTTTATGTTCTGTGTACATTCGATTTAATTTTGTTATCATTGGGTTATAGTTTTTGTTTGGAATTTCAGACTTGTTAAAAAAAAGCTCAAATGAAATAATCCCTCATATTATTAAAGCGTCTTTTAACAAGCGTATATAAACATGTTTTAAATTACAAAGTAATTGAATGACAAAAGTCTACACTCGAATGACATTGTGTTTTTTATTCGACTACAATTCCTTCATAGCTTTCCCACGCGCACTACCTGCATGTGTGGACTATTTAGTGGCGTGACGTCAAGGAGTTGAATTGTTTTGTTGCACAGCTGCCCCTATAAGGATGCTGATTGTTTATTTATTACGATTATTACGATTTTTGGTATTAAAAGACAATAGATTTAAATCTGGCTTAAAAAGACGGAGATTTTCATTTCCAAGTGTATTTTCAAAATGTTTCTTACTTTAGAGTATCATTTCTTAAATCGGTTAGATTTTGAAAATTATTTTTTTTCTCGAATAGGTTGTCAGAACTTTCAGAATTGTTGTGTAGAATTTTTTACAAAATTGCATTCAGTAGTTTAATTTTTAAATTAAAATAACTGGGATTAGTATGTCATCCAAGGAAACAACATTGCTAATTAATTGCTTGAGAAGTCGGTTAAATTTTTTCAGTCCTTCTAACACATAATTTCAACTAAAATAAGAGCTCGAGTCATTAAAAATTTATGAAAATCAAATTATTATAAACATTTCAAATTTTGATAATTAAAAGCGCAAGGAATCGAATTAATACACATACAACGATAAATAATTATTAGTAGTCATTAACCTCAGATAGGACATTTTTATCGCAATCTGTATTAGATACATATGTAGCTCTTTTAAAGCTTGAAACTTAAATGGCCATTGAATAGGTATTTACCTATCTTATAAACTAAAACCTTTCATCCTAGATTTTAAAAAAAGCGAAGAGTTATTTTATTGATTCTAATAAATTTATTGCATAATATTTCCTCTGTAAAGGTTATCTCAATTCGTAACTGTGTTTCAAATATTGGAGTTTGGTACAGGTCCGCTTATAGAACACTTGTGTCGAAGTGTTTACTATTACTTTACAAAGTTCCCGGCGATCCAACACCACGCGAGGATAACTAAAAGCGTCAATGCCAAACAGCTAACACCGCTTGTTTATTTTTGAAGCACGTTCGCGTTTCCATAACAGCAATCCATTTGGTCGCAACTTGCAAACTGAATATGTTAATGAAATTCTAGTACCTATTAAAGTTTGCACGTGTTGTTATACGTAGTAAATACTAAACCATTTCTGCATTTCATTATTATTTATGAAATATGTTACTGACGAGAACTGTAATGAAATTTCCAAGCCATTACCAGTTTCATCAACAGAATTCAATTTCAGCTAATTGCCGCCGACTTTACGGCCCATCGCTGCCTATATTAGGATCTCTTACAGATTTAATGTAGCTTCTATTTGAACACTGGATATAGGCCGTCTGAAATATATATCGCGGGCTAAATCTAAAAGGCAATCAGCGTATTCTCCGAAGCACGAAACTAGTTTTGCTATCGTAAATATGTCTGGCACCGGTGCTTACACGTGAAATAAGGAAACGTCGTTTGATTACCCGCATTTATGGCGTATTACTACGTAAAATTCAAATAAATATTACGTCACATTCTAGAACGCTAACGAACTACGATTAAGACCGGCGAGATAAAGGATGGATATTTTTTCGTCCATAAAGTGATCAACACGAATGTGCCATATGGTTTTAAATAACTTTCATAATTATGTCACGTGAGTCAATTTAATCTGAAAACAGATGCGTTTACTGAATTCTTTGTTAAGGATTACAATCAGTAATATGGAATACTGTTCCCCGTTGATGAAATTGCTTCCTTCCGTAGCGTTGGCGGGCGACGCGGAAATCACTGACGGGAGGTCTCGACAAACTCAAATGACTGGGAAATAGACTGAATCAACAGGCAGAGTGGATAAGCCAGGATTTACATAATGTATTTCTCGTATAAGTACGCAGTTGAAAATGTGGTCAGGTAAAGAGATTAAGGTAATTATTTACGATTAAATAGTAGATTAGTAGTATGAAGATAGTATAGAAGATAGAAAAACATGACAAATTTTATATTTCAAACTTAGTTTTGTTTCTGTAAAATGCTATACGTATTTCCGATTTTTATAATAAAATAATAACAAAATTGGATACATTTATAGTATATCATATCATGATTTTAATAAATAAAATAACTATTCTATCAAAATTTTATGACAATAAAATCTAAATGGCTTAATTCCTAAGTATAAAACTTTGTGCTCAAAAATGTTAATTTATTGAATTTGGTCTTTTATAAATAAATATAGGTACAACAAAGCATATTAAAATGACATATTTTATATTTTAATTCATAATTTATTTTGATATCATCACAAAAGGCAACACATTTGGCGAGTCATCATTCAAGTTATCGTTTACACATGGCGTTTCGACTTTTTGTCCTATTCGTTTTGTGTCTAGGAATAACGCACATCATCAATACTGTTTAGGGGCAGATGTTCGATACAGAGATGAGGACAGGATGTCGTACACCTGTTTAAAGGAATTCTAATAATTCATTGGCAAGAACTTATTTTTGAATATTTCAACAAACGTACGTACATATTGCAAATATTTATTATACATATATATATTTATATTGTACATATATACATATACATGTATATATGTATTCCTAATACATATACAAATAAGTATCTTTGTTTAAACACGCAAATCTCCGGATCTGTCAGACCGCTTGAAAAACCTTTTTGTCTTAAGAGAGCCCGTTTACTGTAGAAGATTTAATCTTATAATATGTAACGTCACGTTGCAACCCATAGGAGCGGAATAGTAAATATAAGGTGAGCATTACATTTATATAGTATAACTCTCAGACTTTTTTAAAGATTTACGTAAGTTATTTCTCTTGCTTTACACCTGAAAGTATTTACTGTCTGTGCCTTATTTTTGACACTTACAGTACATTTACGTAACTACTTACGAGTTATCTGTTTCCAGCCTGCCAAGTTATAAAGCTGTTTCATATCAGTTACGTGAGTAAAACTCACAAATGTAACTCTCGCCTAAAAGTAATAGCATGAGTGCGTTTAATACGCCACGTCGTATACGCACGCGTAATATACCGCAAGAGGCAGGTAGTAAAATTATAAATATGTCGATATTTCCCACGTAAGTTGTTGTAACCCCAAAACTACAATTTTACAGGAGAGCACTTTAGATCCGTTTCCGTTTGAAAGTTACAAAAAAATACGTCTGAAAAATCATTGAAAAAAAAAAGATCTTTGGCATTTTAATCACTTTGAATCCATTAAAATTGCAAATTAGTGTACTATTCAGTAAAAACGCTAACGGTATTTTTTTGGCTTACAACAACTTACATGGGAGATATCGATGTATATTATATACACATGGATTTGTTTACAATCCTAATATAATCGGACATGGTCAGAAAATAATTTGTTTGTTAGATGATATCACACGTGTTGACGTGGCTCACTGGTAGATAATACAGTAATTTACTTTTAAATTATCTTAATCCTATATACATATTACACGAGTTCTTAAAATCATGAACGCGATTTATTATCGCAATGATTCGAGTAGGTTCGCATCAGATAATAAAGATATTAAAGCGGTTCCGTAACAACTCCAAGTTAAACATTCAAATAAATCTATCAAGATATTTTAAAATAAATCTATAAAGAGCACCAAAAACATGTAAGAAATGTCTTTCATGCTTTTTATTTTAGGCACTAAAAATAAATTTTACTAACAACTATAAACTCTACTTCTCAACGTTGAGCTTCATTTAAATAAATAAAAAAAAACTTTATTTTAAATATAATTAAATGAAATGAGTAATAAGGCAAGATTTGGCTTTATAAATTATGACATAAACATGTAAATATCTCTCTACTATTTTGATAAATAAATATTTAAAATAATTATATATATCCCAGCCATGTATTTGCATAATTACTAGCAGATTAATTCAAATCTAGAACTAGAAAATAAAATAGTGTGACCGACGACGGGCAAACGGACGTGATGAAATAATTAGAGTTCCGCGTTGTCTACGATACCCCAAAGATGTCATCAATAGAAAACATAATTGACACGGTATTTAATATTATCATATGAATTCCAATCTTTATATCTTTAGACTAAGAATGTTAGATAACGCTTTACTAATCACTTACAAATAGTAATGTATGAAGTATGATTTACGACTATGTACTCGGAAGAATATATTACATAATATAACATTTTTCACAATTTCGTGTGATATTTACAAAGCTAAGGTTTCTTTCTTTTAGAAAAGATATAACACGCTCGTGTCACCTTGCGATCTCTGAAGAACCTTTTCAAGAGACACAAAGTGCTTTCAGAAGGGCTTTACAATGGACAAAGACGTCAGCGTCAGACGGGAGGTACACTCTACGTCTTGAGGCGACAAATGGCTAGCCTCTCAGATATTAAGCCTTTTTGTATAGGTATATTTTAATATAGATTTTTTGCGTATATTTCTATCTTCTCACCATTGTTAATTAAAATTCATGATCGTATAAGCGATAAGAGCAGTAAATTATAAACGACCTTTAGAAAAATTGATTTATTATTGAAATAAAACTATTTTAAACGGATTTCAATCGCGTATATACGATAAAATACTTAATAATGCAAGTAAGAAAATGTTATTACAACTCATCCGGGAACATCAGTTTGAAGCGCGACGGTTAAACGACATAATATAAGCGATTTAAATCCGTTTAAAATAGTTTTATTTCAATGAGTAATAATCACGAAAATCTAAGACAACGTTAGATTTAATATTATTTTCTTTACGTTTTTCTTTAGTGTTATGTAAATATTTATACAGAACCTGTTAAATATGTATGTGCATATTGTATTTATAAACTAGCTGTGCCCGCGACTTCGTTCGCGTGGATTACAGATTGCTTGGCATGTCTCCTGCAAAGCAAGGTTAAAATAGTCTGCGGTGCTGCTCAAGAAAGGAGCTTCTTACTTTAGATTTGGGAACTTTCTGGTTGTATTTATAAGCAGACTCTAACTCAGATACGGTATTCCTCCACGGTTTTCACTATAAATGTTGAAGAAAAGTGTTTTGTGCTAGTCTTTAAAATTTCGACTGTATAACAGTATGTTCCCGCCGAGGTTCTCCTTGTATTATATATCGGGTGACTTTTTTAACTGGGCTTGATAGGCCATATCCGGAACTTTAAGGAATCGCGAAAAATACTTAAAGGAGTCGTGTCCGATTTTGAGAAATCTAAAACTGCATCATAAGTTTTTTGATTTCATGATTCTCCTGGCCAGGAATTGAACCCACTAATTAAAAAAAAAAGAATACATTCTGTATTATTGCACCATCTACCTAATAGTGTCACTTGTAAGAATCAACTTTTGGAAAGTAAAATAAGAGACAAATTAAAGGAAAACATTTATTTTTTAACAAAATAACATTAAATCTATACATAAATTAGAAGTAATCGATTCTATATATATCAAATATACATAATTAAATCATGGCTCCCGGTAAGTTTAGAAAAAAAGTCTGCATTACTTCGAACGATTTGTTTATTAGCATCAAAATGCTAGTCACCTACTAAAGTAAGGAAGAGTGTAAAGAATACAATCAAAAATATATAAAATGAATAACTCACAGTAACTTCTTTTATGTTTGTCTATTTTTTCTACGTGAGCTATACAAAGTTGATAGAATGTGACGTTTGTTTTGGTACCCGTCACCTAATCCGTTACCTAAGTAGGTTTAGATAATTCCTAAAAAGATGAATCAATTTATTGAAAATCTACATTTCACTGGACTCGTCTATCGTACTCATTCGCTATTAGCGTTACAATATCCCGTTATAATTTTAAAATTTCACTTTGAGGTATGATCGTTTTTTTGAAGAATTATAAAAGATTTAATTAATGTATGAATTTGATAGTATTTTGTAAAAAATTTGCCCTTTCTTTTTGTTGCAGTTAACTATATACTAATACCTCTCTGAAGTTGATGTGACAGTATCAGATGATACCATCATACAGAATGTTAATTTTTTCCAAAATCAACGTGTTCGTTTCTGGCTAGGAGAACTTATTTTTCAAAAAACTAATGATATAGTTTTAGTTTTTATTAAAATCATCTCTGTTACTCCTTTAATTGTTTTTCGCTTATAGTTTCGGATTCGGTCTATCATATCCAGTTAAGAAATTACCCAGTAAATATATTATTTTCCCAATTATTATATTTATATAATATAGATATATCTTCCCTATTTGAATTAGATGTTGTTCACTATTTCATTGGTTTCAATTTTGTTCCTTATTACATTAGCTTTCTGTTCAGTGAAAGTTTCGTCAAAATCGGTCCAGCTGTTTTAGATATTAGCCGTAACAAACTGAGTGACAGATAGACGGACAAAAATTTTAAAGTTATTAATTTTGTTGTCAGTACCGTGTATACTTTCATATGCATTTATTTAAAATTACAAACGGACACATCAATTATATTTGGACGCTGATAAGCAATACTGTGTCAAGCCACACGGACTTCGTTTTGAGAAAATGGCGTCTAAAGATGTCAAACCTATTCTTAATAAATTAGTTTGAACACCTATATATTCATCTTTTTTTTCTATTTCGATAAAATATATATTGAATCAAAAGCAGATAGATTTATTTAATATGTTATATAATAATAAGTTTTTAAATATTTGAGATTATTTTATAAATTGCAAAATATGGAACGCACCTGAAATACGAAACATTGAGTTAAGAAACTTTTTCCATACTTATTTAGTTTAGATGACTTGAAATTTGTTTGGATAATATTAAATAGGTGACGTAGTATCAATATACATCAATATCTTAAAATTTGACTTTTTGTGGGTTGACACATTATTGCTTATCAGCATCCATTTATATGTATAGATGTATAACCTTCCCTTTTTAAATCAGAAATTGTTCATTATTTTATTGGGTTCTACAATATTTTGTTATCGCGATTACGCAATAACAAAATATTAAGAGAATTATCTCTTTTTTACTTATTCATTAAAATAAATATATTTTTTAATAAGAGTAGCCTAAGTTAATCTTTATAATTTTAGCTAGGTATAGGGGCTGTTCATTAATCAAGTAATGTTTTAAGAACTTTTTAGACTTTGTGATATTTCGTATTTTTTTTTCTTCCATCCCCTTTCCCTCCTCTGGGCCTTACGTGATTAATGGACATCCCCTAACTGCAAGTAAAAGTCCCATCAAATTTGATTCATCTGTTTCAGAGATTAGTTGTAGGAAACAGACTGACAGACAAAAAATTAAAAAATTGGATTTTTGATGTAAGTACTGTAAATACTTTCATGCATTTAGTGAAAATTACAAAATAATGTTCGATGTGAACTCTTAAATTTACATAACTTTTTTATTTATGAACCGATTGAAATGAAACAATCACTAAATGTTAAGTGAAGCTTACTGCAATATATTTATGAAAACCACATCTAAATCGGATAAGCCGTTTCTGAGATTAGCGGACACAAACTCACAGATAAACAGACAAATATCTAACAAATTATTGTTTTGGGTTCTATTGCGTAGATAAAGACCTCCAATAATATTTTTTTTATATATCTGTCATGTACAGACAGCGACCCGTTAGATTTTTTTTGTACGTATCGATTAAAAATATCTAAAATAGATGTCACTCCTTATAACATTTGCTAACTGCAAGTAAAAGTACCATCAAAATTGGTTCAGCCGTTTTAAAGATTAGTCGGAACAAACAGATAGACAGACAAAAATTTAAAATGTATTTTTTGATATAAGTACTGTATATACTTTACTTTATTTAGTGAAAAGTACAAAATAATGTTCGAAGTGAACACTTAAATTGACATAACTTTTTTATTTATGAACCGATTGACATGAAACAAACCCTAAATGTTAAGTGAAGCTTACCACAATATATTAGTGAAAACCGCATCTAAATCGGATAAGCCGTTTCTGAGATTAGCGTGCACAAACGCACAGATAAACAGACAAACAGACAAACAGACAAACAGACAAACAGACAAACAGATAAGAATTTTAAAAATGTTTGTTTTGGGTTCTATTGCGTTGGTAAAGGCCCCCAGTAAGATTTTTTTTCATATATCTTCCATGTACAGACATCGACCCTCTAGAATTTTATTATTAGTATAGATAAACGTCGTTAAAAGAAAGTTATAAATTACTATACCTACCTATTGTTATTACAATAAAAGAAGATATTAAGTTTTAGATTACCTAATAAAAATACCAAAAACTAATTTTATGAAAATAAACTGACTTAAAATCAAAACTATATTAGTTTTTTCAGGCTAAGGAAGAACATAAGAAGTAATAACAATTCGTTTCCATGTGGTAGGAAATGGAAAATAAAATGAAATATAAAAAAGTTATCATGTTGTCTATTGTGTACTCCCATTAATACTTCTTTGTGTGGGCACAACATACATCTAATCTTAATGTTTGGATGTTCTAAGCAACTCTCAATAGTACTAAGATTTTAATCGCAAAGATAAATATATATAAAATACCCAATGTAATAAGAAATATGTACAGTCATAACATTATCTTCCATCAGTAACATAACCTCACGTCTTAATTTGGTAACATTATAATATAATTTATGCCAAATTTCATTAACCTACGTGGAAAATTCTAGTGGAAAAACATCTACCATAGGGAGATAACGAAGTGATTGCAAGAATATTAAAGTAATAAATATTATAATTAAACGTCATTCTTTAAATCAAAAGTCAAATTAACGTGCAGAGACATCGAGTTCCAAAAGTAATAGCTCTGTCAAATTATCATTTACGAGGATTTAAAATTATGTAGAAACGACGTTTGTCGAGGTCGATAAGCGTGATACTGTTAATAATACTTACATTTTCTGATTAAACATTAACTCTCTATGCAAATCCATTCGCAGAGGGTTTTCCAGGCAGGGGTTCTGCAGGCGGCGCGGCGCGATGAGGCCGTCGCCCGCTCCCTCGCCCTCTTGCACCATCGCCACGGCTCCCAGGCTTATGTTGGACAGCGTGGGACAGGTGCCCACGCCACCACACTCGCTTAACGTACCCACAGCCAGAACTGTTGACAAAACAGAATTTCAGAGATTACAAAACAGAGATTCTTAATTGAATGAATTTTTATTACGTGATCATATATAAATTTTATTAAATTTGTTAATTTTGTAAGGTCAGTGTACTGGTTATAAATAAAATGACGACGAAAAAAAACTATGGGAAAATGTAATCGCTAAATGACGTCAATGCTAAATACCTTCTATTGCTGTTACGATCACATTTCAAATTATTTGACTGAAGTTAATCTATAAAAGTACCTCGAAATACATATTTGTTTAGGTTTAAAATATTTTTCCACTTTAAATATTTGGCATTGAACGTTTTACATATCCCCTGACCACCTTAAGTGTAATACAAACGATTACGTTTTATAAGTATCTTGTGAATCAGCGATGATATCATCAAGGTTAGCATACATTTTGCCACCATATTTTGTAACATCGTATAAAACCAAATGAAAAAGCCCGAGCACTCTCTATGTGACATATTACTACGTCGCGTTATATTTGCTTTTACCCAAAGAGGTTTTTTACCGTCTAAAAATTTGCCTTGTGCAGCATAGGGGTAGTGTTATTAATGAATCTCATAAATGTGTAATTTTGTTATGTATTTGATATAAATAATTACTAAAGTTTTTATTGTAACTATCAAATCAGGACAATCCGTTCATTATAAAAACGAAGTTTTAAAAGATTTAAGTCTGGACGGATACATTATTTTTTCATTTCAATTTCTGAACCTTTATTGCATTTTCATTGCGATGCAGAGATTAAGCCTTTTTATAACAGACATGAATCTTTAGTAAAGCAATTTCCATGAAGCTGCGCTCTAGATTCTCTTTACATTATAATATTCAAATCAATTGTTAGTCCAGCTACCGAGCTGGCTTCGTTTCAATAGAATGTGCAGTAATCGCCTCTACTTACTATTCAGTGGTCTACGTTTCGCATTTTTCATTTACAATACTGTTGCACTTAAATATATTTCATCCATGACCTTATTCGGTTTCTTTTTTAACATCACGAATAAAATATATTTAATAAAATAATATTTTCCTTTGATAAATTAGTCGGCACGCACTTAACGGATACATAAATACACAGAGAAGGTAGTTGAACTCGTATTGCTACTCGAATAATATTTTAACCAGTGGCTCCTGGCTCGTTATCGTACGCCATGACCCATTTCCTGCACTCTGGACAAGTTGAAATACTAGTAAACATAAACTTTAAAAATCATTTACTAACGAGGACGAAAGTTAACGTTCGATGAAAAAGAGTTACTTCATATTTCAACGACCGACAACGCAGTTTATTAACTGGGACAATTTTAGTTTACCATCGAGTACATTGGCAATTTTATAAAATGCAATATGTACACACTTTACATCAAATTCATAATTGTTAAACTTATATTAAAGTTATAATTTACTGCAAATATAAGCAAGTTACTTTTTTACACATAACATGAATGAAGCGCATAAAACCATACTATTTATACTTGCTTCAAAGTAGCAAACGTAAATTTTATCAAGCAATCATGAAGCGTCAAAGGAAACAACGATAAATGTACAGGGTGTTTTTGTTCTGGGCGTGGATAGCCAATCTCTAAACTATAAAGACTAGAGAAAATGCTTAAAGGGATCACAGAGCCGATTTTAATTAAGACTAAAATTATATCATAAGTTTTTTGAAACATTATATTTCCTAGCCAGGGATCAAAATCTTTGATTTTAACGAAAAAAAACGCAGCCTGTATTATCCCATTGTTTGATAGTGTCACTAATAAAGATCAACTTTGTGGAAGTAATGACATGAGGCAAACTAAAGGAAGGATTTTTTTTAGGAAATGCTATGAATTCATACATTCATTAAACCTTAACTAAACTACACCATGGTTCAAAGAAATTATCAAAAATCAAAAGTGAAAATTTTTCGCTTATGCCTATAGTTTCAGTTGGACCATCCACGCCCAGTTTAATTCACCTGTATGTTAGTACAGACTGATAAGTATGCATGATTTCATAAAGTTGAATAAATATCAACGGATATGAATACTTCCTACTGTGACCACTAAGAATTTTCTTTTACTATCTCAGTAAATATATTATAATAATATTCTATACGTTATAATTTACACACGAGTTAGTTGATGATGTTAAAGTGACTGGGACAAAAGTTTTGATTTTAGGAAAACAAATTTTAATACTTGCTTAAATTGATATTTTATCCCATAAATACTTACTAATAAAAGTAAATAAAATAACAACACCAATTTACTTATTTCGAATTTTGATCCACTCGAAGTAATAAGATGTTCATTAAAGTGTAAAATTACTATGTTTTAATAGTATCAGCGCGGAAAGTAAATGATTCGCAATACAGGAAACAAATATACTACCGGTTCGGAATGTGCGACGCGACGACCGGAAGTTTTCATGACAAATACGATTTTAGGTATTATCATGTAATGTTTACAGCCATGCTAATTACTAGCTAGTTTTTATAACTTGTTACAATACTTATACATATATTTTTATTAAGGATATTGATTTAGTTTCGTTACCTAAGTAAATATAGAAATATTCATCAGAATAGGGATGCGCTCTACTGAATGATATTATTTTCTACTTTACTAACTATTGCTCGCGGTTTCGCTCGCGTTAATGTAGATTTTGCTTTAAAATAAGTCGCATATATACATAAAATATAACCTGTGACCATGTTGAATAATATACCTTTCGAATGGTACCACAATGTAAAAAAAAATGTTCAATGATAGACGAGTTTACGATGAATTGAGAACCTCCTCTTTTTTTGGAAGTCGGTTAAAAAGGAAGTAAATACTAAACAAACATTTTATATTCGTTTTCAATATCAGTATGTACATCGTAAAATGCCTCAACACACCGCGATATTAAAACTAGAGTTTATGGTTGATGTATAAATTCTATCTATAAAAAGTTAAAAGGAGCGCCCTTGAAAGGATATTTACGTTGCTATACAAACAAGACGCGCTTATTGAACCAGACATCGGTGAAGGTCACTGCGTGCAGGTGCCGGAGAAAATCCCTCTCAAGGTTCTTAAACGGGTATTTATTATTGTAATAACCCTTTAATTAATATCTTATGAGTTAAGTGAATAATAATATATGAAAAATATAATATAGAAAA
This sequence comes from Hypolimnas misippus, assembly GCA_037950945.1. Classification (NCBI taxonomy): domain Eukaryota; kingdom Metazoa; phylum Arthropoda; class Insecta; order Lepidoptera; family Nymphalidae; genus Hypolimnas; species Hypolimnas misippus. Next base: position 10,141,994 of record JBBEEQ010000012.1, on the reverse strand, counting down.
AAAAACATTACAATTGAAAACTTCATTTTGTGTAGTAAATAGGTATTCTTTTTTAAATATTTCTTTATAAATCAGGGTATTCGCTCGTATCTGGAATTCAGGACATGTAGGTATGTGGGATTTCTGATATCCTCGGAGCATTCCAACGGCTGGATGGATTTTAATCCATGAGCCTCTATCGATTCGTCTAAACCCTGCGGTGTTTATAGACTATATTTTACTTCACTACTGTAAATTAGCGCTACCTACAATGGTAATAATGAAAAAAACAGTCGGAATTTTATCAAATATTTCTTTTTAAGATAAAGGAGCGATCTCGTAAAAAACAGAACCAATCTTCTTAAGTTTAGGTACATTTTTATACCATAATAAATAATAAACGACTATGTCACTTGAATAGAAGATTATAAGATTATATATTTGTAGGAATAAAACCTAGACTTAACATTAAAGTACATAAAACAATTTTATTTTCAGTATGCTTGCTAAAAATAAGAGAATGTTTGTTTTAAGCATTACATTATGATTGAGATAAAAGCAACATTAACACTACTACGTATCATAACATACCTACATACGAAAAATACAAAAGTACAGCATCAACATATAGTTTTAAACTTGTTAAGTACAAATTAGGTGTTATTTACTAAAGCATAATCATTTAGTTCCTATAAACCAGATTTCATTTATCTTTTCATAGGCATCTCACCCCTGACCTATGACTATTTTTAGAGCCCCATCTAACGTATTGCTTCAGCAAGGTCGTTCCAGTGCTCATTTGCTGAAACAATTGACGTCACGACACGTCTAAAGGTCACGCCGTCAATCTTGTTAACGACATCGTGATATTTACGCTTTGCTTCCAATGTTAAACATTTACGGGTATAAATAAAAGCAGGAAAACTTGCAATTAAGAATAAGTTAAAGAAACCCATTGTTGTGAGAGTTCCTCCAGATGAAAATGCTTTTGAATGCCTTGCTCCGAGATTTCCCGTTTCTCCATGCTTTCAAGTGTAATCCGACATATGAAAAACTACATTCAGTTTCTTATATAAAATACGCTAGTTTTCATGTTCATATCTTTAATATTAAGTTCCGAATCTTAATTTTTCGTGGTATCTTTTTTTTTTAGAAATACGTAGAAAAAGATAGAGCAACTACTTCGCATATTAATGAGCAAAATAAGTGAAAAATTTGATTTACATTGCCAATCTGGCTGTGTCTATAATTACATCGACTCGATTATCTTTGCACCGCGGTAACTTAATTATTATTTTTTTAATTTAGTTTATATTACATTCATGTTTATATTTAGTTGTAAATAAAAATAGGATAAAGATAAATAGTGGAGCATTTACGTACATAGATAAATACTATCTTCTTCGAACTTCAACTATCTGAAGTGCAATAAAAATGATAGGTTTTATATGCCCTTATATGATGCAATATTAAAATCCTTTTTTAAATAATGATAAGCTAAAAAAACAAGGACAACGATGTATGTAGGTACATATAAAATAACAAATCAAAAAAATAAATAAGTAGGTACTATATAAATCCTGTCCGCGTGGAATGGTAACAAGAATGCTAACAGCATACCTACATTGAGTTGCGATTCTGAACTGAACAGAAAAACTTAACACTCTGTGCTACTGTTTAGGTATCAACAAGCCAATATATTGTTCGCCCCCTCTAAACCCTAAAGTGTAACTAGAGATAATCAAATGAGCACATGGACATCAAAGAGATAATTCCCATATCTTTCTGACCAAATGTTCACTCACCCCGTTTTCATTTGAACCAATGGTTACTATGCAAATTTTAATCCCCCAGTTCATAAAGTTGCATTAATGCCAAATAGAAGTGAAGAAAACGCAATGTTCTTCTTGTCATTACCGTCGCTTAATTACGCGTGCTTTCCTATGAAGAAAATACGAATTATACCATAATGACTGAATGATATCTCTAATGGATAATAAATATGTAAATAATGCATTCGTCCAATCTTTCATATAACTACTTAAGTTGATTAATCGAATGAGAGCCATCGTCGGCGAAGCGCTCCCTAACTGAAGTGAATTAATATCATTAGGTTATTTGATACCTACTTTAATAGTTTGCTAATAAATTGACTGCCAAGGTTCTATTCGAGACTGGTTATAATCTCACAGTGAGTTTCGTTAATTTTATCAAATAATAATTAGAAAATAGCAAATTTAAAATATTCCATCTTTATTTTATCATGTTTCAAATTCGTTTAAATTATTATCATAGTAGTGTTTTCAGTATTAACAATTACACTTTAGTAAGAACTTACTAACTATTATAACAGTTCATTTGTAAGAACTACCTTTACCATTAAAGGTAGGTTGTATTGTATTTTTTTATTATTTTAAATGTGAACAAAAAGTCAATTTTAGTGTAATTAATGAATGGTATTTATTCAGCAAGCTCGCAGACTTTCTTTGACTAAAGTAAAAAGCACATTATACTTAAAAGTAATTTAATAAACATACACTGAACGTATTTTAATGACTCATTGTGAAGTCTATTACCAATTTAGAAATTTGTTATTCAAATTCCTATCAATCTAGATTTTAATTTACATTTAAAATTTTCCACGATAGTGATAAATACAAAAACTACATTTTCGTCTTGTCTTTTTTAGTCCCAAATGTTAAAAACATTTCATTAATCTTAAACTACTATTGTTATTGCCTTTTAACGAGCTGGTGCATGCAATACCAAGAAAAACTATGAGAACTGGAACAAAGCCGAAGTGGGCCAACCTCCTTTTAAACTTCAATCGCTCCACATTTTGTATTGCGTCATATTAATAGGAATTCCTGTATCTAGTTTACGCTTCGGATAATCATTACGAAACAGGCGTAACTCCCAAACAATAACGCATCGTATTTATGTGCCGACAGAAATGCATCGTAAAGAAAAATAGTATTTCGAGAAGTCGTTTGAAAGACGAGCGCGGTGTAGAGTCGTGAGTTTACAGCTAATAAATTTTTAAGATATGGTGGGCTTTCAAAGTAACACTTAAGGGATTATTCAATTTCTATACGATACAAACGACATTTTTTATTTATATTAGTCTTTATTCAGATGGCTTAAGAGTCAAATTTTATTACATTATTGAATATCGGTGTAAAGAATAATCGGAATACATTAAAGGAAGAATATTTCTACGCGTTAAAATGTAAAGCAGGTGATGACGTCAAGCAATCACGGTTTGAATCCCCTTAGATGACATATCATTCGATCAATAAGCCACTTCCTGCTGCGGGCGTGTAGCTTATTAAAGTTGATGACAGTCATGGCATTAATACTTCGTTTTCTCGTGGGTCTCAAAGGACGAGGTCAAATAATAATAATCGAATGGACCCCAAGATATTGTTACACGCATACAGTGCCTAATGAAACTAATAGAAGTCCATTGTTTTAATTGGCTCTTTTAACAAATTCTAGGTCACCGTACGTTCGACTTAGACAGATGCTCAATATTAAACAAAAGCGTTAATCTATACCATCAATACGCATATAATAATCTATACTAATAAAATGAAGATGGAGCGAAAAAAATTTGTACGCGCGAAATAAATTCTGGAACTAATGAAACTATTTTAAAAATTATGGCACCATTTGGAAAGTATATTCTTTAAGATGCTCATGACCTATACTTTATGTATAGTCTATTTCTCTTTACTTGTCCTTATTTGGTAACAATACCTTGAACGAAAATCACGAATTTTCGAATAATTTTGTAATATTATAATTTTAAATTATAAGAAATGATTCAGTTCAGTCATTCAATCGATAATTTCTTATCTAACTCTTATGTGTGGCTAGAAATACGCCATATTTGTCTGCTATATAAGACAAGTTAAGACAAATAGACTATATATACGTGTTATAATTTAAATAAAATCTACATTAGCTAGCCTATAATCATTCAAGAGTAAAAATTACAAACATAGAAATTTTTTTAAACGTATTTCATCGGCAATTTTTTTAAACGTCGCATCAAACATACTATTTCACTAGGGTGTCACTCACTGGTAACAGATAATGGTCCGGTTGAAAACAAGAAGGGTGTAGAAAGGAAAGGGTTGAAAACGATTTAGGGGTCTTTCCGAACTAGATCGCCGGTTTATATTAGATACGATTAGTGGTACGACCAAACCCAAGCTCACATATTTTGTTTTATTTATTACTAGTTTTTGCTTGCGGCTTCGCTTGCATTAATCTAAATATATATAACTCAAAGGAGACTGACCGACTGACTGACATATTGATTTATCAACGCACAGCCCAAACCACTGGACGGATCGGGCTAAAATTTGACATGCAGGTAGATGTTACAACATAGGGAAGCTAAGAATCCGCTAAAAAAGGATTTTGATTCTACCCCCAAGAGGATAAAATAAAGGATAAAGTCTGTATGAAACTTTTTCAATTTTAAACTGATCGGACTGAGACTCTGCATGCATAAAGCTACTATGACGTAGGCATCACAGACATCGCAGATGAAGACGCAAGCACCTAGTATAGAATATAATTTAAATATATGCCTATGGCTATCTAGAAGAATGTTCCTACACTTGTATAGTATGTACTATAATTTTTAAAATAGATTCAGTGGTCCCGGACATTCACAAAAGCTTTCTCTCTATTTATTGTATTAGTATAGATTAAGTTTCGATTATTTACGCTAAATTAATTAAATTAAATTAAATTCGTATATAATATTATTTAAGACACTTATTTTTAGAGAAATACGTTTCTGTTATACAGTAATAAACATAATTAGTTACTTATAATAATATAGAGTACACATGAATTAAAAAGGTATTTAAGTAAGTAGATACGAAATAATATATATTACTTTATTGAAATGCTAAAGAAAATCAGTTCTTTAGCATTTCACAGTCAAGTGCCTGAATACATAAGACGGTAAGCGGATTAGGTAAATATTGCACGTGAAAGAAGCCAACAAACAAAACCGACATATCACACACTTTTGAACATCTGTCTGTCATTTTGTAAACACTATTTTTAAGCACTATGAAAAAGAAATAATAATCTATAAAATTAACATATTCATGAATCAAAAGTACAATATTAAATTCAAAATATTTAAATAACGATGTTTCAAAGCATCGTTATAAATATAAAAATTATTTTAATAGAGGATTAAGAATTTTATCAAACTACATAATAATTTTATTACTTAGAGGGAATTAAAAAATATTATTATATAATTACTAAGTCCGAAAGTATGTAAAGTACGTATGTCCGAAAGTATGTATATTACTACTCTAAACTGCAACCGTTCAACGAATTCGGAATCAAGGTAACTTATATCCAGGTTTATCCTACGGACTGTATAACTTTATCTCTATAGTTCAGCTAGTAGATACTACAATTAATAACAAAAGGCGATCTAACTAGACACAGTGTCTCAAATATTTACAAACAAGAAATCTAAACACAAACGTATATACATTAACAAATATCACATTCGACTTACATACATTTCTGATTGTTCATGACACATTTCATAATTTTTATGCGCAAGCTAATAGGTTTAAAGTTTTCTTTATTTTGAAATTCCAAGATAAATAGCAGCTAAGAGCTGGTTTAGACATTTCAAAAGTCGGAACGCTCATAAATCATTGTGACAAAGCGGCTCATTCGTTTCAATATAACGCCTCTGTATTTGTAAACAACGTGTGCCACACAAATGCGACGTCATGAATGCGTCGGCACAGGCTTTGATAACCTTCTCTCGTTATAATTACTGAATTATAGAAAAAAACCTACTCTTTTTAATTAGTTTTATTAATGTACGTGCATTACTACATAATATGCAGGTACTAATGTAATCTTTATTCAATTATGTATTTTAATTATAAATAAAACCAAAGAAGTTCACCATAATTATACTTGTAGTTTCAAAATGAACTTATTATACGGATCACATTTTGAAACCGATATACTAAAGTATGTAATTTATAAAAATAACTGAGATAGCTAACAAGTTATTTAACGAAGGTATTTAAAATAACTTATTTTCAACGAATATAATTAAGCGGCTAGAATACTTTAATAGTCGTTTTAAATTGCACGAACTGCCTACAACCACTTCCAAACACGGCGAGGTACAGCGGCAATGCTTATCCCGTAACCCAAATGCATCTTTATGAGCCGAGGCCCTTAATGGGCGTTGCAATGATATGCAATATCGAAGCGCGATGCATAATTTGCAAGCATCAAAGACACCTGCCCTAACAAAACTAAAATAGCTTGAATTAAAAAATGAAACACAGATTTCTTTAAATGCATTAAATATACCTAAGTTTTAACTATCAATTCAGGAATAAAATATCTTTTTTAACTTTAATTGTAAGCAGTTGGTAAGAGTCAGTCAGTTCAGCTCATATTTTAAAAGAGTACTTCCCCGTCCTTTATAAGAGGTGCAGGTTCAATCAAGATCGGCTATGTCGCAATTTTTAATTCGATTTTCAAATATAATTTTTCGTTATTTGATAGCGCTTTTATGAATTATTTAATTCCGCTTGTCACTTTTCATTAACAAGTAGGCGTTATTTCTCGTTCATTGCGTGACGCGTGGTTATTTAGGAAATTAAATCAAAATAGTAGCGTTACATTGTTCATTTATTGATTAATCGATATTTCAAAGTATTACAAGATAACAAGTTGTACTATCAAATAAATAATATTCGCAGATATAATTGCTATCTTGAAATACCGAGCACTGAATAAATTCCGTATAAAATCCTTCACATATTCGCTCGGAATGAAGGTTGTAGGATACTCTCGCTGACTTTAGTGTCGTATACTTAATCAGTTTTTCCGCAATGGGTAATAGTGAGGGGAAATTTCTGCAGGTAGGAAAGTCTCTCTCAATATATTTCTTTTTGTACATCAATAAAAAAATCACTTAATGATTAAACATTACAATTAAGGAAGAAATACACAAGTGGGATTTATTTCAGCATTAACAACCTGTTAATTTTGCATTTTTATTGTTAAAATGAATGATAGAAAAATTTCAATAAAACAATAGCAAAATCGTCTACATTTGTACTTTAACTTAATTCGTTAAAATTTCACCCTATCATTGCAGAGTATCGATAACAGCTGGGAACATCCCTCGCCATATTCACGGGCAGGGCTTTCGGGGCATTGAACCCTTGAGGCAGACGGAGTTTTTCGCCTCTCGCCCTACATGCCGCCCGCCCAACTTATAACTATACGCAATTGCGAAACGTCAGAAATGTAAGCCAAATTAAGATAAGATGCCACGGAAAGAATTTACACAACGCAGTCATTAAAAACCTGTTAAGTAAATGGTTATTATTACTATTGAAAGTTGTTCTGTCAATAGACATTTAGAAATGATAGAAAGTCTCGTAATCTCGTTGGATGTTAATTACAGATTTCACGGTTCCTCTAGTGGAGGATACAGTAAATTTTCAAGTGACAGCAGCTGCCAAAAATTCGTGCTTAAGTACCTTGTTTCAACGGAACCCTCTTTGACAAAGTGATGCTCATAAAAAGAGTCTTAGTATTTCATAAAGATACCCTGTTAATTATATAATAGAATATTTTTTCAAATACTATGTGTAACACTTGATATGTAACTATTTAAACTTCAAAATGTAATAAAAAATGCAATTTAGTTTATTCCTTTTTTTTCCTAAATAAGTTTTTGCATGATAAAATTAAAAAAAAAACTTAATTAATTTTTCAATTAATTCGAAGTAAATAACAGTCAAAAAACCTATTATATGTATGACTAGCCACCCGTCCCAGCTTCGTCCGGATGCAATTACGACATCACATTCCAAATCTTTGAAATTCTCGGCTTTACATTACTATAATATGCATGTATATACATATAAACCACGCTGTTATATAACTTGTTTTATTGATGAAAACTGCATTAAAATTCGTTGCGTAGTTAAAAAAAACTTAAGTGTAGGGATGGATGTGACTTTGTTTTATACTATATAAAGATATATGTTATGTCAGCGCCTGTGAATTAGATCGCCTAGGATTTAATGGTTTAGTTAGTTAGTTTATTTGTTAAAGAATCTTCAAAAATATGATACATACTTTTATATCTCAGTAAAAAAAATATTAATTATGCTGATACTACTTTTCATTGTGTTTTCGACCATTAATAGCGAACCCAATGGTAAAAACATTCACAAAAATTTATACGTTATATATTTTTACGTATTTATTACCATAAAATATAACCATTTTTAAGTAGGTTTATAAAACTCTTACTCTCTATACTTTTACATAACACTAGGGTGAGGCTAATTTTTTTAGTTACGATGTATACAAATTTTATATTGTTTCATATTCGTACACGAACATAACAAGAAATCGGATACATACATTTTACAGTTGAAGTTTGTACCGTGATTAATAAAACGGTTCACGCTTCATATTTAATTTCACGTTTTAATATTTAACATTCGATAAACGAAACGGGAATAATATATAACCACATTAATTCTAAATATGTATTTATTTTTAATAAATATTGCAACATAACATTTAACAGACAGGTAACCTCGTACTCTGATACGCTGAAAACGATATGTAGGTCTCTATAACTCTATTCTAATTACTCCAAAACGTTCCTTTATAACGACTTTGAGACTTAATACCACTTTCGCATCCTACTTGTTAGCCATATAACATGCTACAAGTGAACCACAAAAAGTCGTTACGGCCAATACAAAAGAGTGATTCATTGATATCACTACATAGTATAAAACAAAGTCGCTATCCGCGTCTGTCTGTCCCTATGTATGCTTAGATCTTTAAAACTACGCAACGGATTTTGATGCGATTTTTTTTAATAGATAGAGTGATTCTTAAGGAAGGTTTATATGTATAATACATGCATAATATAGTAGAGAAACGCTGATAAATTTAGAGGTTTCTAATGTGATGTCGTAAATAAGCACGTTTTTTTACGCTTATATTGCAAACGCTGGCTGAACCCTACGAGATAGACCAAAATAATGTACTACAGTATTGTCCACCTTAAAAAGTTCAACAAAAAAGTCCGCGATGGTATATGTCTATCTCTTAGGGATAACCCACCATAACCATTTTTTATCCTTTACTAAAAAATGGTTATTTACGAAGTGATTTTAAATAATACAGCATTAATCCTTATCCAATTAAGTACCTTAAATAAATTGTGCATTTATTATAGATCAATATGCTTTTTACAGCATGTAATTTAAGTGAATATTTCCGAAGATATTACAAATTTAAAATGCAGGGACGTAGTTATTGCGGCGCCGCGGCGGTACCGACCCGCGGTAAGCGCGTCGATGGCCGCGCTTCGCCCTATAGCACATCATGATTTGCAGCGATCGCACGCGTTTGTCGGAGCTCTCTTGCGAGGAAAATATCAATCTATATCTATATCTATACTAATAATAAAATTCTAACGGGTCGCTGTCTGTACGTGGAAGATATGTGAAAAAAAATATTATAGGGGGACCTTTACCAACGCAATATAACCCAAAACAATGATTTTTAGAATTCTTATCTGTTTGTCTGTTTATCTGTGCCTTTGTGCACGCTAATCTCGGAAACGGCTTATCCGATTTAGATGCGGTTTTCACTAATATATTGTAGTAAGCTTCCACTTAACATTTAGGCTTTGTTTCATGTCAATCGGTCCATAAATAAAAAAGTTATGTCAATTTAAGGAATCACGTTGAACATTTTTTTGTGCTTATAATGCATGAAAGTATATACAGTAATTACATCAAAAAATACATTTTTTTTTATTTTTTCTCTGTCAGTCTATCCGTCTATCTGTTTGTTTCGACTAATCTCTGAAACGGCTGAACCGATTTTGATGGTACTTTTACTTGCAGTTAGCAAATGTTAGGGGATGTCCGTTAATCACGTGAGGCCCAGAGGAAAAGGGATGGAGATAAAAATCACGAAATATCACAAAGTCTAAAAGTTCTTTAAAACATTACGTGATTAGGCTACTTTTATTTAAAAATATATTTATTTTAACGAATAAAAGTAAAAAAGAGAATTACGCGATAACAAAATATTATAGAAACCAATAAAAAAATGAACAATTTCCGATTTAAGAAGGGAAGGTATACATCTATACAAATAAATAAAATTGGTGTATCTGTTTGTAATTTTAAATAAATGCATAAGAAAGTATACACGGTACTTACAACAAAATTACCACTTTTTAAATTTTTATCTGTCCATCTGCCACTCAGTTTGTTTTGGCTAATATTTGAAACAGCTGGACCGATTTTGACGAAACATTCACTAGCAGAAAGCCAATGTTATAAGGAACAAAATTGAAACTAATGAAATAATGAACAATATCTAATTCAAATAGGGAAGATATATCTATACTAATATTATAAAGAGGAAAAAGTTTGGTTTGTTTGTTTGTAATGAATAGGCTCCGAAACTATTGGACCGATTTCAAAAATTTTTTCACCTTTGGAAAGCTACATTATCCCCGAGTAACATAGGCTATATTATATTAAAAAAAAATTAGGGATGCTTACTAAAACTCTAATTATGTAATCCAAGGTGTAAAAAAATGACCTGAAGAATTCCTTACGTCGCGTGCGCTGCGAAAACTATTGATGATAGAACAAAATCATTTACTACGACTTTGCAGAACTCATCATTATCTACAAAAAGTGTCGCGACAGCATATGTCTAAATATTATAGTTATGTCACAGTAAGCGGTTTTTTGTTCTAAAAATTTAATTTATATGCCGCTGCTTGAAAAGGCTCTTTATTTGTACCTTGGTATTAAGCCTTATCAAAATAAATATATTACTTTATATTCATGACGGCTTCAATACCTTTTTATCACTTTTTGAATTATTCAATTCGGACATTTCATTCGGAAGATATCACGAGTTTAAAAATGCAAGTATTAGAAAAAAGTCGCGTGGTTGCCGCTCACCGCGCGCAGCTAGCCAACATGCGATGTAGGCTCCATGTAAGCGTCACTGGGGTACGGGAGAGAATCAATGTAATAAAATAAAGTGCCGCGAGTACATTAATAAAAACTATGAATAAAAAAAATCATTAAAAAAAATTCAAACTTCCTTTATAATTTTACTTTTTTTTTTAAACCCGACGCAAAAAAGAAGGGTGTATGTGTGTGTGTGTGTGTGTATGTACCCGTGCGAAGCCGGGGCGGGCCGCTAGTAACGTAATAAACTATTGCAAAACTAATAAGTAATATACACATATCTACGGCACGCTTATCGTGCACTTGTAAGAGTAAATAGTTTAGCGCTTTAAACAGGAATGCTTAGATTATCTGGCTATTAGCGGCGCAGGAGTTTATCTTTAGATCCAACGAGCAATAAACAAAATCTACAGAGACATGCCATAGCGACAGTAACATTTTACCGACAAATAAAATACAACAGGTTTGAGCAGTAACGTGATTATCTCCGATAGCGGGTTAGCTCCGCTCTCGTAAGGAATTACAACAAATGCGTAATAGCCGTGTCGTAACCACGATAATTCCAACGCTTTCTTAAGATGCTGTTCACGGATATTGTCTCTTAGATGACTTTCTGTGACATGTTGATGAATGAAGGTACAAAAATGAAACTTTTATTAAATCGATATTTAATATTATAAATGCTACGGACACGCTGTCTATCAATTTATTTCGTTTTACGACTAAACCCCTTATGCGAATTTAACGAATTTAAAGAAGGATTAAGTCGTGTTCAGGTATGTAAGACGTACTTTAATAAAATCATTGCCCTAAGTTGGTGAAAAGCTAATTAATGTACTGCTATTTTACTCTTCTAAAGATTGAACGTATTTCATACTTAAGCAAATAAAAAGTGATCGTTTCGTTTAATAACAACAAATAATATTACACATATCTATATAATAAACAAATTTTTGCTATGTTAAGCAACCATAAAATAATAAACCTACTTTCACCGGTGACCAAGAAAATTTTTCACAATAATTTCAAACAGTAATCTTAAAGTCTATTATGAAGTTTTAAAATATTTAAAAATAAATACAGTGTTTTAAAACTATGCATACTAATTTTATATCATCAAATAAGCAAAGTGTTAATATTTCGACATTATGAATTACTTTATAATTTGTTGAAATTGAATCATAATAATATGTAACAGAAATGTAGGTTGTGCCCACCACATTGCATTTCATCGCATGGAGGTGAGCATATATACGTAAACTATATATTAATAAACAACTAGTAGCCACCTGCGATTTCGTCTACGTATGAACATAATGTTTCGACTTATTGGACATTTACCTTTATAATTGTATTGAATACTAGCTGCTCCTGATTACTGCTTCTTTCCTATGAGTCGCATCGTGATGTAATATAATCTATAACCTTCCACAAGACCGGGCTATCCAACGCAAAAGTAATTTTTCAAATCGGATCAGTACTTTCCGAGTTTACCCGCAAACTTAGAAACAAAGAAAAAAATTTTATCTCTGTATTAGAATATACTAATTTACTCAATATTCTCTTTAATTGTAGCTTACATAAAAAAACTATATTCGAACCGAATGTCAATGTGAGCTGCGGATCTAACGATACATATATTTAGTTTCACGGAAACCACCCAGGGCGTCGCTTATCCCATCAGGGCAGTGCGCGTCCTACGCAATGCACCAGGCCACGAGGCGCATACCTAATGCACTATGTTCAAAGTGTTTGACATGCAGTACGTAAAAGAGTAACTGTAGTGTCGCATTTGGACTGCGGTTAAACAGTTCCGTAAATATTACAACATTCTGCACATATGGTAATATAATTATGTATTGAGGCGACATTACATACATGTGTTTTGTATTTAAATAAACATTGTTAACTTAATGGCGGCTCTATAGCACACAAGAATATATTATCTTCAACGAGGTGAATTATTTCTCTTTTATCCCAGGGTAAATAATAGACGCTAAAGTTTTTGAAAAATTGTGTTTATGTTGCGATTTTAAAACAATTTAAAAATAAAAAGCCAGAAATACACCCACACCAGGCTACAACGCAGGGTTCGTGTTTCCCCATTCCTGTCTAGGGTCATCCAAAAGATAAGTCTCGTGTTGAACTGTGATGAAATCTCTAGTGTTCTCATTTTAAAAGAAATATTGTAATAAAGAAATGAAAATACATCGTCTAAATTAGCTTTACGTTCCCGTTGATAAGCAAAATAATAAAGGCACTGTACGTTGCGTTGAAAAAAATGCCGAAACTGAAGTTCAGCATCCGTTTCTGATAATAAATGACCACGAAGTCTTTATTATAATCAACACAAAAAAGACTTGTTTTATGATAAATAACGATAACATATTATGAATTATATTTTCTGTTACTACGGCGCGAGCGGTAACACATAGAACTAATCGTTTGAACGTACGTGACTTGAGAACAAGACATCATTTTACAGCACAAAGCTAATGAGAACTTGCCGACGGAGCTCAACACCGCACCTGCATATTAATGGTTTTATAACAAACAGAAAAACTTCGCCAAAATCATTAAGAAATTAGGCTATGCATTCATTCTTTATTACGAAACGTCGTTAATTTACAATCCTTGCCTTAAAATTCATTATAACAATACAGTTTTATCGAGATCGAGTTAACGGTGTTAACAGTTTCTGCTCCACAATAATTGCACAAAAAGTTACAAATAATACAGCTCGATGCCATTGCTCGTTAATTACAAAACAATGAAAGTGAACGTGTGCTCATTAGAAGGATGGGTGCAACAAAGAATAATATCTGGTGTCGGCGCAGCCGGTGCAGTATGTCAATGGGATCGAATGTCGTACCCACGAGGCGTGAAAGCACCTGATATACGTGCTTTTGTTTAACCTACGCTAACAGCACGTGAACTAAATGACAACTAGCCATAGAGAAACGCGTGTCCATATGAATATGCAACGCCATAATAATTATAAACGCGGTAGGACACTTTCGATCGTAAACCGAAGCGAAACGCTACCAAACACGGAGACGACAGATGATAAGCTAAAATGGGTGTAGATATTTGTTTTATTTGGCGGCTGTACCGTTTTCATAGATGGCGAGCTTCTCTTGTATGGCAGGTGCAGTTTTACGAGTTCTCGCGTCGCACATCGCGAGTACGGATGCGCGCCGAACTAAACTGAATTGAATGCCTCACGCAGAAGCCGGGCAACGTGTCACGGCCACCTAACAGGATTACCTGTTCTACTGCGCAGGTAAACTGAACCGTAGATATGGGCCAGAAATGCCTTAACCGGCTTATGATATTGCTCGGATTATGAGCGGACACAAGCTTTATCCCACTCGACCTTTAAAGGAGCTTAGGTTTAAGTTACAGAGAACAAACGGACTGCTGCGACTGAAATCCGTAATTCTTATCATTGACATTGGTAACTACAGTACTATTGATTATTGTGATTTTTCTTTTTTATACAGCTTTAATAATTTTCCAATGATCATCTTGGTGTTATTATAATAAAATGTATTATTAAAATACTATTTATATAACTACACGTTAATTGAATTATTATCGTACTTTATTAGCACGATTTGTTTTTAAATTTATGAAACGATGAAACAAACACGACAAATAAGGTATCAAGAAATAAACAAAAACAGCGAAACTAGTTATTCAAAGCGATTCCACGAACACCAAACGAGAATTGAAACGCGAAGAATTCAATTGATTCATACATTTGTTATCTAAATTAGTTTCTTGTTACAATAGCGTGTTTACTAAGGATTTATGACACACGCCGGCAACACTTTGTTGTGATTGACGTTTCGTGCTGTAGTGCAGGCGTATGAATACAATAAGACAATTTTAGACACGCCCATTTAATAATTTCCATTACACTACCTAGTAGTGCGCAAATTAGGATATATAAGAGTACGTTACATATTACATGCTCATGTTATGTACAAATAAGCCATTTGCTATCGGAATGCAGCCACGCCGGAGCAGCGCTGTGGTCATACTGCTCCAGGTCTAATAAAATTATATAAAGATTTTGTTTAAAAATTAAAAATCTTCTCATAGCAATTTACTAGCCTTTTTAATCTCTTTCAACTTATAATTCAAGTCCGTATTTTATATGTTATCTACTGATTTTTTATACAGAACGAATGCCAACTGACTTCTACAATTCTTGAGGTCAAATAAGTGCCTTTACCTTTTGGACTAAAATATTTTGTATATAAAGAGTAACGATATTCATTATTTGATGTTTTTGAAAATAATATATAAATAGACGTATTTACATGTTTTTCAAATCACGGTGATAAATATTACTTTAGAAACAAATTTTTGTAAAAATACAGTTGTCTGTCCCTAGAGAAAATTGACCCCGCGACCTTCGTATATATGTATAATATATAGGTATGCCAAAACGATCGGCGATTGTATTTTACGACTAACATAAGCATAACACAATTTTACGTAGTAAATTTATTTCATTTTAAATTTATTAAAATAACAATCACATACAATTATTATCAAACTAAAGTAACTATTTATTAACCATGATAAAGTATCAAATAACACTATAAGGAAAAAACTTAGTTGACATTTTACCCTAGTTTCAACTGGTACGATTTCCGTTTAAAATCGAAACCGGATTGGAGTTGGAATCCTAGGTGTTGCGTAATACTCGTAATTATAGTCATCCGACAACGAATAAAAAAATTTAAGGAATTTAAATGGAGATTAATGACCATTTGTTAACATGATCTTTAATCGAGTAAAGAATTTAATTTCGTAAGGACCAGTGGTTTCAAGAGATAATATCTCGTAATTTTAAAAAGAAAAAGAAAACATAAAAATTATGTAGAGCTCACTGAAATATAATATGCGTTCCTCTTGACGCGGATGAGATTTGCACGGAATTGGTATAATTAAGGTAAATTCTTGCCAAACACTGTATTATTTTAAAGAAATATTATAATAAGTAACCCTATTTATACACAAGTGATTGTTGGGAATGACTACTTGTATAACATGTACGGACCCATTATCGTCTGATAACGTAGAGTCCGTAGACAGACTGCAGACTGTTCAATTTATATCATTATAACCACCTAACATAAGGTTAAAAAAATAAATGCATAAAAAATGGAATTGCCAATATAAAAATTGTCCTTGCTTATTTATTGTATAATAACTTTAAATAATAGGTGACTTATTTATTTCAGTTTATTCGATCGTAACAATTATAGTGCGTAACTTAAACCAATTTTATTCATCAAAATATCTATTTCAATAATATCTCCATCGACTAACATTACTTTTTGAATTGATCTTTTGAAAATATTCTAGCGTATTACTGAACTACTTAATTTTTTCTCTCGCACATTTAACCGTCAATTATATCTTTGTCTCCCCAGAGAGAATACAACAATTTATACTCAACGATTTACTACTGAATGGCCGTTTTAAGGTTGAACTACTAAATATTTCGAATAGCTTGCACCTGCCGCTTATTTCAAAGGAATCGTGAAGCTCTGTAGCTCGAGTTAACGAAATAATAGCGCCGTTTTAAATACGACTGCATATTTTATGTACCACTTAATGCGTAGGTATATTTTTTCTAAATTCAAAATAGAATTTTATTCTGTTTGAATTTGAATTTTCTGTTTATAAATTACAGAATATTATTGTAATAAAAGAGGAAGCTAATTTATTATAAAAAAGATGATCACACATTTTTATTTGGCCACAATTTAATAAAAAATATAGGTATCTATAAATAATTAACACACAATAAGCGCAAATAAGTTAACAAATTAATTACGCAAAACATAAAACATTATTTTGTTATCATTTGAAGTATGTATGTAGGTTGACATGCATATATAATAAAGGTTATTCAATATTAAGATAATAATTATTTAAAGTTTAACTAATCGCCCAAAAATCTAATTAATCTTAAATTATTATAGAATATTAGTAATTAATACCTAATATTCATGTTACTTTTTAAAATAAATGTAATTTGTTATGATCCTTATAAAAATAACAAAGAGCAATTTTTTATCAATGTACTTACCCACAAAAACAAAGTTGTCTATTAAAATATACGATAGTACAGTATACGATCACTTGAAAGTTAATAAAATCACGTGGGAACGATAGATAAAATAAATATTTTTATATCGATTTACGTAGCATGCGCTTATATATTTAAACGATTACCAACAGCAAACACTACCGAGATCGCGATGTTTCATACTGCTTCGCTTGATTGATAAACAAAACTTCCGTTCTAGCAGCGCGCGCAATTTTGTATTGCCACCTAAAAAAATATTTTGCCAAATACTTCTTAATTATTTTATTACTTATTAATTTAAAAATATTTCTATGGTTTTTATTACTTTTTGTTAAACATTGTAAACATTTTTACATTAACTATAATTAATTAATATATATAGTTAGTATTATTTATTATCTGTAATAATAGTAAATTATTGACATTATCTATGACAATTCTTGACTCTGAATTTTGAGTCTTTGACATTTGTATTGTCAATTTTACCGATCGCCAGGGTACCGCAATAATACTCTATCTGGACTAATTAAAGAAGCCCCATATACTGCATTTAAATATGGGCTATAAATTTCTTAAACTTGCCTCAACTTCTATTAGAGTGAGTTTTTACTTATTTCATCTATTTGCATAAGGAAAATATATTTGTCAAAAGTTATGCAACCCTATGTTGCTTGTGTGGCTACACAATTTGTTACACAAAGAATTAAAATTGGTGAATGTACAAACTATGTAATACAATGTAAAACTCATCATTTCAATGCTAAAATTTAATTTTAATTCCTCTCTTAAGTTATCTTGTCTTTGACCTTCAACATGTGACCGTCTGTCAAAATCAGCATTATCAGCCTTCATAATTTCATGAATTGATCACCAGTCCATTAGCCTTCGGAATGACATGTCATTCATTAATAAAACTATATATATTTATAAATCTAAATAAGATCATATTTATCCCAATTTTTTTTTTTCAAAAAAGCTAAAAGGTATTTAATTATTTTAATTATGTTTTAGAATGGCAATGTAAGATCTGGAGTAAGACAATATGCCACAACACATGATGCCGATCTTGTAGTTATTGGCTCGGGCCCTGGTGGATATGTGGCCGCTATTAAAGCTGCCCAATTGGGCTTAAAGGTATGAAAATATTATTATAAATTTTCAACAGAAAAAGTTGTAATAAAGTTCATAACAAGTTAATAAAATGACTTGACTTCTTTATCTTTATATCATGAGAAAAAAAAATTGATGTTAAATTAATAAAGAAAAAATCCAAATTAAAATAATTAATAATTCTTTAAGACAATATCAGTGGAGAAAGACTCAAGCTTAGGAGGAACCTGTCTGAATGTAGGCTGTATTCCATCAAAGGCTTTGTTGCACAATTCCCACTTGTACCACATGGCGAAACATGACTTCAAACACCGAGGTATTGAAGTTGGAGAAGTGAAATTTGACTTCAATGCAATGATGTCTTATAAAGCTAATGCTGTTAAAGCCTTAACTGGTGGTATTGCTATGCTCTTTAATAAAAACAAGGTTAGTGGTTCATTAACGAAAAATTATTTCCATTTTCAACATACCTTAATAGCGTAAAGTTATGTAAAAGTAATGCTTTTCAAGTAATTGTTTAACATGTAAAGGTTTAACAGTTTTTACCCTTAAACTGTAATATTATAATTAGTTTGATTAAGGAAATCATTGCAATGTCAATCAATATAGTTTTATCAATATTTATATATTTATCCATAACTAATTATAATAACAGTACTTCTTATTAAGTATTAACAAACTTAGTTTTATCTTCTACGGCGAAAATTACACTTTTACTCTCGTAACTGTCAATCTGTTAAACTATGCAATAGATTTTAATGCAGTTTTCACCAATAATCAGAATAATTCAATAGGAAGGGTTTTATGTATAATAAATGCATATTTCAAAGATTTGTATTGTAATGGTGTAAAAAACTATATTGCACCAATTATAATGCACAAAGCTGAGTCAAGTTGGTATTATATAATATATTATAATTTAATAAGTTTTTAATTGTATTACAGGTGCAACTTGTTCGCGGTGTAGGTTCAATTGTCGCACCAAACAAAGTACAAGTACAAGGTGAGAAGGGAGTTGAGACTATTAATACAAAGAATATTTTAATTGCGACAGGCTCTGAGGTCACGCCATTCCCTGGTGTTACTGTAAGTAACATATCTTTACATCCTCAAAGATGATAATTTATTGGTATTTACAAATACTTAGATAAGCACCACTCAATGTAACTTAAAGTGTATATGAGGTTATGAACATGAATTTATATAGTATGAAAACTGCTGGGGTTTCAAATTATCTTTATCTGAAAACACAATTATTTAGTTTTTCAATATACAAAGTAAATTTTTTTATCTGGATGTTTATAGTTAAATCTGAAACTAAAAGGAATAGCAAAAAGCACTCAAATTTTACGCTTTTTTTTATTAATATTCTTAGCCAGGAATCCAACCCATTTATTTTTGAAACAAGATATATAAAACACAGCCTATATTATTATGGCGCCTTCAGATAGTGTCAGTTTCATGGATCAACTTTTGGAAATTAATAGTATACAAAAGGAAGGTTTAGGATAATTTTTCATAAAATTTTATTTAATTTACATTTGTTTAACAACTATTATTATTAACATTCAGATGGTGCTATAATACTCGCTGTATTTTTTAAAGTTTACAAAAACATATTAATGCAGTTTAAGTTTTCATCAAAATTGTCCCCTAGAACTCCGACAAGTATTTTTCTGGATTTGAACATTCACCCCAAGGTAAATAATTAATTGTGTATAACTAATTCAATTTTTTCCTCCTAGTTTGATGAGCAACAGATCATCACATCAACAGGAGCCCTCTCTTTATCTAAGGTACCAAAAAAGATGTTAGTAATCGGTGCTGGTGTTATTGGTCTTGAACTGGGCTCGGTTTATCAGAGACTAGGAGCTGATGTCACCGCTATCGAGTTTCTTGATAGTATTGGAGGTAAACATAATAGACTTCTTATAGACTTATATCTGATTTATAATGTGTCTCTTCTATAAAATTGCTAATTTTGAATTACTTTATGTTAGAACTTAAGCAAGGACATTTTTAATGATATCTGTTTTATATTATGATTTTTAAAATAGGTATTGGCATTGATGGAGAGGTATCTAAAACATTACAGAAGATTCTTACTAAACAAGGAATGAAGTTCAAACTCGGTACAAAAGTAACAGGTGTTAAGAAGGACGGAGGCAATGTTAAAGTTGATGTCGAAGCTGCCAAGGGAGGCGGTAAGGAAACTGTAAGTAATAATCTGCGTATTTATAGTATATAAAATAAATGCGGTTTAGTTACACCGCTTATAACTCAAAAAACTCGATTGAATTGATTTTATTATGTTTTACGGAATTAAACTTTATATAGTGGATTTACCATTAAAAAACTGGATAATTTCAAGTAAATAAAACATTTGTGATGAAAATTCATTTTGTCATGCATTTTGTATGTAATGAGTGTAAACGAAACATTTTAATAATATTCTGAAATGGCACAAAGTTCACTCGGTCAGCAAGTTTTATAATATATGCGCGTACATGCTTTGTTTTGCCCTTGAATAATAAAAACTTTATGTAAAACAATAAGGAAGAGTTAACCTTTTAATTATAATAATTTTAATGGTAATTAGAAAAAAAAACAATAAAATTTAAATGCACAAGAAATTTCTTGTATGAATGAGTCAACAGTATTTTACATCATTTATTTTGACATTGAAACCATGTAATTACTTATCTATACTCGGTCATTGTGCATGTCTATTACACTTATCTAGCCCACAATAATATTATCATATGAGAGCATTTCAATGCAAATTTTCATTTAATAATATGTATCCCAAAAGTTTCGTTTGTCAGATCAAAACTATGAATAAAAAAAAAGTTATTCATTTTAATTTCATTTTTGACGGTTTGCTTTACATTTTTCAAAAACTTGTGGCATATATGACGGACACGTTAGTGCAGGGTCACTGCAACTGTCAGAAGCGGTAATGGTTCGATCCCTGTTAACGGACGTTTGTCATGGTTTGAGGCTTTGTGTTAGGTTGTATGTGTTTCCAGACCCCCGATACAAGGCCATGAGATCTTCATGGGGGCCGTTGAGTGTGTGTTTATTTATTTAATAATATAAAATAAAATATCAATGCTTGAGTGGAATTGAGTATAACTCTTAAAAATATCATATTTGTGTTAATGGATTGTTTTTTATCAACATATGATATGTTATCTAAAAGTTTTGCCCCAAATTAGGCTGTATGAGATTTATATTGTCATTGATCTCATTTGTATGCGTACATCTTAAATACTTGCCGGCATACAATAGTTAAAATAATCTAATTGGTATCTAATGTTCAAATTATCGGCTTAATGTTATTTATCTTTTAAAAACATGGAGGATGAATATTTTTATATACTTCTGTTAACTCTTATTTTTTTGTGTTTCGAAAACTACACGCCAGTTGTTTTAAAAAATCTAATGGCAAAAACATGTGGGGTTTATTATTGATGAGTTAAAATAATTCAGTGTAGATTAAATTTTTACTAAAAACTAGCTTTTATTAAAAGTTACATACATGTATATATAGACTAGATGGTATTGTATCGGTTTTCTGAATCGCATCTATCAATTTAAAAAATATACGCGAGTTAAACAGCAGTATAATATATAACACGACTTAAGTAATTAAAAAAAAATTAAACTACACTGTTCGTTTTTTTGTACGCACTAGAAAGATTCGGGCCATCAAGACGAATCTAATGACGTATCCTTTATCAAAATCGGTTAAGAAGTTTATTAATTACGAGCGGATATAGGAAAACATTAATTGTTCTTTTGTGTTTTTCGCAGTTCGGTATAAATTATACTTTCGAATGTTCTTAAAGATTTATATAAGTTGTGTCACTGATTTACACGTGAAAGAATTAACTGTAAGTGCATTATTTTCGACACTCACAGCTTTTCTAAAGTTACCCATGTAAGTAATATATCATATAAGTAAATTTATACTGTATTTCGTCTATGGGACCTCATTTATTTGTAGAGTCTAGAAACCTTGTGATAACATAACCAGCTAACAGAGCTGTTTAATATCGCTCTCGGGTAAAACTTACAAGTGCAACTCTGGCCTAATATTATTTTTGTTTTTTTCCCCAGCTGGACTGCGACGTCGTGCTGATCTCAATCGGGCGCCGGCCGTACACGTCGGGCCTGGGCCTGGACAAGGTCGGCATCGCGCTGGACGACCGGGGCCGCGTGCCCGTCAACAACAAGTTCCAGACCACCGTCCCCGGGTATGTGACCATACATTTTATAGTCTAATATTCTTCACTTGACTTACTTGTCACAATGCCTGGAACGAATATCATAAATTTTCGAATATTAATTACCATTAACAATCATTCAATCGATTATTTCTTACCTCTAACTCTTATGTGTGGTGTGTAAAGGAAAATAGACTATACCTGGCATTTATTATTTACTTTATTTGTTTAACATTATCAGGACATCTGTACTATCGTAGTTCCTAAATGGATTTATCGATTTTTATTTCCTTTTTTTTTTTATTAAACATTGAGATATATTATTGGAAGTGTTTTTTTTTTTAATTTTTGATGTATAACTTGTTTATTGTTATGAAATAAAATAATGTATTTAATTACACAAATAAAAGTAATGTAATAAATTTATAATTGCCATGTAAAAATTGTATATAGAATAAATTATACAAAGCGGTAATGTAGTAACTAATAATTTATTAGGTCAAATCAAACCTACATAGTCATTTGTATATTGTGATGTCTATACAATTTTATTCATTTATAAACTTGTGCCTTTCTAGAATATACGCAATTGGTGATGTTATCCACGGCCCCATGTTGGCTCATAAAGCAGAAGACGAAGGCATTGTGTGTGTTGAAGGAATCAAAGTAAGGTTATTTTAAATAACATCTAATATTTTTTAGTTGTATTTATATTTTATGGTAATTAATACAATTTTGCAGGGAATGCCAGTACATTTCAACTATGACGCGATTCCGTCTGTCATCTACACCTCGCCAGAAGTCGGTTGGGTTGGAAAGTCGGAAGAGGATCTAAAGAAAGAGGTTTGTACATAAATATTTATAGAAAAAAAATTAAATGAGATAATGAAAATATACCACTGATTATGATCATAGATAATATCAAGAGCCAGTACAAAACTGAGTAGTTACTGTATAAACTGTTATGTCAAATAAAAATTTTGTACGCAGACAAAATCACGGGCCTCAATTAGTACATAATAAAGCTTTCAACAACATAACATGACATGCTTAGTATTAAAGTAACCGAATTCAAAATTTTCGTGAAACTAGTTACTTAAGTTAGTAATTAATGATGGCCATGTGACCGGGAAATCCAGGATTGACCCGGAATTTCGCGCGTGTACTGTAGTTTAAGATTATTTCAAATTTTTTTTTTTGATCTTGGTCTTTTAAAAAGTACAAAACAGACCCGGAAATGATGAACTTGTATTTGGTAACCCTAATTATAAAACAATATTTCTCAAACCGCTTCAGGGCCGAGCGTACAAGGTGGGCAAGTTCCCGTTCCTGGCGAACTCGCGCGCGAAGACCAACGGCGAGCCCGACGGCTTCGTGAAGGTGCTGGCGGACAAGGCCACCGACGTCATCCTCGGCACGCACATCATCGGACCCGTGAGTACACACTTTTTTTAAGATCATCCTAACTGCCGCCTTCTCGGGGCCGTATGAAAAAGAGAATTGGGATTTTTTTTGTGTTCAACGATTACTTGAAAATATTTTTTTTAATAGAAAATAGCTGGCAAGCGATCTGGCGGGTTACCTGATGTTAATTTTTACTGCCGCCCATAGACATTTACAACTCAGAAAAGCCACGCCAAGCTAAAAAAGGAATAAGGGATAAAATGGAATAGGAAGTAAGGAAAAGAGTGGGAAGGGTTTAGCCTTTCGGCTCTCTCACTCACTACGAAACGCAGCGAAATGAACTACTTTTCTAATTCAGTTTTTGTTCGAAAGTGTTTACTCTCCCATTGGTATTATTTTGAAGTAAACTAACATTAACCTCTGTTTTGAAATAGTATTGTATAGTGCAGTAAAAATATCTCTCTAGATGTGAAAGCAGGTATCATTGTAAACTTAAATTAGATATTTTACGTCCGGACCCTCTACCCCTCTCTCACCCCTGTATATGCTCATGACAACATGCATGATACAACGACACCGCAGGGCGGCGGCGAGCTGATCAACGAGGCGGTGCTGGCGCAGGAGTACGGCGCCGCGGCCGAGGACGTGGCGCGCGTGTGCCACGCGCACCCGGTCAGTATGGGCTGCTTTTAAACACTTTTTTTTACGGCGCTGGGTTCTAGCACTTTTAGTACCAGACTCTAATTCAATACTTATCAACCGACTTAAAAAAAAGAAGTTCTTTTTTTAATGTTTTACCTTCGAGCTTCCGTAAATTTTTGATTGACTTTATAAATTCCTTTTCTTTAATGTTTAAACTTTTAAAATTTTCATCAAAATCGGTTTAGTGTCTTAGTTTATAAATAATAATAATTTGAATGTCTTCCAAGTAAACAAATTTCGTTTTGAAGTTGAAATTGGTTTCTTTTTTACGTCTTAGGTAACACATTGTTATCTCGGTCTCTTTTTACATTACGAAAAATATTTTATTTGTTAATTCAAATATTTGGCCGAATATATTCTTATTCCACCAACTATATTACCTTAAAATTAATGAAACGATGACATATTTATTATCTGGATTTTTTTTTTTGTTGTCTTTTAAAACTTGTTGTTTTGACGTAAAAATATTAATAATCGTACTTGTTAAAATTAATTTACATCTCCCTTCATTACAGACATGCGCGGAAGCGTTACGAGAAGCGAATTTGGCGGCGTACATCGGAAAGCCTATCAACTTCTAAGTTTAGAATTTATTTATATTTTATTGTACAAATAATTTACGCGTCTATCAATCCCCGTGACGTAATCATGTAGCCCACTATAAGGATCTTGTATGAATCTATTGTGAACGAATTGGGTATTAATTAATATTTTTAAAAAACTATCGTGTCTTATTGTCCAGAGTTTTGAGATCACTATTTATGATTCCGTGTTTCGCTGCCAGTGTATAATAATTTTATTTCGTAGTTTTTCCTATGTTCTGACATGTTCATTCCGTATCGCCCGTCACTCAAAAACTCGTGCATTTACTTAAAGTAAATGTTGTGAATATTCGTGTATTTATTTTCTTTTGTAAATAGTTTTACAAAATAAATACCATTTATGTTGTTTATATTTTTTTATTACCTTTATTATGTTCAATGAAACTCAAATTTAGTTGTTGCATATTTATTTCCACTTCTACCTCACGTTACAATATAAATATTGTAAAGTTGTACTAACTAAAATTCAATTCAGTGAAAACCCCAATTTACATTACGAAATTAATGGTGCGAAATTAACTATATGACATTAATTATTTCAATAGTTTCATGTGTAAACATCAAGTTCAATTACAATTTATGCATCCATTATAAAACTTAACGTTTACAAATTTGAAAATAATTCGTCATATTAAAAACATAGAATTAATTTCATACCATTATTTTATAATGTGAATGTAGACTTTCTAAAGGAAAACGTGCGGTATTACACTTTAGCAGATCAGTAAACGTATGGTTAAACACAATTGTCTGTTTTTGCTATTGAATGGTCAAAATGTAACAAATTGAAAATTTATGACTTTGTTGAGGTGCGCAAGTTAGATGGCCATGTGTGTAAGAATCAGTAAATTTTCAATATCTCAACTATAATAGGCAGACTCTGGTATAACCAGGAATAAACTACTTATTATATAGCACGCGGGCGGAAGCTTGTTTCGTAATTAGATAGCGATTGTGTTTGACAATTAGCTTACAGGTTTAGATTTCTAAGAACATCAATTATAATTTAGCTGTTATTTAACATCAAGACACAGGTGACATTCTAAAACTCATATCACACTTATAATATTAGACAAATTCTCGTGTTTAAAATATATTACGATAATTTGCGATGTCTCACACACATTAAGTTTTTGATATCGCCATCTTATAAATATAAATTGTTCTCACAATTCAAAACATTTTCATTTTGCTATAAACACAGCAAAATGAATGAAGATAAAGTACCGAATAAAACCAAACATGCACACATGATGCAACGTCCTGTCGTGGCACATTACGACTTCGTAGTATGTATGTTTTTGATATAAGTCTTATAACATGCAGAAGCAAGTAGTCACGAAAAAATGATTAAAAGTAATAATAAAAAAACTTAAACATGTAATGACTATGATAATAAAAAAAATGCTTTACAGTAATTAACAATAATAATTATATTAAATAAACAAATCAACAAAGTACTAACAAACATTAATGAAGACTAATAATACAGTATTTATTTAAATTATTGGAAACGACTTGGCGAATTTATTAACAGGCGAATTATAAATTTATTATTAGCATATCGCTGGTTTGCAGGAATATCGTAGTAATAATATAAAAAATAAATAGAACTAAGTATGTCAAAGACCATAAATCTTTGATGTTTTATCATGAAAAGACTTGCGATGATGAATTTTCTTTAAATCAATAAAGTTATAACATCAAAGGATCGTTTAAATTTTGCAGCTATGCACCAACACATTAATAAAGAAATTGAAAATCCCCATTCCCTAAAATTCATCATTTTAATTTGCATCAATATTCTTGAAAAGCAGAGATATATATTTTTCATAAGGCAAAATGGGATAGGGCAGTTATGGAGGGGTCTTAAGCCTTATTACACTCCATGTAGTATGTAGTATAAATATTGCTTTTTAAGAATGCATTTACTATAAAGTAGTATTGTGCGAAATCTTAGAATAAACACTAAGCAAATTATATTTATAATTATTTTGAAATCCAAAATATTATCGGCAAACTAATAATAATAATCACATTCTAAACTACAATTCTTATGATTCTTTACGTTAAAGTACAATGATATAATTCATTAGGTGGTATCATTAAATTAAATAAGTTTAATTAAGTCTACAATAAATTCGTAGATTAGTATCAGGCATACATAATTTTAAAATATATATAACATTTGAATGAAATCTGTCTAATAAATATCAATTATTGCAAATTATTATTTATATCACAATACATATCAAGCAAGCAATGAATAGACGGAATACGTTCAATAAGACGCAATACAATAACGAATGTTGATTAATAGTAACACTTTATGTAGCAAAAATAAACATTTAAGAAATAATGATACAATAATTTGTTAAATCTGCGGACGGTAAAATAGCATATAAAACATTAAAATATGGCATTAAAAATAACTATTTCTACTGACTAGAACAAACAAACATTAGGGAAAACGATTTACAAAGTGTAACAAAAACATGGAACATTTCAACTACATGTTTGGATAAAATTATCCTAAATGTCGTTTTAAGCTGAACAATATAAAAATCCTGATATTTTTCCAATAGATATTTTTTGTAATAGACTGTTTTTTCTCATAAATGGAAATGCTCTTATAAATAAGTAAAACGTAGTTATTTTCTTACATACTATCAATCATATGCTGTTATCATATTTTTGTTGGCACCTGGTACATAATTTAATACAGTTTTGGAAAAATAAATTACATTTTCTTTTATTTCCGTCAAAGGGAAAACTGTTGAAATAATATTTATTGCCCTCAAGATTGCGTCAACATTGTTATTAAACTATTCTATTGATATGAGCGTTTGTTTATTATGTTTTTTACTATTCGAGGGTAGGCCTTGTTGATTTATAAACGAAATTTATAACAATTTATAATTGCAAATCAACACTTAATGGCAACACGTACAAACATGAATACTAATGCTATTCATATACTATATATGTTCTAAAAATAACATTATATTTAATTATATATATATATGTGTATAACATGTTTTGAATATAAAATATAGCAATTTAGTGGTGTGATATGAAATACATAATTATTACATATTAAAACAACACAAACTACTGACACACATTACTATTAAAACGATAAAATACGCTAAATTACTTAACACAAAAGATTATCAATCCTCATTGGGTATTTTAGTATAAATCCAATTTTTTATTTTTTAATTCATCATTTATCATTTCAACATGATATCATACATTATGTATCTTTTTTTATTTGAAACATTACTCTAATTTATACCCAAACTTGTTAGTTCCCGCAAATTCGTTTTTGTGGAACAATTATTTTCAATGGCCTATCTCTTTAAGGAATGACGGATTGCCAATGCAAACTTTCATCCCTTATTAATTTCCTTCAAGATTTATTTTCTCGACAGTCTTCTCCAAGGTCAATTTTATGTTTACCAAAATCCGTCAACATTGCTTCTGCGATTTTTTCATAAAAACAAACAAACAGACAGAAATATTTTCACATTTATAATATTAGGATGGATTAGTGAATCAAATTCTTGTCTTTATTTCGTCATGTCAAGTAGACTGATTTACTGACTGATTTCTTCACAAAAACTAAAATCCTTTTTTTTAAACTCCCTCAACCCCACGTATCTAAAATTCCGCTGCACATATTTAAATAAAATTTCGGCGACAAAATCTCACTGTATTGAGCGCAATCGTTTGAATACATTATAGCTGCTGCCATAGTGTTCGCATCACTTTCCATATATTTACGCAAAACCGTTTCTAATTCCGCCACATCCAAATTATTATTCAGGTAAAAATCTTTGGCGAACCGGAAGCAAGTTTCCCACAATTTGCTATCGACGGGGAAAATACTTATGCATTTATCTATTATTTGAGCTGCCTGTATAGATAGGTCTATATCTATAATATTCGTGATCGTTTTAGGTATAATTTGCTTCGTTGTATATTTCAATTCATCGCAGCAACACGGTAATGATTGAAAGACGCTCGGATCAACAACTGGATAGGACTCCTCGTTCAGAATCGTCATTGATATATCTTTAATACGTTTTGACATAATATTCGTGATAACAATTTTCAACTCATCTTTCTTGCGAAGATGATTCACCTCTTCTAAGTTATCCTGGTGTGTTACGTAGAATTGGTCATCTTGGGACGCTCGGTTTAAGTTATCGAGTAAGAACTTTAGACAGTCAGAGTACATTTTTCTGTGATACGCTAATTTAGCGGCCATGTTCAGGTTTCCAGTTAAATTTTCCTCGTTTATCCATGGTTTAAGAAGCAGTATGATATCATCAGCCCATGACTTTCTTTTGAAATCGGCGAGAGAATTTAGAGGATTCAATCTCGGTTCGATCGGCTTTCTCTCAATACCGTCGATATCGAATGGGAATATTATGTGAATGAAATCAACTGCCTGAAATAGGAACTTGTTATTGGAACGACTCGCCGGTATCTTTATGACTCGCTTCGTTGTTTTCATCATTATGACGCGGTTGTTTGGTTTCTCTTTCTCATTTATAGCCTAAAAAAATTAAAATATAAAATATGTAAATAAAAACAAGACATTCAAAAGTATGTCCTTATGAGGGTACATTGGGAAAGTAATTTTATATTAATATAGGTATGTTACATTAAAATTATTAACACAAACCAAATCAATCAAAGTGAAATCCGCCTGGGAGAAGCCGCAGGCAAGAGTGAGTAACTTATACAAATAAATATAATAAATAGTTACTTGTAAGTGCATATTCCCAGTCGCATAAATTCGTCCATCATCATCTATGTATATAGTGAAGTCTCCTCCGCAGGCAACGAGAGCTTTAGTCTTAACGTCTGGAATCTCTTTGTCAGGCGTCTTGCTTGCCTTCCCCTCGGGCTGTGTGTCGTTGCGGATTTTCACTTCTGTCGGTACTTGTACTTGTTTACGATCTCCACTTCCTATAAAATAATATAATAAATAATAAAAATAATATTAGTTTTCATGTGTACGTGGTCCTTCTTATTGTCAATTTAATTCATTTCAACATTTTGGCTGTAAAATAATAGCCTCAAAAAGTTTATTAGTGTTTGTTTACTTTTTACACGACTGCGCAACGCATTTTTCAAGTAGAACTACCGTTTAGAATCTATGACGATTTAAAATTGGTTAGTAACGATTCTCAGTGGTCTTGTTTGTTGTTGTTTTTCAATTAATTACTTGTTTATAAAATATATTTCTATTGAGGTTAAAAATTGCTCAATTTAATTTTTTTTATTTATATAAGGGATGAAAATTTTACCTAGTTGTCCATCAAAGTTCAGCCCCCAGGAGTAAAGTGTTCCAAAATTGTTGATTATACAAGAGTGATGCCATCCAGCCGACAGCTGTAAGACAAGTCTGTATTTGAGTCCAGTATTAGTTTTATTATATTAAAACCAGCCGACTCCAATCTCCGCTTTCTACGATTCCAACATAAGTTAAGAGCTAGGCCCATTTAGCCTAAACTATTTTAACCAGATTAAACAGCACTTAACTTTTGCACACAAGTTATTTAATATAGGTAGGCAGTTTGAAAGGATTTGTTTTTAAATTATTCTAAGATATTCAATATAAAATTTTTTAACATATCAACATATTAATATGTGAAGCAAAACTTTGTATTCCTTTTTACGAAAATTGTGCTGACGGAGGAGTATGAAATTTCGGACTCTTATAGTTTATATAGAGAAGTGTATAACGCTTATACATATATTTTTTTTAATTATGCATAAAAAATATATTAAATCAATAATTTATACATTACATACACTACCATCTATTTTTTTCACATATATAATCTTTTAGTTATTGTTAAAGTCTATGGTCAAGTTGAAACTATTTTCAGCATTCATAGTTAAGTTAATTTCAAGTTAATTAGACCACTAGAAGTTGCTCAAATTCTTTCAACAAATAAGACATAACCGTAAAACATCTGAACATGTATTCATAAATTATAGCTAAGAACCACCTTGATAAGACAGCTAAAAAAACAGCTTCAAACTGAAAAAATTAGATCGATATTGGTCCATTCATTTGGGAGCGACGATGACATAGACGGACACACAGTCACATATGTCAAAGTTATAACACCCCTCTTTTTTGATAAGGGGAGTGCCGTTCACGTACATAGGTACTAATGTAGTCGTAGATAAAGTTCACAAATTCTATATCTTAAATGTTACATATCTGTGTGTCTCTTATTCTTCTATGTCATGTATTAAAGTCGAAATACTGTTTATTTTAGTTTTAGCGTTTCATTGTATCTACTGGCGAATAAACGGTCAACTAGTAAGCGTTATTCATTAACCTCATCCCACAAGCCCAGCAATAGGGGTAAAAAGTAATTATATATTTTAAATTTTCGCGATTTATATTAATCGTTATTATATCGTCGAATTATTATATAATACGTCGAAACGTCGGGCAATAAAAAGGTATAACTTCCATTAGTTATCGCGATAGGACCCGTTATATTAAATATGATGTAAAGCAATCGCGAGCGGCAGCGGAGCGCGTACCTGCACGATGCGGCCCAGCACGAGCGCCGTGTCCACGAGCTGCGGCAGCAGGTGCGGCTCGGGCGCGGGCGCGGGCGGCGGGCTGGCGCCGCGCCGCGCGTGCGCCGCGCGCACCTGCTGCGGGCTGGCGCCCCACACCCACAGCTGCGCCTTCGCCGTCAGCGCCAGCTGGGGTTCGGAGGTATGCTCTTACTTTTGCTTCGAAATAATGCCGTGGAGATTCATTTGACGTTTATAATGAGAATGTCAATTCTTATTTTGAATTAAAATGTTTTGATTATTGATGACGTACTGATTTAAGTTAATTCGATTTAATAACTAAACTAATTTATTAGATGAAAAATCTATGGATCCCATCTGAAAATATACCCTTAAAATAAAAAAAGAATTTTCTGAATGAGTGACAAAGGTAGAAAACTAACCGCTTCTCCATTCCTTTCCTTAGGTCTAATTTCTTTTCATCGCTCGCTCCTTTTTAAGCTAGATACAGATGTGTCG
This sequence comes from Hypolimnas misippus, assembly GCA_037950945.1. NCBI lineage: Eukaryota > Metazoa > Arthropoda > Insecta > Lepidoptera > Nymphalidae > Hypolimnas > Hypolimnas misippus. Next base: position 10,109,716 of record JBBEEQ010000012.1, on the reverse strand, counting down.
TCCCTGTGAAGCTAGCGAATGTCTTTTAGCGGCGGTGATCATTTAACATCAGGTATCTTACCTGTTTGTTTGCCAAATTTTATACAAAACTAACTATTCTTCACAGTTTCACTATTCGTATTCGTCGTAGCGTGGTGATACATCGCAGAAAGAATTTTTCAAATCGATTCTATAGCTTCAGAGATTATCCCTCACAAGTGACAGAATCAGGAGCATTCCATAAAGTATACGGGAATATCGTCGACGCGGTCGAAGGCGCTGTACAGCGGCGCGAGCTCACGTTGTGGAAGTAGCCGACGGCGATGCGCTCCACGGCGTCGGCGAGCGGCACGCGCAGCGGCAGCGCGCTCTTGTCGCGGCCGCCGCCGCCCAGCTGCCCGAACACGCCCGCGCCGCTCGCCCACACCTCGCCGTTCTTCATCAGCACCGCGGTGTGGCACGCGCCGCAGCCCACGCTCAGCACCTGCGAGCGGAATTCAGACAAGACTTTCAACCCGTCGAATTCGACCAATATAAGATTTTTTAATGAAAAATGACCTGACTTGGAAAACAAACAAAAAAATTTTGTGAACAATAAAAAAGTCCCCAACGAATTGAGAACCTCCTTGTTTTTTGGAAGTCGGTTAATGATGTTTACCTGTACGCCGCAAAATTTTAGTAATACGTGGCTACAAGTAACAGTATAATTTTTCATCAAATATTTTGAAAAATACAGATGATATTTGAAAAGAGTTTATAGACAGATTATTATTTTAGATTTTTTTGTATTAATTCGACTTCAATAACACTTTAAATATGTAGTTTATAGTAATTTATAAGGAAGTAGGCCATTTTGATTTTTTTAAATTTTATGTCTGTCTATGATATTCGCGCCGTTTTGACGAATCAAACAACAGAAAAATAGACGTTCAAAGATAAAAACTGAAGATGATGACTCACTTTTCGCCCTTGAAACTTTGTAACCAATTGAGGAGTATACTGATCGTCTATAGTCCCCAGGCACAGCTGGCCGTGGACGCCCCATCTGTGAAGTAAATATTTCAATTATTCATATCCTAAATGTATAACTCTTGGTAAGGTACTTTAAAAAAGTTATTCATTTTCTATATAAACACATAAATTTTAAAATTGCGTACAACATTTTGCCCAGGTATAATTTTCGTGACATCTTATTTATTAATCTACTTATTGTATTTTTGTGTCTTGAATAATGAAATCTAAAGATAACGTCCATACCGTTATATGAAATTTATCGAGTCATCTAGTATTGCTAATCAGCGTTCATTTAATCTAAACTTACTTTTATTATATGTTTCTAACTCAGCTCACCCCCACGTGCTCATAAGACCGCGTGGCTTATCAGCGTGTATTTAATGTTACTCCTATACATTCCTAACTTAATTCATTCCCACGTTGTCAAAAGTCCGTCAGGCTCATCAGCGTCCATTGAACCTAAACTCTTACAATACATTCCTAACAGCCTAACTCAACTCACCCCCACGTGTAGAGCCGGCCGCCGGCGTCCAGCGCGGCGCAGTGGTAGTGGCCCGCAGCGACGGCGACGAGCGGCGCCGGCCACGAGAAGCGCACGCGCAGCAGCGCGCCGCCGGCCAGCGCGCTGTCGCCCGCCGCGCCCGCCCAGCGCGAGCCCACGCCCAGCTGCCCGAACGAGTTATCCCCGGCCGCGTACACCTGGCGGTCCCACACTTGTAGACTACACGTACACTAGACTCATCATCTTACGATTATTACTCATTGAAATAAAACTATAACTATTTTTATCATCCCGAGGTTTCGAGCACTGTACAGCTTTCGTGGTCACGGGTAGACTAAGGTGACATTTGTCTATTTGAAGTGAAACCGCAAGGGACAGCGAGTTTACAAATAAGAAATTATTAACTAAAGTTCAATCTATTTCTTCCAGTTATCATACAATTTAATTCAATATCAGCCAACCCGCAGTGGAGCAGCATGATAGAATAAGCTCTAAATCTTATCTTTAATAGGAGAGGAAGCCTTTGCCCAGTAGTCAGGCATTAACAGGCTATTTACGTTATTACTTTTATAAAGTTCAATCATATTTATAAATATAAATATATATGCGTGCAATTTGTCACCTAATTGCAGAATAAAATACGCAAATTTTGTGATGAATGAACTTGTTGACCCAAAGAAACTCTCGCCTGATATGCTCAGTCATTTACTAGGTTGCTAAGCAAAGTCTTTAAATAAACTCAAAAGCGGTCGGCCATTTGTGGTGGAGTTTCCTTGGGCCAACAAGATAATTGAGGAACTTGTCTAAGTTGTATTCCAGCAGAGATTTAATTCGGAAAAAGTATGAACGTAACACATTTATAATTATAAAATATCAATAATAAAGTACAATATTATTTAAATTTTAAACAAGTGGTCATTGAAATGCTCGCAGTCTTATGAATATCTCGGATCGCGTTCAGTCTCGTCACAGTACAAACAATCTTAGGCAAAACGATTAAAATAATAAAAACATTTTCATATAGGAATATGAAGTAAAATAAATGAATAGAATATATGTACATGGATAAAATACGCAAATTTTGTGATGAACTTGATGGATTTATATAGATGTATGAAATATATATTTTTAGGGAGTCGGTTTTTATAGTTATATTTTTAAGACATGTCAAACAATTATTATTGCAAACGTAGCAGTTTTAACATCTGTTAATAGATACCGAATTGTTAATTGTTCGTGGGACAGCACGTGTACGATTCGAAACTGGCCGACTATCTCTTTCTAAGGCTCTAATATGTAATATTTGCCGCGCATCATATTTAATTATACATTAGCAAAATAGGCCACCCGGTATTACTTTTAAAACATAATATTACTATACACTTTTGATCATGAATTATGGTAGTGTAATTCTGTAAAATGTCAATTATTTTCCTTTGAATATTGATACTGTGTTCAAAAAATTACTTATTATTTAATCGATCATCTAAATCTCTTACCCCATTCTCAGTTAACAAAAGCGTATGATGTCTTCCACAAGCCACATCTATAACCATACCAGTTAATTCAGTATTGACTGGTGTATTTGCGACCATAATCTTAGCGTTTCCATCATCAGCCACTGCCCAGTGACCCAAACCACAGGATACCGATCTCCGAGGACTAAATTGATTCTTCCAGGTTTCGGGTTTTTGAGTAATATCTGTATAAATTTCTACACATGGTTGCCGAGCTTCCAACGCACAAGAGACGTGCATAAACGTCGCTATAAGTTGCAGCATTCTTGTTGTCTAAAATAAAAACAATTTATAATTTTGCTTGTCACCAATAAAATATTGATCGAGTGAAAATTATTTCAACTTACGTAAATCGATGTGATCCCTTGTTTTAAATCTCGCATCACAGGACGAAGTTGATCTTGTAACGGATTTAACCATAAACATAAACGCTGGAAAAATAATAATGTATTTTTTTAACATATTATTAAATGGTTCAGACTATATGTGCTCATTTAGAAATTATATACGTACTTTGAGAATAATCGTATCGAATTTGTTACATTTCTCGGCGATAAAGTCGAAGAACCATTGTCCATTTTCTTCTAGAAGTATCGGCACAAGGCAATTCTCTCTCAACAGGCATACAATAGCTCCTCGACAAATGTCACTTCTACTTTTAATAGCATTGAGGAACAAGTGCGGATAGCCTCTATGAATGCTAAAAACTGGAACCAAATCCCATAATCCTATAGCAGCGGCGACAGACGTTAACTCTTGCAGTTCCATTGTACTAAGAGATGTGAACTTAACATCCCTAAAAATATTGACACATAAATATAAAGAAGACTTTAAAAAATAGTGAATGGATTTCAAAGCAAAAGACTAATAAATAAAAGAGTATTATCGTTTATTTGAACGACATACTTATTATAGTTATCTAGATTTTAAAATCAAAGTACTGAGCTTTATCATTAAAAAATATTAACAATCAAATTGGACTAGCCGTTTTCGAGTCCCCAACGAATTAAGAACCTCCTTCTTTTTTGATAGTTGGTTAAAAATGACATGAAACAAAATTTAAAAAACTGTTTTAGTATCGAAATACCTACATGTCGAAATTTTCTTCACTATTTGTTCCGATTTTTAAAAGCAATGCAAGCAGTTTAGAAGTAATAGCGGCATTTCCAAGGCTCCCGACGTTACCCACTTGCTTGTACATGGATAATTCATGAAGTCGTCCGAATACGCCCAATCGAGCCACCCAGCCATCTGGTTGACTCTAGAATGGACAAAATTCACCAATGAAAATTCATCTTTTTTTTAAATTTAAAGCATTAAACAAATACAGGATCTAGATAAATGAAAGTCATGATCCATAATAATGGATCATGACATTCAGCCTGCAGGCAGACGGACAGCGTAGGCTTAATAATAGGGCCCTGTTGGCACTCTGGGTGTGTAACCCGAAAAATAGAAACTGACTTCAAAAAGCAAAACACGAAATACTTGCATCAAATTAATTCTTTTTTGTCTCGAAATCTGTATTGTCTCGAAATTTAATCATGATCGTATCCGTCAATATTAGTCTTGATGTTGGTTTTTTTTTTTTTTGTATAGCATTCATAACAAAACCACTGTGGTTTTTAATTTTATTCTATTGTTTAAGTATAATATGGATGCTGAGAAGCAATAATGAGTCACCCCACAAAAAGTCAAATTCGGAGATATTGATGTATTCTGATTATACATCATGTATTTAACATTATTGCATAAATAAAATGTTCAAGTCATCTAAACTAAATTAAACTAAATAAGTACGAAAAAAAGTTTCTTAATTTAATGTTTCGGATTTTTCAAAGTTGGGTCTATATTTTGTCATTACATTTACAACATACAGTAAATTAATACATAGAAAACTTATTATAAGATCAAAACTTTGTATCTTATCAATTTGATTTTAATTCATTATAAATTATATCAATATATAAAATAAATGATCGGTACATCTTCAAACAAATTTATTAACAATATATTAAATAAAGATTTTACATGTTCAGACGCCGTATGACTTGACACAGAATTCCTTACCAGCGTCCAATTAATATTTAAAAGGCTCTGCTCACCTTGGACAGTGAGTAGAGATAGTGCGCAGGCGCCACGCGGCCGCGGGACAGCAGTACGTCGGCGGCGGCGCGGAGCAGCACCGGCACGGGCGCGCCCAAAGCCGCCGCCGACAGCTCCGCGCCCGCACCGCCGCGCACCACCAGCCCCACCAGCCACTCGCACGGCTCGCAGCTGGAACGCGCGTATCCCCTTAGTGATTACCCGATTAACCGACTGCGCGACGCAAGGAGGGTAATGCGTTTATATGGGCACACCCATACGTATACATAGAGGTTTTCTTTCCTAAGCCTTCTCCTTTATTGGAGATGAAGCCTTTTGCCTAGCAGTGGGACATTTACGAGCTGTTATTTTTTTTACCCGACTGCTCGACGCAAAGCATGGTAATGTATTTATCAGCCTAAGTATAAGTTTAGGTTTGTGGTACTACTTAGGACAAAACGCGTGGGCCGATTTTGATAAATGACACGTTGTTTGATTCATTACAAGGATTCGCCATAGAAGGCATAAAAATTTGAAAAAATTAAATATAATGTAATATAAAAATGAAAATCGACGAACTATATAAGGCAGCGGTGAAAGATATCGTATTCGTATCCTTCACCGCTGATGTCGAAATGAATTTAAGTACATATTTAGCACAGTTAACGGTGTTAGCCGGGGTATGAAAACGTCGATCTATACCTATGAGATCGACGTTTTCTAACCACTAAGCAATCTCGGCTCTGTTCTAACCACTAAGCCATCTCGACTCAAATTTTTTATTTAAAGCTGGTTCGTAATGATTCGCACTTGTAGATTTTAGACAGAACTGATATTGATACGGTGCTGCTGACTGCAGATGGTCTTTGTTACGCAGACGGGTTTTTTGATTTTTTTTCAATTCATTTATTTTTAAGGCGAGAAAACATTTCGTCAGGTATACTGCAAAACCGCGTATCTAGCTTATAGTAATAAGGGCTAAAATTAAATTAAATGTTAAATTACGTCTATACATATATAATTACTTGTCCAGACTGACTGATTCATCAATGTAAAGCCTAAAACGCTAGAGCTACAAACTCGAAATTTCGGCAGTTGATACCTTTTATGTTGTAAGAATTCTACTAAAAAAGGATTTTTGTAAATTTCACATCTCAGTAGGTAAAATAAGGGACGAACGGTCGTATAAAAGTCCATTCATTTTCAAAGTAAGAAACATGTAATTTAATATGGTAAATTCTGGTTATAAATAAATGCTCATGCACATTGGCGTTTTTTGTTAAGGTCGGGTTAGAAATCCGCTACTTACAGATAAAAAAAAGCCTTATGGGGATTTCCCATTACGCAGTGTATTGTACTTATACTGTCACCGACTATATGTCAAAATTTATATAAGTCATGATGTATGTTATGTTATGATTATATGTTATGTTAATTATTAATTTTACAAATATCGATTATATATTTTAAGCTAGCCTGTACCACCAATGATATTTAGCATATGATTTTAAAAAAGACTTCATTGCGAATGCTAGATACGCAATTTTTCACAACTACATTTGTAAGTTCTAATCTCGTGATATAAAACTACGGTTGTTACGAAATCTGTGTATGTCAAATATAAGGCACTGACAGTAAATTCTTTTAGATGTAAAGCAATGACAAAAAGCTTATGTCAATCTTTATTAAAGTCTGAGAGTAAAACTTATAAATATAATTCTCGCTTTACATAGTAAATAGTTACGAAAGTGTTCATGGTGATTTTGAGGTCGACGAAATTCACTGCCAACAGAACCCAGAATTACAAAATAATATGTTATTAACAGTATTCAGACGGTTTTACGTTTTGATTCTTTATATATCTATTATTATGTAACCGTTTCCTAATCTTAACTTCCTAACTAATATAATAAATGCGAATATAAATTTCTTTGTTTGTTTGTTTCACTTTCGTGAAACTAAACAGCTGATTATCTTGTAAAATAACTTTTAGATAGTCATCTGACATAACAATATAATACATTACCGCATTAGAAGCCATGGACAAAAGTTAGTTATAAATAAATGAAATAAAAACTTACACGGTGTTTAATACATAAGCACCACATGTTGTCACAATAAGACATGGCTCCAATGTAAACCGTGGCAGCTGCAAGTCACACATGAAAGTGGGTTCTTTCCAACCAGATGCGGCTGAAGCTGGCTCCTTAGCAGACATGAGATATGCACGTTGAACATCACCAATCAGCTCAGCCTTCCACAATTCTGAGAAGTCTCTTTTTAATCCAAATGTTTCACCCTGTTAATTAAAATATCAAAATGTTTTTCCCTAAATTAAATTATCAATTCTTTTCTAGGAATGTTTAGTTAGTGCAAGTTTACTGAATTTTACATTTTATTGAGTTGAATATTTAACAAAAAATATGTACCTACACTTATAGTCTTTTCAGTTAGTGATCAGAATAAGAAGTAAAGCATAGCAATGAAAAACATTCTTATAAAAAATAAAACATTTTTTTAACCAAATGGAAATAATATGATAAATTTTATTAACCTAAGAGAATTATAACATCAGTTTAATTTAAAAATGAAATTTTTGTTAGATTTTTAAGAAAAACAAGCCATGTAATATTTAAGATCGACCAATCAAATTGAACATCTAAAAGATTTTAGATAAAGGAAAGAGAAATTAATTAGAAATAACATTCTAAATTACCTGACACTGAGAGAATTGTGCGCTGTGTATTTCCAATTCATTCTTCCTTATGAGATAAACTAATCTTTGAGACCATAGTCCTTGCACATACAAACCATCCTTTTTAATGTAAGGTTTAAGAGTTCTTGATGGTGTATCATCAGCAGGACTTTCAAGCTACAAATATAATAGTTTTTATAATAATATATGATGAACTAATAGATTTCCTTATTTATAATACTCATTTATTTTTTCAAAGTTTGTGAGTATGAATATTATTACTGATAGGATAGAAAACAACATTTCATAGAGAAGATACCTTCAGTTATAATCTATTGAATTTTTCATATATACTTACTATAACAATCCCTTCATTCATCTCAAAAGCAGTTAGGAAATGTCTTCCATTCACATATTGCGCACTCAGAGCCCAACTGTTTGAATTCTTTCGAAAATTTGGCAAATATTCTACTGGCTTTAGAACATACTCCACTGTTTGAGGTTTGTTTTCATCTAAAACAAAAAAAAGTATGACTTTTTACTATTATAAAATCATAATTGTATTTTATTATGACATTAATTTCATTAAAGTATATATAATGCATTGTAATACTATTAAATATGATTTTAGTTTGTTTATGTTCATTCTCACAGTTGTAAATAATTGCATAAGAACGAATTTCAACAATGAAACAAAATATGATATTTCACTAAAAAAAAAAAACAAATTGTGTATAATGAGTGCTTGCCTTTAGATCCACTTTGTGTAAAAAATGTGATTTTGTCTTTAGATAATTGTTTAATATATGACATAAAACCATCTTTCTTGTCTTTATCATTTTGATTTCTCATTTGCTGGAGCCAGTTATAACCAAAAGATCTGTGTTCCAACACCAGCTTCCATTGTAGGGTTGGACCTTTTGATATCTAGAAAACAAAATCTTACTAATTTTGGTTCCTTATTTGTCTCTTTGAGATAAGATATCGTTAAGGTTTAATATTGTTATTAAATACATATGAACACTAATTTTTAGCTATTTTCTTAATTAAAAATATAACTCACAAAAACACTTACTAGAAGTGCAAGAAGGTCTAGAGAATCATCAAAACAAATCTGCAAGTCAGCAATTTCACCTGGAACTTTAGTTTCTCCAACAACACACTGTGATTCCAAAGAGTAGAAAATGACTGATCCTGACTGTAAATAGTGTATTTTATGTATTATAATTATTATGTATAATAACACATTTACATGTATATTTATAGCTTTACTTACTTTTGTTGCAATAATAATTATATTCTCGGATTCTTTTGTAAGCCACCACACAACAGATGTAGGTTCTGGAATCTCAGGTAGTGGTAAGACTGTAACACTTGACAGTGACCACTTGCAATCAAATGTATTTTGTGGTATGAACCGTGGCAAAAAAGGTACAAGCAATACTTTTTCTTGACTAACAATCAATACCCATGTACCACTTGGCTCAAAACACATACAAAATACTGGATTGTCAACAAAATCCCAATCATAAACATGATCAAATCTCTCAGATTGGGAGTTGATGTACAAAAAAAGCAATTCCTTGTCGCTCGATAAAGCCAAAAATTTCTTTAAACCAACTTCGTAAAAACTATGTTTGGCAATATCAAACTGAACCAAAACGTCTAATTTAAAAAGACCAGAAAAATCGAGATTCTCACTTTGTTGAGACATTCTTACTAAGTCTTTATCATTTGAAATTAAAAATATTTCCAATGTTTCGTATTTTACGTGTAATTGTTACGCATATCTCTTTATTTTTGAGTCAGAGGAGAGCACTGCGCATCTGCATTCTGCATTTTGCACTTTATATTTTAAAAAATCGACCGTCTGTCTACTGTCAAATGTAGATTCTGTGTCAGTGCCCAATGTCAATGTATCACTAAGTGACAACATTTTAATTTTTTTCCAAAAACGAAAAGGCCAAAACATATTACTAAAATTACATATTAAAGCAATGATATTTTATAAATAACTATAAATATTTTACGTTCATATTATTTGACGTCCAAAATCGGTACTCATTTCCAACTTTGACAAGCTTGCCACTTAACTTGCTGGCAAAATCTTATTAGTCTACGCCTGGCTTACTCAGTTGTTATCTGGTTACTAAGTAACATCGTCTAAAATAATTGGCAAATTGTATGCCAAAATCCATGAGTTTATAAAATATATATAGGTATAGGTATTATATTATTGGTTGTACATATTGTATAAAATATAGGTTTTAATAAGGCACAGTTAAATGGCAAATTATATGAACGGACTTATGGCATTATATGACAATAAAACATTAAACAAGACACTACTTTAAATGACAACAGTATTGTCCTCATTTTGTTGTTTGTTGCAAACAGTTGTTTTAGGGCAAGAAATACTTTATCATCTATAGAAATAAATAAAAGTGAAGTGTCTACTTGTAATTTCAAGTTAACAGTTTTTCACTTAATGCATATGAAGGTACTTACGTCAAAACTTGTCTATCTGCTATCTTACCGGCTAATCTCTTAAATAGCTGGACCGATTTCGATGGGACTTTCACTAGCATATAGCAAATATTATAAGAAATAACATAGGCTTCTTCATATTAGAAATTTTATTTATTTTAATTAGTAATTAAAAAAGCAGAAGCGAAAACAAAATTGGAACCAATGGATCCTATTACAAAATCCAGATGACGTTAGTTCTGCTATCCGTTTGTCGTCTTTGTTGAAAATGTCCTGGCCCGGATAGATTACAGAATGTTTGGTTGAAATGGTTCCACAGTTTACACTCTATCTTAAAATCGCGGTTCCAAGATGCCCTCATTTCATGTTCGTTACCTAAGGTAACTTATCTTCATTTATAAAAACTGGTGTCACAATCCTGTTCTACAAATGCAGTTGTAAGAGTCTTCATAATCATGAGATCAGAGAGTACTTTCTCAGTATTAGGGAGGGTATGTACAAGGATGTTGAGGCAGTTGACAAGGATTTTACCCCGTTATCGTAACGCAAATACCGTTAACGCAAAGATAACTGGCGTAAACCTGTAGTATTTTAGTAGACACATTTGATCACGTGACAGTATTAAAGAGCATGGGGCTCTACTGACGATTTTGCAAAGCCCTAATGAGTTCAGATGTAGATATTCTCAGTCCAATATGGGTATCTTTTTGCGGAGACTGAACGTTTTGTCTATGCAGTTATGGACGAAGTTATCGACTCGTATAACTACCAGAAATACATTATGAACGTCTAGTCACATTCTATCAACGTTGTATAGTTCACATAGAAAAAATAGACAAATATAAAAGAAATAATCTTTAGGTTATTAATTTTATATATTTCTGATTGTATATTTGCATTGTTCCACGTCGCCCTACTTCGTTGCATTTTTTTATAAAAAAGGGGCAAACGAGCAAATAATAGCACCACCTGATGTTAAGTGGTTATTATCGCCCATGGATATCTGCAACACCAGGGGCGTTGCGGGCGCGTTGGCGGCCTTTACTTCAAAAGGTGAATAGATTCCTTTAAGTTTTATTCACGATTCCTAATTGTTTCTACAGATAAATACAAACAGTTCCCAAATTAAAAGTAAAAGCTCCTTTCTTGAGAAGCAGCGCAGACTACAGCCTTGCTTTGCATTTGACACGCCAAGAATCCTGTAGTCTACACGAACAAAGTCTTGCGAACTTATTAGCTATAATGAATAAAATTGCATGAAAAGTCACATCACCGATCCGATTTCTGTGTACTTAAATAATATATTTGGCATGTTTTAGAACATTATTTATGATAATATTTCATGGCGATATAAATAAAAATAGTGAATTAATTATGTCATAAATAATTACATTTGAAATAAAACTCTTTTTGAAGATTACATGTGTTTGACCTCTTCTTGCAATTTCTAACAGGCATTTTTACGGAGCTCCGTACACAATAAAAAATTTTTGATATTGTTGAAAATCGATTCCGAAGTCGTTTTTATAAGCGTGTTAGATGATTTGATTATAATATTTGCTTAGAGGAACGGTTGTGTATGCGACCATTTGCTTAATTCTTTAAATACGAACTCCAAAGAGTATATAATCACTACGTTAACGAACTCCACAAAGTTGTTCGGTCTCTGTTTGACGTAATCGGGCTATAAGATAAGAAGTGGCAACATTGGTTTTGATAATGACGAATTGTCACTGACAATTTCATAATACTAGGGATGGCGAATTTTTTTTCCAAAAAAAATCGATTCAAATCAAAATGTGATAAATTGATACACATAAAATTGAAAACTGAAAAATAAATTTTCAAAACTCGATATTATTTTTTATTTTAATCGTTTGTTCTAAAAATGTATTATAGACAGTTAAAAATTAACTTACACGTCACATTTATTAATCTATTTAAGGTAAATCTCTATCATTTTCATTTACATTATTTTCAAAATTTGCAGTTGACCAGCAAACAATGCTGTTATTAAATAGCGTTTCTGAACGTTATTTTAAACTTGCTTTAAATCGTTTTTTTTTAAATATTGAACTATTGATCAGAAAATAGTGTATTTATTTACGTGATTTATACCTAAAATACGCATCTACCTCTAGGAAAATATTTTCAGCAAAAAGAAAAAAACCTGTTTAAAAAAAGCTTTCACACTGAGTTGTTGTTTTGAATATAAATATAAGTCTATCCATGGAAAAAAGTCACAATCGATTTATTATTATTATTAACTAATCAATTTTGTGTTTGCAATTAAATCAAAGTATTAAGTATAAAAAAATATTTATTTAGATTAAAGTTAAAAGTTATATAGTTTACAGTTCTCAGTGTTTAAGTTCTTCAGAAATAAAGTCTGTCCACTCTATATGTATAATACTATGATTCAAATTTTTCCGCTTATCACTTATTTTAAAATCAGTATGTATTCCATTATTTTTAATATAATTTTTGGTTTGTTTTGTATTCGCAATATAAGTAAGTCGCTATAATACTTCAATAAGACAATAAATGACGCAATGTCAACAGCTTTTGGTCTAAGGTCAACAGATACAAGAAAGCACTGATTATTCGTGCTTCTCCATCCCATGGACATTGGCGAAATAATCCGTGCTCATATGGCACATCTAAAACCCGTTAAACCTAAGAGTTGAATCACTGATGACAAAATAAACCTTTCTTTATTTCTTTTACGCATTGAGCGGCGATTGAAATTGAGTATCCATCCATCCATCTAATGAGTTTTGGAATAATTAAGTGAACAATTGTCATTTCCCTAAACATAGTTCGATAGTATAATAATACATTCAACTAATTGTTGAATAAAAAAAAAAATCTAACCAAGATTTTAGGATAAAATATCGATTAATTGCTAGATCGATTTTTTGGTCCAAGAAATCGACCTCAGAGCGGAACTACATATTACGGAAGTGAATGTTTATAAGGCCGCAATGGCATATCAAATTGTGAAATTAGCAAATACTAAACGTAATTAAGGTTCAAGTCCAAAATAAATGTACGACTAGCAGGCGCAACTTTTAAACGTAGAACTTTGTAAATATATTGTAATTTAATTGATAGCACTCCATTATTATCACTGAAGTAATTTGCATTAATATTTGCAAAATATGAATTTAATTTGAAATAGTTTTATGTTTTTAACAAATATGTAATAAAATTTCTTAAAAATAATATGGAAAATAAGTCCTGAAACTCTTATATAATAGTGTTAGACACAAAATAGTGCTGTGAAATTCTACATTAATAATACTTTTATACTTGTGTAAAAAAACAACCTAATAAATGGTACGTCTAATTAAAAAATATATATAATTGTGATATTGTGTTTTACTATCTTATTGTATAATTTTCAGATATATAATCATTTTAAAAACCTTAGTTTAGTGAACTTAGTGATATTATAATTGAAAAGATGAGGTCATCTTTTCATCGTGGGGTACATTTCTTATTTAAGAAAAATTTACTTCTTACAAACAGTATAACTTCAGGTGGTTTTATGGTTATGGGTGATTTAATTCAGCAAGAAATAGAGTTTCAGTCAAAAGTTTTAACAGTAAGATATGATTGGGCTCGAACAGGTGAGGATTTTCATTAAATGAAAAATCATTTTATATAATTATGTACATATGTATAAAGACATAATTTTGTATGTATTTTTTCAGCCAGAATGTTTATTGTAGGCACTTTGATGGGTCCTATGCATCATTATTATTACATCTATTTAGACAAAATTCTACCCAAAGCAAATTTGAAAACCGTTGCACAAAAAATTTTAAGTGACCAGTTGATTGCATCTCCAGCAACAATTTTATGTTTCTTTTATGGGATGGGTATATTAGAAAAGAAAAATGTAAAACAAAGCACACAAGAAATCAAAGAAAAATTCAAGTATGTTTATGTGGTGAGTGTCATTAAATTTTATTAAAAAAAATTTAATTATTAGGAAATTTAATTAACCTCATTAACATATTTTTTTTTGCAGGGTGATTGTCTATTCTGGCCTCCTGTGCAGTTTATCAATTTTTATTATTTACCTACACATTACAGGGTATTTTACATTAATTTCGCAACAATGGTATTTAATGTATTTATGTCATATATGAAACATTATGACCAGCATAAATAATTTATATAAAAATATAGTTATCTGTTGTACATATTAGAAAGTAAAATGTTATTTATTGCTAAGATATTTTAGTTTCAATTTTGTTTATTATGAAGGTTAACATTTATTCAGACTCTATTAAATCATTTTTAGTTTTTTTCTACACTTACTGATATTATTTACTTTTAAATGAAACAGAACAATAATACAAAATTAATTATTTATAACACCAAATTAAAAAAAAAAAAGAACACATTGGATGTGTAGATATCGCAGGCTTAGTATTAAAGCGATTAAATTAGAATATTCTAATTTTTGCATACAAAATACAAAAATCATTTTATACTTTAAAATTTAGACTTAAATATCGCAAAATGTTAATAGAATAGTTATTTAATTATTAAATTAACCATGAAACTAAATTTTAATAACTAACTTTTTTCACAAATATTTCTAGTTGGTCACTAATAATAAGCATGCAACAAGAGCTCATATTAAAAAAATTAGTTATTCAAAAAAAAGCTTGGGTAAAGTCTCGTTGATTATAATTAAAAAGTGAATACAAATTTAAATATTTTAAATTTAATTATATTAAAGATAGAACATGAGCGCATAGTTATAGGGTATACCAAACCTTATTACTAAGTAGATATTCAGAGATGGCCAAAATGTTAATTATTAAAATCAGTATAAATGTAACAATTATGAATAAATAATTAATTACTTCTTTTGATTCTAATTGTATGTACTTAATTTTTATTTAATGATCTATTGTAAAGAATGTTTCTTGAGCACTTAAGAAACTAGTGATAAGGCTGACATACAATTTTATAGTTTCAGATTAATTGAACTTTAATGTTATTGCAAAGTTTTTCACAGGTATCATTAGATATAAAAATTTCAAAAATATACTTTGTTTGTAAAAAGCTAGTGTTCTATTTATACAGTAGATGTCTAATCTAAAGTTGTATAAAATTAAAATCTTTCAATATTTATTTCTTAAAAGTGTATTTAAGATTTATGGGACCAACTCCATAATAACCGCTCAATTTAAATGTTTTTAAGTACATATCATCCCCAACACATTCTCCAATCATCTCTTCTTGTCTGTAATTTCACTATGATGCGATATAAAGCTAAAGCCGGACCAAGAGGCAAACCCAAGCCTCTTACAATATCTGCTCTGCAAGCCATACTTAAAGCCTGACCATCAAACTCCTGCAAAAAATCCAATTAATTATTTTTTTAGGTTAGGTTTAAAGAAATTTATTCTCAAAAAGACATACATAGTGGATGGTAATTTGTTGTATAGTTGAAAATAGCAAGCAAATTTGTAACCTGTTATTTGGTATCACTATTGAAAATTTGCAGCATCAGAGGAGCCATAGAGACTAGGTCAGAAAAGTATGAGGGGTGAAAGAAGAAAGACAGGTAGGAAAGGGAGGAGAATGTAAATTTGTATCTATCTATATGCAAACTAAATGCAACTATATTCTATGTATGTGAGGTATTGCTACTGTTGCGCCTGCCTATACACAAAACATTGTTAACTAAAGTAGGGCTAGGCTCAAGGTAAAATTATTATTTATGATTTATTTAATAAATACCAAAAATAATGAGCCAGCATACACACAAACCACAGTCAATGGACTACAGCTAGGTTCTACCTCATACAAAATACTATTATATTTCATGAACACTGACCTGTTCTCGTAATATTGGAGCTGCCTCAGGAAAATTTTCTGAAAAATAGTCATAAACATTGTCTACATTCCAATTGCTTATGTCCGGTATGTTTGGATCTATTGGTACATCCTCACATAATTTTGCTTGAACTCTATCTAATTCATGTGGTTTTAAAAATGGATCCAGCATAGGTGTTTTAGTGCTATAATCTAGATTATTCAGATGTATGGCAGGTGACCCTACAACTGTAGGACGAGATTCTAAACAGTTATTGCACTCCCATTGGTCCCATGCTTTTAGTCTTTCGGGTATTCGAGGTGAGTGACACAGTGCATGATAGGCATCGGAGCAAATGCTGCATACAGTCAATATGCCCTGAAATTTTAATTTAAATATTTACATATGATAAAGCAATATTGTTTTATCATATGATTAGTATATAATATGTTATTGATCTATTATGTTTAAGGAAAATTAGATATTGTAAAACAGAAGTCACAGGAAAGCAAAATAAATCTGAATCTGAATAAAAAAAAATTCTAAAACAGGTAATAAATAACAAAGTTTTGAGAACCCTCCTTTTTAAGTTGGTTGAAAATAAAGAAACTAGTGTTACTTAAGTGACTTTTAACAAATATATTATAAAATTATTTAAACTTACAGCATCATTAGTTTCACAGCAAACTACACAGGTTTTACAATGCTGGCATTGCCAAGTATTATCTGGTCTTGGTTTCAAAATACCAGATCCAGATTGAAGGCAGCTTAAGTGTGCCTTGTTATTGCAATCACGACATTCTACTAGTCTGTCATTTGATCCACGAGGTTTTTGTACAAGACACACTGAACATACACCAGATGTCTCATGTGGGACTGGTTCATCATTTTCCATTTCATCGGCACTTCCATCTAATGATTGTTGACTTTCTGACAGCGGAATATCATCTTCTTTGTCTTTGCCCGCAATCATTAATCTTTTTTTAATAGTACTCTTGTTAAGAGACCCTATAGGCCGCCCTCGTTTTCGCTTGCTAGGTACATTATTGTCAGAGGGATCAAAAACTTTTTTAGCCATTTTACGCCTTTCGCCGACTCTTACCCCAGAATTTTGAGCAGCACTGTGCACACTATTACTGGAAGTTCCTCCACCACGTTTTTTAGGTCTCCCTCTAGTACGTTGTGGAGATGATCTACATGAAGAATTTGCTGAAGACGTCATCTAAAAATATTAGAGATGATTTTTAAGAATGAAAAAAAATGAAATTTAAAACAAGATACATTATTTATACAGCACAATATTTTTAATTCTTCATTTATTATGAATTTTAAAGTGAAAAAAAAATCAAATGCAATTAATTTTTTATTGTATAAATTATACCTTTGTGTTGGAATCATTGTATTCATTATATTTGAAACTATCCGAGCTGTCTCCGTCATGATCAGCTGGTCCAAGAGCTAAAGTTCCATTTGGTAACTTCACTAGGCTCCCAGACGATAATTCCTTGTTAATAATAGTTTCTAGTTGTTTTTTAGTATATTTAGATTCTTGTGAAGCAGCTACTTGTACTAGATCATCAAAGGCAATTCCATTTTCTAAATAACTTTGATCTTGATAAATTAATGTTGCAATAGCTGATGTTATTATTCGTCTCTCACTTGTTGCAACAGTCGCACTCATTTCTGAAAAAATATAAAATACAGATATATTACTTCTGTAACTTAAAAAAAATAATAAAATAATTTATATACATACTGTTATTTTGAATTGACTTCTTCCGCCACTTAGCTGCGTTTCTGTAGCTCACATTATCTTTATAATCGACTTTATATATGCTTTTCTCTTTTAAACAACGTGTTAAGTCCGCTTTGGTGTCTTTTGGTGCTACTTTATAACACTTTAACATAAACTTGCAAATTCTGTTTATGTCTGGTCTTGACTTTCGGGAACGTAAGTGATCGATCGCTGCTAAAATTTGATTTTTATACTTTATCTCTGACATTTCTGCAAAGAATATTAAGCTCATTACTTTTTTTATGTACGTATGCACAAATAAATAAAAATATTATGTGCCAGTATTAATATAATAAATTAATACCTGAACAAATGCATTCCGATAAATTTAAATCTATTCGGATATGGTTTAATAATCGGTAGCGAAATAAAAACAACTGAAAATAACAAAACTTAAATTGTTTATCTTAAAAAATGACAAAGTAATGAGTAAGTAATAACTATTATGTACTGAAGAAAAGATAAAAGTTGCCTCCACAGTTCACTCAGTTGGACTAGTGTTGCCAGAACTAGAAATAAATGTAGTATGTCGTACAGTACCCGTATAGTGTGACTTGTGACGGTGGTGTAGTGTAGACGCAACCAGTTAAGAATTGCCATTGCCATCCATTCTATGAAGAATACTCGAAGTCGTCCTATAACTGAATTTGCATTTCGCACTCATACAAAATAGTTACTATGGTATTTCACCAATGGTAGAGTTACAGCTGAACTGTACAAATAGATACAATGGTACTGTAATAGTGGGCTGTAATAGTGTAGCTCACTAACTTTAGGTCATTGGGCTGGTTGAACCAAGAATACACCACTCTCCCAAAGAAAACAGGTGAGTATCATACGGAGAGTAAGAGAGCCTTCCCTCTTTGTTTAATTTCTTATTCCATTCACCCTTAGACTAACTGAAGTCCCATCTAAACACATAGGGGGGTAGAGTTAAAAGATTCCATGACGGGATGTTTAGAATTTAAGCGAGACAAGACAATTTTACTGACAATCTTATTCTTATCCGGTATCGACTTGTCTACAGGCAGTACTTAATTTTGTGACGTAAAAATAGCGCCTAGTTTAAGAACAAAGTAAAATAACAAATTGTGGTACAAAATTTTGATGTAATTAAGAATTTACTATAGCTATAAAAAGAGTTGATCGAATTGCTATTGTAACAAAATCATTATGATCTAAGATCTTGTAAATGCCAGAGCTTCCTTATTTTATAAATGTTGAAAGCTTAGACCATAGGTCTGAAGATGAAAGTTTCCAAGCGCATATTCGTAACTAAGGAAGGACGATGGCCAATTATGAAGTTTGAATGAAGGTAATGTTAGCAGATATCAGTTAGCAAGGGCATGAATGATCTAAGAGCAATATTTTTCTTTCTATCTCTAATATATATTACTTGGCTAGCTATTATCACTTATTTTATATATATATAGAATTTTATGTGTAAAATATTTTTTTCTTTTGACAGCCGGCAGCCCTGTTTCTGTCAAAACAATATTTCGAGTCTTGACATTCTTGACACTTAGGTTAGAATAAAAATATACGATTATAGTTATTGTATTGTATTTTTATTATTCCTTTAAATTATTCCAGTTATGCTTTGATATGTCTACAGTTATACATATATAATGTCTAAAGTACTTTGTATTTCTTTACGCTTTAAATATATAAGTTCTATTCTTCAAGTTTCATTTTATTCATCGCAACCAGAGCGACAATGTAAGAAGAACATAGGTAAAGTTGTAAATGTAGCAATAATTGGGGC
The DNA here is from genome assembly GCA_037950945.1 of Hypolimnas misippus. Lineage (NCBI taxonomy): Eukaryota > Metazoa > Arthropoda > Insecta > Lepidoptera > Nymphalidae > Hypolimnas > Hypolimnas misippus. The sequence goes on along the minus strand of JBBEEQ010000012.1, from coordinate 10,090,035 downwards.
ACCGAATGCAGGAAAAAGTACTTTAATTAACAAAATCTTGGAGAGAAAAGTAAGTATTCCAAAAATTTTATTACAGTTTCACAGAAAAATTTATCTTTATACATGTAAACAATGATAATTTTATTCTTTTTAGATATGTGCTGCTTCCAATAAGGTTCATACAACGACGAAATTGACTAGGGCACTTTGCTATGAAAACAATACTCAAATAGTGTTTTTAGACACTCCTGGAATTGTAACGGCCAAAGAACAAAAGAAGTGAGTCTCACAGATATTATTAAATTTATTTTATTAATTACTTTAAGACAATAATCATTTGGATAAAGTTTATAATTAAAAATAGTCATTAATGTAGCTACAGTTTATAAAATGTATGATATTTTTTAATTTATTGTAATATTAACTAAACAAAATAAAATAATATTATTATATATTTATAATATATAAGAATTAAATCTATCAATTGTTATTTTCAGATACAAATTGCCTGAATCTATGCTTGCAGCATGCCAAAAAAGCTTACGATGTGCAGATGTAGTAGGGGTTGTACATGATGTCTCAAATAAATGGACAAAAGATAAATTACATGGTGATGTTATTCATATGTTGGAAATGGTCAAGGAAATACCTAGTTTTTTGATCCTAAACAAGGTATTTAGTTGTAGACAAATAAGCGTCTTAAAAGTTTTACTTAATCAAATTAGACTTATTAAATTTTGCCTGCACCTTTTTTTTTGGTAAGAGAGAATTACTAAGAAAATTTACACCCTTTCAAGTCTCAACTATATAGCACTCCAGGGGTTGAATAAAATTCAACCTGGAACCAAGTAGAAATATTTTTTGTTGGGGTAGAAAACTATAGTTAGCAAATTAAATAATTACAACTTGAAAACTCTTTTTTTATAAAAATGTTAGAAACAAATAATAATAGACATTTATTTAATGTTTTCTAAAAAATGTGCATATTTAATTACATTGTTATAACTTCAGAGATTTAAAGATAAGTTTCTATTTATAAATATGCAGCCAGATGAAGAAATGACAAAATTTTAAATCTTTCAATTTCGTCAAATCATCATTTTAGATAAGTTTTCAATTTTTCCACATTGGTTTCAGGTGGATATGTTAAAATCTAAAAAACAATTACTGACTGTCATTAGCAACCTTACAAATGGTATAATCGCTGGTAGTCCAATACCTAATGCCAGTAGAAATAGAAATAACCAAGAAAAAGTTCAAGGATACAGTCACTTTTCTGATGTCTTTTTGGTATCTGCGCTCAATGGAGATGGTGTAAATGATATAAAGGTATTTGAAAAAGCTTTGTATATACATAAGTGCTTCAATAAAGAAAATATTTTTTATTCAATCCTCAATGATTTGCTGCCAAGTTGCTGAAGTAATAATAATTATTATTATTCCTTTTCTTTTAAAAGAAACATTTTATACAATTCCTATTCCTATATATCTATCAAAATAGCTTTTTTACCCAGAGATTGTAGATCGGAATAAAACTACCTTTGCCTACTAATGTTTCTTTTTTTGTTATTATTTGTCAAATTTAATTGTGTGCAATAAAGAAGTTTATCTATCAGTAACAGACTATAAAGTGAATATTTAATCTACTTCCAGTTTTTTAGTAAATATATTTATTTTTTATGACAAAACTTAATTTTATATTCATCATTAAAGTAACATTTCATAAACTTTTTCTTTTCAGTAATATCTCATGAATAATGCTTAAATACGTTATTTAACTTACAATCCATCAGAATGGACTGATCAGACTCTGGAAATATTTTTTTTTAAATGACAAAACTTAATTTTTTATATTCATCACTAAAGTAACATTTCATAAACTTTTTCTTTTCAGCAATATCTCATGAATAATGCTAAAATACGTTACTTAAATTACGATCCATCAGAATGGACTGATCAGACTCCGGAAATATTAATAGAGGAAGCAGTTAGAGCAAAATTTATGGACTTTCTCTCCCAAGAAATTCCATACGCCTTAATAACTAGACTTGAATATTTTGATGATATTGCAGAAGAAGATAAAATTTTATGTTCAGTGACAGTGGAATGTCCTTCAGAAAGATTAGTCAGATTAATAAATGGAGCTGGTGGGGGGCGCCTGCAACAAATTAAATCACATGTTAGAAATGACTTAGTAGATATGTTTAAAAAGCATGTTGTTATAGATATTCAGTTAAAAATAAAAAATAGATCTACAGCGGAACAAATACTTTAATTGACTATTGCACGCTTAGTATTAAAATGAGCGAATTTCAGTTCTGTGTCAAACGAGTTAGCTAATGAGTAATTAAAATTTAGCTTCATATAATCATGTGGCTCTCAATCTATGATTTAAATATAAAAAATACAACTATTCCAATGCAACATTTTGTAAAATAAAAGTCTAAAAAACGACCAAATTCTCCAATGTAAAACATTTTTGTGCTTCATATCCAAAAATGCGAAGTTTTAAATTCGGTCACTTCAGTACTAAGCGTGGGACATGGCATATATTTTGCTAATTTTTATAATAAATAAAGAATATATTTATTGAATATATGTCTTTTATTTAAAGTCATCAAAATTACTAACTGTAACTAATATTAAAAATGGGAATTTGAGTTTTGAGTTTGTGACTTGCATACACGTTGTTAGGGGTATAGAAAAGGACATAGCGTCGTTCGGCACGATATTACTGTTTGACAACATCTACATTGATGAGCGACGTCATAGATCATAACATAAAAATACTTTGTTAATGTGAGATAATCAAAAAGTAAAAAGAAAAAAAATTGTTTAATCGATAATTTTATTTTCTCACGATCGCCAGAGTTCCGTGGAAATCGGAATGTATGTAGATAAATTATCTCCATTCATTATAACGCTAGGAAACAAAATTAAGCAGTTGTCATTACGTATCTTGCATTTGTATATATGAAGTATGAACTCCTGGCATCGAATACACCAGACAGGTCACATGTGTAATATAAGCTACAGCCTTCTTCAATAAAAAAACTACTCAGCACAACCTTTTTTTAAAATAATATAAATTGGCTTCTGAATAATGGCATTACAGATACGTTTGTACCTATTAACTGTTACTTAGTCGTTTCATAGTGATATTAATATTTTGTTGTTATATTATTAGTTTTATACTAAAACATCATTATTTTTAGGAGATTTCTATTATTTGTTGAGAGGAAAGTCAAAACATATTGCTTATTAATAAAAATATTTTACGTGTTTATTTTTTCTTATAAAACAATAAAGGTTATTTGACTTATTTCGCCTTTTTTGGTACGTCCGCTTTGTTACCGAAAACCGCTTTTAGCTCCTTACTATATTTACTTATAACTTAATTATTAATAACCGATTTTAGGCCTGTGTTCTGATCTTAAAGTTTTATGCGCCATGAAACACTAATCATTTGTGTAAAATATTAGACTAATATATATTAACAAGCTATTGATGTTCCGCCTCGAATATAAAAGTACCCGATTTGGATCCTGTTAGGAATATATCATAAAAGTTAATAATACTTCATTTTGTCTATGGTAACTAGTTGATCAGTTAGTTATTATTATATATCAGCAGTACGCACCCTCCTTCTCTCTAGGATAGATCGCTCGTCTTCACTCTCATAAAATGACTAGAACCCTAGATATAACATAACATATCCCTTTCCCCTATAGTGGTAAAAAGAGGGGGAGGCATATTTAGCTTTGCACACGGGAGTAAATATGGCTAGTAGCGAGCCTAGGTGTGTGGATACCTCCTCCACGTCTATTATATATATTTCATTATATGTATACAAGCAATTCACCAGACGTACTATTACAAAATGGTGTGAATCTTTTTTCCACAATTTTATTTTTCACATATAGGTATTACTTGAAGACAAACAAGAGTTTGACTTCAAGTGATAGTACAACGTTCTTACGTTGTAGTGGTAATTTAATTAAAGTCATAGTTTTACCGAGTAAAGGAAATTAAATGCTTTCTCATACCCATTACGTTGCAAACAATAGTAGTTGCGATATAATTAGAACATTCGAAAAGTTACTAAAGTTAAACTGCGCAAGTTGCGAAGACTTAGTTACGGATAGTAAGTTTCAGTTTATGTGATGTAGGGTTCGAATAAGCCAGTTTTACGCCACGTTAACGCGTAGAAGGTATTTATGTTTGAAATAAATTATTCTACCGGGTATTTTTTTCCTGCTACAATATTAAATATAATAAGCAGAGCTGAAATGGCTTAGTGGTAAAAACATGTCGATCTCGACCCATTAAAACTCCCGCTGGTACTGCTGAATGTTCAAGTACTAAATTTGTATTTAAATTGAAATTTTCACAAAATATGTATTACTATTACCGCTTTACTAATAAATAATATAAAGTGCGAGGCAAATTCGCATATGAACACCTTTAAACTTTATTGATCACAAAATTCTACATTTTGCAAGTTCATTTCTGATTATTGTATGAAAACGCCTGCTATATCTGTACAAAAGTGGCATATTTTGATAGTGATCGTTTATTATTTTTACAAAACTATTTTAACTTACAAATGTTTAACTCCACTAAACTTTTCGCACATATAAAGATAGGTATGTAATTTGTTTTCCTGTCAATATTTATACCTACAGATATAATTATATGGCAGCAGTTAGAGAAGGTACATAAAACAATAAACGTCTGTAGTAGGTACCTAGTAAGGACCGACTATTCCTGTGGCAAGTGGAAAGCACTTAGGCTTCGATTGTGTTGTAAGCGTATCAATCGAGTGCCTCTCGCAAATCGAGATTATTGTGAACAATACACGTTTAAATTGTGAAGCCAACGATATAAATACAAATAAACAAACGTTAATGTAGTCGATGTAATAATAATATTAATATTTGTACGATGAACTTGTGATAGAATCAAGTAAAATTGAAGTGGTAAAAGTCGAAAATTGTACTCATATTTTATTTTCCATTTAATTACAATAAATAATCTTTATGAGAATTTTCATCGTAAGTAACTGCCTTGCAATTTTGTAATATCGTCCATTAAAATTCTTTATGATGGAAAAATGCACATCGATGACGCTCTAGGGGTTAAATTCAATCAAGCATTGTCAGTGCACTCATTTGGTGCTCAAAAACTGAATTATCTTGAAAGATTTCGGGGAATTTTAAAAATTTCTAGCTTCCATATTTAAAGATACATATCGTTAATATACAGCTACCATTCAGTAAGAAATGTTTGCACACTGTGACATTATGGCACCTAGATATTTTAAAAATATCCAATGACATTTCATTTTTATGGTATTTTCATCAACAGAAAAGTCGGTGAGTATAATAATAGTTATTATTGAGTCCAGTTAAGGTTCAGATCCCGGGAATTACCTTGAGTTTTTTATGCTCCATTTGTTTTTATGGTTCATCTCTCATTGTGCGGCGAAGTAAAAACCTTCATTTACATAAACTAGATTTCGGTTGCAACAATTCACGATACTCTGGAGTAACAACTTCTTATTAATTTTTGAAAAAAAAATTTCGAGATAAAAATATATTACTGCATACACGAGATTTGTTATACGAGGGAAAAATATTGCCAGAAAATTATAATATTATATGAAAAAAATATTCCAAATACGGTTTTTCTTTTAAAACCTTTTCTCTTTTTTTTTTAAATTTGATTTTGATTTTTTTTTTAAGTTCTGAATTCGTCGAAAACTTATTTACGTGATTACTCGAGAACGGATTGACCTAAGCTGGCAAACGAACAAGCGAGACACCTGACATTAAGTGTTTACCGCCGTCTAGGCACATTTGCTGTCCAGAGGAGCTACAAATGCATTACCAGCTAAAAAGGATTAAAGGATGAAAGAGCATAGGCGGTAAAGGAATGTGGGAGGAGGATTAGGTCTTCGGTTCTCTCAGTCATGGTACACAACGCACCTTAGATTTCACGTCGATCTTCTGTGAGAGTGAAATACTGCCTATGTCGAACCTGGCCGTATACGAACTGTAGTCTTTAGGATTTTTTGTTTGAAAGGGTACAAACGGTTCTATATAATTTTTATCAAATTAGTTTAGTAGCTTGGTTTCAAAATCAAAATAATTTTGTCATCCAAGTTATGTCCTTTAACGCCATTTTGTTAAGAGTACTTACTTAATATGGTAGAACGGAATTATATTACAGATCTCTTAATATTGGTACAGAAATAAAATATACCTAATAGGTAGATAGATTTGCAACTGCTCCGGGCTTCCGGATATGTTAAAACGGTTTGAAAGTAAAGCTTTTAAGCACTCCAGTAACAATTACTCGCGTACTTCTAAAAATTCACGCCATTTTCGAGGATGCGGTTACGTCGGGGAAAAGTTTCAATTGTGTGACTATGTAGATAATATCCTATTTACAGCTGTAAGAACTATAATAAGTATTTTTTTTAAATAATGATATTGTAACGTTTGTTGACGTAAAATAAATATCCTATAAATTAATTACTAATATTATTAATGCGAATGAGAGTTTGTTTGTTATTTTTCCACGCCTCAACTACTTAACCGAATATTAAGTAATTTTGCACCCACTCTTTTTTTTATTCATCCAAATAGTACTCTTCCCGAGGGGAAAAAGAACCACTATACATAATTCTAAAATTTAGACAAGACAACTTAGCCGGGTCAAACTCTTAATAAATTAACTAAGATTTACTTTTAGAATTTCTAAAAAATATAGACCTTTTAAATTAAACAGCAACGACTTCGCTTACATTTTGTACATCCTAATTTGTAATAGAATCTTATACATTTCTTATGAATTTCACGACAGGAGTTTATTTTTGCCCAATATATGAAGTATTTGAGTTTTTGTCTCGTATACGGAAATATAGATATAATATATATATATATATATATATATATATATATATATATATATATATATATATATATATATATATATATATATATATATATATATAAGTTGAATTTTTAACATAATTCCGTATGTAATGTAGCCTATAGCATTCCTCAATAGATAAACTATCTAGGTAACACAAAATAATTTCATAATTCGAAACAGCAGTTCCTGAGATTAGTGCGTTTAAACAAACTCTTCAGCTTTATAATATTAGTATTGATGAAAGCGAATAGGAAGTAAAGGATTGGAAGGGGTTAGGCTTTCGGCTCTCTTACTACAAGATTCAGCTACGCTCTACCTCAGTGAAATTGATTTAATTGTTGATATAATAGTGAAGTAAAAGTAAAACAAACTTTAAATAAATTTGTTTTACGTTAATGGTTACTAAGAATCTTCCTCTAAGACTAGGTATATTACTATTATTAATACATTTCGATTAAAATTTAAAAATTGTTATGGCAATTATTTATAAGATAATACGTAAACACACAAAACATAATACATATGACAATTATTCATAATATAAAAATCATTTACTTATTGAAAAAAAAAATTATTACTTGTAAATTTGGAATTGTTTTTGTGTGTTTGATACGGACAACAAATCAATTAAAATCCTAAATAGTTATTACAAATTCCACAAATATGAATTTAGATCAAATCAATAAATCATAAGTAGTTACGTCTTTAAACATTATATCTACTTAAAGGTGGTAAAAGAGATTTTATCACACTCAAAATAACTTTGGGAAAAAAGAACAAAACGTTCGAATTTTCCGGATTACATATTTTTTATTTTAAGGAAAATTTATTCTACTTACTTTCATAAATACGATGTTTATCCCAACGTGCTTATCTGCGTTATGAAGGCGCGTTTTAACGCCTTGCTAAGTGTGCTGAAAGTTGGCACGGTTTCTCTGCACATGTGTCCAAATTGGTTTGGTCTCTTGCCTTACCCTTATAATATATTGCTATACATTGTCAATTTTAGCATAAATTTGGTATGCATTACATTAAATTTTATTGTAATTTATATTATTTTTAAGCAATTACCCTTATTACATATTATATCAATGTATTTGATAAAAAAGTACTAAGTATAATAATTAACTATTTAAAACATAAATAAAGAAAAATATAAACAAATGTAGTCAGTGGGTAACTTATAATTTTCAATATTTGTATGAGTCATAAAAATGTAAAATTTATTATTTGTACCTATCATAATGTCATTTAAGAGGGTATTCTAGTCTAGAGGAAAGAGACACGAAATTTCGAGCGTTTATTCGAGCTCTTTACAAAAAAAAAATTGTATCAATTTTTTATCATTAAAAATATTAAAAAAATTTAGAGCTGTTTAAGTAATGGTTAAAAAAGAGTACCTGGCGTACAATGTTATAATATTCTTGTCATCTTAAACAAAAGAAAAATACTACGGATTCTAAATAAGTAAGATATCGTTATGGCCTGAACCTCGAACAAGTAAAAAAAAAAATAGAAATGGCGCCCGCTTGGAAAAAAATGCTTTTTTTAATGACATTACATGAAATTAAAAAAATTGTTAATTAATGCTATAAAGGTATGTATTAAGAACTTTCACACAAATTTGAAATGAATCGGATTAGTACAACTTGAGATATCTTGCGCGTTAGCCTGCAGAAAGTAATTTAGAAAAAAAAAACGCATTTTTTTCTGTCAAGAATTTTTACTTATTGAATATTGGTACTGTATTATTAATTTGTGGTTAGAGCTTATTTTTCAATCGTTTGCTCGTATCAGATTAGATTCCTCATCAGAAAAGTGGCTATAATTCACTAAATAATCGAAATTAAAAAATTTAGACTAGAATATGGTCTAGGATACCCCCTAAATAATAAGTGAATACAAATATTTTTATTAACTAAAATGAACATGAAAATATAAATACTTATTATCTGATAATCTCAGTATTTTTTATATAACTTAAGTTTTCGGTACAAAAATATCTTTTTTTATTCTCGTCACCTGTAAAAATTTCTTCGGCAATCATAAAAATGAAATAGAAGTAAGTTTATTCAGAATTATTTTCGCAGGTTTTAAAGCTAGAAGTTGTGAGAGTGGCTCGCAAGATCGTATCTACTTATAACTTTAGCCGTTCAAATAACATTTTATTAAGTTAGAAAAACTGAGAATATAAGATTGTAAAAAATAATTTTTCGTTAAAAATTAGAATGTTTTCAGAAAAATATAATAATATGAATTCATTTTTTATTTTTAATAGCATTTTTATGGCACAAAATGTGATTGCTTTGATGCGCGGGACAATTCTTAGTATAATTTTGTATAAAATATTAAACAGACTTTATATTAAAAATTTTTTTACTATAACATTTTTTTCATCTTAGTATTATTTAAAAAATAAATGAGCCGTGCCTGGTATTGCGTTGCAACGCCACCTTAAAGTATATTTTATCGAAAACATAACTTGTAAAAAAACAACACGTCTCGCAAGTCAGGTCTTCTTAAAAGGTTGTGTAATTTAAATAAACAGTTTATTTATAATATTATTAACACATAAAAGTATTTGAGCAGATTTTGTACACACGTTTAAATAATTATCTAACGGATCTAGATTTTCTCTTTAAGCGACAGTATGGTTTTCGAACTGAAATTATAAACTATAAAATATTCTTGCGACTAAAATCAATATAAAGACCGACATAAAAAAAATATTATTAACAAGAAGTTTATTATTTAATATCATATTACAATTACGTTGTTTTACGTTAGGAAAAGTAAATACCACACATTTAGTTTTTTTGTCATTTAAAACGAATGCATTGTTTAAATCCTCATAATTAGTTTCATTTCTGTCATTTTTAAAAAAAGGTGAAGTGTCATCAGCAAACAATACAATGTCACAAATATCTTTAACATGGAATGGAATAAGAAAGGACCTAGAACTGATCCCTGCGGAACACCATATATAATGCCACAGACACACAAATGGACACATTAAACCTATAACACCACTGTTTTTTGGTTAAGGGTTAAAAATACTCGTCAACAGATTAAATTATGCATACACAATGGATATCGAACGTGTTGTAGCAACGCTAGTATGAATAAAGAATGAGTCAATGAACAAAATAAAAGAATTGTATTTAATCGAAATAGTGTTTTAATTGTTTAGTCGTACGTAAACTTTTCTATGTATAGAGCGTGAAGTAAAGAAAGCCTTACCAGAGCTTTACTTTTTGCGCAGACTTTTCGATTGGTTTATTCGTAATACTTACGATCATAAAAGTTATTTGATTATTTTATATATGTTTGATACTAAGCACAGATTTAATAAATAAAAGACATCGTATTGGAATCAAAATATTTATATTTATTTATTCAGAAATACCAACAGAGGCAACAATAATAAATGCCGACAACGTATCTTAATAACATATAAATAAAATTAATGGAACCTCTAATTATAAGTATTTACAACAAGACACAAAACAACAAAAGACAAAGTTTACATAATAAAAAAATAATTAAAGTAACGATATATTAAAAATTAGATAGTTTTGATATAACAAAGTACAGAACAACGATAGTTATAGAGAAATGCATATATTGTATAAAATTAATTATCTTTCAGATATTTATTTATTTTAAAATTAAAACTAAAATGGCTATCATGCAAGATGTCTAAATCATATCGTAAATGATATGTCAGAGCTGAGCAAAGTTAAAAAATTAATTATTAAATTCGCAGAAAACAAGAAATTAAAGCATAAAACAAGCAAGTTGTGAGATAAGTTAGATAGTTTATGGTATAAATATTCTGATGCTATATAAATGCTCTTAGCATTCTTTAATAATCCATTATAGATACGTTACGTCTCTTTAGAAAAGGTGATGTATTAAAATTACCTTAACTAAATATTTTAAAATTAGCATGGTAAAACGTTGTTCACTCTTAAACAATGGTGATTCACAACTGCGATTTTTTTTAAAACACCTAAGTTGTTATTCACAAAATTTCCTCACATAACATTTTCCAAAATCAATTGTAAAAAGAATATTAAATAATTTGAAATATGAATTTGATCGTAGGTTAGACATTTTCTATTCATTGCGTCATTTTATGTGCAAAAATGTGCACGAAGATTGCTATAAAAGAAGGATTCAAAAATGAGAAAAGAATATTCAATTTCTTTAACGATCTTCATTTCTACCGGGTCCGGTCGTGAATCTTTTAGATAAGGTTTAATGTAATAAAAGCTCTATAGGGGACATAAAGGTCATATGCGAACTATCGCTAGGCCGTAACCCGTCGAAGCGTTTCTGCATAAGCATAAACATAAACTTGTTATTTCGTTACAGAATATTTTACTAGACAATAGTTATTATAAAAATGTTTTATATCTTTAACTTTCCTTTAACTAGCGATCTGCAAGATTTTTATAAGAAAATGATTAATTGGATATAAAACGGCGAGAAACGACATTAAAATATTTTAGATAGGTACCTACTTACTTCAACTTGATTTTATTTGCTTCACCTGATACAAACAATATAAAATTAAAACTTATATTATAACAGCAACTTATAACATGTCTTTTCAAAATTTAGCTAAGGTTGGATTCTTGACTCCACCGATCAATCTCCATCGGGTCTTCTCCATTCCACGTGACATTGGCGAAATAACATCTGTCTAATTGGCACAACTAAAAGCCATTAACCAAAGAATTGAATTGAATTGAACTTATAACATAATTAAAAAGTTAAAATACTATAAAATTTATCTTTAGTATGATAGAAATCATAGTATTTGGACGTACGGCAATGCTCTGCTAAGTCGAGCAGAAAAACAGCACGGCCGTACTATCCTTTTTACGTAATAGACAATTTAACCCTGTCCCCCATTCTCGTTGTTGTGAATAATAATATTATATTTTAACACTATCATCATTTTTGTTGGTGATCGTAAGAAAAAATAAATATATAAATAAAACTAGTTTAGTTATACTGGCATTCCGTAAGACCTGCATCATAGCACCATCTAGCCAGGATATTAAAGTCAGATTGTAATTGCGTACTTATTTTATGTACAGAAATAAAACTATTCAACGGATTTAAATCGCGTATATTAACTATTTTTATCATCCCAACGTTTCGAGTATTTCACAGCGTTCGTGATCACGGGTAGACTAAGGTGACATTTGTCTATTTGAAGTTTTAGAAAAATATTATTAACAACTACCGCCAACGGTTTCTTAGTTAGTACAAGTATCTTGAATAACGTTCCGGTTGCACGCAGAAGGCACTAACTGTATCTTTGGGTCTTGCAGTCTGTTGGACTTGGGATTTAAAATTTTTATTTTATGTATATCTTGTATATGTGTCGTCGGCAAATTGATAACACTTACAAAATACTTTGCTTAATGTAGTTGCTTATGTCATGAACATACGACAAGAAATGCAACGGGCCCAGAACTGAGCCTTAAGCTGTGCTTTCGCTAATTGTATTATAGTATCGGTTTGGGTGTGTTAAATGTATCGATTACTAGGGTGCGTACCACCACAGATATTAAGCTTAAGTCTTAGTTTACTTGATATAAAGGTTTATAGTGAAACTTTTAAATGGTTGGTACATTTTAATGATTTCAATACAATACATTTAATGACTAGTGTCTGATAATGCATCTTCAAAGAGATTAGTGTATAGAGCGACTTTTCGTTCGTTTCGTTTTTACAAAACTACGGCGAAGCCAACAGGGTAATGATTTTAGCAGTCTATGTATGTATGTATTTTCCACAATAGCGCCTAAACGACTGAATGGATTAATTTGAATGTTGTGTCAATATATAGCCTATATAAATTTCCCAAAATTTTATATGAAGGAATATATTTACATAGTTGGGTTATAGTTTTGTAAACTCTATGCCTTGTTTAACTTAATTATATTTTTATAAAGTTGGTAATTACTAACTACTGTTAACGTATAATGAAATGCAAATTAAGGTCTATGTAAATTCTAAATATATAAATCAATATATCTAATATCTATATATATTTAACAAATACTACCCTCTACAAGGTCCGAATTTCTATCTAGTATGTAAATTTATGTACAAGAACCTATACAATACACCTCCAGTACAACATACTCGGAATTCCCTCTTGCATTCTGTTCATTAGACTTAGGAGTAGTGTTACCAGGGCGTTCGGCTTATGTGGAACATCAGTTTGATAATTTATATATAAAATTAAATCATAAATAATATTTTAGACTAGGATGATTTATGCGGCTCTTTTATATTTATTATTTTTGTGTATAACTAGATTATTGATTTAATTCTTATAAACAACATCCAGCAAAAGCGGTCATAGATAAATTGAGTTAAAATATAAAATCTTTATGTAAAATAAAGTTTAAGAGATAAGGTGCTAAATAAAAACGCAAACATAACATCAAAGGCGCTAAAATGATTTCAGGATAAACAATGTCAAATCAAAATGGTTATCCGAAGGGAAAGTAAACATGTCTCGAGCAAAAGACTGCTGAGGGATGATTCACTGGCCTAGAAAATGTTAGTTGATTTTTGAATTTAACACCTCAATGCTTGTTAAACAGGAGGCCCGTACTCTGTACCCAATTGTGTTTGCGTGCGTCCGTAAAGTTTAGCTATGTAAGTTAATCGAATTACAAATATGTTTATCACTGTTAACTTTGAATAATTTCAACTTAAATGAACTATTTATTTATGCTTTATCAATTTTATGAAATCCATGTTCGTCTTGAATCAGTTCGTTGGTACTTTTGAAGTCGGTTTATTTATTATTAAAGCTCTAGTTATTTATAAAATTTATCGTAAAATCCGTTATGATGTTATCCACTAAGGAACCTTATTATTAAATCACCACTTTGCCACTCATAGTTAGCAGTTATCTTTGATGTCTAAATATGCATGAATGTATTAATTATATTAAATTTAACTTATACGCTCAAGTTTGTAAGTAACATTATGCTAAGATTACATAAGTATGAATTACAAATATTTCACATTTGAAATGCCGTTAGAGTGACATACACTAAGAAATAAAGTTAAATTAATAAAGATATAGTCATTTTTCTATCGATGTAATACAACACGTTTTTTTCAATATTTATGCAATAAAAATTGTAAATAATAATAATTTTAACACATTTATAAATTGAAAAAAAAATGATTACTTTTAATGTGTAACAGTACATTAAAAACCTTTAAAAATATATATCTAAAAGTTTAAAAATCTTATTCAATTGAACGTAGATAGAAAATAATTTTGGGTAATCGTATCTTACAAAACGTAATTCGCTAGGATTACTTTCAGCGAGTTGCGTAACTAATGAAGTAACTTGTGACACGGGTCGACCCTGGGATCGACGTAATCAAATTAATGAGAAAACTTCACTTCAATTTAGGATTTCCTGCCTCAATCTTTTGATAGCTCGCCAGTGGTCAAGCGGCTCAATTGTCATGTTATTAGGAATTATATTTTTATTCACATATCCCACGGTAATTTACAAAAATATATAAAGTTATTTATCTATACATATATATTTCACTCAAACCATGATGTCAAAAATACTTTTGACTGGTTAAGAGTATATAAAGTACAGTAAAAGTCAATTTGTAATCTAGTTAATTTATTGTTTGAGTGCAGTTTAGTTACGAACATAACCTACACTGAGTAATTTCATCGGTTACCACGACATTTAAGTGTCTTTCAAATACATTGCGCTTGTGATATGCAAACGAGTTGAATCGTAAAATTAGAATTTAAAATCAAAGCTCAGTTTCAGTGATGTTTTTGTATCGCAGAACTGCGGACCGAAGCGTGCATAAGTTATGCCGAATATTTATGTTGGTGCCACCAACAGGCCGACGTTCATACCCACCGCCAAGATCTTGTTTATAAATGCTGTATTTTCCCGTAGCCTCTCCGTTTTCCGTGCTGTGGCGGCCATCGCAGGGGGTTTTAGTGAGTACAATCTCACATAACCCGGTCTCCCCCCCAGGAGTCGGGTATCTATGAAGATTTACCCTGCGTAAACAAAAAAAATGCTGTATTTACATGATATAAGGTTAATAAAATGTTAAATAAAAATTTGTATTTAGTTAAATATATATTATTGTTAAATTTAAGTACAGATTCCGTTATATCTTTTTATTAAATCAGCTAATTGTTTAAAAGTAGAATTTATCTGGCGTATGGCAACTCTGTATGGGAGAACTAAGTTAGGAGACTTGTTTTTTTTTCAAATTACGTTTTTAGTGGCATAATAATTAGATTATAATTTAAAATGATTATTTAGGTATTAAATTTATGTATTTCTCAAATTATTCCATAAAAACTAGTCTATGAAAGAACACAGTTTTAAGTGTCTTACACTTAATCACCTCCGTATAACTTACATGTTTAATAATGTTACAAATACAAAGACGACATATTAAGTAAAACACATTTTAAAAGGACTTTTTTGAAGAGAAATTTTATTTCGATATTTTGTAGGTACTTAAATTGAATTTCAAACCCGCAAGCGTGATGGATACGGGTTTCACTTAATTGATGTTGACAGACTGATTGATTGCTCGGAGACCGCTCATGGTCCGGTCAACGTTTCGGCTACATTTTGGTGAGTCCAAGAATCATGACTTTACCAAAGGATACAGGTCACATGGATTTAAGGTATGTATCTATTTAAATACAATTAAATTGCGGGAATATATTTAAGCGTAAACATTTGGCAAGGTTTGTATGAAAAAAAATGTTTGTGTAATAGTACGGAATAGTGAAAATATTGGTTTAAAAATTCTTCATTAAAAATTTAAGTTTTAATATGTTCTAATTCGTACATTCGTCTGAAGCCAGGCCATGGCCAGGCTAGTTTACTACCTGTAGCCGGCATGTGTTCCATGCCACCTAGTAAAAAAACGCATACATATATTTTGAGTTAGAAACCTTCTCGTGAGCGTTCCTAGAAAACCATACCATATTTTCATCACAATCTCTTTGATTTCGTTTTCTTGAAATCTTTGTTTAAAGTTAATAACTAAGACTTTAAAAAATGACTACAAAAGCAAAACACATTTTGATTTGAAAACAAATTACTAAACCGATTATGATAAATATTTTATGAAATCAATCAGAACATCAACAATTTCGAATAACAAAATAATTTTCAAAAGCGGTTAAGAAATTACGGAATTCTGAGATGACAAATATTACAAAAATATTCTACGAATCCTTCTCCTTTGTTCGAAGTCAGTTTAAAATCGAATAAACGTACTGGCGTACTTACCTATTATTGCATTTTAATCAAAATAAACAAACAAACATTGCGAATATTTGAGATTATTTGTTTGTTGTTATGATAAAATCGTAAGCTTACTATTTTACGAAAACTAACTTACTTTATGACAAACAGAAAACACTCAATATAAAGTACTACGTAAGATTATATGTAAAATATATTTATAATAAATAAGTATATAATTTTGGTTTAAATTAATATAAATACATTTTATGCAATAATAATGGTGTCAAAAATCCCTCTATTTTCTAACATCCAAAAGAATTATATTGTTTACAATCCATAAACCGCTGAGATGAAGATTTGATGTAATAATACGTGAAAAATCCTTACTGATGATAGAAGCGAGTGAAGTTCCCGGCATTTCTACGCTAAGTAATGGCGCTACGTATATATGTAAGAGCCTATCTCATTTCACTAGAAAGTAAACAAAAGATAAACACACAGTAAAAACAGTCAATACGTCTAAAAAAAGATATTCATTTTAAAATCTAGTTCAATTGTTATTCTAGTTTGTTAAACTTATTTTAAAAGGCTTTAAAGTTGCGTCGTATAAAATTTAAATGAAATTGTCTGTAGGTACTTCAAATCGGTTGCGCATTCACTTTTGTGATATTTATAATTTTAAGTGGCGATTGTTTTGTATTTTATTTTTATTTTTGTCACGAGGAAAGATTCTTATCTGTTCAGACAGTAAGAGTGCGTTACAACTTATAGCTCGATGCGCCTCTGGTGACAGAGGTACATCGATAGCTTATGTTATACTTTCCAAGATACCG
Organism: Hypolimnas misippus; assembly: GCA_037950945.1. Classification (NCBI taxonomy): domain Eukaryota; kingdom Metazoa; phylum Arthropoda; class Insecta; order Lepidoptera; family Nymphalidae; genus Hypolimnas; species Hypolimnas misippus. The sequence goes on along the minus strand of JBBEEQ010000012.1, from coordinate 10,072,982 downwards.
GAGTTGGGTCGGAGGAAAATTGATTTAAAGCAGATTTTGTAGAATTTTTACCAAATTATAAAAAAAGTGCCATAATCTATGGAAAGAATATTTTAACGAGAAATCATTAGAAAAGCGAATGTGGTATAAGACAATCCAAAGTGAGCCTCCTCATGTACCTTGGTTTCTTAACGTTGAAATATGTTGGTCTCTCAGGTTGAGGTCAGGACATATGCCCTTAAACAAATTCAAATTTATGATGAAAATCTCAAATTCCCCTAATTGTGATATTTGTAAAACTGTAGAAGATGTACAACATCTAATTACTGAGTGTGTACGATTTCAATTTGGCAGAGAAGAGATTATGAAACTTATGAATTTAAACAGAATCGACGTAGGAATGTTTTTGGTTATTCTTGCTAGACTACTAATTAAAATTTAAAGAGTCAATAAAGCTTTTTAAGTTCATAAGTATTATTTGATTATAACTAGTCTATTATTAGATTGCGATGGGACTGGCATGTACTTTGTATAAAAGTTCCTAATTAAATTAAAAAAAAAAATTATGAATACATTAAATGAACCGTAGGTACGAGTCAGACAATTAATAATCCTATAAAATCCGATTCAGACTCGCGCATTAATGACGCAGGCGAGGGACTTTGTCCGCACGATTTTAGTCGGTCACAAAATAAAACCGTTGTTTGGGAGGCTTTTAAACAGACTATTGCTACAGAGTATTTGCTCTCGTAAAGCAGCATTTAGTGAAGTGAAACTTATGATGAGGACTATGGATGGCTATGGAGGACTATGGATGGTCACGGAATTACTAAGTAATAAGTATTTCACGGATTGCGATTCGATTACTTCAATGTCAGAAAGCATGTGGTAAAGTGAAGCTAATATTGAAAAATAAGGGGAACTCTTCAATCATTTACAGCCCTGCATCGGGAAAAGAAATATTTTGTAAATTGCGATAAGCAGTTGACATTAGGCTATTGTACCCAAGGTAAATAACAAACAGTCCCTTACAACCGTCTTGCTATATAATACGAATATTTATAACTTAAAAGTGTAAAAATTAAAAATTAAAAAAAAAAAAACGATTTTAAAAACGACTTCAATACAAGTAAACTAAAAAGCAAACATTAAATATTTTATTTTCTGCAACATTTTTAAGTCGAAGCGAGTAAATAACACGTAAAATTTTAGTTAGTAGTTTTACTAGACGCCGACTAAAGATTAAAAAAGGTTTACTTGATCAAAAAAAATAGTCGGGTTATTGAAAAAAAAAAGTTTTTATAGCGAAGTACCTTTAGACCCTCGCGTGCGTTATGTCATACAGTTTTAAGTGTTCTACTTTCACAGATAGAAAAGTACTCAGAACATTGATCTTCTGCGCAAAATAAGGATTCCATAACACTGACAGATTAGGTTAGTTTTTACTGTTTGTCAGGATGTTTGTTATAATAACATAACACACATGTTCGAACAAAAATTCGAACTCGATACCTATTACTGATCAAAACCTGTAGTCATTCAAAGGCCCGTCAAATGGACTCTCGCACGAACGGGTGTGCGACGTAGGCTTAATGATAGGGTTCCGTTGGCACTATTCGGACACGAGGCGCTAAACGTCATGTAATACTGTAGCAAAATGTAATGTATGTTAATTAATATAACATTAATGTAGTTGCCTTGTGGACGATTAACATTATTATGACGTGACACACCAATTAAATTGCAACGTTCTATTAGCAATTCAAATGTCCAATGTAGATTGGTGAGTTATTGGAGATCAACGGTTGCAATCGAAATTCAGCCAATATTGGCACGAGAGCCAAACAGGATCTATATAGGATTTTCGAGGATTGACAAACAATACAATGTTCTAAATTTATGTCTGTACTTAATTTCAATGAACTGTTGCAGATGGTTTCGTTCTGACACCAAACATTTTTAAAGGTTTAAAATAATTTATTAAAAAAACGGTCAAGTGTGAATCTAATACGAGGGTCTCTTTACCATACTAGACATAACATTATGTCATTTTAAAATAATTTTGTAAAAGATACAAGAGAGGCGCTATAACAATATGTAAAGCACATATTTGTATAGTTTTTATTATTTGTTTTTTTTTTTTTAGTTACGACTGTCGTATAGAATAGCGGACGCTTAGTAATAATGTCTCGTTGGCGACATTCGGGTACGGAACCCTAAAAATCCTAAATGATTTATTTTATTTGTTTATATTATTTATTTTCAGCAAAATAACTTTTAAAATTAAAATTTAGAAACCTCATGTTAAGGGTAACGCAAATCACCCCCATAAATATAAATTAAGAAGCTTAGATTACATGAGCTTTGGATGTAGATTAGGTTTCACTTAAAAAGCTAAATCTGAAACGAAAAAGGAATTTATTTCTGCTTTTTATAAATTATGTCTTGGGAAAACAGCATTTTTTGCGATGTTTTAACGGATTGTAATAGCGTGTTTATTTCTTTAGAAAATGAGACACTCAAAAATTATGCTTCCATTTTGATTTATAAACAAATGTTTTTATTTAATACTTGAATAAAAAAATTGTGTCTTTGAAAAACAACCTATCCTGTCAGCGGTTGAAAATATTTTTTGACGGATAAATAGTTCAGATGCTTTATATGTTATAGAAATTAAGTTTATAAGTGATTTACTTTTAGCTATATTTCTACTGAATGCTTACATTTATTGAAAATAAAATTATATAATAATGTTACTACATATGTACATTAATCATAAGCTTATTAGAGTTACGATTTAAATCCAAGATTGAAAAATTTATGGCTAAATTGTATAATTGTCGGATGTAAGAACTGAAGTCACACAGAAAGACTATAAGAAGTTTATATTTTCTACATGATCCATTTAAATCATTAAATACAAGAATTTATTCTCGGCGTCACCCGCGCCTCCGAGGGGTGGGCCCTTTTTTTTTTTTTTGTTTACGCAGGGTAAATCTTCACAGATACCCGACTCCTGGGGGGGAGACCGGGTTATGTGAGATTGTACTCACTATAACCTCCTGCGATGGCCGCCACAGCACGGAAAACGAAGAGGCTACGGGATCGCTTTCGCAGGCACGTCCGCGGCCTCTCCCGTGCGTTGCTCCACTCGTGGCTTGCGGAGCCCTTCTCAGGAGGGCGAAGATGGTCTCGCCCTCCCCGCACCCCTCGCTGGTGCGTACACCGGCAGTCCGGGGCCATACCGGACTGCGGTCCTCCTCTCGGCCGTATGAAAACGGATGCGTGAGACCCCCATCTCACGCACCCACGGCCGGAGGGAGTGCCCTACTTATTCCGCCCCGGGCACTGGGGCTTGGAGGCCGTGAAGGCGACCCGCAGGTCGCCTCCGCCGGGTGGGATCGGCCCTCTCCCGAGCCCGCCCCGCAGTCTCCTTCTGGACCATGACGGTCTCACAGAAGTTGACTACGGCCTCCCACGCCGATTCCCTGCGTAGCATCGCCGACACGACTGCTCGCAGGGAGAGATTTCGCCCGATTTGCTGGACCAAGACTTACCTTTCCGCAGTCCACGCGGGACACGCCTCCAGCGTTTGTTGGGCATCGTCTTGGTCCGCCCCGCAGTGGTGGCAAACCGCCGTCGCCTCGCGTCCGATCCTATGAGGGGTGGGCCTATTTAAGAAAAAATTTTCGAAAATCCGATCCATTCAGACGTCTCCTACCTATAAACTGTCAAATTTCGTCTTCAGAGATTAAGTAGTTTTTAAAATTTCGTGTCAGTGAGTAACTGAATGAGAGTGACCTGTTGCTTTTAAATATATAGATTAGAACTTTGGAAGTTTTTCGCGGTTTCATCCATGTTAAATTGTGGTACAGGCCTAGTTTTAGTTGATATTTGAAGACTGCGAAGACTAAGAACAATTCGAACAATTTTTTTTGTTCCTCAAATTAGAATGTACAGAACTGCATAACGCACACGAGGGACAAATTTACCCCGTAAAAAGACTTCTCAACTTATTTTGTGTACCACGGACAAAAGTTTTTCGTCTGTCCAGGGCATTAAGGTTACTTTGTTACTACTCACTTCTGTAATCGTAATGTGATGTTTATTAGCCTTTATAAAAGTTTTTTCGTTAATTGGACTGTCTGGAAAAAATATTTTTTAATCGGACTTAGTAGACTCGTAGTTTCTTAGATTAGCGCACTCAACTCAATAAACGCTTCAACTAAATATATTATATTATTATAGATATAGATTAAAACCTCTTGATCAAGTTGTTGACAAAGAGTCACGTCCACTAATTTGGAGAAATATTAATGTAGTTGACGTGACGGCATCGGCAGTCGCGGCACGTTGCGGGCATTCCGCCTCTAAAATCACTTCGCTGCCCGCTCCCGCTGACAGTGACATATTGCTGCGCTTCTTTAACATTAATGTAATGGATTTTGTTACATGTTGTGGAAGTTAACGTATACTTTAGAATACGCCTATGTCATACACTTGATACAGTAACGTATAGTGCGATCGTAAAAAAATGTATGAGTATAAGAATTGTAAATAATAAGTATAAGAAGTATGTGTGAGTATAAGAATTTCAAACACTTAAAGTTTATTTTTTTAATTATTTTATATTTTGTAAACCACAAACATAGTACATATAAGTCTTTAAAAAAATAAGTTTCAAATTATTTGGTACAACGCGCGGTCTTATGGCTAATTAGCCTTAGACAACCTAGTAAAGGAGACATTTTCTCGTGGAAAAGTTTTATAGAGAAGGAGCGGGGAAGGTTAATAATAATAACACATCACACTCAACGGCCCCCATTAAGATCTCATGACCTTGTGTCGGGGGTCCGGAAACACTCACAACACTAACACAAACACCCAGACCACGACAAACATCCGTATGGCCAATACACACGATTGCCGTGAGCGGGGATCGAACCCGCGACCGTTAGCGCTTTTTCATTGCGCAAACGCGTCTGTCAATATATATGTATATATTTTTAATTTTGCAAAAAATTACATAAAATCAATGAAAAAAGTATTACACACACTAGCGTGTATTTGACACACATACGTGTTATTCATACATATGTACATACGTGTACATATTCTCAATTTGACACACACACATATGTGGTCAAATTGAGAATAGATTATCTTGAAAACGGTTGAAAAGTTAAGGAACTGCGGTCGAATTCCGACCACTAGTTTAATAAAAACGCAAGTTGCGCAGCAATTGTTTTGAATCAATGATGCTCGATTCAGCCTAAGTCAGTTTTTATCATTTGTTTGGATATCCGCCAAAATAATCATACATATTCTGCAAAAAATTTGATATGCCTGTTACTGTTGAAAAGATAAGTACAGTTTTTACATGACATGTGTTTATCAGCCTAGGAATGTATGTATGTATGTATGTATGTATGTATGTATGTATGTATGTATGTATATATGTATGTATGTGCGTTTGTACGTTTGTGGCACTATTTAGAACAAACGTGTAGATCGATTTTTATAAATGACACGTCTTTTGATTCGTCATGACGGCGCGAATGTCATAGAAAGTATGAAAATTTTGAAAAATAAAAATGGCCGATTGTGACGCCATAATGTGAAAAAGCGTAAAATGAAAATCGACGAACTATGTCAAATCGGGTATCGTTGAATATGTATTTAAAAATCATTTTTAGGTTTCTCATATCGTTTCTAAATCAGAATTACCGTTTAGGATCTACATACAACGATTTATAGTTGGTTAGCCAAGATGGAGATGTTGGTAATAGAGGTCAAGATACGACATCTTTGCGTATGGAACTCAAAAATATCATGACAAAGTAATGGTTACAAGTGGACGTTGATAAGTAATATTATGTCAAGCCACACGTGCTTCATTTTGAGCAAATTTCCGTATTTATTTAGTTTGATGACTTGAATATTATTTAAATAATGTTATATACATCACACATTATCAGAATACATCAATATCTCCAAATTTGACTTTTTGCGGGTTGACATATTATTGCTTATCAGCGTCCAAGTATGTATATATATTGAAATAATCAAATATATCTTTTATGTTGTGTGTTGTGTTTACCAGATATTTTGAAATTAGAAAGCATACAGCAATTAAATTAATAAACATCGCTAGTTTTAAGGACTTGCCAAGTGTTGTATGTGGGCCTAATTTTATTTAGGATATTTTATAAATTTGTCTGTTTAACATATGAAACTGTGTATTCTGGTGATACATCTCGCTATATCTTTTCTTTTCAGCTACATTTAACGTATACTGGTTACAGCTACTCTTAGATAGTATATCCTTGCCCTGAATTACGCTTAAAGCGACCGCATAAGTACCTAACTTAACCTAGAAGACTAATAGCACTCACTCCAACCAGAGGCAATTTGAGCGAAGGTAATCATTTTATGTTATTTATTCTAGTTTACTATTTCTGTTTAATTTATATTTATATTATATAATATTACTTTGTATATAAATTTTAATCGCGTAGCGGATATTTCATAAAATTTAAAAATTACAAGGAATAAAGCTTCTGCTCTCTTTATGGCATGACTTTTCAAAATATTGTTTTACTGCTCGTACTTTACTAAAACTATCAGAATTTATAACTTATGCAGCGCGTAGTTTGTTAGTTACTGTCGATATTAACGCGATATTTTCTTACAAAGCATATGAAACAATTATAAACATTCTAATACATATATCACAACATTACTTTTTGTACAAAATAAGAACAAAGTCTGGTTCAGTCGATTTTATTTAAAAATAAAGAGTGTAAGAAGATGTTTATATCTTTCTATGACAGTTCTTAGATTAAAATTTTAACACTCTACAGTAACCAGTTTTTATCTTATGTGAGAAAAACATATTTACATATTTCATCCATTCGTGTATATTTTACGTTGATATTAATTAAGATAAATTTAGTCATAGCTGAAACTTGCAATTCGTTTTTTCAATAGAAATTTCTGTTGTGATCATTATCAAAATTGAAATTTCCAGTGAAATATGGAAACTGTTTCTTTCCGTTTTTATATTATATAATTTCATTATTTCGTAAAAGAAAAAAAATATTTGCTTAAAACAATTTTTACAAAACAAAAATATAGATGTCTATACAAAAATAAAATGAATGATATTGTATCAAATAAAGTTATATTTATACTTTGAAATGATTTTTAAAATATAGAAAACTAACTGACTAAGGCAATTTCGTAGTTGCAGCACGATTTCGGTAATTGCCAATAATTTGCCAGATATCCCAGTTGACATTTGTTAACCCTTTGTTCCTATAGAACAAAGCGTGATGTTTTATATTCTCTAACAATATAAATCAATGAATGAAATACACAGCACATTTTTTAATCGGAATAGTAGTTTCTGAAATTGTCGGAGACAAAAAAAATTTCAGCTTTTTAATATTAGTATAGATTAAAGGAAAATATGTAACTGTGCAGAGACGAAATGAAAGGTAAATCCTTTTTAAACCGCAGCATTCACTCAGGCCGTATAGAACGGTCGATCCGTCACGCGTCGTACAAACTTAATCCTTCATCAAATCCAGATTAATTAAACAGGAGCCGACCATGATCCCAGCGAAACCCGCACAAGTAACTACACTTGTTGGCTAATACTTAGGTACTGTTCCAAAAACATTTTTATTTATCTAATACATAGAAGAAACTGATATGACATCTATATATCTTGAATATATATGTGTATATATAATAAAGTCGGTGTAATTGTACCATTCATAATTCGAGAACAGCTGGACAGATTTTTATGTTTTGATTGCTTTTTGATAAGATTTAATTTGAAAGAAAATATATGAAGAAAACACATTTTCTCTAGTGATGTGCCGGATTGTTAAATGTATATGTAGATATACATATACAGAATACAGATCTGAATACGGATATTTGGTGTCAAGATCCACGGAGACGGATCTTTTTTCTTTCTCGGATATCCGCAGCTACAGATATGGATACGGATGAGTTAACACATTTTGAATTTAAAGCAGTACTAAGTTCACTGAGACAGCTATATGTAAAAGCCTATACGTATATGTATATATTTGTTTTATGGACTCCTAAACAGCTGACGCAGTTTTGATGAAATTTATAGGCAATTTTGGCATTAGCCCAGCAAATGACACTGTGAAGTTTAGTGATCGAATCAACAAAAAAATGTTTTTGGATTTTGTTTGCAAGGGCGGATCGCTTTTGATTAATGAATGTTCAAGATAGTGGCGGAGCTCGGAGTAAGGATGCAAATAAGAACCATTTGTGAATTGTTTTAACTTACGAGATGTTATGCTCTGGTTGCTTTATGTTGAAATATTGTAAATTAAGAAATATTATTTCTAGTAAATTCTTCTCGTTTCATATCCAGCGAAAACAACAAACTATTTATTTTAAATACAGATAAAGCAATTTCTAAAATAATCACTTATATAGAGGTAAACTTAAGAACAATTTTATTACGATTTAAAGAATTTAGATATTTTTAAAGAGTTTATTCAATGTTTTTTCATTGTTATTCAGCTCAATACTTCATCTCGAATTGTCTTGCAACTTCTATTTTCACATGTCATGTTTGCGAGCAAAAAAGGATTCATAGAAAGTGTCTACGGAAGCGAGAAAGAAAATAACCCATGAAATTCTCTTTATGACAATGCTCATTTTCAAGAATATTTTATTGCTCGACCTTACCAAAGTTTATATTTATTCTTTAATATTTCAAACAACACATATATATCACTCGGTATTTTCTAAAGTAGGTAAATTGCTATCGTTGAGAATATTCGTAGATTTACCTGTGTTTGTATCAAAGCTTTGGAACATTTCTCATAAAATTTTACGACCTACATTAAGGACACGTATTAATGCGAATAGAAGTTATCATAAAACATTATATCAGCTGTTCATAACATATAAAACATGTCTTATAAAATCAACATATTATAACTAAACCATTTTCTTTGCACACAAGATTTGTATTAATTACTTTTAAAATATGTATAATTTAATGACAAATGGACCTTGTTTCCTCATTTTGGAGACAGATATCTTAGTGAAAATCATTTCAGAGAGAATAAAAATCTAGAGATCTAGCTAATGATTTCAGGTTTCAATTTATCTCGAAACGCTTTAGTTTCATAAAGAAAGTAATGCCTAGCATTATTTTGTCGATAAATTTCTAAGCTACAAATTTTATAACCACTTTTTTTTCGACAAAAGTGAATGTTAACGAAATATTCGTGAAAAATCGTATTTTCTGACCTTTGACCCCGGATAACATTTTTAACGGCACTCGGATCAATTGGGACTTTTGGGGATTTTGTTCAGAACCACAAAAGGAAAGTTCATGCAAAATTTCCCAAATTTCTATAATAAAATTTCTTTATTCTCTGTACTAAATATAAAATAATTTATACACATATTGAATTTGTTATGGTCTCAATCTAGTACTATATAATTTCTTATTAAACTTAGTAACTTGTCAAGATTAACAGGTGTGTTTATAGTTCTCTATTAATTTAGTCTAATGCTTTGTAAAATGTAACTATTTCATTATGATTTAAAAAAGGAAATAGCAGTAGTGACTCTTTAAAAACAATCGCAGATAACTTATAATTAAATCTACCACAATTCAAAACACCAAAATATTTCCTTTTTTTAATTCCAGTAACAGCGAAAATACTGCGTAATTATTTTTTCTTGTCAACTCGCTCCTTTTTTAAATAAAGTTGAGGTCTGAAAATACCGACAGCCAATTAACAGTAATTAGAAGTTAGTGCTTTATTTTGTGGACTGGGTTTATTTTGTCGACTTCATTTGAGATGAACCAAGATAATTTATAACGCACTTGGTTGGTTACTGGATGATCTTCGCAATGTTTAACAATATCGATTTTATAATAGAACGTAAAAAGGAAGCAACTTGTCACTGTCACCGAAGTGGGGCACAAATTATATTTTTTTTTATCTGGAAGTACTGTGATTTCGGACGTGGAATGACCGCAATATGCTATAACTGTTCTTTCAACAGATTGAACACGTGATTCTAATGTTTTATTAGAATCAACTTAAAAAAAAAAATTGAAATGTTTTTAGCACTGGGGCAAAATTTATTTCAGCATGTAAATAAGCAACAAAAGAGTAGATTTTAATTATTTATAATATATATTATATTATCACAATATATTATTTTTTAACCACGGGGTCAGTTCGGCTGTGTATATTGAATAAAATTTGTGTGGTATTTGGACATATTTTTTTAAAATAAAGTTCCAGGGCTGTTAACAGCACCAGAGGAGCGGAATGCATTTCCAGCTTAAAAAGGAATGAGGGAGTAAGGAAAGAGGGGAGAGGGTTAGATTTGCACTCTCTCACTCGGCTTACGAAATCGTAACCATATTTATATGAAGTACCTTACATATTATTTTAATAAATAGTATATTATACATACCTAACATTTACAAACACACACACACATACACACAAACTCGAAAAAACAAATACCACGAAAGTACACAGCTTCACTGACAAATGCAATATTAATAGTAGGAGAGAATTATTTCGTTAGCGATATAAAACACCTGTATACACCAAAAACTGTAAATTTTAAAAATAGGGCACTGACAGTAAATTCTTTCAGGTGTAAATCAATGCGAAAATTCTTATGTAAATCTTTATTAAAGTTTGAAAGCAAAACTTATAAGTGTAATTCGAGTCTTAGTATAAGCGAGTAGTTAATAATAAAATATTGGTGTATAGAATTTTAAAAAAGTCCTTAAAAATAATAACAGAATTTATATTCGGAGTTTGAATGACAGGAAAATCGGTCTATCGACATTTGAGCAATTTTTTTGGCACGGTCGCTACTCGGTAACAAACGGTGTGTACATCGATTCGGTTCATTTCACGTTGGTTCACGGCCCGATCTTATGTAGGTACGTGCCGTGGAATAACTCGGCTCGGTAATGCCGGGAACTTGGTTCGCTCACTAAACTCAGCGAGGAATTTTATGTACATAATTACATCAGTGCCAGAACTAAGCGTATCCTATCATATCTTAGAACTCAAATACGATTACTGACGATAGAACCTTATGATGATAATTCCATTTAGAAAATTCAGTTTTAGACTTATTTTTTAATAATATTTGATAAATTTGGTAGTAAAATAGTCATTAAGTTAAAGTTTATGCATCATATAAATGTGTGAGAGTCCGCATATTGTAACGGACAACTACGAAACCGAATAGCGCGTGCTCCGAAGCCCATTTGGTTATCATTCTATTAAATAGATCGGATGATAGCAAATCGCGTCTATTATTAGTTTTGTATAAAATCTCGTTTATAATACTGAAATCAATCCGATATTAGTCTTCAAAATGAAAAATTGAAGTTTATTAACCTTTTGAAATAAATTCAAACATCTGGAAAGTTTCGAGTGCATTATGTTTGTACTGAGTTAATTAAGTCGCTTGTCGCCAACAACGCAGCCCCACGGCTTTATACTTTAAGCTTTTAAATGCAAACTACCAACTCGCTGCATTATATCCTCTTAGCGGGCTCTTTTGAGCTTGTATCAAAATTAATTAATAGCTAGTCGCAGCGATGCTAGGCCGCTAATATTAAATTTAATTATTGCATTATTATCATCACTATAAATTGGGAATGTTACTGAGAAATTTACACCGAATAATTTTATTATCAACAAATTATTTTTCATTGTAATATTTAAAATATAAAAATAGTTCAGATTTTTTTTACGTTCCAAGAAAAATATCTGAAATATTTTTGAGTAATCGTGACTTACGGAACGTAATTCTCTACGACTACTTTCAGTGAGTTGCGTAACTAATGAAGTAACTTGTGACACGGGTCGACCCTGGGATCGACGTAATCAAATTAATGAGAAAACTTCACTTCAATTTAAGCTTTCCAGCCTTAATATTTAGATTCTATTTGCGAGTGGTCAAGTGCTATACACTAAGAGCTACCAACGTCAATAAATACGAAGAGGTGTTTAGATATGAGTCGTATTACTTCGTTCTTAGTGTAAATATTTTGATCATCATCATCACCGTCATCATTTCAGCCGTAGGAAGTCCACTGCTGGACATAGCCAAAAGATCTCCAAAGGGACCTCTTTGAAGCGGTCGTCTGTCCATCTTGTAGGTGGACGTCCTACGCTGCGCTTGCCGGTCCGTGGTCTCCATTCGAGAACCTTTCTGCTCCATCGGCCATCGGTTCTTCGAATTATGTGGCCAGCCCATTGCCACTTCAACTTGCCAATCCGCTGGGCTTGTCGACTACCTTAGTCTGTCTAAGGATCTCGTCATTCTGGACTTGATATCGTAGAAATATTCTGAGCATAGCTCTCTCCATGGCTTATTGAGCGACTTCGAGCCTCTTTATGCGACCCATACTCAGCGACCACGTTTCAGTGCCATAAGTCATCACTGTGTGTTACATTGGTTGAAGAGTTTCTTCTTGAACACTGAAGTATTTAGGACGAAATACCCCAGTGCTTCAATATTTTGATATTCTACAAAATTATTAATTGCAATATTATAAAGAGCTAAAATTTAGGTAGAAGGTAATCTCTAAAACTACTGATCTAATTTGAAAAATTATTTTTGCGTTAAATAGTCTGTTTATTGAGGAACGCTATATTAGAGGAAGGCTAAATTAGATAAGGCGCGAGACAACTAGTCCTACAGAATTACGATTCCTTAGGCTCGTTTTCATCACTTGCATCAGTCAGCAAGGCGGTCATAAAGACTTAATATGTAAACTAAATCAAATTTTAAACACTGACGATCCTAATTATATTGTAGTTGAAACCTTGTTTAAGAAAACGATATTGTTGTACATAACTTGGAGTAACATCTGGTAATTAACGCCTACTTGATTTTTACTCATAATTTTGGCTAATTGCAGTCGCGCACTGGGCGTTGCGCCAAATCTACGACTACAGTGGACAAACGTAATTTAAATCACCTGACAGAAATAATACAATATTTATTTTATTATATTATTTTTGTGTTAACTACCAAATTTTAATAACGTTGTCTTAGATTTTCGCGATTATTCTCATTGAAATAAAACTATTAAACGGATTTAAATCGCGTATATTAACTATTTTTATCATCCCGACGTTTCGAGCACTTTACAGCGTTCGTGGTCACGGGTACGTGGCTTTTATTTCAATACCATCTTTTAAGTTTTCTATAAAAAATCATCTTTATAAATTTAAGGCGAGAATGATATTTGTAAGTATTATTTTTGTAAATCTCAAAAAACAGTTCTGTAACCAAGTAACTGTTATCCAGTACCTCGTGCCTTACGATAAGTGTGTTGGTCAACAAGTTGCTATGTGATCTTTGGGGTTCTAGTCACTTATTACTAGTAATTAAGAATATATTTGTGAGAGTGAAGACGAGCGATCTATCCTATAGAGAAAGAGAGAGAGGGTACGTATTGCCGATATATAATAATAGGTAACTAATCAACGAAGAACTATAGACAAAGTACATTATTATTAACTTTTATAATATATTCTTAACGCAAGTAAAAGGAGAAAATTAAAACCCACCTACCCAATTAACGATAGAAATATAACAATTATCGAATAACTTTGCTTTTTGCTAATGCTACTAATGCAATTATTTTGTTTCAAATGCTATATATATAATGTACATGTATGTATATTTTTGAAATGTACAATAAATGCCTCTTCCAATCATACCAAACACGATATATTTATCTTATTTTCTTAACAAAGTCCTTTATGTCTGCTAAAGGGCGCTACATTAGATTTAGTGACACGTCATATAGGGCGATTAAGACGATCAACTCATTTGTATAGTTCCAGTAATCAGTTTAGGGGCTACGAGGGAATACATGACCATAAATACATAGACTCGTCGCTTATTCTAAAGATTAGGTTAGTTAATTATACGCTATTTCTATCAGGGTAATATAGTTTTATGTAAATAAACCAGAAGATTATTTTACTAACATCCATATTTGATCAATGTTTTTCATATCTCTGTCGATTGCTTCGATCGAATTCGAAATTCTAAAACAAGAAGGAGTTATTTTAAAAATAACAAATGTTTTCATAGTGTCAGATGATTGGTGTCGGGAATACGAATCACAAAACAGCTATCGTTCTACGAGTCCTGTTACGATAGCGCTGTGACGTTGTTATCTCTTTTGATGAATGGGTCCTTTGTTACAAATAGACTCTGTTGTTACGTGTATAAATCATTAAAATGTATTCGTAGTCATTGTTAAGATAAATTCGTTTTAATTATTGGTAAGTCATTATCTAATTTGTTTTAAAGAGTTCGTTTCGTGTTAGCACGCACTATTATATATCTCGGCAAAAACCAGGATGATTGAAGAACTTTATAGGCTATATAATATCATGGCATGATTAGTTGAAATGAAGCAGGAACCTAACAACTTATTCACAAACAAGAACTAATTTAGGAAAGACGCATCTGTAGCTTGTTACAGGTACAAAGATTTAATTCGAAACTCGGCCACTTAAATTAAACGGTCGGAATCTTTAAAACAAAGTCTTTCATAACCAGGTACTTTAATCTGTAAATTATATTCATTTTGTAGCAACACGGAGACCAAATTAAAATTGGTTTGTAATTTAATATTTTAAATTAATTGACACAATTACGGAGCCTGTATGCGGCTCTGCGTAACAGGCGAATTAATTTGATTAAAAGCAAACATAATCACTGGCAGTTTGTCCAAAACTTTGCTGTTCAACCACAAAATTTGTGTAAAAAAGTCAATGTTAAAATAACAAGATTTATTTATGATCAGTGCATGCTTTCAGGATTAATTTGTTAAAGCTTTTTAGTTTTTCTTAGATGAGCTATGGTTTAATTATTTTGCCTGAAAGTGATTCGTAGCGAGGAAAAATCGGCTTCACAATGATCTACTGATACAGTTTTAGTAGTTTCAGGCATGGCCATTCACGCACATTCAAAATGTATAAAATTAATCTGTACAATAATTAACCAAATTTAGTTTTATAATCGAAACGTCCGCGTAAGTCTTTAAGGTTAAAGAACTATATTTTCTATAAAAAAAATTCTTTAATGTAACTAACATCAACAACAACAAAACTATCGTTATCGTACATTAATAGAGAAAATGTATTTTTATGTACGTTCTACATTACAAAGAAATGCGCAGCTATTGTTTTATACCATAATCTACTATATGAATATAGGATAGGATAGGATAGGGGACGTGTATAATAAAATACCTTTTAATACGACTGACTGTAAAATATGTTCGTGCAATCAGATAGAGGCCACTGGCAATATGCCACGGATTGTGACAGGATCGCACGGTGCCACACCGCATCGTTTCTGCTCATAAAAAGAGTCCCAATTGAAGGCTGTATAGTATACATTACAGTAGCGGTGGAAAAACTATGATATCAAACTAAGAATAATGGATTGGTCTGCATTTCGTTTTAACTTTGATGAGGAAAATTTGGAATTACATTATATATTATATACAGTAAGTATTAAATAGCATTTTCCTTTTAACCGCTTTTATTCCTGATTTGCTTTATATCGTTTTCACGTACCTATATGATCTGGTTTTCTCTTTATTAAACACGATTTCTGGGAAATGTACGTGATATCATTAAAGTGCCGAAGAAACCTTTTTACTATAATTAATATTTTTAAATTAAATTTTTTATCGATATTGCTTGATAATAATATTATAATAATATTATCTTATTAAGACAAAATATAAAAAATATTACGTAAAAACATTGTTGCTTGTCCTTGATTTATTTATAAACATACTCTAAAACCCGACGTATAATATTATCTACCAGGTACTATACTGTTAATATTGTCTGTTTTTGGGATTCCATGTTAATGAAACTTAGAATTATGATAGCTGAGAGCTGATAAATCCAGAGTTAATAATGTATTAGATTCATGTAAGTTCCACATAAATATTAACGAATACAAACCATTTGTATTACGCCTTATACGTAAAATATTACATACATGAACTATGTTAATATCAAGTATCTTTTTTAAGAAACTGTCAGGTACACAAATATATAACTAGACGTGCTAGCTAACTCTAATTTTACCTAAAACTTGAACTGGAAAAAAGGTCATTTTTTTCGAGCAACCAAAAGTTTCATAAAAATCTACTTAAGCAAGTGAAATATATAAAAACTAAATGAATTAAATGTTTATAAGCATATTTCGTGTACTCTTTGTCAAAAAAAAACCTGCAGGGAAATACGAAAGCTGTAGATCAATTACGACAAAGTAACACAAAATAGACGCTGAGCGTTGATTTCTGTTTTTTGTACAATTTTTTTTTTATCTACTAAATTATGGCATGTTTCGATAACAATCGTTCAGTGTAATTAGTCTCCTGTTCACAATTGTCTGTTTGAATTGTTATATTTATATTAAATTCTATAAATCAAAGTTTATTGTTTATTATTTTTATTACTAATATTATATTAGTATATATATATCATAAGTATAAATTTATGGAGAACAATATGAAAGTGTTATTTATCTATTAGTTATGGTACACAATACATGTAAAATTATTAAATACAATAAAATATAAATGCAAATAATATTATGACAAACTTTAAGCCGTTAAGAATGTATAATTCATCAGGACATTTTTGTAAGTGCAATTATGTCACATGATTCTTCTATTCATAAAAAAAAAAATACACTTTAAGGACGTTAATATGCAAAACAATAACATATAGTATGTATATTATTGTAGCGATTCGTGTACTCGTAAGTGTACTGTCGTGTGAGTCTATACGCAGTACTCAAGATTTTCACGCCCTTCTGCGTATCAATGGATCCAGGTTGTTCGTGAATGCGAATTGCGTTGCTCGACAACAATGTGCCTTTGTTAGTGAAGTCAACTTGGCGTAATACCCAAGTAAAGGGGAAGGGTGAGTTATCTCTTTATTTACTTTATATTTAGAGACATCATGGGATGCTTCATTCGTTCACACGCTTTTATTTTTATTCATGTCAAAGAACTTTATTCGACTTTGATGAATCCATTTTTTTTATTTTAGGAGATTTTCGATAAAAACTACAAAACTGAACTACATGAAGAGTAAGTTAAATACGAGACAATAGATTGTATTTATTTTCAGCCAATATTAAATTTAATGTATATAATTTAAAGCATTTAAATAATTATTTTAAAACAGGTATTTTACGAGAAAAATTACGGCATCTCAAAGCTTCACTTTCCTCCTTAATTGGTGTCTAGATGACAGATTAAGGGCGGGGATGCTGCGACGTAATTGACAGCCCAATCTGAGCTGCGGTTCACGTGATGGATATGTACGGCTTATAGAATCTAGGGAGCTTGTCTGCTCAATGTCAATTGCTATTTCCTTGTTCTTAATTGAAGGTTAGGAAATAAATGCACTATTACCCGTCGTCCAACACTCATCGAAATTGTGTATTTGTGTGTTCCCAGCTATTGATATATTGAAAATTTAGTAAATATATTTCATAAAATGTGATAACTACATAGCCATTTTTTGGAATAGTGCGACTTTTTATTGGTGAAGGAATGTTTAGAATTAGTCTACTACAAGGTTTGGCAAAAGGTTGCTATTATTAAATAATAGCAACATATATCAATTTTGGCTTTTCATTTGTGGAGCAAAACGATAAAAAACACACGTCAACAAGCGGCGATTTGCATTGGCTGGCAAGATCGTCTGATTTTACCGTTCTAGACCCCCTTTTGTGGGGTTTTTGATGTCACGAAACTAATGCCGGAAGTTTTGTCAAGTACCATAAATCAGGCCCCGTCTTTCTATTCTGGCGGTATGGTCAGTTGGTTGATATCATTTTCTTGATTTAATTAAACAATAAATTTATGAAAAAAATAAAAAAAATCTCTCTCTCTCTCTCTCTTTATTATATTAGTATTTATACTCGTAGATATATTGTTATTTATTTTAATAGTTTTTACATCAAAAATACATTGAATAAAACAATAAATTTAAGACATCAATGAAACAAAGTCCAAAAGCAGATATGTAGATAAAAGCAATGTTTTTCATTCGTATAAAATAATACAGCCAAAGAACTTTTGTTGACAACTTTTGTACCAATTTGTAGAATTACAGGTTATCTAGTACCTATAAATAAACTCAAAGAAATATTTTTTTATATATTTACAATATTAATGGTGATACTTACTTCATATATAAATACCATCTATTAATTAAGACCATTTTGCCTGTATTAAGTAAACTATTTTTTTTTTCATTATATTGCTTTTGATATAAGGGTTCGAAGTTCTTTGAAATAAAAAAAAAAACTTATTTATAATACATATGTAGCGATAATCATTATTGTCATACTACCAATTATACTTGTTTTATATATTCTAAAAACTTATGTACATATAATTTAAATAGTATATTTTTACTACTGATAGTATTCTAACTTTTTTTCTTCTAATTAGCAGTAAAAAATTGACAAAATTTCTATTAACATTGACAAGCTGATATAGTCTGCTAAGCTATTTCTTAGTCTTTACACAATACCAGGCTGAACAAGAACCTTTGTTTGCTTAATTTACATGACTGTAGAACCGTGCCCTTTGCGAGGACTGACCTAAACTTTTGTTAGTTATTATTAAATTATTTCTTAATATGTATATGTAATGTTATTATTAGCTCGCAGTTTCATTCGTGTTATGATTACTACTTTTCTTCTGAGTCGTAGCGTGGTATAACATATATACCATATAGCCTTTCTAACTAAATAAACTATCTAACACAAAAAAAAATCGAACCAGTTGTTCCTGAGATTAGTGCGTTCAAACAAACTCTTCAGCTTTATAATATTAGTAAAGACTAGCTTTTGCCTGCGACTTCGTCCGCGTTTTCGTCATTTTTCGTAAAAAAGTAGCGTATGTCCTTCCTCAGGGTTCAGTGGTTTTGATGTGACAGACAGATCGTATTTTGGTAGGGAAATATAAAATGTCAATCCACAATACTTGATTTCTTTGATTTTTTTATTGAATAGGTAATAATGTTAACTTTTTTAAATTAGGGATGAGTGAGAGTCGTATAGAGTAAGAGTAAACAAATATAATCAGAATGCTCCGAACTGCTAAGCTATCAGGAGTTACACGTGTTATTGTGAGTCAACCATAAAAGATAGACATAAGCTGTTGCGGGATATTTTTTAGAAAATTCTATGTAAAATATTTCTGTCATACATGATTTCTATGTAACTTTAACCATTAAGGCTGCATACGCGACGGAAGCTTAAAAATTGGGAGTAACGTCTCCCGTTTTCCCAAAGTTTCCCTTCACTACTCTGTTCCTATTGATTGTAACGTGATGAAAAGTATACTATAACCTGCCCAGGAGTATTAAGAATAATTGTACTAAGTTTCGTTAAAATCCGAGTAGTTTTTGTTTCTATAAGGAACATACTTACAGACAGACAGACAGACAAAAAATTTACTGATTGCATTTTTGGCATCAGTATCGATCACTAATCACCCCCTGATAGTTATTTTGAAAATATATTTCATATACAGAATTGACCTCTCTACAGATTTATTATAAGTATAGAAAGATTGTCAAACGTAATACAATAACGATTGAGATCAACCGAATAAATGTAGCTCAACAATCTTGAAGCTATTTGTGGATAGAATATGTCATTTTATCCTCTTTACTAAAGCGTAGCATTATATTAATTTGTCACTGTAACCAAAAGGAAGCCAGCTACAGATTTTATTATTAAAGTAAGCCAGAAAGGGGAAACAAAGACAGTTTTGGAGAAATTCATCAAAAGTTTTGATTGTATTACGTATACTCCGCTTTCAGTGCTTGTTAATCTTTCAACTCCGGTTTTGTTACGAGTTGTTTTAACAGTAATAAGATGCGAAAGTTGCGGTTTATGATTTAAATTAGCCGGACTTAGCGTTATTTTTTTAAAGTGATTAGTTTTGGGCAATGACAACTGTTGATAAATTTATACGATACCCAACACCTGTCATTATTATTAGCACCTTGTAGCAGTTTCACATCGCCTGAAAACACACGTAAAACTTTGTTTTCTATAAATGAAACCTAGCTAGAACGATTGAGCCGATTCCGAGATTCAGATTATATATAAATATACACTCACTTATGTATATTTATACAAGAATTGCTCATTTAAAGGTATTAGATACGTAAAGCTATATCTTATATAATGCCTACTTACTTATTACGGGTATAATTGTATTTTGTGGTTGAATATGATACAAGGTTCGTTTACATGTGTTATATGGATCGACTTAGGCCATGGTCGAGTCCTGTTTAATTAATCTGGATTTGATGAGGGATTTAGTTTGCTCGGCGCGTCACGGATCGAGCGCTCGGCGCGGCGTATTCGTATACTATGGTTTAAAATGGATTTACTTGTAATATCTTCTGCTCCATCTGAACGATATGACTTGTATGATTAGTTCATTTATATAGATATACAATTTTTGTTACGTATTTTTATAATATGTTTTGATGAAAGTCATTTAGTGCACATATACAATATTAGTGAGATGGTGATTTAGGTACATTTGAGTAAATTTAAGTAAGTTACTTGTTTTTTGAACTAAATGGTTACACGCCTCGGAGTGTTGTATAAAATAAATTGACTGAAAAAAACGAAATTAATTTCATAAATTTTAATTTTTAAATTGGATAGTTCATATCTTTTACTGAATTTACATATATACATACATATACATATGTCAGATTTAAAATAAAAATGTATAATGTACGATCAGAGATAATTATGTAATACACATGAGTAAGAATATAAAATATTAAAATGAAATGTCCCTATTAATTACTTAAGTGCCGTTCTGTAGCACAGTTATTTTGCAACGCAGAAAACAAATGTTTTAAAAAGTAAAGTTTTTATTTGTATCCAGAGATACGAAATATGAAAGCAAAATCGTAAACAAATACTTCATAAGTTAAAAATGTGTATGATAATAACGTCAAAGTCTTCATAGTACTCAAGGAGAGCTTGCAAAGTTTACTTTTAAAGTTGAATAAAAATATTGGAGTTACAGTTTTATTTTTCGTTTATTGTCTTCTAACATAGCCATCGAGTTAATTTTTAAAAATCTCGTTCTTTTTTAATAACTTAAAAAACATGATTTATAAGAAATAAACAATATTAATTTTGTATAATTTAGAGTATTTTTCACTGCTAGAAATATTGTGTAACGTATTAATGAAATACCGACTATTTAGAGCTCAACAAATATCTTTACTTGAAATTGAAATCGAATTTATGTATCTCATCTTTTTACACCAGCTACCATCTCTCTAATGGTTTTCTTTCTCTATCACCTCTTGGCTGGAAGAGATTGCTAAAAAAGCGATAAGGCCGACTATTGTACTATAATTTTTTCCTATTCTATGTAAAACATTTTTTTGTTGTTAAAAATATGGTGAACAATAAAGAATATATATAATAAATAAGTAGGATGTATGATGGTAAAGATTCAAAATAATGAAACTAAAACATGAAGTATTTCTTTTAATAGCACTAAGAAATTCGTGAATTTCGGATTGCTTTACTTGACAACAATTTGGTTTTGTTAGTGAAGTCAACTTGGCGTAATCCCAAACAACGGAGAAAGGTAACATATCTTTATTTACGTTATATTTACCGTGACAGCGACGAATGTTATATTCACAAGAACACGCCCTTATTTTCTGTTAAGTATAATTCTTAAGTTTAGTTTGCTTATTATACATCTATAAAAAAATTAAAAACAAAATATTTTAGTTTTTTAAACATTTTATTAGAGTTATATGAAGCCGAAAAACCAAATACTTCTAAGTAAAATAATACGTTGGACATCAAAAATTTTGTTTTTGTTACCAATAATGTGGCATGAGTAATATCAGCTATTCAGCAAAATGCAAAATAATTTGAATTCAATCGAAAATGCGTACGTGAGCTACATGTAACAAAGTAATAATTTATTAAACTCATTAAACACAAATACGAGTATAGTGACTTACCATAGATAGTTACCAGAATTCATATTTTTATAAAAATAAAAATAAATTCTTGAATGTATGTATGCGTAACGCTCCAGAACGGGTGCACTTATGTGGCTAATTCTTTTTTTTACGTTTGTAATTGTCAGTGCCTGGTTTGTATGAAAAAAAAATATTTAAAGAATTGTGTAGTCAAATTAGCAACTTGAGTAAGAAAATCACAATGTAAGAAGGCACAAGTGTTCTAAGTAATTCTTAATTAGAACACTTGTGCGAAGCCAGGCGGGCAGGTGGTTAATAATAATTAAAAAAAAAAAAATATTTTTTGCAAAATGAAAACTGTTCGCTCGCTTGTTAAATGTTCCGTCAGAAAGTTAGCACAATGACCTTTGAAAAGTTTTTGTATTGCCCAAGGAGCGTTCGATCGGAGCATTTACTTCGTGGAAACTACTCGGGGTGAATTATTGCGTTAGGTATGGCGGAGTAAAGTGCGCAGTAAGTCTCTATTATCTACGCCGTTAGAGTCGCGTGAATGAAGGCAACGGACGTGGTGGGAATGTATAAGCTAACTCAATTCTTACCGTTCTTGATACTTATATCATGGCACCCTATACTTTTTGTTGGGCGATATTACGTTGATAATAAGTCCTATTAAATTAACTGCAAATTGGTCAATTAGGCTATAGAATCATTTGATTATAATTTTTTTTTCTTAAACGATCTTAAAAAAAAGGTTTTGTATATAGATACTGCCACGTTTCTTTTATTTTCTTTAAGCAAGTATTTCTTAACGTTCTTAACGTTGAATATTATGAAGTTCTAAAAAATGTTTAATAGTAAACTTAAAATATGAAATAAAATGTGACTTAAAAATTTTTGCGAATTCCACGAAACAAACTGAAGAAATCTTTTCATGTGGAATGAAAGAATTTTTTAGGGTTTCGTAATCAAAGGGTTAAAATGGAATTCTATTAATAAGCCACAAAGACGTCTCTCTATTCTATTTTTGACGTATGTATATTTTAAGTAAGCGTAATAAAGGAAGTCGGAAAGGAAAAACATATTGACTTCTTTTTAGACTTATTTCATTTAAATAGAAGCTTGCCTAATATTATAATAATATTTTTGATATTAATTAGTTTTTTAAATTTACTGTAATTGGGTTCTCACCACTTTCGACGCATATTGATACATTTATTAGCAGTTGTTCGCGGCTTCGCCCGCCTATATTTTGGAATTTGATGCAAGCGATTCAGAAAACTGGTAAAATACTATCCTTCAAAGCATATAACACCTTTATATATATATATATATATCCAATATTATACTAAATTATTCTCACCTATATTTCTAAAGAAATTATTTTTCTCCATTAAACTGAAATACCCCATTGCTCCTCTGTAGAGGTTAATATTGATTGGTTTGTGTTTTATATTTTATAACTAGCATCAAGAGGTATGTGTTTAATACACATACGTTTTAAGTAAGTACTTAAATATGACCACAGAATAACATTTTGCATAAAAAACTTTTTTTCTCTTTGCTCTCGTTTAAGGGTGAAATATTAAAAAACTCTTTTCTTCGTTATATAAACATGCAATATTTTTTTTTCCGTTTCATACTTTAATACCCCCCAAGTGTCTCTATAAGAGATGATTTTGAAATTCTGGTATATATCTAGTTATACAGAGTAAGTAATATTTATGTTAACTTCTAGAATAATCGGCCAAAAAAATATTTGTACTCAATACAAACTTCACAATTCCCTTGCACCCACATACGGGATATTGCGACCACGGTATAAGATTTTCTACACAAACGTTATTTCACCTCTCAACTCTTTAAGGAGTTATCGAAAAATCGTTTCTTAGTTGATGTTTACAACCTTAAAAGCGCCTACAGCCACAACTTCAAGTGTGTAGCCTCAGTGGTTTAGGCTCTGCGTTGATGATTCAGTCGGTCAATAAGACAAACAGGACAAGTGATTATATACGTATACATAGATGTAGTGTAATTACAGTACTGTTGTAGATAAATATTTTATGAAAAAAAAACTAAGTTTTGAAAACCTTTTTTGTATCAACATTCTAAATAAATTGCGAAT
The DNA here is from genome assembly GCA_037950945.1 of Hypolimnas misippus. NCBI lineage: Eukaryota > Metazoa > Arthropoda > Insecta > Lepidoptera > Nymphalidae > Hypolimnas > Hypolimnas misippus. The sequence goes on along the minus strand of JBBEEQ010000012.1, from coordinate 10,048,763 downwards.
TGTAATTCTATATTATTAGAAGGATTTAATTGGAATAATTATATTGATCACAAAGGAATACTCTAGAGATACCGCGTTTAATTTGTCAAGACCCTTCTTATCAGTGACCGGGGGACAAGCTCAGTATAGTTAATTTTATCATAATAGCAATATTTCCTCGAAATCTCTAGTCAATTTATACGATTGTTTTGCTTTCGAATATAATACTATTATCTTTAATTGGTTAGATCAAACTGAGAAGACATATCTTATCTTATCATAGCTCATAAGCTGTGATGGCCTTTTTACTTTTTAAACGACCTTAATACAAGGGGGAGGTATTATATTCGATGCTAATATTTATTTTTATTTACTAAATACATCGTATAAAAATGATAAATAAATTTGTTGTATGCATTTGTTGCATGTATATGTTGAATCAAATGATCAAATGGTGAATCACTGTATAATTGTTCAGTGATTATAGATCAGCTTTGTTACGTATATGAAATTTTCTTTGTTTCTTTCTAAATTCATAACAACGATAGTGGGGCTCTGAATGTTCCAAAATGGGAATCGTTTTTTTTATCGTCCTGAGTTGGTTTTATTGATCGTGTGCTGTCGCTCAAAGGCTTAAATGGCTACCCAATACTGTCCACTGAGAAATGTTCTAATGAATACAGGCTACGCGGCCACAGTTTATACCCAAACTGAAGTTATTTACATATATTATATACTACCTACATAATGACTATCTACTACTAACTACCTATATAATATATGCAAGTAACATCATTTCTTTCGCCAGACTAATATAATATAAAATAATTTTACTGCAGTATTCAAGATTAATTAAATTCAGTAAACAACAACTAGGTACGAGTGGACTTATTAATTTAATCATAAGTAAACTAAATAAAAACGTGACAATATGTGTTATTGTTTAGTTTTAGTTTAAAATAATCGTTGAAAATTGTTTTTAGGCCCCTTTCAATTTCCACTAAGAAACCCTAATTACCTTAATTGGACGCTGATAAGCAATACTATGTCAAGGCACACAGACTTCATTTCGAGAAAATGGCGTTTAAAGATGTCAAGTCTATTGTTAACAATTGTATTTGAAGACGTACATATAGATATATCCATCTTTATTTTATATTTTGATAAAAGGTATCTATACTTATAATAAAGCTGTAGAGAGGTCAATTCTGTACATGAAATATATTTTCAAAATAACTATCAGGGGGTGATTAGTGATCGATACTGATGCCAAAAAGGCAATCAGTAAAATTTTTGTCTGTCTGTCTGTCTGTCTGTCTGTCTGTCTGTCTGTATGTATGTTCCTTATAGAAACAAAAACTACTGGACGGATTTTAACGAAACTTAGTACAATTATTCTTCATGCTCCTGGGCAGGTTATAGTATACTTTTCATCACGTTACAATCAATAGGAGCAGAGTAATAAAGGGAAAACGGGAGACTTTACTCCAATTTTTAAGCTTCCGTCGCCTATGCAGCCTTAATGGTTAAAGTTACATAGAAATCGTGTATGACGGAAATATTCTACATAAAATTTCCTAAAAAATATCCCACAACAGCATATGTCTATCTTTTATGGTTGACTCACAATAACACGTGTAACTCCTGATAGGTTAGCAGTTCGGAGAATTCTGATTATATTTGTTTACTCTTACGTTTATAATACTCTCACTCATCACTAATTTATAAAAAGTTAACATTATTACCTATAAAATAAAAAAAAAATCATAGAAATCAAGTATTGTGGATTGACATATTATATTTCCCTATTAAATTACGATAGTTAATCTGTCTGTCACATCAAAATCACTGAACCCTGAGGAAGGACATACGCTACTTTTTTTCGAAAAACGACGAAAACGCGGACGAAGTCGCAGGCAAAAGCTAGTAATGAATAAAAGCAGATGGTATAATGGTTAGGTTTTTCAAATATATTAGATTTCTGCATATTGTAAAATGGACGCTGATAAGCAATACCGTGTCAAGCCACGCGGGCTTCATTTCGAGAAAATGGCGTTCAAAAATGTCAAACCTATTCTTAACAAATATGTTTGAAGAAGTATATATCCACATTTTGTTTTCTTTTTCTATAAAAGGTATAATGAATTAAAAGCAGATTGATATATTTAATATATTATCTAATAAAATGTTTTTAAATATTTTAGATTATTGTATAAATTGCAAAATATGGACCACACTTGGAAATCAAGACAATTTATTAAGAGACTTTTTTCTGTACTTATTTAGTTTATATGACTTGAATTTCTTTTTAATAATGTTAAATAGGTGATGTAGTATCAAAATATATCAATATCTCCGAATTTGTCTTTTTGTGGGTTGACACATTATTGCTTATCAGCATCCAAATATTGAGCGCACTGCAATATATAAACTTTTTTTGCCTACTTATTTAGTTTAGATTACTTGAAAATTTTGAATAATGTAAAATATATGACGTATTATCGGATTACATCAATATAATTATTGCTTATCAGCATTCAATTATGGAGATAAATTATTTTGCTCTGATTGTAGTTGAAATTTGCATTTTTTTTTCAATTTATAGGCACCGGTGTTAGGGAGTATACTTATACCCTCCGACCATAGAAGAAATTTTTTTATTATATCTTTACTTTAGATTTTTCTAAAATAATGCGCCTTGCGGGGTGCAAGATATTGCGCATATAGAAAAGATGAATGGAATATATATAATCGTGTCGATGCCGGCGCGGCGACCATGATTCTATAATATTGTACAAAAAGTTTCTTACTTTATTTTAAACTCCTACCCAGTAATACGTTTACAGGATAGTCACATTCTATCTGTGATATTTAATATATATAATGTAATATAATAATGTAAGTTTATTCATAAAATACACTTTAATAATGATCTTTTACTTATTTTCTCTAAAATATCAAATAAATTTTAATTATAATATCAATATACATAGCTATATCAACATCGTGTCGTTACTAATACGAAAAACAATATTTTACGCTTAGAAAATATTTAATAAATATACGAACCTCGTATAAATTCACGATGCTTAGTAATATTAAGCTCGGTTCGCTTCGGTACTATCCATAATGTTTGTCATAAAATTTTATGAAGAATTTTTTTTACCTAATGGAAACACTGATAAACATAAATAACCTTAAACGTAGATAAAGTATAATGGGTGTGTTCCAAAATACAATCCAGTACACTGGCCAGAGGTAATTACATCTCAGATTGATATTTTTCTACGTCTAAGGTGAGAATAATATTTGTAAGTTTTACTCTCGAGAGCGATATAAAACAACACTGTAACCAAGTAACAGATACCTCGTAGTTATTTGTGAAATATATGCATAAAATAAGGATAAATAAGGCCAATAAATTATTTCAGGTGTAAAGCGAAAGTTTAGGAGTAAATGAGAAATAACTTAGTAATTTTTTATGAAAATCGTGGAGCAAAACTTATGTGTAACTTTTGCCTAACAAGATGTCGACTATTGTATTTCGACCACCAGAAGTAGATATATATTCCTAATGAATAGCTGGAAAACGAGCAGGCGGGACCTCGAAATTAATTGATAAACGCCATCCATGGACATTTGCAGCACTAGAAGAGCCCAAATGCGTTGTCGGCTTAAAAGAGAAAAGGAAATAAGGAAAGCTAATAAAAGAGAAAAGGAAATAAGGAAAGGAATGGAGGAGGGGGTTAGGCCTCAGGCATTTTCACTCACCTCACGAAACACAGCTGCTGCACGTCGATTTTCTTTGAGAGTGATGTACTGCCCCGGTCGAGCCAGTCCGTATGGGAGCTGTAGTCACTTAGATACAGCTATGCTTTGCCTCAGTAAAAACATGCCCAATATGTTGTAGCTATGTTTTGATTATTGCTCCGCTCCTCTGACCCTATCGTGTTTCTGTCGTAACCTAAAACATTACTCCTTAAGTCTATCGAACGGTAAAATAAACATACAAAGTTTCAGTGTAGTATATTGACAAAAAATACGTAATAGTATGTTTAACGTAATCAATATAAAATCGTCAGAAAAGAATTTCATGGCTTATTTTCCATCTCGCTTTCGTAAACACTCTCAATAAATCCTTCATGTTGAGCCGCGGATGAACCCTTGTGACGTATGAAAATGAGTTTTTACTACGTGGTATTTCAGCGTGGAGGTCTCATTCATTGTACATCGTGATCACTGATGCAACGCTAACTGCTGCGCGTTAGACTTGAAGAATCTTTTTAAGAACCTACAGTATATTTTATAATGCATTAAAATGTCTTTTAGCGTGTATTATTTTAGTTTACTTATTTGTCGGAACTTTTATTAAAATTATGAAGGGAATCGGTTCTATGATTTTAATAGAATTTTGGGCGTGTTACTTGTTTTTACTATGTAATTATATGTTTTATGTTTATTTACTTGTCTCAATATATAATTGATATTTTTTTTTATGATTGACATATAAAAATGCGAATTTGAACTTAAAAGCGTTATAATGACAAAAAGTAGCATCAAAAGCGCCACTGATGGGTTTAAAGTATTTCATTATAATTTTATTATAGCTATTAGTTATGGGAGATATTTGTAGTGTAGATAAATCAAATAGGATGCAACATAAAATTTCTTTATATTTATTTAAATTAATAAAATATTGTTCTCTAAATATATAACTTTAAGCTGTAAAACACATGGAAGTATTTGTCCTGTATGATCCGATTTTATTTTACATATTTAACCCTATCTTCAGTAAAAACCACGACGATTATAATATTTTGAAGAAAGAACCCCGAATGAAGCTAATTGGCGACCCCTGGTCTATACTAATATTATAAAAAGAGAGCTAAACTTGTATATGCGAAGTAAACTTTGGATTACTGAACATATTTTTAAAAATTGTATAAATATTGAAAAGTATGCTATTTTAGATGATTATAGACTATATTTTTATGTATAAATAGTTATTACTTTAAACATACATTATCGCCAGCGAAGCTGCTAGCGAAAGCTAGTAATGTAGAAAGAGGATCAAGTAAGATCTACCGCATCGGTTTTTTTTTGCGTTAGATGATCCGATTATTGAGGAGAAATAAAGACTATATAATGTGACCCTATGATCTATAGGACCGGAACAACCATAAGAACGAATGAAACCACGAGAGATAGTCAGTATTTTAAAATATCAGAAGTCATTGGTGAGAGTTTTTATTACTAATGTATAGCAATGTTTTCATTATGCTTTTGCAATTTATTTGTGAAAGTCTATTCGTACAGAATGTGCATCACTGAACAGCTTTCAAATAAAAGTACATTTTTATTATAATAAATGCGTACAAAGTACCAATATTCTGAAATGTTTGCCGGTTTAAAAACTTCAAACTGATATTTAAAACAGAATATATCTGGATTCCACTCAAATATTATACGTTGAAACGCTTGAGAATTAAGTGCTTGTTGTAAAGGCACATTATACAGAACAGAATATAAATTAAAATAGCAGGAATGTGGCTGGCGGAGGATCTCTTCGACGACAACTATTATTTTTATAGAAAAAAATCTGTTTGTTCACGCAAATTCTAATAATTTTGTTTTGATAATATAGGGTACAGTCATTTGGTAGTTTTTCGTTGGAAGTTTTCAGGGAGTTAAAATTGGTGGTCTTATAGATTTGACAAGAGAAAATTTGGATAGAAAATTTGAATCAAATTCTAGTTTTTATATTTTTAGTTACTAATATCGAAATTTTTAGAAACAAGTAAAGTTTTAATCAACAAAAAAGCATAAAATATCTACATTTTAACTATTGCTTTATAAAAATCTGTTTTTGCGGCTTTATCGCAATGAAAATACGCCTGGATGCGTTAAATGCTTATAGTTATGATGCATTTCAGAACATACGTTCTGCAAACTATTGTATAAATACTAATAATAGTGAATATTTACCATCATGTAATAAATACTCAGTATAACATGATGGTAAATATTCACTATTATTAGTAATACATGTAGTAATGTTATTTCTCTATTTCTGTTTCGTATTAATACTAATAAATAAAATTGAAGCGTCTATTTGTAATTTTAATTTAACAGCTTTTAATTAAATGCATTTGAAAATATCACGGTGCTCACACCAAGAACACGACTTTTTAAATTTTTGTCTGTCTGTTGATTTGTTCTAGATAATCTCTGAAACGGCTAGCCGATTTTTATGGGACTTTCATTCACTGATTGCAAATGTTATAAGAAGTAACTTAGGCTTATTTTATTAAAAATAATATTTTTTAAAATAAATAAATGAAAACAATTAGGCGAAAACAAAAGTGAAACCAATGAAATAGTGAACGATATCCGTTTCGTGTAGGTATGTTAAGCTTTATATAAACAAACAAATAAACGGGGGTGAAACCAAGAGGCAAAGCTACTTATTAAGTAAAATAAATGTTATTTATTTTTATTAATTTCACTGATTTTCACCTTCAGAGAACTCTCCTAAATTATAGACTGCAGTTTATAATTTAGGGGAGTTCTGCTTGACATACTGTAATGCTAAAACGGTAAAACCGGTTACTAAATCCTAATTATATATTTTTGCCGTTTGCAGTCGAAACATTTAAAAATTGGTGTAGAAGTGCAAAAGAATAGTCTTAAAGATATTACTTCTCGCATTATTGCCTCTACGGTGACGGGAAGGTTGGCTTTTTTTGCCCAGAATATCGAAATTGTGATTCAACGTGGAAATACTGCTAGTATTCTGACCACTCTACGTTTCTGTTAATATTTAGTTTTTCTTTATATATTTTAAACTTTCGCGATTTATACTATTTATATTTTATATAACGTTTCGTAGTGGTTACGAGCTGACCCACCACGAGTCAGTGAGTGACCGCGAATGCAAATCGTCGAAATGTCGGACAATAGAAATGTATTTGTTATGTACTTACTAGGTGAGTCGTAACTGCCATTTTTTCTTGTGTTGCCCGTACTTTTTCAAAATATGCCTAACTGTCACTTTGTCACATTGCCATTTGATTAATTACTATTCTACATACACTACATACCTTCCCCATAAGTCCCTTAATTAACTTCCTTTAATCGATCTCCTAGCCTAACTTAATACTTATCAATAGTGACATTAACTTTAGCTTAATGTTCCAGAGTTTCCCCATTAAATGTTACTACGGCATCATGTGGTATACCCAGCTGATCCCGCATTTCTGTTGAAGGGGTAGGAACATTAACTTCCCGTTTCCTCAGTTGATTGACATGTCTTGTAACTATTAGACCATCTTCCAATTGAACTAAAAATCTGACTGGCCCTTTAACTCTGTATATTTCACCTTTTATCCACTTCTCTCCTCTCGAGTAGTTTCTAAGCCATACTTTATCTTTAACTGTAAACATTCGAACTGGAACTTTTCTATTGGATTCAAATTGTCTTTCTATAACTCGTTTACTAGAGAAGGGGTGTAATAAGTCAAAGCGTGTCCGAAAACGTCTTCTGTTTAATAATTCTGCTGGGGTTTTCCCAGTCACAGTACTTGGTGTAATTCTTAAACCAAATAATAATCTTGGTAATTTTACTGTTACATCCTCATTTGACAATAGTTTTAGTTTATTTTTTACCGTTTGTACTGTTCTTTCAGCCTGTCCATTTGTCGAAGGACTATATGGAGGGGTTAAAATGTGTCTTATTCCGTTGTTATGCAAAAATGTCTTAAACTCTTCTGACGTGAAAGCTGTATCATTGTTTGAAACCAAAACTTCTGGTAGTCCTTGCTCTGCAAATACTTCTCTTAGTGCTTTAATTGCACATTCACTTGATGTTGTTTTAACTACTTTAACTTCTGGCCATTTTGAATGTGGATCTATCACTATTAAGAATACTTTTTTATTTACTGGACCAAAAAAATCAATGTGTATACGTTGCCATGGGTTTTCTGGAGTGATCCATGAATGTGTAGTGCTCCTTGGGCTGTTCCTATTTATCTGGCAACTTTCACAACATGCAATTAAATTTTCAATTTCGTGATCTAAATCTGGCCACCAGAAATAGCTCCTAGCAATTGATTTTGACACCACAATGCCATCGTGTGTCTCATGTAGGGAATGTAACATATGCTTTCGCATAGGAGGTTCGTATTACTACCCGACTTCCCCATATAATGCAATCATTACTAAGGGACAGCTCTTTTCTTTTTACCCAATATATCTTTAGAGCAGCCTCATCAGCTCTATTTGGCCATCCATGTAAAATCCAATATTTAATCTGAGACATTATTTTATCCTTAGCTGTTTGTTCAGCAATATCCTTACAAGAATATTGAATAGCACTTGGCTTCTCTGCTAATAATAATACATCTGCTGACATTTCCTTTGGTAATTCGTCAGCCATTTCCATTGGCCATCTATGAGTGCATCCGCTCCACCTATACTAGAACCACGTTTGTATTGTAGTTCATAGTCATACGAGTTTAATTTTAAGGCCCATCTCATCATTCGAGGAGATTAAACATAATAGCCGCTTCTTTATCAATTTGGCTATAATTTCTCTCTGTCTTAGTCGATGTTCTAGACCCCATAGCTATTGGTTGCTCAAACCCATCTTCCATTTTATGAGCTAAAACTGCTCCTACACCATACTCGGATGCATCACATGTCATTATAACCGGTTTTTTATTGTCAAAATGTGTTAATGTTTGATTGTTTGACAATTCCACTTTAGCTCTATTAAATGCGTCTTCTTCTTTCTTTCCCCATTTCCATTTTGCATTTTTATCCAAAAGTCTATGTAAAGGTTCCAGTAATGTTGCTTTATTTTTAATAAATCTTTCATAGAAATTTAATAACCCGAGAAAAGCCTGAAGCTCCTTGATATTCCTTGGTGCTTTGGCATTGCGTATCATATTTATTTTCTTTTCACTTGGATGAATTCCTTTACTGTCTACAACATAACCCAAAAATTCTACTACATTTGTTGCTATCTCACATTTTTTTTTATTTAATCTTAATCATTTTTCAAAGATCTTAACACCATTTCCAACCTAATATTGTGTTCTTGAATTCCTTTACCAGCGAGCAAAATATCATCGATTAGAACCGTGACTCCTTTTATACCAGCTAATGTAGTAGACATTAACCATTGAAACATTCCAGGACATGCCTTTAAACCATAAGGTAATCTCTTCATTAAATAAAGACCCTTTGGAGTATTTATAGTTAATAATTTAGCAGTATCTTCTGTCACCCTCACCTGAGTATATGCTTCTTTGAGATCAAGTTTAGTAAATAAAGTTCCTCCTGCTAACTGAGACAGAGACTCATTAATTGTTGGTTGAGGATAGGTGTCGGTATCTGTAGCCATATTTACAGTCAATCGGTAGTCACCACACAACCTAATATTACCATTAGATTTAAGGACTGGCGCTATAGGTGTTGCCCACTCTGAATAGGGTATCGGTTCTAGCACTCCAGTATTCACTAATCTGTCTATCTTATCACAGACTCTCTCTTTTATCGCAAATGGTACTGGTCGACTTTTCATAAATTTAGGCTGTATATTTTTATTACATGTTATACTTACTTCTGGTCCTTTATATTCTCCTAAACCTTCTTTAAGAACTTCTTCATATTTATTTAATAACTCTACAATAGATTTATCCTGGTTACAATTCTTACCGTCCCGTACAATACAGTTTATACCTTCAATTTTGATTCCCAACTGCTGAAACCAATTTCTTCCCAAGAGGTTTTGACCCTGTCCTTGACCAATTAACAACGTAAGATTACCTTTAAAATTTCCATATTCAATGAAAACTTCAATGCTCCCTAGTAATTGAACCTTATTATATGTCCAAGTGTGTAAATTTAAATTATTCCTTTTTAACTGTGGCAATCTATTATTCCAAATGTACCGAGCTTGCGGTTCACTTATAATTGAATATGAACAGCCTGAATCTACCTCAAAGCTTTTTTATTTAGTTTCAGTTCAACCTCGACAGGCGGCACCCGATCTGATCCATTAACACAGTGTATTCCATTCATAAACTGATCAATTTCTTTCAGTTCCGTATTTTTTATTTTATTTTTTCCACACATTTTCGCTATGTGACCAACTTTACTGCATTTAAAACATTTGAAAGATGTAAAATAACATTTCTGGTGCATGTGGTTCCCTCCACATCGATAACAATACAATCGTTTTCTTTTATTTTCTTCAACTACATTCACCTCCATTTGTTCCATGTCACTATTATATTTGTTAACTTCTGCGTTGTAACCATTCTCCTCTGAGGTCTTCTCCCCGTTTTTCATCTTGTAGCGCCATTTCCACCGCCATTTCATACGTTAAATTGACTTTTTTTAATAAACTTTCTTGTAGTTTTGTATTATAAACTCCACAGACCAATCTATCTCTTAAATTTCTTTCCAAGTCGACAAAATTACAAAATCTACTCATTTTTCTTAATTCCGCTATGTAATCTTGCATTGTTTCTTCTCTCCCTTGTCTTCTCGTGTGAAATTTATACGATTCCACAATTTCATTTGGCCGAGGACTAAAATGACTTTTTAATTTTATTATTACCTCTACTAATGTTACTTGACTCAAAAGACAAGGAAATATCAATGATTTTGTTAAACTAAATAAATCATCATCACATGATGCAAAGAAAATGGCTTTTTGTTTGGTTTCGTCCGTTACACCACGTGCTTCTAAGAAAAAACCGAATCTCTCAATATAATTTTCAAAATCATTACTTTTAATATTAAATGTCTCAAATCTATTATCCCCCATTATATATCGATAGTTCATACTAAGTTTTACGCGATATTTTCTCAGAATTTCCCGATTTTTCTTCGTCGCCACTGTTATGTACTTACTAGGTGAGTCGTAACTGCCATTTTTTCCTGTGTTGCCCGTACTTTTTCAAAATATGCCTAACTGTCACTTTGTCACATTGCCATTTGATTATTTACTATTCTACATACACTACAGTATTATTACGATTTGTTATCGCGACAAGACCCATTATATAAAATATTTAAGTTTTTCTATTTTGTAAATACTATGTTGTCATTCTATTTTTAATAAATGATTATATTAATTTCCACAAAAAAAAAACAGTAAACCTAATTAAATTTTATAACATATAAAGATTAAACAATAAATACAAAACATAAAAATACACATTAATTTTATTTTTATAATAAAAAGGCTAATTTTAATTGTGTTTTTCTGTTACTAATCACGAAATGATTATTTAGGATCTTGTAAAAACTCGGACAACGTTTATTAAGACAATGCCATAAAAAAGGTATAAAAAGACGGCGCCAAATTTTTTTACGACGCGGTATTCATAAAGCTATGGAATGGGAAACATAAAATGAAAGGACGGATAGAAAGTGCTTTAAAATCATTGCTATAAAAATTCGATGCTTATTTGATATATATATACATATATATTTTCTAATTTTTATTACGAATAATAGGTACTAGATTAAATTGCACTATTGAAAAATAAACGTATTTATATTTCTCAATGAAATTAATAAAAGTTTTTCTTTCTTGCAATAGAGATAAGATTAATCAACGTTTGATAAAAAATAATATTTCTCTTACTCTTACCATTATTTTATGTATAACGAGCACGTTTAAGCTTAATAACTGACAAAATGTCCTTTTTTAACGCAAGGAAATGCATTTACTCATCTCGCCTAGACATTTATATGGTTATGTGGGACGCCACAACATAAGGTGCCAGACTACCTATTAAAACCCAGCGGTACCCTCATCGTCTTCATTGGGTGCCACGGGATCGTTTACGTATGTTGCTATGACACTCCAACGGTTAGCCCAAAATCGTTACCTTGTAAAACTTACATAGCAATGATAGCTTTACTTTTAACTTTGTTATACATACTTAGTTGGTAGAAGGGATATTTCATACTATGGGTTAGTATTTAGAGCTTATCTATTAGTTCGCAATCGTAGCCTTAAATAAAATACAGATTTACAATATTTTTATTGACACTCCATGCTATGGGATGGATGAAAAAGAAAAAACTCGTCTCCATTAAACATGCCTACACGAGGCGGAGTGCAATAAAAGATTTTTTTTATCACTTCTTCGGCGTGGTATGCTCGAGTCAAAGCGCATCTTTCTAGTATTAAGTATCTCTAGGCTAAGCTATGGATAGACAGACAGATAGATGGACATGCCAAATCTATTAGGGTTTCTAGTTGACTACGGAATCCTAAAAGGATCTGAAAGGCTGCCAAGAGAAATACAGATTTTTTTTATGAATCTTTACCACGACAATTTATTTTGATAAATATCAGGTAATGTAATTTTTTAAATATTTTATTTAACAATATTAATAATTACCTAGGAGATAGGTCAGTACGAAAAATTGAAAAGATAGATAACATAGGCAAAATGTAACCATATAAGCATGTTTACAGTGTATTTGTTTATCGTAAAGTATGTTTTAAACATTTATTTCTTAATATCATATCGGATATATCGTACATTGTGCACGCGATGCAAAGAAAATATATTCGTAAATCACAAGTTTATACGTAAGTTAAACGCGGTACCTGGCAATACCGCGACCCGGTGGTTCCCCGGGTAAGTGGGGACAATTTTACGACACAAAGACCCTAATTTATTCTTGAACCGGATTTATTCTGTGTACGGAGTTGATGACAGAGGGCTCTTAAGGTTAATGTAGGTCTTGTCATTGGAAATTGGAACGGCCGTGGCTCTGATATTTGTTAGGGGAAATTGAATATTAGAGGTGAGCGAGTTATTTCTAACAGTAGGTACATATCTCGTTATAATAAAAATAGATATAATTTAAAATAATACTATCGAGTGGAATATTAAGTTTTTGTTAATGTTATGTTGTTAAAATCGCATTATCGACGCTTAATATTGCACCAAAGTCAGGTTACATTTTATTTATATTTGAAATAATATATTATCTCTTAATGTTATTGTTGTAGTATTTTCGGTTATAACTTTTGTAATAAACTAATGACAGCTGCCAGTCCGGCAAAAAAAAGTATTGTTATTATTACTTGTCGCGTTACCCGTTATTTCAAATATGTATAACTTTTGTATTATAAATATATTACGTAATTTTTTAAAGTATATTTTATAAGTCAGCTCGTGACCATGATGGGTGCAACTTTGTCTAAAAGGCGAACAAAGATGAAAGAACTCGAACATCTTATTCATCGCGGTTGGGTCGGTTATTTAAAATTAAATTTCTTTAAGTATTATATATTTACATTTTGTAAAAAGTAGTCACATCTTAATACCTGTTTCTGAATGATGATACTTTAAGAACCAATAACTCAGGGAGAACATTATGAAGCCTGCTATTAAAGTTGGGATAAAATGTTGGCGCCGATATTTAACGACAATGTCCATAAAGCATGAATGTTGTAAATGGAATCATTTGATTATAAAAAAAATTACCTTTTAGATCATATTTACAAAATCATATTTGAAAGTCTAAATAAATATGTATTAAGAATCCACTTCCAGTACTTAATTTTATTGGACCTTGTGAGTTAGAGCTTCACGTATCCACGTTAAAAAATATTTATTAAAACGCTTTACACTCAACGGCCCCTATTAAGGTCGCGTGACCTTGTGTCTGGGATCCGGACACTTACAACACTAACACCAACACCCGGACCACAACAAACATCCGTATGGCTACTACAGACATTTGCCGTGAGCGGGGATTGAACCCGCGACCAAAGTGTCAGTCAATTTAATTGTTCATTGTTTAGGTAGGAATAACACTTGTAAGTTTTACTTTCGTAACTGATATAAATCATGCCTGTAACCTGGTTATAGTCACCTAGGTCAGCATACGTATGCGAAAGCTGTGAGTGTCAATAAATATGTCATTGACAATTTATTCTCAATGTTTGTTTTTAATTTGATTCTTTATTTATTTTTGTTTTGCTATTACTTTAGGTTCACTTTAAATTGTAATATGTTTTACCTTGTTTAATTTTGTTTTTACTCCATGACACTATGTAAAAGTTGAAACTTTGTTGGCTTGTGTAATACCTTATATGTAAGAATCATGCTGTGTTGTTTATGCTGTTTGTTTCTCAGCAATAAATAAAATTCTTGCAGGTATACAAGAAATGCTAAACAATGTATGTAAATATTATGAAAATCACTTTAACTCAACTAAAAGCCATTAACCAAATATTTGAATTGAGTAAAATAAAATTATATAGTAAATAACTTTAAAGGACAGATTTTTTTTTTTTTCGTAATTTTAGATCTGTAAATATATTTCAGCATTTTAAATAAATGTTTTGAAGAAAATTTATTAATTTCACTTAAACTTAACGCTGCTATTTGTATACCAATGTTTTATCAATTTGTTTTAATAAACATGACTTTGACAGTTTCAATTACAGTTGTTATTATAAAATCGAAATTATATTTCGAAATAAATGTTATAATTTTAGTGAATATTTATTTTATGGGTTGAAGTTGCTGACAGAGAGCGCTTACTGTTAATGTAGGCTTGTCATCGGAAATTGGAGCGGCCGCAGCCGCGCTATTTATCACGTGGAATTGAATGTTCGAGGTGAGTATAGGTGATTCATTTGAACGTGGTTTGTGAGAAAATTGCTTTTATTTCTTAAAACAGCGAAAAATGTCGGCGTTGTTTAATTGGCTGTGTATTCTCTACGGAAGTATTTTATTGTATTCTCTTGCAATTTTATTAAAAGAGAATAAAATTATTAGAAAAACGACATTAAAACCAGGGAATAAATAAATAGTCAGACTCTTTTAACACACACTTCTGTATATTTGCCATGACCTTTTTTTACATTAATTATTACTTTTACAATTATGCATTAATTTTCCTTTACCTTAATTATCATATTTTTCAACACCGAGCATTTTTTAAATTTCTCTGTCATGTCAATATGAATTTCTCTTTTTGTTAAACCGCTTCGAGTTGATAACTGAAGTGCCAGTACTGTTTTAACAAAATATATGTAAAAATAGTTTTTGAAATAATATTACATCTTCTTTTAACAAATATTTACGTAACCTTATAAAATACCAATTTATTGAACTATATATAATTCGTGAAACAAAAATTTTGTACCTCTTGTTACTAGAATTGCGCGGACGGAGGATTATGATTTTTCGCACACTTAAAGTTTATATAAAGTGCTGAATACTAATATATTTTTTTAGATTAAGGTACAATTTTTTTTTTGTGATGCAAAAAATATACATTAAATTAATAAAAAAACATTACACACAGCAACATGTATTTGACACAAAACGCATAGATAAGTTACTCTTTTGTTTATTGTTAAAGTCTGTGATCAATCTTAAAATTTTAGAATTTATTTCGACCGTAATCAAATCCCGACCGCTAGGCGACTACTAGCTTATATAAAAAGATTTGTTATATCCTCATAACTATGAGTGTGTAAACTATAAATAAAAGGTAATCTTACAATTAAATTTTCATAGCAATGCGTGTTGTAGGATGAACTGAGGTAGAATCTAGCTGTACCATATTGACTAGCTCGTATACAGACTGGCTCGACCGGGGCAGTACCTCATTGTCACAGAAGATCGACGTAAAGCAAAATAAAGAAAAAGAAAGAGTCATAAGTCTAATACCCAACCCAAATCATTTTCTAACGTCCTGTTCCCTTTCATTCTACATTCCTTTTTAAGCTGGCAACGCATATATGGCTTCTCTGACTTCGCAAATGTTCATGGGGTCATCACAACCGCCTGCTCGTTTGCCTGCCAGTCCTTTGCATGTCGCAGAAGAAATCTAGATCTGGTATTTATGAACAAGATAATACACGGTCAAAACAGATTGCAGTGATATTCTTCAAAAATTTCAATTTAACGTGTCCGCTCATTTACCTCGGATAAACGCGTTATAACTTATTTTCGGTTACAGCATCTAAGTCAAATTTAGTGCATAACGCTGCTATTCCAAAGCCCTGTAGGCAGTGTAACGAAGAGTTCGTTACGCTAACACACTACAAAGAGTAACCATGATTTTGATATTCATCGTTATAAGTTGTCTGAATTTATTATCTTGTTAAAATATTTCTTAAATACATACATCTCTCAATTAACTAACTTTTATAGTATTGTTTTGATATGTTTAATTCTGTTTTTTTTCCAACATATGATTTGTTTTTTTTTTTCTATTATGTTTTCTGAACCTGTTGCGTAATTTTTTTTCCAGTTTTATTTGTATTGGTTTTTAATCATTGCTTTGTGCACTCTGTGATCTCCTATAATTGAAGGAGCATACAATCAATGTATGCATCAAGAATGACAAATTTGTGAATGTTTAGTGTGCATCTATTTTGGAGACTCATAAAATAAATAAGTAGATATAAATAAAAAAAATAATTATATTAATAGAATTTACGTAGAAAGCGCGGGAGTTTGTTAATTTACATTTGTATGACTTTACGACTAAGATAAAAAAAATTAAGACTAAACTTAAGAATAACATGACTATTTAATGATTTTATAGTTAATAGAAGAGTGTTTTTTTATGTTTGAAACTATGTTTCATTTTTATTTTTCAAGCCAACTTTTCTGACATTGCTCTCTAATGGTTCAGCGCTTATCTACGAGGGAGACGTCAGGCTATTTGTATTGGACAAACATACTCTGATTGGAGTGAGATTGTGTCCCTCAAGGCGGTGTATTGTGACTTTTATTTTTAAATTTTTATAAACCACGTAACTTTGAACATAATCTTTATCATCCTTATGAAGATTTACAGTACTATGAGCTATCATTGCAAATTATCTAATTTTATTAGTTTCAGTTTAAGGCCATTATCAAAATATTTTTATTTACTTCATAGGCTAAAACATAATTGTTCAATAGATAGGCTTAGGATTAAATATCTTATAATCATATCATGGTAAAATCTATTTTTTTTAATTATAAAATCTTTTACATAATTATAAAAATTAATATAATTTTTTTATTGCTGTTGATTTCTCGAAAGTATTTTTTCGTCGGTATGAAACATCTTCTTTAAAACTTCATCGAAATTAATGTATGATACAATATTTTAAAAGATATTTGTCGCGGTAATGACGAAAGTTAAGTAATTATATCAAAATTAATGTTTTCATTAAACAATTACAGTTTAAAATAGTATATATTTATTTTATCAACTGTCGAAGTACTCGCATGGCTCACGTAGTATTTGTTATTGCCGCTGTAATTAATTAAAATTATAAAAAGTTTGTCGATTTTTATGCCTGACTTTTAAAAATATAATCGTAAAATAATAATATTATTACCTAAATTTAATTAGTTAAAAACAACGTCAAGACGTTAGAAGAATAAGAATACTCCGTGCTCTACTTTATGCAGTCCTGCAGTGTAATTACATTAAACTATCGCTGTTGTATTAGTGAGTTTTACTCTCGAGAGCAATATAAAACAACAATGTAACATAGTAATAAATACGTCGTAAGTAGTTACGATAGCTGCCAAAGTTAAGAAAAGTTACTTACAGTAAATTCTTTCAGGTGTAAATTTCTCAATGAAATAACTTATGTAAATCTTTATGAAAGTGTTAGAGAAAAATTTAACAGTGAAATTGAAAGAGTAACTTACTTATTTATTTTTTTTACTCGTGGTCATAACAGATAATTTTGATTAGCCTTTTGCTATCTCTTTCATTTACCATTCAGGTCAATTTATTCAGTATAGTTTCCTTATGGCTTTAAAATATACCTGATACAGTTATATAACAAAAATATTCTTGAGTGTTGCGACAAATAATATATTTATTTTCTCGTTGATAAATAATATTAATATTTGTTATTAATTCTTTTCTTACACACAGTGGTTACATGTAACTGATGTAACTAAGCAAACGTTATTGTGTTATCTATATTATTTTAAAATTATTGTTTATGCGAGACATTTTTGTTGATTTGGTTTCTGGGATAATACTCATCTTAGGGATAAAATTATAAAAAAACAGCGATGTACATGTGCATTTATTTCTAACAAGAAGTAATCATTTATTTAATTTCGTGTTTCTTTTAAAAAAAAACGAACGAACTAAGAACGAAAATAAGGGATGAATGTTTGCATGTAACAAACATTCATCCCTTATTTTTATGAGTTATTTTTTCAATAATCCTTTCTTAGTAGATAATTACAAAATAAAAGGCATCAATTGCCAAAATTTTAAGTTAATAGCCTCAGCTGTTTAGGTTTCGCGTTACCGGATATATTATTTTACCTATATATATACATAGATTTATCAGTACAAAGATATATCAAATATAGAAAAACTGAAAAAAATTTGGTCAGTTGTGCTGGTAATATAAAAAGCAAATGTTTAGACAACATTTTGTCAAGACAAAGACATCAGACCTTACATAAATATTCAAAATGCGTAGAGCACAAGTTGCTGTTGTTACAAGTTCAACAACTTCGAGAGCGACCCTCGATACCGCTGTTTAATCTCTTCGGTTTACGAATTAAATTTGAACAATGTCCGCTTAAACGCAATACCAACTCTGATGGAATCTATTTAAACCTATGGATCGGCTCGTTTATTCTGTAACAATTAAACGAGATCTCGTTTTAATGTCAAAAGTTCAAGACAATTTAGATTTAAATTATTTAGTTACTATTTCTCTCAATAAATTTCGAATTTAGGCGTGTATTACGTTACAATGAGGAAGTAAAAGTATCTAAGTTACTAAAGTTAGTTAATCATAGCTATATAAATGTGCCTCAAGGAGGTATAATGTAAGGTCACGGTGTCGTCCCTCTGGACTACATCCTGCCGCTCTGAGCCACCTATAAAATTTTACGAGCACGCCGTATGAGCATTATGGCTCTTGTCGATGTGAGATACTCTGTCTTACATAGTTTAGAATTACAATAAGGTTGTTTACGTACGACTTTTTATGTATTCATCGTTGACTAGAGGTTTATAAGACAAATAGCGTTATTATAAGTATAGTGCTGCTCCGTATTAATCGTTTAATCGACACGATTAATCAACTCAAAAAAGGATGAATTTTCAATCCAGCAAGATTTTTTAAACGCATAATACGTGATAACTTCGAAGCATTTAATCGATTTGGTTAATCGTCAATGATATTGATTAATCGTTATTTTTTTCTATTCAAAAGAGTATGGCTTTTATTGATTTCTATCAGGACCATTTAAAGATCTAGATCCAATAGAAATCATTCGAACTGGAAAACGGAACTTCTCTACGGACGACAGCAAATCGTTTGCGATTAATGCAACCGTATTAAAGAGTACAGATTCTAATAGGGACCGACTACTATACCATTCGATTGAACTCGGTTATATTTTCGGTCTAGTAGGTATTTGATTGGATTTTTAAGTAGACGTTGGATATTGAGATGTTTTAAAGTAAAGTTATAGCCTATAAATGTCCCACGGCTGGGTAAAGGTTTTCTCCTATTAACGAGAAAGTTAAGATTTATTTTTAGTCATTAAAATTTGTGAAACTTTTCATTTCCAAGGATAATCTAAAGCTTTCTTATATGTTATCCTAAAATAGAAATTATCGGAGGCGTGTCTCGCGTGGGCCACCGATAGGACTTGGTCCAGGAAATCGGGCAAGATCTCTCCCTATGAGCAGTCGTGTTGGCGATGCTCCGCAGTAAGACCGTTATGGTCCAGAACTCCACCAGAGCCTGGGCAGAATAAATAAGGCGCGCCCTAGGATCTAAGATGGGGGTCCCGCGAGTCCGTTTTCATACGGCCTCGAGGAGGATGTCAGCCGGGATGGCCTCGAACTACCAGTACACACCGGCGAGGGGCGCGGGCAGGGCAAGATCATACTTTGCCTTCCTGAGACGAGCTCTGCCAGCCACGAGCGAAGCGTCGCAGCGGATGCGCAAGCGCATGTGATCCCAAGACCTCTCCATTTCCGTGATTAGAAAGGCCATCGTAGGGGTTTTAGTGGGTACAAATCTCCACATAACCTGATCTCCCTCCCAGGAATCGGGTATCTTCTCGAAGATTTCCCCTGCGAAAACAAAAACTACATCGTGAATATTTAGGTTATTTTGTAGATCGTAAATATTTTTAATTAAAATTGTAAATTTATAAATTTTAATTATAAAGATATACACTATATTATTATAGTTAATAAATATGCCTATAGAATATATCTATAGGAATATAAGATTACAGGAAAAAAAGAATATTTTCATTTGAAGTTGACTAAAATCCAATATTCCATGGTAAGTATTATAATTTCATTGTGGTTGCATTTTCCTCCGAAATCCCTATTCTCAGAGTCAAATTAAAAGGGATTGAAAGGGTACAGAATATCCATTACAGAGGTTTGTACCCTTGGATTCGAAGCAGCTACTTTGTAAATCCGTGGTCTTATAATCATACGATTAAAATCTTTCATCTTTAAAAAAAGGATACTCGCTTAAGTCGAACGTTTAGTATTAAAGTGAATAGAAAAATTAAAATTTTGGACACAAAATGCAAAAGATGTTATATAGTTCAGAATTTGGCCGTTTATTTAGACTTTATTGTCACAAAATGTTTATAGAATAGTTTTTTTTTACATTATGAACTACAGAATTATATGAAAGTATATTTTAATTATTAACTTAGCTAACTCGTTTCACACACATAATTCGGACACTTTATTACTACGCGTACAAACTCGAACTCAAAATATATTTTATTGAATAGGCTTTTATACGCTCTTTCGAATCGTGCGATGTAACATGCATAGATTTGTAAATAAATAACAAACAATATTAACACAAAGATATTTCAAATTAGATTTAAATAATGTCGAATATCTACGTCGATATGCGAAACGTTTGCTCGTAAATTAGATTCTTACTGACCCTGGTTTCTAGTGAGGAAAGTAATTTGACATTGCCGACTGAATGCGTCTATTTCTCCGATAAGTGGTTAAAGAATTTCCATTTGTAGGATTTCTCTTTTTTTAATGTAAATGTATATGTGTGTGTAGTGCATCTGTAAATATAATTACAAGTGACTTCTTAAACACCCACAATTAATCAATCTGTCCAGTGACATTTTACACAATGACATAGATAGAAAAAACGCGTTATGTGTAGGGGAGGGCGATAAAATTTTATTCAATATTATTTTTCTTAATTTGTAGACATGAAAAATAATTATGTACCCATACAACTTCTCTAGGGTTAGCTTCTTTGAACTAGGAATTTTTGAGTTAAATCACGCGCAGGACAGAGAGATGGATCTAGCGAATCTATTATAGTTCCAAGTAGACTACGGAACCCTAATAAAATGAACCGTATTATGTTTATAAATTATTTTTAGATAGATCTAGATTTGAGATCAATATAGGGGCAAGGTGAAAATTATTAATTTTGAGTTATTTTTCCGGATTTTTTTCAAATGCTCAATAAAGTACTCTTGATATAATTTTATGGAATTTATTATTATTTATTTATATTACAAATAATTATCAAAATATTTGACTGATTAGTGGCTTGTTTCATAAACATAACGTGAGATTTAATATGAAAATAATATACAAGGTTATTATTGTTAAAAAAATGAGTGCGCTATTATTAAATGTTGTAATTTTGTTTTTATAATCTATTGTTATTTTACAAAAATTGATACCATACATAAAACATTGTTTGTGGTGTGGTTACTCACATTAACTGACCGAAGAACGTCATCAATTTCATACAAAAAGTCCATTTATCATGAGATAACAATGTCGAGGCGTTATCAAAATATGACCCGTGAGGCGATCACATTATTCATAATGTTTTGCTACTCGCATTAATATTCCCTTGTAGCAAAAAGTTAATAAAAATTCAAGTATATTGGAAATATTACAATCATATTTAATTTTTTGAAGCTTCTGAAACCTACAATAACAATAAAAATATTAGGAAGTAGAGTAAGATTTTCATAGAATTGAGACATTTTTTCACGATAATCAAGATTCAAAAATGAAGTTTAAATAATTATCAAGATTAAAAATAATGACATCAAAATTAAGTCTTTTTATTTGTACATATAGTAAAAAATAAATGAAAATATGTTTAATTATTTTCTACGTATTTATGTATAAACTTTTGGACAAACAAACAAGGACATGTGTTCGAAAGTTTAAAACTATTCTTAATTAGTTCACATCATTATTTAAATAGTGTAATAATGGACAATAGAAATTATATTTTTGATACATAGTGTTTCTACGAGTATCTTTTATAAAAAAGGGTAAAAACAATCGAAAACTCAAACATTTCTTCAAGAAATACAATGTCTGAATCATTAATATTTTGTAACTTAGGCAAAGTGTGAAAAATAGTAAAACAGGGCGACTTCTAATATTTTAACGCGTGATTTAAACTGCTCTTTCCTCTGCGACTTGTATTTGGCGTGATGCCGAGTACGAGAGAGCAATTAGACAAAATTATGTTCAAAAACAACTTGGAAACCTATTAGCAGATGTAGACCAAAGTTTAGGACTAAATTAGACCAGTTCACTGAAAATAAATAAGCTAGAAACTTTTTACTTATTTTTAATACGTGCCATAACTAGGTTCAAGTGTTTCGAGTTACTATTATTTATAAACGTATTACTATAATAACATTTATGTGTTTATATGTTACTAGCAATTACTCGCATCGCCTGCGTGAATTTTGGAATATAATAGAAGCGATTCAGAAAACTGGTAAAATACAACGTTTTGAGTTTTATATTTTATTATTAGTATCAAAAAGTTGTAATGAGTTTTAAGTGAATACGACTACGGAACAAGATTTTCTATACACATGTTTTATCCCTCTTCACCTCTTTAGGGGCGGAATATTGAACTCTACGTTGATGTGTCAGTCAGTCAGGACAAGTGATTATATATGTATGCATGGACAAAGTAATAATAATCCCAGCGTTTATCTCGCTACTTATAGATGCGAATTTTATTACATCAATAGATTTACACGTTAAATTAAATATTCTTGGTGCAAGGTTTAGAAAAAAGATTCAACAATTGAAAAAAAAATGTAAAGATATATACATATATATACATATAAAAACCACTGTGAAGTGGAGCGTCGAGAGTTAAATTGGTATAATAAAAATTTTGTATATATTTTGTTTTTTTTTTAAAACACAAAATATCATTTTCGAAATGTTACAATTCTATCCGTTTAAAAACGTATTCATTTCACGTCTTTAATGAAATGCATTTTACACGTAGTTGATTATATCGTTACCGCTACTTTGTTTTACATCCTGTTTCTGGTCATACAATATTTTACGAGTTCACCGTACGAGGTTATGATTTCTGTTGGTTTGAATTTATGGTATGAATATATGGTATTGAATTTGTATACACTCGCATGTGTATGGAACAGATAGCTAAAAAAAAATAACATTTGCAATATTGTAACTATGATTCTAGACACAAATCTTATATAACTTTTTAGATACATATTTTTTCAGGTCAATCATTTCTTACCGTTGTTTATATTATGTAGTTTTATATCATAATAATATCGTTTATTATTGAATACAAAAAGTTTGCTCAAGCTAACTTTTTGAACACATGAAATAGTTACAGCATATATACTTTTTAATTTGAAAAAAAAAGTACATATAAAAGAAAAATCTTTACAATAACATGAATAACTGTTTATATTTAATAAATAAAATATGTAGCAAAAGTCCCGGGGTGCAAGCTAGTTTCTTATGAAATATAAAAGTATATTTTGAATTTTTGAAGCGATACTTTATTGCCATTTTTATGAAAATAGCGCGCAAACGAGCTTGCTGCTTTTAAAGCGTTTTTAAATGATATTTTCGTTAAAGACTGCTGACTAACAAATATTTGTGACTGATATTACGACATTTATGTCATTTGTCGAGGAATAATTTGAAATTATTGTCTAACTTTAACAACTTCTAACTGTGTTTATTCATAGTTTAATTGGTTATGCATTCAATGGGTTTCAACTTTGTAGTTTTAAAATGAGTATCCACGAGTCGGGAAAAAGAAAATGTAAAAATTAAAATACTAACCAAGGTATTATTAAGTAAAATTCTTAGAAAACAGAAATAAATTATTTAATTATGTTTGTGTTAAATTATGCGAGATGTCAAACAAAGGAAGAATGCGCGCGAAAATCTAGAACTAGCGACCTAGATAGCGCAAAACGACAAGGAGAACCCAACGTAGCCTATTTCAATAAACACTTCTATTGGTACAGAATGTTTTATTTGAAGTTTCGTTAAAAACGGCGTGGTCGTTATTATTATTATATTTTTATCAAAATAGAAACAGTTGAAGGCGTCCTTTTAGTACAAAATAACTATAGGGCGGTATCACACTCGTACAGTAATTGAGAGAGCTAGAAGCCTAACCCTTCCCAAGAACGGAAGATTGAATGCAGCCTTTTCCTTCAACGTAAAGTGTAAAAAGAATCGTTTTTCCCACAACTGTTACTTAAGTATATACTGATTTCTCAGAATTTAATTTAAGAGCAATTAAAACTTTTCTATTGATAAAACTTCAACAAAACACTATCTTGAGATATTTTTATAAACAAGAAACGAACGTATTTATGCGTTTGTTTGCTTTCTTTATAGCATTTAAAAAAATATATTCTTATTTATTTGTACTAGTGGTCTAGCGGTCGAAACTTGACAGTAGTTCATAAAATATTCAATCGATTTCAAGATTGACCACAGATAATCTATTCTTAATTTGACCAAAGATTTTAACAATAAACAAAATAGTAGTATATATGTATATTATATGCGTGTGTGTGTCAAATACATGGTAGCGTGTGTAATGTTTTTTTTTATTTTATTGGCTTTATTTTTTACTGGCTTAATGTATTTTTTTATGCATAAAAAATATTATCATTCCTCGCACTTTCTCTATATATTATATTTCATTGAAGCAATTTTCGTAAAATTTTTGCTCCACGTATGAATATACACTTCGTTGTAATTGTAACTAAGATAGAATCATATATATATATATATATATATATATATATATATATATATATATATATATATATATATATATATATATATATATATATATATGATATTAAACTTGATTTGTAATACAACAAAAATTAAAATTTATACGAATTCTTTTTCATGTTGTTGTGTAATTTATCTTGTGTTACAAAGCTGCTATTTCGAGTGATTTTAATAATTTTAAAAATGATTACTCAGCCTTGTAGGGTCTGAAAAGAAATGGCCGGGACAAGACAATCAGTCAGGGGATGACGGCGGTTCCTCTCAAATCCATGTAAGCCGCATAAGACGCTGCATAGTGACAGCTCACTTGTCAGTGTCACTTGTCAGCGGCGTTTGTTCTGATACAAACTGATACGAGTCCTGTTTAAAGTTAATTTATCATGTAGCTTAGAAACTACTGCTGTTATTACCCGTCGTTTGTGGGCTTGATACCCCGCTTGGGGCAGATATTTATATTCATATAAATATTTGTTTCTAGGTCTAAGTGTTTGTCCTTGTGGGTCTTCCCATCGTGTCTCGGAGAGCACGTAATGCTGACGGTCCCGGTTGGTATCACAATCTTCTTGTTCGATCGTTATTCTTAGTAGAGAGATTATTCAAGTCTAAATGATTATTGAACTCTCCTCAGGGCTTTCGGAGTTCAGAGGGCTATACCGGTGGGTAAAAATCAGTAACTTGTTACTGTTTGAACTTGAATAATAAATAGACCCTGGTATAACCGAGAAAAATGCTAGGTATTAAAAATCCTTTTTTTATCGATTGTTCAACGACAAGACCAACTAGCACAATCGACGTCGTCTCAAGCTGCCATTAAAAGTGTTGCCTACATGTGATGGACAAGATGACTTTGGCGTGAAACTGAACTCGTCTCTAGCGTTTGCTTACATAGAGGCGACTGCCACGTCCCTATTGCTGTCTGACGAGTGTCACCTTCCGCCAAAGCGACCAACTTGCAGTTGCAATCGAAGTATTTTAATGGTTCGTGACTTTGTATTGAATTGAAGAGGATAGAATTAGTTTTTAGAAATAATTTGAGAATCTCATAGAGTCTTTGTGTTTTCATGAGATTCTGCAATTATATAACAACGCTTCGAATGAGACGCCTTCAACACGCTTTCATAATCGCAAGCGACCCAGTCTAAACGAGCGCTTAAAGCATGTCTGTTTTTTTTTAACATACCCAATATTTTATATAAAAAGGAATAATGACTTAATATAAATAAATATTTACAATTCGAATTAATTATTATATAAATAATTTTCGCGAGGAATGATGAAACAAGAATGCGAAGATTTGTCCTTTAAAGCGCCATTCCGTGTTTTTGGGTGAAAAATTCACCAATTCTCTTATCTCCAGAAGATATAATAAATTGTTTATTTATTTATTTATTATTTATTTATTTATTTATTTCACTTTATTGCACAACAATTTAAAAAAAAATACATTGAGCAAAAGGCGGACTTAAAGCTATATAGCCTTATCTACCAGCCAACCTTAAGACGTGCAAGAAAGAGCGTTCAGTAGATGCATATAAAGTCCAATAAATATAAGTAAATCTACTTGCATACATTAACACATACGTACCATACATAAACATATACCTTACATAAATATATACATACTATACATAAATATATACATTAGGAGTACATATTACATAAAAAAGCATATCTGAAAATAAATATACATACATATAACTAACACTACTAGTACAAAGTAAATAGTATGAATAATACACAACGGGGATATCACAAAAAAATTTAATAATCAAGAAAAAAAAATTAAAAATATAAAAAAAAACGGTCGAAGATATTCAAAATAATAATAATAAAAACTAAGAGTTGAGTTTATTTAGGAACAATTTTTTAACTTTAATTTTGAAAGAGTCTCTGGAGGATGATTCTTTAATATCCATTGGTAATTCATTCCAGAGCCGTATAGCGGTAACAGTAAATGAATTCGATACAAATCCAGATTTGTGAGCAGGAATAGACAAAAGAAGGTTTTGAGAAGAGCGTAGTTCCCTTGTATGAGTATCAGAGAGAAAGTTAAATTTAGACTTCAGATATGAGGGTGTAAGTGGGTTATAAATTAAAGAGTATAAAATACATAATATCCTTAGATACCTACGCTCCTTAATTGGAAGCCAATTAAGCATTGAGCGGTAAGAAGAAATGTGCTCGTATTTACGGAGGCCATAAATGAAGCGTATGCAGATGTTTTGCAATCTATCTAATTTATTTAATAGTGTGACATTTAGATCTGGATAACATGCATCACCATAGTCCATAATTGGTAATAATAAACAATTCACTAATTGGATTTTTGGTTTGATTGGCAGAAAATTTTTAAAACGCATGAGGGTATGTAGAGTGGCGTAAAACTTCCGAGAAACTTCGCTGACTTGATCCGACCAACTCAGTGAATTGTCCATTATAACACCCAAATTCCTAACGTTTGATGTGATAGGTATTACACTATTATTATATAACAAATCGGGCAATTGTAGACGTTGAACTAAGGCTAACTGTCTAGAGCTGCCAATAATAGTAGCTTGGCATTTTAATGGGTTCACACTAATTCCAAAATTCTTGGACCAAGAAGAAATACGAGCGAGGTCGTCATTGAGGGCGGAAATAGTGTTATCCAGATTATCTACACTACACTGTTTATAAAGCTGCAAGTCATCGGCATAAAGATGGTACTGACAAGTGAGAATTGAGGTAATGGAGTTAATAAATAATGAAAATAGTAGTGGAGAAAGAATACCGCCTTGAGGAACACCCGCAGCAACATCACACCAGTCCGACCGATCGGCTCCAATACAAATCGCTTGCTTGCGTCCTCGAAGATAGGAGGAGAACCACTGGTGAGCGATATCCGAGATGTTGATTCGGGAAATAAGGGATAGTAATAAGTCATGATCGACAGCGTTGAACGCATTAGAGAAATCGATAAGTAAGAGAATCGTGACAGCCTTATTTTCCATCCCTTCTCTGATATCCTCCGTTACTTTTATTAGTGCCGTGGTAGTACTATGGCCAGTGCGAAAACTAGACTGAAGTGGATTTAACAGGTCGCAGGATAAAAGATATTCGGATAACTGGAAATGGACAATGGATTCTAAAATTTTTGAAAGAAAAGGAAGAATGGAAATAGGACGATAATGGGTAGGCAATGAGGGATTTGGGGTCTTGGCTAGTGGCAGAACTACGGCTTTTCGCCACAGCTCCGGAAATGTACCTGTGCTAAGTGAGTAATTTATTATATGGGTTATAGTTGGTAGTAAAATTTCCAAAATGAGAAGAATCATTGTGCGACCTATTTCATCACACCCAATGGCCTTCGACTTAATTGCCATTATACGTTTCCGAACGTCAGCATCACTCACCAGGGAGAAGGTAAATAAAGAGTTATTAAATTTTGGCAGGCATTGAATCTTCGAAAGAGTATCAAGTTTAACATTATCATCAAAATGATGAGAAGATAGGAAATGGCGATTAAGACTGTTAATATCTATAGAAATGGTTTTGGACATATTAGAATTTCTGCCAATGCCAAGAGACTTATTTACTTTCTAGTTTTTCTTTCATTTTTTTATTTTAAAATTATTTTTGAAAATGTTTTGGGACCAATTGGAGAGTATACAATTTCAAACAAAACGTAAGAAAAAGGAATCAACCAAATCGGTGCAGTTATTTTTGAGTAATTGGTGAACATACATAAAAATAGTCCCCAATGAATTTAAGACCGCCCCCTGTTTGGAACTCTATTAAAAATTATTTACACAAGAGGAAAGTATACTTTTTATAAGTTTAAGGAATACTTTAATGAAGATTTTTTAAACTATGTATTTTGTATATACACCTTTTCTTTGTTAACTCAAATTATAAGAGTGATATTAAATGTAATAAATTGAATGATCATCAACGTCCATACAACTAATGTCATTATTCTATTACCTAACGCGGTTATAGCACGGTAATTGAATTAATTTGCACTATGAATCGTATATTATGCATAGTTTGAAACGATCATAAATGGATTTTGCATTATCATACCATTCCAGACATACCCACTATACCAATGCACTCGTATTCATTTGCAACCTGTAACTAATGTAACATAATTTATCAATATTTGTGAACTGTTTTGTTCTCAGGAATATGTTTAAAGCGTGAAACCAATGCTCGTATCACATGGATAATTTTGAACACATTTTGTACATATAAATTCATTAATGTATTCTATTTATATTGTTTCATTTTACTTTATATTATATTTTTAAAAGTACTCTTAAGTTATTAACTAACTTAACATTCATGAAGTATATACTATTCATAGAGTAAGAGGCCAGCGCTCGTGATTTTCGTAACACTTGATGTTTTCATGCGATAAAGCTTTTATACCTATGTACTCTGAAATGATTGTTTGTTTGTTATATATTTCATTAAACTAATTTATTTTTAAAATTAACATAAAAATGCATGGAAAGGAGTATTTATAGTAAGATGTTAGATTTTATGTATACTATGATTATAAAGACATAAAGTTTATATGTAGAGGGTAATTTCTGAAAATCTCTTTCTTTAGGTTGAATTTTTTTTGCATTCGATGGCCTGTCTATTGAGAAAAGCTATAGGCTATCTTACATCACGCTACAACTTAAAAGAGCTAGCAGTATAAGCAGTGTGGCAGTGGCAGATATTTATAAATATATAAGATATTAAGTTTTTTTTACGATAAATAGGTTAAATGTATTGCACAAAACCGTTTTACAAGTTTAGCGCGTGCACCATCTAATCAAACAGTTGGCTTTGAATTTACATCTCGTATTAGAGTCACGAACTTGTGATTATTTGAATGAGATTTTGGAGCGTGCTATTAAGTGAATTATTCAAGAGTGAACAGACATCAGAACCGACAACACAATAATTTTGTTCTTCAATTAAACAAGGCTGTAAAGTCTTATGAGTGAAACGCTCGTAAGAGAATATCGAGGAAAACTACATATATACGAGTAAAATAAGCGTCAGTTAATTGACAAATGGCTGCTATAAAAATTGTAATTTATCATTGTTTTAAACAGTGATCAGGAAATGACACAATTCGATTCATTAGAACATTCCTTGTTCAGATAAATCTACGTGGTTTTTATATTTAAAAACGTATTATAGAAAATGATTAATTTAGGTCACATTAGAATATCGTTGACACATTTACATCTTTAATATTACCGCATTCGATACTCTATACATGTAACACTAATATTGTATTACTGATATGTGTATGCTATCGAAATAAGGATCAGAGTTTTCTTATAAATAGATTATTTCTCTTTCAGCGATATACGGCCAAATATTTTAAGTGGTGTCAAAAGTGAACACGTAACCATGTGTAATCTTTACTTAAAAGGACGTTGTGTGTTCTTTTTTCACTTAATATTTTTCCTGCTAAAGGTTCCCGAAGGCGATTACATAAACAGGATTCAACCACGACCTTAATGCGCCTAATAAAGTTTTACGATGGACCCTCGGCAAAAACGTGAACGTTCCAAGGCGACAATGCTTTTATCTTTTCTGTTTTACTGATTGTTTTGCTCTTTTCGAATTAAGATCGGAAATATCATAACTTTATTATAAATCCCAGTTGATTTATTTGAATCGCGCGAAGGGTTAACAGCTGGGAATTGTTTTTTAATTCTTTGTAATGAGGTTTTATATGTAATGCAACATTATACACTTTTTGAAAAAAATAATTTTAGTTACAATCAAAATCATCATCAAGGTAATCAAAAGTACTTAGAATATGGTCTACGATTAAATGTTATGATAGATTAATTATACGATTAATTATGAAGGCTAGACAGATATGTCCTTTTTAAAATAAAATAAATTGATATACTCGTATGTTTTTTTTGTTATGCTATTATATATTGTGTTGTTCTGTGTTTTTGGTATACAATTAACTATATGTGTATATGTAGCAGAATGCGTTGCAATACTCTCTGCAGTAGGTAAATGTTTTTCAGGCCAGGAACTCGCATGGTCCTCTCCAAAACATCCTATCAAAGTTCCATCACAATCCGATCAATCTTTTCGAAATGCATAGATCACCATCAAACAACCAGTGATTTTTATAGATTAACAAACAAAAAATAAAATAAAAAATAGATTTTCTTAAAAACAAAGTATGTTCAACTTAAAACAAACTTTAATTTAACTCACAAAATTCGTATTTCGTTCTTCGTTAAATTTTCTACGAATAACTTGTATAAAATCTTGTCTTCAATATTATCTAACAGTGGAAAGCCGCGGGATTTTTAATCGTTCAACATTCCCGCGTTGAACATTCATTGGATATCACTCTTTGCCTTCCTCCCTGACGTTGATGTATTGAGTTTCTTGTTCGACATTGAAGTTTGAAGCGATCTATTTGATTAAATATTAGACTTTCTTTTGATTCCAAAAATATGTATTTTAAACAATATGTAAGTGTAATAAAAATGGTTATTTTCGTCTTCGTATTTTTTCTGATTATAGGATAATTTAATAAGTAATGTCGTAACGCTATCCTATAAAAGTGTTTCCGAGGAAACATTGGATCTTGTAGGCTCGTATAGATACGTATAGTATATATATATATCGTATAGATACTTATAGGCTTACCGATAATGAAAAACAAGTTAACAAAGGTTGGTTAAATTTTTTTTTACGTTTAAATATTGAATCTGATAACACAGTTTAAATATCCAACTTACGGTTCTTGACATCTTTTATACATATGTAAGTATTTGGAAAACGACATATTTACAATTTATGTGTGTATATTTTATACGAAATTAAATAAAAAATTGTATACGTTCTGAAAATTGTAAACGTGTTTTTAATTCTATGAGTTAATTATTGATTTCATACAGGATGTATTTAGGCTTGCGGAATACTGATTAATTAATAATCAACTTTCGAATTGAGTGAAATTCTATACTGTAAGTACAGAATACATTCAATAGTAACATAATCTAAATTAATTACAACAGTAAGTATCTATACTTTCAATGATAGACGAGCTAAAACAAAACATTAGCGAGCCATCAGTTACAGTTTGAATCTTGATTTATGTCACACACAATTGTACGTAATATATGGTGTATTTATTAAAACAAGTGTTTAACGATTATGGCGCGGAATTGTGGAATTAATACCATAAATCAATGTCAGTACATGTTTACGAGCTAACAGAGTTAATTCCAGTGTGACATGACGTTTATATTCGTGAATAATTGTTGATTGCGCACCGGGGATCGTACTATCACTAAATCTTAGGTGTAACAATTATGGTAGAGTTCCACTCGTACTGTCATAATTCTAAAGATTTATTGGATCCCGTCGGCAAGATATTCATTACAATCGCATTACGATTTACGTCATTACGATTGATTAAGTTGGTATTCAATATTTGTATATAAATAACACATTTACTAAAGACGTCAAATTAGTCTAGAACTCGTATGATATCGCAATAGCTTTATTTGTATGTCGCGTAATATTCTAACGTTATTTTATAATAATATAGTTATCCTTTGATAACTCTGTGAAATAATTATATTTAATTACGTAGTTTAAATTAGTTATATTATTACTATATAACATTGTTAATTAATATCATATATTGTTTTGTACAAATTCATAACTCCTTTTCATTGTATTAAAACAAATTTAATATCCACATACGTTACAATTAGCTTAAATTTATATCTTTATAACTTTACTCATCTAGATTGCAGTGATAAAAAAGTAGTTATTTATGAAAGACATTTACGTTTAAAACTGGTTCTATAAAACAAACTTTGAAATGTAATTAAAGTATTTAATGGCAGGTAGAAGGATCATTATATCAGTTTTGATTGTGATAATTTTTACGACAGTTCGGTAACCATTTTTACGATATTTCAAACGTAGGTATTAAGCCAGTTTGTCGATAACTTCTTGTATTTAAAAATTGAACATAATTTTTTGATAAACATTTCGTAGGACAGTGACGCAAAAACACAAAATAAATACATTAAATTCCTAAACCTATATGGTTGAACTGGTCTCGTTGCAAACTCAAAGTTTCGCAGAATTGTCGAGGGGCAAAATTGTTGCTCATTCTTGAGTCTAGGTAACTTCCCTCTTATAGAGATTGCCTTATCCTACTGCGCTCTTTCTGTACCCGGACTTACATATACTTATAAATAATTTGAATTACCGTAAAAGCAATAATTCATGGTAAAAAATAAATTTTGTAAGAAGTTGTTATTGTTTATAAAATAAGTATATATGTAATAAAAATATATCAAATTTTGATTTTATTAAATATAAAAGCAATATTGTAATTTTCGAAAATATGGTAAGTTATTATATAATAACGATGAAATGCAAAGTTAAATATGTAAACTAAAAACCTGAATTTTACATCTTCATAATGAATAATTAATAATTTCATTAATATGCTCTAAATATGTTTTATTCATCATAATAAACGGAGATATTAACGAGATTATACTTATATCATTTTTTAATACACTGTTTTATTACAAAATATCTTGATAGTAAATAGTCTTCAACTTCAAGTTTTGGACAAAAGAGATAGGAATACTGATTTTTTATATAATGAAATAACAGGCAAACGATCATGTGGGTCTTCTGATATTAGATGATGGTCGCCACCCATGGACCTTTGTAGCACCAGCGGAGCCATAAATATTTTGCTAGTGTAAAGGGAATAATAATACAAAGGGAGGAGAAATATATAGAAAAGAATGAGGCGGGGAATTCGGCTTCCAGCTTTCTTAGTCATCGTACCAAACGGTGCTATATTAGCTACATCATGGCGATTTTCAATAAGACTGATACTGGTATATAACAGTAATGTTTTTTTTTTTGTTGTGTTTTCCGACCAATTGCCTGCCCGAATCCAAGTAATTTTTAACTGAAATTTTATTGTTGTTGCTAAAATGCTGCGCTTAACTCAAAAACTATTTCACTTCAAGCTTGACTTAAAACTTCGATAGCAATACACGAACATTTTCTCAATTTCAGTTTGAAACAAAGTTGTTTTATTTTCCGACAGACAAATTGTAGTAACAAAATGCAATTTTCTGAACAATAATCTGATTGCAAACAGTGTTCTGATGTTGAAATAGTAACCATATAATCGAATTGTTTTCAAAGGAGTTTTAGCACCTATGTGTGATTTTTACTTTAAAGCAATATAATTGAGTTTAAAAGAGGATACGTCAGTTATCTCTCAAATAAGTAATAAACAAGATTTCCCTTGTACGTATTCGTTTTCCGTCGTAATTTACTGGTTTCAGCCCTTGGCTGGCATGTTTCAATTACGGGGTAGTTCTCCGGACGTCATTATTTCCTGCTCGTGCTGAGCTCGCTGTAGTGCCCAATGTTTCTTCGAATTTCTCTCATTTTTGATTTTGAATTCACTTAAAAATAATGATCCTTGTGTTTTTCTTAGTGGGATTTTCTAAAGAAAATAACGAACTTCTTTAAAACTATACAGAATTTCTGTTCGTTTTCGACTCGCTTCTAAAACTTAAAATAAATATTTTATCTTTTATTTTAGTTTACAGTTTTTATTTTCAGTGAAATGACAATAACACTCATACTTATAAAGTAACAGAAATATAATATAAAACCTTCTTCTACGAAAAGTCGATAACCTCCGATCATACGTAACTACTAAAAAAGATGTCAGGTGTTATGTTACTCTTTACCAATAGTAAAAAAAAAACTAAATAAAGTGTATGAACGCGTCGCTATCTCTTGTATTCCGGTCCATTCCAATTACAGAACGGATGTCATTATTTCCGCTGCCCTGGGATGCCTTCTACTCTGGAACTCGTCAATGTTTTGCTGACCTCCGAAATTCTCATACGAGTGATTCCACCCTCTTACCCGCCGTTTACACAAGCGGTATGTTTAACCTTTGCGGGATCTCGTGAAACTGGATCTTGGAAGAATATTTTATTGCATAAGAATCATTTTATATACAAAATCTGTCTATGACTTTCTACATGTTTTTAAATTTTTGTTCTATATTAACACGATTAATTTAAAATAAAAGTATAGAGAGTAGCTACTCGTTCTGAATTCGCACAAATTTCATTAAAAATTATCTCAATATTGTTAAACATAAATATGTATTATAAATATATAAAAATTTCACCAAGCTATCTTTTCTCAAGCCTGTTTTGAATTTTAATAACATTTTCTTAAAATTATATTGTGTACTTTTGAATACTTTGCTCCTCTTTGTAATAATATGTTTTGATGCTCTAAGTTTAAATGGCAATTTTTTGTACAGAAATGTTAAAAATAATATTTCTGGCAAATTAAGTGTTTATCGAGCCTTATTGAGTTTACGATTTTTGTTTTTTTTGCCCTTTTGATTCTTTGAAACACACATCTTGTATATTTTTACATACCACAGGCATTTTAGCATATCATTAAATTTTTGCAATGAAACTATGTAATTGACCGGTATGTGTGTATATATATTACTCATTAGACATTGTCGTGGTGAAAATTTTATAATGATGACGCTCGACGCGAAACAAAGGCACACAATGTGCTCACACACGTCATTGTCGCGCTCATTATCGAGTTCAATGCTCATTAAAAATGTATTCAAATAGGATGTACGTCGTAAGCGTTGTTTGTTTTGAGTTACTTGAAGTAGTAATAAAATATTACTGTGTGGAATCAGAAGTAATTGTCCTTTTTGCTTCGGTCAACGAACTATTAGTGAAGAGTTTCGACTAGCGTCTTAACTAACTCTCGCTTGACACAGCTTGCATACTGAGCAGGTTTCTTTATTTAGAGCCCTAGATTCTGATGACTTGACTCACAGATGAGCTAAATATGTATTGACGATATTAAAATATATTAAACGATATATATTTTTAAATATATTTTAATAGTTTTGAAAAGCTTAACAAAAGAATAATAAAAATTAAAATTAGTTTTTAGCTAAAGTATTTTATTCTGAATGATGCTTTCTAAATTAAAGTACAGTTAATTTTTGTCTGTACTGTTAGCAATGTTAATTTAACTGTTTATCTATTTGCCTAACTATGTCATGACTTTTAAAGTTTTTAAAAAGTTGAATTAAACTGAATGTTTCCTTATTAACTTAAAGGTGGGATGGTTCTTGGCTTTTGATTTTTGAAATG
This sequence comes from Hypolimnas misippus, assembly GCA_037950945.1. Taxonomy (NCBI): domain Eukaryota; kingdom Metazoa; phylum Arthropoda; class Insecta; order Lepidoptera; family Nymphalidae; genus Hypolimnas; species Hypolimnas misippus. The sequence goes on along the minus strand of JBBEEQ010000012.1, from coordinate 10,012,416 downwards.
AAAATCTTTTCAATCTTTAAAGATTAGCATTAGCTCTTTTCATATTTAAACTTTATGAAAGCAGTCGAGTTTTATACTTTAAAACACTTTTTAGGAACATTTTAAAAGGACTGTACATGGCTCCTCGGTTAACGAGACCATGATTCTGTAAGCGCCTCATTACACCGATCCTTAAAAAAACTGCAAACTACAACATTTGGATACGATCCTGATAATTCATAAAAGTTCGTAATAACACAAGTTATTTTGATTTATTGCGTCCTATCTGCGGTTTTTTTCGAATAAAAAATGGGGAATATTAAATCTGTCGATGGTTATTATATCTGTTTGAAGTGCTTATAAAAATAAGAACACTAATATTTTTTTATGTTCCCATATGAGAATTTACTCTGCAAGCTTTTTTCTATTAGGTAGTCTGGTAGAGATCACTCTACTTAGTGATAATACTTCCATTTGTACGCTTTTGTGTAGCCTTGTTTTTTAACCTTTTTATTTTTTATTATGAGTGCATTAAAGATATTTATTTTTAATATTATATTTCAATACAAAAAATAAATATTACATTTTAATTAAAATATTTTGCACTGTCCATCAGTGTTGTAACTTCATGTAGTTAGTATTTAAGAAGTGCAACTAACTAGGGCCTTGTTAGCAACTCTGTGTCAACTGATGATACCTAACATTTAGCACATGTTCGTTTCGTATACATCAAAGTATTTTAGTTACACAGAGCATTCATTATATCGCACAGATGTCATTGACCCTTTTATCAAATTATTAATGTTTCATAATTATTTTTCTGTACTAATATAATAAAGGGAGAGCGAATTTTGTATGTACGAAGTTAACACCGGAATCCGAACCTCTTAATCAATTTTAAAATTATGATACCATTCGAAAGGTACATTACATTAAATGGTTATGCATTATAATTTATGTATTATAAAGAAAAATCGACATTAACGTGCGCGAAGCCGCGTGCAAATACTACCTATTTAACAAAACGGATAAAAACTTTTCCTAGTCTCTTCGTTTGTATAAAAAATATATATTTAAACGTATATAAATTATAAATATATATACGCAACAAGCAAACACAAACACGGTTCGCGCCTTTCGTAATTTATTAGTGTAGTCCAACAAGTTTAAACATTATCACGTCATTCATAAGTTTACTTCCGTTACAAGAACTGCATTTAGCAGCTCGATGTCATCGCACTGGCCTGGGGATTATTATCGTTTATATTAATTAAAAAAAGAAACATGCACGAAAACACTTCACAATATCTACGTCTATTTGGACTGCTTTGCTGGGACTATTATGTAATCCTTTGACAGGAGTTCTGTGGCTCTAACGAAGTCAGTCGGTATAAAGCGCGGCTGCATTTAATGACTAAGCCTTACAGGGACGATAGACAGGTAGCACTAAATCCGGAATGCGCTTTGTTCTTTTACTCGACCCTCGTTAAATATTTAAACTCGAACGAACGGCCTTTTCACAAAACTCCTATACCATTGCAACGGTAAATCCGCATATTTTTTTTAAACGGGAAACGTTAAGGGTCGTTGTAGGAAAACTTGCAATAAAACAATGTTTATTTCAAAGGCTTCTATGAAAAGTCTTGCAGATGAAATTACAATTTCTTTTTCTTATTTTAAAATGTGTAAATGGTTATATATCTTGATAATATCAGACATCACAGGGGTACAGTTATGATTTTCTGATGAATTATTTATTTGGAAAATAGTTGTTTGTTAAAAGTTTTAAAAGCAAATGTTGACCTATTACGATAGTATCTTTATCAGCTATATGCAATACAAAACATTATGTTCAATTGTTTTAGTTTTATATTATGTTAATAATATAACTTTTATTTCTAATTATATTCAACAGTTTTACTGAGGTAGAGCCTGGCTTTAACACCCTTTCATATGATTAACGTATAAGTAGTTTTAAAGAACGCTACATATGTCATTAAAGTTTGAAATATATATAATTATTTTAATCTATAGTAAGATTAAAATGTAGGTAGCTATTGCAAAATATTCTATTAAGAGTCAAAAACGCTTCGGCATAACAGCGTCCTTGTCAGAATTTTTTACTCTCTACCTTGCTACAAAAAAACGTTGTAAATATTGTACAATTTTAAATACCCAGTCATTTCGCTGGCGATCAGGAAACTAAAGTTACTTGACGTGACATTGATTTTTATTATTTCTTTTTTGTTAATTTTTATGAGGCGTAAAGTAATAAACGTAGAACTTGCGAATTGAAGATTTTTTTAATATTAAAAATTTTAATACTTAAATATAGCAAAATATACGTACGTATGTAAGTATATATATATGTACATAAGCTAAATATAGCGATAGTGAGGTTAACGTACTTTAATGAGTAAAAGCGGCACGTTTCTGACTCCGTGTATTCTGCAACGGGTGTACTCGTATATTGGTACCATACAAGTAGACTTACGCTAGCATTGCGATAATCGTGATATTATTAATTAAATATTTACACAATAATTGTACGTAGGTATTAGTATACTTAATACGTTATTGCGTTAATAATTTAGAGCGTTTAATTAAAAAAGTATTGTTAATACGATCGTCCAAGGAATGGTGACGGCGATATGTAGAAGAATTTTGTTTATTTTAGTTCAATAATCGAAAAATTATGGCAGCATATATTATAATTTGTTGTTGTATTTCGGAAATAATTGAATAACATTTACGCGCTTTTAAATGTCTTTAATTTTAATACTCATTGTCAGTACATTAATAATTCTTACATATTTTATCACAAATTTATTTTTGCGCGTAACGGCTCATCGATAGATGACTAAACAATAGGTTTATGCGCCCCATTCAGATAAGTGGGAAGGGAATGAGTGAGGGGCGAATTTAGCGATTTTTGCACAACTACCAAGGAAGGGTTATGTTTATCAAGCGTATCTATATAAAATATATCTATGTATTCCCAATGGTACTGATGTATACGTGTATTTGAAGAGTCGCCTAGCTACTGATTATTGATGATAAATTGTAACAAGAGTTGGAAAATAAACACGTGGACTATGGATCTAATGTCTTATTGTTATTCACTTCTGAACTCATTAAAAGTTTATTTCCATGAATGTATGTATGTCTAATTCTTTACAACGCTCTATAAACTCAACAGTTTGACGGATTTTAACACATGAGTTATCATTAGATTCGTCTCAGTTGTCGAGAACGGAATTATACGGGAAACACCGATCTCCAACATTAATTATTCAATTTCAAAATGCAATTCACTTGCTTTTTTCGGCACAATTATCTTTTTTGAAGTTATAAATTGTTTTACTTAACAAATGGTTTTTTTTTCAATCGATATATGAAATCGATAAGTATTTCCTTGTCACTTAGAAAATACCTAAAATTGTATTCATAAATTATATAAATAATAATACTCATCATATATTTAGCAATTATGGGGATTGCTAAACATATGATGAGTATTATTATTATGAATATTACGTTAACAACGGTTATGAATTAGCCTAAATATAGAACTACAGTCTAGTCGACACTACGCGGAACCAAGATAAATTAAATTCCATTACTGTATTAAACCAAACCTCAAAGTCATGGTTCGCTTTATAAGGAATTTAATAATAAAGATCAGAATATTATTCAGTTTTTTTTTCCTAAAAACAAAGATGGAGCGAGAAGAAATTCTGTTTCCACCTGGGGCCTTGGGGGTTAGTCGAATTTATTAGCATTCAAATGATTTATAACTAGCGAGCGGCAGCTGAATATTTTCTGATTCGTCTTAAATTAAATTCTTTCTTCCCTTTGACTGGTTTTCATTAAAGGTAACGAAATGCTTCAAAGATGAAAAAGATAATCGCGGATACCTTGAAGGTATGAGGACGTCATAGCTTGTGAATTATGCAATATTTTGTTCACCAAAGCGCTATTCGATCTGAATACGTTTTTCTCACTCGATTCGTAATTTTATAGCAAAATTAAAAAAAAAATACTGCCTATTTAAAAAGCATTTTAGATACTTTTTGTCTAATTGGGGTATCTATTAAAATATTTAGTTAGTTAAGTATTCAAATTACGAAACGAATTATTAAAACTCATCATCATTTTAACATTAACGACTTTTTGTTATATAAAATTTATTAGCTATATTTTTATGTAGTTTTAATTGCAATAGTTGTTATTGAAATATACCGATATCGCACTGCGATACAGTTTGACTGTCAATTTGATTCATTTTAGTACAAAAATCAGTAAATCAGTCATCAAATCGCGTTACGATAGCGATTGTGCACGGCATAATAATTGTCCTGGTGTTTAATTACAAAATAAATGAAAACTAATAAATAAATACTGGGGTGATACTTTTCATTTTCACGATGCTTGGACTATAAACACAATATTGTATTCAAAATCGACGAATATTAAACGGTTTTTTAGTAGTTAATTGGACCTCAATTTTATTTACGGTTGAATAAATTCATTATGAGCGAAACGCGATATTATCTTTAGTTTTCATTCAAATTTGTTTAAAATACGTGCGCTCTGCACAATTCCGGTTTCAACAATATTCATCACTCGTAACACAGTAATTTCTTAATAAATGCCTGGAATTTCGTTATTAAGATTCGGATTGTTAAGGTACAGATAAATATGTCATATCACTACATAACATCAAATGTAGTATAATTAAACAATCGCTACTTATTGCGACTTTGTGTAGGAGGCAAATAATATTAAGCATGATTACATGTATTTTACTGAGCAAAAACCTCCTCCCACATTCTTTACCTTATTTTTTATTGCCCTTTCATTCCGTATTCGTTTTTAAGTTGGCAACGCAATTGTGGCTGCCCTGGTGCTGAAAATGCAGCGGTGATCACTTACGTCAAGTATCTCGCCTGCTGGTTTGTCAGCCAATAGATATTGCTAGATTTATAAGCCTCTTGACATACTAGATAAAACTTAAGTAACACCTAAATATATCTAGTTACAAAAAAAAAGACTTGCCTAAAAATTTTTATAAATATGTCTATTATTCTATTTTTAAGACATTTTAAATAATGTACCTTTTATATGCGTGCTTAAAATTATAAGGTGATCTCTAGATTGAAAAATTGTAAAGCTATACAAACATGGCTTATTATATTAGTCACCAGTAAACAACGGAGAAACGAAGCTTACATCTCAGTGACTACGTTGTGATTGAGCTATGCAGCGGCCGGCGCGCGGTTTAGTCGCCTACGAGACCTCGCTACGTGCACTCGTGCTGCGCCGCTACGCAGACGTAACGCGCCTACTATCGCTACGATAATGCAAACATTCAGTGGTTAATGACACTTACCTACGTAATAGTGCAATATTAGTGAATAGTTATTTTTTTTGTACATTGTTTCTTGGATTTAATAATATTAGTTAGAGGTGAGTTTTCAATTTACATTAAATTTGATAGAAGTTAAGGCCTTATTTTTGTATTCTTTGTTTTAAATGTCAAAGTTTAATTTTTTTTGTATGAAGACGTAGCTAGCAGACGAGCAGTTGAAACATTTGATGTTAAGTGATCACCACTGCCCATGGATATTTGCAACACTAGAGGAGCCACAAATGCCTTACCAGTTACAAAGAATAAGGAATATAAGCGAATAGGAAGTGAGGAACGGAGAGGGAGGGATAACCCCTTCCAGCTCTCTCACTCACCGTACAAAACGCAGCTATGTATGCTAACTTTTAAAAATATTCGAAGTAACAAATTATAAATTAAAAAATACAATGTAGTTGTAAAAAAATATCCGTTTAAATGTAATTTACCGTATCGGTATTAAAATAAAGGCCGAATTGAGAATCTCCTGTTTATTTTATTTGAACTTGAAACTAAATTCAATTCTATTATATGATATTATATGATAACAAAAGCCACAGTAACATTTAATTACGGCTAGCTGCGGTTTCGTCAGACTAAAGTTAAAATGTCGTAATTAATTTTTGAATTCAATAATAACTTACACACTGTTACTGATATATATATATATATATATACATACGATGAAGGATTTTTTTTGTAAGTGATGATGCCACAAAATATTTGAACGATAAGCAACTCAATTTGATTTAATATCAAAGGTATAAAACATATATCACCTAAGATTCTATGGATGGCAGTTTCTTGGCAAAGCATGCAATCATGGGCGGCGACGGAATTATTTTCAAGGGGTGCATCGTGCTAGCATTCGCCTTTTCTCCATATGCTAGGGGGGAAAAGTGCAAGGTCTATTATTTTATAAAACTTCTTGTAATTATAGTGTTCGCCCATTGATCGAAATTAAACAAAAATTAATATTAAAAATTGAGAACAGCATTAAATTCTTAATCTTTAACTACATGTATATTTAATAATATTAAAACTCGGCAATAGCATTTTAATACACACAAAAAAGTTCTTTTTTTTTATTTTGCTTATATATTTATATACAGTAAAATATTTTATTTTAAGCCAGGGCATTAAATGCGTCTCTTGCACCATATTTTTTATTAAAATAGCTCGCAGGCGGGACACCTAATGTTAATTAATCATCATCGCCCATGGACATTTGCAGAATCATAGGAGCTATATTTGAGGTGCCCGCTTAAAAAGGAATAGGAAGTAAGATAAAGAATGGGGGAAGAGGATAGGATTCCGATTCTCTCACTTATCAAACGAAACTATTTTAGCTACTTCACGCCCATCTTCTATCAGAGTGAGTGCGTCGAGCCAGCCCGTATATGAACTGTATTCAGTGGGCCAAACTGAAGGCTACCTCAGTAATACATGCAAATGCATGCAATGATATTTACCCGGATCACCACACAGCCAGAAGGAGGCAGACGTACTGATAAGTTCAAGATTATGAGCAGGATCAAATATAAGACAAAAGCCTTTCACTGTGCGTTAGTTTTTCTAGCAGAAAATCAAAATGTGCGACCGGGCTTAATAATAAGTTCAGTATCGTCATTGTCAATTTCCAAGAACTGAGGTACGTACAATTATGTTGTTGGTCTCGGGTTCAAAGGGCGATTGATCCAGAAACACAAGGGGTGTAACGACTTAGATACCACGGATGGTTGCACTTTGGCAATGAACAACAAATACCTATAGTAGTTATCGTATCGTCAGTTTTCACCGCTAAAGGTAATGGGTTTCTTCTACAATGGAATATGTTTGTTGCCCCTTGTCTGTTTTACTATATTTAAAAAGTAATTCATATTTTTAATATAAGCAACTCACTTTCAAAAAGCCAAATACATAATATCATTTAAATGACATATATATTTCAATTTTTTTGATTTTAAAACTATTCTTTTAAATCGATTTTAATACCATTTGAATGAGATATATCTCCTTTTCAAGTAATACGACATTTTTTAATCGGTTATGAAATAACGGCGTTCTGAGGTAGCATACAAAAAATATACACTGCGAATACTGAACCTCCTTGAAGTTGATGTCGATTGATAAATACGCTAATACAATTGAAATTTTATATACTTCTCTTTATTATTATACATGTAGGCTATTTTATATACGTAGGTATATTCGATTTAACTGACCTAGCTATTACAACTTTGTTATTAACGCAACTCTTTGTACATATTCCTATTTCCAAAATCAAAGACAATATAAATTTTAATTAAATAGAGCCTAGCTTTAACTAGATTGCGGTTCCTGTACAGGCTGGCTTGACCTGGGGTAGTACTTTTACAGACGATCTACGTGAAGTTTCCAGCATAGGTAGTGGTACGGTGAGTGACTGAGGCAGAACTTTAACGCCCTGACTCATACCTTTCCTTACGTCTATTCCTTTTCATCTGTTAGTCCTTTTTAAGCTGGTAAGTAGCATCGCATTTGTGTCTCCTCTGGTGCTGCAAATGTTCATGGGTTGCAGTCATCACTTAACATCAGGTGTCCCGCTGGCTATTTATATATATATATATATATATAAATATATAAAAAAAAAACATTTTAATTTATATTTTGACAACTCGTTGGAACTGTTGCATTCGGAATTAGTTCGCGTTCATGTTTCCCCCTCACTTTACCCTTATTTAGCAGTTGCTAAAACTAGTAATTTGTCCAATAAAAAAAGATCTAAAACGATGATTCAACTCAACATTTCAAAGATAATATTATTAGCACACGTGAAACGCGACGTATCGACTTTATAATTAAATACAGCACTAGTATCATGTATATTTCTAAACAGCATTCAGCGCGAACTATCTATTTGCTGACTGAAACGGAATCCTAAATTAGCTTTTGTTAGCAGGAAATTAGTTTCAATAGAGTACTGATGTTTACATACAATTCTAATTTCTCGTCATATACTTTTATTTTTTATCTGTAATGTGTACAAAAAACCTATGACTGTATTTGAGAAAGTTTTATTGATTTATAAAATATATTGTTATGAAGCATGAATTGTTTACACCATTTATTCTCAAAGCAATACAGGATAATTCCTGTATAATATTAAATTATGCAATAACAATAATTATAATATGATATTTCTTGTATTTCGCTTTAATCATTTAAATAGCTTTTATCTATGGCTTCGTTCGCACCAAGTTTGTTTTTTTATAAACCCAGTTTCACCTCTTTAGGTTAAATTTATATATTAATACGTGAAGCAAAACTTTGTTCCCATTTTTACGAAAAATGCCTGGACGGAGGAGTATGAAATTTTGCATACTTATGTTTTGTATAGAGGAGGAAATGTAATATTTTTTTTTAATAGGCATAAAAATAAATTAAATCAATAAAAAAACGTTAAAGACACTAGCATGTATTTGATAGACACACACGTATTTATACTCTTTTGTTTATTGTTAAAGTTATTTAGTCAAATTGAGAATAGATTATCCGTGGTCAATCTTGAAATCGCTTAAAAGTTTAATGAACTACGGTCGAATTTCAACCGCTCGGTACTAATAATGATAAATCCGTTCTTAAAAGATGACTACGACATAATAAGTACCTGTAAGCCAGATTTCACTTAGTCGGTTCTGCGGTTCTGTTTCACATAAATATTCAATTGTTCTTGTAAATGTAATGTTATTTTTAAATATTTAGAGCTTATTTATTTATTAATGTAATAAAATTTAATTAGTCTCTTCTTTTCGTTGTCAATAAAAGCATAAAATATTATTAAACTTTTTGTTTATTTTTGGTTTATAGACAAACGGTTTTATTGATCAAAATTTATATTTACACTCGTTGGGTAAAAATGGCAGAGGATCTATTATTCTCGTATAAAGAATTCCGGTGGGACGATATTGCGGAGCGTAAATGTTGGTACTTTAAAGAAGAAAGAGTTCTTTTTACTTGTTTTTGTTACATTTGTGGCGATGATTTTTTTTTATTTAAAATATTTATTTATTTATTTATTTATACTTTATTGCACACACATAACAATATAATGTATTAAAGTAACAAAAATACTTAAAAATAGAGTGCAAAGGCGGTCTTATCACTTATAGTGATTTCTTACAGACAATCTTGTACTTAAAAAAAAAAAATAGAAATAATAACAGGATTGGTGCAAATTAACAACAACATAAGCAAAATTTGCTAATTACTGCTATATAACAAAAAAAAAATATACATAGAAATATGACTTAAATACATACATACATATTTATATACTTATACTCATTATTAATAAATATTCAGGGATTATAAAAGCTATGATTAATATATTCAGTTTTGTTTATAATAAACGATCATTTTATTTTATATAAGTAAGACTTTTTTAAACAAGACTTTTAATTTAGAAAAAAATCAAAAACGCAAGTACCTAACAAGACCATCTGCAGTCACTAGTACCGTATCGATATCAATTCTGTCTCAAAGCCTATAAGTGAAAATTGTTACTAACCTAACTTTAAATCGGTATAAATCCTAAAGAGAAATTTTGGTTAAAAAGGGTATGAGAAACCTAAACATGATTTTTAAAACCTATTCAACGATACCCCACTTGACATAGTTCGTCCATTTTCATTTTTTTTCTTTTTCACATAACGGCTTCCGAAATCGGCCATTTTGATTTTTCCTATTTTTACTGAACTTAAATATTAAATACTTCTATTATCACAATATAGTATGTAGTATATAGTATTCATAATAGAAGTATTTAAACATATACAATTTTACATAATATATTATTTAATATTTACATAAAAATATACACTTAATCATTAAAGCATACATATGTATCAAGGATAAAATATCCGACTTAATACGGCATAGATACCTTTACCCCATTGAGAAGCCAAGCTCCTAATTATTGGGTCCCACATAAACTCGATAAGTCGATTTTCTATTTCATTAAATAGAAATTGGACTTTGGCTTCTACGGTGCAAGTGTCCATTTCATACAGACGGCGTAAAAACCTTTCAACAATGTGTACTTAGATATATACTAAACAGTATACTGTTTAGAATGTTCAGCAATAAACGCTGCTGTTTCCAGCATCGATACGAGTGACTCGATATGGGATAAAACTTTAGCGTTCTGCCAAGCTTTCACATCTTTACTAGGCATGTATATCGAGTGATTCATACACATGGGTAGGGAAATTTGTCATATCGCTATAAATTCTATCTAGATAGTTGAAAATTAACAATAGCAGTAGTGTCCCCGAAATCCGGCGCCCGATGCTTTAAAAAAATATTTATTCTTATTTTGTTACTTCTTCTTCCAAAAAAGAATAGAGTAGATTATGAATATCAAATGTTTGCACCTTTACCACCCTTATTTCACAATAACAATATAGTAGTACAAGAACAAGAAGTAATACTGTAACATGTATAATGTAACATATATATATATATATATATATATATATATATATATATACTTAGTGCTAAATTATGTTAATATAAATATATTTATTTGTTTCTCCGCAACTATCTTAATAAAAAACTGCTACTAACTATCAAAAACTACTTATCCAATTTGGATGTAGTTTTCTTTGTAGATAGGCAATGGAACCATTCAATAACTAATACAAAAAGAGCCATGATTATACAAAAACAGTCAGACAGTCACTTACATTTTTATATGAAAACATAATTTAGCACAAAGTGCCAACACGTAGGATTATGAAAGTATGTGTAATGTAAACATGTACCTTTTTCTATCAAAATCTGTGTAAAGGAAATTTAATAAAAAAGTTTATTAAAGAAAACAATAGATTGATTATTTTATCTTTCTTTATTTCAATGAAACGTTTTTATATCTTCGAGGAAGCGTAACTTGGTTTAACTAGCGATCCACAGATCTGCGAGGCCCTATTTGTTATAACATTGAAATTCCATTTAAGTTTCTCCTTAATACCAAACTAAAACTTTTCTTAAGCTAAACTTGAATCGATGGACATATTATCTTCTCTTCGCATTCAAATGATTTGAAATTTAATGAAAATTCATCGGTGAAATAAACCTCGTATAGAAATGTATATGAGCCGCTTTTTTCAAAGTCAGATAATTATACTATGTATTCGCCGAATTCCAAAAATCAGAGACGCCTTGACCGATTTGGTTTATCCTGTTTTGTAGTTTGAAACGAAAGGAAAGTCGGTTATGTAGTTTAGTTTTTAAATCAGAATAACTGAAATAAAAATGTCTTCCAAATGCACGAAATTACGTATTTAGCTTTTGAAATTAGTTCCCTTTTTTTAAAGTGTTATTTACATATAGCTGAAATCTAAAATATAAAATCTATAAAGCTATTTTGAAAATGGTAAGGATCTAAAAATTCATCAACAGAATTTAATAAAATTTTTATGTAATGTTATTATATGAGTATATATTTATTTCGCGATGTACCAAGTTGGTTCGTTGACATGCGAATAGACCAATAAACTAAAGTGTCAAGTGTGGCGGCGTGTCGCTTTGACGTATCGACATCCAGGCAGGGGTCGCGACTGCCAGCCATTTCTCTAGCTAACGATAAAACGGAGACGGTGCCTCAGTGTTTATGCATTCCTAGTAAGTGCTACACCAAAAAGTGATTTATGTGGATAGTGTCTATGAAGAATGAATAATGAAACTTATTTTTCTGTTATACAAATACTTTGCTCGATATAAAATATTTATGGAATAAACTTTTCTTGTATTACTTTTTTCTATTGGACCAATGAAAACGGACGTAACTAATAAAAATCATTATGTGCAGGCTAAGCCGCGAGGAACTGCTAGTTTCTTATCGAAGTTTAAATTAAAAGGAAAAATAATACATTAAGTTGATTTAAGAAGACCTTTTTATATATATGTACTATGGAAATAAAAATAAAAAATATTATAAGATACGTTTTAACGGTTACTACAACACAACTTAAAACAATTACAATTCTCT